>CM075855.1:89021018-90368147 GCA_037975125.1 Latrodectus hesperus | reverse complement strand
ATTTTTTTAAATTTTATTTTACACTGCTGAATTAGTAGCTAAATAGTTAGCTCTCTGGCATTCTGTTTAACATCATCATGTGTATGAATCCCACTTCAGACTTGGATGTTTGCAGTTGCTCAGGCTTGAAGTCTCGGTCATAGTTCTTGTTTGCAAAATGAGAGTGTTGAATGACATACTAACCAAACCATCTTATTTTCCAGTATTCTTCTAAGTTTAGTATAACCACTTAAATGAATATCTAAATAGTGTATTTACATTAATTCCAATTGACATACAATAGATGTGAAAGTATAAAATATTTCAATAGTTTCCCCTGTTTTACATCTGTCCAGAAAATTTCTGATAATTGAAACAAAACTTGAGGTTTGTTGTTTCATTTATCAAACTTGAAGGATTTTTAAATTTTATTTATTGGGACAACAAATATCCCAGCTGTCATTTTTTCTGTGTAAAAAGGATCATACATTTCACAAACTGCTTCTTAAGACCCAAATAGTTACTTATATAATTTTCTTCCATGTATTCCCTCCTTAAACCACACTCTTTTGAAACAGTGGTTTTTGCTATGCAAGAGGTATCAATATTTAAAATTAAGATTTTATCGATTTATTTATTTATTTTTGATTTATTAATGAGAGCTGGAATTTTTTTTTTCAAACTAAACTGTTTCTCTTTGATACAGTGAAGTCATGTATAAATTTTCAAATCTTAAATTATTACAAGCCAAAATAATTTATCTTTCCCCAGCAAAAACTGGCTTGAACCCTTATGGCTCAACATTAAAAGAGAATATTTATAATAGAGAATATAAAAGAGAACATACAGAATATTTTCATTTTAGATTCAGTGTAACAAATAGTTATATTAGAGCAGTAAAGTGACAATTTACAACCCTATACAAGTTGTATAAATATTATATGTTAAAATATTCATGCACTGTTTAAAAAATCTGATAAAAATGTGCAAGATCTAGATGAACAAGAAATACTTTATTTTCACTATTTTATGCATAAAACAAAAGATGGCAAACATTTCTTAGTAGCTTTATAAATTAGGCAAAATCTGGCAAACATAACTAAATACATAAAATTTCATATAAACACCTATTCATATTACAAACATTTTTACAACATCTCTTTGTAAGTTTAACACATAGCATAATTTACTGATTAGATAAAACTTTTAATCATACTTTATTAGAGGCATGCTGATACCCAAGCACTTTTTCTTTGCATAATTTTTTTTCAGTAAAATTCCAACTGTATAACAGTAATAAACATTTTATAAATTGAAATATATTTTTACAAAATGTTTACAATTCCTAAAATTTTGATTATAGCATTATAAAATGTAAAATGAATTAAATACATATACAACAAAATGGCAGTTATAAAAACATGAACACAGAAATAAAAATTTTAAAACAAAAAATGAGGTAGTAAATAAAATAAATGCACATATATGAAACTATAAAAATAACTATTCTCTCAACAAAAAAGCAACATTCTAAATATTGCTAAGTAGTATAAAAAATTATCTACAAATGTTAACATTTCTAAAACAGAATTGCTTGGAAATATTTTCAAAATGAAACGATTAAATGGAATTTTAAATTAAGCACAAGTTTTTCTAAATTAATAAAAAACTTACTGTGAGGTTTTAACTTCTGAAACAATTTTAATGTATACTTGAATATTTATCAACAATTAATATCTTTAATATATAATTATTTTTTGTAGGATTCTAGATATTTAGTTTATTTTAGAAAAAATTCATGATACAAACAATAGTTTGAATACTGATCATACATTTGTGAGTCTTATGTTTTTAAGAGAAGTATCAGTGCAAGAAATACAAGCAGTTAAAGACTTTTTTCAGAGATCTATAATATAACTTTATTACAATGTTTTGACTTTTAAGATTCGTCACTTAATATTCCTGTACAATTCACTTTTGTTATAATCTATAATTTAATTTGTAGGCAATGTTTTGCTACATATTTACATACGTGTACAATATTCTTTACACATTATTTTACACTTTACATAAATTATTATACACATTCTTAAAATAGTACCAGATGTTTTTAAAGAAAAATATGAACACTAAAGTTTGGTGGATGTGTGCATGAAATATCACATTTGTTATAAAATCTGAAACTTTTAAGTGCTATGGTAACTTTCAAAATAATTGGCGAAAGTTTTAAAAACAGACTAGATTTAATGGCACAATTTTTCTATGAAGTTAAAACAAAAGTATCTGCAAAACTACAATAAAAGCTGCTGCATATTTTAGATTTCACACATTAAAAAAATAAAAATAAATTGGAGTTTAAACTCAATTTATATTTGTTTCAAATTAGTCACCATAAATATTAAAAACACTAATGTGAATACCAATAACCAAAACAATACATCCACCATAATACAAGTTTTCAATATATTTTTAATCATTTTCTAGAATACACTGGGATTTCAATCCATTAAAATCTATATAAATATACAGATAAATATTTCTTAAAAGAAATTTAATAAAATTTGTGTAAGCAAAATCATAAGACACATGTCACAACACGATTTTATGAAACATTCCTGGTAACTGAAGACAAAATATGTTAATATTCATGAAATATGATAATATATAATGAATGTTATCACAGATTTGAGAGAAGACAAATAAATAGCAGTAAAAAACGAACATGAAATTTTATGGAGCAACTTGTGACTATGCAGTGAAGATAGCAGTGTCTAAATAAGCTCCTATGTGAGAATATTCATCTACAGCAAAATTTTTTGCATTAAACATTTTTACTTGCTTCATTAAATACCATCTTAGTTTTTCCATTAATATAATTTAGACATTACAAAACATTTAAGTTACACAGCTTGGAGCACACAATCACAAAAGCTTTGATATTAGAAGCCTGTATTTATTCAGTAAGCTTAAAATATATACTTTCAAGAATTCTTGACCAATATCAAAAAGTACATTTTCCTTTGAAACAATCAAACATATTTTAACATCTATTGCACTATCTTTACCACTAATAACAGTTTAACAAATAAGCTTAGTAGCTAATAAAACAATTTAATAAATATTCATAACAAGCTTTGATTACATTTAGAAAGAAATTTGCACATCTATAGTAATATTTATTATTAGTAAGATTCTTTCCATTCCACAACATGACATTTAAAAACATTACAATGATTATATACTTGTATAATGGAAGAGAAAAATGGCAGTAAACATACAATTTTGTTCAATATTCATAAAAGTAAACACAGGACCCCATATTTCCAATAAAGGGACCACTTATCACAGTTGGAACATTGAAATATAAATAAAAAGTATTCACAAGTAAAGAAACCAACTAAAATAAAAAGGTTATAAATTTGTTATTTCAAAAGATTGACATTTACTAGCACCAGACACCTTTCTTTTCAAAACAAGGTGATTTCCTGCATTCACGAAATGTCTTATTTGAGATTTGTATCAATTTTGAATAAGAAACAACGTTCAAAACTTCCATAAATTATTTCTATTATTTTGAAATAAGTTTTATAAATTTTAGATGCAAAATCTAAAAAAAAGGTGAATTATAAAATTTGTTAAGTATAATTCACACTTCAAATAATTTATATTTTAGATTTACACATTGGTTAATATATTTTTAAGATTATCAATGAAATATTGAAATAGTTTTCTAAAAAGTATTTAAAATAATATTTTACATTTTCCAAAAAAAATTGTATTGAAAACGACAATATTGATTTGATATTTAGACTAAACTTAAGCATATTATTATTAAACACATAACTTTGAGAGTTAAGTTTAAAATTTATAACTAATATGAAATGAAGATTTATTTCATAAAATTGCCACAGTATACAGAATGTGATTTATATTTGCGAACACTGCATAACTCATGCTCAATGTCAGAGTAGTACAAGGAAACTACAATCTTTTTTAGGATTGTAATATTTACAACTGTAAAATATTACAGTCTTCTCATAAATTTTTAAAAAAAAGAAATGTTTTGTACATTGACTTTATTTGATTTTTTTAAAGATAAAAACAGTACAATTTTAATTAATCCAGCTTCACCTGCTGAAATTTTTTTGGGAAAAGTTTATTATGGGATTAATTTAAATATTGCAACCATTTTTGAAACAACATTGTTTTAAGCATTTGAGAGCAGTTATAGAAATTATTTATGAAAACATCTGACTTTAACAGTTTGAATTATTTTTAGCATTTAATAAATATATCTTCAAAATGAACAATGTAGCCAAAATAGTAAACTGAAGAATATTTATCAAAAAATCTTTTATAGTGATGAAACCGCAATGATTGCTTATAAATGTGACATGTATATGAATTTATACATTTTTTAAAATGTCGATTTCTTTACAAATGAAATTTCAAAATATGATTAGAGATCTTTGTGAAATGATTTTAAATACTTCTAGATTTGAACAGCACCATATAATAAATTTAAAAATCTCCTTTTAATTTTTGAGCTGGGAAGCAGACAATACTACGATGCACTTTATATGCGCAAACAATCAACTTCACCTAAAAAAGTTAAAAAATCTATGAACAATGTTATTTTATACTAAACAATGTTATTTTGAAATATGTATAATATAAAAACATTTTTTAAGTAATGATTAAAATCATGCCACTAACATAATGAAAGTTTTATAAAGCATTAATTACAAAGTTACTAAATAAAGTTCAGGGATTTAACAATTTTTAATTGCAGCTATTTGTAGATTTATTTTACTTAATACAAGTCAATAACATATGCAGTGAGAAGAATTTATTTTAAATACCATTACTTCACAACAGCAGATCATTTTAGACAGATTTCTCAGAAAATATAATTCAAATATTAAATATTCAATTGCCAATCAAAATTTAATAAATCTAGATTTTTCATTACTTCTGCGAATGATTTATAGTTTCTATTCAAAAAATCATTTCAATTTTATCACAAAAGATAGCAATGGAAAGCTTTTAAATTAACTGCTCTGAAACTTATTCATAGTTTCAGTGTTAAAATATTTTACTTAAGGAAATTTAAAGGGTCTAAAATAAAATACTTTAATCTTGATATGTAACTTTTAAGTTAAAACCTTGTAACAGATATCACAATTGAACAACATTAATTTCCAAAAATATTTGGATTTTAAGGTTAAAGATCAAATGATAGGAAAGACTGAAACATTTGCAAACTATTATATAGATTTAATCAATGATCATACTAAAAATCTAGCACATATAATTCGTATTATATTAAAAGTTTTTATAAAAAAATGAAAATTAATTTAAATAATTATATGTTCAAAATATACAAAAACAATGTAGGAATACAAAAAGACATTTTAAAATTTTTTAACATTATAAATTGAAAATACAGAAACATACCTCAGATTGAGGAGAATGCACAGTAGTTATTCTGACTTTATTGGAACCAGTTTGCAAACCAGTAACTTTGAAAAGTGAATCCATATCCTAAAAGCAAATACAGCTAGAGAAATCAATGTTAAGCAAAATATTTGTTCTAGAGCGTTTAAAACAGATAGCATAGAATTAGGCATGAATTTTGTTTGAAGTACAATACCACATTTTATATAACTTTAATCTAGATATGTGAAAATATGTACTAATTCAACTATACAGATACCAGTCTGATTTTATAAATATAATAAAAATATTTACAATTACTAATATTTTACAAACTTTAAGATATTATTAAAAGATATGGGGAAATCACAAAAGATATTAGTACATTATATTTAATCATTGGTACACAGACATTATATGGTCAGATTTCAATATAATGTGCTAATTGTTAGCCAAATTATGCTAGTTTTTTAAAATGTTCATCAACAGAAGAGATTATCAAAACTTTGAAATTTAAATAAGATCTGATGTTATAGCAAAGTCATTAAAAAGGAATCAAAACATGCAGTTTTTAAGAATCCCAATGTAGTTCATTGTAAATAGTCACTATTTTGCACAAATAGGAAAATTTTACACGTGGACCTGTAGAACTGTATCATAATTTACAAAAATATCCTTTTTTTACTTATCATTTCCAGTCATTGAAAATTACAAATATCTAATATCTCAATAAAAATCAACATGCAATCAAATTGAGGAAAAAATGTTAATAAGTTGAAAAATACTGAAATTTTAAAAAAAAGTAAATATATACTGTTGATAATATCTAAGTCCATCAAAAAAATTAAGTTGAAAGACAATTTAGAAAAAATAACAGTGTTAAACTTGCAAAGTTGCTTAATCTTGAATACCCAGTTTTTTTAATATTAAAATGACTAAAAATAACTTCATATTTTAAATTTTGAAAAAAATTCTCTTCATTAATTATGCAATTATCCACATTGTCGACAATTTTTTTATCATCTAATTAATAAATACTCACAAAAAATTATATATAGAAATATTGATTAGTTTAGGTCAAAATGTTGAGAGATTGAAAATTTTGGCTGATATCTAATGTGAATTTTTTCCACTAACTGTAATGATTATCAGAAGGTGCAATATCAAACATATTTGTTTATAAAATAGTATCACTACAAAATAAACAACTTTTTACCAAGGCTCTCATTTTGCACAATATATATTCTGCAGTTATATAAAACAAAACCTTCTCTTATAATATTAAACTTTTCAATCAAAGATAGAGTTATTTCACTTAGTCTGCTTCTCAGACTATCAAAATTACAATGCTTAAAAGTAAGAGAGTTTCTATAAATTAGTACTCATAAAAGATGTTTTTAGGGATTTTAATTAAGATCTAGTTCATGGCGATTCTTTCCAAGCCAATTACCGTCTTTAAGAGAGAGACATCTTTAACAAACAGAACCCATTCTCTCTCTTCACTGACTATGACATGTTTACTTTTCATCTGACAAACTAGGGAACTTCATAAGATCAACTCTGGTTTATGAATCTGCTTTAACTGTTTATTTATGGTGGATCAAAATTGAATTAGTGTCTTGTCATTTGACACTGACATTTCCTTTTCCACCTTTAACACATTCTTGCCCACAGTTGTTTATCTTATTAATGGTTTGGTTTGTCGCTCAATGGTCATTTTTTGCACAGGAGGGCTAATTAGACCGGGACCTACGGTTTAAATTCGATTCCGAACCACTACAAACATTCATGCCCAAGGTGGGATTCGAACCCACGAACTGTTGAACCGAAGGCAAGAGCGCTAACCATTCGGCTGCCAGCTCGGCCATCTTCTTAACGGATACAAATCAGAACAGTCAAAGTTACTGGATCTACACTCAGAAAACTTTTGTCATTTAGAAATAATGTATGCACTAAGACAGATGTTTTTGGTCATAACTGTTTCATTACAATGACAAAACTCAAAAGCAAACAATGTCAGACATATTTTTTAGTATTTATATGACCCAAACGATAAATAAAAAATCTTTATAATAGATAAGTTGCTTAGTCTTAAACCCAACACAGAAGCACATAAGGCGATTAATAGTAAACAAATATTACCGTACTTAGAAAATTTACTTTCTGGTTTCCTATAACACTATATAATAACATTTAATTCGCTTTTTCAAAAAATTACAAAGTACTGAAAATATTTTAAAAGTACTGGTTTAGCAGAGTAAAAAAGTTATTGATGAAGCAATATAAATATACAGATGAATATATATGAAAAAAATTTATAACCATTTTTTTTTTGTTAAATTAGATTAAGTCACCCCAAGTTTATGGTCACTTTTATTAGATTCAAAAATATTAAATTATATAAAAAACTTTATTTTTTCTTATTTTACTTTGTAAATTTATTTTAATAAAACTAATATAGTTTTCCTATTATAAATTTGTTAATAAAATAACAATTGACTGTACAAAATAAAAAACTGATTATATTATGAACAGAATATTAAAAAATCCTTTATAAATATTCAGAACAAATTATATTGAGTTTTGCTTTAATATAAAATTTTGTTTAGGTATGAAAATGGCACATTATTTTGAACACACAATTTAACTGACATTTATGCAGAAAAATAAATCAGTTTGAAAGCATTTACTTTCCTAAAATAAAATAACTAATAATTTCAATATTAAAGATATATTATTATATCAAATACATTTTTTTAATTCTTGCATTACTGAAATACTTAAGATACATAAAAAAAACTTTAACTTAAAAAAAATTGCATTCAACGCAAAATAAAATGTTAAAAATTTTTACCACAGTTGATTTAAAAAAATTCTAGAACTTCAACATAAAAATTTTAGAATTAGAAAATTAAACAATTTATAAAACTTTAGTATACCAACTGAAGCCCGGTGGCTTAGTGGCAGCGTGAAACGCTGCCATGACACAGGTCCGAGGTTCGATCCTCGGGCTGGGCAAGGTTGACTCAGCCTTTCATCCTTTCAGTGGGTCGATTAACTGAGTACCAAGCATGCTTGGAAACTAAACACTGGGGTCTTACGTTTGGCTGACCACCTAACTAGGACATATGCTTCACACCCCAGGGCCCTTGGTCATAAAAACAGTTATGGGCACTGTAGGCCTTGGCCCACATGGGCTGTCGTGCCATGGAGTTTAGTTTAGTATAACTACTTTTATATTTTCTCTCTATTCTAATCTATTTTCTATATATTAATTATTTCTATTCTATCACTATAACTTCTATATATTAATAGAACAGAAAATATATATTTTCTATTCCATTATTATATTTTCTATTAAAAACTAAGAAGCATCTTTAGTATAATTTTTATAAACAAATTAAACATTTAAAAAGTATGGTCTCCATCAGAAAAATATTACAAGAGGTAAAGGACAAAATTGATAATTCAAAATATAAATATCAATTAAAGTTGTAAAAATCAAAGAAATAATTATGGTGGTATAAATATTTGAAGTATAAAAAAATTATATATTATATCTTGGAAAATAAACATTGAAATATAGAGCCAAAATGAGGGGATGGTCAAGCTTATAATTTATATCATTAAAATAGAATGCAAGTTTACCCAATAACTAAAACAGAAGCAAAATAGTGATTAAGGATGCAGATACTAAACAGTAACAGAAAAAATTGTTCTGTTTACATTTAATCTATTAATTATAAAACTTGGGTACACAATGCACATTTAAAGATATAACATTTATCAAAGATAATATAATCCATTTTAATCTATAAATATCAAGTAAAGTTCATTCAAAATTTTCTACCTCAGCTCTTAAATTAACAGAATTTTAATTTAAGAGCAGAAATAGAAATTTGAAATATATTGAATACTCAGGATAAAGGCTTGGAGAATTATTACAATAAAGTTATAGCAATGCAAATACCGAATAAAGTTATAAATCAATAAAATCATGAATTAAAAAAAACAGACTTAAGCTATTTAAACTAAATTAGAAACAATTTTCAAACCTATACAAAAATAAATTTTAAAAACTTAAAATTAATTAAAAATAAATTACTTCAAACACTTCTTGTTTCACACCATTTATTGTCACGCTGCTAACGAGAGAGTCAACATCAAATTCACATTTTATTTTTTCAGCTTCAATGGTACAGTGAGCAATAAATAAAATATTTTCACATCCCTTTTTTTCTGAAAAAAATTGCATCAAGAGCAATGAATCCAATTTTAGTGTCGTATTAAAGCTTAAAATCAGTTTTTTATTTTAAAAGAAACGTAGTATAACATTTCAACAATTCAAAAAGTAATTTAATGCACAATATACTTACAATGTAAAAAGCAGGTGTTAAATATTAATTTTAAAAAAATTAGTCATAATAATTTAAATATAGCATTCAAAATTAACATTCATTACAAATTAATTTTTGTTTAAAAATTAATAAAAGGTAAAATTACAAGATTGGAAAATGTATAGAAAATATAATTTTATCATTTAGAAAATGTCGACAATTAAAGTTTTTTAATGAAAAAATTAAGTTTGATGAATATGTAAAGGGATAAAAACTAAGCAATACAGTTAGAATTAAATTGCTTGATGCAGATTTAAAGTTTGGTATAAAATCAAAACTAAAGTTCACATTAAAACCAAATACGCAAAAATTGAGATGCACAAGTAAAAATCAGACATGTAAATGCAATAATAGGAGAATTAAATCTATGTATTTTCGGATTTTAGATGACAATGTTATGAAAAATAAGACTTGTTATATTAGAATGACATGCATTTTTATGAATATAGTTTCTATCTTCATAATCTAAAATATTAATAAAATCAAATGATTAAAAAGTTAAACTTGTCTTAAAAATCTCATTAACACTAATTTTAAGAAAGTCCAATTTAATATTTTTCTACAAATCCAATTTTGATCAATTCTATCAAACTTAAAAATGTTTAATTTTAATAAACTACAGATGTTTAATGTTTTGAAAGAATAGAGACTTCTAAAGTTATTTGTACAACAGATTAAGTCTATTTTTTTTTTTTGATTGGGTGTTGTTTCTTAAGGAAAAGGGCAAACTTTCTAGAATTGGGCATGGAATCTATAGAAGCAGTGTTCTGTTATCATACTGTCAGTCAGCAAAATATTTAGGATATTCTAATGCTTCTTAGAAAGAGAATTATGGTAACAGAAAGAAAAAATATTTGCTTGGAAGATTTGAATCAGAAAAATTGAGCATTGAGAATCTCTTGCTGCAACATAGTTAAAATTCAATGCTACATATCAAATTTGAGATGTTAAATACTGATTTAGATAAAAAAAAAATTTTTTTTTAACTCTCAGTTACATCTCAATTTTTATACTTTTCAGTCCTGAAATACAGGATATTGTAATATATTGATAAAAAGTTATTAAAACAATTCCCATCTTTATCAGTTATTTTAAAATAATACAATTTTAATAGCTTTTATGTTTCCAAAAAAAATGTACAATATGGCATCCGCTTTGGCAGGCAAGTTAAAAAATTTATGTGGTATTTTCAGATGAATAAAAATTTTAAACATTTTATCTTAATAAATGTTGCAAAAATTCTTACATATAATGCCACTAATACTTTGCAAAACCATATCTTTCATAAATGCTTATAAAAAGTAAATAAATGTGAATTCACAAATATGCAGGAAAAAAAAATCAAGCAAGGAAAACGAAATTCCTGAACCTTTTAGTGTCATTTAGCAAAGCAAATATGAGCATGAAAGATTTTTTTTTTAACCTACATTGGGAAATAGTGAGATCAGTATTAAAAAAGAGGGAAAAAAATATTCCCCCACTATTTTCAAGAGACTTTTATTTGGAAATGAAACTGATACCTCACTGAAATCGCTGGAACTATACAAGGAGGGTTAATATTCAACCATAAAATATATGTCTAGTGACATGATCTACAACTGAGCCCAAACCATTAATCAAGGTATAAAGCTAGATTGAAATGATTATCAATTATTTAAATAATGGATTTTACATTTGTCTAAAATGCAAGATTAGTCAGAGATTGGTTTAGAAAACTTATACTACCACAGGCCTACAAGAGAGCTTTCCTATTCCAAAAATAATAATATTGGCATGCTGATAGCTCAACAGTAAGTCAAGTTATGCAGTTATTTATATAGCAGCTCTTGAAAGATGTATAAGTTTTCTTCAGCAACAATATTAGATTAAATACAGGAAACAGATTAAGTGTTACGAGCAAAGAATGTAGTCTATAATGGCATGAACACATCTACCATTCTTACCATCAATCACATTTGCATCATTGGTTGACAGTTACCAAATAAAGATCCAACTATCAAACTTTATTTACACCACAGAATGGCACTTTACTTTCAATAAAGCAAAAGGTTTTTCTTTTTTAAATTTTCTTTCTTTAACTTTAAGTACAAGTTAAAGACTTTTTAATAACAAATGTTCAAAATTCAGTAATATATATTCATTTTCAAAAAATATTTTTGCTACATTTGACATTTTAAGAACAAATAATTCTTAGGCACTTTTCCATTTAGAGAATCAGCCTGTTTGTTGAATTATGAAGACATTTTTCAACTGTAATTCAAAATTAAGTACTTTAAAAGTCTCACAATGTTAAAAAATTATTTTTAAATGCAAAATTTAAACTAGCAATTTCTGACAGAATTCCCTAACAGATGCATTTACATACAAATTTTATTCATAGCACTGTATAGATTTTATTAAAATTAATACTGTGCGAGTTGTTTACAATAATACTAATACAAATTTATACAATAAAGAAACAAAATCAGAGCTTGTTTCCACTCAATTTCATTAGAATTGCTGAAGTTACTATATTAATGAAACAGTAAGCTTGAAAGCGTCTATGAATATCACAATAGATTTGATTGCTTTAGCACATTCAGGACTCCAACAGCTAAGTAGCTAAATGCTTCTTCATGAAAGATCAGCAAAGTTAAGGATATAGTTAAGTTATTCTCCATCACCGAGTTGCTGTAGCTGCACAAGTTGAGAAGATATCTACATTAATGACTTCCAAACCCTTCTGCTGGCGTAATGTGGGAAGCAGGATACAAGCTCAGTTGTGATCTTGTCACCTGACCATGGTTCAAAATTAAGAAGCATTGGAAATATAGGCAAATATTTCTCGAACTCATAAGTCCTAAAAGGTGCAATTTGAGACTTGTCTGCATTGCAATATAAATATTTGGTGCATCCAAGTTTTATGATGAAAATGTAGGAAAACTTTACTTTTTAAAAATTGTCTTAAAACATAATTTTTTAATTAAAAAATTAGTACAATTTATGATGAAAAAAGTGGCACATGATTTACACAATTAAGTGGCTGATACATAGAAGACATTTTTTAAAAGTTGATTAATATTTTTATTGATGGCATGTTAAGATTAATATTTTTACTCCTCATGACTAAATTTCATTCTGAATAAATCAAATTCATAATAACTTTATTTTCTATTATTTGCATAATAACATGGCAATAAATTGAGAAATTCACATTTAATCACTTTTTCCCTGAAGTTGCAATTCCAACATAGAGCAATTATAAGCTAACAATAAAATGTAGCAATATAAATTAAATAATTGACATACAGTTTGTGCATTATTCATTTAATTACTTTCATATTTTCTACTAATTTAACAAAATTATTCTAAATAATAAACATGAAACTTCTGAAAAAAATTAATAGGTTTGATTATTCAAATTATCAGAAACATTGATCTTTAAAGAATATATCATTGTTACAGCATACAAAAATACCTTATATATCATATTATTTACATCACACAAATACCATATTTTACCATACATATTCCATATACACCAAACTGTTACCCATCTTCAATAGTTATATTATTCCATACTTACCACGAGATTCAAGTTTAACACTATGTTGAAAATTAACAGAATGCACTGGTCCTTCGTTAAGAGAGAAACGTTGAATCGGGAAAAGTGCATATTTTATACAACCAATAGGGCCTATTAGGGATTTTGATTCTTTTTCAAACTCCGACACAACCCTGAAAAATTTGATAAAAAACATCTCAAACAATTATTTCATGTAATTCCCTTTTCTTCATAAATTAAAGACCACAAAATGAAAAACTGGAATAATGAAATTTTATGCATTATAATTAACAAGATCAATGTGGTGCATTCCAGAAACTATGACAATATTAAGAAATTTGCCACATACAATTTGGCTCAAGATTTAAATGAGATCTCTTTGTGAGCAATAAGCTTACATAATGGAATTTAAAGATTTTTCAATATTTGAAATAGCAAGTTGGGTAACTGCTATTAATGCAACTCTCCTAGAGTTGAATACATATATCACGGTATATTATTTTGACTAGATATATCATAGTATTTACGATTTGAGTGATAGCTTTGCACATTGACCTCTTATAATAAAAGAAGTGCATAGTTTGAAAATATAAATCTTTCTTGGTAAATAATTAACCTAGAAAAGTTAAATATATGAAATTTATAGAAAAATAAAAATACTTCTTTTGTAATTTTCACATTTCCTGATTAGTAATTTTACTTTCATTTAAGAACTTTAAATACCATGTTAAACTCTACATGCATTATACAGAGAAATACAAAGGATGTCCAAAAATCAAATGTAGTCATAAAAATTTGCTTATAGATATATTAACTACATCAAACTTATAGAATTTTTTTTAGCCTTATATTTTTTAATTAAAAATATAAATTAAAGTTTCTAATAAAAGTAGTAAATTGTATTATTTATAGTTTTGACAATTTAAATTAACAAATATTAAAAATTTAACATAAATTATAGAATATTTCATAATTGTTCAGTTTATTATTAAACTATTAAAACTTACACACAACTGACCAATAACATATTATAACTTATCATTCAGTTGCATTAATTTCCAATATAATTCATCTTGAAAGATCATTTCATGTTAATTAGAAACTTATTAACAAATTCAGTTTTAGAAGTACGATTAATTTAGAAATATTCATGAAACAGCAAAAGAAATCTAGAACGTTTACACTAAGTCGCATACATGTTAATGCATGAATAGTGACTTATATATTTTAGGGGAATACAATGCAACATTTGCACTAGGAAGTTTAATTATATTCCCTCACTAATTGGCTACAATATATGACTATTTGAAAAAATAGCATTTACGAATATCTGTATACCATATATCAGTATTAAAAGCCTTCTTCCAAGTAAACAAAAAAAGGAGTCGCATAAACCACAGGAGTGCATAATCTATAATAATTTTTCCAGCGAATAATCGAAAATATAAACTGCTGATATTGTTGGTGTCACATAAAATAAAATATCCAATATGATTAAAAATATAATTTTATAGAAAAAAAAAACATTATGAAAAATATTTATTTGAATCCACCTCATTGCAAATCATGATAAACTGAGATGAAAGCACAAGATTGGTAAAGAGCCATAGTTCCAAGAAGATTGCTGTAAAGCTTTCATTTTTAGTTTTTAATAACTTTTATAACAAAGGCTAGACAAATTTAAAATAAAACATTCATTTTCTTAATAATTAAATAAATGAAATAAATTATTTTTGAATTCAGCATTGGATACATTTTTCCTTTTGTACTGCAAATGCTTTATCATCTTTCCTTAACATGCTTCTCACCATTTGATTTATTTAATTTGCCTTTCCTATAGCTTTTAGTTTAAAAGCTGCTTTGTAACTTATGCATTTTCACTTCCACATGACGATACATGAAATTTAATACTATCAGAACAAAACAAGTCAAGACAAAATGAAAAACTATGATAGTCAATAGCAACAGAGGAAACTAATTTCTAAAGCTGAATATAGCTAAAAAGTAAATCTACCACATTGTGGCACCCTCTGTTATTTCTTTTATGAAACAAACAGCATTTTTTAAAACTTTATTGAAAAAACTTCTTTTGCAAATTTTTTTATATCAAATTATATCTATGGTGCCATATAATATGCATTTTTAATGCACAATTTTTAGATTATATACAGAAAAATATGTAACATGAAATCTTACATACTAATGGTAAATGACATTTTAAAAAATGGAAGAGACTGAGAAGTCAAAAATTTCTAAAAAAGCACAAAGGAAACAAATCAAGTATTTGAACAAGAAGCTATTTCATCAACAAATTAGAAAAATTGAAAAACTTGTATCCAACAAGAGTTGGAAATTGCTCAAGTAAATTGAACTATAATTTGAAAGAGTGGTATACATAAAGTAACATTTATAATTCCTATCATAAAAATCTTTGAATAAATCAAGGTAAAATATTTTATATTGCAAAATTAAATTTATTAAATAGCAATTTCTAAAGGCTAATATTAAAAGAAATTTTAATACAAGTTATTAAATATTAAGCAAATTACAACATAATAATTAAATTATAATGAAATAAGAAACAAAATATTGTTATCTGAAATATTCTAAGAACATAAGTTCTATGGGAATTACATCAAACAAGTTGTTTTTTTCTATAAATACTGAATTTTAGAAATATTGCAAAACTAATTCAAGTTTTTCATAAATTCACAAAATTTAAATATTACTTAATTAAAAAGTTTCTCTGCATATTTTAAAAGTTAGAAAACAAATTATAGGAAATATGGATTAATTTTGAAAATAAAATACCTCACAATGTGATCAAACAGAATATCACTAATGGCCATTCTGCTACGACATTGATTTGATAATTTGAGTACATTGTATCCTTCAGCATTAGTGAGGGCAAAATTGGCACCATATTCCAAGAGTAATCTAACAATCTCAGAATGTCTATTTCTGCAGGCCTATTGAAATATAAAAATGTTAGATAATGATTAATATATATATATATATATATATATATATATATATATATATATATATATATAGAATTTTATTAATTAATAATTTCAATAGAATTTGGGTACAATTAAATACATTCAAATAGTTAATATATTTTAAATATAATTCATAATTTTAGTATTAGAATATTTAAATATTTTTTAAAATTATCAACTGAAATACTTTTAATCTAGGTAAAAAAATTTCTAATGTCGTAATTTTAATAAATGTAATAGGTCTACAAATTTTTTTAAAATTCTGATTATAAAATTTGTAATTTAAACTGGAGAATTTTACAACTAAAACAAAAAAATTACTATCAGCAGATCAAACTTCTAAGCTAGAATGCTAATGATACACACTACATTAATTTTTTTTAAGTAAATAAATGAATACTGTAAATTTCTAATCTTATTATTACCTATATAAGGGTTATTTATATTCTTAATTTTAAGACATCACATTTATTTAATGCACTTTTTCATGATATATAAAAACATTTTTACACATATATATACTGAGAGCACATCTTCCTGCTATCCCTAGTAAATCCAGCACATAATTGCTGTTTGCACTTGAACATGAATATAGACTTTGTCACAGAATCCCTGCCTCTGGCACAGAATAGAAACAGAAATTCTTGGTTGCAGTTAATTGTCTAATTTTCAAGGTTTTTGATTTCCTGGTCCTTATTTATTTTTTGGAAACAAGTTCCTGCTCACAGTTTAATAGAATTGCCAGCATGAATAAAAAACTGAAATGCATTCTAGAGAATTATAGTTGAAATTTATTTATATTTATTTTTATATGCCTTTTTAATACATTAGATTTATTTTAACTGTAGTTAAAATATGAAGTTTCCATAATATAATCTTACCAACATTAAAGCTGTTTCTCCTCTCCAGTTTTGCCTGTCTTTATGAGCTTTAGCTTTGAGTAAAATTTCTGTTGCACAGTACTTGCCCTAAAAGGGTAATTTAATAAATTAATACCAAACTTATATCATTAAAAAAACTAATAAGAAAATGTAATACGTTAACATAATATTGAAGTTCATGTCATATCAAATCATATCTTAACAGACATTTAATTATTAATTTTTCAATGTAAATTATATTATTACTGCATATGTATAAATATCAATACTATTTTACAACTGAACTAGTTATAATCAAATTGGTTATAAGTAATATGTAAAGTATATATTTTAAAAACAATTACACAAGAATAAACTTTAAAGTGGTATATTCAATTTACAATCTTTACACAGTTATGAAGTTAACAGTAGAAAATATTTACAGAATCAAAAGAAATTGATATTCAAAAAGATTAGCAAGATAAGTCAGGGATATTTATAAGAGCTGAGAATTTAGTTTAAATAATACATTTATTAAAAGTAATGCATCTAAGAAAAACTATGATTTTAAAAAATAGGATTAAGAATCTTTTTGGTTACATAACTAATATTCACAATTATTTTAAAGAAGAAAGAACAACAAGTTCAAATTTGACATTTTAATCTCATAGTCAGATTATAAAAAATACTTTAAAAATTAATATTTATATTCAAGGAATTTTGGGCACTTTATTGAAATTAATATTTAAATATATTTTTATTATATAAATGAAGAATTAGATTTTTATATATTAAAAATTTATACACATTCAAATCATAATTTATGTGTATTGCCAGGGAATGACTTGCAACATTAGTAATAATACAACAGTATTAATCATTTATATTTCTCACTGTTTACCTCACTCAATGAATGCATATTATGCTTATTAAGATGAATGCTAAGAAATTAACTAAAATTTATAATAAAGATATTTACTTGAAAATTATTAATTTATGAAAAAATTGTCTTAATATAAAAAAACTCCATTTTTATCTGTAAAAAATTTTATGAAGAAAACATCCATAAAAGAAAATTTGGGAAATTGTTATTTTAATGAACAAAAGTGTCAATTTTTAATTAATTATTACATTTGATTTTAAATATTAATAATTGCCAAAGCTCTTTTATATATAAAAATTGCTATACATTACTAAATATTATATTGATCAATTTAAATCTATTTTGCCTTATTTATTTAATTAACTTCCATTAATTTATTCCATACTAAAGTTTTGCATTTCAAATTATAAGCAACTCTTATGAGATTGAATGGAGACTATTTAATTCAGACAACTAATGTTCTGTTTTGTAGATCAACTATATATTAAGCATATTCAAGGGTAAAGTTCATTTTATATCCAAAACCAAAATGTTATTTTATACACAAATTAGATAACTTATATCACCAAGGATAATGCAAAAATGCCTTAATAGATAATTTCCAGAATGTATTGATGAAAAGAAAATTTAATGTTATATTTAACTTTTCCTAAATTATGTGAATATTTTTGTAAACACAGAAATTTCCATACATACATGTCCATTTTTAAAGTGCGAAATTAAGAATATTAAATTTAAAAGCAGGCATTAATAAATTTACTCAAAATGTTTACATAAAGACGATTTCATGAGTAATATTGAATTTAAGTTTTCATAAATTAGTATTAAAAATTATATTTAACATTTCATTATTATGCAAAAAAAATTACTTTGATGCTTACCAAATGAGCAGCAACCATTAATGCAGTTGTACCATCTTCTTTGCAGCAATTAACAATCTGACTACTATTGCACAATCTACGAAGCTTTTCGAAATTATCATTAAGAATGGCATCAAGAAGAGAATTGAACAGTTTTTGAATAGTCAAATTTATACTTAATTCAGAATTATGTCCAAACTGAGCTTTTGTACCTTTTCTGACTTGATTTTGGGCAGGAAATGTTTCCTAAAGAGAAAAATTTAGTTTGAAAAGTAAATTATCAGAATATTATCAAAATAATCTGAGGATAATTTTTATAATAACATGAAAAATTTTCTTTACAGTAACTTAAATAAAATTTATATAAAGTTATTTAGATTCGTTATGGAAGAAATAGTTTTAAACATGTGTTACCCATTTTAAACATGAAGTTCAATTCTATCAATCTTATTTTTAAGAATTTGTTTAAAGATAATGTGAAAATTTTTATAAAAATTCACTGTCTCCAATTAAGATTTATAATTAACACATTTCTTGTAAAATAAACTTTATAATTCTTAAAATCAATAAATTACATTCTTGTAAATTAGCATCCCATACAAAACACTTTGTATTGTTAGTAATAAAAATGCAAAAATAATTTTTTAAAAATTTATCAATATTAATTGTCTTAATTCATAAATTTTAAGTCATGATAAACTTTAGATAAAGATTATTTATAGCCAAATCTAAATTTGCAATGAATTACAGGTTTAAAAAAGGTTTTGTAGATTATTCATCAAGAAAAATATAATAGCCTTATAAAATGTGAGTTAACTTTTTGTTTAATAGTATTTTAATTTTTTATACAAAAATTAAAATATGAATTTCTTACACTTAGAAAAGTTTTAAATTACTAGAAGATCTTCCAATTGCTTTAAAAGGAATCATATCCAGTTAAAAAGAACAGCTTTTATAATAATTAGCATAATGTGTAATTATCAATTAAGCAAATATAATTTCTTTTATGACAAAAAAAAAAAAACTTACAATCACTACATTGTTAAGTAAGTTTTAAAATAAAATTACAGATATTTTAATCATAATGAAATATGTTTTTCCTTCAAATGCAAGTTTTGAGCTTTTAAGATATAAGCTTACAAATATCAAATATAAGCTTTTGAAATTCACAATAAATGGTGCACCTTTTAATTTAAAGCATGAAATAGGTGAAAGAAAATTAAAAATAGTATTTGACACAACAATTAATGCTCAAGGTACAAAGAAAAACTTGAACAAAATACGGCACTTTTTTAAATCTTTAATACTTCCCACATTTAAAAATAAGAAATTATATTTAAATAGGATATCCAAGAGTGCTTTAATTATACTAACAGCAGATACTTTTTCAATTTCTTTCACTAGAAAAATTGAATATATTTGAAATAATTATAGACTTTATTGAAAGAAAGAGTTAAAAATCTCAAACTGAAAACAGATAAGTACTTTTAATATTAGGTTTACAAAAAGTAAATTTTTTATGACAAGTAAAAAAATAATGCTAAAATTTTTCTGACAAAGAAAATAGAGATATTTATAAAAAATGTGTAGTTTTGCTTATAAGCCAAAACCTCACCAATTATTAGTAAAAGCATACAGTTAATAACATTTTTGTACATAAAAGTTACAAAGCAATATAAGTAAACAAAGAAATCTTTGCCAAAATCATTTCCTTACAGATTTATAGTTAAGATTTACATCAGGTAGTTTTTAGTATAAAAAGTTGATTTGACAGTTTTTTTCCAAATAGATATGTATTAGAATCAATGAAATTCTGCATTCAATTACAGTAGAGCTTTCAGATGAAAAAAGGACTTTGATATTAATTAATCATAAGAAAAAAGATACATTAACAAAATGAGATCATTGTATTTTTTGTTAATGTAATTACTACATGCATAAAAACACCAAAAGCAAATTAAAATGTTCAATGATTAATAGAGAGCAAAAATTAAAATAAGAAATATTCAACTTAGAAGAAAATAAGAAATAAAATACTCCATATAATGAGTACTCTTTAAGTATTTTAATTTGTTCAAGTTCACATATTTTAAAGAAAGTGTTAAACTTATTTCAAAATATTTCTAAATATTAACCAGATTATCAATTACACATCATAATTGATTTAATATTTTAAAATAGATTTTTTTAAAAAGTCTGGCAAATAGTCTTATTTAATAAAAGTAATTTATCAAACATCAAAACACACTTTGGGTAAAAGTAATAAACTTATCAAATATTACTTTAAATATAAAAAAAATATATATAGTGAAAATTTTTAAACTGTTAGAAATATTCACCATCAAAAATTTTACATCAAAATCATTGAGTCTATATATTTAATTATTAAACATTTTAAACATAAATTAGAAGAATAAGTTTAAAATTAACAAGATGAAAATTAGTCAAGATTTATTAGAATAAATAATCTTCTGTTTCATAAACTTTATCTTAAAACAATATGCAGAAAGACAACATGATTAAAACTTTTTAAATAATAGAGCTCCTTAAATGTCTCATATAAAAATAAAATATAGTTAATTAAAAAAATATAGATGTTTTTCTAAAATATATTTCATATATATTTTAATCAAATTGAGTTAAGAATACAATAGGTAAAATTTAAAGAGCTGTGTACAGAAATTTTAACTTCCCTATTAAGAGAATTTGAAAGTTAATTGTCTACTTGTTAACTTTAAATAAATAATATTTTTCTCAAGAAAATGATTGTTAAATAAATCATTTATTTACGATGTTCATATTAGCTACAAGTTCATGTAAATTAAGTTTGTTTTATAATCCCATTTTTATTGTTAGCAATATAAATAGAAGTATGCATGGCCGCAAAGGAAAAAGAATCATTCTTGGACCAGGAAAGTAGCACATTCTAAACCAAAGCAGCCAAAGTTCTGCCGTGTTCATTAATGACACTGGGGCACGTAAAATAAATTACGGTCATGGTGTCCTCCAAGCAAAATACCTCAAGGGATGACAGGTCAAGTCTAAAGGTTCTCTGTTGGTCCCCCACTTTTAGAGTATGAATTTTTTTGTTACTTTTAGGATTATGACGATACACCCACTTGATGTGCTACTACACCACATGACACCAATTAAGTCCTTTATGCAAAAAAACAGGACAAAGACATTACCTATTTCCCTAGTATTTTGTAATAAAAAAGAAATAATTCTCATATAAATCGGGCATATTTCAATTGATAACAATTTGAAAACTAAATGACAAATTTTTCAAATAACCTTTCATAACTTTATATGGGTGTAAAAATAAAATACAATTACATTTTTAATAAAAAATTATTCAAAAAGTAATTCAAGTGAATATTATTTAAATCAGAAGTTTGTGTACCTGAAGATACAGAAAGTAAATATATTCTTAAAAAAGATCAGTAGAGGTAAAATACTAACATATATTGTAATCAGATTTATTTCGTGTTAGCTTTCTTCATTCCTGCATAACATATATGTTATACAGGAGTTAAGAAGAAAGCCATTAGCTAATAAAAATATCTAAGCAAGCACAAAAAATTTAATGAATTCACATGTAGAAATATTTATATTTTTCTTACTGTGGAATTATCTTGAACAGATATCCTACACCTGAATGACTGATTTTTTCTATCAACCCTTAAGGCTTCCTCACAAGAATTGTTGAGAGCATTTAATTTTGACATACAACTGACATTTTCAGATTCTGATTTTGAATTTAAAACATAATCAGGGAAAACAGAACCTTTCTCGTCATTGATCAGCAACTCTTGCAATATATTAGAATTTTGTTCAGTTTCTTGATTATAATTGTCATGCTTTCCCACATTCTTAAGGAGTTTTCTTTGACCATTTTCATCAGTGTTTCGTTTACGATGCATACGGTTTCGTCGCTTTCTGTAATCTCGCAGCACATCATACTTTTTTCTTTTCTTGACATGTAAGCTCATTGGTTTGACTTTCAATGACTTATAAGCTAAGTTATCATTTGTTTTCACACATGGTTTCCTTTTCAATAAAACTTTTGGACAGAGAGGAGGATTTTCTTTTTGAGCAGAGGATTCTCCACTTTTACCAGTTTCATTTAAATTACTTGTCCTTGCTGCTCTCTCTTTAACTTTACTATACATATCTTTATCATAAACTGCTTCAGATACATTTATTTTCCCTTCATCAAAATCACGCCAAAATGTATCTTTCATGTTATTTTCACTAGGCTGTATCTCTGTTGCCTGCCAAGTAGTAGTTGCTCTAACAGATTTTTCATCAGGAATACGATCCTGCAATAAAAAAAAATATGTTATTAAACATATTTAAAGATTTTATATAGAAGTGGAAGAAGTAGTTTATAAAAAAATTAGAAGAGTTGAAATTCTTAAATTTAGTCATGAAAAGTTATTTTTAATGAAAATTATACAATAAAAAGTGAGAATGAGAATTCAAACAAAACTAGTTTTACATTAAAATTTATTAAATTAGATTAAAGTGTTGCTAATTTTGAATTGTATTGCTAATTATTAAATAACAGATTAATTCATGTAAATTAATGTTAAAAGTTACTACCAACTAATCAACAGCTATTGTTTCTAAACTTGCACACTAATTCATCATTTGAAATTAATTTAAACTGTAACATAAGTATTTACATTTATGAAGAGAAAGTTTAAGATCATTGAAAATCTATTATAACAACCAGCTTGTTATTATAACACTCAATAAAAGGAACTTAATATATTTTCAATAAATTCATACATTTGACTGAAATTATAAAATTTAATAAAAAATATGCAAAAAAGTCAAATTTCACCAAGATGTTTCAGATTTTAGTATAAATATTTTGCATTATTAAAATATAAGAAATCTGATACTTAAATGATAATTTGAAGCTGGATTTATTAACCAAAAGATTTTTTAGATGAAATCAAAAGAACCTAACTCAAAGTTTCTTAATTTTATTACTATACTAACTTTTCATACAGAAACTGTTAAAATAAGAGAATTTTCAATAACTTGTTTCAAAATACGAGATTACACAATTAAAAAATAAATCTATCATACCTTAAATTGACATTAGTCACTTAAAATTGAGTAACTTAATTAATTTTTTTAAGGAACAGCCATGTAATTTAATAGAAGTTATAGCAGGTAAACTATTAACAAAATTGTGTACATAATCATTTATTAGTTATGAATTTAAGGTTTTATATGAGTCAACTAAAAAATGGCAACATAATGAATATATCAAGACGTTAATAATTTACAATTTAGGATAATTTTTACTGAGGAAATTCAATTGCAAGTAAATTATAAAAACGAGATTGCTGATATTTTTACCTACAATCTTTTTGGATTGTTCAAAATTTCATTATTTAATTTTAATCATGCAGACAAATTATTTAACTAAGGTTTGTTACTCAGCAGTTATTTTTTGCCCAGGAGGGCAAATTAGAAAGGGATCTACATTTTTAAGTAGATTCTAAACCACTAACAACATCCAAGTCCAAAGTAAGATTCAAACTCACAAATTGTTGAACTGATGTCTAGAATGCTAACTAGTCAGCCTCCAGCTCTGCCTTAGTTTTAACTTAAAATAGCAATATACAGAATGAAAATATAATAACTGCATTGCAAGTATTTACAAGTTAATAAAACTAAAATGAATGACTTTTTAAAACTTAATTGCTTATTTTCCTTAAATCTTGCCTGAAAAAAGTATAATAAATGAATACACACAATGCTTCTCAGTTCTCTTGAAACAGTTTGAGTCTTGAGCAGTTTTTTCCCTTTCTTTTTTTCATGTCGTTCTTTGATTTTTAGTTCAAGTTCTTCAATCATGTCTTTACAGGAAAAAAGATTTTCTTCAGGTTCTAAAGTATCACTCTCTTTTCCATAGCCTCTCCATCGAACTCTGTACAATTTCTTACCCTAAAATTTATTAAATACATTGAATACTTATATAAATGTTTGCAAGAAATTAATAGTAAAGTTAATTAAAATGTGACTATAAAATATAAGCATCTTTAGATAACAGCGAAATCCAAGCAATCCATATTAAGTTATAACAATTAAAAATCCTTAAAATTAACAAAACTAAATATAGATACTTAAAAAAAACATAACCTAACAAAACATGCTTGTCAAAGTAAATTATCAAGATTCTAATGAAAAAATTTCATTTAAACCTCTAATGCATTAGGTAGAAAATCTTAAAAGACCAGAAAAATATATTGAAATGATCGTTTAAGTGAAACATGAAATCACTTAATTTGTATTCAATAAATAAAAGTTGCATCAAAATTTAAAGTGAAGTTTAAGATGATTAATTTGATAAAATTTAATATATAAAAAATTTTATGTGGGAATTAAAATTAATCTAAAAATCAAAATCAGGGATAGAAGCTTTTTATAGATGTAAGCATTTATAAAGATATTGCTACAAATATTCAAGATGAAAATGTTCATGGTAATAAAATACAACTGCAAGGGATATCAGCATTAATGCAAAAAGCTACTTACATATCTTTAACATGAAAATTAACACAATTTGAAATAAATTCATCTTATTTAAGTTTCAATAATAGAATGAAACCAACAACATAATTACTGAAAAATTTGAATAAGCAATAAAAATATACATCTTTATTACTTAATTCATTATTACTAATTAATTCATTATTACTAATTATTTATTACTTATTCAACTATCGATTTATTATTACCATCAATGCAAAAACAGTTTTAGTAAAAATTGATCTTAAAAAAAAGGGGGGGGGGAGAATTTAGCATAAGTATTATTCATCAAGCAAGTTTAATTAAAATGTACTAAATTAATGAATTCAGATTGTATTATTTAATATTCTATTAAATAGATAAGTACACATTCATATTAAAAACTCATTGAATATATGATGCTGGAAAGCATTTGCACAAAGTATTTGCTGTTAACATAAGCAGATAAATGATTTAGTATTCTCAACTAAGTACAAAGCAGCTTACTTGCTGCAGAAGCAAACTAGTTTGATAAGAACAGAAAGTATTAAGTGAAAAAATTATAAGCATTCACATTTAAGATAGGTATCAAAGCCTGAAAAGTTGAAACCAAAACAAAAATTTTACATTCGTCTTGAGGAAAGAGAGGAAATTTACTTTTTGGTCTATAGTGATATTTTGTATACAAGAATAATTTAAATGAGACTTGATTTAACATTGCGATTTAAAACATCCATAATTAAGAAAGTTTTGTTTATATGTTGTCCAACAATCATTTTTTTATGCACGAGGACTAACTAGATCGGAACCTTCTGTTAAAAGTGGATTCTAAACCACTACAAACATCCAAGCAGAAGCTGGGATTCAAACTAACAAACTGAAAGCAAGAGTGCAAACTATTTAATAACCAGCTTCGTCCATAATTAAGAAATTTTTGTACTGAAAGCCAACTACAGTAGATTCGATTGACTTTAGATTTTTCAAGTTTAAGATAGAGTACTAATTCAGATGATAATTTGTCCCTGAAATCAATTATTAAAATTTATACCAATGGAAAAGAGTGACATTTGTATTTTTATAATTCAAAATCTTATCTAATAAAACTTTTTATAAGTTAAAAACTAAAAATCAAATTATACATTCCATAATGATATATTCAGTAAAAGGTAATTTTAAATATCATTTCAAGATATAACACTTGCATTTTCAAAATATTAAAAACTTCAAGACAAAAATTGAGGAAAATAAAAAAAAAAAATGATGGAGTGTTAAAACAACTGGCAGATCCTGTAAAGGCTAGGTTGGATATGATGTCATTACCAGAAGGTAGCATGTTCGAATTATGATTCAAAAGATTTGTAGTGCATGCTAAATAGGTTGCAGTCACAATGCTCTCCATGTGAAATTGTACTGCTAGGGGTATCAGGTCAAGTATTAGGAGTATTCTGCATGGTTCCTACAATTAAACTATGAAGACTCACAAACAGCTGCTTTTACCAAACTAATAAAGTCCTAACTCTGCACTAAGCACAAGAAGTATGCTGGTGCACATACAACCAATATGCGGATGAATCAAATACAAAATTTTATGCAGGTTGATTTTCGTAAACATTTTTTATTAGCAACAAAACAACAGTTCAAAGAATACAATTTCTTCCTTAAATTAAACCACATCTTTTCTATTAAATAGAAAGCGCAATATCAAAAAAAGACAGAGCAATGCTTCTTTAAAAAATAACTACTAGAAAAGAATTTTTGCAGAGAATGAACCCAAATAAGAATTATATGGATAAAAATAGGTTAACATTAAAATATAGTAATGTAAATTCAGAGTTAAACTTAATAAAAATTGTAATATTTTATGGAATGATTAATACTTTAAAATAAAAATGCAACATAATACTTTAGCAATTTTCTAAACTGTCTGGTATATCTCAAGGGTTTTAAAATTCATCAAAATTAGAAAGTCAAAATAATTTAGAAAATTTTTTTTTAAATTATACAAGAGACAGTTTTTTAAACATATATAAATAATCCAATTGAATTTTTACAGTAAAAATTTTTTAAAAAACAAACAAACATTTAAGGAACAGCTGTATTTCAAGGAAACAGTAACAGTTATGTATAACAATTCAATTTACTTATATCTTTATTTCCCAATGAACATAGATATAAATTTTTGAAGTTGACAATCTGAACAATAAGGTAAATACAAAATATGAAGATATATTTTCAGTTTATTTCAATTAAATAAATTATATTTCATAAGCATCAATTCAGACAGAATTTTAAAATCAAAATAACGCTTTCTAAAATGAAACTAAAAATTTCCAACAAAATCAAATTAGACATCACAACTAAATATTATGATTCTATGATAATTATATGAGTTGCTTGAATTCATTATAAGTATGTCACAAAATTAAATATTCTTATAAAATTTTGAAAAAGTTTTTAATCTTTAAAATGCAATTAAAGAATAAATAATTTAAATTTTCACTAAAACAATATTAAGTTTAATATTAGAATAAGATTACAAGAAAATTAATGAAAAAGCATTTTTTACATATAGTAATAAAAAGAAAATCATGGAAAAAAATTCTGAATTATATACAAATGTTTCTAACTCTTCAATTTCCTTAGTATGTACACTTTAACAAGCCATCATGAAAATATAATATATAAAATTCAAAAAAGTAACACACTTCCAGAATAAAATTAGAAAAAGTTAATCAATGAGAAATCGCTTCAAGAATAAACTACGAAACTTATATTTAAAAAGCATATAAATTTTTCCAACAAAAGGAAAGCCTCTTTTTTCTTTTTCTAGTTGACACTCATACATTTGAATTCGAAGGCAAAAAAAGCTTATCGTCATGCACATTTTAGGATTACTTCGATTGTTTACATATCGATTTTTGCACCGCTTGTCAAAACCATAATTGCAGACTATTATTCACATGTTTTAGTTGCAAATAAGATAAATATCACTTACTTAAATGTATTCTACTCTAATAGCATATGCGAATACATTATATGCAAAAATAAATTAATTTTACGAACAAGCAATACATGTTTCGAATGATAATAGAAACAATATATTATACTTTATCAAAAGTACAGATATAAATTATACCTTCACAATCTTCACAGCTACTAATTTTTCAACTTCGTAAACATCACCTTGGATGAGGAAAAGTTTTGGTTCTGTTTCGACCATATTTTGCAATCTCTCCCCCTTTACAACCAGCTCAGCCCCTTGGCACCCAGATCCCATCGATGCTTTTATCATCAACATCAGCGCATCTTTACTCTCAGCTCTGCTGTCAAACTCTAAAATCCCAAAAAGAGCAAGAGCAGAGAAAAGCCAGACAGTCGGCGATCCCCCGTGCGGTAAATGGAACTGCTCTGCCTGTCAGGTGGCTTACGCACAGAAATTTCGGCTCTTGCAGGTGAACTAAACCACTATCCTTGAGGCCCCTAGTAACATGTTGATGGATAAAATATGCCCTACAGCCCTACCCGTGATGTCATCGTACTTTCATGTAAGATATAAAAGATTATACGCGTTTTGTTTTCAAAATGAAAACGTCCTGTATTTGTAAACTGTAGATATGTAACAAATTTTTAAAATCCAAAAAATTGGAATACTTTTAATTTCAAAATAATTTTTAAAATATTGAATTTGCAGCATGAATAATAATGCAAATCTAATAACTAAACCAGAGCAGATAATTGCTTTTTTTAATTTAAGAACGGAATTAGATTTATGTTATTAAATGCATTTCATTAATGATTGCATGATATATTAATACATAAAAATGATCTAAAATTAAAAAAAAATTAGATTACATTTTAAGTTTTCTGTTTTGAAGGAAAATTTTTTTGAGTACGATTACTCAATCTTGAATTCCATGCTGGAGGGTTCGCGTTGACTCTTTTATGCATAACTGAAGGGATCGAAAAAGTGAACGTGAAAAACAAAAGGGAAAGCAAATAGATAGTTGGCGCTTTTGCTGGTTTGCAATGACTACTTCACGTTTGACTTCTTTAATTATGATTTTAAAGGGGTTAAAAAGATATGAGGAAGGACTAAGAATTTTTTTTTAATGCCATAATTATAATATCAGAAAAATTCAGTTTTTTAATTAAATATTATTGGTTTATTATTCACGTTTTAAAAAATGAGATAACTGATTGAATTATGGGATTTCAATTTAAAAATTGCTTTTTGATAAAATTATATTCTTACTTTAAAATTTATCATTATTTTGATAGTTATTTAACGCATTTTAAAAATGACTATTTTTTGATGAAAATAAAATTTGTAATATTATATAATTTTTTGTTAACTATACTTATACCTTAGGCAATGGTTATCCAAGCATACAAATTTGAAATAATATTAACAGATTTATTTACTTAGATTTTAAATTACATGGTTATAACTTCGGTTTGTTTATCACTTAACAATAATTTCGTGGCACACTGGGGATAATTAAAACAAGATCTATAGTTCAAAAAACATAACCACGTCCTAGGGGGATTCGAACCCATAAATCAATTACCATTCGACTGTATGACTATGATTTTAAGGTCTTTTGGGGAAAAAATTAACTTCCTCACTTATTACTAAAGTTTCTAATATATATGAAAGAAAAATATAAATTATTATATAATTTAAATTTTCTAACAAAAATTGTATAAAAATTGGTTTTTGAAAAAGAAATTTTTTACTTTTATGTTATAGGCATTTAATTATATAATTAACATTTATTTTATTTTTTTATTTATAAAATTTTTGTTAAAGCTTAAATATACTAATTTATTAAAATAAAATATACTAAATCAATATGATAATGCATATAAAATAACATTCATTACATTAATGTAAGCAATTAATCTTTCAATTGAATTGAACTAACTAAAAAAGTTTAAAAAAATACAGCTCAGCCTTTAATTTTTTAACAAAAATTCAGAATACATTTAAATAAATAATGTTAAAAATTTAAAAATTCGTTAAAATTGCATATGATTTCAGAAAAAAAAGGCTACTCTGTAATATAAAGGTCTAAATATAAACTTTAGTTGAAGTATTATAATATAAAACTAAATTTTTCAGACTTCATATGAAGATAGAATACTGTATGTGGGTCTCCATTTGGTGATTGTGTGAAATCACATTGAACAAATATTTTAAAACTGTTTTATTAAAATATTTAATTACTTTATGTCAAACTATTTAATATTTGATGGAAGTTGTGTCAATGAAACTAACGATTTTTCTTTTTAGTATTAGAGAAAAAAATATCTTTGTTAAACATATTTAAAATTAAAAAATTATGAAATATTGATCAAAATTTGAAAAATAAAAAAAGTACTTTGAGTATATGCATTTCATTGTGCCTTTTGAAAAAAAGGTCATAAATTTTAGTAATTTTTTCAAATAGGAACAATTATTAAAATTAAAAACAAATTTTAATGATAATTTATTCAAATTAAAGAAAATCGTCAGAGATAATGAAAGCAATCTATGCCTTGCTTTTTTCAGTTAATGAATATTGTTTGAAAATGATGTTGGAAAGGGGCTTTTAAAAATAAAAAATGTCATATTTATGCAATACGTAATGGAATGAAATGATTTTGCAAGAAATCATTTATAAAATATATTTAAAAAAAGAATATAAAAAATTGTAACAGGATTTATTGTAATATTTAGAAAATAATCAAATCAAGTATAAACCAATTGAATTTGCAATAAGTTAGCAATTTAAAAATTGGTTGGAATATTTGTAAAGAATTTGGAGCCCTAGTTTGATTTTTGATTTTCACTCTCTTATGAGCCAACTGACCCAACAGCCCCAGATGCCAACTGACTACTTAATAATTAGGCCCACTGTTTTTAGTCGCACAGTACCCAAGTTCGATTCCTTCCTCAAGTGTAAATGTTTTTAAGTAGATTGTAATCTAATTTAAATTGTAATCCTTGATCGAATCAGGCCTCTTTGGAAAGTATAATTGAGCGACAAATAATCCAAATTTCTGAAACGTTAGATAAAAGATTTATGATAAAAAAAATTCCATATTTTATTAAATTACTGATGCCGGCCGAGGGCTGAATGGTTAGCGTTCCTGACTCCTGGGCTGTTGGTCCCGGGTTCGAATCCCAGTTCAGGCATGGATGTTTTTTTCCTTCTCTATTCTCTCTGTTTCTCTGTCCTCTCTTTGATGTTGTATGAATGTGGCACACCCTATAAACGGGTTTGTGGTGGTATGGCGCGGGTAACGATACTCGCCTCCGTGACTTGGTTCACAGGTGCCCGCTGGGTAACGACAAATGAGTATCAATTTCTGGCCTTATTGTGGCATAGGGTTCGTCACCAAAGTGCGCCCGCCGTTGGAAAAAAAATTAAATTACTGAGAGAAAAGTAAATGATGTTATTCCCCATGGCGTCAAGAATCCTTGGACTTCATAATGGACAGTTGAATGCTGTAATTTAAAACATTCATTTTAACGATTAGAAACTAAAAATAAAATTTAGTATTGTACATAATTTTATTGAACATTTCATTCAAATATATATAAATTTGTTAAAGTTAGTTTTAGAAGAAAAATCAATAATGCAATATATATATATATATATATATATATATATATATATATTCCATTTCATCAAAAAGACAAAATCCATTTTATCCATAGTAAATGTCAGTCAATGTTTGGAGCTCGAATGAGAATTTATATCCCATATTTATGTTTGTTTCACGTTAATCACTGTTAAAATGACCACTTTATTATAAAAAAATTATACAATAATAATAAAAGTTAATGTGATGATAAAAGAAATGATTTTATGAAATCGAGATTGTCAATGAATTTTTTAATTAATACAGAAAAATACAAAGTGGAATAATAGTCTTTAGATGAAAAAGAAATTACAAGAATTACTGTTAATTAAAAATAACATACATTGAAACTTGTTGAAACTTTCTTTTTTTTAAAGCTTTTAATTGGTATTATCAAAAAAGAGAAAATTTATAAATAACAGTACTTTAAAATTTGACAAAATTTAGGAAAATTTCCAAGAAACAGTAATGTTTGAGATGTTTAAATATATTAAAGTAACTGAACATGCTTTTCCAAAATAAAAGAACATTGCATATGATTGTTATTAAGAGTTATGATATAGTTTTGGCAATTTAGGTTTTTGTTATAATTAATATATTGCAAAAGTACCCAATCTGAAACATAAAAACATTTTTGTGTTGCACAGTTAAATTTATTCATTGCTCACTAATGAAAGATTCAAGTTTCCTGTTCAAAGGTTTTGTATAATTATAACATGTAATATTAAAAAAGCAAGGAACTTTTCATTGTCTTGTAAAAATACATTAAGCAACTAGAGTAACAGTGTGAATTTTTTTGATTTATTGTATAAATTAGATAATGCAATATCTGATTTCGATTTCATACTATTGTCTTATTTTTAAAATTTAAATTATTAAAATCATATTATATTTATTAAAACCCTGTCATTAAAATAATAGTGAACTACATTATATATTAATGCAGTTCCTTTTTTTAATCACATTAAGTATCACATGTTTTAATCACTTTATTCGTATCGTATTCTTTATCGTGATATCGATAAAGAATACGATAAGAATAAAGAGCAATTCTTTCACAAGAAATTAAGCAATACAATGAGAATAAAAGCAATCGTAGTCCTTAAAACAAACTGTGATTCAAAGAATGTTAAATTTTTTTTTCCTTAATAATTAAAAGTAGATTTTGCATTTTATTTTAATCAAAAATGTTTTTCGGAGAAAAACTATTTTAATTCGTATTTTGTAATAATTGTGAAAAATAAAGATATCGAAATATCGACCTTTTTCTTTAAAATATATATATACATAGATAGATAGATAATCTCTTTCAAAACGTGTACAGAAAGCACTTAAAAGTATAAAAACTGTGTTCTATTAGATTACCTTTACTGGGCTCTACACAATATAGAGAACCAATTTAAATATTGAATGAAAATATTTAAGAGAGTACTTGTAAGCAATTTATATCTGACAGTGGACTAGTATTAAAGCAATATTTTTTTCATTTATAAAATTAATTATTGGACTAAATTGAAATATTAAAAAAAATACAAAATAGCTTCTAGAAAAAGTTTTTGAGACGAAAAATTTTTTATTAAAATATTACATATTTTTGGAAATCATTCAAAAAGTGATTTTTTAACAATATAACATCTGATGGAAAAAATAATAAAACTTATGAACAAAACGTAAAAAAAGCAAATAAAATTAGATGGATGGCAAATGGAGATACTATTTTTGCTGCTTGTTCTGATGGGAAAAAAAGTTCTGACTAATCTCTGAATAATTTCGCTAAATGTTATGAATAAAACACGAAGTTATTCTAGAAAATCCTGATTTTTCAATTTTTCTGAAAACATTTCTGTTTTGATTTTCTTTTACATGCATAATATTTTTCTGGTTTATATGTTCAGCTAATTCTACATCTTGTATAAGTTATTTTATGAATTGTTCTTTTTGGGTCCAAAATAAAAACATGTATTTTTAAAGTTATTATTTCTCAAAATGATTTTTGAGAGATCATTTCGCTCAGGGAAAAAATGATTTTCCATTATGTAACATTATAGTAATATCAGTACAGTTTCTAATGATATTATTTACCAATTTCTATTATAATATTTTTAAAAAATGTTATACTTTTTAATTTTTTAGAATGAACAAAGTATACTATATTAATTCACGCAATCACAATAAGCACATATCATTCTTAGATTTTAATTTTCTTAACTCCAGTGACTTTACAGATAATTATTTTTGTCGAAATAAAATGCAGAACTGGGATAAAAAAAATTGTTTAAAAAGAAATTTCATTTTTTAAACAATTATTTTCAGTTAACTTATTTAGAGTTATGTGAAATCAAGTTTCTGAGTTTCCCCGTTTTTGAAGGAAAGGACAGAATTGTGAAACAAAATTCCAATATTCCTTTTCGACAGTTTAACCAGTAAAATCTTCCATGTTGAGTTTGAATTTCTATCAATGTCAAACTTGTTCTGCAGCACGATAGAGACAATCCCTGTCACAATATGTTTTTTTTTTAATTTATTTATTTTGTAATTTATTTATTATTATTATTATTTATTTATTATCATTTTTTTGCATAATAAGCATGCAACAGGCGAAAGTTAGTGTAGGCTTTATCTACCTCAGCTGCTTGTTACTAATAAACTCTTATCGATATATTTGAAGAAAAGCAGATAATGATGCTTTTTCAAAGATAGTGAGCTATATTTAATGTCTCAAAATAGAAATGCTGAAAATTTCCAACTACTTATCCTCAAACATTTATTCACGTACAAAGCAGGCATGTAACACTTTTCTATCGTTGTTCACTAATGGCCGGAATCGAACCTGGACCTCAGAAAAGTGCAGCCTTGCTACTAAGGCCTTAGTGAGTCACGAAGTTTCCGCATGCTAATTTCTCCATTATACATTAAGTCATACCGCCCGACTTGTATAGTGGTCAGCGTGCTTAACAGCGGATAGGGAGGTCCTGAATTCGATTCCCGGTACATGTACTCCAATGTATATACTTTTTCTCTCTCTGTTTATCCTCTCTTTGTCCTTTCCTTGTATGCCTGGGTTGTGAATGGGTGCCTACCCTATTAACGGCTACCTATAACATGTGTGTATTGAGGAAGCCAGACCCCACACCTAAATATGATTCAGTTAGAAAAGTGGAGTAATGCACCGCATAATGCCAGCCTAGCTGTCACACGACAACAACAACATTAATTCATTTTTCAATAACTTGAAATTGTGTTCATTAAGCAGAATTTTCTTCTATTGAAGCCAAATGATTTATTTTGAGTAAGTAAATTTCTGATTAGAGAAAATTTGAAATGAAATGTAAAAGATAAAAAGATAATGAGAAACTAATCTTATAAAGATTTCTTTTAAGAAATGCACAATAGATTAAAATGAATTTAATATTAAAATAACTGAGTAAACTGATTTTTTTAAAAATGTCATTATTTCGATAATGTTGATTTTTATCTTTCCAAATTTTTAATTCTGAAAAAAAAAAAAACACACACACACACACACACACACACACAAAATTGTTATAAAAATTTGTAACAAGTATATATCTCTTGAAGTAATGTTTCATAAACCTAATAAATTACAACAAACTAATCATTTGTTGCTTAGTTCTTTTTTCCTAATTTGCCTGTATTGAGAAATATTTCAAAGTTAGGAAAATTTTCAAATAGGACTTACAAATGCCAAATCTCTTATAAGCTTTTTTAAACTAAAAATTATTATGATATATATCAATTGGGGGAAAAATACTTAAAATAAAATATTATAATTTATGAATTTGTGTGAGAGTTATAGTTTGGTAGTGTGCAATTGCATTTATGAAATTTATAGTATTTCGCCTAAACTGACAGAACGAAAAAGAAAAAACATTTGTTTTTCTATCTTTGTAAAAAAGCTTGAGATCTTTTTAAAATAATATAAAATTTAAAAGATGTACATGAAGCGAATCAATTACTGACACTAATAATGAGATAATAATTAATAACTTAATAAATTATAAATTTTTATTTTAGCCAATTATAGTATTATTATAATCATCAACATAAAATACTTACATAATTAAAAAAAGTAAACTGAAAAAATATAATATGCGTTTTTTACAGCCAATTTAATAAAAAAAATTATTAAATGAAATATTTCATTGTTGCAGTTAATAAAGATAAAATAAGCATAATATCAGAAGTAATATTATTCAAATCAGATATACTTCATTTAAAGCACGGAAACAGATTATTAAAGATGATGATCCATACCATAGAATATATTGATATTTAAACTATGTATAACAAAATCAAACTATTTTTGGCAATGCTAACTATATATATATATATATATATATATATATATATATATATATATATATATATATATATATATATATATATATATATATATATATATATATATATATATTATATTTTATTATATTATATATATATTATATATATATATATATATATATATATATATATATATTTCTCATATTAAATTTATATTACATGGAGTTATCAAAATAATAGGTTATCTGCTCTATAATTAACTGTCATATACGCTTATAAAAATAGCTTTGAAAATCTCTTTCTCTTCTCAGAATGAAATTTAGAACGAGCAAAAAATTTAACTGCTCCTTTACATATAAAAAAGTTGAACTAGTGATTGAACGGTTGTCATCCTATACTTCAATTCAATAACTTGTGGATTCGATTCCAACCTCTGTTATGGATACTGTAATAGTTGGTGGATTGTTGAGCTACACAAAAATAACAAATCACTTTAATAGAAAGCATCGTCTTAGTAAATGTTAAATATCAGTTGATTGAAACGATTGTCAATTGACGTAAAATGTATTTAATGAAAAAACAATGAATTATTATTATTCATATTTAGCTTTATAAGCTTCTTTTTTATCAAAGCAAATTATAATTCATGCTCTTAAATATTTAGCAAGCCTCACTCTGAAATTACCTAAATATAAATGTATTAAAAAATTTTTTTAGAAAAAATAGCAATTTTAAGATTTTTTGGAAGTTATGATAAATTGTGTATCATGATCAACAATTATTTCATAAGAGTAAATGTGAGATGATTAAAACAAATAAACATTTTGAAGGATTCAAATATTTTAATATAGAAAGTATTCATTTTTCTTAGAATTTTCAAGTTCATGAGTATATGTGAAAATCGATATCAATTAAACTGACGTTTCTTTTCCAAGAAAAAACAAAGAAAGAAATTAAGTTTCAACTGGTATTTTACTCAATGACCTAAAATCATTGCCATGACCACGACAAGAAAGATATGTTGCATCTTCATTTCTTATCCTTGGGGAATTCCACCAAAAGTTTTTTGACCGCTGCCTTCCATTAAACGTTACCTAGTTCGAGATCCATTTTTTCATAAATGGAAGGATGTAGATATAGGTTATAAGCGTTGCGAAATATTGATAAAATAATTTTTTTAAGACAGGTTTACGGATTAGACAGAGATATTTTGTGTACAGATTCTCACATTTATATTAATTTTAAATTCTTTTTTAGTGATTATCATAAAACTTTCCTCCAATTTAAAAATAGTTTATATTAATTATTTTACTAAGAGCTAAAAATATAAAAATATTTAAATTTTACTAAGAATTAAAATATTAAGTATTCCCAAAATTTAATGAAAAGTCACAAATAGCGATTATTCAAAGAATTACCTACAGAATTTAATAAAATTTAAAGTCCTAGTAAAAAAATATTTTTATATAAAATAGCATGTGGAAAAAAATACTAGATGATTGTGTAATATAGAAATTAGCATATATATAAAATGAAGGAATACAATTTCTCAGATTGATACAGGTATAGTATATTTAATAGGGAATATATGATACCCTTTATAAGCAATACAGAGAGGAATGATGGAAGTATTCAATTTTTCAATTAGGAAGGAAGTGAGAAACATTACACTTTTAAAGAAATTGTAAGCATAACTAATCCTTTGAAGAGGATTGCACAAGCTACTATACGGTTTCCTGAAACTTTCCAAACATACTCAATATACACTGCCCAACATTGAAAATGCAACCCCAAGAAAAGAGTGGCCAGAAAATTATGCAAATATCAGGGTTAGCGCACCTTACTGAGTTAAAAAAATTATATGAAATGCGCAGGTCTCCAGCGCACTTAGGATAATATATAAGGTGAGGAACAGACAGAGTGGGTAATATTCGCGCCGTTACAACTGCTTGGAAAATAATCGTTGAAAGTTTGTCACAAAGGACACCTGTAATTGCAAAGAATGCCAGGCCATCATTGATGGAGTCAGATCCAGAAGACAGACGAGTTTACGAGGGGCATGGTGATTGGACTAAGGCAAGTTGGTTCTTATGGCAAATCACAGCTGACAGACACCTGGACGCGTCCATAGTGCACCGGCATTGGCGAAGGTGGTTAGAGTCAGGAACTATGAAACTCTTGCGGGGTACCGGTGCAGCTAGAGTGACAGCAACACCTGTGGATCGACGTGAGGCATTGGAAGCCCCGTAAAGCATGTCTACCGAAATTCTGCAGCATATGCAAGACATTCTGGATGCTCCCATATCGAGAAGAACCATTTGCAGTCAATTGGTTGCTAGTGGCCTGCACTCATAGCGTCAGAAGACACTGCCATTGACCCCATAGCATAGACGCCAACTTCTAGAATAGTGTCATATTTGAAAAATGTGGACGACGGAGTTCAAAGATGAGTCCCGCTTCTGTTTCTTCAGTTATAGTCACCGCGTACGAGTATGGTTACGACGTGAAGACAGGTCCAATTTTGCTGTAATTGTGGAACGCCCCACCGAGCGACAAAGTGACATCATGGTTTGGGGCGTCTCTGTGTACGATTTCAGGTCATCTTTAGTTAGTTTTCACGACACTATGACAGCCCAACGTTACGTGGATGATGTGCTGCTGGTAACACTCCCTTACCTTCAGGGGGATACCCAATTCCCTTTATCAGCAAAATAACGCCCGACAGCACATTGTTCGCATCAGCCAACATGGCTTGCAAAGTGTACAGTTGCAGGTGGCCAGAGAAGCATGCTTCTCTGGCCACTGTGCTCGCCAGATCTCTCACCAGTCGAACATGTTTGGGATATAATTCCACAGTTCCTTGTTCTAACCATCCACGGCAGAGCCGATACACTGTGGACGCGTGTAGCTATCTGTCAGTTGTGATTTGCCGTAAGGACCAATCTACCCTTCTCAGTCCGATCACCATGCCCCTCATAAACTTATCCTTCTGCTGAAACTGACTCCATAGACGAAGGCCCGGTATTCACTGCAATTACAGGGGACTTTTGCGACAAGAACAAGCTTTCAACGATTATTTTCCAAGCAGCAATAATGGTACGAATAGTGCCCACTCTGTTGGTTCCTCACCTGATATCTTATTCTACGTGTGATGGAGAGCTGCGCACTTCACATCATTTGCATAACTAGGTAAAGTGCGTCTACTCTGAAATTCACATCATTTTCTGGCCACTCCTTCTTGGTGTTGCATTTTCAATGTCAGACAGTTTATGAATACAGCATTTGCTGTTCTAGATAAACATCCATGATGAGAGTCTTGGAGTGTCATCCTACAGCAGCTACTACTTGTTTTCACAACATAAACAACAAGCATGCTAGCTTTACAGATGTGAGCATTCATTGTTCCACATTACAAGAACCTCGAAACACTTCTGATCGTAATAAAATAATCCTGTCAAAAAACATTCTTGACAAGAGAGTTAGAAAATATGGTCTAGCAAAATAAATTTTTCTTCCCGTTAGTTAAGTTACATTTATTTGAGACTGGTAACGGAATCCTAACAGTAATATATCACTATAGGACATTTGATAATTCTTCCTGAATCTCTCTCTCTCTGAATGGACTTTTTAAGTATAGTGAACCCAATTGATATGTCATAAAAGAAACTGGAAAACTCTTAAACACCTATCCTAATTGATATACACACAAAAAGCATACAATTCTCCATTGTTCAAGTGACTAAGATCGAATATGACTTTCTAATCTGAAGAGTAAAGTTCTAGCAATAAACTTTGGTAAGCCTAGAATTACATTTATGTGTGCTAAGGATATTCAGATATGTTGTTGGCAGGGAAAGAAGTAATAAATTTCCCACAATGCCGAAAGTTATTTCCAGGAATTGGCAAAATTTTCTTTTAAAGTGAATTTTATTATTTATATAAGTACCCCACGTTGAAATTTCTCCAAGGTGGTTTGCTCAAGGTTTTATGCGCTCGGGTGTTGATGAATAAAATCAAGGTTGTTGAATTTGAGTTAAAAAATTTTCAGATTTGTATTAAGATTGGCATTTTGAGACTGATTGCTTTTAAGCTTAAAACATTAATTTCGCCTTTATGAAATTAATGTTAAAGTTTATTCAAAATTTTATTTTCTTCTGCTGCACAATGTCATTATTACCATACATTTTTTAACAAGAAATTTCCAGAAATACCCTAATAACAATCCAAAAGATTAAAGGATTTTCTATGCCTAAGGTGGCAATATATTGATGAAAATACTATCTGCATAAATGTTTTTTCAGAAATTAATCTTTATTAAGTCATCTATAGCATCATTTCTTTGTTCAGCATTCATATCAGCAAGTTTTTTATGCAGTTAATCATAAGCTCAACTTCTAGCTTGGAAGACGTTAGAGTGCCGCTTTTTGTCTGCGCCAGTCCACCAAAAACCTATCCTATTTGTGAAACCCTGTCAGTAACTACACTATCGTCAGCATAGTGTAGTTACTGATTAATTAAAACAGCTGTGTGTAATTGTGGATCATATTGGTGTGTAAGAGCCCGATCAGAGTTTCACTTATCTTGTCCAATTAATATTTCTGAAGACAAACATCAAGATTCAAAAAACAAATTTTATTATTTATAACAATACTTGTTTAAAAGAATAAAATTCTTACTAAAAAATTAAAATGATTTATAGAACAATAATGTTTGTATTATTGTGAGATAAAGAAACTTGAATTTTGATGAATAAATGATAAATGTAACTCACGCTTAAGAAATATAAAAGGATTCTTGGACACAATAACGTATATAATTCGAAAATCAGAAACAAAAGCGAACTTAGTCATTTGTTCCAGCGAGGAAACATTTGAGTTTATTAACTAAGCATATTTAATTAAGATAAATGGAAATGTGAGTTCAAAGTTATAAACTGAAACACTTTAAGCCCAACACTCAGAGAAAGATGCAAAACAAAAAAGTGGTTAGATAACCATTATGATCTAAACACAGCATTAAAATAAATAATTGGAAATCGAAGATAAAGAACAAAAAAATTTTGAATGATATAGTTCAAGGAGATAAGCTACAATTCTAGATTGCAGCAATATAAAAATTTTTTTTATCAAAATAAAACAATGTTTAAAATTTGTTAAAAAATATTTTAATGAAAACTTCCACAAACTTAAATCATAGAACTTCAATTATCCGAATTAATTGGGACAGGACTCCATTCGGATAATGAAAAATTCGGTTAATTGGAGTCTTTTCGAAAAAAGGGCTTATTTTAACTAGTTATTATACGTTGAAAATAGGAGAAAAACTACATATTTCAAAAGAAAAGAACTTTTAATGAATTAAATAATGAGGATAGACTTTTACATGTTAAGGTACTTACCAAGTGCTGTACATTAGTACAGTATGTAAGAACACTATTGCAAATGAAAGTAATCCTGAACAATTGAGCTAGATTAAGCTGTTTGGCTGTCTTCGGGCAGCTTAAGTTGCACACATCCGCTTGACAGTGATAAGTTGAATGTGTTAACATTCAACTTATCACTTAGTGCGGTGTCTAGTTCAACTTCGACATTAAGTAAAGCATTGCATTTTCATCATTTGCAATTTGAAATTCAGTATCTGAAGAATTATCATAATCTATTGGCATCAGCATTAACTTTTGAATATCCAGGAATTTTCAAAAAAATATTTTTGAATATCTCAATTGACATTCCATTCTCATCTTCCTTCTTTTTTCCATTTCCTTTTTCTTCTTTAGTCTTAATTTATCTGAAATTCTGAAAACGATTTGAAAAGATAGAGCTCGGATAGTTGAAGTTCTACAGTAGACTTTTTCTTCATTTTCAGAGTTCAAATTCCTAGCAGGATTTTTGTTTTTTTTCCTCAGCCACATAAACATTATTTTTCAATATCTTTCAAAATCAAATTCGTTGTCCCTTTCAAAAGTATAAAATTAAATTTCCATGTGAAAATATAATAAGGAAATTTCTTGCCACGATAGAAACTTTCAAATCGGAAAAGTTTTGAGTTTCTAAATACTGATGTTTAAAAGAATCTTTTGCTAGAATTTTAATTAGTTAGTGATTGATTCAGATATTACTAAAGATTTCCAGTTAACATAATTTTTAGATAGTATTTTAAGTTTATTCTTTGTTTTTGCTCTAAATACTGCATAAAAATTAATTCGTTCAAAATTAACAAGGATGCATAATATGCAGTATTTAAACACATAAATAGAATCTATGCATCAACTAAGTTTAATCAAAATTTTAATATAGATTGTTTTTAATAACATATATTCTTTAAATAGTTCATATAAAAATGTCTTTTAGGAGAAATTCTGAGATTTCCTGTAATTTCAAGATAATTAAATATATTGTATTTGAGAATAATTTATCAGTCAATAATTTTGTAATTAGTAATTTCATTGTTAAAATAAAAATACTTGGAAAAAAGGAGAACTTTAAAATATTAGGTTGATTTGATTTTATGTTTTGATAGTATAATACTTTTAAAAGTTAATAAATAGATTGAGATCAAAACATTACATGCTGTGAAAAAATGATATTTAAGATCAAACTCATTATCTTCTCAAGCATACATAACCAAACATTATATAAAAAAAAGCATTGTGCAACAATTAGGCGTAAAATTGGTGAGTATGCCTATAACAAGAGACAATAAAAGGAAAGAAAAGGCGCAAAACAATTAAATGGGAAGTTTACTCTTGGAAGTAAAATGAACATGAAAATCACTTCTAGATAACAATTTACATGTAAAGAATACTTATAAATAACAATGAACATTTTGTACAAAGATAATACAAGATGCAAGATGGAGGAAGGTATGTACAAACATCTGAAATGTTGTTCATCGGTTTTTTGTACATAGATTCACAATGAGGATTATCAATAAGATTTTGGAGAATACTTTCTCATTTCTAAAGAAATGCAATCTGTCTCAGACAAGGAAAAGGTATCTGATGATGCATAAAAGATTCTCCCGAGTGTTGCAAATGTGATCGATCAGATTTATCTCAGGAGAGCTATTTCATACATTTTACAATGCAAATTTCAAAGAATCAATTTAGGGGAAATTAAGAAATAAATTAGAATTTTTTAAATATTAGGAATTATGTATGATATCTAAGATTATTATGCATTAAAAGAAAGGAATTGCAAATTACAAGTAGCGAGTATAATGTAAGATGTTAATATCTTATTTATATACATTCAAGCTATTAAGTTGATATACGAAATATGCAGATCTATATATATTTATGTTGCTGCCAGCTTATAGAATTAAACTATTGAACTCATGTAATGTGACTGTTCTTGAATGAATGTAAGGTTATTTAAAAGCCCTTTTTTTTCTTCAACGAAAACACTTATATATCAAATTTCAAATTGAATTAAAGCTTGTAAACATAGAACTAATCTTTTGAATATAAAATTGATAATCGACAAATTATCTTTGTCGGTCAATTTTGATACCTTGAGTTTCATTGAATAAACACCAATGGCTTATGTAATAACACAATCCTTAAAGCTATTTTAGGTTTTTTCCAGAGATTGTTTAACCTACTGCTACTAGAAACTGTTTTTGTATCAAAGTAAAATTGTATTTTGAATTCTTAATAAGATGTTTCCAATATTTGAGGTAGAATATGGACCTTTTTTCTGGCCAATATTTAACATTCTCTATTTCTTACAATCCATTTCAAATCCTTAAAATGACACGTTTTTGGGACTACACACAAGGATTCAAATCATCAATATCTCTCACTATGGTTTTGATTAAATTCCTTTAATATAAAATTTTAAAAAGATTTTAACAAAAGTTAACAAATTAAATTGTATAACTTAATCAGTGGAAGAAAAAACAGTTCCATCATTACAATTTTAAATTAGGTATGTTTTACATAACTTATTCAATGGTCACACATTTGCCTTTATTCATTAAAATCATATGCTCTCCTTATTCTTTTAAGCTAGTACAAATCAAATTATTTAGTAGAACTTTTCTCATTAAAATTGACTTACACAAATTACTATTTCAAAGAAATTTATTGCTTAACATATTTATTAAAAAAATGTTTTAACAATATTTTACGAATATAATAATTTAGTCATGACTTAAATTCAAGCTAGAAAACATATGCCAGTCACTTTAAGTTACATCAAAAATTAATAAATAATAATAAATCTAGAGAAATATAACTTATTTATCAATTTTGAATCTATATCTTCATGGTGCCATTTGTAAATAATATCTTATCTACAAATTTCCTTTCCACTTGAGAATATCAAATGAATAAATATGATAGAATTAAGTTTCATTAATTATCCATATTTTAAGTAAATTGCATAAGAAAACTTTGAATAATACCTCACAAAATAGTTTTAAGAATCAATTTTTATACTTAACATCTGCAAAATATTTATTGGTATTAGCATGATATTTATGAAGGTTATTTTTTACATGAAAACTTTTTATAAATTACTGAAAAGAAACATTAAAAAATCATTGGAATTTAAAAATGGCAATGCATTATTTTCAATAATTAAATTTAGTTTTAGTTTAATAAAAATTATACAAAGTAAAAATAAATGTGAATAATTTAAAATATGGCAATTCTCAGATCCAGCTAAAAAAAAACTCAAAAAATATTTCACTTTTGTCAAAAATTATGGTTTTTTTTTCTTTTTAAATTATTCTAAAAGTAAACAGAAGGAATATTTCATTACAGGCTAAATATCAAATTAAACATGTACTTTATATGAAATTGTGTAATTAACAATAAAAAGTAAAATATAATACAAAATTTAAGTAAAATATTTTATTAAAAATATATTCAAAATCGATATCACATAGTTAAATAACAAAATATTGTATTATTTTATGTTAAGAATTTTCAGTACAAAGATTTAACATTTAGTTCATATCAACAAAAAACATATTTATATGAATTTATTCATTGAAAACAATTTAAGCTTTAAAATATTTGCAGTTTATTAACCAATTGCTCTAATTTCCCTTTATATGTTTTTAATTATTTTCATTCAAATGCAATATTTTAACCATCTAATAAAAGCTATTTAAATACTTGTTCAAGGAATAATAAATAAAATAAAAGGAAAATATATACAACATTTATGAAAAATATGAAAAATTAACAATGAATACAAGGAATAGGAATGATTTAAGAAATAAGACATGAAAATACTCTCATATATCCAATAAATATTAACTATCCAATAATTATTAATTACCAGAATTTCTGATTCTAATAATTATCTATGTTTTTGATATATATGTCATGGAAGAACTCATTTTATTAAATAAATTATATTTTGAAAAAAGTTTTTAAAATCTTAAATATCATAATGTATTTATAATATTTAATATGTTATAAAATTATGTTATAAATTATGTTAAAAATCATGTTATAAAAACCTTTACATGAAGTAAAAGATTACTTCATATATTAACAGCCTTAAACTAAAAATTTCATAATTTTAAATAATTCTAGGTAAGTTTTAACATTAAAAATAGTTTTTTTTTTAAATTTAAGTTTAAAAATATAAGTAATTTTTGCTAGTAATAAATCAAGAAGAAAAACTATTTCATTACCATTTGGGTTCAAATAAAAAAAATAACCTTGTAAGAAGAAATCACAGTAAAACAATAATATAAACTCATATAATACTTAACTTAAAATATTTAAAATAAATTCAACTTGACTAGCATAAATAAGTCAAAAAATATTTAGTAAATATAAAATACCTAAATTTATATTAAATGACCAACCTTTGATAAATAATTCTGAATAGGAAAATGGAATGCCAAAAAGCTAGTAATATAATTACAATAAATTATACAAAGATATCACATTTTACATTGAATTTAAATAAATAATATTGCACCTTTCACTTTTTACAAGCATTTAAAATATGTAATAAATATCACATGCAAGTGATAGTTAATTTTCTTTTGTTACACTTTGAGATTACAAAAAATAGATGGGCAGTAATATTGTTCAATAATCAGCAATTTAGAGTATTACATGAATATGAAATTTCAATGAAAAAAAAAAAAAGAAGCATGCTTTATGAAAAACATAAATGAAGTGTGCAGTCATAAACTTTTCAATTTCTCTTGTAAATAAATTTAACAAGTTTTAAGAAATGTTCTTTCTAATTCAGCAAATGGTTATGTTTCTATAGAATCAGAATCATCTTCCAATAGTCTTTTTTCCTCCTCATTTTTGGCGGCAGAAAAGCTGGCAACTCTTCTATTATTTCTAATGATAGAATTCCTATGTAATTGTTCTAAAAATAAAGAAAAAATTATACTGGTAGGCTGAATACAAATATGGTAAAAATTACAATAACATATATAAAATCTTATTGATATAATCTAATCTTATGATATATATATAATTACTTGCCTATCTCACTTACCAGCTCCCTATGTAAACTTATGGAAAGGATTATTCACACAAGAATCATGACATGGCTCATAGAAAACAAAAGTGCTTCACTTCTACTAAACGGCTTTCCGAGCTCAGCATAGTATGATCGACCAGCTCTTCTACCTCGTACAGTCTATCATTGACGGTCTGCCGGAAGAGCCACATAACGCTAGATCTTAAAGGCCGTCCCACCCAATGGTATTCGGCAGCGAATACGACTAGTCGCGGACAGCAATCCGCCAGGAGAGCACTCGGCCCATGGTCGGTCGGTAGCCGGTACACCAGCTTCCGATCCCAGACTGCAACTATATCGGCGTAGTCCAAAAGGTCCATGACACCATGTTACGGTCCGGGCCTCGCACGCAGACCGGCAACCACCACTCTGTGGTCCACCCAGACTCGTTCTGACGGAAGTATGGGCATCTTGCCTTTATTACAATTTAAAACTTAAAATTCTAACAAAATGTATAAACAAACACTAAACAACTCGTTTAGAAAATAACTTAAGTTTAACATGGTAGATTTAATCTTATCTACTAACTTAAATACATTAAATTAACAATGATTATGTGCTTGGCAGAGATTCTGTGAAGAGGATATACATAATTTCAGCTATTCCTTTCCTAGTTTTAGTATTGCTCAATAGTTGTTTAATTTCCATATATTTAAAATTTCTAGGGAATGTTTTATCTCTGATTTGTTTGAAATTGATACAGTCGTAAATTACATGTTCCACATCTTGTGGTTTATTATCGTGTTTACAGGTTTCGGTTTTATTAAAAAATCGATTTTGATGTGTACCAAAAGCCCCATGGCCTGTCTTGATTTGATTAATTAGAAAGTCTGCAGAGAGTCTCTTGGTTGTAACCTTAGGATAAATTTCATATAACCTTCTTGTTTTGATTGACATGCTCCATTTATCCTGCCACAATCTCAATACGTATTTATTGGCTATAGTTTTGATCTGTTGTTTTGAATATGGTGCATGATGTGAAATAATCAGTTCTTTAGTTGCCTGTTTTGCATTCAAGTCCGCAAGTTCATTGAATTCGATTCCTTGATGGGCTTTAACCCAATGAAAAATGAATTTATTGTCATTTTGATTTATAAGTCTTAGTATATTATCTATAGTTTTGTTGCCTTGTTTATAATGATTTATAGTTTCTAAAACAGATCGAGAATCTGTGTGAATATTACAAGTGTTGATGTTATTGTTAATTACATATTCTAAGGTTTTTAATATGGCTATGGCCTCTGCCTCAAAGACCGTGGCCTGATCATTCAGTCTAATCCTTTTTATATCTTCTATTTTATTGTTGTATCCAAATATTATTGCTGCTCCTACTTTGTTGTTTATTTTTGATCCATCTGTGAATGCGAAATGGTTTTGAGTGTTTATGGTTCTAAGCCAGTTGATTTCTTTCTTGTCCCATGGAGGATGAGTATGTGTTTTCCTTCTATGCCAAGAATTATTGATATCAAATTCTATATTATCAATTTTAACTTTAATTCCTTGATTCCAAATTAGATATTTTTGTTTCTCTATATTTGCCAATATATCTATGGGTGGACAGCCAGTCAAAACATGAAGAGCATCTGTGGAAACGGTTTTGTAGGCCTTGGCTATTTTTAATAACGGTATTCTTTGAATCTGATTTAGTTTGTTATTTATCTTGACAGTGTTCTTGTACCAGATTGGGACTGCGTACAATATCATCTTTTCAATAACTACTTTATAAATGGTCTTGGTAACTTCAGGTTTGATACCTCAAGTTATTCTAGAAATCCTATTTATTTTGTTCATGAACTTGTAAACATTTTCTTGTAAATTATTCAGATGATCTGCCCAAGTAAGTTTGGTATCCATAGTGACTCCGAGATATTTAATGTTAGAAGTGTATTTGATGTTCTGCCCCATTATTTGAATTTTCGGTCTTCTTGTGATTTCTTTTTTGACAGTAAATATTGAATAACAGCTCTTGTTTATGCTTAATTGCAATTTATGTTTGGTAATCCATCCTTCAATAATTCTCAACGGTTCACTTGATAAAGTGGTGAATTTGTAATATGTGTTATCTCTTAGTAGTATGATTATATCATCTGCATAGGCCTGTAGGTACACATTGTCGTTTATATCTTCTACCAGTAGCTCGTTTATCACCAAGTTCCAAAGAATTGGTCCCAATGAGGAACCCTGTGGGACCCCTATATTGTATCCTTTTACTGTTTTGTTGTGATCCAGATAAGATCTGTCAGTTAAAAATGACTTGATGATCTTGTATAAGTTTTTATTCAATTTACATTTGTTCAATATTTCCAATATATCAGCTATTCTAACCGAATTAAACGCATTCTTAATGTCCAAAGACACCATACATGTATATTGTTTGTTTCTCTTGTTTTCCTTTATTTGTTTAACTATTTCATATATAGCATCATTTGTGCTTTTTCCACGAGTGAAACCGAACTGTTTGCTGCTTATAAAATTCTCCTTATTCAATTGGTAGTTTAATCTATTTAATACTATTTTGTCTAAGATTTTACCAAAAATTGGTAAAAGACAAATTGGTCTGTAGGAATCCACTCTTGTTGGGTCTTTACCTTCTTTGGGTATTAATATTATTCTCGCAGTTTTCCACATTTTTGGAAATGTATAATTCCTCCAACATTTATTTAAAATCTTTGCAAACCAATCTTTGTGATTATAAAATATTTCTCTATATACCTCCAATTCAATGTTATTGTAGCCAGGAGCTTTGCCAGGTTTCATGTCGTCGATAGCTTTTTTAATTTCATATTCGGTAATATTATCATCTTCCAGATCAACATAGTTTTCAATGATTTCTGCTTGGTCTTCATAGGGAAAATTGTAATTTAATATTTCATTTGTGGCCTCCGACAAGTTAGTAGTAAAATTTCCATCTTCTTTTATGATCATACTGGATAGCCTGTTACTAGTTCTTTCTTGTTTAATGGATCTGTAGTAGTTACCAAATACGCTTTCGTTGGTGATTGAACTTAAGTAATCTTTGAAAGCTTTATATTTCGTATGAACTATGTTTTTCTTGTAAATTGCAGCTTCTTTTTTGTAATTTTTCATAAATTTGAGTCTAATATCTATGTCTTGTTCCTTCTGATATCTTCGTCTTAGAGCTCTAATTTTAGATCTTTGTATAGTTATTTCCTTAGTCCACCAGTAATTTGTGTTCTTAACTTGTTTGTTAGTTTTCTTGGTGCTTTCTTTACAGATCCTTTGGATGCACTTTTCAATTAGTTCAACTAATTCATCAGTTTCCATTTTATCTATAATTTCATCGTTAATTTCATCTATTACGGTTACTAATTTTTGTCTGAATTTAATCTGATCTACTGTTTTGAAATTCAATCTTTGTTCTATTTTTAATTTAGTAGTGGCCCATTTCAGGTTGCATTCCATGATATTATGATCACTTGCTAAGAAATCATCTTTTATTTTCCAATCAGTGATCGACTCTTTGTTTAAATTTTTTGTGATCAGTATATCTATCCAACTTGATCCTATAGTACTATTGTAGGTAGGGTTACTATTAGGATTGTTTTCTATAATAAGATCATGTCTAAAGACAAAGTCTATAACAATTTGTCCTCTAAAATCTGTATTCCTTAGGCCCCATACCGATGATTTTGCATTAAAATCACCGAATATGAGCCACTTTTCATTCTTGTTAGTTACAATAATTGGTTCGATTTGATTTAATGCCTGTTCAATGTCTCTTGAGGGTGGAATATATATCGAACAAATATATATCATTATGTCGTCTATTTCGATCTTTACTATTATTACTTCTTTCTCTTTTAGTACATATGTGCCGTTTATTCCTTTTCTTAGAATTATGGCTGCTTTTGGTTCTAAATCTGCAAATATTTGATATTGTGTCGGTAAGTTTATAATTTTATTGTTGAGAACATACGGGTTAGAAGTGTTATACAAGTTTAGTGGAAGATATGGAAACAACTGGATACTCAGTGTAGATAGCAAGGACTATCACAAAATTAAAGATAAAAAGAGACTATACCTGGGCTGGACAGCAGTGAGATTTAGAGAATATATTCGTGCTGTACAATGTTATAAATGTCTAAAATATGGACATTTTGCAAAAGTCTGCCAAAATGAAGAAAGATGCGGGAATTGCGGAAGCAAACATAAAGAAGAAAATTGTAACAATGCAACAAAATGTGGTAACTGTATGGACCATAATGATAGATTCAACTCTAAATACAAAATAGATCACAGAGCGAGAGACAAAAATTGTCCAATATATGAAAAAGAAATAAACAAAATAATATCAAAAATAGATTATGGACTATAAAAATATATGGAAAAATTTAAAGTTCATACATATCAACTTAAATCATTGTCAAGCAGCCAACCTATCATTAGCACAAGAAATAATAATGAATAATACTGATATAATATCTATCAATGGAAGAGCCACATAAAAAGAAACTGCTGTTTTTCTGGATCTCCCAGCAGCCTTCGACCGTGTTTGGAGACAGAAACTCATTGAGATCATTCACAATGCTGGCATAACTGGTAACGCTCTGCTCTGGATAAACGACTTCCTCAGGGATAGAAAATTTATCGTGAAGGTCAATGGAATCTACTCAAAGATACACAACACTTAGGCAGGAGTCCCCCTGGACCCGGTCCTCAGTCTTTTGTTGTTCCTCCTCTACATGAACACCATCCATGAATACATTAGTAGAGAAACCAAGATAGCTTGCTATGCAGATGACAATGCTATCTGGAATTAAACTCTGATGTGTCTGCATTAGGGGTTATACTCAACACCAATCTGATGAATGTTGAAACCTGGGGCTCAAACCTTAAACTATTAATTAGCCCAGAAAAATCTAGTCTCTGTGTCTTCACCACTGACAGGAAAAACAGGAAATCTTTTCGCCCTAATATCAAGATCTTCAACTCGTCCATCAACCAAATTTCCAATCCCAAATATCTTGGTCTCACGCTGGATACCGAGCTGAGATTCACCAAGCATATTGAAAGAACCTCACTCAGAGCATTAAAAAAGCTAAATATTCTCAGAAAATAATGTGGTTCAACATGGAGTTCCAGACTGAAGACCCTCCTAAACACTTACACTGCAATTATTAGACCAGTTCTAGAATATGCAGCACCAATATGGGCTCCAGCATCCTCCTCATCAAAAGAAAAACTTAACACCATTCAATACAGAGCAGCCAAACTCATCATAGGTGCTGTTTTCTAAACTAATAACCTGTGTGCTGAGACTGAATGCGGTCTCACACCACATGAAAACAGCTGAAAACTGGCCACCATTAAATTCACCAACAAAATCAGGAACACATCTCAAAAGTCACTTTTCGTGCCTGGACCAACAGGGAAAGGTTAAAAAGATAAACCACGCTTCAATACAATAAAGACATCAGAAACAGCATCAGTCTGAACCACACATGCCTTGACATTATTGAAGAACCACCTTTTGCTGTCAAACCACCACCTATTGCTAAGATCAATTTAAACCTGCTGGAATCATGTTCAAAAAGTGAAGCAGAAGAAACCATTTGGAGAAAAGGAATGGAATCTATTACCAAGCTTTCTAAACCAGACCTTTTCACTGCTTACACTGACGGTTCTTCAAACTCCGAATGCGACAGGAGAGGTTTTGCATTTTCCTTATCCTTCCAGACCAATCATTCCTCAAACATCGGGTTGCAGCTGGAAAAATTGCCTCCAACTTCATCAGTGAACTGATTGCCATAAAGGCAGCTCTTACCCTTTACATCACACAGTCAGTTCTCTCGAATGGCATCAACATATTCTCTGACTGTAAATCTGCTCTGGAGGCCATTAAAGGAGGTAAAATGAGACTTGCCCAAGACATCAACGGGCTTCTGTTCACCATAATTGCAAGGGAGAAAACCTGCACCATCCAATGGGTCCCTGCACACATTAATATCAAGGGAAATGAACAGGCGAACTCCCTCGCCAAGGAGGCTAGAAATATCACCCCCCCATGACTAACACTTGCTTCGATACAAATGCAGTTGTAAGGCATCAGCTTTGCGGGGGACTACAAAAAAATGGTGCCTACTGGAGCTTAATCCCAACTGTGGTATCATCTCTAACATAAGCAGAATGCGGACTGAGCACATGAGGGGTATGGAAATCATGCCCGGCAGATCTAGAACATATGTAAAATGCAGGCACTGCACAGGAGCTCCACTGGATACGAGGCATCTGTTGCCTCGACCACAACTTCTACCATGACAACCTTTATACCGAAAAAGCTGAAGATGTGATCAGGGCAGTGCTCCCTGCCTTTGGTCCCATATGACTTGTCCTTTTTTTTTAAACCTTTTTTTCCCTCTTTGCACTTGTCACACGACAACAACATATATATATAGCTTTAAAGTTAATAATTTTTTTTTATTAGAGCTTATCTTTTATTAATGTCACTTAGCATTACAATGTATTCATTATATTTTTTATTATATATATTCTATAAAATTATTACCATTGTTATGAAAAAAAAAACATCTTTGAAGGAATTCAGATATAAAATTTGAAATGTAAAACATTCTCTGTTTTTTTTAATATTAATTATTTATATAATAGAAATAAGTAAAACAAATGGCTATGTGTGTAAAGAAAGAGATTTTTCGGAGTGTGAATTATTTTTCGATGTTTCCTATTTGATACAGTACATTTTATTTTGCATTAACAATCTGTTAAGCAGCCAGATTTTAAACTTATGCACTTAAAATTTAAATTAGCAGAACTTGGTAAAAGAACAATTAGCTGAAGCATGTATTTATTTCGATAAGAAATATATAGTAGAATTTTTAAATAACTTAATTTTCCTTGATATGTTTTTGATTAAAAAATTTTATAGTTGATTCACAAAAATTCCTGTCAAAATTTTCACATGTATTTCTATGCAGTTTTTCAGCCCATATCTGCATTATGTAAAAATTTTGAGAATTTATTAATATTGATAATTAAAATTCCATTAGCATCAACTGTTCTAGCAAAAAATTACATATATAAAGAAATTTCAAAAATGAAAACTCCTTTATGTTTTTATTACATTTATTTACTCATTTTTTAAATGCATTTAAAGATACTTCATTGTTAACATCAACTTCCATAAATTGAAAATCTACTTTACTAAAAATTATTGCTTTACAAAAAAGCAATAATTTTTATACTATTGTATACATTACAACTTTTAAAAAGTTATACAAGGGTACAAATACTTATCAAAGTATTCTAAAAGGAAAATTTAAACCTCATATGAAATTAGATTTTATGATTAAAAAATTTGAAATACATCTTTATTTCTTTTATGAAACCAAGAACAAATTCAAATATTACAGTTTGTACTTCTTTTAATAATGAAGGAAAATGCAAGACATTAAGTTTAAAGAAAATTCCCTCTTGATATGTTACAATTTTCAATATAATACATTTCAAATGCATACTTACTTAAATGTAATATACTACTTTATTAAAATAACATTTTACATTTACAGTAAATTTACCCAAAAATATAGCTGCTTTGATTTTTGAATTTGAATTTATTGATGCAGGTAATTAAAAATTTATAGCAAATAATTTACATATTCACCTCTAATAATTTCTGAAACATTTGAAGATTACTGTTAATTGTGATAATTTCTTGCATCTATTGAATGCCAGTTAAAATAAAAAATCAACAAATATCAGGGAATAACAAGATCAACATATATCCTTTTATATGAAAAATATAAATTATAATTAAATGTAAAGATGATCCATACTTCATAGATGACGAAAAAAATATGATTCTAGTATAAGGACTGCCATTATAGAATAATTTTGCACAACTTTTTAGTCTCTTCTTTTTGAAATTGTAAGACAAAAAATGCTTTTGTAATAACTTATAGATGAATATGCAAGACAAAATTAAATTAAAAGCTCATTTATAAATTTAAATGACTGATTTTTCATTAAATATATAGAAGATAAATATTAATTCTGATACAACTTTATGTCATATTTTACATCAATTTAAGTTAAATAGTTTTGAATCAAGGAATCATTAAAATATGGAGAAATATGTATACACTTCAAGGTAAAATCAAAGCAATTTTGATTTTAAATGATTGAAAAAAAAAAAGAGGAACAATGAAATTAATAGCAGCATATTGTTTTCATGCAAACAACTCCTCTTAAATGAAACTAGCTGTACACATCTCTCAGCTTTTCACCTCTTCAGTGGGCCTATAAAATAAAGTACCAAGCATGCTATAGAGCTAAACACCGTGGATTTCACATTAGGCTGACCACTTGACCAGACATATCACCCTGGGCTCTTGGTTACAAAAACAGATATTGGAGCTGTAGAACTTGGCCCCTAAATGGGTTGCTGTCGCAATGGGTTTAGTTTAGCTGTACACATCTTTCAACAGCGAATTTCAGAATTATTGAAAGTACAAATAAGTCAGCATTTTGTTTATTTATTTGAGTAAAATCGCATTCCAAGAATATCTTATTTTTTGCAATAATATTTACTTTGTTCATTGTTATGTTACATTATTACAGATTCATAAGTAATCTTTCAGTAAAATTTAAAAAAAATTAGCAAGAAAACAAAAACATTCATGAGGTAATATAAATAAGTAATATATTTAGATAAATAATACTAAAGTAATATATTTAGATGTAATATGTATTTCCAAAGAATAGGGATACTTCAAAACAAATTATTCAATTCAGTAGAGTTTTTCTTCAGTAATTTTGTTTTCAGTTTTAAATTTAATGTATCAATAAATATATTTGGTAATGAGACTTTGCATATTTCAATAAATTGTTTTTGAAGTTCTGATTTTTTAATTATTTTGTATCATTTACTGATGTTCCAGTCTTGACAAGGCAGTAGTATCAATGAATAATTTAATTAGACATGTAAAAAACACTTTTAACACATTACAGTTAACTGTGTATGTATATATATATATAGCTGCCAACTCTACTGATTTTATCGGGAACCTCCTGATTTTTGGCAATTGCAGTGAAATACTTAGAAACAACTTAAAAAGGCCTAAATTTTGCAGAAAAAAAGTGTTATTGAGTTGTTTTAGTAGCTTAAATAGTCAACAGATGGCACACACTAATATGATAAAGTTATAATATTATAACATCACATAAAAATGTGTTTCTCTGACTTTTGAAGTCCATCTGTCTGTTGTGGTAGAACGATGCCTTAATAACTTATGGTAGTGAATTCGTATCCCAATTTGAAGATTTATTGGGTTCACTACAGGAGGCTGAGGAATGCTAAATAGATGTGGTCACAGGTCAAGTATTGGATGTGTTCTTTTGATTTTTGCTTCTAAATTAAGACCACCTCTCAAGATCCAAAAAACAAGCAGAGCCCAACTTGGGTCTAGGTTAACAGAAATCTGCTGGTATACGGAATTTTAATTTAATACATTTGATTAAAAGTCTTTTGATGTAGCCTTTTGTATTTCTCCAGACGATTTGAGTTACTATATTTAATTTTAGAGCAAGGAGAAGAAAATATCAGGTAATGTCTCAAGGAAATAATGAAAATAATTGAAATTCTTATTTGCTCATTTGATACAATTTTAACCATAGAAACTAAATAATTTTTACCAATGTCATTATATTTTATGGATTTCAATCACTGAATGATAAAAAGTCTCCCAGCTTAAGAAAACATTTTTACAGAGGGGGGGGGGCACTGACAGTAAGACAACATTAAAACTGAGAACACTATGTCAAGAACATACATGTAAATAATAAGAAATACAGCTTACTTTCATTTCTTCTTTCTCCAATTGATTGGGTTGAGAGACAAAACAAACCTATCAAACCAAGGATAATTGCACTTCCACAAGCAAACACGATAACATATTTATAGTACCATTTGCAATCAGCACAACAACTTCTACAAATGAAAATAGTGGAAGTACATATAAAGGACAGAGAAAAAAATCAAATTAAATAAAAAATGCTTGATACATAATATAATTAAGAAATTATATTGTAATATTAGCAAGATTGATTTTCAGATTTGATTTTTTCATCTATAATAACTTGTTATCTATGCAAGTATAGGCTATAAAAGCTATTTTCTGAAATAAAACTACATTTTTACAATAGCATGTTTACAAGATATGACTTAAACAGAATTGCATATAATATTTTTTCTACACATAAAACCTGCTTATTATTAAATTAAATTTGCTTTGTTAAAAAAGAAAAAACTTTAAATTAAATACTGATATCTTATGATTAAATACTGATATAAAAATTAAATACTGATATCTACTACAATAATTGAAATCATATAAATGTATAACTTTAAAGATATTTCTAAATATTTAAGATTTCTTATGCAAAATAAATCATAATGTATAGTTATAGATAATTTAATACCCACTTAGTTTTTTCCATAACTTACATGCAAGGATGGAAATTTTGAATTATTACAACAGCAACACCATTAGAAAGCTTGTCAAGAAAACTCATGCAACCAAACACAAAAGCTCCACTTGTCTAAAATAAAGATAACATTATTTTGATATTATTTTAGATGCAAAAATAATAAAAGAAAGAGATTATTAGTTTTAAACTTATGAAAAATAAAACTTTATAAATTTTAAATTAAATATATTAAAATTTTTCAGTAAAAAGAAATTGTTAACAAGACAAATAAATCACAGATTACTTTTTACATATATAAATTGCATTCGAAATGCGTACAAGTACAAACAAAAGCATTTCATGTCTTCCTAATTATTGAGTCGTTAATAATTTGAATATTTTGCAATAGCTAAACATTTTCTACTCCTTGTCAAGTATAACATATGACCCTATAATATATAATGTTTGATGAAGATATTTCCATATATATATAAGATTAGATAACTTTATGTTCATACAGTTATACAGTTAAAGGATAACACAGAATGTTTTTAACTTAAAATTATTTCAAATTAAAACTTTACAGCAATAAATACAAAAGGAGAAAAATACATTTTAATTTTTTGGTGAACAGGATTTATTCAAGTCTAGTGAAATTCAAAATAACCAATTTCTGGCTAACAATTGGGTACTATTTCCCGTCAAGTTTTGCTATATTTTATTCTCCTTCAAAGAAAATAATCAAATACATTTTGTTATTGAGATTAAATAATGCATTATCTTAATCTCCGAAAATAACATATAGAGCTTTGGGTATATTTCATGAAGAAAGAAAATATTGAATCTTGTATTGCTAAATTTAAAAGAATTTTTACGAATGTGATACATTGATTTCCTTATTTAGTAATTACTTACAGGGATATCATATCAAATTTCATTATATTTTTTTTTGTCAGACCACTGATTTGAGGATGGTAAATTATTGCTAGATGATAGTATCATTGTTTTAATTAATATCCCTCATGATATTGGTTAAAAGAGTAACACTAAAAATTACTTTTCTTTTTTCCAGAAATACCATATTTAGGTATAATGTCAATCACATTGAGCCTCAGCAGTAAATAATGATTTTGTAACTCAAACTTTTTATGTTATCAGTCCCAGGAATAACTGATGTATTTTTGTTTCAAGAGAAACTAGAAAATATCAAGTAAATCCACTCTCATTTGGCAATCATTCAATAAATGGTTTAAAAGGCTATAATTTTCTGGAATAAGATAAATTGGAGTTTACATCACTGGCACTTTTTAAAGTGGGACACACATCAAATACTGCTTTCATATTCAGTTGTATGCTTTGAGAGGACTAAGAGACTGGCAATACAAATACCATAAAATTAAAAAAAGTATCATAAAAAAAATTGCCCCCAAGTTGTTTTTGGAATATACAAGAAACATTGCAGACAGCTGGACTCTTCTTGTACTGTATACTTTTTAATCATAAAGTGGTTGCTTCTTTCATTCCAGTTGAGATCATCATTATATCACTTTATCACAATTCTCATTGGTTTAAAATATCCATGATGTCAGATAACATTTCACCTATGTCACAAATAATTATAACATCATATTGACTTGTCAACGAATTTGCTGCCTGCTTTGAAATCACATTCTTTTAACAGTAACAAACATGACGAAGTTCATTTTATTAATAAAACGATTTCTTATATAAAGATTAGAGTATCAGTTTGGGAAGCTGTTTTCCACTGATTCAAGCCATATACATGTTGACAATTGAACAGAAGAAAAACCAAAATGATGAAGAAAACTTTATAAAATAGTTTAAATTGGTCAGGATAATTTAAATTTTTAAAAATTTCATGAACTAACTGAATTTTAAATTAATATTTACAATATATGTAAATAATCTTTTTTTTAAATTTTTATACTAATGCCTTCTTAAACTTGATTATATTGTTTGCATATTTGTGTTATAAGCTACTTATATCAACAGTTATGACCACGATCAAGATAACTAATTTGTATTTTAATACCAAGGTTACATGGACTGTTAGGATAATTGATTTTTACAATTTTAGTGCAATATTTACCTTATGACATCTCCCATAGTGGAAATTTTGTAAATGTTTTGTTGTTATATTTCTGTCAAATTCTTAATTTCAAACATTAGAGATCTATTGAAATTCAATTTTGCTTTCAAATTTCATGACAATTCTGTCACACCAGATGTATTAAATGGTGGACCTCATAACCTAAGGTACAGAGCATGTGTTCCATCGCGTATGTTTGTGTCTAAACTAATGCCAACATAAAAACTTTTCGTTTCTTTTAATTAGATAATTCTGATACTCATCACATTTTTAAGACAGATTTTTTGTAAATTTACACTGCTTGTCTTTAAAGTATATATAATTTTAACTGTGATAATAACAAGAAAGGAATTCTATTTTTCTCAGCTAAAGCTTCAGAAAGAAATTTCTTTGAAATGAAAATTAGAAGCAATGGTTGCAACCATTTTTGTTAACTACAATGCTGTCATGCTCTTGAAATTTTAATATTCATCTTACAAATCTTTTATATGGATCTTATACAATCGATTCTTTTCTGCTATTGTTAAGGATCAGGAGATGTAGGCCTCTCTTTTATTACTACTTTATTTTAGTATAGTTAGTTTATACAATTTCAATATTAATATAGTACCAATAACTTTAATTCATAACAACAAAAAAAGATTCTTTTCAATGCATTTAGAAGACAATGCCTCAAAACAGGATTTGTTAAAGAAAAAATGTCCTGGATAGTTGAGAATAAATTCTGCTGTAATGCATTTTAAACAAAATTTTCGTTTCTTCTAAAAATTCAAACAAATTTTGTGATGTCATCAAAGCTTATAACAAACACTAGGTAATATGAATAAAAAATATAAAAGCTTTATAAACCTGCAATATTTAGAGTGTAGTGAATGATATTCCAGCAGCTATCTTCACTCTATACCTGGTTAACTCCCATATTCATCCACTAAATATTGCAGTAAAATAAGTTTTTTCTCACAAAATAAATATAAATTCGAATTAAAATATTAGTCATTTCTTGGATGAACTTCAAGATTTTCACTAGTAGGCATCTTTTGAAATCTGGTGCATATACAACCAAAGTAAATCGCAACAAGGAATGTATTAAGATAGCAAAACAGATATTTCATTCAAGTCTACATAGCAACATATCCATCATCCACTGAGATGTATGTATGTGGCATTATACAAACTAAATGACAACCTTAAATTTATAAAAGCCATCTAAAAATACAGCAGTGACTTTTATTTAAATTTTAATCAAACCTCAATCAAATAGTTTAACTTTATGCTCATACAAATATTATTTACACTAATAAAGAAATCTTAACTCTGTCACCAATATACAATAGTCAACAAACAATAGATTTGTTTTACTTTTTATTACTGGCATAAAAATACCAATGATTTAGTTTCTTAACAACAGAAGATGTGACCACAGATATTCATATAGTTTCACTATACCTTTTTGTAAAATCTGTTGCATACCTTAAATTACATGCCTCTTAATACTTGATCTATGATAGTCTCTGCCTGACAGTAAAACTGTCACTAGAGCCCATTTTGCGCTTTACAGCACTAAACTTGGATCCATGTGATTTTCAAAATTATAAATTCACTAAATTTATCAACAAATTTAGTCATTCAGTTTTTTCAAAGGCAGTTAATTTTATATATTTTACAAACCAGGATATTTTCTATGTTTTGTTAAACAGTTTCTTTCATGGAGCAGGGATATGAATTTTTCCGAGTTTCATAAATTCAGTGTTGGGAATTAGTGTTAAGATTGTATTTATTTCGTTTTAGAATAATTTGGGCTTGTCTTGAACAATCCAGGATCCTTATTTATTTTAATCCAGGATCCTTATTTATATACCAAAAAGATTATGATCTACAGTTTAAAGTGGATTTCAAATCAATACCAACACACAAACTTGAGATTGGGAATTATCATAAGAATTATTAAAAGCCATAGCAATAAGCATGTGGATGCTAGCTCAGCACTATTAAGAAAGAAAAATTATTCTGATTGAATTAGAGAAAGAATCAAATATTCACACTAGTAATTTTTAAAGATTTAAAAAAAAAAAAAAAAAAAAAAAAAAAAAAAAAACAATTCAAATGTATATGAAAATTGAAAATTAATTTTCTTTCATGTATGTCAGGTTTTAAAATATAATGTATAAGACTGTTCACAAAATTATAAATAAATACTTTTATTCTCAGACATTTAAAATTAACATTTCTTTTTCCAACTACAAACATGATTGTTTTTATAAAAATATTTTGAATAGTGACACATTTTTGATAAAATTTTTTGACTAAAGCTAAAATATTTGAAATACATAAATGAAAAATTCTTGGTGATGAAAAAATTTGTAAAATGAAGATTGAGAATAAAAAAATTTATTCTCTTAAGAAATTAATTTCAATCATTTTCTTACTATAAGCAAAAAAACTTTTACTTTTAAAAAATGTAACATACTGTACTATTTGCAATAAGATCAGAAGTGATTCCAAGAGATATTATGAGAAGAGTAGTTCCAGCAATCCCGATAATTGCAGCAAGCCCATAGATTTCATACTCACAAAAGTATTCTCCTTGTCCCAAATACATCCATATACATGCACCTAAGCCTAATATGCACCCTAAAAAGTAAGTGATCTGAAATAGAAATTGACATATTTAATATTTAAATTATTATAAAAGAGTTGATATCCTTTTTCTAATAAAAATATATAAGAAAAATGAATGATAGCTAAATTTTCTTCTACAAAATTGATGATTTCTAACAATATCTTAATACATAATTAATAAAAAATATAAAAAAGTATTTGATTAAATGGGTTGGAGGAAATTTGTTGATATTAAATGTGAAAGATGTGTGGCTGAATTATTTAATAATAATTTATCAATGAATATTAATATCTAGCTAATTAAAAAATATGATAAATTCAAAATTTATTTTTTGATTTAAAAAAATCAATTATATTAGATTTTAGTTTAATACACACCAAATATTAAAATTTTTAGCTTTTTATCAAAATATTTTTTTTATATTTTGAATGTAATCAAATATTTATAGATTTTCTAATTTAAATAATATTTGCAGAAAATATTTTCTAATAAACTGCATTATTCTGCAAAGATTATGCACAATCTAGAATTTCACAACATGAGCACATTTGAATTAGCACATTTCAGTTAAAGACATTGATAAATACACACCAGATGTACTTTATATATATGTATATAAAATTCAAAGTAAATGAGAATTTCAATAATACACATCTGCTATTTGACCAACTTGAACTATAAGCACAACAAAGAATATAGGGAGAAATTACAATCATGATATAAAAAAAAAACATGAAGTTTACAAAATTCTGGTCTACGTTCAAGGTTGCATTACATATACATGTAAGTAAAATTGTCATTTACAATTGCAATATGAAATGTTAGCATAATATAATGATTAACAGGAGTGTTTGTGGGACCCCAAAAAATTCCCTGAAACTTTTACGGACTTACTACCGACATTTTGGAATTTTGAGAAGGAGGGGGGAGAAATGAAAAATTACAATTATGAAGTATTGAATGACCTAATTATAAAAGTTCAATGAATTACCTATTTTTGCAAAATTAATAACCATAAATTTTTCAAACATATAAACTACTACATTTTAGGTAAATATTTTAAATTACCTGAATTAATTCTTAAAAAAAATTATCTAATTTCTGCTGCTTTTTTTTAATTTTCTGATGTTTGTGGGCTTGTCTTTCTTTTGTGGTGAACTTCATAATTGCAGGAAGGTTGACTTTTATTTTCCTCATTTACAGTTGAAGACATTTCCTCGAGAACTGCACATGCAGAGGTAGAAGCAGTTTGCTTTTCTGCTAATGTAGAAGGTTTTTCAGAGGCTTTTATAGGTGACTCATCTGAAATACATGTTTTTAAGTCCTCTTGATATGTTTTCCAACTTCTATTCATATTCAGTAAGAGATCTTTGTGAATTGGATCAGTCATTGGATTTTTTGAGCCATATTTTTCACATGAGGTTTCTTTAGAAGCCATTAAATCATATTTAATAGTCTGCTCTGCATCTAGGGAATCAATCTTAAGAGAGGTTCTATAGTCAGTGACAAGAGTATCCGTTAAGTTGAATGCACTTTCCACTAATGGTCCATGGAAGCAGCTAAGGCAGGCCTTGACCAATTTAGCCAATGTAGGATATTTATAATCATTTGTGAAATCATCTTTTAAATTAAAAACTTTAGACCAATATTTATCAATTGTACACTTGACTTGATTTCCACTTTCATCAGATGTGTAGAGCATTTCTTTGGTGATATCAATATCACTCTGGTAAAACTTTATTTCAGCTTCTACTTTTGACTTTCCATTATCACTAAAAATATGGGACATAAAAGATTATTTTTCAAAAGCTAACATTGTACTGGTTTTACCTCTTAGCTCTGGATCTAATGCTGTAAAACTAATTAGATATGAATTTTTAAGGGCTAATTTCTGTTTCATATGCTGTACTGTATTAGTATAAGCTTTCATCCGAGAAATTTGGAATTCTTTTGCTATTGGACGATTTTTTGATAATTTCAAAAATAAAAATTGATTCAGGAGAGTGGAAGCTTCTGCACCAGTAAATATTACTTAGCTAGGTAGACGGAATTCTGGATTTGTGACATCAACCTTTAATAAATCATTACAAGATGTGCATCTATTTTCTGGCTTCATAAAAAAAGAGAAAAATTTTGCCATCAATTTATAAATACTGGAATGTATTAAATGAAGCATTGGTTTTTTTGTTTCAAATAATTTAATATATGTGTTGAACTCTGGTAATACTGCTGAATATAATGCCATATGCAACAAAGTTTTGTTTTGCATAACAAATAACCCATTTAGTATTCTTTTTTTCCAAGCTAAAGCATCCTTTGTGAGTTGTTGGGAATGCAAGCAAGAATACACCCCTTCAACATTTTTTTTCTGAGCTTTCTTTTATGGTATACAGTTTCAACATAAGAAAAATAATCCACTTCATCAGTTTTATCCAAGTAGTGAAAATAAAATGCAATAAGAGCATCCCACAGATCTTTGATTCTTTCTAAAACACATAAAATGTACACCCACCTTCCTATGGTCTGGTCTCTTCAATGGCTAAAGTTTTTTAATGGCAAGGGATTCACAGATTTTGAAAAAATTTTCTCTTTTACTGCAGCTTTTCATATCAAAATAGATGTCATCAAACAAATCTTCTAAGTATCTATCAAAACATGAAGCAAATTTTTTTGCACAGTTATTAGCTGTGCGACATGTGTCACCATCAATATCTAATAAGTGGGGTGCTTTGTTTGATCATAGTCTGGTTTCACCCTTTTTTTTCCATGCATGGTGTTACATGAGTCCATTAATACACTAATTAAGTTTGCTCATGGAATATTATTATCTTCAATAGTATTAACAACTGCTTTAAATACAGTTTCTGAATTGCAAGATTCCATCTTTAGAGATGCAAAATGATGAACTACAACTTAATTTTGATTGTTGTCATAAAACTGCAACAATATTGCCAGTATACTTTCTTGAGCAATGCTAGTACTTTCATCCAAATTTAGAGAAAATGGGAGTCTCCTTTAAAGTTTTAATGATATTTTCCTTAATAGTTTTTGCGAGCCCATATTTCATCTTAAAACATGCAATAGTCCTGGACATTCCCAACGAGTTTAGTGCAGTCTGATCGCGGCTCAACTGTTTGCTGAGTTCAATTAAATTGGGAGCTACATTGAAAGAAAGAGAATTCTTGGCAATAAACGAAGTTATTAATACCTCTTAACGTGATTTTCTTGTCACTATATCCAATGGCCGAGCATCAGTCTCCAGTAAGTCATCAGTATTTTTTGAATTAGCATAATTACTTTAAGTCATTGAATGTCTAATGTACTTTGAATATTTTATGTGCGTCACAGTTTTAGAATGATTTGTGAAAGACTTGAACCCTTTCTCACCATACTTCAGCAATGAGTTACAAAAAACACAATATGCTCGTCCAGCAACATTTATTTTCTTGCACCATGTGCCGATGGTATCCCCATTACCATCTCTCCGTTCAATCCAATTCCACCTAAATGCATTCTGGACACCATCTTATAATTGTATAATATCACTATTTATATCGAGAAATTTCATAGTGAAAATCTCTTGTGTACATAAATAAAAAACTATTTCAATAAACGAAACGAAAAATTTACACGTGCATCAATAAATGAAACAAAAATTTTACACAGCAGAGAAAAAAAAGTTGCGAAACTATCAATGACAAATAGCTAATACGGCAAAAAATCCTCCCTCTCTACTTATTAGCGCCACCCCAGGAGAGATAAGACCTTTGAACCCAGAGTCACATGATCGCACATCTGGTCGAACGAAGCCTCTCCCTTTTTTTCTGTCGCGCCTACTTGCCGAAAAGGATCCAAAAGAGAATGTCTGAGAACCGGGGGAATGAGTCATAATTCGCAATAAGGAAAGAACAAAAAAGAAGTTTTTCCCCCTTTTTCACACATTATCACTGCCTTTGGAGAAAGAAAGGAAAAGTTTTCACTCCACACACTGACCTTGCATTTCCTGCTTTCAAAGCAAACAAAATTACCCAGATCAAAATAAATAATTCATTATTATTCCTACTTCCTTTTGAACGACGATCCCTGGAATATCCGGGTATCGAAGTTTAAAATCCCTGGTGTTCCCCGGAGCACAAACACCCCTGCATTAAAGATGATAAATGAAATCAATGAGTTGCTATCAAGAGTAAGAATAATTTAATGAAGTTGATTTATTGTATGTGATGGATGATTGTAAAAACACTGAGAACAAAAGAATCAATAAATGTGTAAGGAATAGTACCAATTTAAGATTATGAGATATATAAGATAATAAAATCTTAGCCCAATTTTATTAGTGCACACAGCTTATAAATGCACCCGAATTAAAACTGCAATGCTAATATTGAACTGAGAAAATTATATTTTTAACATAGAATAAAATATTAGATTTATATAATTAAAGAGGAAACATTTGGAATAGAATATTAAATATAATATACTTAGAATACAGAAATTGTTTTTTTTGCATTCTCACTTTTAAATAATCACAAATTCCTTTATTTTTTGCAAATTATTTAAAATTTAATTAAAATTGTTGAATTAAAATACTGCTCATTTACTAAAAATTCTTTTTTCCATATTTTTTTAATAGATAAAAGAATGAGAAATAAATATATTTTAGAATTAACCTAAATCTTTACCATGTAGAACACCTGTATTTTCTAGGTAATATAATTATAGTACAGATTGTATAAAAAATTTCAAAGACACATTTTATAGTGAAAATGGTAATTTGTCATGCAGTTTATTTTAACTTTGCTTAATGCAAGAGAATTAAAGAGTTAGATGTTTAGTAGAAACATATGTAAAAAATTTTGAATTTAAGTCCTTCAAAAAGCATCTTTTTTATTCATATCTTGAATATAGATTTTTCCTACAATTTAAATATAATTTTAACATTTTAATCTTTAATGCACACATTTTTCTTGAGCAATTTGGATTTAAAATGTTTTAAAACTGTTATTAATTCAAAAGATATTCATTCGAATCTTAAATTTTAATTTCGTTCTAGATTTAATTTAAGTACAAATGAAATTCGTGGAAAAATTTTAAGTCTATGCTTTTCTTTGATGTTCATTTTATCTATTAAAGCATAATAATGACAAATGAACTTTGTTGAGAGTTATTAGTACCTTAATCTTTTTTGTTACTTCAAAATTATAAATCTATGACAGAAATCATTTGATCATTAATTACATTTTCTTATTAAAACATATTTTGCCAAGATTACATATAAAATTATATATCTTGCATATTTAAGCAAGTGAAGTTAAATAACTGCAATAAAGCTTTAATTACAAATTTTATGTCAATTCTGAGTCTTCCAAAATTTTAACATGCATGCAAACTGAGTTGAAGCAATTGAAAGTAAAGGTAACTGATAAGTATACAGAACTAAAAATATAGGAAGAATTATATTTCTTCAATAAAATAATTAAAAAGATTATATTAAAAGACTAATCACTGAAAGATAATATTACGATATTTAACTGAAAGATATGAATAAACTGATGAAAGTTATTTAATAATAAGAATAAGCTGATAAAGGATATTTAATTACATTTAATGAAATATTTGTAAATAAAAATAATTAACTGTTGTATGGTACATATATAAGTAAAAAAGATTTTACACGCAAACTAGGAATTCAAATATATCTATAAATGAATGATGTAATTGTAATAATTATGAAATAATCTTACATAGAATTACAAATCAAAATGCTGGCTTTAGGAACTGTCTTATATAAATATGTATTTTACTTAAAATTATATTTAAAAATTATCACAATGGTAGTGAAGTAACATAAATAATTATCTTTAAGAGCAGAAATAAAATCAGATTAATTATTTAAAAACGAATAACACATTACCTTGCTACCTAAGTAGCGATTGAGAAATTTAACTATAAATGATGCTAAGAACCCACTAATAAACACGACCAGGGGAATGATAGCAATTTTGTTCTGGAAAAAAAGTAGAAAAGATCAATACAATTAAATTAAAATTACAGAAGAAAATTCTGAGCCTACTGATTTAATTTACCTTGTGTAATTCTAGAGAATCTTGTATATACATTGGCATATAAACTTGAGATATATTAATAAATAGTCTTGTAGAAGTATATAAAAGAGCAACCTAGGAAAATAAAAATTAAATTTAATAAAAAATATCAATGAATTAAACAAAAAATTAAGAATATAAAAATCACAAAACAAAAATCAGTGATGCATGTAATATTTTCAATTATGATTATAATATATGATTTACAAAAACTTTTGGTAACTTTTATAGTTACCAAAAATCCTATTTTGCAATCTTTAAATATTTTCATCTTCATGCATTCAACTGTTTTAGAACTTTTTAATTTACAATTTAAATTATGAAGCCATAAACAAAAATTTATGTAAATTTATTTCATTTTTTAAAATATATTTTCCCTTAGATTTTAATATACCATTTACAAAAATTTTGAAACACTAGAAATAAAGCATGATTATAATTAAACATGTTTCTTTTCCTATAAATTACTGATCATTTATCATTTACAATTTACATATTTAAGTTTTACAATTTAACAATTTAAAATAAATAAAGAAAAATACTGAAATCAAATGTTTAATACAATAAGTTTTACATTTTTGTCAAGTGAAAAATAAGAATTAAAAATAATGATCATTTTCTTACCATGTAAAATTGAGGTTGAGAGAACCAATCACTCCAGGTTAAATGAGGTTTTTCAACCATTTCACTAGATTCATTTATAAGACATTGATCTTGAACAGCAAAATGGGGGTGATCTTTCTCTTTTACAAAAACATGGAAAATAAATGAGAAGAATGCACCCACTCCGACCATTGCGAGCCCTACATTCTGTAAAAATATATAAGAATAAGTTTTTATCAAAATACATTCAATCTAAATATTAATAAAAAAATCTCAAATACTGCAATATCTAAAAATTAATACATTTTAAGATGTTATATGTTTTAATTGAAGTTTTTGTAAGTTTTCTTGTTTTTAAAATAAAGTATTACACAATTTTAAAAGTTGTATAAAAATCAAGTAACATAATATCTAAACAGCTGTAAAAAACAGTTCTTGTTCATTACTTTTGTGAAAAATCTTTAAGCAAATATCTAAATAACACAAACTTACAAAGAACAACAGTATTTAAAAGGTGAAAAAGTTTAGTATTATACAATAGTGATTGTGTTGTCTATCAAAGTGTAAGAATAAAAATCAAATAAGTCTTATTATTAACAAATGACATGAAAAGTACCAATCAGTTTTTTAAAATATAGATTTTCTTTCTCAAACAATACCATATAATAAAAAGAGCAACTGGGAAAAAATTAAAAACACAACAAATAAAATTTAAATCATTTTTTAAAATACAAAAAAAGTTTTAAGCTATTATAATTGATTTTTACTATGGTATTCCTCAGGAACAAATTCAATATATTTTGATGCATTTTCTTTTGTTTTTGATTTATTAAAGGATGATTTGATATAATTATAAATCATAGTAAATAAAATTGATATTAATCATAAAGAGATGCTGCTTTAATTAAGAAAATGAATCATTCATTTTTTAAGATAAAATTATATAATCATAAAATAAATTGAAGCTTTGAAGGCCTCATTTTATATTTACAAAATTATTAAACAAAATACATCAATTCTAATGATATTAATATTAAATGCATTAAGATGTAACTTAATGCATTTAATTTTAATATCATTGCAGGATAACTTTTTGTATATATATTGTTTATCTTTAATATTAAATGTTGAAATTTACTGTTTGAAAAAATTACTGTTTAATATCTTTTTGAGATACTAAATATGCAATTCATAATTCCTTTTAAAGAGAAAAATAAAGATGATATTACCCTAAATACTGACAAATCAGAGGGTCCAATATGTTTTTCGTTCCCACTAGCAACTCCTAAAATCACTAAAAGTGTGGTGTATGTACAAATGTTGGACATAACTGTCATGGCATATCTAAAAGAGAAATATTCCATGAAAATATATTTAACAATCTTAAATAATATTGAAAAAAATAAGTGCATGAATTGATAAATTAAAAATAAGGCATGGAATTTAAAACAAAGTATTACAAAATTTTATAGTAACCTATTTTTCAAATTCTAATTATTTTTAAATTTAAAATAATTTTTTAAAATTAAAGGTATAAAATTTTGAAAAATACTATCAAAAAATGGGGATTTATTGAGAAATTAAGAATAAAATTGTAGCTGACAAGCTCATTTAATCTGATCAGAAGAGATATACTCAATCACGGAAACATTTGTTAAAATAAGCTAAAAATAAAAAATTCTTGTTGGAAAATATAACCATAGAATAGAAAATGAAGTTACAGTTAAAAGTTTTGTTCTTAAATTTCATTTGAAATAAAATGAATTGAATCCACTTTACATTCTTTATGAATGAACAAATAAGAATATAATAAATCTTAATAAGTAAATTTTTATAATAAGAAAAAAATTAGCAAAAACACTGTTCGAATTGATTTCCAAGAATCAAATAAAAAATTTGCAGGAAGTTTTGAAATTCATGTTAAATAATTTTTCTTTATATTTTACAATTATACCAAATATGATTATAATTATGTATATGCAACATATTTCAATTATGTTTGTAAATAATAGAAGTAAATAATCCTAAATAATACTTTTTTTATTTAAGTTAGAATTATATTTTAGGATTACTTTAAAAACCTTCAAGGAATTTACAACTATAACAGAAAATTTTTTTATTTAAATAATCAATATTCTTTACATTGCCGAATTATACATAATATAAAATAATGGATATTTTTAGAGTTTTTCTTTTGTTCATTAGATCCCTTTATTGGATATTTCAAGATATGTATAACAACCTTTTATTCAAATAAATATACTTATTCAAAACAAAATAAAAACTACAAAATAAAGTTCCCAATATGACTTTTTTTTCCTAGTTATTATTTAATAAAAGCAATTCTAACTTTTTCTTCTGTTTACTTTGAAACTCTTTTAAAATTATGCAATTTCACATCCATATCCCAAACTTTTCTATTTCTTTATTTACTCAAAAAATTTCCTCATTTTTTAAAATTTGTAAATACAAAATATTGCTGTTAGAAAATGCAAACTTTCATCTCTACAACTTTTGCTTTCAATTCATTTTATTACTGTTGTTACTCCGAAAAACCAAGACAACGAATGTTTGATTTTAGAATTACAGTTAATTAATCAGTTTCTTCAGCTTCCCCAGCATATTCTAGTGTAGATTTTTCAAGTTCATTTATGTCCTCTTCTAAACGCTTTTTTATGGTTTTCAGTTTATAATTTCCCAAAGAAGTGCTTTTTGCCTTCCTTCTTTTAGCAGCTACTTTTTTTACTGCCACCAGCAGCAAAACTAAGTAGGTACTTGCTAATTATTATACTGTTGTTTACTCTTATATTTCAGACATGATCTTTAATATTGCACTTAACCACGATTGATTACTTAAATTTTTTACCATTCGATTTTTGTTTACACAAAACTCACATTCAACAGATGTTTGACTGAGAGAGAAAGATCAATACAATTAAATTAAAATTACAGAAGAAAATTCTGAGCTTACTGATTTAATTTACCTTGTGTAATTCTAGAGTATCTTGTATATACATTGGCATATAAACTTGAGATATATTAATATATAATTTTAATTTAATTTACCTTGTGTAATTCTAGAGTATCTTGTATATAGATTGACATATAAACTTGAGATATATAAATAAATAAGTTTTGCCTGTCACCAGCAGCAAAACTAAGTAGGTGCTTGCTAATTATTATACTGTTTTTTACTCTTATATTTCAGGCATGATCTTCAATATTGCACTTAACCACGATTGATTACTTAAATTTTCTACCATTAGATTTTTGTTTACACAAAATTCACATTCAACAGATGCTTGACTGAGAGTGAGAGATAGTAGTAAAAGCAAATTAATTACTTTCCATAAGTGACAATAATTTTTGTCTATTTGAGAGTAAGCTAAAATAAAAAATACATATTCTACCGTTAATAGGATCAAATTTCTTTTCAATACAAACTTGAAATCTTACAGTCAGTTGTAATGATGTAAATACAAAAAATTACAAAATTCTTTATTTTTTCTTAATGAAAAGGCAATCTTTGTATGACTTTTCCAGAGTCCATTGGTCATTGAAAAGGCACTTTCCATCTGGCATTTTTAGCCTTTATTTCTTTGATAAATAAAAAAATTCTCCCCAATACACTAAAATTATATGCAATTTTCACCAAAGAATATAGGGAAAGTATATTTCAACTCAAAAGTTTTATATTTAAATAATATTCAGTGAATTTTATATAATATAAAGAAAAGAAACACAATCAAAAAAAGATTTAATTAAAATCACCCATCTGATTGCACCACATGATGATCTTATTAGTGATTACTCTTCTCTTCACTTCACACACATAAATCTAAATACTAAATCTGGCCCAAAAAGAATTGAATAATCATGCAGATATTGGTGCCGAACTGGATCTTTATTTTAGCCAGCAGTTATGAATGCAACAATATAAAATTGATAAAATTTTAAAAGAAAACAAAAAATTAATTATAAGATTTTCTAAAGAAAAATAAATGCATTAAAGTAAATAAAAATTCCAGGAGTAATTCTTGACTTTCAAGGAGTCATGTCAAATTTCTAGGAGTTTCAAGGGCAAATAAAATTTATTTACAAAATATATTACAATTATAAAAAAAATTCAAATTCCTGGAGTCCTACAAATTCTGTAAAAATGAATATTTCTAATAAATACTTCCTCATAAAATTGAACAAGCATCTGAAAATTAGTGAATTAAAAATAGATAACATTTTATAAAGCATAAAAAAATTCTCAACACAACGTTTGAAAGAATAATTCAATTACTGCCATTTAAATATTTTGAAACTAGTACATTTATAGTAAGCTCTTTATTTAAACTTAAAAATATCTATAATTTAATGATATGCCATACAAATTTTCATAATTTCCTTAAGCAATTTCTTTTTATTGTAATAAATCAGATACAAAATATTCATTGATTTTTGATATTACAAATTGTTCTTATCTACAAAACAAGACAGAACGATCAGAGATAAATGTCAATGTAAAATATTTCATATAAAATAACAATAAGTTATAATACCTATAAGAATTCAATTCTACTCTTTCACAGGAAAGTGGGGTAAGGTCAGGAATGAGTGATAAATGAGAAACTTGTACAGATGCCCAACCAAATTGAAAAATGATAATGAAAGCTCCATAATAAATAAACTTTGCATATTCAGAAGAATTAGAACATATTATACAGTCCATAAATAAAAAAGGAAAAGTACCTATTACACACAAAGTACCTGGAAAATAACAAATTTTCAATAATTCATAATAGATAATATATCACATTTAGAAAATGTTTTATAATTTTGCCTAGATAATTAAAAAAAATTGAAATTTTAAAGCAATGAAACAAAAAATTTCACCATATCTCTAATTTAGCTATTTATTTTTATAAACAACTTATACAATGTTAATAAATAAGCTTGTATTACAAAAACTTCTAAAATATACTTCTAAAATTTATTTAAAAGCAGATAAACTTACAAAAAAATAATAAATAATCACATAACAGCACAATTTCAAGCTCAATGTGGTGATTTATTTCACACAAAGACTAATTAAATCAGGACTTATAGTTTTAAGTAAATGCCAAACCACTAACATCCAACCTCAAGGTGGGATTTGAACCAGTGAAATGTTGAACCAAAGGCCAAAGAGCTAATAGTTTGGTTACCATCTCGGCTAAATGGATGTAGGTTTTAAAATAAAGTCATCACTTAGTGTCCCATCAATGAGATATTTCCATTTTATAAAATTCAATGATTTTCATTTGTAAACAATCAACTTTATATTATGCTAAACAAGAAAAGTTTTTAACTTTTACATAATTTCAGCTTATGCTAAACATTCTTTCAGTACATTTTAATACAAGAATTTATACTTCAGACTTTTATAAAGAATGTTAAATGTGTCTGAAAACCACACAAAAATCTAATAGGTCAAAACTTTATGAAATTCTAGTTGATCATTAGAACAACAAGCAAGTTAAGATTAGTGCATTATTATGAAAAATATTTATAGCACATGACAAATTATTTAGAATGAAAATTAATTCATACACATAATACAACAAAACATCATTAACTTTATACTTTTAAGTTCTTAAGTTTCTAACTAGTTATGGAAGACTATATAGATTTTTAAATATTGAGTATCTCCTAGCAACTTATTTTATATAACATATTTGATGGTCATTGCTTAGAAGTTTTACTACAAGGAAAAACTGAAAATCTCATTTAAAATAACAATGATATTTATATAAGTATAAACAAATAATAATTTTGCAAAACAGAATAAAATTCAGCATTTATGTATTATCCTGTGAACTTTTCTGCAAATAAATGTGCTGCCAAATATTGCAGTTTGGTAACCACATTCAAGTTTTCTATTTATTACATTGAAGCCCATGTTTTATATTTTTTGTTTTCAGTGAATGCAGATTTTAAATAAATGATTAAAAAATTATAACATGAATTAAAAAAAGTTTTATCTACTTTTTCAATGAAGATCTAGGTGAGCGACTGTTTCTTTCTCTCACATTGAAAATTTTTTATTAAAATTTATAATACATTAAAATTTGTACCATTTTTTCGATGAAAATTGTCCACAAGATAAAATTTAAATGCTTAAAATCCTTATCAACAGAATATAGAAAAAAAAAAAACTCAGATTATATATTTGTGTATGTTTAAAGTTTGTAAATCCTAAAAATATTTTATTGTGATACAATTTATTGATAATAAGCAAATTTAGGATAAAGAGAACTAACTATTACAATTTATCAAGAAAGAATTTCTAAATTACTTAATAATAGTTGTGAAATATATTTACTGAAAGAATTAATTTACTCTAGTAGTGTCCCAGCAGCTACTTGAGACCTTCAGGAAGATTTAAATGTTCAATACTGGATTTGGAAATTTTGCGATAAAAAGTTTTGATACTTATATTTCATATGTACTAGGAATGCATTCTATCACATATCTTATAAGCATTCCGACATAAGTCAAATGTTATTTTTTGAGAGAACTGGGAAAGAATTTAGATGTTTAATTTAACATGAAATAATCTAATGATAAAAAATGAAGTACATTAATGCAAAAATAATAAAAAATGTCCAGATAATTTTTTTAACTAAGATAACCTCCAAACATAAGAATTTGCCACTTTAAAAACATGTACAATACATATATAATAACTAACAGTACTTGATTTAAATGGAAAATAAGTGTTTTGTATTAATACAGCAATAAGGGTATTATGAAAATATTACCCTCAACAAAATAAAAAAAATGATTAGTAAACATAAAAAAAGTTGATTAACCCTGATTTAAGCAAATTATAGTGCAAACATTAATTTATATTAACTAAAAATTTTACCAACTAAATGCCATGCTTTTCTTCTTCCATATCTACACAAAAACATATCATTTGGTTGATCAGATTCATAACCAACAAAAGGTGTTGATAGAGCATCAGCAATTTGACCCAAGAGCATTAAATTACCAGCAACAGAATTACTCAATTGTAACACAGTGTGTTCAAACATAAGTAAATAAGAAAACCACATAGAAGCACATAGATCATTTAAGACATGACCACAGCTATAAGCAAGCCTTTGTCCAAGTGGTATGACATGCTTGACAGTCGTGGAACGAGAAGAGGAAAATGTAACAGAGGCATCATCCATTGTTTTTCAAAATAGAAGCTGAAAAAGAAAATCTTTAAATTTTGTGAATAAAGAAAATTAAAATAGTTATTAATAAATTGCATATAAGCATTGACAAAATTTCAAAACCAAATTAATCCCAAAATCAATTTTTAATGGCAAATAACATAGTTGATATATTAAACTAATAATTATTAAAAGTATAAAATTTTGAAATATTTTAATATTATATCAAAACAACTTTTATCTGAAGTAATATACAACTAACCAAATTGAAATTTTTAGAAATTATATATGGTTAACCTATTGGAAATTTAATATTTAAAATTTGTTATTGATACCTGAGCACAATTTGTTCTAGAATTTGAATCAATGTATACCAATAAAGGTATTTATTTTACACAATTTTAATTCCATATTGCAGTAACATAATATCAGAACATTCAAGGCCCAACATTGTCTAAAGGGCAAAAACTTCTTTGGAAGCCCCTCTGCTTCACAACAATTATTAAATAACATACATAATTAAGAAATCAATGCAACAGATAGAGATTATAAATAGTACATTATCATAACCTTAATTTTACAACTGCATACAACATTGTTAAGAGAGAATTTCGCATGATATATCACAATTATATGTAAAAAATAGATCTTATAATACTTATAATTTATTTATAAATTGATACCCAAATTCTATTATAAGATTTTATTCTATTTCTCTTCCAGCATTTCTTTTGTTTTAAATTTTACTTTTTGCAAAACTATCAATTGCATCATCATAATCAATATTTTTTATGTTCACATGATGGATTATTGATAAAGCTTACATAAAACTGACAAATTTTAGATTGTAATGATATTTTGTTTAAATAAGCTCATTAAAGAAAGAAACATAAAATAAACTTTCTATTTGATTTGGGGCCTATGTGGAGGGCCATGGGCTACTGCCCCGTGTGCCCTTGCTTTAGTATTATAAATTATAAGTATTATAAGATCTATTTTTTACAATTATATGTAAAAAATAGATCTTATAATACTTATAATTTATTTATAAATTGATACCCAAATCCTATTATAAGATTTTATTCTATTTCTCTTCCAGCATTTCTTTTGTTTTAAATTTTACTTTTTGCAAAACTATCAATTGCATCATCATAATCAATATTTTTTATGTTCACATGATGGATTATTGATGAAGCTTACATAAATCTGACAAATTTTAGATTGTAATGATATTTTGTTTAAATAAGCTCATTAAAGAAAGAAACATGAAATAAACTTTCTATTTGATTTGTGGCATGATGTGGAGGGCCATGGGCCCAGTGTGCCCTTGCATTAGTCAGGCTGGGAAAACATTAATTTAAGTAAATGGATATTGCCACACAATTTAAAGTCTAAATTATTATCTAAATTTAATGTTTTATTCTACCTTAATTCTTTTTGTCACTTATATTGGAAAATAAAAAAAAGAAAAATTAAAAAACATATATTAGTTAACATAAAATACTGTATGGTCATAAGATTTTATTTTATACTGCCATTGATACACAGTTTTAAACATCCAATTAAAAGCTAAAAAAAAAAAAAAAAAAGTTCTTATAATTCTAAAAAGAAATTTCACATTGGATTAAATACTGATTTTTATGATTTGAAAATATCTTGCACCATCTACAAAAGGAAAAATGTATGCTAAGCAGAGAATCTCTAACAATAAATAAGAATAAATAAAATATTTTTGGGATAAAATCTATAGTAATATGTATACATTTTAGATACAATCTAAAATATATATAGAATAGAAAACCTCTATTTTACTATAAATTATATATAGGCTGTTATGATTGCTACTCAAATGAGTTTAAGTACTGGATCCCTTTCCTTTGAAAACACTCAAAATTAAATTAATGTAAAACTCTAATAAAATTTGGTTTTCTTAAACTACTTGAATTAACAATTATTTAAGAGGTCAATTCAACTTTTTTTTAAATAGGCATTTAAGAAAAAACAAACACCTGTTTATTTTTAACATTTTGTGTCTTAATTTTTACAACATAAGATGGAAACAGAAGATATAACTGAAATTAAAAACTCAATGGAACATTTTTTTTCCCTCCAGGGTTATCAATTTGCTTGAATGTTGGACATAGTTCTTATTGAATACTATATTAAAAATATTCCAAGGAGAATTGACTAATATTCTTTAATTTTTATCTATAAATGTGATTGAGCTCGAATAAATCATATTCACTGGAGCATTTACCAAGATAACTTGTGTATTAAATATAGCTTACCTTACCACAATGAATCTTTTTACATGACAACTTCTTAATTGAGAGATTAAGAAATTTCTTTGATTCACAAAGTAAAAATAAATTTTAACAGTTGCTGTTTATTTCTATAAATCTAATAGAAACACTATATACTACAGCATATATACTAATAGAGCTAACTATCACTTTACTTTAAAATTAATATACATCCTCAATCTTGCTTCTTTAAATTTTCAATAATTAAGTTGCATGTTATTTAAATGTTCTTAACATTATTGCTACTTAATTAGTTTTAACGAAACAAATTGAAATGATGTCTGAAACAATAAAAATATATAAAAAATGAAAATTAAAATACAAGTTATTGAGAACTTGCTTTACAAGAAGCAAAATAACATATACCTTATTAAATATATGCAACGCTAACTTAAATGGTAGAAAAAGTCTACAGAAAAAAACTGACAGTAATAAAATGTAATTACAATAACTAATAAATACTTACGAAAGGATTTATGTAAATCATGCCATCAGAAAAATTCAAATAAAAAATTTTGACGTCTAAAATCTATAAAAATGTAAATATACATTTCTTGAAACGTACATATTTTTATTGAGTATTCTTTATATTGACCTATATAGAGTGAAATTGAACAAAATCAATTCCCAATATCACAGCACATTTTAAATTAAACTAAAAACACATATTTCACGAAACAGCAGAATGGATTCACAAAATATTGCAAAACATTGGCAAAGTAAGTCGCAAAAAGCAAAACATACGAAATCCTGCGGCAACTTATCAAAATCACAGTCCACTCGTTGATCAAAATAATGAAATAAAAACATTCAGTCACGTGGGTTTATTATGACATTTCGATTCTGTAAATATCGATAGATAAATTGTAGTTTCCGGTATTTTCTGCTTCAGCAAAATATCGCCGGTTAGAGAGGAAAAAAATATTAGCAATTTTTCTTTGTTTTGGAAGATAACTTTGTATAATTTTTTTGTATGTTTTTTTAAATTTCAGTTTGAAATTGTGATAGAGGTGAAATCACAATTCTCTTATTTTTTAAAATCACAGAAACTTGTAATTCCGCGAAGATTGCTCTTTTCTATATTTTTTGTTGAGTTCTCTAAATGAAATTTGATATTATAAAACCAACAGTTTTCGTTAAATATTTCACATGATTGCAAATAAATTAATTATAGATTCACTCAGTCATTAAAATATATCGAGTAATCTATGATTCTTGTGGACGTTAAATAATGTAAATAAATTCTATTTCATCAATTTTTATTTTCTATCCACTTAAAAAATTTGCATTTGAATTCTGAAAACTGTCTCTACCAATTAAAATGAATAACAAATTCGTTTCTTACACCAATTTATAAAATATAGAAAATTTAATTCATGCATTCTCATTACCTTCTGATAACGAAATACTTAATCATTACTTAATTCGAATATATCTTTTCAAATATATTTCCTACGCGAGTTGCTAATAACTAATTTTAATTAACAAATTGTTAATAACTATACTCCTGACTAAGGATTACCATGTTTCTATAATCTCATTATTTCCAACTATAAAATTAAAACTTTATAGTTGGATTTTGACATAATCAATGAAAAATATTTTAAAATCTCAATTAATATTTAAAAGTTTCATCAAAAATTTTAGTAAGTTACATAATAATTCTTTCATTATATATTTAATTTTTAATATTATGAGACTTCATTTGTTGATTCTATGAATTTTATCAATGAATAGTTCAAAGGAATAGCAACATACTAAAAAGCAAATTAAAAAAAAAATTTACATACCTTTATATCTGAAAGAAAGCGTAAAATGTTTACTAAAGGGAGAAGTATTATAAAAAATAAACAACTGAAATTGAAACAAAGGAAAATAATTTTAGGAAATTCTAAAATTTTACTTTCGATTCGACATGTTCATTCTAAAATTTTACTTTCGAACTTTCTTGGATAGATTTACTTCATTAGTTATGTAATAAATTTGCCACAAATAAACATGCAGAATTTACAAATATTGGACTTGAATTACAATAAGTTATTAAATATTTTTTAATATTGTTCAAGTTCTAGATACATAATGTTTTGCTTACGAAGGGCAATAGTTTGAAGTAGTAAGGAAATACTTAACATACTGCTTGTTTGCTGCTATAATGCCATATAAATAAATAAATCAATTATGTCAAAATATTCTATTATGCCTTTCAATTATGTCTAAATATTCTAAAGGGAATTTAGGGGTCCTGAAAACTAATAACAAATTTTTAAAATAACAGATTTTTCTAACAAGAACAAATGATTTTGAGTGGACAGCATAGCGTGCTAAAGCCCCCGAAGAAAATTTTCACCGCTTTTTGGATATTATCGATCTATGTAAATAGTTGTAAAAATATTTCTTATATATATAATCTCGACTTGTCGATGACTGGAAAATTAGATGGATATTGGTTTGGCCAAAAAGGGAGAGAAAAAAACTTTTCCACATATTTACGAAACAAACATGTTGCGATATCAGTAGAGGTATAATGCATTGTTTGTCAAAACATTCGAGTCACTTTTCCTACTACATCTAACTTACATCAAATTTCGTTACAATGGCCTTGCGAATATGTTTGCAGTATGCCCAACACTCACTATTTATAATATTTGTTACGATATTAGTTGTGAATTAATACTGACTATTCTAGGTCCAGATCACCGGCTTCGGCATTAAATAAACATGAATGCCGACTTGCGTAAGATAATATCAGAAATTTTATACTTTAGTCATGTTCTTAATAGTGTGTTTAGAGGAATGACGAATTCTTTAGCAATATTTGAGTTGTAACCTCCTATGTCTAATTCAATTAGCTTTCTACATTCATAGTCAAATGATAACCAACTTAGAGAAAATCTGTCTAGAATACATTTTGTGTTAAGCACTTGAATTAAATTCAATATCTTATCAATGCATTGTTTTAGCTATTAGCAATCTTATTGTCTCATCTTAATCGCATTCATTTTGACACAAATTGAAATGACTGCTTTTAGCCAGAGTAAATAAAATGGAATAATTTTATCTGATTTTTTTTTTTGAAATAGTTACATTTTTCTCAGTCTAAATATATTGATATAGAATAAATATGGTATATTTCATTACCTGAATAAATCGATTTATAACATAGAATAAATATTTTTAGATCTTTATGTTGGATAATAGAAGTAAATAAACAGTAATAAATCATGTCTCATTTTTGATTTCTAATGTCACAACCTTTCAAGCTTACATAATAAATATTTTCTTATCATCATGCCACTAGATAACTTTGCAGTGAACAAAAGATTACGCAAGTTCTCAAATGAATCAACAGAGAAAGCATTTGATTAATCAGATAGATATAGTTCTGACTTGTTATTTTGAATAATAAAAGATAATTATTTCTATCATATTATGAAAGATACGCAGATAGTGAAGTAAAATCGACAGTTGTACTATATTTATTATTGAAAACATAGAAGACAAAAATTTAACAAGTATTTAAAATAATAATTTCAATGAAATCATTTTTCGTAAAATAGTGGGTAAAAAGAATTACATTTATAAAAGTAAACGTACTTATTTTTTAGAAAGCTGAAAAAATAGAAAAAGAATAATCTAATGGTGAGGGATTATCATCATACAGAATAACTATCAGGTGCATAAAATATGATAAGTACTATTTAGCTTGAAATACTAAGGTATTTTGGGATTTCAGGATTGATGCAGTTTTATCCTTATATGTTTCAATTTATCCACCATCAAAAATGATAATGTTTGGTAATAGAATAAATTGGAGTTCTTTCAAACTTCAAATGTTTGTTTCGTGAATTGTGGAAAAAATGGTTTTAAAGTTTATTAGGTACTGTAAATTTTATTGAATCAAATGATTTTGCGCCTGTCTTTATTTCTTTATTTAGACATTATTTCCTGTTAATATAAAAAGGCGATGAAAATGAACAGATCAGTATGTACAGTAAGAATGATACAAACAAACTTTAATTGTTATTAGATCAATAGAAGCAAATATAATTTCATTTACAGTAAATATTCATATTGAAGTAGCAAATAATTTAAAAACTCATATAAGTCAATAAATGTTTTGTTATAGGTATTACTAAATATAAGGTTATATACGAACCTATTATTTAATTTTAAACATTTTTATGACTGGAACTATATATTTATCACGAACGTTTACAGAAATAATTTATAATGTATACCTAGTAAAGTTTTGATAAAAATTTCGGAAGATTGATACATTTCTTTTATTTTCTATAATTATTTTAAAAGCTGCATTTAATTGTAAAATCTTCTTACTCATTTTAGAAAAAAAATCATATGCTAATGATTAAAAATATTAATAGTTTCATAAATATCTTTAAGCTTTTCAAACGAAAAAATTTGTCTAATAAAGAAACAAAAAGCTATGAAATGCAAATATTACATAAATAAGCAATTTCAATATTAATATTTCTAATTATTTTTAGTATAGTAAAAATGTCTAATATTTAACTTTTTAATTTTTATATTTATGGTTACAGAAATAATATACATAATTTTAATTATAGGAAAGTGGTGTAGAATTCTACCTTTTCTAATAATATGTGCTATCAATGTATATTTTCTAAATATTTCAATAAAAAATTGTTTGTTGTATACGCGAAATCATACAAGCTATGAAAATGCAAAAGACAAATAACATTAAATACAACGCTAGTAATGCACATGAATGTTAAGAATGGCGAATGATTTAGCGTGTCTAAGACAGAGAAATTTAATATCATCAGAGAAACATGTATTTGACTACTCTGATTAGGGGAATATGCTTACAATAAAGTGGAAATTATTAAAAAAACAAAAAGAAATAAATCAAAATCCCAATTTCATTTTTAAGAAAGAATAATTTTAATCTTACAATATATATTTTTACTTTTTATACCAACAGTAGGTTAGGTTAGGTTACGACAAAAACTGTTTTGTAGCTTTATGCTCGTAGACTTATAGCTCCCATTGAGTAAGATTAAAGTTTTTTCAGAAAGCGCTTGTTTACACAGACTCAGAAAGCCAGACTAATTCAAAAAAAGCTTCCAACAGTAGAAACATAAATGTTAGAAAATAATATTGTAATATTGTAGCCTTAATGCCCCCCCCAAAAAAAAACGTGACGAATAAAATGTGAAAATCGAAACAAAACGAAAATAAAACACAGGACTGACAGTTCATTTTAAGTACATCATTAAAATTCGATTATGGATTTGAAATTGTAGGTTTCAGGATATATATAGTAAAATGAGATGGCAGATTAAATTTGTTGATTGTTATTTATTTCGTAGAGGGTATTTTGATCGAAAATCGTTGAAATCTAATGATACAATGAGATTTTAATTAAAAAATACTCGACTTGATTGCTTAATATTATGTAAATTCCTACTTGATAATGTTTCTTGATGTGTAATAATAAAAAATATTTCAGTTATGTAAAATCATAAAAATATACTATAATAGTGTTAATATGTCAAATTTTATTGTAGAACAATAAATGTAAAACTTCACACAACTGAATATTTTTGCGCGCTATTGAACATGAACCTTAACGTAACACCTCAATAATAAAAATAATTAAAATGCTAAATCAGTAGTTACCATTTTAATATTTACATGATATTTTTATTTATATGAAATTAATTTTAATGCCGCCACGAATAAGCTTACATTGACAATCTTATTTGCAGATATTTTCTTCATCATAGTTGGGTATATTTCAATCCTATATATCAACTGATTATCACATAAATTTAAGATACCGTTTTATATTCATATGAATTTAAAGTAAAATGATTTCTGACCTAAATTACTTCTGTAATTCTATTAAAAAAATTCATTTATTAAAGCAGCGTTGCAAGAATTAGAAATACTGATCATGGTTCCTTTAAATTGGATTTCATAAAACACATTGTAAATTTCAAGGAAGATACATTTTTTTAAATTTCAAGGAAGATAAAATTTTTAAGCATAGATTCTTGATTACTTTATATGCATTTAAGTATTGCCAGAAAAGAGAATTACGGAGCTTCGGAATTTAAGCAATTATAGTAAAGAAAATGCCAAAAAATCTGTTAGTTAATGGTTTAAAAATATTTTTTTCCGAATTAAGGTAAGAATTTTATTACTTTTAATTCACAATTCAATGGCTTTAAATATCACTTCTAAATGATTAACATTTACGAATGATTACGAATAAAAACTATTTAGCAATTTCCATATCAAACACTTGAGCTAAATTAATATTGTGTACATTCAATCTGTAATCATGTAGGTTTGTAATATGGGTGGCCAAGCTCCTTGATAGTTCGAGCCAACTTTCAAAATTTGAAATATTTCGAGAGCCGCAAATAAATACGTATTTAAATTGTATGCAAAAAATATATTAAATTTTTTTACAGAAATTATATTTATTGAAATCACAAATAAAAATACAAAATATGTGTTATGAATTTAAATATTAAAAACTAAGCACATTTATTTTACTTAATTCTTTAAAATTTGGCTATTAATTGGTGACAGTACTTTTTAGCAATTCTTTGAGATATGTTGGTTAGTTACTACTGATCGGTGTTAGGATTTGACGAATTTTAAAGTGCAATAAAATGATTCACGTAAGTACGTTGTTTCGAATATTGTAATTTTTCGAAAAGCAACCTTTTTTAATTCAGGATACTTCGATTCTGATATAAATTTCCAAAACTCAGTAATTCGCGTCGGCTAATATTTTAATTGTAGAGCTTGATCTTCTCTCGGTTACATTTATTGAGAACCACAAACAATCTTTTAAAGATCCACAGGTTGGCCACCACTGTCTATATATATATATATATATATATATATATATATATATATATATATATATATATATATATATATATATATATATATATATATATATATATATATATATATATATATATATGTGTGTGTGTTTATGTACTAGAGCAAATTAAATGAGCATTATAAGCATTTCTAACTTTTCTCCCTCTTTCGTTCTTAAATTTGGTATACATCCTTAATCAAAATTCGCCCAGCTTAACTCATGAGAAGAACAAAGACATCTACCGGTTAAAAGTTCAATCACATTTAAAATCGTCTGCACAATCCAATTCAGTTCATTGATCATCAATAAAGATGCTTGTAAATGTTCATAATTAAAAATAAACTACATTTTTTAATATTGTAAAAATTTTAATTTATATCACATGGAGAAAAACAGTTTGAAAAATTAATATTTATTGCCGATTTATAATATCTTCGCTTGGAAATTTAAGTTTTGTATTTGAATTATTAATCAGCTATATCATATTTCAAAATTTTCATAAAAAGTTATTATTTCTTTTTTGAGATTCCGTAAATTTAGTGGCATCAAAATATCATACTTGGTATAATTTCGTAATTTATCGAATCGTATACAGGAGATTGTAGTAAAATGAACTGAAAAGTTGTGTAAAAGTGAACTAGGAAACAAAAGAATTTTATAAAAATAAAGGAATAAATGAATTTTAAGTACTTTTATAATATTTTGTAATTTTAATATCAGTGGAAGGATTAAGAAACTACGAGAAACGTGAGTAATAAATAATGAGAAATTAATTTTTTGATTGAAAATTTTTTTGAAATGATTGATAGAAAAAATGGATATATTACTTATTTAAAAGTTTATTTATTTATTTTCACTGAAAAATGAATATATTTTTTAGGGTTCGTTGCACAATTGGCTATCATTTGTTCGGCGAAAACTTTGGCGACAAAATTCAATTTATCTTATTAATTAGTTTAGATTTTGTGTAACCGTCATCTTGTTAGTCACAATTTGGCGTCAAAAAATTAAGCGTACCCGATTGTAAACTTTTACCTCTTTTTAATATAATAAAAACATTGAGTACTTTTCCATTTCATTGGCGTAGGCGAGTACAATTTAATGATAAAATCGCCAAATAGTACTCAACTTAAAACAAAATATTAAAAATTACACCTTTTTTTATTATGCTCTTATTTACTATGCCTTATTATCTTTTTTTACTTTGCCTTATTATCTTCTTTTGTCTTGTTATCTTTTTTACTATGCCTTTTATCTTTTGCAAAATTATGAAAGACAGCAAAATGAGTGTTTATTTCTCCAAATGAAATTTATTACAAGTAAGAGTCGCAATTTTTTTCTTTTTGTTTGCATTTGGTATGTTATTATCAGAAATTCCACTTCGGCGATATTTGAGCCGGCAAAATGGAATGGTATAAATTATTGCTTCATTACATTTAAAATTTTCATTATTTGAATTTTAAAACTATGTCTGTGAAAATTCTGTTCAAAATCTCTGTTTATTCAACGTTTTCAGTTTTTTGACCCAATAAAGTTACATTAATATTAAAACAACATGAGACATCATAAAAATATTTGAAAAAATAGTTTTGAGGGAAAAACGGTCAAAATTTTGATAAATAAAAATTTAAAAAACATAGTAATTGCAGTCAAATGCTATTTAATTGTTTGATGTTATGACTCGTATGAAAATAAGAGCTTGTCGTGTGTATAGATCTCACCTATGACATAATTTTTACTTAATTAATAATAATTAGTAGTAAAGCTTTACTTTTAGGTGTCTCATTATTTTAGGTGGCTTGAATACATGAAAGTAGTGAAATTGTAATAAAAAGGGGAAGCAGTGATTATTAAATAACAGATTAGAAAAATTTTATGCATAATTTTGGCAACCAATTGATGAAGAACCTAGTTCCAGAGACAACCTCAAACGTAGTGATATTACACTCGATATCATTTTCCCTACAGTTTTATCTGGCGTTTGAACAACATTTTTGTGATTCTTTAGGGTGCAACTCTTACTCTTTAGGGTGCAATATAATTTGTTTATTTCTCGTGATACAATGCAATCAATTACGTGTAAAAAATATTTATCTCTTATGTGTTTTATACTATTTGAATACTTATAACTTACTTCTTTTACTTTATTTTCGTAATATTTTTTATGTTTTTTGTCGTTAAAAGATGATAGAATACCTTAAAATAAACTAATGTTTTAGAAACAAACAAAAAAAAAAATGTGTGAAAAAATTAAAAGGTGAAATTACTAATATAAACTCAGCAGATTTTTAAATATTTCAATTTTAAAATAGTCTTTAAACTTACAGTAATAATTAAATATGCAATTATATTTCACAGTGGAATTTTAATGTATGTTTAGTCTTTCTTCAAATATCAACAATTTACTTTATGTAAATTAATAGAATAATGAAATCTAATGCAGGATTCTGCAAAACATCTATTTATTACCAATGTATGTCAGTGTATAAACTGACTTAACTTTATTATTATAGTTATTATAGTAAACTCGCAGATGGATTATTTTTCTGGTATTTAGGTAGCTTTATTTTTGTAATTATTAATTATTGCCAAAATTATTAATTTATTAAGTTATACGTACAAATTAATTTTGGAAAACTTAATTAATACTTAAAAATGACTTTATTAAGTAATCCACGCGAAATCAAAAGTCAAGAGTAATGCATTTGGTTTCGAATTTCTAATTTGCTTTCAAGCTTGTCATGTTTTGTCAAGATGTTAGTAAGTTCTGCACATGAAGATTTTTATAAAAAGTGAAGTATTTTGGTTCACAACAAGAATAACTTGTGGATTTGCATTCTTTATTGATCACTTTCGGTTTTTTGATTTCCTTAGCTTGTATGTCGTAACACAACTTGGTATAAGTGATATGTTATAACAAAGATAGTTAAAGATTATTTGCGCACAGTTCTTTCAAAAATTCGATCCAATTGAATTCAGATAATAAAGCATCTTACCCAATAACTTCTTATTTTTATTTGTAATAATCATTAATGGAAGATAAATTCAGTTAAAAAAATTTTCTCTTAAGATTCTTTTTTGAAAATAGTAAAAAAAAAAGTATGAAAAGTTAGTTATGACGTAAAAACAAGAGTTTAAAATAAGATAATTTCTATAACACATTTAAATGTTGAGGTGGGTTTTCAAAAATATACTATTAATTTATTTTTTGACATATTACTTAAAAGCTTGAAAAAGCTAACATGTCTCGCTATTTAAGAATTCAATCAAAAAATTATACACAGAAAAGTACATGAATATATTTAATTAATTGAAGAAAAACAGTTGTGTGTTGTAAGTCTCTAACTGTAACAGTAATTAATCAATTCGAAGAGAATGAGTGGTTAAAATAAATTCGGATGGTTTCGACAAAAAGCTTATTAAGTAATTCGAATTAAAGCCTAAACCGAAATTCCAGCATTTAAAGCACTATTTTAGCATGAGATTAATTTTGCTGACATTATTTTTTCTAATAATTTGGTTAGTTAATAAAATATATATATATATATATATATATATATATATATACTATGTAAAATGTGTATAAGATTATATCTATTTAAACAATCACAAGACATTTACCTTCTAAACCATTAATCTTGATCTTACTTCCTAATACTTAAGAGCCACAGAATTATAAAATAATACACTTGTGTTCAAAATTAAGAGAATTTGCATATTTTGTACTTGAAAAGAATTGAACGAAGTGTAAGACCACTATTTAAAAAAAAGAGAAAGATGAAAATCATGAACGTCGAATAACCAAGTGAGCACGTATATGTGAGTGGAGCTGATAGAGGAACAGGCTTATAAATGCACATTACTTACTTTCATTAGTTAGCATACCTCTCTAAATGTCTTAATTTTTTGTGCAGCAATACATTGAATTCAATACATACAGTGACAATGAATAATCACCAAACTTTTGATGATGGAATGAGGTGGCGCAACGCATGTGTGGGTGGAGCAATAGAAGAACAAGCTTCTAAACACGCGTTACACACTTTCATTCGTTAGAATACCTCTCCAAATGTCTTAATTTTTTGTGCAGTAATCGATTGAATTCAATACATAGTAGTGACAATGAGTAATCACCAAACTTTAGATGATGGAATGAGGTGGAGAATTGTTAAGAGGTTTGAAGCAGACTTGTCTCAAGTCCAGATTTCTAGACAGTTCAATTTAATGCCCAGCGTCGTCTGCAACTTATGAAAACAGTTTCAGAGACAGGCTCTATTGAGAGACAACATGGGCAATGCCGTTTAAGAGACGACGGCCGGAGTGAACGACATTTATCTATTCTATTAAGGTGTAACAGGATGCCATAGCTTCTCAGCTGTCTCGTGCCTTGTATATGCCCACAGGAAATATATTTCATTGGTAATTGTTTCCAGAAGACTTTATGAAAGAGGATTGTTTCCACGAAGACTTGAGATTTACGTCCCGCTCACTCGACGCACAGGAGAGCCCGTTTAACATGATACAGAGAGCAGAGAAATTATAGTGTGGGTAAATAAGTGGCCATACTCTTCACTCATGAGTCCCGGTTAACTCTAAACACATATTCCCGCCGAACATTCATTTGGAAGGAATCAGGGACACGGTATCTGCTCACCAATGTACACGAAATCGATCATTATGGCTGAGAGGTTTAATGGTATGATTAGGCATCATGTTAAATGACCGCACACCCTTTCATGTCTTTGGCAAAGGCATTGTGGCTGCTGTGAAGTATAGTGATGAGGTTTCAGAGCCCTATGTACGCGCCTTTTCAAGGGCGCAGTTGGAGCTGAATTTATTTTAATGGATGATAACGTGAAGTCACATAATTCTATTATGTCATCGAATTTCTAGAAAGTGATAATATTCGCTGGATGAAATGGCCAAACATATCTCCAGACTTCAACCCTATAGAGGCATGTCGTTGACGCTCTGGGGCGAGCAATTACATATCGAAATCCTCCTCAGAGAACCATCAAGGGCTTAAGGGATTTTATAACTGTTGCATGGTTATATGTACTGTAATGTATTAATATATGTACAAATAAAATTTTATTAAAATCAGTCCAGTAGCTCTGGAGATAAATGACCAAATCTGAAAATTCCCTTAATTTTGGACAGCAGTGTAATACAATGCTTTTGTCAATATGCTTCTTATCCATGGATATTCAAGAGTTACAGAAGTGAAAACAAAAGAGTATTTTATAATTACTTTAAAAAGATGGATATTCAGACAATTGTGCCCAGCCGGATGAAATAACGCCATGACTATAGGACTGGAAAACCGTATGCGATGATATATTCATGCAGTTAAAGTTAATAAATTCTATTTGTAGATGATCACCTGCTGGATGATTTCCAGAAAAAATTAATAAATGAAATTAAAAATTTTCTTCAATATTAACTATTACAGATATATTTTATTTAAACTAGAAATTTCTTCCTTTTAAACTATCATTGCATTTTTCATTTAAGTAAATTTTAAATACATTTGAGGTTACCTTAAATAAATTTAATTGAAATTTACTAAGAGAATAAATGAACTCAATTGTTATCTTTTACATTGTAATTTTAACTGTGAACATTAGAATCAAATAAATTTTAATGTTAAATAAGTTAAAAAATAGATTTAAAACAAAACCTATTTTACATTTTTCAGCATTACCATAAATAATAAACTTTAGATTCAACATTTATTTATTACAAATAATTTTCATTAGTTGTGAATATATTTGTGAAAAATGTGTGTACGCGAAAATTGTGAGAAAAATTCAAAATTAATAATTGGTATTCATTCGTTAAATGGGCGCAATAAAAATATACATATATGACTCTAATATTGCCTATGTAGAATACAGAAAACTCATCCAAATAGTCTTTTAAAATTAATGACTAAACCTCGTCGTAGTCTAGAAGTAGCAACCCCCCTTTGAAGCGATAAAGATCCTATGTACGATCAAGACCACTGTTAAATAGTGGGACAAGTATTTTACTCTTCCGCAATCCCGACAGTCGGGGTAAGTGCTCAGGTAATTTTCAGGTTTCTGTTTTTACGGCACTTGAATATTGCCCACTAGTTTCGAAAAGTCCTTCCGGAAGACAAATCCGCAGTAAATACTTAAAATGGCTGACAACAGCATCCAGGTTGTCCATTATGCGTTGTATAGAATTTAAATATTTGATAATAATGAATGATTTCTACCAGGAGCTAAATAATCTTTTACTCTGGAAATATGTTTTTTAATAGTATTTTTATTAGTTTTTGTTTTATTTCGCGCTCCCGTTTATATCCGGTTTTAAACAGTCTTGCATAATAAAATATCGACTATTTTTTTAAACAGCTTAAAAAAAAAAAAAAAAAAAAAAAAAACTGATGTTTATGATCGAAATATTTATCAAAAAGTTAGATAACTCTTTAATGATAATAAATCTTTATGTTCATTAATGTTTTGAAATTAGAACTTTAATAAATCAATTAGATATATTAGAAATCTATAAAATGGAATATTATCGTAATCTAGTTTCCATGAAGTATAATGAAATGGAAATAAGAATTGTCCTCTTATTAACAAATTCCTAAAAATCACCTCTTCCTATTTTAGAAGTCCAAAGTTTATAAGGAAAAAACAATCATTCTGAATTAGAAGTTCTTAAAATTTCAAAACCCTTTTAGAAAGAGACAAAATATATTTGCAAGGCAAAGTAGAATTAAGAGTTGATTGTTATTTTGTATTGCAAACAACGATTTATAATTTTTTTAAATAAATTCTTCACTCTAGTAAATACACATATTGCAATACTAAATAGATTTATTGATTTTTCATGAGATTTTGATAGTTGTTAATAGCTTGGATTTTATTTATGCGTAATCTCACTAGTTCGTTGTTCCACTATAAAGATAACTTTAGATTCTAAGAGAGCAATTTTTCACGTCTAACTATAGAAGATACTTTTTGAAAATGACGATCCCCTTATGAAAAGGCAGTCTAGTATTATCATATTTTTGATGGAGAAATTGGAGCATTTAAGAAGAAAAATGCATGTCAGAAGCCACTAACAAGAGGCGAAGATCATCATCTAAAGAGAGGAGAAATGCCAAGATTTCGAGAAAATATATGCACAAGGCGGACAGGGAGTGTAACAGCAGGAGGTGCACAACTACACTCGAGTTACTCGATTAAGATAACGATGAAAATCGAAGACAATGATTAATGACTGTCAGGTCTTACTAATAACAAAGAGACGACGCTGCGGACAGAAGCCATTTCGCCGGCTGGAAGTTTTAGTTGATCGATAGGTGAATGTCGAAGTGATTTGGTGTGATTTAAAGAATATCTAATTTTCTTCTTACGTTTGGCAAAAATTAAAAGTGATCAGGATAGATAAACCAAGCTCTGTAGTATCAGTTAGTTACTGTAATTAAAGAAAGGGAAACAGTAAATTGAAATGAATTTATATAAATAAGCTTATTTTTAACAATTGAAATGAATAAAGACTAATATCACATTCTACATAAATATAATAGAAACAGTAAAATATAAATATTGCTATTTAAATTTCATATTACTGATGACAAACTGATTAGGAAAAGAGGTAATTTTATTATTATTATTATGTTTGTTCTTATGAGAGAGAGGCAAAATTATTAATTATCTTCAAAGATGTTTTAGAAATTAATTTCATAATACTATTTAATGGAATAATACTTATATCTGTATTATATATAAATATAGTTACCGGCTGAAAAGCACAGACTTTTGCTCATTCATAGTGCTTTGCGTGTTTCAGCAATTTTTTAAAAATATAAATAGAATGTTTATTAATGATGACATACATATATACACACACACATTTCTCACAACAAATTTCTTCAGTTTTATTAAAAAATTAAAAATAAACCCATCTTTTAAATGTTTAATATAATTCAAAAATTTACGATAGTATTTTCGATATTATATAAAAATGAAATACATAACATCCATAGTTTTAAACAGCAAAAATTAAACATTTAAAAAAACATTTTTAAAATCTAAGTAGTGCATTATTAAAAGGTAATGGTACCAGCATGTGCTAAATATGACAAGCGATGCTGCTAAATTTAATTTAATGTAAATTTATATTGAAATTAGTTAACATAATAACATGTATTCGAATAAGTTTTAGAAGAGAATTTTGGTTTTAGAATTACTTGTTAACTATTTTAACCGATGGAAAAAACTTATTATAATTATTTATTATTATTTCCGCATTAGAAATCGTTACCTTATTTTAAAAATATAGCAAATGATTATATATTTTCATCACAAGCTCATTCTAAATGTACTTAATAATAAATAGAATAAATTCCTTATATAAGGTTATGTTTTACATAAACTGCATGCAAATTGATTTTTTTCTGAGCAATTTTACTAATTTAAACTGGGATAAAATATAGCTAGGAAAATTTTTTCAGTATAGAATAAATGTTTGAAATTTCTTATAAATTACTGCTTAATTAGAATGCAAACATATTCATTAATACATAATTTAACGAACTCAATAAATAAAAAAAAAGCTTTTGTTCTGTTTTTGTTACTTTTTTTATTTGTTATCGTGCTCTTATAAGGAAATTATGTAATTCTAATTTATTTAAATTGTGTCTGTTTGTTGGCAGAAAAAAAACAATTTTAATAATTTAAATCTAGGCTCACATAAAGTGGATATTGCCTGAGGGAAAAGCCATTTAATCAATCTTAGTAAAAATTATAAAACCAATTTTTCTAAATAAGGGAGAGAAAATATTCTTTTTTATTTGAAAGCCTGTAAATAAATGAATCTCAAGTTTAAAAAAAAACTGTATAGATCATTTCTTTGTTATTATATAATTTATTAATTTAAATCTTTTCCAGAATATCATTCGTTATGAATTTCTCAGCTATGTTTATTATGTTCAATAAGATTCCAATAATAATTGGTTAACTTAAAATCATCCTATATAGTTTATGCATCTATTTATTATATTTTGATATGATTTGGAAATTTGTTTCATAAAAATTACACTTTCCAACTAAATCTTTCAAGTCCTTTTTACAGTGGTCCACAATATACCTTTTTCATCAAAGATAGAAAGCTATGAAATGTAACATTTAAAATAATAGCATGCAGACCAATTAGATAATTTAAAATTTAAAGTAAATTGCAAAATGAAGAAAAAATAATAATTCTTGGAGTAAAAGCTCCTACGTTTATTATTTTTGTATGCAAGAAGATGGGTGTTCCATTTGAGCTTCCAGTATGCATATCTACCAGAGAGAAGGTAAAAGTTTACTTAAGGGTACCTCTTGATTTTTAGCGATTTTTTATGGGAATAATAAAATAGCAACCCTAAAATTGTGCTAGTTAAAGCACTAAAAATACCATGGGTATCAAAAATTAAAATTTATCGCCAAATCTTTTGCATAACCAAGGGGTAAATGTATCTACGCCGAACCCAGAGAGAGTGCTGAGTAGTTCTCCAGGTCACTTTTCTTACGGCATGTAAATATATTCACCTTCTATTGAAAGTCTTCTTGGAAATAAACTGCGTTTGCTATTCAAATATCTTAAATTCACACCCAGTTGTTGGACGTTGGCTGCTTGTTAGCAGAGGTCAAATAACACATTCGCATAATTTAACTCAGACTTGTAATTTTTTATGATATATCTAAACCTGATGTAAGATCTTTAAGAAATAGTGTTTATTTATTAACATACCATATTTATGAAGTACATATGCAAGGTTCTTAAAACAAATATGTTTAATCTAACAGTACTTGAGCATTAAAATTTTTTTTGAGGGGTTCAATATTTAGAAAAATGATTTAATATAAAAAAATTATAGTGATGCAAGTTTTTCTGTATTATTTTTCCTCGTGCTCTTGAGTGAACTAAATATTTAAAACATAAATTTACTAAATAACATTCATGCTATTATAATACCATTAATTAGCATATGGTCCAAATTTATTTATTGAAGTTATATATATATATATATATATATATATATATATATATATATATATATATATATATATATATATATATATATATATATATATATATATATATATATATAATGCATTTGTATTGCAAGTACTTTATGAAACCAAATAACAAGCTAATGGACATTGGTATATCGATGGAGATATTAAAAACAAATAAGTGACAGATGACAAGTGAAAGAAGAAAAGTTTTTGACGAAATTATATATTTGATTACAATAATGTGCATAATAAGTCAAAATTTATTGTCGTAATAAATTTTCAGAAAAGTAATATGTGATAATAAACACATTATGCCCATCCACTTAACTCCAAACTAATATACAATTTCACTCGAAACTTTTGATGCTTAAAAATTTTATGTTACTTACCGATATACATATTTATTTCCTTTTAACAATGAACATGTTGAAATTTAACAAAAATACTTACACGTGGCTATTAATATAAAGCAAAAGCTATTTCATTCCAAATTTTACCACTTTTAAGATATCCATCCGTCATTTGTTCATCAATGGGTCTATCAGTGTATCGGCTATTTTGTGTTTTTATAAATTCTATTTGTTAACGAAATAAAATTTTTATAACGTGGATATAACGAAGTTATGCAATTTTGTTGATTTAATTTTATGAATAAATTTAAAACATAAATTATATTGTAAAAATAACAATAAAAATGAATTATAATGTAAAAGTAAAACATAGTTTGATAAAACAAAAGTAAAACATAAAATGTGAAAAATAATGTTCATTAAATGTTTTAATTTTATGAATTTTTCGAAAATCAATCAATTATGGGTTAAGCTTATTATAAGTTTTTAACTAATTTTATCATTTTTCTAACAAAAAAGAAAAATCTTTCACGTAAAAAATTCTGTGTGTTTTATAGATTACACAAAAAAATTCACCAGCTCTTAATTTATGACTGATTTCTATTTAATATTTTAAATAAAGTAAATGTATTTTTTTCTGACGAAATTCTTTGCTATATATTAGAAGGATTTAATATTTATTTAAATAAGTAAGAAAATATATTTGATGTTAATTTTATTACTTTAAATATAATCTTATTTTACAAATATATATCAATTTTTCATAGAACCCATTAAAAAACTTAAAAGCCAATCAAAGATTTCTATTTATTAAACAGAGATTTTATGCTTACCAAATATTTTTTATATTCAGAATGTTTGTATTTGAATATCTACTGAAATTATAAATGCTTATTAATTTTATACGTATTTTGTTAATAATATCGAAAATGTTTTAAAATAGGCTTCATACGATTATAACCAAATATTCACTTGATGGAAATGATTATGATATACATATTAATTTATTTAATTTATGAAATTATTTTATAGAATGTGCAAAAATTTATTAAAATTATTAAAATACATTTACTATTTACAAGCCATATATGCTTCCTATTTTTATTAAATAAACAAATCATTCGATGTAAACAAAGACATCCGGTTTAGTTTACATAACTACATTTGTAGTAAAACAGAATATATGTCATACAGTAATACAGAATAATGTAGTAAAACAGAATATAATGAAAGAAGCAGTTTTGAAGCTTTGAGCTCGCATTGAGTAAGACTGAGTTTTCTCACAAAACTCGTCAAAAATTTAGAACACCATTTGAGGGATGACTTAACGACTAGTAAAACTGAACATAGTTTTTAAATTTTGATGTTCATTATTCTTCTTAAATTTGTTGAAATTTTGAAAATTATTCTTGTTGAACTTTTAAATTATATAATTTTATATTTTGAAATAATTAGTTTATGCCCAAATATTTAAGAGGGGAATGATATTCAATTTAATATGGAATGGGAAATAAAGTAATCTTTTCCAGTTAAGAATGATCTTTGATAGTTTCCTCAGAAAAATCTAAAAGCCTTATCTTTTATAGGTGAACAACTTGTTCTTAACATTAGGTGTTAAAGAAAACATTTCACCTTTTGAAACAAGTCCCAATAATTCTAAAAATGCCATTAAAACTGGATGAAAATCCTAATTTTATGCCAATGATTGGCGATGCTAATTTTAAATTAAAAGAGCAAGCACTGAATACTGTAACGAAACTTAATTGGGAATCTCCGGATGCTCTCATGGGTAAGACTCCGAGTTCTGAAGAAATCGAGCTTCAAAAATTCACCAAAGATATTTCAAATTCAAGAGAAGATGATACAATTGATTCACTCGAGGAAAATGGTGAAAGGGAAAACAGCAAGATTAATTTATTAGAGTACAATAGATTCTCAATGATCGATGATGAAAATGAACTTGACATACCTAACGATGATTTCAATAAGAATTCAGAAAATAGTGGTCAAGCAAAAACAGTGTTGTCCTTTTGCAAAACCAAAGTACTGAGTGCTCCTAACATTACAGAAAATGACCATATTTATTTAGATATTAGTAGAAGAATTACGAAAAAATGTAACACCGAGAAAGATAACTCCTGCAAACAAAACGAAAGAATAATAGGGCACAAACCAGATAGTAATATTTCAAACGAAAAACAAATTTTAATATCTGCACCAAAAGTAAATTCAAGTGAAAACAAATCAGATTCAGAAAATAAAGAAATTAATAGAAAGGCAGAGAAAATCACCCACTTATATGGAGAAACACATGTTTGTAAAGAAGAATTTTTCCAGTTAACAGAGGATTATCATAGCTTAAATTATAAGTCATCAAATGTTGGCATTAAAAATAAAATGGCTAACACTGACAACTTAGATAAAAATATTAGTCCTGAGAGCTTGAAAGAGGAAACAGTAACGCATGATGGTAAACCAAAGCTTCTAAGAGATGAGGAGGAGTGGAATATAGATTCTCTTGTTTTTTATGAAGATTTGTATCCCCAAAAGTCCAAAAATATCCTATTTAATTTTCCAAAAGCAAGAGAAACGTTTGAAACAATAAGATCTCAGGCACTTCGTTCTTATCGTAGCTTGACATCTGAGTTTCAGAGAATAAATAAACGATTAAATAGCAAAGATCAGGAATTTAATAAACAGAATTGTATCCTAGGTAAGATGAATCAAGAAATGGGGGATGAGAATATTACTGAAGAATGTACACACACAGAAGTAAGAGAAAATACAGGATCAGTGACATTGTAAGTTTTTTTGATTATTTTATAATAATATTCCAATACAATAAAAATTAATATATGTATTATCATTTTTTTTACAATAAACGAATTTGATTTGATTACATACATTTTTTTATTTCGAAAAAATAAAATAAAAGTTTACCAAAGAAGTGATAAACCTCAGCCGTAAGCACAGAAGCAATTTTTTTACATTTTTATTCTCTCCCTAAATAAAGTTTTTTTTAATTTTTTAGTCTTCACTTTTTACAGAAATGTACATTTTGGGCCATTAAGTAAGTTTTCAGAAAATCAGTTACTTAAGAGTTAACAAATTCCATTTTGTTTTTTTTCAATAGATAATAGTTTGAATTTGTCCTACTTCGGAGATAAGCATCTTCGAAGTACTAGAGCTATTTTTCCGTTGAGATTTAACTTGGAAACATTTTAGTATTGACTTTGAATGAGTAACTTTTTTTTCCTAATTCTTTCAGTAATGATGCGTCTTCCATTATTGAAAATCCGTAAATTCTTAATTATTGTATTACAATTATTATTAATTGGATGTCAATATTTTTTCTTTTGGAGAAAATTATGAATTTAAATCCTCATTTTTTTATGTTGCTCATTTTATCAATAACATTTGGGTGCTCAAAAACGTTTTTCTTCACACAGGCTTTACGATCAGGCTCGATCTTAATTTTTAAAGTGAAACCACATGAGTGATTTTTTTTAAAATGAGTTTTCCATTTCTTAAATATTTTATTATTTATGTAAATCCAATGGGAAAATTCCTGTCATTTTATACAGCCGATGTTTAATGTATTTGGAAGAAAATCACCGACATTTCGTTTCATTTAAAGTATATATTTGAGATGTTAGTAATGTTTGATAATCTATTAATTAGGTTTTTGATTTTTATTAGTTTGCGGAATAATTAAGAAACATTTATTTGATGAGTCCATAAGTTATAGAAATTCTTGGTAAATGCAACACAGTTTAATTAATGTATAAATGTAAATTAATAAACGATATAATTAATATACACTTTTATGGAAATAATTGCTAAAATTTTAAGAAGAAAGAATGCAAGTAATTTATTTTTTAATAAAAAATATTATTTTTGGCAAATAGTTTTTGAAGAAAATCGAAATAGTTTACTTAAAATTCTGAAGTAGAAAGAAAGAGTTCATTTTAATTCTGACAATTACTAGGGAAATCAATTAATAACTGTTCTAACATGTCAGCTAAGCACAGAGCGATCTACTAGACCACTGGTGGGCAAACTTTTTTAGTGGAAGGCCACAAAATTTAAAAAAATTCTAGAAGAGGGCCAGAATTATAGAAAAAATGCATTTTGTATTAAAGCTTTTAATCATAATATTATAAAAACATTACAGCATTACACATAAATGTTATAAATTACTTTTTACCTTAAATAATATTTATTTTAACTTTTTTTCGAAGGCCCTGACGTGTTCGACGTGAGAACATATGGAATTGTTTTTGATTTTACATGATATTTTCGGAAGCAAGTTCTAGCTGTGACGAAACAACTTTCAGCAGTACGAAAAGGTGTTCATCAGTCAATCGATTTCTGATTGAATTTTTCCGCAATTTCATGAGACAAAAAGTCTGTTCTCACACATAAGACGACGCAAACATCACCATAATTTTCTGGGCGTGAGCAATCATCTTTGGGAATTCAGCTTTCGGCAGTGCTCTATAAAAATCTAGTTTTGTGGCATTCAAGAACAATTGTTTTAAATGGGTACTACACTGCATTTCAATATTTCCAACTGCAGTTCTGGAGATCCATTTTACGGGTCTACGGCATCGAGAAAATATCTAGTGATGATTGAATGTTAAATTCTTGAAACCTAGTTTCAAATTCTGAGTGATGTTTTTTCAACGCCTGACTGAAATCTTTTAGTTTATTCTCACTCACTGGTAACATGGATTTTAAAAGCGGAAAGTGAGTTAAATCGTTCTTTGCCATGCAGTTGTAAAATAGAAAAAGCTAAATTTTAAATGATTTCAGACAACCCTAAGTCTCATCTATAAATTGGTTCTTTCCTTGCAGTTTTTTGTTTAATTTGTTGTAATGTTCGAGCAACTCAGTAAAAATAGCAAAATCGGTACGGCAATCATTGCCTTCAAAAATTTGGAAATTAGACCATTTGTCTGATTTATTCTTTAAGAGATCTTGTATTTCCTCTTTTAAATTTCAAACCCGTTCAAATGCATATCCACAACTTAACCATCTTACTTTCATGTGGTAAAGAAGGTCAGAATAATCTGCGTCGACTTCAATCAGAAATTCTTGGAATTGCCGGTGTACCAAGCCCCGAGATCGAATCGTATTAATTAGTTTTGAAACCACATTAAGTACATGGGTTATATTTATTGCTGCTTTACAAAGGACGTCCTGGTGAATTACACAATGAAAAAATAAAATATCGTGATTAGGATTCTGGTTCCGAAAAATACCTGAAAATCACGAATTTTTTCGAACCATATTTGGGGCTCCACATGTAGTTATATTGCATAATTTTGAAATGGACGAATTTAAATTTTGAAGGCCTACTGCCCCATCGTTTTTCCTTATATCGATTGCAGACAAGCTAGCTCTTCAGTAATATTAAATTCGTCATCAACGCCTCTAATGAAGATTATAATTGTGCATTGTCACTTCTATCCGTGCTTTCATCCATCGTCACTGAAAAATATTTAGTTTTCTATACACTGCCTAAATTGAGTCGACAAGTTAGATGCAATGGCATCAATTCGCGTTGTTACTGTTTTTCGCGATACTCATACTCTTTAATTTTTTCTAGACATAAACTTTTGTTCGTACTCACCATACAATCTTTCACAAATTCTCCTTCTGAGTACGGTTTGTTATGTTTAGCTATTTTATAAGCCACAACATATCTAGCCAGTGTAGATGAGTTTTGAGCAGTCTTTTGCTTTGTAAACATAATACGTTGAGCAAATGTTTTTAATAAGATTTTCGCATTTATTTTTTTCTGCGTCATTCATCAAAACAAATTTAATTTTTGAATGTTTGGTGTTGAAATGGCAATCAAGATAAAAATATTTAAACACCGACACTGCTTCATAACAAATAAAACATTTTGGTTTACCGTTGTATTTCGTAAAAAAATATTTCCTAATCCACTCTTTTTTAAACAAACGACACTCGGAATCGATATTTGTTTTTTATACTCCATTATCTTAAAAGGGGTGTTTTCTTTTTCAAAAATTTCTGAATGTAAAGCGTTACACGAACAAACAAGAACAAGGTTAAAATAGACTACTAGACCGAAACTCGCTCACCTACGTGACAGTGACGGCTGGCGACTGAGTTCACTTGCAAGCGCCTCTTATTTAACCACGCTTTGCATCCCGTATTATGCAATACATGAACTACTCGGCTAGTTAAGCTTCTTCTGTAGGCTATGCATCTATTATTCTATTATAAGTAAAATCCACTTTAAACTTCTCGACCGTCAAAACGTAATTGTAGCGAGCCATGTATTATCCATGTATAAACCCTCGGCGTGCCGGATTAAATACTTTCGCGGGCCGTACTTTGCCCATCACTGTACTAGACAAACAAATTAACAATTCTTAGTCAAGGATTCTGTTTGAAATAAATGAAAATTGACATGCTATCGAACACGACATTAAGTATCACGTGCATAAACCATGAGGTTTGATTTCAGAATTCACACGTTGGAAAAAGACGAAATTACTCGATATGTAAATTACTATTTCTGTAAGTGGATAGGAGCTAGGAGTTCGTATATGTAAATTAGTTCTTTACATACTTTAACCTCACCTACAACTCCATTGGTTTGTGTGAGTAAGAATTTTTCTTTTGGGTATTGAAATTTCTATTGTTTAGCAGTGTATATATAGACTTATGAAAAAGAAGTTCTTTAATAGATAGGAAAATATGAATTAAGTTACACAAGGTAATAACTGTTTGTTAATTTTTCAGTTATAAAACAGCATTTTGATATTACAGGTTTCACCTAAACTAAGAAATATAAAATCAATTTAATTAAATAGATAGTAAAATAATGATGCAATTACTATGTCTTGCATTCAACATTTATTTCAGAGATAACAACACTGTGACGAAAGTAAGGAATCTTAAACCATGTTCATCTAGTAAAAGTATTCCGAAACAAATTTCTACACCTAATTGGGACGATTTGCATTTTCTTGGAGAATCATTTCCGGAAAGGAAAAATCTATCATCCACTATTATGGATTTTGGGCGGAATGCCAGAACTACTGTTCGCCACTGGTATTCAACAAGAAAGAAGACAACCGTGAACTGATTAATTAGAAAATTTTCTAAATTTATTGTATTTTAAAATTGAAGTCATTTTTATTATAACAAAATAATATTTATATTTTCTGAAAATATGGATGTTCGATTACATCATCATCATATTTATTTTTGAATACAAATGAAAATTAATTTACTCTTTGTTCATTTAAGCAACATTATTGTAACTTAACAGTGTTTGTGAAAATAATAAAAATCTATAAATGGTCAGTTGTTAGCATTATTCAAAATTTTATTTCTAATCTGCCAAAAAAAAAAAAAAAGCAAAAATGTTTCCTTAATCAAAACAGATATTAATCAAATAGAATACACTAGGTTTTCCTTCTTAAATAATAGCTAATATAAATTGCAGTTATGCTGTTTAATATGTTTACTTTATGCTTGAAATAATTAAATCAATGGTGTAAATCATAAGTAACATTATTTATATTTGAAATAATTGAAATAAAGTAATTCACTAAATGCATCGTTGTTATTAGGGATTTCACATAAGTAAAATATAGCATATTGAAGCAAAAATGAGAATCATGATGGTGTTATACAAAGCTTTCGTTTATAATGTACATTTGTATCTACATATACTAATTACTAGAAATCTTTTAATGCACGTAGATTGTTGTTTAAAGCCGGAATCTAAATGATGATTTTTAATTTTCTTATCAGAATCTAAATAAATTAATGGTTTTTTGTGGTCTACAGCTTATGTGAGTGGAGTAATTATATGAATTAACGTTTATTTATTTATGAATTAAAACGAATGCTAGGAAAATAAAATTCATATTTTAACATAAGTTTATTTATTTATCATTGACTAAATTTTATGCTCATATTGTTTGTTACAAAAGTAACTTTAGGACAAAAAATAATTTAACTTTTTTATAATAAAAATGTTATACATATAATATTTAAATAATGTACACTTGGAATTAATTAATTATTAAATGATTGAATTAATAGGGAAATATTGCAAAATGTGTTTTTGGGCAATGTTTACTTCTTTAAGTAAGGTTATTTACATTTATTTTTCAAATAACTATCGTAAATTTGTAGAAATTGACGCAGTTTTCAATTTTTTTTTCTAACAATTATTGGCACAGATGCCGTATAATCCAGGATGCTAAATTCTGAATTATTTTATTGGCGATGAAGAAATGTTGTTAAGATGACGTATTATGACGTCTCGTGATGACGTAAATACTAGAATTGCCAAAATAGAATTTTCTACATAATTCTTATAGGTCTCCATCTCTATGAAGTAATAAAAACTAGGTTGCCAGATAAACAAGAAAATCCACCAAAAAATCGCCAAACTTAGAATTTGACATTTTGGATTATATGGCATTTGTGCCTATTAATTAATTGGTAATTAGTAAGGTATATCTCCCTAATTGATTACCTTTGCGACATTTTTAGTCGTTAAGCGATTCAAAGGCTGTTGTTACTTAAAAAAACCACATATATATGAACCAAAAATGATATAAAACCAGAGAAAAACCAAATTTAACAACAAAGAATCAAATGGGTAACACTGTAATCAAAACAAAGGAAGCCAGATTTGGCAAGAAATTTCTATGGGGTATATATCATACTTATACAATTAATCGCTATGCAGTTTGTGATAGCATAGCCGATCTAACACACTTGTTGAAAAATTGTTTTTCCCAATAAAGTTAGTGCTTATAATTTCAATTATAGTGTACACCTGCTTATACTTTATATACTGCTTAGTGATCTTGAAATTGAAAACAGCTTAGTCATAAACTATTTTCAATTAAAAGACTATTGGGATAAAATAAAATATGTTAAAATTTAGAGAAATTTAAAACAAAGGTTAAATATCAAAAAGTAAATACTCGAGTTATTTTTGATATGTTTTATTACAGTTTTATTTTTCACCCGATTTTGTTGTCAAATATTGCCTTTGTCGCCAAAAATTACCATGGAGAAAAATATCAATTATTTTAATGTAATTTCTGTTATTGATGATTTTTAAATTTGAAGGTAAAAAAATATTTTACTAAATATTAAATTTAAATAATATATAAATGAATTTTAGAATTTGAGTATAAAAATAGTTATCAAATATTGCCAAATTACATTGAATATTTCAAAGATATAGCTGCCGTATAATCTTCTTGGCACACTTTAAAATTTTTGGTGATTAAAATTAATCTTCAAGCTGAAGTAATTGTTACGTATAAACACTAGGGTTACCAAAAAAGAATGTGTTGAATATCTTTCATCTTTCTGATCTAATATGTTACCAGATGTTAATAAATGTTTCTATGTTACTAGAAAAATAGTAAAATCCGCCAAAAGGATTATACGCAAGCTGTGCCAAATGTTCAAGTGTAAAGTAGGTCTTATTATCAAATTTATTTAAAATAAATAATGTAAAAATGTTATTTGACAGTTAACATTGTTGATACTAATTTAGAATTGTTATATAGGATTAGAATTTTTTAACGTAGTGAGCAAACAAATATGTTATTTCGTGCACATGGAGCAAGGAAAATTATCTGCATAGGTTTCCCGATTTACAAGTTAAATTCATTTGGCAGAAAAACTGCTGTATATTAAAGTTGTTTAAGGCCTACTACGCTCACTTGGCATTTATTTCTTCTGTCGATATATTGCTATAATCGATAGAATTTCAATTTCATGAAGCAGACCTCAATGCAACTTAATGGTTTTTAAGTATATTTTTTCATTTTATTGCAAACTAAAGAATTTCTTTCTTTTTATTGCATTATAAGTTTTGGTTTCCTTTTATTAGTTAGAAGTAAATTCTTTTATAAGTTTGCTTAATCTGAAATTTTGAACTATATAATATATATTTACTATTTATTATACATGATATATACATTATATATTCATATATATTACCTCTATTAGTATATTTAAATAAAACAAAATGAATTTCTATCATTCATAATTTTATGAATGATAGGAATTCAGAATTATATTTTATAGTCAAACAAAAAAACATTGTATTCCCTAAATATACATTCTACGAATTATTTTGTTTTCCACAGCATAATTATTATCTATATATAATTTGATTATATTAACGTATTGACTGATTAAAAAGTCCTTTAATTGATTTTTAACATAATTTTTAGGTGTGTGTAAAGTCTTTCCTTGAAGGAATAAAATGTCCCTGAATTCTTAATACGTGGAATGCCATTAGCCATTTGGATTAACTATTATACCGGCCGATGGCTGAGTGGTAAGCGTCTCGGGTTCGAATGACTCTCCTGACATGAATGCTTCTTTCTTTTTGTGTTTCTTTGTTCTTTCTCCTGAGTTGATGAATGAATGTAGCCTATCCTATAAACGGGTTTGTAGTGGTATGATGTGGATAATGCTACTCACCTCCGTGACTTGGTTCACAGGTGCCCATCGAATAACCATAAAAGAGTAGCAGCAGTTGTCGGCATTGTTGTGGAGAATTGTTAATCACCTAGCCGTTATTAAGAAAAGCTATCAATGATCATTGTAAGCAAGTTATATATTTTTCTAATTGAAAGAAAGTTGCTTTTAACGACATTATATCCTCTTTCTACTTTTTCCTCCTTGCTGATGATTACCACTTTTGTGTGTAAAAACAAAGAAGTAATGTGTTATGTATAATATTTGTGGCAGGACTGTGTACTATCATAAAGATTAGTGTGATAATCGGAGAAGGGAACTGTTGGAATAGATGATCATTTTTTTGACGTGCTCAAGCTACAAGGAAGTTATATTGATGACATTTTTCAATCAAAATTATTGGTCATACATGCAAATTTAAAAATACTGTTTATTAGCTAAACACTATTCTACCTAACAGATTCTCACGTCACTATTTACAATGATATAGTGCCTTGCCATAACTAGCCAAAATACTAGATCTAGTAATAATATTTGATATACGTTGCAACAATAGTTTCTGCTGCAACGGAACACATGGAATTGATCAATATTATTGTATTTATGGAAATAAAAAAATATTATGGTGGGAAATCCATTTCGATAGATTTCACATGATCTATTGAGATTTTGCTTATACTGCTGATGTGGGGTTAAAAATTTATCCATAATCCTTCAATTATCTGAAGTCAACCATCTTTTTGTTGCAGTAATCAACAAAATATGCTTTTGTTAAAAACTTATGCCAATTTTCACTCTACGCAGAGACTGGAAGTTTTGAATTTCCTCGTCATTAGGATATTGTGGATATATTTTTTTGAAATAAACTGTACGACATCAGATAAAAAAAATAACTTTAACACAGGAAACTTTAATTAAAAAAATTCTTAAGTAACAGAAGTTATTTAGTAAATTTTTAATTCAATATCAACTGCTGCAGTTGATTATCATAGTAATAAAAATAATGATAATAAACAACAGACAAAAATAACTAATGAAAAAAATGCAGTTTATTTTTATGATATAAAAATAATTTTAATAATTAAAGAAAATTAATCTCTTCTTACAAACATTTATACTTTAGCTTTAAACAAAGCAAAGTGAATATAATTGCTAAACTTTATAGCAAAGTGACTAGTAATTGCTAGACTGAAAACTTTGTTCTAATTTTTAAAGTTATAATGAATTGTTAATTAATTCAAAATTTCAACTCATGTAAGATTTTGAAAATTAAAAAGCAAAATACAATGGCTAATGAAAATTCGTGATTTTAAAATATTACGAATATATTCGCCGGCAAAGATATTCTTCTGAAAACGTTATTCAATATTTTGGAAAATAAGACTAATGTATTCATTTCAATCTATGTAATTCAATTATCATGTTAATACAGAAATATTTCTCAATTCAGTTAATTTTTAAATTAGCATGCGCATTTGCGAATTGATTCGTTCTTTTATTGGTGAACCATGCTAATTAACTTGAATTATAAAGAAGGGAAATATTTAAACAATTAATTTAAATTTGCTGAAAAAATTAAAATCTGCCAGAAACTATTCTTTTTTCCAAAACTCAAGAGTATTTTGTACTATATCAGAAAAATCAGGACAGCTAGAAGAGAATTTTGCAGTAATGTTGACTTTTTTTTGAGATTTTCTTTTATTATTAATTCTTCTATTCGCGTGGATTACATGAGAAATATTTGGTAAATTTCATTTTTGGTAAATTTTAATTTAACCAATGTATATATATATATATATATATATATATATATATATATATATATATATATATATATATATATATATATATATATATATATATATATAAATACCAATCTCTTACATTAATATACGATAAAATGTTTTCCTTGATAATATAAACTTTAATGGAAAAAAGTATTATATATGTTTAAAATGAATTTATTTATAATAATATTCAAATAAACTTGAACATTCTTATTTTAACGCATTTTTAGATTCACTACTTTATATTATAATCTATTTAATGAAAATATTTTGGGAATATCATGTCAACATTTTTTTTCCGTTAAAAAAAGCTGAACTTGCCCAGAAGCAAGACTTGAGTGGGCTTACAGAAGAAGTTAGCAAAGATAAAATATCAAGTTCTGATGATTCCTTGGAAAATAAACAAGCATATCATTCCCTAAATTACGAATCATCAGAAGATGATGAACACATACTTTTTCCACGTATTATCAACCAAGAAAAATTAATCATTGGCCAAATAAGCACGAATATTCCAGCTGTGACGGAGAGCATCTATTTTCCGAAATGTTATGAAGAAGAGAGCAATAAGGAATTCATTGAAGCTAATGATTATAAAAAATCCCTGTTCACCACATATGTTAACAATATAATTAATAACTGGCCTACTCCAATGGATTATTCTGATATTATATCAGAGGATTTACATGAAAAATTAATTACAACGTCAGTTGATGAAATTTCAGGAATGAGCTATCATCAAAAAATATTAACAACATAACGAGGCATTTTTATTCGATTAAAAAAACTTATACGTGACAAAATTCTAGTTTTTTCAAATGTCATATAGACAATAAAAATAAACTCAAGAAACAAAAGAAAGCTTAAATCCAATAAAGTTTAATTTGAAAAAAAATAGTTATATATCTATAAATAAAAAAAAACGATGAGTCAGTCAAAAAATAAACTATCTATGGAAAAACTTTTCAAGTTTGTAGTTTATTAGCTTAATGACAAAATGTCATCAGCATTATTCAACTACATTTACTGATTTAAATGTTGCAGTAAGTATGTTTTCAACTACAGGTAACCCTCCTATAACACGGTAGTTAGGTTCCTAGAAAATGCCGTGTTGTATGAGACCCAGAACTAGTACAAAAAGGGGGGTTACGTTCCAAAATCTTATTAAAAACAAATATTTTTTTTAATTCGACATAAACAACTTAATTTTTATTAAATAATAAATGTATATCCAACACAAAGTAAGAAAAAATATTTTAATCTAACGCAACCTTAATTTAATGAATTTATTCGTCGTAACTGCTCAGTACAATCAACCGAGAATGTTTTTTGGGTGGAATGATATCGCCTTCACTTTCAGAACTTTTTTCTCTATTTAAAGTTTTTGTATGTTTTCCCCTCTTAAAAAAATCTGTAATCGAACTTTGCTGACTAGTTCTTACTAGGTTATTGTAAATTTCGCGGTATGGAGTTAAACAGTTTTGCAGCTCCCTTTTGAATTTTCGACTTCTTTCCGTGGAAGGGTCTGTTTTCAAGAAAAATGACTCGAGATTTTCCGCTAAGCATAGGCCTTTTTGTAATTCTTTTAATGTTAAATTCGTAACTGCACAATCTTCATCAACGTCCTCAAAATCTATTTGATTTGCATCCAGAGATGCCATTTCCATCAAATCCGCTTCGTCAACTTCTTCTTCCACTAATAATTCTTGAATGTTTTCAGTAGCCATATCCACAAAACCTTTGCCTCCGATTGATTTAGCGACTTTTAATATGGCACCAATTTCGTTTTCTGATGTTTCACGCATGTTTTCTGTTTCAACTGAAGAGGGCCATATCTTCTTCCAACACGCATTTAAGGTTGATGTTTTTATTTCTTTCAGCGACAAAGATATGATTCTCTAACATTGGAACAAAACCGTGTTATAGGATGACGTGTTGTAGGAATTTTCCCGCAATTTACGAATCGTGTTATAGCGAAACCGTGTTATAGGAGGGTTACCTGTATTAAAATAAATTTCAATATGCATTTTAAGGGAGTTTTAAGAGATAGCATAAAAAATTTTTTTCTATTTGTAAAGAAATTTTATATGAAAATATATTTCGGTATTATATTTTTTATTTATTAGTGTTTTTTTCCTTAAAATTTTTACTTAAGATGAATAATTTAAATTAAAAGCATCTTGTAGTGAGTGAGAAAGAGAGAATTTTCAATAAAAATAAGAAGTATATATATATATATATATATATATATTATTATATATATATATATATATATATATATATATATATATATATATATATATATATATATATATATATATATGTAACATTTATGAACGCGAAAAGTTTGTCACAAAATGTCTTGATAATTTAAATCTAGAAGAGAAAATTATAATCAGAAAGTTTTTTCTCTCTAAATTAAGAAGCTATAAGAAAAATAGTTTCCCAATTTAAAATAAATATGACATTTCAAAAATGCTTAGTTATAAAAATAATGTAATATCATTTATAAAGTATAAAGCATATTTTTCAATATAACATTATGCATAATATTATTTTAAACAATATAATTCTTTTGAGCAATATAACTCTATATTAGAATAAATGTTATGTTAGAGCAAACGTAAATAATTTAGTGGTTCGAATTACATCAAACGTACTGTTTCCGGAAGCAACACTAAATTTTAGAACATCATTGGAACTCACATTTTTGGAACTCATTCATATCACTTCAGCGTCTCATTAGGGTTTACCTAATGAAGGATTTGGATTTCATAGCAGTACTTATCATTATATAACAATTATTCATCTTTTTTACAAGATTCAAGTCCAAACTGAAATCAGAACGTCAGAATTTAGAATAGTAACTTTAAACTGCAATTTTAAGTGTTAATATAGGTTTTTGTGATTTGAAAATTTAAAACGTACATTTTTGAGTGATAAATGTTCCTTTTAGAGAATTGCTAATTATGGAACATTTATGGAATCTAAAATTTTAAGAAACGCAATTATTTAATCTCAGTGATTCGATGTTATTGAAATTTTTAACGATGAGAAATCAAAAGATTTGAGTATTATGATTAACCGATATTGTAATATTGCACTTCAAAAAGGAAACTATTTTGATTTTCTATTAACTATATTGGGTTTGAAAGTTGCATATAATCATATTTGTCTATAAGCGTTTATGTCTAGATTTTAAAACACTTTGATGAATGATTTTTATTTCACATATATATTTTATAAATTTTATGATTACATTTTTTGTGTTATAAAGGAAAATTTATCGCATTAATTTGAATAAAAAAGTGGTTTATTTTATGCATAAGTTTTTTTCATTGATTCATAATCACAAAATTTTAAGTCCAAATACTTAATCAATAAAAATATAATTTTCAGCTTAATAATTTCTATTTGATTTTATGAATAATTTTACACGTATGTAAGAGTTCTGACGGAAAAAATTAAGAATAATAACTAAAAATATATTAATTAAATTTTTCTTTTAAATATAAATAGTGAAATATATTACTAGGAAAGAGTCCTTATCTTTTTGATGGAAAAGATAATATACATAAATTCTTTTGAACATTTAAACATTATAAGCAGAAAAAAGTATAATTATATGAATTTTTTTTAAAAAGATTTCGCTAATATACAAACAAATTATGTGTGAATGATTATTCCTCATTCTAAATACCATGCAGTGTATTATAAATTTAGATAATATTAAAGATTATGCTTTACAACACTTAATGATGTATGCAAAGAACGTTACATTATCCATCAAAAAATTGAATTGATAAGTCAAAAATAATATCACACCAATAAAGTATATTAATAATGGTTAGAGGAATTTTTTTCCAATTGTAAATATATTCCTTAAAATAAAAATTATAAAAGAAAGCTTAAAAAGTTCATAAACATTTTTAATTTATCAGAGTTTTTGTTTTTTGTTTTTAAAGTTTTTAATCATTTATCTTTTTATTCGAGTTAATTCAACTACTTTGTAATGCATTTTAGACTATTGAATGATTGTAACATTTTTTTTATCTTAATTACTTAATGTAAGTAAAATAATGTTTTTTTCTAACCATTATTTTCAATAATAGAAATAGTGTATTTAGCAAAAACTAAGATGAAAAATTCTCATAAGTAATGCATTAATTCAATTAAGAGAAATATATTTTCCTTAATTGAATTTAAGTAATTTTCGGATATACTTTTGATCTATTACTTCACGTTTTTTATGACTTTTAAAAATAAATTTTATAAATTTTTATGTTTAAAATGCAATAAAATTTTCAAATAACCATTTTGTAGAATTTAAATAATTAATTATATATATTTATAAGTAATACACTCAATCATTTTGCATTTAAAATAAATTGATCAAAAGCTTAATTCGATGTAAGTTTAAGTGTTATATTTAGTATCTTGAATTTTTTATTATTAGTGGTACATAATAAATGGAAAGTGGATAGTTATCACATATTACTTAATGAATATGAGTTTGAGTTACTTACTGATATTCATTAAGTATTTATTAATAAATTAATTTTATAACTAATTTATGCTAATATAGACATCCTCAAATAAAATATCTATTAACACATACCTAAGAACAACTCCACCAAAATTATCATAAATGAACGTTAAAAATTATTAAATTAAATAAAAATTATTTTTGAGAAGTGTTAAGCAAAAAATATTTAAAAATATTCAAAATTACACGATTATTTATAAAAAGATTCTTTGGTTTCAATAAAATACGTGTAAGCTTGTAATTACATTTTATGCAAATTAAACTATTGTATTTCCTCTAATCTAAAACATTGAATAATATGAGAATTTTATCAAATCTAAAACATTAAATAATATAGAATATTCGAGAAAACCATAAACTGATACAATGACAATGAATTCAAATTAATAAAGGCAGGAACAAGGCTTGATGACTATTAAACAGATCTGTTTATGAATTCAAATATTTCAAATCAAACAATATGTACAATAAAGTTATTATCATTAACAGGCTACCCTAGTTCAAATAAAATGTTATAGTTTCCTAAACTGTAACTGTCATGAAATTATCAGATAAATTAAATGGAAGACTATTTTAAGTAAGACTTTTATGTTCAGGTTTCAACGAGTTATCATATCAAATGTAAGAAGATGAAAATAAATGAACTGTTCATATTTCTTATAAGTGTAAAAAGTCACATGGCGTTTATTTGTATTTATTTGACAAAAAGATTCCAATTCTTTTTCGGAAAACTTTAGCTTTTTTTTAAACACTAATGCATTACAAGCAAGACTTCAGAAGAAATAAATCATACATGGAGTTTTAGTTACGGGAAAAGCATGAAGCATTTTAAATGTAGTGGAAGAGAAATGGTTTATGCTTAATGTTCTGAATAGAGGCCACGATTTTGAAAGTCGTTAGCGAAATGCTAAGCAGGTGAAAATTTATTTTAAACACTATTGTTATTTATGCATTTTTGAAAAAACAATAAAAGCATTTTTCACTGTCTTGAATCGAAGTAAAAAAAAAAGAAAAAGCATAAATCTAACACAATTTGAAGTTTGAAAAATGCCCTTTTATACAATACATATTTATATGAAAAAAAAATAAACAAGCGAAAAATTACTATTTATATGACTACTGATATGACTACTATTTTGAGAGAATCATTGAGAAAAAAATCAGTTTTAGAGTAACTTGTAAAAAGTTTTACTTTTGACGTAAGAAAAATATTTCTGAGCTTTTTTAAAATTTAGTGATGTTTGATTGGTTTTGTAGCATAAATTATTATAATCAGGCAAAAATATCTCTTTCAGAAGCTTGATTACGAACTATTTTCTTAATCACGTTTTACATAAATTTATTGTAATATTCAGTTATGAGATCTTGAGGCTTCTTTTGAATTAATAGTGATTATTTGAGCTTATAAAATGTAGGTAAAAGTATTTTTAGACTCGATAGGAAAAGTTAGCAATCAACCAATGTCACATTTTTTTTAAAGATAATCAAAATTATTAAGTAATCATTAATTCTCTACTTTATAGACATGATACAATTTTTAATAATTATATTACATGTAATGCTCTTTAAAAATTATTTTATTCAATATATTTTTATTCCAAATAATTTTAAATTAATCTATACAAATACTCATGTGATTAAAAATATATTTGAAACTGGTATAAAGCAAAAGGTAATACTTATAAGGATATGAACAATATAACAACATGTCCGTCAAAATACATCCTCATCCGCATTAATACTTTTCTGCTAACATTTGTTTTTTCTAATCATCACAATATGCTTTGCAATTGATTTTGTGAATGGTCTTCAGAATAGTAAACGAATTTTCTTTTATCAAACTGAACAATCATCGGAATGATAAACATAGAGAAGTTACTTTCAAATGTGAGAAAAACGAAAAGTAACACAGTGTTATATCACAAGAATACGATACTTGTAAAGCCATGTTTCGTTTTTAATGTTTGGCCAAAAGTTCACGAATAAGAATTAATATGTGAGAGGGCTTCTTATAATCACGCGAAGCTCATGAGTTTTCTTGTCACATTCATTGAGTACCTAACAAACTATAGTAGGGATTCATAATATACAGAATCCTAACAATCAAAAGAAAATATATAACATTATCTTGATTTTTGAATGATTTTGACATGGTCATTTCGTTCTTGCTTCATGTTTCCCTCAAGTGACATTATGTTATTCATTGAGCGTTTTGTATATCAAAATAATAGATCAAAGTTTCATCATCAATAATGATGTATTTTAAAAAAGGAATTGTCTTCTGAAAGAATCACTAGGGGCAGTTGCATTTACTTATCGTTTTTTAAACAAATTTAAAGTTTTTGAAATAATCAGGGATTCGAGATGCGATGCTTCCAAGCCTTAAATGATCTTCAGCATTTGGTTTCTGTTAATTGTCTTCTGAAAGAATTACTCGGGGCAGTTGGTTATCGTTTTTTAAACAAATTTAAAGTTTTTGAAATAATCAGGGATTCGAGATGCGATGCTTCCAAGCCTTAAATGATCTTCAGCATTTGGTTTCTGTCAAACAATTTTAAATGTTTTCTTAAAATTGCTTGATAAGAACCAAATGATATTGCAGTTTATTTAGTAATGCCTTTTATGGTCAAAAACGACAGTCACCGATTATCATTTTTTGATTTGATCTAACGTTGATTATTAATTAAAGTGGATGGTCTACCAAATCGATACCATTTACGAAACTTTTATAACAATCAAACAGCGTTATTCTCGATAAACAATTACATTTAAGAGCTTTTTACAATATGTAAATGCTTCTTTAGCAGAAATTATTTAAAGAAAATAAAATTGAATGAAGTTCTTTGCTCAAATTCAAATTCGTTATTTTTAAAAATCCAAAAAAACGTTAACCCATCTCTAGTTAAATGCTAATTCCTTTTCAGGTGGTAAAACCAAATGCCTAGAGGATTATTACAAATTTGCTTACAAGTTGTAAAAGTAATTGATAAAATTTTACCGATGTTATTTAGTACAATTTAATTTTAAGTTAAGCATTTTCCAGATGCCTATTGATATAAATAGTTTAAATATCTAGGAAATGATATTGATAATTTATGTTATATATATATATATATATATATATATATATATATATATATATATATATATATATATATATATATATATATATATATATATATATATATACACTCTAACACTCTACTGGAAAAAATTAGAAGGATACACTTATATTTTATAAATTAAGCTGCTTTATATTTTAGCGCAACTAATGTAAATTTTCTTTTTTACTTTATTAATATAATTTTTCTTTTAATTTCATTGAATAAATTTTATTAACCTTTAAGAAAATATTATAAAAAAGTACTTAATAATTATTGGTCTGTGAAAAAGTAGGAGGACACCTACAAAAATATTCTCATTTTGGAGTCTGTAGCAGTTTAATATGTTGAAAATATTGTTCTTTTAAACTGTTTTTCTTTCAAAAGATATATTTTGTTAGAAAAAATCCTCCCTTTTTGTACAGTTAAAATGCCAAAAAGAAAACTTTTAAGCGAATTTTAAAGTGGCCAAATGGTGTCATGTAAAGATGTGGGGAAAGGTGTAAGAGAAATTGCAAAGCACCAACACATCAGTCCGAACGCTGTTTCTAATTTCTTGAAAAATCTAAAGAGTCGGAGGAAAGCAGTAGATTGGCAGATCTAAAAAATTAAAACTCCGTAATCAAAGAAAAATCTTTAAAGGACTTAAAAAACACGTTGAAGCATTGGAAAAGCACATGACCATCTGAAATCACACATGTAACCAAAAAAACTTTACAACTACATAAAAAGATCGTATACGTTTATATTCAAGAAATAAATGCGCCATCTTAAATGGAACGAAAGGCGCACTGAGCACCGGCAGTGTTCCAAATAACAGATGTCTTGGAACTACGAATGGACTTCAGATATTTTTTCTGTTGAAAAAAATTTAATTTGTCAATATTATTGGCATTGTCTGGGTACACAAGAAGAAACTTATTCTACCAGACGGACATAATGAGGCAGTTTAATGGTTTGGATATTTGTAGGCTACGTTGGAAAGACCAATCTAGTATTTCTGTATGAAAGACAGAAACATAACGATTACATTCAAATTTTAAATTCAGAGCTTCTTCCCTATAGTGCTGAGCTAGGCTGAGAAAATTGGTTATTTCAGCAATATGGAGTATCAATTCAGACAGTCAATGGCTCTAAAAATTAGTTTAAAACAAATAATGTTCGGGTTTTGCCAAGGCCTGCTAAAAGTACAGACCTCAATATTGTTAAAAATATATGATCAGTAACTGTTCGGCGTGTTTAACCCAGAAGCAAGCAATATGAATTTTTGATCGAACTTGGAGAAGCTTTGAATTGTGTTTGTGACAAAATTTTTGTCAAACCAAAAGTAAAGATTTATATGATTCAATGGCAAATAGATTCTTTGAAGTAATTAAAGCAAATAACAGAAGAATTTCTTAATAATAAGACTTTTATTTTCATTATTTAAAACTATTTTTCTACTTTTTTCACACAGTATGATGTGAATGAAATTAATTTTTAACTATAATAAGCAAGTTGCTTTTTATTTCATGCTACACATATATTGTTATTTGATTGTAAATAAACTTTTAAAAGTGGTTCAATGAAATTACTTTATGAAATTGAATTAAGTTCTTCTCTTCTTTGAAAAAAACTAGTCTCCTACTTTTTTCCAATAGTGCGAGCGCGCACGCACGCATGCACACACACACACGCACGCACGCACGCACGCACACGCACACGCATATATATATATATATATATATATATATATATATATATATATATATATATATATATATATATATATATATATATATATATATATATATATATATATATATATATAAATATATATATAAGAAAATAAAAATTGCTTATTTAAGTTAACAGTATTGACTTGTTATTTAAAAGATAAATGCTTCTTTCTATAATTAAAGAAATTAATTTTTATATATTAATATACACAAAAAATATACAGTTTATAAAAATTATGCGTATACATTTTCATGCATTCATGTTCCTTTACACAGATGTGCCAGCGTTATACATTATGTAAAAAAATCAATTTTTTACTTAAAAATTAATTTTACAGATAAAAATTAATTTTACAGATTTTACAGACGTATGGGTAGAATATATCTGCGCTTATGTATAAGTAAAATTGTATCTGAAAAATATTAAAAAATAAAAAATCTACAAAATTTATCCATTATTAATATTTAAGTTGATGTCAAAGTAAATATCTTAGCCATCATAACGATGTTACATAACAAAAGGTTTTCTTTTAAGCTTTGTTTAAAGACTAAACTCACTGTAGTTAGAAATCTATGCATATAGTTTATCTATTACTGAGACTGAAAATCTTCAACATATTTATTATTTAATGAGAAAATAAAAAGTTACAGAGATTCAAATTGAATTCACTAACATAAAAATATTAAAGATTTCATTAACATAAAATTTATCAATTTATATTAGATCATCACAATTACCTTGTCAGCTTCAATTTGTTTCAAATCACTTCGTTGGTTCCTAAGCAGATTATGACGATCACAACAATAATTTTAGCCAAGTATTTTAAGTTAAATAACTTATATCTTTTTGTCAATGAGTTATTTTCGGTTTACAATTTCTTATCTGAAGCTACCCAACCGTTATCAAAGTCAAAGAAAGTAAACTTTCGATTTCTGAGAGTTTCTTCAGGTTATCGATACAATGGAGTACTTGACAGATAAATTTCGCGGCACTTTCTTTGCGTTACAAATCCCGGGCAAGTTCAGAACACACAGAGTACTGGATAATTCTAGCGGCTACTCACTCTTACTTATACTTTCTGACATTACCACATCCTAAAACAGAATTTCAGTCATGCTTTTACTACGGAAAATGATAAAAGATGTGAGATAACGACTAAGAGACACAAGTGAAAATTTTTATCTGAGTAAAAATAACACAAGAGAGTTCTGATAAATGAAAAGCGTTGCACTCAATAATTGAAAACAATTTTAAATTTCTTTTTGTAACTTTTAAAAGTAGTTTATGATTTTTATTTTATCAGAAGATAAGCACAAATATTATAATTTTAACTATTTAATAAAAATACAGATTTGTAAAGGATAACAAAAGTAGGATACTTAGATTTTTGAGTTTCATGAACTAAGAATAATTTAATTAAGCAAATTTGAGGTCATTTCCAATTGTTCTGAATTTAAGTAAATCGACTATATTAAAAATCCTATTGGGTCTTCATTAAAATATTAACTGTATTTTATTATTATTTTTTGTTGTGTCTATGATAATCATTTCAAATAAAGCCGTAAATTCTTATAACGGCTTCTACTTCTATTATTTAAAATTATTAAAAGAATTAAATTTTTAATACATTTATATTTGTTGCTGGATTTCCTTCTTATGAAAATAAACATCATCATCATTTAACAAAATGAATAGGCAAGAGGCTGAAATATTTTGTTTAAATTAAAAGGTACATTAAGATAATTTATGTTATTACCATTTTTCTCCAAAGTATTATTATTTGAAAATTTCCTTATTGAAAGCAGAATTAATTTATTTCGAATGAAATCGACAGTCGTTAACCATGAGGACAATTATAAAAAATGTAAATATTTTATAAAGTGATAAAAAATAATTTACGATAGTTTAAATATAACAATAAATAGAAATAATTAAATTTTATAATTTTGGTATATGAAAGATGCTTCTCACTTTGTGGATTCAGTTATTGTCAAAATTAAATGTTGGAGCTTTGAATGTGTGAAATAAATGTCACGGAGAGAAATGCTGTGGATAAATAAAATAATTAAAAGCTTCATAAAAAATTATCTTTTATATTCGCATTAATATATCAAAATCCATGTTAATCATTCAAATCAAAAAAAGTTCTTAATCAAAAATTTTAATGAATCAAAAGTAAGTTAAGCTAAATGGTTAACAAGAATAATAATTTAATTGAAAGATATTATGTCTCTCTCTCTCTCACACACACACACAAATTTTCATTTCGGGAATCTTCCAACAGAAAACTACAATATAAAAGATGATTATATTCAAATAAATAAAATAAAGATGTGCGTTGATTGATAATTAAGTAGATGAGAATATAACTATATTTAGGTAAAACTTTCAGTATAATTAACAACTCATTACTTTAATGTTTTATTAAACATTTTGGAATATTTTTTTTTCAAGAAATTATTCATCATAATTCACTAAATATTTAAAATAAGTTCTAATACAGTTATACATAACATATTAAGTTTACGAAGTTTTTTGTATGGAATATTACTCGTTTTTTTAAATGATTTTCTAGTCAGTAATTTTAAAATATTTTTTCAATGCACTTAATATAATAGAATTCCGTAAATAATTCATATCATGTTGCGGTTTTGATTAAACAATTGATTTAAATACTTTGATGTATGCAAGGATTCATTATTTTGCTGACATATAAAGTTGAAGTATTTAAATTTTTTTACACAAGTAAAACATTAATTTATAACATTTTTGTAATACTTAGAAACACTACAGTTGATGAAATTAGTACTAAATCAATTGTGAGTTCAAAATTGTAAAATTTACACATTTTCGGAACTTCTATTCCAAAACCATTTAGAATTTCCGTTGAAGTAATGATTTCGGTAAATGTTTTCTGTATTTTTGTGCATATTAGACCAAGAAAAACTGACACCATAAGACCTCAGACTCATTTTTTAAAATGATTTTATTCTACAAATTTCGCTTTTTCACTTTATTATTTATTTAAGATAAAGATCCTGAAATATTAATTTATGTTAAATTACTAAAACTATGTCATATTAAAATTTATAAATTTTGTAATAGTAAGGGTAATTAGTGTGATTAGCAAAATAGTTGATTTAGAAATACAATTATCATAGTTGCCATCAGTTTACATGGCAAATATTTTTTCACGATTATAATTATAACAATAAATATTTTTTTATCATTTATTTAACTTATAATTGATTCTTGTTCTTTTTTGTATTGTTTTTTTCTTGTACTTTTTTGTATATTTATTTACTTTTCTTTCGAACAGATTTTGAAATTTATCTTTTGATTAACTTATTTTAATTGAAACAAATTTAATGAACAAAACGTTTGCAAGGAAATTTTTCATATTTCCTAATTATAACATTAGTTATGTTCCCTACGGCGTTATTAAAATTAAAATATTGATGAAACAAATTTTGTAGGAAAAATTTACAATAAATTCTGGCACTATTTTAAAAAATAAAAATATTTAAGTAAATTTTTATTTCATTATATTTATTTTATTACATTAAATAATAATTGAAAAAAGAAGAAAATTAAATCGCTTACCTGTCATTTAAAATAACAATTCTTACATTTAAAATAACTGTGCCGAAACAAATGAAAAATAATTTTAACAATTGACATTTTAAAACATAAGTAAAATATTAAAATTTTATTTTGAATTATAAACTTCGAATTATAAACTAATATCTTAATATCTGGATTGATAAACAAAATTTCTAAAGTAAAATGATGCTTACCAAAAACATTTCAAGATCACATGAAAAATTCTTTTTTTTATTTAGATTCAAATATAATTCACAAAAACGTTATTCAAAACAATTTTCACCCAAATGATTCAAATAAAATATACAGTTTTATCTTATTTTCCTTCCTCTTTGAATAGTTTTCAGCTAGTATGTGGTGAATCAATTTCATTGTTGTCTAATAGAAAAAAATAAGAAAAGAATCACGTGGAATGAAGTGTAGCAGGTGAGAAACATCAATGCCAAACATAGATTGGCTGACGTCGTCACATGATTCATTTGAATGCTATTACACACAGACCGGTGATCTATTTAACGAATAAAACAGTAAAACTGAATTTTGAGAGATTTTCTTTTATAACTTTCATAAACAAGAGCAGATGAATTCATAAAATTCTTTTAAGTCAACTTTTTCATACCGCGAAAGAAGTAACTTGTAATTTTTTATTTTGATGTTTTTGTTGTGCGATTTTATTCATCATCACGAAGGTGATTGACGCAATAAAAATGTTTGAAAGAGGAAATCAGCGTCTCAAAACAGGAAGCATTACTAGGACTAGAACAAAGAAAAATAGACTTTGTAATTATCTCCTGTTACAGTGATGTTTGATGTTTTTTTTTCATATGTAACATTCAAATAATTTTCTGTATAGTTGAATTTCGAGCTAATTTGAAACTGTCACGTTTCTAAGAACTTATAAAAATTGTAGAATAGATAACATTATGCAACATTCAACTTAATATTAACTATGATTGAAGATGTATTGTAAATTTAAATAATTTCTAAGAGATAATTTAATGAATTTTAAATAGTTTCTTGTGTTACCACTTGAAGATGGAAATAAATTTCTCGTTTTCTTCTTAAAAACGAAAAAGTTTAATACGTAAATATATAGACGTCTGCTTAATAGATAAATATCTTAAATTAATGTATAATATCTAATTTATCTACAGTAATTTTTACAAGAATGATTACTGAACAAATTTTACATATTTTAGGATTTTTTTGGAAAAGATGTCTGAGGAGAATTTTTTAACAATTGTTCCAATATATTGCTATAAAATGATATTTCATCTTTTTTTTCAAATTTCTTTTAATTTTAAATTGTATTTTTTGCTGATAAAATTTTATCACTAAAATTAACTGATATAACATGTTCAGAATTATAATTATTTGAAACCAACTTTATTGATTGCATTCATAATTCTTTTTTATACTCCTACGTGTTAAATAATAATTCACTTTGGAATGTTATTCCAACAATCTTGTATAAAAATATATCTCATGATAACTAAACAAAAGTATTTCTAAATAATAATCTTCTGTGTATAATTCGTTTTGTATGAAAATAAGATGAAAAAGAAAGCGTAGCAAAACATAAATTTTAATAAAGAAATCTTTAAAAGTTAAAAATGGAGAAATATTAATTAATCTTAGTATTTTTTAATTATTTATCCAATTTTCTTTTAAATGCGATTGATCCTAAAACATTTCAAATTATAAAGTGAGAGGGAATATTTTGATCTACTTTTTGTTTTGTATATAGTTATTGATTGGAATATATTATTTATATTTATTAAATCATGTTAGAAATAAGAATAAATATTCAACTTTTGCAACCATTCACAGTTTACACATCTATTTTACACATGTATTGCTATTTTATAGTATTTGTGAGCTCTAACTTTTTAGTTAGTAATTTAATATGTGTAGACCTTACTCTTGTATTTTTATTTACTTAGACACATTTATATGGATTAAAAGTTATAACCAGTGAAAAAGTTCTGTACGTGAGGAAAAAGAAACAAGTAATTACCGAAAATATAACATTCAACAATGAATGATAAAAAGGAAGAACTCATTTCAAAAAGTATCACTTAAGTAAAAGGCATCCAGAAGTAAAGAGAGAGAAACAGCAGATTATATGCAATCGAAAGCAACACAACACTTTCTTTTTTCTTCCGTAGATAAAACTATTTTAAGAAAATTGGTTTCAGGAAAGTATACTAGTTTGTGTTTCACTGCTTTCAAATTTGAGTGAAAAGATGAAGAGTGTATTTCACCATGAGAATGGTGGAGATTTTGGGATAAATGGATTCTAACAGTAAATTGATTGAATTCTGGATGATTAAATTCTAAGCACAGGTGACGCATTTCATATATATATATATATATATATATATATATATATATATATATATATATATATATATATATATATATATATATTTATATTTCATAATGCGTGAAAGATATAACAGCAAAATCAATGAAAATGATGTAATAGAAAAATGAGTTTCAGAATATTGTTAGAGTCTTGTATTTGAATTTAAAGCATAACAATTAGCACTTGAAGAAACGATGGTAATTGTGTTACTGGCTTTATCAGAAATCATAAACCTTATGATTTCCATGGACACCATGTCTTAACTCATATGATTAAAATATCAAAAGATTATATGATTAAGATATCAATGATTTAAGAGCATGTTACATGAATAAAGAACGTGTACAAAAACTACTCTATTATTTTATATGGATAAACTTTACTGTATTTATTTAACCATATTTGTTGAAAACTATAAAAGGCTTATTTATATTTTTAACTCGTCTATTAGAAATTAACATAGCTTCTGAAGTCCCTTAAGAACAATTACTATAATGATTTATATTTATTTGAGGATTGATAGAGTTAATGACAATCTATTTGTGATGTAATAACGTTATACTTCTGTGCATAATCTGTGATTAATATAACATTTAAAATATTAAGAAAGTACCTCTCTGTAATTAATATATTGCTTTTAACATAATAGAATCTTTTCAAAGCTATGTAAAAAAATCCTTGCAAAGTCAGATGGAAAATCCGGTTCAACTCTTAGGATTCACACTTTTTCTTGTAAATCAATGCTTTTTAATCCATTATTTTATATGAGATGGAATACTTCATGTATGGAATGTATGTGGGCACAATGATATTTTTTTAGAACGACGTCAAATGGAATAAAGTAAAAAAATTATGTTTGTAATAAAGCTATTTTGTGGTGATCAACATCATAAAGGAGAATTTTTTTATTTTATTACATCATTAAATATTAGACAGGAACTATGCTGTATTTATACATCCAAATAAATCTCAAAACACACTTTTCAACTTTATGACATTTTTCTAAGATTCAGTTCAAGAAATTTTTTTAAATTACAACTAAGACGTATCTTATTCTAATATTTCATCCGAATAATGCTATGATAAGAGAGTAAAAAATTTATTGAAACATCGAAGTTTATCTTTGGGAACTTAAATTTCTTATATCTTTATTTTACTAAACCTAATAGTTAAAGAGTTCTTTAAACATCACTTAAGTATTTTGTTCTGCAGTTTAAGTTTAATCCAGTCTTGGAAATAATATTCTTACATTCATCTTTTAATGCTAATTAGGAACAGGTGCTTATCGATAAGAGTAAATAAACGTTTCTTATAAGCTCATAATTAATTATGATTTTTTTGGAAATAGATTTTAATATCATAATCTTTCAGTATATTAGTTCTTCAAATAGGATTATAACTTTTAAAAATCCTAATTGGTGTGGTGAGAATTTTCATTTTTATTTTAATAACTGCAATCTCTTTTTTTATTCATGTTGGGTGAGATCAGAATCGTTTGGAAGTTGCATCACTAATCAATGGACTTTTCGTTCGTATGAAAAAAAAGATTACAGATTGATAATGGAATTTAATTTGTTTTGAAATGTCTGTTTAAGAATAGAATATATTAAACGTACATGAGGTTTATATGAATAGTTATTTACATATTTGAAAGATCAGAAGTTTTTGAAACAATTTGCATTTTCGTCAAAAATGATTTGCGAAAAAAGAAATAGAAATGAAGAATTGTACAAATTTAAATTACACTCATGTCCATAAATTAAGGAAAATGCAAGTTCAGGTAAAGAAAGAGATAGAAGCAAAACAAATGTGACTTATTTGTAAAGTCTATTTATTAAACAAAAGGTAAAGAGCAAAAAAGATGCTATATGTTTGACTTCATTAATAAAAATTGCAATTTTTACTCCAAGGAGCAAATTTAAAAACGAACCTTTTTACAAAAACCAATATAACATGGTTGGTATAATGGTTAATATATAGTATGCCACCCCAGACGATGCAATACAGGCTGTACAACGCCTAGGCATGCTGAATATCAAATTATCCATCTGATCTTGGGGAATATTACACCACTTATCAAGCAATGCTCTCTGAAGTTCCGGTAGATATGTGAGAGGGTGTTGATTGGCTGCAATTCGTCGGTCAAGCATGCTCCACACATGCTCTATTGGATTCCAGTGAGTATGTTGACCTGTCCATACGGGTGATATCCTCCGATTGAATGCATTCGTCTACAATGTTTGCTCGGTGAGGATGGGCGTTGTCATCCATAAACAGAATTTCTGCACCCATGTAACCCCGAAACAAATGTACATGCTGTTCCAAAATGACATCCCGATAGAAGTGGCCTGTCATGGTTACATTCTGAACATGCAGGTTATTTCTGGAACACAGAATAATTCCTCCCCAAACGAGCAATCCTGCACCACCATAATGGTGTCGTTCAATGTTGTTTTCTTGGTGATAACAGGTACCTGGCCCTCTCCATATAAAAGTCCAGTGGGAACCAGACTGAAAGCTAAACCTGGACTCGTCGAAAAACATTACACAAGACCACTGTTGCGGTGTCCACAATGCATGCTCTCTACTCCAGGCTAACCGCAGGTGACAGTGAGTTGCGATAAGTGGAACACATCTGACAGGCCTACGAGCATATAGACCAATGTACCCTAAGCGTCTGTACACGGTCTGCCTTGAAATTGTCGTACCGGTAGCTGAAGAGAGCTGACGAGACAGGTATGATGCTGCTCCGTCTGTTCCTTTTGGTAGTAACTGACAAATACTGGTCCTTATTCGGCGTTGTAACTCGGGGTTGACCTGCGCTGTAACGTTTACTCACATTACCATCATCTTGGAACAGTTGCCAAAGCCTGGAGATGACTCTCTGGGTGATTCGAAGTTCCTCGGATACTTCCAGCTTTGTACGCCCACATTCCAGACGGCCTATAATTCTACCACATGAAATATAATCTAAATACTTCCTTTGTGCCATAACTATGCGGTTATTGCATTGAAAGGCGTTTAAAGCGCTTGTGAACAATTTTACTTTTTTGCAACCATTCCTTATGTACCCTTCTCTTACATTCTCGTCATTGTGACGTACAATTGGCACCATCTAGTGATTTCTTGTAATTTGCATATTATTCTTCAAAATGTGTGTGATAATTCTACATATGAAATTTTTATTTTAGAGTTAAATTTTTGTGTGATTCAGAATTATCCTTAATTTATGGACATGAGTGTAAGAAAAGGTTTTATACACAATTTACTATTTAAATTATGATTATTTAAAAATCAATCTTTTAAATTTCATTAATGTAGTGGTTATTTAATAGAAATTACGTATATTTTTCAAGTATATCAAAATGGGTATATATAATAAAATTGTTTTACAAATATATTAATGTTAAAGATCTAAATTTAAAACCTAAAGACATTTGCATTTTTAAATTTGTGTTTATATTACTTTTTATTAAAATAAATTGAATAATTAATGAAATTCTTCATCTATTGATATGACAGACTTGATAAGCCATGGCCTTCCCATTAAAGAAATTCGTGAAACCTTAAATAATTCTTACAAATCTAATTAGGCTCAAAAGATTTGATTAGAAATAAATAATGTTTAGCTACTATAATAAATATTGTTTTAATTACAATAGATAAATCAGCTATAGTAATTAATGCTTCCTCTAAATATGTGTTAGTATAAAGCTGTAATATTACTTAAAAAATGAGTGGCCACTAGATGGCAATGCTTCTACCTTTATTTTCATTCAGAAATTTCTATCCATGTAAGTAAGACAATACAAAAAATGTTTCAACTGCATGGTTCATCTTAACTAATCGGTCAAAAAATAAATACCTGATATGGGAAAGATTGGTTTTACTATATTATTTCCCCATCAATATAATTAAAAGTACTTTGATGTAATTTTTCACAATTTAATTTTTTATCATTAAATCATTACTAAGATTTAAATTATGTAATATCTATGAACAATTTGATTTAGCTGCTAAGTATATTAGATTAATTATTTCAGTTTTTTATGATATATTTTTTAGTAAGCTAATACTTCAGTTTTCAGATTAAGACATGTAAAGAACTGAACATGACTTGTTTTGTATGGCACTGCGCTTTAACCATATAATTAAATATGATTATACTCGTAAAGTAAATTATCAAATGGAAAATATATTTTAAATCATTCTTATATAAGAATAAGAAAAATCCTAAATGTTCTATTTTTAATGATATTCGGTGTTAAATATATCACAAATATTGACTATATATGAAAACTAATTTTTTAGAATCCTTACGAAAACTTCGGTATGCAATAACTCAGGCCACTTTTTCCTTTTTAATAGATACACTTGTTCATATGTTTCTTGATTAGCATTCAAATTAAAATTAATATGCTATAAAGATTTCATCAGGTGCTGTTAGGCTTAGAAATATCTCGGATAAATGCTATCTACATTTTTAATCAGTTATTTTTATCGTTTCATCCATGCAATTAAGAAAATAAAGGGAAGGAAGCTCAAGATATCCATTATCTATCTATCCATCTGTGTATATATATATATATATATATATATATATATATATATATATATATATATATATATATATATATATATATATATATATATATATATATATATATATATATATATATATATATATATATATATATATATATATATATATATATATATATATATATATATATATATATATATATATATATATATATATTTCAAGTCAATCATTCTGGTATCATAAACAGAACTTATAAATTCTGTATCTTATATAATCTTATATAAATCGGAGCACCTTATTCAAGAATGCAATTTCATTATAAAAATTCCTTTGGGGTATATTAAGTTTTTGTATCTTTTCGTGGTGCATCTAACAAAAGGACTTTCTTTTTAGAAGAATTGGTCTTTCGAATCAAATACGTTTACAAGATAAGTTTCAAAATGAGTTTATAAAATTTTTGTATTTTTAACTGCAATCATTAATTCTTCTGTAAAATTTAAAGGCTAAATCACACTTTTCAAATTCGTAAGGTTTTCCTTTTCGTTAATTATCGAAAAAGTTACAGTTTATATTCATGTGTATTATTAACCTGATTTTTTTAAAATTTTGCTCTTGGAAGCTGTTTGAGTTGAGATAAGAGGAATGGTTTCTCTGTATAGTAGTCAAAATAGTGTTATAACAGTCAAAAGAGAGGTAAATGTCTTTGATGTAAGAAACTTAGTTTATCTGTAGTAAAACGGCAATTCATTTTAAAGGATATTAATTAAGAAAAAATTCAGTTTTGTAGTACATATGTTTAGTTCTAAAATATTTAGCAGTTATATAAATAAGAGTCATATTGGTGAAGATATTAATCTGTTTTCATTTTCTTTATCATTATTATTCTTAAGATCAAAAGCACTAAATTTTTCATGCATGTATCGCAGTATTTATAAATTTAAAACAAAGGAATAATTTAAATTGTCATCGATTTGGTGATTTCATATAATAAAACAACTTAAGACTTAATATTACTTGAGAAAAAATTGGTTGAATGGAGTATTAAATACCTTGCATTCTCAAAGATCCAGTGGACTAATAGTTAATTTAATTTTTTCGCAGCGCCTTTAATGCCAATACTTTTTATTGGATATGAAACTGACTGAAGTTTTAATTGGTCATAAGAATTTTAGAAGTTTTTTTGTTTCATTTTAATATTATGGCTAGTGGATAGTGTGCTTGTGGTAAAGACGGGGAAAATGTTTGAAATGTTTTGTTTCATGCTAGTGCCAGAACGGTATTTAGAACCGTCTTCAGCCTGTCTGTTTGTTGACCTCAGGTTTTTTATTTTTAGTCCCATGTGAAGTATTGAAATGATTGCTGTTTTATATAAATTTACTTACTATTTAAACTTTTAAATCTTTAATTGTCGCCTTGTAAATGTTTTTGTGATTGAAAGTACTTACTTTTGCAATGCAAACCTTTTGGTACACTTAGAGGTACACAAGGAGTTTTGTTTGACTTTCTATTATAATATATATATATATATATATATATATATATATATATATATATATATATATATATATATATATATATATATATATATATATATATATATATATATATATATATATATATATATATATATATATATATATATATATATATATATATATATATATATATATATATATATATATATATATATATATATATATATATATATATATATATATATATATATATATATATATATATATATATATATATATATATATATATATATATATATATATATATATATAAAGATTTTGTGTCTCTTCTCTTCCTTTGAATGGTGAATGGTGAAGAAGCTGATAGAAAAGAGTTTTCCATTCTCTAGTAAAGTTTTTGCTCAATAAATTTTATGCAATATGTTAAATACAATTGCAGATGTTTGGATAGCCCATTTAAGTCAATATATTTAATTATAAAATAATGAAACATATTCTCACTACCATAAAAAGTAGTCGTAAAAGTTTAAAAGATTCTTACTTCACTTTCTTAATTTTGCTTTTAAGTGTCGAATTCTGAAATACAAGACACGCTTAAGAATATTTAAAAGACATTCCACATATGTTCAGTTTTAAGCAAATGTATCACGTTTTTTTGGTGTTGTCGAAGTTAATTTCCATTATTAATTTAATTCTTAATATTTTGTTTACATATTTTAGTTGTTTGAAATTTAGAAATAAAAATAAAATCCTTATACAGATTCTTTCATATAGATCATGGGTTCCTAAACTTTTTTTTTCCCGTGGACCACTTTCAAAGTTTTACTATTTTGGTAGATCTTCTGCTGCTACTTTTCTACTGTATTCCCAAAACTCCTAAAATATATCACCCTAAATATTGTTAAGAAGGAAAAAAGTAGCACATTTTCTTGTGTCCTATTTATTGAAATAATACTTGTGGTTGTACAAAATTATAAGCGTTTATTATTACAAACAATCAACAATTGACAAAAAAATCAACAATAAACTCTGAAATTTAAATCAGCAGTAAAAATAGTCATGCGTTTTATTCTTGGCTTTCGTATTTATACTAATGTAGATTGCAAGCACAGTGCAAGTCGCATTTCACCCCTACGCAGGTCTAAACAAGCATCCCGGAAGAACGGGAGGCACTTTTCAAGTCTCGACATGTGGTGTACACGTTTGTACTATTCAATTCTCTATTGTTCTATTCAATTCTGTGTTTGAATTGAGTCTCGAATATTTTTGTGTACCTACCTAGTAAGTGATGCTACCTGCCTAGGTAAATAATATGTAAATCCAAGCCAAAATGTTTGTTCTTTATTATGAAAACCAGAAAATCTTTCGTGGACCCCCATTTACAAATTCTGAAACCCTGTTTTCTTTTCAGGTCTACGTGGACCCTCGTGTGGTCTCCTATTGACCCCTGGGTGTCCACCTGGACCACTTTGGAAACCTATGATATAGACTGTCAACCATTATAAAGATCTATAGATTTTTTGTGTAGGCCAATATGCAATACCTTTTGGAAATGGTTTCAAAGATTCTGAACTATCTTTACTTATGTCGTCTTACCTTCGAAATTTTTCCTTGTGCCGAATTGGAGGAATGCTACATTAATATATTAGAAATGTTTCTATTCCAATGAACTACTATTTTCTTTTTTTATCGCAATGCTGTTAAATATTATTAATTTTCTAAATATTACTAAATATCTTATTATAATAAGTGGTATTTTCTGCATGAATGCAGTAATATTTTTCGAAAATATCTAAGTAGATTGTTTTGCTTACTAAAATGTTTGCGTATAAATTTCAACGATATGTGTTAAACTAAATATAACAATGCATTTTCAATTACCAGCATAACATTCCTGATTTGGTTTATATGTGAATGTCTTATCTTGTTATTATGTCATATAAATTTTACTAATGTATTAATAAGGAGCTATTCCTACAAGTGTAATATCGTTTATTTTCAATGTTTTTAACATATCAATTGTTTTTTGAATTTGAGTACTTTCCGATTTTATTACACTTTAATGATTTATCGCCAAACACATAGCAAGATTAAATAGTTGAAATTGCCACCTCAAAACTAAACCTAAACATTTTCTTCCTACTTTTATTTTTTTCGTATTAGTTAGAGTCAGTATTGACTATCTTACTGCTTGGATTCATTTAGGTCAGTGTTTTTGTTTTTTTTAAATTATGAGAACTTTTAAATTTTCGTCAAATGAAAAATTAATTTTTCTAAAAAGGTGTATTTTAGCTTGAGTTTTTGAAATGGGTCATAAAATAAAATTGATTACATTGAAATTTTAATGAAGATGTGCAAAAATATTGCCAAAAGAAAAAAAGATTTTGGCATTTGAAAACAACTTTTTTTGACAATCTTAATGATTTTGGACAGAAGAGTTTTCTTTAATCAGATAGCATCATAGCAACTTAACATGTACAAAAAACAGTACATTCCTTAGGAATAGTTATAATCGCGAAATATGTGTCTGGTATTTAGCTATTATATGAAGGCGGAACAGGTTACAAACAAAGATAAAGCTTATTTATCAGAAAAAGAATAAGATCAACAAATTCTGCCCAAATAATGGATTTATGGTTGCATTTGTAGACAAAATAAGGGATATTTTTTCGTGCGCCAAAAAAAATAAAAATACAAAGACAATGCTTGAAAAAGTTAGGAAGCATATAGGAGAACCGAAGATATTTTCTGACAACAGGAAGTTTGGCTTGGTTTGTTTGTTACTCAATTATACTTCTTTTTCACGAGAGCTATTTAGACTGGGACTTACAGTTTAAAATGGATTTTAAACCACTGCAAACTTACAAGTCTGAATTCGGAATTGAACTCACGAACATTTGAACCGAATGTCACCGAATTAATCATTCGGCTGTCAGCTCGGCTGTGATTACTGGAGATCATACAGCACATAAGAACTGAGAAAAATTAGTCTATTACAATGTCACAGTGAGATATATGAATAATTTCTCTTTAATTATTATCCAACAGTCATACGCAAAACTATTTAAAAGCTTTGACGCAGCGTACGGGCCACCCGCCAGACTAAATCTACAGTCAAGTATTTTAATGTCCACAGAAAAATTGCCTTCTAAGAGGTCTTTACATAAAAAGCGGCTCTTATTCATGTGTTACAGAGGAACACATAAAAAATTTCAAACATCTACACAGTCAATAATGCATGAGAGGGCGTGGTAACATAGTGGTTAGGGCATCAGTCTTCAATCCGGAAAGGCTGGCATTCATTCTCAATGCCGCCAAAGACCCACCAAGTAGATGAGATATACGTACTCGTTAAATCTGTGGAATCGAAAGTCTTGTGGTCTGCCTATGAGCAGTTACCATGGGTGTAATGGTCAGAAGAAAATTTCCTCCCCCTCCAAATCAAAGTCAAAATTGAGGGAGTGGATCCTCTGGTGGTGCCATGTACCGGAGGAGTCTTAGAGCAAAGACATACATTCATCTTATTGGAACTCTGATTAAACAAAAGACACACCCTTCTGACTTAATCGCGCAAAGACGTCGGCTTGTTCAAGTGTCAAAAATAGCTACAAAACAATAATACATGCAAAAGGCAAACGCGCAACATTAATCTCCCATTGTTCAGCATTGGGTGGGATCGTACTTGTGACTTTTCAATCTGAAGATAAATGAAAAGCTATCGAAATCGCAAATTTGAATTAATGGAAAAACGTGTTACAAATATACAATATCTTTAGTCGCACAAACAGAATACATGGGACTCCAATACAAAGATGGAAATAATGTTTTCTATGTCATTTCTATTATTATAGTCATGTTATGGCCTTCTGAAAATTATATTAAATTTCTATCTTTATTCTTAAATATTATTTTTATTACATTTAGCTAGTTTTGCTAAATTGTAATGCTATTCAGGAGGTTTTGGAAAAACTGGGGGGGGGTAAAATAGAAAAAAATACCTGAACTTATTGCTTTATTAACATTTATAATCAGTCATGATGATCTCTGTTTATAAAAGGAGGAGATCTGATACTGGTCCCGAATCAGAGCAAATTTGACATAAATATCACTTAAATAATTGCCCTAGTGAGTTATCTCGCAATAATTTAAGTGATATTTGTGTGAAGTTCGCAACGCAGTTTTCCAACTTGTTTAAACATGTCTTTACTTTTTCAATTATTTCATGTTTTATCTTTAAAAATAATATACGGTGATTTTTATGTAAGGTGAGCAAAAGCTATTTCTATTCATCAAATTTTTATAACTGTGTGAATTCCAAAGCCACTATTGGCAAGGAAAATAATACTCTTGTTTTCATATCTTGTCAGTCTAGTTTAATTATTCGGTACTGTATTATAAGCGTTGATAAATAAAAAAATCAACTGTTATAAAGGAAAATTCTGTTATATGATTCTGAAAACAATATTATAATTTATGGAAAATTAATCATAATTATTAAATATTAATTATCAATCGATTTTTTTCTGGCAAAGAATAAAGTATTATACAATACTTACGCGGTGCTCCCTAGTAAAACTTCCTGCGGTGAAGAGATCTATAAATTGTGGATTGAGATTTTACTTTCTCCCTCCCTCGTCATGAAGTTAGCTTAAGATCCTTCAGTGGAATGCGGGTGGCTTTTCCCAGACCGAGAAAATCCAGTAATTAGTACAACTTTGAGAAACTGACATACAGTGAATTTGGGGAAGGCAAACTCGATCTGCCACTTCCTCCGGTAAAGCTAATTCATAATTTAACAAGGATAATCCTTTGCTGTGCAAAGGCTTGCATACTAAGGAGATAAGTAAGAGGTTTTTAGTGCATCTGGTCCCCTGAACTAAAGAAACTGAAAGAAGAACACGATCGCATTAGAAGAAGAGCTGAACTCACTAAAAGACAATCTGATATCGTCGCATGACAAAAAAGGTTGTGTTGTAGACCAAACGCAAATTTTTTGACTATTTTATTTCACATACAGATATACTATACTTGTGGTAGAACAAGCTGGCTTTCGAAGAAATAAATCAACGTGTGATCAGGTGGCAAAACTCAGCCAATTTATTGAAGATGCCCTTGACAACAGAAACATTTTAACAGCTGTTTATGTCGACTTTAAAGGGGCTTATGACTCTGTCTGGAGAGAAAGTGAAATATTGGGTGGCAAGATTGCTCCTTAGGCAAATGACTTTGGTCTATTTTCTGTAGTTTACTTTTTTGTAATCTTTAGTTCTTTGTATTTTTCCTGGCCATTGGAGATGAAAAAAAGAACAATAACAATAATTTTGAATAAGGCACAATTATCACTATCCAAAAATAAGCATTATATCACTGATCCTCTGGTTAGAAAAACACCTTTTTTAAAATCTCTCTGGCTCTGGAGAAATAATGGACAGGGACCATCTGCCCCTTTGTGGGGCTCTTTGCTGCTCAATGGAGGAAATGAGATATTGCGTGGCAAGATTGCTCCTTAGGCAAATGACTTTGGTCTATTTTCTGTAGTTTACTTTTTTGTAACCTTTAGTCCTTTGTATTTTTCCTGGCCATTGGAAATGAAAAAAAAAAAAAAAAAAACAATAACAATAATTTTGAATAAGACACAACTACCACTATCCAAAAATAACCATATCACTGCTCCTCTGGTTAGAAAAACACCTTTTTTAAAATCTCTCTGGCTCTGATTACCACTATCCAAAAATAAGCATTATATCACTGCTCCTCTGGTTAGAAAACTACCTTTTTTAAAATCTACAGGGATTCAGGATTAATTATAAGTTATTATAGGATGTTATTATTATTATTATTATTTATTTTTTTATATCTAAGATTGGGAAACAGGTAATTTGTAATGTTTTTATTTTTAAATGATGAGAATGAGATGCTTAATATAGACTTGAATATTTAAAAGCATTTTTCAATTCAAGAAAGAAAAGAACTGAGTAATACAAAGGAAAAATAATCAATTTTAGTTAATTTTTTATTGGTGCAATAAAAAGCCATTTTAAAATTTTTCAGCTATTGAATAATTCATTGAAAATAATTTTATTTCTTTTAAAATATATGGTAAAAAAAGAAAAATACTATTAAAGTTACAACAAAAATTATATTTCGAATTTAATAATTATGAAAATTATTTTTATAGAATAATTAATGATAGTTTAAGTATTGAATAGTACGTTTAAGAAATTTAGCATTTAACTTATTTTATGACTCGGTTTTACATAACTAAATTATATAATTCAAAATGATTAAACTACAAAAATAAGTTATTCAATGATTTGGATTATTGTATTATTATTGGACTGAATATATAAAAAATAGAAAGCATAGAAAGTATTGAAAAAAATTAATATTCACACTGAGCAAAACTAAAGAAATATATAAAAAGTTTTGTCTCTTAAAAATAATATATATTCAGAAAATTTTTATAATTAAAGAAATTTTGAGAGTTAATTAAAAGCATTACCATATAGTACAATTTGTATAAGCAACCATTAAATATTACATTCTTTTTAAAAGTAATTGAAGTATGTAATGCATTTTATTTGATAATATTATTACCAAAAAAATCTATGTGTCTATTATACATGCACACACACACACACACACACACACACACACACACACACACACACACACACACACACACACACACACACACACACACACACACACACACACACACACACACACACACACACACACACACACACACACACACACACACACACACACATATATATATACAGAGAGAGAGAAAACAAAGTCGCATTTAAGGCCAAATTATAAAAAAAAATTTAAATTTTAATAATATAATAGTACTTACCAATTATTCCAAAGCATGCTTTTTAGAAAGTAATAATTCATCGTTATCATTATTTCATTTGAAGAATTTTCTAGATGGTTCTCAAAAAACATACTTATTACACCTCAAAATCTACTTGAAATGAAAATGTGTACCTTTGAGTAATTTTTTTCTATAATTGTCAAGGGACTGCATCGTCATTATTAAATTTAAATAAAAAATTCCTAAAACAGAACATCGTTATCATCTATTCGCCAAGAAAACTGCTTTATCATCTCGTTAAAGGCTAAAAAATTGATAAATTGGAACATTTTTAGATTGTTTTGATGCGCTTTTAGCATGAAGATTATTCGCTTGAGTTTTCTTTCTATTCTACATAGACTAATATGCTTCCTCTTTATAAAAAATGTTTGTTAAAGTTTTCACGCAAACACATTAAACTATTGTATTTTTAAGTTATTCCTATTTCCAATTTAGATAATCTCGCTTTTTTTATTTATGAAAGAAGAGATGGTTCTCTTCTTTCAGAGAGAGAAAAAGAGAGAATTATTATTTAAAATTATTCACAAAAACTAAAAATAACTGAAATAGGAACTGGTTACAAATTTTATGATTATGGATTTGCTCGTTAATTGTGAAGGATTTAGTAATTCCAGACAGGACAGGTTTGAACATTATCTAGTTTTATTTAAATTCACTCATATAAATGCCATATTAGAATTTAATGCTTATTTAAGTAATAAGAGACAAATATTAAGTTTAAAAATAACTAAAAATGTACATTTTAAGTTCGGAAATGCAGAGAGCTGTCCACATAAGCAATCTTGAGTAAAATGTCGGGTTTATATAAATGTTTCATAGAGAAATCCCCATATTAATGTAATATATAAGAATATGTTCATGTAAAATATTTTCCAAATTTGTCATCGGTGAAATACGTATGCTAAGCTGCAGTACATTATGTATATGCTCTAAAATTGAAAACCATAGTACTCATAGTTCTCTCATAATTTAATGATAAGAAGAAGAAAATTTAGTAATCGTAATTTAAAATTGTTTTCCCACAATTTGTATGCATATATACTATTTGACAACGAAAATTTTTTCATAAAAATTTAGCGCAATACTCAAAATTGAAAAGAATACGTGTTAAAATTATTTAGCAAAAGATCCCATAATCAAGTTTATCGTATGATTAATTAATATGGTAAATTTGTAGAAACGTTGAATAAGATCACAATTACCAGATACAGTTACAGAAAAAGATCTATTCAAATTATTTCTAGTTTTAGCTGTCCTTTATGCTTGGAAATCGCATAATAGAAGCTAACTGCCTGAAGTTCTAATACGATTTTTATTATTCATCAGGTAAATTGTTTGTATGGAGGACTATTCATACTGTTACATGAGAAGAAATTTAGAAATTTCTAAGCTCTTTTACCGAATAGACACACTTTTAAAAGAGCAAAATTTATATCCTGTAGTTTAACAATGAGTTGAATATAAAAACGATGTCTTACGAGGTTTTGAAAAGAGATGTCCCACCACTATGCCACTTCGAGTCTAATTAATCAGGCATGAAGGTATGTCTGATCTTGGGAATAGCCATTTCAATTTCCGCAACCATAAATATTCATTCAAAAAAGATATTGTATTTTAACAATAAGCTGATAATTAGTCATTCCGTTGCTTCGAATATGAAAAAAGTCTATATGCGCCCTCTGTAAAAATGCACAAAATATGATATTGACACATTTAGATGTTTGATTTATCTTAAAGCATACTTTGGCAGTCTCCTAATATCCACTTGGGAAATATTTTGGGAAATGTATAAAATGCTCCTATATCAGAAGGAAATATTTATTGATTAGACGTCGTAAGGAATTATGCCCTTTACGACTTATAGTCAAGAAATGTATTTCACTAGAATTGCCATTGACTGGGAGGAATGAAATCCCTTATACGTACCAATGGAACAAGATCAATAAAGTTTGTTCACTAATAACCATTGAATAATCGAATAGAGATGTCTCAGAAACAGGTAAGATCTTCCGGTGATTGTTAAATGAGCTGTTTTTGTGTGCATAATGGGAAGTATCATCATTATGAATATCTCATCCCTACTGGTTCATGTTCATATTTACGCGAACGAGATAGACAAACCAGCACGGGAAGAAATATAATTACTTCATTTTCTCCTGCCATGTAGGTCCATTCTTCTATATGGTAGTTAGTATTTCACTATCTACAGCGTTTGCAAACTGATTGTCTACAGCAAGACATTGTTCTATCTTGGAAGATTAGACCAGAAAGTTTTTTGACTTCACGTTAATGTCCATATATATCTGAAGCATAAAGTATGTGTCATGTCTTATTGAACATTGCTTACTTATTCTATTTTTCCATAAGATAGTCAATAATGAAGGTTGGAAAACTTGTAATCTTTTATATTTCAAAACACTATCAACATGCTTAGTTCATTTTTACTGTCTTAGAAAATTATTCAACTTCGAATTGATATCCTGGATGTTCGATCATTGCATTCCATGTTTGTTTGAAGTTAAAATGTTTCAAACTTATGTATTTTCTTCTATTTGATAGTTTTTTTTATCGATTTTCTTTTTTCCTTTTTCATGGGATTGCTTTTTCTTTGTTAGTTTGTATAAATTAGTTAGTGATATTTAAACACAATTAACTGCATCTATATTGTCAGTCATATGAATTTCTCAAGTTTTGATTACTTAAGACCAAAAATGAGTCTTAATGTACCAAACTACAACTTATATCGTACTGACAGGACACATCATGCTGGAGGAGGAACCGAAATATAGTTTATTCGAAATATAATATAATTTTTTTTATATAGAGTATATATCCTTGTATATATTTAACCTTATATTACTCTTCATTTATTCAGGATTATTTCTTATTTTTTTATTTTCACTGTATATAACAACTTTATTATTTCCTCTAATTTCAAGTAGAATAAATATTTTCAACTCATTGATCTGCCCCTCAGCTCTCTGCTGATTGGATCTCACCGCCAAAACTCGGTTCTTCACGCTTCATTCTTAGCGTTCCCTGTCAGTACCGTTGTCTTCCTTCAAGGACTTAACACAGATGAAGAAATAAAGGCTTTCTCCGCTGGCCGACACTTCGCAAACGAAAATAGATCCAAAATTAAACTAAACCTTAACTGATTTTTATTATTAATTTCCTGCGTTCTTTAAATCGAAATACAAATTAATTCACGTAAAATAATTTTCTTCCTTCAATTTCGTTTTTGGATTTAAGTGATAAAAAAATCTTTTTATTGTTTAAGTGCTAAATTTGTCAGTATTTATGCATATCGGATTTTAATGCAATTTTGTTTGAAAACATGCATTTTGACTAGCTGTACACTTTTTAACACACAGGCAGACTGCTTTCATATTAATTTTTCATTTTTTCGGATTAGAGAAACTTTTCCTAGCATTTAGAAAATGGGCTTTAGTTTTTGGTTTTATGTTATCAGACCTGTATTCTAATTTTGTGTTGATTTTTTTTACTATTTGCACATAACTATTTTGTGAAAAAAATTGAAATCTTCAGTATTAATTTTCTTGAAAGTTCAAGGAAACATTTAATATTATTTCAAAATTTTATATTATAATTCTTTTCACTATGGTGAATTTTTATACATATTTTTGCATTTTCTAACTCGTATGTAATATAATGCGAGAAAATACAAAGAAATAAATTTGAAAACGTTTGGTTACGAATCAAATTACAAGGCTTCGAAGAGAAATTACAATCATAATTAAATCATTTTTAATAGAGAAATTTTGCACCATGTTTTGCAATTTTATATTATGAATGTACTTAACATATACAGTTCTTAATGGCTGGGGGAAATTATAAAACAAAATATATATTTAGAAACTTACATTTTAATACGAAAATACCTTTTTACTGCTGTTAACTGATTTAATTTCAATATTAATTTAGTTCAATCAAATGGTGAGAATCCTTTCTCAGAGACAAACACAGTTATAAAATAACTCATTCTTTCTCACAATTATTTATACTAAATAAAAATATTATTGTGTAAAGTTTAAATATAGAATTATTAACACTATTACTCAAAGAGGAATGACTTTTGTTCACAAGAACATTCAAGAAAATGTTACGGTCAAACTTTCTTTTCCTTATGATCTATAACTCTCTTAATTCATGTGCCACTGTCCTTTTGCTTATGTGATGACTTCATTATTTTATGGCAGTAAAGGAATTAAATTGGAGAGCTCACGCCATTTTGTTTCTTTTATAAGTTTATTAGTCTCGAGACTCAAAAAAAAAAAAAAAAAAAAAGGCATGAGTAGAAGAATATCGAAAATTTTATGGTTACAAAATAGCCAATTGAAACAATGAAAAAGGGAAGCGTCTACACATAAAATTTATTTCGTAGAATGAGTCATGAATTTCTCCAAAATGGGATATCATTGCCTTGTCAAGATAGGCTTTTTCCCAGTATGAAGGAAACCATAAAGTCCTCTAATGTGTTCAAAGTCGTAAAAATGAACTTTATGTCCAACTGCATAAAATTTAGATGCTTTTGTTATGAGTTAAACATACAATAATGTGGACTGTAGGGAATTTCATACTACGTCTAGATTCTGCTACAAAAGGAAATTGTATGAAGTGTTTAAATAAAAAGTTGTTGCCATTTATATTTTTATTAATTGTATACGGATTAAAATTATAAAATTCATGCATACGAAAATAACTTTATTTTCATTGAAAAGGAATAAATTTAAATTCTTTAAATTTTGAATACATTTTAAAATTGAAAAAAATTAGAGTTAGAAATATATTTAATAAATAAGAAAACAAAAATAAAAAATTTAATAATTCCTTGCATTGAAGTAATTTAACACTATACCAAATTGTTATATGGTGTATTAATTTTTTTTATAATTAAGCAATTTATTTGCTAACATTCTATGTGAGTTTATGTTAACTGATTGAAAGTGTAAAATTTTATATGCAAGCAATATGCAAAAATTGTGTAAACTTAATGATTTTTTCTTTGAAGAGTCGCAATGTTTACTAACACAAAAGGATGAAATAGATTGGGACACATTTTTTAAAATGGAACTGCTCAAACGAATATCCTCTTTAGAAATGGGACATAAGTCTACGGACAGCTGCACTGAAAAATATAGAGCTGATTACTTGTTCTGTAATTCGTAATGAGAAAAAACTTATAAATTCACTTTTTATTTGTAGTAATACAGAATTTGTAATTGAAAACAAATATTCGAAGAGATTCTCTAGAGTAGCAATGTGCAGTGTAACGAATGACAGTTTGAACAGTTTAAATAACAGAATATGTTTGATTATTTTTAAGTGGTTTTATTTTGATAAAACTGTTAATATGTCAATTTTATATGTCTAAAAATGATGCGATATATGCTATATTACAAATATAGTTAGTATATTATAAATATTCTATTTTTCATATAATCATTGATATTAGTTTATATTAAATTTAAATTTGTGGTATTGCTCCTTAACTCGATATGATTTTCTTCAATATGAAATACATTTTTATCTCTGAACTTCCATAGGAGCATGCGCAGTTTCCAAGAAGGGCTTTTCTCAGATAAGGGACATTATTTTAAATTTCAGAAGATAAAAATATAAAAGATTGATAAAAATGATACAATAAGTGATGTATTGAGAGGGAAAAGCTGTATATATCGACACACGTGAATAATAAGAAATACGAGTCAAAAATTCATAACTTTTTATATAGAAGTTTCCAAAGAAGTGATAGGAAATTTGAAAATGGGATTGTATAGTTACATCTTTTAAATATCACATTGAAAAATTATTTTCGCATATTTTACTATAAACTAATTTTGTTTTCCTTTTATTTGAACTGTCGAAAATTAGTAATTGCTTTTTAACCTTAAGACAATATCTGTTCTCTTTTCTAATTGTAAATATTAATAAAATTTTATTTCGTTTAGTTTAGAAATATTTTGTTGGAACGTCAAATGTACTTCTGAATGTCTATTGTTTCTTCTGTTGCAACTGAACATATCCGCTAATTTTATTAGAAAAATTTTATTTATTAATTGTTATCATTAGCCTTGACCTAAGAACACTGCAGAAAGTATTACAATAATCTTGTGCGATCAAACTAATGGAATCCAGGATCAAAGCTCTAATCTCAACACATGCCTTTGTAAAAAGTAGAAAGTGTCTTTTTTCTCTAATTTTCCTCCTGATTAAATTTTTTTTATTATTGTTCATTATGAAGAAGGCATCTTAACTATTTGAGAATGATAACTTTCTCCTGCTATTTCATAAATCTTAGATAGAAATAATTTCATATACATAAAGATGAATTTATAATTATACCCGATTCTGTATTCCTATTTAAGAGTTATAGATCTAGTCTTCACTTTTTTACTATCTTATTTGGTTTCTTTTCTCATGGTCGATATCAATAACATGTTTTTTGTTCGGCTCCAAATAATTAATTTTGAATAACAAATACCTTTCAGAATGTTTTCATATTGTAAAAAGGTAAATAAAGGCTTTTTAGTCAGTGAATTATTGTCACTTAGTTTATGTAGTACATACCATCAATAATTATATAAATAGTTTAAAACGTATTTAGGTAATATTATTCGTCATATAATGCTGCTATCAGATAATTAAATAATTCTAATAAAAGAAATAATTTAATAATCTAATAAAAGGTTTTAGAAATATTTTTATAAAGTTGTATCGAAAACTGTTTGCTGTATAGAGGGCTGACCAATGTTTCAAATTCTTTTGGCTCACTTTTAGGAGTAGGAATGTTCTAAAAATAATGCATTCAACACAGCAATATTCAATTTAAAGGGAAAGTTTTTTATCTTGACATATTGATCTTGATTTGTGTTACATAAAACAAACATGATTAAATACACTACTGGCCATTAAAATTGCTACTCCAAGAAGGAATGCAAATAACAGAACGATATTTATTGGACACATACATTTATAGTGGAAAGAACAAGTAATTAAATTTACAGGAAATTAGAATGTATAGATCTTGAGAAATCAGTACCCAGAGTAGCCACCTCTGTCTGCAATAACAGCATTTATTCGCCTAGGAATGGAGTCAAACAGAAATTGTATGGCATGTATGGGGATCTCAGTCCATGCAGCTTCAACACTATGCCACAATTCATCGACAGTAGTGGATGGTGAGTGATGGCGTGCCAATCGCTCGGCAATCATTGACCACACGTTCTCAATTGGTGACAGATCAAGAGAACGTGCTAGCCAGGGTAACAGTCGAACCTGTTCTGTATCAAGGAAGTTCAAAACAGTACGGGCCACATGTAGTCGTGCATTATCCTGTTGAAACAAAGCATTAGGGAGGCCTCGAAGATAGGGCAGAGCCACGGGCCTTAACACATCGGAAATGTAACGGTTGCTGTTCAAAGTACCGGTAATGCGAACAAGAGGTGATCGAGACGTGTATCCAATGGCACTCCATACCATCACTCCAGCAGATGGGCCAGTATGGCGATGTACAATGCTAGCTGGCAATGTACGTTCTCCACGATGCCTCCAAACACGGATACGGCCATCATGGTTCTGTATACAGAACCGAGATTCATCTGTAAAGATGATGTGATGCCATTCCCGCGTCCAGGTTCGTCGCCGATCACACCATTGAAGGCGCTCTTATCTGTGACGCAGCGTCTATGGTAGCCGAAGCCATGATCGCCGTGCAGACAATCCATGCTGCTGCAAACGTCGTCGAACTGTTCGAGTAGAAACTTGTTGCCTTGCAAATGACTCCATTTCTCGACTCAGGGTTCGTGACGTGGCTGTACAATCCCTTGTGACAATGCGGATAAGAAGTCTGTCTTCTCTGCTGTTAGTGATGGAGGGTCACTGAGATCCTACATGACGTTCCGTATGATTGTCCTGAACCCATCGATTCCATATTCTGCTAACAGTCATTGGGTCTCGACCGACGCGAGCAGCAATATTGCGGTACGATAAACCGCAATCCCGGTAGGCTATAATCCTTCCTCGATCAAAGTCAGACACGTACTCATAGGTATTTCTTCTTCTACACGAGGCATTACAACAACTTTCTTTGCCGAAAATAACGTTGAAACGGAAATTGAGTATGAGAAAACTGCTGTCAAATCTCTGCTTTTATACACATTGTAGATGCCGCTACTGTAGCCTGCTTTGTATGAATGTGCTGAAAATCTAATCATTTGCATATCACAGCAAGTTCTACCTGTCATGCAAATTTCACGTGTGTGGTGTGCCGCTTTCCTGGTGTAGCAATTTTAATGGCCAGTAGTGTACATTTTTCTTTCATTTCAATGATATAACAGACTCTTTGTGACCTAATAATGAAGTCACCCTCTTCGAAGTGAGAAACTATCCCTGTAGTCTTTTCGGAAATCAACACTTGGTTGAATGCACAAATGCTTACAACGATATTTAACTGTTAATATATCAACCACGGGGTTGATGATGTAAAAGCATTAAAAGAAAATTGCCTTCTACATTTTAAGGAATCAATCATACAGAAATATTAAATTGAGCGAAACAAAAATCAAGACAATACTCAAAGTATTTTGCGCTTCATGTAAATTATATTATTTAATATATAATGTAACTTAGAATTTTTAGAAGAAGATCCTTAGCTATATTAAATTTCTGGTACAAATTAATAATCTGCCGTTAAAAATTACAAATATCGTAGAAAAATAAAAGTATAAGTAATTGAAGGACTTCTATTAAAAATGCAATATTAAGAAGGAACAATAATTGAATCCTATAAGGTTTGCACCGAAAATATGTTATAATGCGATATGCATATGAACACATAAACAGAGCTGCCAGAATTCGTAGAGAACTTCAGCCTCATTTACGAATTGTGCATAAAATGATGATTGAGGTTTTCAAGAATTCATGTAGTTCGTGTAATTAAGTCTAATTATTCGTAACTTCAGTATGCTTTGAGCATCAATGACTCAAGCACGCTTCTGAGTTTGACAGAGTTAGAATTATTATCTTCAGAGATTGTAAACTATCCTATTTGAAAAAAAGTCACCATATCAGATGTAACCAAGCAGAAGATAATTAGTACCAGAATATAGAGTCAGTGGGTGCAAAAGAAAAAGACTGACTCATGGAAGTGATTGCCATCATATCATAGCATCATTACACTTTCAGACAGGTATATTGAATATTTATAATTCTGATGATAACTTTGCCTTCTAAGTATTTGCAACACTGGTGAACGTTCTGATCTGTAGCACCATCAGGAACATATGTGAAATATGGTTTACAGTATTTGCAAATTATCCTTCACACATGGCCCTGATGATCATTCTGTCAACAGAACATTCATGAAACATGAAAGCATTCTGAGGCATAACCATAATGCATTAATTATAGCCTGTAGCTCAGAGTCAGAGCCCACACGAACTATTCTACACCAAATAGACACAAAGTCAGTATCAAGTATAGTATAAGTTATGAATGACACACACACACTTTTTTTTAATAATATAATCACGTGTATTTATTTGTGACGAAAAGTAACAATTTGCATAAGATTTTGAAAGAAAAATAAAATGATCAAAAAATTCCAATGATTTTGGAATAAAAAATATGACTAGTTGTATAGTTATGTAATACAGGGATTTCAGAAAACTTTTCATCCTTGAAAGGAACTCAATAATTTTTTTATTTAATGATTTATTTAAGAAAATGAAACCTATTACTTTACAATTTCTTAAAATTGATCATTTCATGCTGTTTACTATTGAAATAAGTAATATTTTCTGTGGTATTGTATTATAACTATGCAACACGTTTTTATTTAAAAATATACCATTAATTTATTGAATAAATTAATTAATAAATTTCTTGAAATGTTCTGTGTCTGTTTTAATTACATAATAATGCTTATATTTATTAGTGACTTGTATCAAATATTAGAACAATAAAGAAGCAAAACATTTTTATAATGAAATTAATTGTAAGTATAAACCATTTTTAGATGAAATAAAATAAGCAAAACCAACCACTACAAATTTTAAAAAGATATGAGATTTTACGAGTCATGTCTAAAATAAAATCAAATTCATTTAAAACTGTAAAACAAAAAATGACTATATTTCTTTTTTCTTCTTCTTCCTAATGGGCTTGCTCGGTACTGGGAACCTCTGCTCAACAGCATTATTATATTTCGTTAAAAAATAATATAAGTGATAAATATAAAAAAGTTAAAATATCTATTTAAAGAAGTTTGTGTGCCATAAAATAGAGGCAAATTTAAGCGATATAAGGCATCAAAACATGTGAGAGAAAACTGCCATAGAACATATAATCGCAATTTACATTTAGCAAGTCAGAATTATGAAAAATTATTGAAGAATGTCTTGTGGATAAAATACAAATCATGTAAAAAAGTATTTAATTTGATAGCATGATTGTAACACATTCTATGTGGTACATATATTATAGTGCAAAAACGAAAAGAAACTGTAATAATCGTTTTTTTGACTGAATGATTTTGTTATCAAGTCAGTGATAATCAATATATTTTCTACGTATCATTGACCTTTTTATTCCATTTGGCGTCATAAATTTTATAAATATTTTTTCTGACTTTCATCGACTGATCGTGATTTGCGATACCACATTTAACGGATTTTTTGACATGAAATATAGGAGTTTGTTGACCTTTGTAAAGTAACATTGTATAGATGTCAGTCAAAGGTGTGCAATAAAGTGATAAAAAGTATGCAACAATTATTTTTCGAACCCTGCTGTCATATTTCTGGTCAATATTTCTTGTAAATTCATTTAAATACTGACTGAATTGAGGATCCTAACTCTTTTAAGAAACAGCCATTCAAAAAAAAAGTTCAAAATTGACAGAGTTAAAAATGTTTGCGCTTTTTAACTTTTCATAAAGGTTATGCTTATTTGTCTGAATGCATTTACTTCATGCTTTTGCCGTTTTAAATTAGGAGGAAAAATTTTTGAAATTCGTTGAAAAGGAGTGATTGTAATATTTAAAGCAAAATAGTTTAACAACTAATGGATGTCTTTATAAAAAACAAAAATATATTTTATCAAAACTGATTATCAAAACAGATGAATTCATTACTTATTTTGATGCTTTTTCCTTCAATGAAAAATTTTGAAAAAGAATAACGTTATATATATATAATGGCTAATGTCAAGAAATTAATTTTGATTCTTTTATGCTAATACCTGGTACAGCCTAACGTCTGTTGAAAGGATGTTTATGCATTCAAGGTTCTGCAGAGTTCGAAGTTTCAATACATGAAGTGTGTGGTGCATTATGGAAGAAAGGACACCAAATTAGGTGTCAAAATTTTCATTTGTCCAGTAATTTAAAAGTGAAATGTTTAGCTTTATTTAGAGGCTGCTTAATTTACATAAATATTTTAACAATAATATTTAATATTTTGAACATTACACCAGGTCATTATTACCTTACAGGTTATCAATACTCTCCTAAAAATAGATATTAACATTGAATTGATTGTTAATCATTTGTCGCTCCATGATGCCATTTAAGTCATCAGTATCGATCCAATTAGCCATTGTGCACCCGAGAGTTAATTGGATTGAAATGCATGATTTAAATTGGATGTTGAACTACTATAAACAATTTCACCTCAGGGTGGAAGTCGAATCCATTAACAATTGATTTGAAGCACTAAATGCTAATCATTAAGCTGACAGTTCAATGTCTTAAAATTGAAATTAGAATAAAAAAAAGAATGAATCTTATTTTAAGAAAAAATATTATAAGAAGGGCTAGTTTTATGTTTTAAGATATAAGGAGGTCAAGATGGTTCAGCGTAGAAAATTTTTTTAATTGAAATTATCCACAACATAAATTCGCATTAAGCAAATATTTGTAGTATAATTAATTAACGTTATCATGCAGCCCTTACAAATAATCTTTTGAATTTAAATAATGTATTATTTTTTAGCATTGAATTATGCATTTATTATTTTTCTTCCCAGATTCAAACCTGAAAATAGATGTAGAAACAGACTTTGTTGTTGAAATTAAAAGGTTACTTTTAATTTAATCATAAAAATACCAATCCTATTTATGCATAAAAATTTTTTTACATATGTTATTTCAAACATTTAATCATTACTTACACCATGGTCAGATACTCATGTGGTGTTCATAACTTATACTGATTTATTAAAGTAATAAGTGGTATCACAATAAAAAAATCTACTGGCTGGAAAAATAATTTATGTAAGAAAACATCGACTTACGTAGGAAAGTTCTATTACTAGGTCAGCCTATTTTGAGGACTTCCAAAGCTTATCTAGTTCATTCCACTGGCACTGTTTTCAAAATCCTGATATATATTATAGGAGAATATACTATATTTGTTGTTGTTGTTATTTCCAGTCCTTCAGAGATCTAGCGACAGCTAGATGAGATCCATGACACCATGAACCCTAGCGAAATCAAGCATCAAAAGCGGACATGCGTAAACATCCGCCAAAGCAAATCCCAGACAATCTAGGATGTGATCGGGGGAAGTCGGCTTCAGATTGCATTTTGTGCACAAAGAAAAGACCTTGCGCCCAGATTCAAATTTCATGCACCTCAGGTGCCCACTTAAAAGTCTTGAGACGGCCTTTTGATCATGTCTGTCACCTTCGAAATCTAACGCACCCTCAGGGGTCTTCCTGATGAACCAGGGATGGGCTGGAGGGGTGAGCCAGACTAGCCTGTTTTGTTTTTCTTCTTGATGGAGAAAATTTCTTCATAAGTAAGTTTGTAGTCACTGTTGGGCAACTCGGAGCAACCTCTTTTGGCCAAGATATCTGCAACTTCGTTGCCTTAGATGTTAACATGGGAGAAAATTCATTGAAAGTGGACATCCCTGCTCTTGGCTAAATTTTTGAGATTGTTAATAATCTCTATGCCCACAAGGTCACACACGCTACGCCAGTCCTGTAGTTACTGCACTGAGCTTCGGCTATCAGTGAGGATCCAAATGTTACTAGATCTAGTGTTGTGGAAGATGATCTTTAATGCTTCATTTATGGTGAATAATTCGCTTCTGAATACCGAGCAGTTTTCCGGGTTGTGTCTAGAAATCCTGACTGAAAGACTCTCGATGAAGACCCCGCCTTCAGTGTTGTTCAATTCGTCTTTACTGCCATCTGTGTAAATCAAAGTGGCATCACTGGGAATGTCTTCTATGACTCATGGAGAAGGTAGAGAGCAGCTTCTGTTAGCACTAATGCCTGGAGTACCCAAGGATAGAAGATACTATATTTTCAGTCTGAGAGCTCATAGGATTTTACTACTACCACTTTGTGATTTTTTAGTCTCTAGGATTCAGTAGAACATTAGATTTGAACTATGAGCAGTTTTTCTAGCACCATGGGATGCAGGCTTTCACCTCGGCATTTTCTGTAACTGCTTCTACCATCTTTAATCCCCGTATGTCTTCAATCTTCTTTCCTAACTCTTTCTGGAACTGGTTTTTCTCTAGTCCTGCACTAGGGCAGTTTACTTCGTGGAAGGAGGAAATAATAAATAATATGGGATACAATCTTACTAGAGAATGAAATATAAAAAGGAACTTCCATTCAGAGAAAAATGGGCAATTTAATTAACTAGCAAACAATATCCAGTCAGTGAATAGAACATATTGGATTTAGATTCGAAAAGCTTACACGGATTAGCTTCCGACAAATACAGTCTTGATTTTCAGTAAGGCAGTAGAGGGTCTTCGTTGAATGTTAAAAGAAGGGAACTACAGTATAAAAAATAAAAAGAGTAGTATTTTGTTTTATTAATGATTTAGAATTAATTATCTTGAAAGAATTCATATATATATATATATAGAAATTCATATACCTATATATATATGAATTTAATGAAGTACAAAAATTCAGCTAATTTTTGAAATAGTAAGCTTTTGGCCAGTGGCTGCCAAGTTTGGTTTGTTTGTCGCTCAAATGGTCATTTTTTGCATATGAGGGCTAATTAGACCGGGACCTACGGCTTAAAGTGGATTCCAAACCACTACAAACATCCATGCCCAAGGTGGGATTCGAACCCATGAACTGTTGAACCGAAGGCAAGAGCGCTAACCATTCGGTTAGCGATCATTCGCAGCTCAGCCCAGTGGCTGCCAAAGTGATCGATATCATCCCGAAGAAGTATATAGTATTAATAAGCATCGATATTCGCTAGGGATTAATAGTATCGATATTCTAGGGAGACGATGAACTAATACCAGTATTATTCAATTGCAAATTTACTGACAGCAACTCAGAATGCACAATTTTCTTTTGAGAGACCATTTGTAGTTACAATATATGAGGCAAAGTTTTTTAATGGATTATATCTTATATAATTTTTTTCATTCTAGGATATTCTTTTAAATAGTCATTTATCTTTTCCTGCTTTTTAAAGTTTGAGACTTTCGCAATGTTTTATTCATTCTCAAATTTGTGAAAAATGATTCTTGCTCCATTTTTACTGCAAGATTTCTCAATTTATCTACATTGTCTGATGGTTTCATCATTCCACTTTTTGTAGGGAATGGCTTCAAAATAAGAGTGCAATGACTTCTACACTCATATATTGTTCTCTGTCAGTAGCTCTCTTAAAATTTTATTTCTTTTTCAAAGAAGTAGATTCTTTTGGATTTTTCAGTAGAGTCTTTTGGTGTTTTGGGGAGTCTACAAATACTGCCATGGATGAGTCGAATTGTAAACAAATGTGGGACAATATTCAATGGAATATTTAAAATTTGAATTTATACCTTAACTAACAAAAAAAAAATTAAAACGATTCTACATTTTTGTGAGAAAAATGTTTAGTAATGAATTCATAATACCATCTAAATTAAAAGATCTCTCGAGAGAATGCATTCAGATAAAAAGAATAAAAATTTGCATGATTTGAAATAAACTGAAAGAAACACAATACGAATAACCTTAAAACAATTTATTAAACTGCCAACTGTAGTTGACAATGAAAGCAGGTTAATATCTTCGAACAAGTTTTCTCTTAATATTGTAAAATGAGAAAACCTTATTCAACTGCAGATGATTAAATTACCGTTTCTATTAAAGATGTCATTGAAAATGTAAAGGAAAAAAGATTCTGCCATTGTTTTAAGAAACTCGTCAAAGAGCGAGAAGTCACTAAAATGATGTATCGATGAAATGAGCGAAGATTTGGAAAATATTGTGGTTTCCGAACTAAAAGAAGTTGCATGTGTTTCACGGAAAGGATGAAACTATTTTTGGAATTCATTGCGTTTTATGATTTATGTAAGATATTTTAGAAAAATAAAATATCAGATTATTGATGAATTTTTATTTGCAAAATATATTAAAACTGACACAAAAAGAACAACAATATAGCAGTGCTTGGAAGAATACTGTTGAACAAGTATGAAATAATTTAACTACGCTACGTTAAGTGATCTGTGCACTCTACATTTAATAATGTAATTACTCTACGTTAAATAACCTAATTACGTCTTTCATCTGCAGCTATACTGTAAATTTTAAAATTTTAAATTTTGAAATAATAATTTTTAGATTTTATTGGCTCATATATTTTTTTAATATGTTTACTTAAAGTATAAGAATGTGTAAAATCTAATGAGAATAATGAAAATGTATATTTAATCTCACTAACTTTATGGTTGGTTGGTGTCGTGTCCATTTGAAGTCAATTCAAAATATTGCAAGTGCCAAAATCATGGCCTTTCCAATGTGTAAAGTTTTACCATTATAGATATTTTTCTCAAAGGAAAATTCGTTAATAGCTTGCAAAATTCTTATGATGGCTGGGCAGTTAAAAACATATTCTGGGGTGAGTTCCTCCTTAGGGCAGTTCCTACATGATTTGTAAGATCTGGTGTCTGCATTTATAAGCATTCCACAGAAGTGTTGGGTTCTAGGTCTGTGGAAATAATCTTGGTAATAGTCCTGTCTGCATTGATAACACATAATTGATGTTCCATTTTAACGTGTTTTCTTTCAGTTTGCATCTGGCGATTGCATTAGCATCTCTTAAAGTTACAGTGCTGGGAGTTTCCGAGTTAAGGTCTCTCAGTTCCTTTACAAGCCTGTCTGCTTCCTTATTGTCCTCAATCCAGCATGTGCAAATATCCAAAGGAAAGTACAACTTTTTCACTGGTGAAAAATTTTCATTAAATTATGGTGGATATCTTATGCGAGTTTGGAATCTCCATTCTCTGTCACTTCCAGGGCAGCCATAGAATCCCAGAAAATAACGAGATCACTAGATTTTTAGTGATATATACATTCACTGAGATTGTAGGATTGCATTTAGTTCACAAATAAAATTGGAAAGATGTTTCATGCTCCAATACTTTTTTGCATTTTCTTGTCATTAGTCAAATTTATAGATATGCTTGCTCCACCATTTAGAATCATTTTATCTGAGGATCCATCAGCATACATCCACACAAGGTCATGTCCCAAACAAGTTTCCATAATAGTTATTCCTTTAACTTTAACAATGGTCACCGGCTCCTTTTTTGAACAGTGATCAAGTAGGTTCAAGTTTATAACAGTATTTGGGGGAAGGCAGGATGATAGGATAGGTTCCCAAAGAAAAGTAAATTTTTGATCTAATTTGAGACTTTCTCGTATTTCTTTATCGAACTTCATGGTAGAGGATCTCTTGAGTCTCGGTCTGCTGTTCTCGTTAATTGCGGATCTTCAAGAGATATAATTAACAGCTAGACTATTCGATTTGTTGATAAATTTAACTGTTTGGTACTTTTTTGTATTGTCAAGTGTCTGTAAGCCTCAAATCCACTCTGCGTTGATGTTATCAGTGGAGGAGATAGCTCCAATAACTACCGTAGCTGCCCTGACCAGAACATTGTCAATTTTCTCGCGTACAGACGCAGAGTCATGTGACCATATTAGTGATACATATTCCAGATTGGGTCATTTTAGTGATGCATAGGTAGTTCAGAGAATTTGGAAGCTAGCTCTCCAACCAATACCACAAATACTTCTGAGAATGTTTAATTTCTTAAATGTCTTATGTGAAATGTTTTCGATAGGTTTCGTGAACCGTAATTCTGCACTCAGGTTCACACCCAAATATTTTAGAATATCCATCTTGTTAGGAGACTCACCATCCATGGCTATAATTAGGTCTATCTGTTGTGGAAATCGTGTAATTAGTTTTTTGTGAAGTGATCCATAGCTTCAGTTCTCTAGACCAATTCATTCACGATATCACGATATTAAAGATTTGTTGAAATAACTTTCTTATTTTGCGATGTCGTTACTCGTGAACCATATAGCAATGTCGTTTGCATAACACACGATCTTGGTGTCTTTGTCAATGTGCTGGAGTATGTTGTAAAAATAAAAGAGGAAAAGCAAAGGACTGAGCACAGAGCCCTGTGGAACTCCTCCTCACGTTTTTCTTTTCGTAGAATTAGCTCCATTATATCTAACTCTAATATTCTTCTCTCTCAAGAAGTCTGCAATCCAAATGGACATAGCCTTTCATACCATATTTATATGCAATTTTAACAATTTTTTCCTCCATACTGTGTCGATAGCAAACGTCTTGTCAAGGAATATAGCAGTTGTCTTTTCTAAAGGGATAATTCGTTGACCATCAATGACATTTTGACAAAGATAGAAGAGTTGATCTGCGGCGTGTTGCTTTCTCTAAGCAATCTGATTGCAACTGAGCATGTCTGTTTCAATAAGTTCACATAATTCTATGTGGAATAATTTTTTCTGTAATTTTGCAGAAAATACTTGTTGATGCGATAGGTTTATAATTTTTGCACTCAGATCGCAATCTTCCTAATTTTAGTATTGGGACACAGTGATGGGCGCTTTCTATGCCTTTGGAAGCTTTTTTTCCATGATAGATTAATAATTTCCAATAAACAAGCTTCAGAAACCCATTTTTATTATTTCCAATATTTTTTGTGTTACAATGAAATTATAAAATTCGTAAACAAATGAACATAATAAAATATTTGAATTGAGCAAACTCGCTAATTTTTATTGTTAGAATATAGAAATGATCCTTTTTGTCAAGTTAAAATTTAGGATGATATTTAAGTTTAAAACTTTTCAGTTTTTTTTTCAAGATATTCAAGAAAATATTGTAATTTTGTTTTTCAATAATAATATATTTTGTTTAGAATAACAATATCAGTAATGAAATTATTTTGTTACAAATTTAATTTTTTAATGCTTATATAGGAGAAGATGAAATATGTGAAATAAGTGAAAATCAAAACAAATGAAATGGAGAGCCGGTAAAAAACTAGTGATTTAAATTGATTTAAATAAAATTTATTCCATAATAAAAAAAGATATACAATATTGTAAAATTACCGACAAAAACCATAACATAAATGTATAAATTTTTTACTACTTTTTAGTTGCAATGAATTATAACAATATATAATGAGGAACAATTAAAGTGGGAAGGTTATTTAGTTCCACAGATCATTTCTTTTTGCAATAAGAACAATGTTGATTTTACAGTGCATGAACTTACTGAGACACTGAAAGATAGAGGAATTCATGTGTATCCAAAATTCTTGCACAGTATTCAACTATTCACGACAATCTAATAGAAGGCATTTAGAGTGTCGGGCAGTTCCCTTAGTTACATCTGAGGGCAAATTTATGGGGTTGAATTCAGTTGATATGGGCTATCGGAAAAGCAAGTGCAGCTTTAAAAAATGTTCCTCTAGCCAATCGAGGGTAAGTTAGAATTGATGAGATTGAGCATTGTCTTGTTCCATGAAATTTTTATATAGGCTGTTAAAAATGAACTTAGATAAATGGATTTTGGAAAATTGTAATAGAGTAGTTCATATGAAAAACGCAATAATCATCCAGAAAATATCACTTCCACCAGTTTGAAGAATCATATGTTTGCTGGAAGATGCACAATTTCATATGGTGTAAGTAATACGCAGATTCTACCTTTGAAATACATGAAATTAATGTTAATGCAGCATACTAAGAAACATATTACATCGTGATGGTCCATTAGCCGTTTCCCATAGCCAATGCTAATAATTGAGTGTCATAAATACCTGAGTGTCTTCCGAGATGGAGTATCTATACTTCAGCTTTAGATACAACTTCTCATTCATTTTACTTTTGACTATGCCTAATACCGTAAGTAACATTCCATACCTTATTCAACTGTTGCTTACAAATGGAATACATTAAATTCTCCCTAAAAAATCTACATTTACTCATTTGTTCTATTTACTGTAAATTTGATAGAAGTTTATTGGAAAAGATGTTCTAGTGCATAATAAGAGATGTATAATAAATCTGCGTTAGCTTTCTGTCTGTCCATTCATTTTTTGCGATCGAAATAACTAAATACAACCAACCACTTCGTTATATTGACTAATATTGTAGTGGGGAAGGCTACAACTGATTTTCTTACAGTTTCTCTATATTTCCATGATAGATCTGATAAGTATTTAATATATATGGACTCTTAGTATGACAAATTTTTGTTCAAGTTAAATATAAACTCCGCCTTCTTTTGGATTTGAGAACGACGTTGTATTATTCTAATGGTCCTGTGACATTTCCAGTGTTATATAACAGCGTCCTGTAAAGAAATTTACTTCCTTGATTTAAATATTTACTTTAAGAAGTATTTATGTTTTCTAATTTATGTTTTGCAGAAAAGTAAATGAAGATAAATTTAAGATAACACCAAAAATAAATCTGTCTGTTCTCCAGGGAAAGTAAGCAAAAATTAATGTGGCACTCATGTTTCGATTTGATAAAAATCTAAGAAATGAAGACAATAAACTTCAAGAAAGACGATTTTTATCTACTTAAAGTTACAAATACTCATTCACTTTGTCAATTCGCTTATCAGTTTGGTTTGGAAAGGTTCATAATTTCTTTTCTATCGAATTTTAAAAGAGATAATCCCAATCGTGACTCTAAGAATAAATGACTATCGAAATATCGATTAAATTATCAAGTTTCAAAAAGAATGTTGTCATCCAAAGATCAATAATCTAAACGTGACAAATTTTTGGAATGATATCTTGTTATTATAATCGATGGATGCATAAAAATAAAATATTGCAGCCTGATTTTAAAGTAGATCAAGGATTTTAATTTATCTGCGTATTTTTTACTTCATTGTCACATAAATTTTTCCTTATTTACCATTAAGTCATCAAAAGAAATACTTAATTGGGTACTTCTATTTTAAATTTGTTTTAGCATGTTTCATGACTACTTTTATATTAATAAATAATTAATTTTAATTAATTTTGTTATATTATTTTGTTAAAATCACTGAAAACCTTATATATATATATATATATATATATATATATATATATATATATATATATATATATATATATATATATATATATATATATATATATATATATATATATCTTTAATTCTGTTAATTCATTTCTAAAATTAGTTTATTTCTTTTTCTTCTCTTTTTTTGTGGAAAGTTTTTTGCGAAATAAAAAACATTGATTACATTTTTAATAAATTTTTATCTGTGTCAGACATTACATATAATTTCGAAAATATTTAGAGAGAGGGACAAATTTCAAATTAGCTGCTTCAGTTAGTACTACTGAGTGTACAGCAAACAAAATTATGTAGAAAATTTTAATTTAAGTGTTTTTATTTTATTTTATTTTTAATATTAACAATTATATCTTTCTTTTTAATAATTCAGAAATTGGTCAGCGGTTTTTGTCTGTTAATTTTAATCTTTCTTCCATTCTGTTAATTATTTATAAATTTCTTTTTAATAATTAGTAGAATAACATTCAATACACATTAATAGTTTTTTTGCTGTAATGGTATAATAACACAAGCATAAATAAGAATAATAACACAAGCATATAAATAAGGATAATAACACAAGCATAAATAAAGATAATAACATAAGCATAAATAAAGATAATAACACAAGCATAAATAAGGATAATAACACAAGCATAAATAAGGATTATAATACAAGCATAAATAAGGATAATAACACAAGCATAAATAAAATCGTTTACAGTACACATATTCTTGAACCCTCACATCAACTCCCCTATTTCTCGGAAGTTATATCTGTGGTCAAAGTTATCTTGGACACTTTTGAATCAATTTGATTCCACTGTACTACTTTACTAAACAAGACAACAACAACAGCAGTACGCATATAGAATTACAAGAGTTGAAACTAAGAAATGAAAAGTTGTCGCCATTCTAACATTGAAGAACCAGTTACATATAGAGCTAAAATAATTTGACTATTTCTTTAACAAGACATTAAGGTTATTATTTATTGATGTCTATTACAACGTAAACACAACTCACTTTTTAGCACTTTTAAAAGGAGGACAGAATTTCTATGTTCTGTAGTTTTACGCTTATTGATGCAATAACGGTAAAGAATAATCCTTATTAAAGAAATATCCATTTTAAAGAAGAAAATTGCATTGTTTGAATTTTTTTGATTTCTAAATAATGCAAGCCTGAATGATTATATTAAAATGATTAGGTTCGAATATTTAATCAATTTTAATGGTTCTGAGTACAAAAAGTGAATATATTTTCTGTAAAACTAAATCAGATTCAATGTTGTTTAGAGTATATCAAAATTTTGAATCTTTCACTATTATTTGGTACCATGCGATTACATAGGAAATATATTTTTGTTCAGTATATTCATTTATAATGCTTGTAGCTTATTTTATCACATTTTAATTATTTTCATGGCCGTTCATCACCGTAAAAAATTTGGGGTATTCTAAAAGGTAATTTTTACAAGCGATGAGCTTCTCACAAGCTAATAGAACTCAAACAGAGGTCTGGACCTGGACTTATCCCCCAGTCATCATTCCGTTATTCTAACCAATGGGCATTCACAAATCATGCTTAATATCTCTTTTTCAGCGTGGTGTGACAGAATTTAAAGCTTTTAACTCAAGGATATTTAATTACCATTTTATCGTTGTTGCCGATTGTAATCATTGTCTTCAGATGATTTTTAAAATAAATCTCCGACCTTAGCAAATAGACTATTATGTTTGATTTTAAAGCGATATAAATTAAATATTAGTTATATGGATTTTTTATAAATGGATAAAAAATTGAACAATGATGCTAGTGATGTAGAAAATTTAGAAAATTTCTGCTAAATAACATTTACTTTATGACTAAACATTTAAGCGGTTACCATTATACATATCCAATCGAATTCCATTTCTCAGTTAAAATTAGAAAATATCAAGAAACTATTCAAAAACAATAACATAGCACCATTTTAAAGAAATATTTAACAATTGAAAGGTTTGATAAGAAAGTGAACTCATTTCAATTTAAACACTTCTTTATGTTTAACAATATTTTTATCAGTTCTGATACGAATTTCCTGATTAAAATTAAAGAGTTCAAAAATATTCTATTAAAACATACAATAAATGGAAGGAACTAGAGAGAGGTGTAATACATATATCTTTTATCTGTTCATCGAGTTATTACAAATGATTTCAGAACACGACGCGTGACATTTTCCGCCGTGTAGAAAATGTCACGATCAGTTTGATTTGAAAATGAAGTCTCTGTTTCCGATTCATCCAAAATTATTTATCATTTATTGAATGGGGCAAGGCGGGCCTTCCTACCATAATTCAGCATTCAATGTCACAATAAATCTATTCAAAGCGTTCTTGAAATACGAAAACACATTTCAGTATCATTAAATAAAGTAAGGCGAAGTTTCGATTTTTCTGCTTTAAAAGAGGAAAAGAATACTCTTTCCTCCTTCACCTTTGAACTTCTGGTACTTTTCAAAGGAAGTGAATAGTTTGGAGATCTCCTATTCTACGTTAATCTGAAAAGAATCTTTACAGAGTTCGTTATTTATATTCATTAATTTTGCATTCAACTCTTTGGAAATATGCAGAGTAGTAGCTTTCAACTTATTCAAGCAAATTATGACATAAATTTTAAATTGAAAGCCATCTCATTACAATTATCTCTTGTTTTTACTTTTAAAATGTATTTTATTTAACGCTAATCGTTGTATTTCTGAAATTCAAAATCTGAAGTAAGCTTTAATTTAGTGAATTATTAATTTTTGAAACTAGTTAAAAAGAATGTACTCGTATCAGTATAATTTGTCTTTATATTTAAAAGTAATCTTTGGAAAATATTCATTGTGTGTATATCATTATCATTATAAATCATACATATTTATTACTCGTCATTCAAAAAGTGAAATGAAAATTTACAAGTTATGCATATGAAAGATATAAATGTAAACAAATATCAGATGTTTGATATTTTGTTAAATAGATATTTAAAAATTTATTTACTTTAAAGTGATATGTTCGAAAGTTTTTAATGAAATACATGATTGCTTATAAATTACTATTTAAATTTGTTTTGGAAAAATATTCAAGAGCATTTTTTTTATCTTACAGCAATTTACAAATTTATTTCATTTATAAAAGTATTATTAAACTTTATTCTCTCAGTACAATAGAAAATATTTAATATTCTAATGCTACAATATTTTCTTGGAGAATACGGTTGCTTTTAACTTATGAACTAAATAATCTTTCCCATAGAAGCATACATAGACTAGATTTTTTTTATAATGGCTGGCACTGAGTGACTAACCCGTCTCCACAACAAGGCTGGAAACTGTCACTCATTTATTGTTACCCAGTGGGCGTTTGTGAATCAAGTCAGGAAGACAAGTAGTATTACCCACGTCACTGCATTTATTTGTAAGGTGGCCCATATTCACTCATCATCTCAAAGGAAAGGACAGAGAAACACTAAGAGAAAGAAACATCCATGCATGAATCGGGATTCGAACCTGGAACCAGCAACTCAGGAGTCACAAGAATGCTAGCCACAATATTTTCTGAAAGCGTATTGTTGAGATTTTAACTTATGAACTAAATAATTTTTTCTATAGAAGAAGAGATTTTTTTTCTAACCTCAGGCACTGACCCTTCGCCAAAACATAGCCAGAAACTACTATTCATTACTAATACAGAGACGAGATTATTTAGTTTACTTATTCGAGATTAAAAAATCTTAAGTAAAGGGATAAATATCAAAATAAAGCTAAATATCAAAATTAAAGGAAATGAATTTTGTTTGCAAACAACGATTTTATAACTACTTATTCATAAAATGGAACTGTTATTTAATAAATTTGTATTTGATATTTCATTTTTGTCTTATAATTAAGTAGAAAAAAGAACTAATAATAGGGCTTTTGTGGAAACTAATTTTTAAATTTTGAATGGATTATTATTTTTTAATACCTCTCTGCATTCTCATACGTAAGTTTTGAAACCTAAAATTAAAATAAAACATCATGAAGCTTTCTTTTATTTTATGAAACAAATTTTGTTTTAGGTGTCTGTTTACTATAATTTTTGTGTCCTTTAAAATTATACGAAATGTTCAATAATTGAATTATATATTATTCAATTTTCCGCATAAATTACTATAGTTGGAAAAATATATGTTTGTAGAAAAACTTGAGCCATATTTTTTATGTTTGCAAGTAGTTTTTACAAAATTAAGTTTGACAAGTCGACAGCGAATTTATGCATTTGCAAATATTTTATTTGTAAATAGAGTCCAATTTTGTTGATCCAAATTTAATAAAATTTGAAAAAAATTCTATTTAAGAAAATTTTTGCATATTTTGAGAATTTTTTTATTTTTTGGATATGATTAATAGGCGCTTATAGATATACATGTATAGTTATTTTGTTAAAAAAGATTTCAGCATATTTAAGGAAAATAAAATATTGTTATGCATATCTGTTAAAATAGGGACTTTACATGTGTAGGTATTTAATGAAATATATTTAATTCATGAAATGCTTGAATGTATGAATTAGTTAAACTTTAATTCTAGAGATGCATCTATTCTAAATTTATTTAGCAGGTATAAAAATCTTTATTTCTTACAATTTTAAATACACAAAATTGGTCTATAGAGGACTCTTTATAATTCAAATTAATTAATAAGGAATTTTTATTTATCATTCTGTTTGAGAGGAGCCTAAAAAATTTGTTAAATAGTTTAACGGATATTTATTCCATTAACTTAAAATTCATTCCTATTACATTGCCAATGTTGGGTTTTTTTCTTCGAAATTTTGAGAAATTTTTACTTGATTTCAACATTTTAATTATTCTTATTATTCAGGTACCTTACAAAAGGATCTTTAAAGAATTGTCATATTAGGTAGAACTCTAAAGTAATTTTAATTTAGTTTTAAAAATGAAGATAAAGATTTTGGAGTTTCGCCACAACAGGAACGTATCTCAAGATAGTTAAAAATATTTATGCACTATTAAATTACAGTTCTACTGAAAATGAACTTGCTTTCTGTAAAGTTAACTATTTCATATTTAATTGTAACATGAATAATATCCAGAGTAGGTGTATAAGTTATATTTTAGCCTTTCTTAATTAATGTGGCAATATGTTTTTTTTTAATCTGTCTAATAAATTTTACTTTACACTTTCCAGTATTCAAATCTGACAACTGATTAATCAACCCTTTTGTTTCCAGCTTAACAGTTCGTAGGTTTTATTTCCATCATATATCGATGTTACAATGGCTCATAACCAATTTTAAGCAGGATTTTTTGATGTAACTAGTTTTACCATGTAGACAATTATCGACAAAGGAACTTTCTTACCATTGTTTTTAATTACGTATCTAATTATAAGGTGGCCAATAAAGTTCTTGTCGTTCCTAATAGTCAAAAAGAAGTTGATTTAAGTGCAGCTTTTTGTCAGTCCTCATAGTAACATCCAACAGCATCAAGTACATTCTGGCAACACGTCTCCGGCTGTGCAACTTCTTTTTTGAAAAATTTGAAGATTTTCGACACCAAGAAATCTTTTTTGGCCCAAGTCTGCTTCTTCAGACTGAATCTCTTGACATGAATTTTTGAAACCAATTACTTACAATACATTCATTCAAAGAACTGTATAAAAACTTTTGACATATTAAGTTTTAAAAGGAGGATAAATATGTTAAGTAATAACATAAATAAGAAGATATGAGAATTTAATATTTATTTGCAAATTCTGAATTAGAAGTTACATTAAAAAATTCAAGAAACAACTCTTGACTGGTTGTTTTAGGTAAGTTTTTTTAAAAAATAGTTTTATTTATGGCATGTTCCGAAAGAATAAACTTAAATGTATACCAACAAGTTGAGTTTTAAGAATAATTCATTATATACTTTTACCTTGCTTTTAAATACATTTATTTTGGCATGAAATGATTTGCATATAAATTAAATTCTTCAGTGACATTTCATTATTTATTAGCCATCAAAAATTTGAAAAAGTAGGGAAGAAGTATCATTGTTTAGTTTCTATTGATCCAATTATGATATTGTTCTTTTCGAATGACATAGAAGTTTATTATTAACGATGTCTTAAACAAGACTATTGATTCATTACTTTTTTCTCGTGCAACTATCACTTTTTCTTTGATAGTGACACTATCAAAATTGATAACTTGTAAAATAATTGTGCCCCGTGTTTTTGTTTTCTTTCATTTCGATTATCGATATTCTTGACTGTCACCTCGAGAACATTGAGCATGGGAAGCATATCTTTCCCCGATCATCGCTATCAGAAAGCGCGTGGTGAATTTCGCGTGACACCTTATTATCGATGATAAACTGCTTTTTCTTAATTTTAATCGCTGATATGAACATGTTTCCGCATCATAAGGGAAAGCATGTGATTGTGACTGTTTCCTGTTCCCACACGCAGTTCTAAAAAAGTTCTTTTTAGCTAAGTATACAAAGGAATATCGTAAAATATAACACAGATTTAATTTGCAGTTAAAAAAGGTAACACAACAAAATGTTGCATAAATGAGATTAAAATAAGATTATATGATTTTTATAGCTTAATTAAGATTAAAAATTTTGCTTTATAAAACGAAAGCAATATTTTTCATAATTAAAAAGTCTGCTATTAATTTTAATGTAGTTACAACTAAATACAATGAAAAAATGTAGTTTTAAATTTTAAATTAACAATGAATAATAATATATACAAGGAGACCAAACAACTCCTACATTTGAAAGGGAAATAGAGCAAAAAGTATTGTTGAAAATTTGCTGATTATAAAAAGCTGTTAAAGATAATTTATCAATTAAATTCTGTCTTATTAATTGAAATATTGTGCTCTGTTATGCGATAAAAAAGATGCAATTGGTAATGGAGTTATTGTCCATAGAGCCTCAACTGCTTAAATAACTCACCACTTTTTGACCGATTATAGGAGTGTAAACCAAGCATAATATGGTTTCCCATAAACTATAGCCATAATTATAACATGTTTCTAAGTACATATTTCTATCTGTTGTCACAATTTTGCTTTATTTCTATTTTCAAATGTAGGAGATTGTTTTGAATCATCTGTGCATACTTTCTCAGTACCTTTTGTGTTGAGGAAGTAGCTAACATTGATGTTTATCAGTTCAATTAAAAATAGAACCTAAAATTGATATTAATTAGTTTGATAACATTTTACGTCAATTATTCACATTTTTTACTCATAAATTAATCATCTTAAATATATAATAATTAATCTTTTTAAAAATTTTAGCTCGTTGAAAAAGATGGCAGATTATATATCTTTTGATTAACAAGTAAAAGAGAGTAAATGGTTATACTTCAAATTATGTGTATAATATTAATAATGCCAAAATTCTTAATACACAAGTGCAAAATTTGAGTTTTGTGCTTCCTTTTACAGAAGGAATTTCCAAATCTATAATAATAAGAAGATATATTCCAGAAATTTTTGGAGTAAAATTGCAAATTAAAATATCCAAAAGAGTAACAATGGAAAACAATCACCATTTTCAAATATACAACATAGATTTATTGAAAACTCTAATGAAAAGTTCAATTACATAATTTTTTCAATTAGAGAGAGAATGATTTTTAAAATTTACTCAAGAATTATTATATTTTTATACGCGTTTCTCTTTAAATAATTGAAATGTAGTTTTTTCTAATGTTGTATTCGAAATATTTTAGAAAGAGTACAAGAACCACCATTTTAATATTAAGACAAAAATATCCAATATGAGGTAAATAATCCATTATTTAGGCAGTATAATCTAATATTTAGGCAGAAATTCCTATACAAATTCACAAAACATTCCCGTGATAAGACTTTGAGATAATATTATATTAATATGCAACTTACACTAAATAAGTTTAATTAAAATGTAGCTTTAGATTTATTTACCTTTTTCAAAATTGCGTTAACTGATTGAAATTTCAATGTTAATTAAATTTTTAATAAGAAACTTTGTTGAATGAATGTTAAAGGACAAATTTTTAGTAAACTTTCTGATTTAAATGGTTAAAAAATAGTTTAGAAAAGGATTTGTAAGATTCAGAATAAAAAATAAGTGCAATGAGCTACGAATTTTATCTGAAAATAAGAATTCGTAAATTAATATAATTTGTAATGTAAGGGAAGAATTACTTGTGCTTACAGAATAATATTTAAATCTAATGTGATTCTTAGAAAATTTATAAATTTCTTCTACAATTTACGAATAAAATATTACTTTATAATATCAGGAGAATGTTATCCCGCATATACAAGATAAAGTATATATATTTATTCAATAGGAAGAGATCGATATTTTAGTTTGTGATGATAATAAAACTATAGTTCTTTAATCTTTTTTAAGATGTAGTTGGAATGGTATATGACTTTCTTCTGAAAAAATAAATTTGTAAGTTTTCCGAAAAACCTAGACGTGAATTAAACATACATTTGATAAGATAAAAATGTTTCAAATATAATATAATTTTCCTCAGTACATCTGAATTTGATGGTGAATAAGAATCGCTAACACATTTGTAAATTTCAAAATCGTATGTCATGAAAGTATATAACCATCAACATCGCAGGCACCTTTTGATTTAGTTACAGCCACTCAAATTTATCATAACTTTCCCAGTATAAACGAAATAGCTGACAATAAATTACATTGTTCAAGAGAAATTCTGCCATATTTGAAATAGATCACTGAAAATGGAACTGCATGAAAATTTTGTGCGTTTAAGAAGAACCATGATAAATCTATTTCTGAATCCTTTTCAGTTTGTAGTTCTGCATGATAAAAAGTAAAATTTAAACAAATGAAAATATGAAATTATGATATATATATATATATATATATATATATATATATATATATATATATATATATATATATATATATATATATATATATATATATATTGAATAAATCTTTTCTTTTTTCTTTGTAATACCTATATAATCTATATATAACTTTTAATTACATACGTAAATATATACATATTTATTCAAATATTCTGATTTTGTGAGTGAAAATATTTAAAATCAACGAAAACTTATTAAATTTCAATGAAATTGTCGCAAATAATCTATTTGTGACAAAACAAAGTGTATTCATTTAAAAAGTATGCCTGATACGCAGTTGTGACTTGTCTAAACAAATAACGCTGGGACAATAATCTGTTTATTACCCTTCGGTTTAGTCAGTCACGACTTGTTTCTACATTCTTTTGTTATATTTCATCTTTATGTTTAGGAACAAAGAGGAAAGGCATGCAGTCGAATAAAGGTAGAAAAATTTATCAAGCAAAATGTTTATGTAACCCAAGTTTTTTTATTCTTATAATTTTGAATTTGTTATTCAATGCGACATACGTATTTTTATGAAATTGAATTTCAGAACGTTTCAAATTTTGTTAGAATTGTAAAAATGCATCTAAACAATAAAGAACAGTTAAAAAGAATGGTAAAATTAGATGTAATAATATTATGTTGTCTACTAGAAATATTTAAATGATAGGATGATTTTTAAAACGTATTGTTTAAAACAAAATAAATTACTAAAAATATTAAAAAGATAATAAGTATTCCCCTTTTTTGGGTATTATTTTTGTATTTTAATGTACTTTTTCTTTCTTAATACTTTGATTTGAAATAGGTTGGAAGAATTTTTATATTTAATTTGTTATTTATTTTTTCATCTGAAATAGTTGAAACCTTGGCTAGAGGTATATTAAAATAATCTATTTATGAATGTATTTATTACTATAGAATTTATTTATTTTAGCTATTTTAAATTTGAGGAATAAAATTGAACCTTTTTATGTGTATAGGAACCATTACCAATAATGTTTTCAAATAATTTATTATATAATAATAATAATAATATATTAAAGAGAATCAAATATTTTAAAAGTAAAGATGCTTAGTGAAAAATGAAGTATTTATTTAATTTAATATAAACAATGTTACTATTTTTTCTAATTAAATTTTAACAACAGCAATTTAATGTTTAAATCATAATACTGAAATGTGGCAAAAAGTTTTGAGTTTATATATTTCCTTTATTTGAGACTTAAAACCTATTTTACATATTTGAGACTTAAAAACTATGTAATAACTAATAAAACTATGTTAACATATATGAGAATTAAAAAAGACATACATTACATATTTGTGAATTAAAAACTTAAATTTGTAAAAGTATATTTATGAAATTAATTTCTTTTAACACATATGAATAATTTTGTTAAAAATTCACATAAATTTAACAAATGCTAAATAATTTGAGTTATCAGAAAATGAGTATTGAATTTATTCTGCATAGGGTTTTATTTGATAAATTTCTTTCTAATTATTGAATATTTTCTTTGAGTTTTATTTTTAAATATTGGCTAGAAGGATGAATAAATATTAAAAAAATTAAAAACCAGGTTCTGAAGAATATATTCTTCGCCCATTTGTGAAAAAAGATGACTGAAAGCATTGCCTTAATACCATTAAATTTAATAAATTTTCGTTTTTTAAAAAAAATATGTAAATATAATTTATATATTATTTTATGAATAGTAAACTTGCATATATAATGCTTATTGCATTAGTTTATTTACTGAAATACACTTTTGTAAAATATTGGAGCAGTAAGATGGAAGTGTTTGTTTTTACTGACAAAGATAGTTAAGAGATATACAGCCTGGCTTTATCTTGTTGGAAACCATTCTCCGGATGATGACGTGCCAAGAAAGGTAATCCAAGCAATCGCAAAATAATATCAACATATCGTTGAGCATTTAAAGACATATAGAGGGCTACTAGGCCTGACCTACTATCGTATGAGATAGCACCCCACACAGACACACCAATAATTTTGACTGCACACCTTAGTCGCTGGCCCTGGTTCTCCAGACACAAACACAATGGTCATCTGCTTCAAGAATAAAGCGGTATTCGTCGATGAACACTTTGCGATGCCAGTTAGAGGGCAACAATAATGATATGCTGAGGCATCATTTCAGACGATTCCCTCTGCTCTTGTTTTGTCAAAGGCAGACGCCTTAAAGGCAACTGTGAGCTTAACCCAGTCTCAGCCAAGCACGGTGAAATGATGGAAGAAATATCACGTTACAGAAAAAGCTGTAATACGTTGAATAATAGACAATGATACCACTGGAACAATTCGGATCTAACGAAAAATCCTGCTTCGTATTTATGCACTTTGGCCACTCAGAGCCTTACTTTCGATGAGCAGTTTTGCTGCCATCACCTTTGCACAGCTATATCTGTAATTCTGACAATGCGACCGCGTTTGAAGCCATTCAGTTGCTTATAAGATCTTCTAAAACATCACGATGGCACAATTCTTTATTTCTTCATGGAATCACAACGGCGAACATGAAAAAAGATGAATCACATCTATTGCCGGTTTTATACTTTGCTAGTTGATCAGCAGAAATGCATATAACCTATTAAATTTCATCACAATAAAACAAATCTTTCTTGTACTTAAATTTTTTTCTAAAAATGTGTATATAGGTGAAAAATACAAGGGTTTGTGTGTAACATAACGACCTTAAATGCTATTCTAAAATCTCCTTTAAAATCTAACAACATTTCGGAAAGAATTCTAAGCTACTTATTCAGTACATTAAAGTATATTTTATTAGGACTTTTTCTTTTTCTCTTTCAAAAATATTATTTACTATTTGATACTCGATTACCCCTGTCACTTTCAATTTACCGGGTGACACAGTGGATAGCTTTGTTTGTTAGGTTATCTGCTTTGCCATCCAATTGCTGACACATCGGATAGTCTAACAACTAAAGACCATTAAATGACATTTGATAATTCATCTTATGTTGCTTTTTGGAATAACTTTATATCAACAGAAGCTGATCGAAGCCACAAATTGCAAGGGAGAAAATCCATGGGTTCACAATGACCTCGTGGTAAGACAGCGCTTCTCAGATCGATAGGTTCGTTCCTAGCCACTGTTGAACAATGCCTGATGAATGTTGCGCTTCTTCTTCAGCATGCACGTCTGTCTGGATAAATGCTTGAGAGTTTTCCTAGTTTTTCCCTAGAAACGCGTGATTATGGCCTACTATCTATGAGAAGTCCTCCTAGAAGACAATTGCACGATGAAAATTAAAATACCTTACAACACGCTTAAGCCATTAGATATTGCATAACGGGATGTTATAAATGAGGAAAAGCAAAGAATCTCCCAATAAATATCCACACAAAAAGCAAGAAAGAATCACCCATTTGCGCTTGTTCAGTATCGGCCGAAAACGGTCTCAACAACTTCCACCCAAAAGAGCGTAGTTGTACCATTGGGATACAGTGAATTCGTGACATATTGTCATAATTTTTCTGATTTCTTAACGTGAATCGTAAGTGAACTCTGAAAACCGTTGGAAAATAAATCTGTAATTTTTTATTGTTGTCTAATATGCTTCTTTCTTCTCAAAATTATGAAATCATTATTAGAGAGTACTTTGAGGAATCGATTTTAAAAACGTATCCATATAATTTTGAATGACTTTGAATTTGTAACCATTGATGAGGTTATAAGGATTGTTCTCAAACTTTGGCTTAAAGAATGGCTTTTAATCAGTTTTGTGCAATTTCAGATAATTCATAAAAATTATACTTTTTGCTAACCACCAAAAATGTAATTCTAGTGTGATGTTGGTGTAAAAATTGCAAACAGGGTAGTAGAATGATTGATGTACATTTGTCAGTTCAATCAGTTCATCAAATGATGGATGCGATTAGAACATTTGACAGGGAAATTGGGATTTGAATACTGTTTTATGTCTGAATACCTTGTTGAATCATGAGCAGAGAATGATCCCAAAGTGACAATTTAAAGATTCAAATTTGAGTTAAAAATAAGTGATGAGAAGGTGATATATATTTTATTATTCTATAAAAAAATAAGAAAAACTTGCTTAGTTGTTCTGAATTTCGACTGAGAGTTAATTTATTTCTTAATTTCATCACTACAGTTAGATAAAGATTTTCTAATGTAATTGGATGGATAAGTCGGTCCATTGATGACAGAAGTGAACGACGGCTGTGAAGATACGTTCCAGGGAAAAGATGTGCTATCGTTGGGCAACTAATCATTTCGATGAACTAAGGGACTAACAACAATGCCTCCCAAACTATTATTCATGGAACGTTACTGTGTCTGGTTCTCAGAAGTAGATGCTCGATTCAGCACATATTGATGATTGCTGTTCATAGGGAACGAAAGCCTGAATTTGCACTGGAATACCGGAGCTAGACATCCACTGAGTGGCGACAGGTAGTAATTTCCAAAGAATTAAATTTTATGCTCCATCGAAGAGATGGACGTTGGCGTATATAGCATGAAATAATAAAAGAAAACACTATCAAACAATTACCGGAATGATCCAGGTTGGAGGCTGGAACATTATGGTCTGCGGATGTTTCCTTGATTTTTCTCTTTTTTTCAGAGAGGGCTCACTCATCTTTGTGAAAGAGACAGTATCAATTCAAGTACGTATTTACCCTTGTGGACCATGTGCATCCCTACATGCGTATTGTTTTTCTTCAGGTAGATCTATCAGCAGGACTATGCTAAGTGTCATACAGCTGCCAGTGTACTTTGCATGGTTCGGAGAACACCAGGAGGACTTAACCGTTATTCCCTGACCAGCAAACTCACCTGACTTAAACCCAATCTAGAATATGCGGGAACATCTCAATCAAGTTGTCTACGGCATAGATCCTCACCCGCATAATCTAGCGCAACTGACAACAAATCTGGAGTCGGGATGGCTCAAAATCTTAGTGAACACCTTCAGGAATTTAATTGACTCGCTTCCTGTACGCCTCGCAGCAGTCCTTTTTGTGAAGGGCGGTTATTCTGGCTTTTGACAGGTGGTTACATTAATGTGGACTGTGTAGGACACAATCTCAAAACTTTATTCAATCTCTTAGAGTTAAGTCATTTAATTTGATTGTTTTGATTACATACAAAAATAAAGATTATTATTATAGAGTAAGAGTACATTCTTTATGATATAGTCCAAAATAACTTATAATTCATTAATATTTAATATATAAGGACATTAGCACATTCTGTTTTATAAATTGCAGGTATATTTAGCACTTTATATTTTCATGATTGATTTGAATTCAAATATAGCATTGCTTACACTAAACACACTTGCATAAAAAATGAAACTGAAGCAAAAAACTTTATGGAATTAAGTTTATATTTTCATTGTTTATTCATTTGTTTCAATGTCTAATGTTCAGATTCAATTTTTGAGACTATAGTTTGATAAGTTCAAAAAGCACATTTTTCATTATAGTTTATGTGATTTTTCTAACGTCTTAATTCCCATAATAACTTTTGACTTGAAAAATAATCTTCCATGAACATTCACGCACGCAATAGCGTAATATTTTCACAAATATTTTTCCTTTATTCCTAAAGCTCATATTATATTTCCGGCTCTTCAGGGCTTTCGTTCATTTGAATTGTCTTTTTTATATTTTCTAATAAAATACTTTTACTAAAAGAATATTTAAACAGAAATAGAAAACTATTTTTTTTTCTTTACAGGAAATTGAACGATTTTGACGCCTTCAAGAGATTTCTGTCGTTCATAATTTTTAAAACTTAGTTTTCGGAAATTAGATAATATTAAATTTCTCTATTTATACTAATTAAAATTTTTAATATGTTAAGTTAATCATTCAATAACTTATTGCATCCCTTTTATCTTAAATTAAAAATAAATAATTTCTTACGCTTTTAGAAAATACTTAGACAAAAAGCTAAAACATATACTGTGTTATTTTTGAGACATGAAAATTTGCATATTGCTTAAGACTGTAGGTACAATCAATTTGCATCAATCATTAGTAATTTTAAAAGACAATTTATTGATTGAATGGTGAAATATTTCTGATAAACATATTTTTGCATTTATATACATATTTAGCATGCAAACGCAATAATTTGGTCCGCGGTGGTCTGTTTTGGAAAGGTATCGTTCTCATTATTGATAGTTGATAATTCGTTTCTTAATTTAACTGAAGATCAGTCGTGTTTACTAAAAGTGGTTGGAACATGTTAAATAGATCTTGATCGCAATGTCTTCCGAGTGAAATGATACCTCTAGATGATATGGATTAAGTCTTTACTGTCTTCTCTTTGGAACTTGTCGAAGACTTAACCACCTTTAAATATTTCTATTTATTGAAAAAATTCGTAAAAAAGTTTTCTTTCATCAATGTGAGTTATAAGCGCTTAATTAGCATAAAGCTCCATGAGCTTGATGGCCATTATTTACCGACAAGCTACAATAATCATTGCAACTGCAGGAAAGATTTAAAATGCTTTCAACCAACAAAATAGAAATATTTAATAAATAAAAATATTTAATTGCAGATTATATTGAATTGATTTCCGACTATCGAATATACCGAATGAATCAAAACTTTATTCGAATATGAAAAATAAGGACTAGTTTCAACACTCTCAAACTCCATTTGAAGAACTGTATTTTTAAAGGAACAATTTATAACCTATAGAGGTTAAAACCAGCTTACTTTTAAAGGACATCAACTTTTATACATCTCTCGGTAGCTACTAGCTCAATGCAGCTTTTTTTTTTCAAACGGTTGAAAGAAAACTCGTTTTATTCTTGGAAGAACATTACAATAAATTTGGTCCATTAGATTCTTGATGGATAACCTTCTCCAGCTTTTGTTATGCCAAATGTGATTTTTTCTTCATTCCAAGCGTCATTTAGGTCAGAAGTCTCCCGTGGAAGAAGCTCCCTGGTATAATGAAGAGACTTTCGGTAAGGGCTTAAGACTTAAAGTGAGTCCATTTTTTACCGCTTTGTTATTCAATGAAATCAGTTGTTTGAATAAAAGAAATAGTAATTCGCTTCCTCTGCGATGGAGCACTTAAAATGATCCCGGTCTGATGACATCTCCTTCACAGTTTTATCGCATTCTCTGCTTTAATTTGGAAAAAAGAACCCCCCTAAAAGTTTAGAACTAGTCTGTCAGTTAAAGAAGTGAGATAGGGAGTTTGTATTATTGGGGATTGTGAAGAACGATTTTGTGTTTGTTGGCCTCATAATGCTTTTTGGTTTCAACTTATTCTTTTCTATCAATATTTTGGATGAAAGTGAACTTATGAAATGTATAGAGCAGTGATTCTCAGCATTTTTTTTTTATCGCAGCGCATATTTAACGATTTCAAAATTTGGTATCTTACAAAGAAAAATATAAGTTTGTTGACTTACCTATGATACTTTAAGTAAGATAGTTTATATGATTGTAATTTTGAATGTTTGTAAAGTAATATAATATGTACAAGAAAAATAACAGTGCGTTTATTAAGGTATTAATTACAAGGTAATAATAAGAATACTTTCAATGAAAAATTTGAGCTTAATGTTTTATAATAATTTCCTTTATATTTGGTTGTAAAGATGGCAATGCTTCTTTCATATCATCTTTTACATTTAATAGTCTCCATTATTTTCTTCGTTTTTATGTTGGCTGACGCTGAAAATCCTAATTCATTCAAATAAGATGTAGAAGATTATAATAGCATTTGAAATTTCTTCACGTGGAGAAACATTTCACTTTACGAAAGGTCACAGTTATAAAAAATAAAATCAGTTTTTAACTGTAAAAAATTTGGTATTTAACTGTTAAAAAAGTTTTCTTTTATATATTTTTCTTCAATATAGACAAACTTTACTCGTAATAATAAAAACATTCTAATTTTTTCTATATACATTCATAAAATTTGGTTGAAAAAAAAGAAGGTTGAGAATCACTGGTATAGAATTTATGTAAAATGTGAGGAATATTGTTAAAAATTGATGTATTTATCCCGACGCAAATATCTTTTATATTTTTCAATATCATTTTTACATAAATAGAGTTATTTTGCTTTTTCAGAAACCTTGGAATCCCATGTAAATACATAGATATGAACTAAAGAAAATCTGAATCTTCTTCGCAAGTATTGTTTCGAACTATTTACTATCTTGTATGTATTTATTGTAAAAAACATATTAAAAAACTAAAATTAAGAGAGAGTACAATTTATAAAATAACAGAATTGTTATAAAATTATTGAATATCTTTCTTATAAAGTTTTTAGGGACGAATTTTCATAGTCATATTGCTGAAATGAAAATAGATGGGAATATGGTACTTTCCATTCCATTGGGGTCGTGTTGGCCTGGTTGTTTAGAGAGTTGCTTATAATCGTAAGGTAACAGCTTTCTATTCCAAAGATCATGGGTTTATCACTTACAAAGATCATTAAACTAAGACATTGGAAAAAAAACGCATACTTATTAAAATTACTTGAAATAAAAGATTATATTTTCTTATACGTTATAAAGAAAGAGAAACACATAATGTAGTCTTTCTTTTTTCGCATAATGTGCATGATATTACTAGTTATTTCTTGGGTTCTTCGGAAAGTAATTTCGTTTTTCCCAATTGGATAAGTTTTGGGCTAGAAAAAAAAAAACCCTTTTATGAGTGTGGACTCATGTTACTACCAGAAAGATGGTAAAAGGTATTGGATTAGAATTGACAATATACAATTCAGTTAAATATTTAACTATACGTTTTTTATTTTTATAAAAAATTAAATAAATTAAAAAAATATAAAAAATTTCAGCCAATACAATATTTTTTGCGTGAATGATAACTACTCGATTAATTTTTTTGCGCATCCGTTACACAGCTGATCATATGAACAGACCTGTATAGTGCATGAGCAAAAAGAAAGACACAATTTTCATCGTACTTTTCAAATAAATTTAGGTTTATTAATTAATTTACTTAAGTTAATGGGAATTTTTTGTTTTTAGTATACCTCGTTTTTATAAAAATATGATCAAATTAATCTGTGACAAATAATCGAAAACTTATTTTCTTTTTGAATTCTTTTTCTGAAAATTATTTCTTGACTTTTTTTCTACAGGGAGAATTTCCAAATTAAAAAGTATTCAAGTTTACATCTAAAATATTATTTGCGATGAAAATGAACAGAATTTTGTCTACACATTTAACTTAATAATTTTTATTTAAAAACCGGTAAATGGTCTGTAAACAAATTATGAGAAAAAAATCTTAAGAAACATTTAAAACTTATCATTTTTTGAGGAAGTAAAAATGCAAATATATTTAGAATAGGTGTGTCTTGTTTTAACGTAAAACACACAACAAAATAAAGTGTTAAGTTCGGAAATTTTATTCTTTAAAAACAAAGTATTCCAAAAATCAGTGTAGAGGAAACAGCGAACTTGAAAGACATGATTAGGTGCAAAAAGGGCGTGGGTGAACAATTAATTAATTGAACAGTAAAGTAATTAATCAACTCACTTATTAAGAGAGACTTTAATCAGCCAAATTAGAAAGGAAAATTAATGAGGCAAATGAAACTGCTTAACGCTCTCTTTATTCCAAGACAGAACCTGTTCTTTAGTAGCTTTCAATTTTTTCATTTCTTTGTTTCGAAAGTTTAAGATAAATGTATAAATATTTAATGATTACTGAAAAAGCATGATTTTATTTAAAAGTGTATCTTCAAGAGAGTTTTTAATAAAAATTTATATAATTGATCCCGCATTCAGATTTAATTTTGCTTAAAAGAGAGTTCATTTTTTAATTCCGGAATCCTTTAAATAATTAAACGTGGAGGTGAATTCTTTTTAATTTAATGTTTGCTTCAATTGAATGCCGTTACTTTCATGTTATATGGAAGAGATGTATTGAAAGTTAATTTTAAATATCTGTATTCTTTAAACTCGATATTCTCATTTTTGAATAAATATTTACTTGTTCAGTAATTAGAATTTGATTTTTTATTCCTTATAGTAACTTTTCCTATTTCGATGATTAAAATAAATAAGTTATAACTTAAAACATTGGATATTGTTTCTGTATAACATAGTTTCTTTTTTCAAAAATTGATATTTTTGGCGAAAAATTGAAGTTTAAATAATTATAAGTAATATTTTGATAACTTATGATTTCATATGTATCACATCAAAGATAGTGAGAAATAACTCGGTTTCTTTCGTTGATTTTGTAAAATCCATTATGATTTATTTAATAATGAATGAAAATAATAACTTTTTATATTTGTGTGCTTTGCTTTTACATTATTTTTATTTGTTAAATCAAGCTATTTTGATCTATAAACCTATTAGATTTATTATACAAATACGTATAATATAAATCTAAACTTTTAAAACTCTTTTATAAAAACAAATATAGTATAGAATTATATATATACATATACAAAAATTTGTGTACATACATATAATGTAAAAGATTTCTGTGATACGACGTCAATAAATATTTACATGCGAAGTAATGAGTAGATTACCAATGATGTAAATATTCACATCTGAAGACCCACTTATATGTCGCTGTTGACTGCCACAAAGCTTTTTGCCTCGTCTGAGACCCTTGACCATGAATCCTTAATCAACTTACAATAGAGAATCTTGACCATTGGAGTGTCGATGACTTGAAACATTTTACCTCATCTGATGAATTTTGCTCCTAATTGTATCGAATAGATAAATGTATGAAATTATGGAGAAAAACCAATGGACCCTATATCTTAAGAATCTATAAAGCTTAAGGAAATACTTAAGCTACAGATTGTGACTGAATAGGAGATGTGTTGTGGAAAATGTATGAGAGTCTTGATATATCTGAATGAATGTGACATATGAAAAGAAATGAATCTAACAGGTGACAAATATAAAAGTATTCTGTTTGATTAACAACACTCATTCATGTTCACTGAGGCTTCTTAGGGAGTTGGATTATTCTAGCACAAAAAAATAACACATCATAATTCGACAGTTGCTTTCGGGCGGTTACATGATGAGTTTTCGATCTTAGACATTTTTATTGGCCACTTAAATTGGCAGACATGAAAATTATTGAATATTTCAGCCTTGCATGTAACATTTAGTAAAGATCTTAATTACCAGCACTCCTAAAGAGTTGTGGATTACGTCAAGGATACTTTTATACCTTAGTGGAATCAATACCACATCGTACTGTAATAATTCTGCATATTCGGTAGATTTACATGATATGAATATATATATATATATACAGGGTGATCATAATTAAACTACAAATTTAAAAACGCTGTAAAAAAGAACCACTGGTCAGAAAGATCTGAAATTTCACCAGAATGTACTTCAAGCAGTGGGATTTTGTTTGGTAATGTGAAAAAAATTAGGAAAAAAGTGGCCAACAGATTGCGCTGCACAGGCGGCTGTAGGTTAATTACATGAATTCTGATATGAACGATAATCAATTGTGGCTGTAAGCTGAATGTTAAACCAGTTGTGCTATTGTAAGTCAGGCAGATGTTGTGGCACTCTTGGTGTAAAGCTTATTCAGAGCGAAAAGGTGGTGCCACATCGAGTAGAAAAAAAATCGGTTTTTAATTGTCCTGATGCCAAAAACCGTAGAAAAAGCCAACAATAATTCGGTTTTTAACTGACCTTAATCTTCTTCAAGAAATTTTCAATGTGGTGTCCACTATTTTCTGTTAGGAGGTGTAAACGTAAAACGGTATTTTCCACAGCAGCTTCGATTGTATCAGTGCTGATGTTGTTAACGTGCTGAGTAATGCGGCATTTCAAATCCGCTAAGAAATCCGCAAATACGCACTAGTGGAGCACTGTACACAACATTTTTCAGAAATCTCCAGAGCCAAAAGTCACAGGGAGTGATGTCCAGTGATCGTGGCGGCCAGGGAGTTAGAAAATGTCGGCTGATAATACGGTCATTTCCGAAATGGCATTGCATCACCATCGACAATTAACGAGAATTCAAGCTACTCAGCATTTTATACAAGACGTTAATTTGCATATAACCACTTGTGCAGCGCCATCTTTAGGTCACTTTTTTTCCTAATTTTTTTCCCCACACCAAACAAATTCCCCCTGTTTGGAGTATATTCTGGTGAAATTTCAGGTCTTTCTGACCAGTGGTTCTTTTTTTACAGCGTTTTTAAATTTGAAATTTAATTATGATCACCCTATATATATATACTACTGGCCATTAAAATTACTACACCAGAAAAGCGGCACACGACACACGTGAAATTTGCATAACAGGTAGAACTTGCTGTGATTGATATGCAAATGATTAGATTTTCAGCGCATTCATAAAAAGCAGGCGACAGTAGCGACATCTACAATGTGTATAAAACCAGAGATTTGACAGCAGTTTTCTTATACTCAATTTCCGTTTCAACGTTGTTTTCGGCAAAGAAAGTTGTAATGCCTCGTGTAAGAAGAAATGTTTATCAGCACGTGTCTTACTCTGATCGAGGAAGGATTATAGCCTACCGGGATTGCGGTGTATCGTACCGCAATATTGCTGCTCGCGTCGGTCGAGACCCAATGACTGTTAGCAGAATATGGAATCGATGGGTTGAGGACAATCATACGGAACGTCATGCAGGATCTCAGTGACAGCAGAGAAGACAGACATCTTATCCACATGGTCACAAGGGATCTTACAGCCACATCATGAACCCTGAGTCGAGAAATGGAGTCATTTGCAAGGCAACAAGTTTCTGCTCGAACAGTTCGACGATGTTTGCAGCTGCATGGATTGTCTGCACGGCGACCATGGCTTCGGCTACCATTGACGCTGCGTCACAGACAGGAGCGACTTCAATGGTGTGATCAGCGATGAACCTGGACGCGGGAATGGCATCACGTCAACTTTACAGATAAATCTCGGTTCTGTATGCAGGACCATGATGGCTGCATTCATGTTTTGAGGCATCGTGGAGAACGCGCATTGCCAGCTTGCATTGGACATGGCCATACTGGCCCATCTATTGGAGTGATGGTATGGGGTGGCATTGGCTACACGTCTCGATCCCCTCTTGTTCGCATTACCGGGACTTTGAACAGCAACCGTTACATTTCCGATGTGTTAAGGCCCATGGCTCTGCCCTATCTTCGAGGCCTCTCTAATGCTTTGTTTCAACAGGATAATGCATGACCACATGTTGCCCGTACTGTTCTGAACTTCCTTGATAATGCCATCACTCATCATCCACTACTGTCGATGAACTGTGGCATAGTGTTGAAGCTGCATGGACTGAGATCCCCGTACACGTCATACTATCTCTGTTTGACTCCATGCCTAGGCGGATAAATGCTGTTATTGCAGCCAGAGGTGTCTCCTCTGGGTACTGATTTCTCAAGATCTATACATCTTAATTTCCTGTAAATCTAATCACTTGTTATTTCTACTATAAATGTATGTGTCCAATAAATATCGTTCTGTTGTTTGCATTCCTTCTTGGTGTAGCAATTTTAATGGCTAGTAGTGTGTGTATATATATATATATATATATATATATATATATATATATATATATATATATAGATTAGTTTTTGATACTTAAATATATGTACCATATAATACACTGATGTGGAAAACTTATGCAACAATGTCAGTGTTAAGAAGATAGCCATTCAATTTCGGTAAAGGGGGATTATAATCAATACAATGAACACGCGAATTAGAAAGGTCATGCATCTGCAGATGTCAAGAACAAAATGCCGCAGACAACGTATGTATCTACATACAACACATGTAGTCTACGCTGAGTCAGTAACTACAATAAAAGGAAGGACGGAAACACAGTTAAATAAATTCTCTATTAGTGTAAGTGATTTCTTTCGAGAAAACTGGGTAAAGCAAAACATATAGACAGCTTCACACGAGAAAAAAAATTGGGGTTTAATGTTACCGGTGTAGCTGAATAGTTCGGAATCACAACAAAAGTGTCATTTCATGGTTTTGTTGAGCGTTTCAAACCATAAGTACACCTGTTAGAAAGGTTAGTTACATCCATCCGAGGAAAACGACTGCAGTTTATTACCAATATATCAGCAAATATGTACAGCAACGGGGTGACAAGTATTGTGGTTTACTGTGTCCTGACGCCTACTCAAAGATAGCTTATTCACTAGCCTTCCTGAATGCTACACCGCTTTGAAAGTTATCCATCTGTGTGTCACCAGAGTTGTGAGAAAAACACAAAAGCTGCACACCACATCAATAGTGTCGATTCCTTATGCCAAATGATTTGGACAGAAGTCAGGACATGGTTTCATCTCAATGACATCGTGTAAAGAGGCTATTATGGTGGCCCAGGAGTTCTCATCTGGTTGAGTATTGTGCAGAACTGGCGAACTGCGCTTAACGTTTTCGAAGGTGATTCTGTAATTGAGATCTCTATTGTAAGGAGGTGATCCTTCCTCAAGTGCGTTATTTCCGAGATGCCATTGGAGCAGACATGTTTTTTATAGATGGTAATGCAGGGTAACAATGGACTCCTGCAGTTCAGCAGCTGCTGGAAAGGAAAGATATCTATAGAATTGCTTAGCCAGCGTTCTCCTCTGATTTAAACCCCATAGAATATCTGTGAGATGCTTTGGGGAAATGCGTCGAGGCACGATTACATTTGTCAGGAACAACAAACAACTGAACAAACACTCAAATAAATCTCATAGAATATACGGAATGCTTTAGGGAGACGTGTTGAGGCATGATTAAATCCTCTTGGATGACTCAACAGTTGAAACAAATACTTATTGAGGAATGGGTACTCTCAACTCAAGAACTTTTAAACAATCTAAGTAAGGGAGATGGTACAAAGCAACTACCACAGTAAGGAAAAGGCATATCCCATACATAAAAATATCCACTTGTTCTTCCTTTCAGGCAGACAATCATGTGTAATCATACTATAAGTTCAATAAATCGTTTTTTGTTTGCGTACGTTACAGATATTTTAGCGCAACTATGCTTCCGTCATCATTTGAATTCAAAATGCTGTCTCGCACTTCTTAATTTCTTGTCTCCCATAATATTTCTAAATTAGGGCAAAAAACACCTGTTGCTTAAGTTATGCACACCAGTGTGTGTGCATAATGTATAATATAATACATAATAATAAATTATTTATTAATGATATTTAAAAATTTGTAGATAGCTAACTGTATTTTTATTGATGTATACATTGTTTCATTACATTCTCATATCAATTGAATATTTTTAACATAGATTTCATTAAAAGGGTTTATTGTATTCTGGTAAAAGTGAAGTTACTTTGATATCCTATTTGAAACTTTTCTGATTATTAAAATAACAAAAATATAAACATTATTTGAAAATTTCATGAAATAATGAAAAAATATTCACATTTCTAAAATTGTGAAACTTATTTATATTATGTCTCGCTTTTGTAATACGCATTCCTATATCTCTAAAAATATACAGAACAATTATTTACGCAATAAGACCAAACTAAAACTATTAGTATGGAAATTTATCGAAACTGTAATAAGAGTTTCAAAGAAACATTAAAACAACAGCAGGATTATATGAAATAGTGTGCATTAAAATTTATAATTGAAAATATTATATATTTCACCATTAAAAATATAACATATTTAATTATTAAAAATATTAAATTTTATAAATTTTTTTATAAATCTCAATAAGTATTTACAAAATTTAATTATTTAATTAAATGTAAAATGTTAATTAGTAATAATGTATCGATATTAAGATTAACGAAAAGGAGAGTATATAATTACATAATTACCAAAGGAATTTTGACCTTACAGTAGCTATTTATAACGAGCGAATATTAAAGTCAATAAAATTTGTAGTGTCCTTAACATATTTCAATTATCTGCTTTGAATTATCCGCAATTGCTTAATTTCTCCAGATAATCTCTTTAAAGGGCTTCTAAAATTAACTGCTACGTGTTAAGTTCAACTATCTTATCAAGCTTTTAGGCAGCCGATTCAGCCTCAATCGATTAATCACTGGACAGGGCCTTTCCACCTTGTCCCATAATTCAATACATTGGACAAACGTTTCAATTAATTTTCCAGTTGTCTTTGAAGAGTTAGAAAATCCGATAATTATTTCCTTTTGTTATAGACACTGTATTGTGGTTAGACGGCAAGGTATGGTGTAAATTATTACCGGTTAAATTGTGTTTCTGTTAGAAAATAGTTACGTAATTAAGTTATATCTAAGTATGAGCTTTTTTCTTTGAGCGTTTGAAATAGTTTTTATTGGAAAATGAAAAAAATACTTTTTATTTATATTTAAAGAATTAGCAGGATTTTTATTTTCACCTTTTCTACTTCAATTTTTTTTTTAAATTCAAGCGTAACCAACTATTGAAAAAAAGTAAGAGATATTAAGGTTTGCACATGAAAACAAGAAGGGTTAGTAATGAATAAAATGTGATTGATTTAATTAAAGCAATGGGAATATTATTTATTCAGTTATGTTATACTATTTGAATATTGTTTTGTTAGTACATAATGGCATCAAAAGAATGCAATTTATAAAAAAATATTATATTTTTGGCGAAATTATAATAAAGATATACTGTAATGTGGATGCCAACTAGTTTCATTTAACTGTAAGTGTTTAAATCAAATAAGCTCCATATCTAAGATTTAAATTTTAGTTGGAAAAAAATTAAAATTATAATATTAGTCAAATTTCAAAATGTTAATTTTTTACAATTATTAAAATTTGAATATTAATTTCTTGAATCAATTAAAATATAATGACAGAACTTTTTAAATATCTTACTTGATAAAATGCAACCTATTTTTAAAAGTCTCAAGAAAATGAAAATTTGAAATTTATTCGTTCAAAAGTTTTTAAAAATAGTTATAATTATTATACAATGATTTTGAATATAAAATGCGAATCGATTTCAAATTTAAGCTGTTTTTCGAGTAACAGCTAATATGAAATAACTGCTAATTGCAAATAAATCTATATAAACAACTTAGAAATACGATAAGCAGTTTTACAAAATGTTTTTTAATTATTTATATGACCTTACGATAATTTATAAGTTTGATAAAAATTATTATTGTTTCTTATTATAAATAAGGAAGAAGACAATTTATATATTTGTCACTTTTTAACTTGTGTGAAAATATATGCATATTTATTTGGAATCAGTTTTTAAATAATTTTAATTTATGTATATGATATAAAGAATTAATTATTACGTGTATATATATATATATATATATATATATATATATATATATATATATATATATATATATATATATATATATATATATATATATATATATATATATATATATATATATATATATATATATATATATATATACATATATATATGTGTATATATATATATATATGTATTTATATATATATATGTATATATATATATATATATGTATATATATATAAAAAGCAAAATAGTTCGTATAAAAAATTGCTGGAGCCTAAATTATAATCGCATGAAATCTCCATCAAAATTTTAATTATTATAGTAAAAGTATTTAAATATTAAAGAAAGTTAATAATTAAAAATTACAAAGTTAGTCATACAGTTCTTGCAAAACATGTTTGAGTAAGAATTCTCATAGTATGAACATAATCATAAAAAAATATAAATAAATGAAAAGAAAAGAAGGCGCTTATAAATTATTGCTGCACATATAAGTGTATAATAAGGCAAGAGAGAAAAACGTAAATAGGAACATCTTACTTTTTTAAAGGATACGTAGACATGCATAAGTAATCTTGAAGTAAATGTTAAGAGAATGCTGCTGTTAAAAAAGGTGTTATATGCAACAAAAATAAAATAAAATTTTTATTCTTATATAGAGGCATAATTTCAGAGATTTTCGGTTTGTCATTGTGTGTTCTCTTTATTTTTTATATAGTTATTGATATATATTGAAAAATATACTTTATATTATAAATTTTTGGTTTAAAACAATTTGCGTTACATTAATTTATGCTTCAAAAATATTTCCTAGTTTAAAAGCAGAATATTTTTTAATACCATAAATTTCTTAATTAGTCTTTAATTTCTCTTATAAAACTATTGCATATGCTTACTTACTTAACTTATTGTATGAAAATAAATGCAGGCAATAATTTTTTACTTTTACTTGAATGTATTTACTTGAATGAAATATAAATTAAAGTAAATATTAAGTACAACACACAATTTCTTTGTTAAAAAAAACAATTATTAAGTTGTGGAATAACAAGTAAATTTTTTTAAATTACCATATAAATTGATTTATAAAACATTTTTCTACTTTTGTTTAATTATATTTTTATTTGTGTGAATTTTGACCATAAATGAAGTAAAGTAAATTCAGCTTAAACGACTGAAATACATTTAATTATATTTCATTTCATAAATTTAAAAAGTTTGTGAACTAAAATATAATAACTGGTTTAGTTAATAATAATTAATTATCAGTTACTATTTTGTTTTCCTTTGTTCTTAAATTCCAAAAATGTTTGATTCACCATTTCTTGATGCACTATTTTACATATATGCATACATTTTTTTGATTTTTTTGAGGGAAAAATTTGAGACTTGTATTTATTAAAAGTTAAACATAATATTTAGTACATTTGTCTATTATTAAATATTAATAAGGGATCATATTCATTTCGAGTTGAGCAGAATGAAGAAAATTAATATTAGTTTACAGTTAATCAAATCACTAAGTTATTCTTGAAGAACGTTGGCTTCTAAAGCATTTTTAACAAGTGAATTATTCAATACGAATATCTTCTAAATCGAAATTTCTAATAAAATGCATGCAATTTCTCAAAAATTCTTTTTTCTTTTATTCCAACGATTCACGTCTTTTTTTTTAACCAAAATTACTCAATTATTATTAATAAACTTTAATAATTTTCTCTAAAGTATTCCTGCCTGTCAAAGAAACTCCATATCCAAAGTATAGTAACATAAATTATTTGCGAATTTCACTATTTTGGAGAATAAATAAATTAATTGTTTTATATTTGTTCATAAAAATTATCATACTAATTTTATTAATTATCTTAAATAGAAGAATTTCTGTCAATTAAGATAATTTTAAAATACTTAAAAACTTGGTTGTTTTACAAAATTTGAATAAAATTAGCAATTTAAAATGTAAATAAAATATAATCTATAAAATTTCTATCCTAATTTTTTCAAATATAAAAAACTTATTAAATAATATAAATATTGGGGGGAAAGTTAAAAAATTTGACGTTAATCCAATCTGTATTTAATAATTAATTCACGGGGTTTCATTTGAAATTTATCTCTTATGAAGACGTACTATGAAATAATCTTGTGTATTAGGAAATCTTATCCTGACAGTTTACTTTTAACAAGAAACTCTACGAAAACTTGTTCAATTTTCCAGCATACAAGGAAAATTTATCTCTTAGAAAGCGTATTAAAAAAGTAAAAAAGTACTGTCGAGATTTGAAAAAAGTTAAATTAAATGTAATTTTTTTGAAATTTTATTTTCTTATAAATAGAAATAGGCATCCAAAATTGATTTTAATGTCAACAATATTGCTTTTTTGTTAATTGTAAATTAAATCCATTGTTTTTCATGTATTAATATAGAATAAGAGAACCTAGAAGAGTATTTATTATAAATTTAAAATACAATAAAAAATCCTATCCTAAGCAATATTTTCAATTCTGACTAACATTGACTGTTGAATATGTATTCTTAATTAATAGAAAAAGAGCGCTTGTATTACCTAATAGATAATTTAATTCAACTAATTTGTTGTTAAGGCATCTCAAGGAAAGAAAAAGGTGTTCTCAGAATAAAAGAAATACAATATAAAGATATGTAATATACATACTGCATAATTTGATTGCTGATCGAACCCATACAAAATCATTGACTAAATATTTCTTTACACTGTACATGAAATAGGAAGGGTAATGTAAATTACAATACATTTAAATTGCAATAGAGCTACGGGAGAACGCAAGTACACAGTTTGAGATAGATCTTACATTATATTGAAAGAGAATGCATACAAACCGAACAAAATCATTGGCTAAATATTTCTTTACACTATACATGAAATAGAAAGGGTAATGTAAATTACAATATATTTAAATTGCAATAGAGCTACGGGAGAACGCAAGTACACAGTTTGAGATAGATCTTACATTATATTGAAAGAGAATGCATCATACTTTTGTATCTTGATCATTAAGTCTGCAAATGAGCCTTCAGATACTTCTAATTACTTTTTCTAACTCAAATTGAAATAGAGACATCTAGTTATGACCATCTAGTTAACGTCTAGTTCAGTGGATACTTGATAGTTCTCTGATGTAGAAAGATCAGTTTATTTCTTTCCTATTCAAGATGAATGTCCTCAACAAAATTATTATAAAAACACTATTTCAATAATACTGAATGTATTCCAAACTATATATTATGTCTTTTATATATTATTTTTATATGCATGTAAAATCTTTTACATTTTTATTCTTAATTATTCATTATTATTTATTCATTATTTTTTATTCTTATTATTTCTTCTTTTATTCTTATTCAAAATATTAAAAAAAAACTTACATATTAAAGAACAAACATTAAAAGAAACATGTAAAGCACTTTTTTCTTACCACCATGTTCACATTCCCTCATCATATTGTTTTTTAATGCATCTTTTCAAATACATTTTTAGAGAAGCATTTGAATAACTTGCAAATATGCTCTTCTTTATTAAAGTTTAGAAAGTATATTTTATATAAAGTTGCTCTTAATTCAAACATTTATCTCAATACTTACATTTTCTATGCAAGTCACATTATTCAAAATCTTCCATGTGTGTCAGCCTATATTTGGTTTAATATCGTTGCGATCAATTGCTCTTGTCATCCAGCAGGACAATAATACCTCTATCCAATATTACTTTATATTCAAATTTTGTAGTTGAAAAGCTCCATTTTCTTTATGCCGCATATCCCGAAATGCATCGGAATTTTTTTTGTCAGAAAGATTTTACAAAGGAATACATCAACTGAAAGCATCCATCTTTTATTTTGAGACGTTATAGACAGCAAAAGCATTTGTTTTGCAGTCTTCCAGCCGTTTCCTGACATTTCTACCGGCCAAATGAATTTTTATTTTGAATATGGGGAGATTTTCCTCTGGAGATAGATCTGTTTTTATTTTTTTAAAAAAAGTTGTATTATTATTCGATATATTTTTTTGACAGAATAGTTTATATCCATGTATTGTGTTTTTGGAACTTTGGAATTAATTAAAGGAGATCGAGTTGCTGTACTCGAATTTGTAATATTTTTCTAGATTTATAAGTGCATTTAGAATGAAAATTCAAACATTTAGAAGTCAATGAAATTAATGTTACTTTTAAATATTCATCACAAAAAAATAAATAAAAAAAGATATTTTTTTATTTACCTTTGCTTTTTTTTAAGACTTTTGCTTTTTTTTGAAACAGAAAAGCAAAAAATTCAAAAGTATTTAAAACAAAATATCTAATGTAGACAAATATGCGTAAATGCTTATTATAAGAAAATCAGCATTTAAAAGGATCTGATGAAAATCTGTAAATAAACAAAGCTTAGCTGCTTAACGAAAAAAAGGTTAAATTCACGATGAAATATGATTGTATTTAATATAATGATTAAAATTAGAACATAGAAAACAGCTTCATATCAGAAATTTTTGTTTTTGAATTTCATAAATAAATTTTATTTTGTTGTAAATTCACTTTTTTTCAGAATTTTTTTTTTTAAAAATGTGTCAGAATTTTACAAAAAACTTCTTACATACAATTACACACATACATTTTATTTTATCATATTTAACAACAATTAAGGTAAATTTTAAGATAAAGGAATTATTTTTCAGTTGTCAAATATTGAGGACTTTTATAAGCTTTGTATTTTAGAGTATCCAAAGAGAGAGTGTTCACCGTTATGTTACAGATTAAATCTGAGAAAGGACCATTGCCAATCGGGAAGACATTGGTTATGATAGTAAATTTACTGTTGCCAGGTACATCATTGGTTCAGTGCCAAGAGAATCTTCTGTAATAGACAGAAGACTTGAGTAAATTATGGTAAATACATCTGTAAGTATGCTTTGATACTTGTCATCGAGAGGGGGGGGGCACTGTGGGGTCCACCTTTTCACAAAGACGAGAGGTGGTGACGTCACATGGTGACGTCATATTGCATACATTGCCTGGGAGGTGAATTTTTGTGTGTGGGTTTCGTTTTTCCCCCGACTTTCTCTTTCACACACGTCTGTTATATGTTCCTTCTACAATGGTCAATGATAGTAATGATTTCAAATAAGAAAATTCTACCTCTATAGAAACTGAGGATGCTGCCTCCAAAAGTTCCCTATACTCTTCATGATACAAATTCTTTTCTAATCATTCATTTCCAGAAATGAAATATCAGTATATTTTTTTATGCTGAATTTGAATTTTTTTGCTTAATAATAATGAATGTCATATAGGGTTCATTTAAGAACTTATTGAGAGTTTCCTGGAGTTCATCATAAAAATATAATCATTTGAGTATCCGCATCTCTGGTTTGAATTTCCAAAAAAATTCACTTAAATTACTTGATTTTCTGATTTTTAGCTATTATTTTAAAGAATAATATATTAAATTTAACTTAGTACGCTGAACAAAATATCGTAGGAACTACAAAGTCACTAATATGAAAATAACAGCAATTATTTAACACTTTAAGAGCAGTAAGCGCAATTGCCTTTTGTTTCCATTAAGCTAAAAGGAAATACAGTGCTATCCTCACAGTTATGTTTTTAATTAATTTTTTCTATTAATCATTCTGTATTATAATTATTTAGATGTCAGGATTTTAAATGGATAAAATTTTAAAATTCTGAGACCATAAAATCTATAGTTAATGAATTACAATATTATATATATATATATATATATATATATATATATATATATATATATATATATATATATATATATATATATATATATATATATATATATATATATATATATATATATATATATATATATATATATATATATATATATATATATATATATATATATATATATATATATGTGTGTGTGTGTGTGTGTGTGCGCGCCCCTAACCTATGGTTGAGAGTGGTTAGCGTTCCTGACTCTTAGGTTGTTGGTCATGGGTTCGAAACACGGTTTGTAATTCAGAAATTTTTTTGTTCAAAAATCATACTAAAATAACGCATTTGATAAAATGAATTGATTATGAATTTTTGAGTACGTCATTGGTCTCATAGGAAATGGTTTCTTTTATATTTAGAAGAAATCACCCACATACATTTACACAGTCTATATTATACATACATATAGTAATTTACTATTGCTTTTTGATTAACATAAGAAATATGGAAATATGCTATTTAAAATTATATTGTAAAACAAATTAAAGATTAATCACTTGTGTTCAATGAAATTAAAATAATGAATAATTTTTATTTAGTGATAAAAAATATATAAATTTTTTTTTAATCATGTAAACTTTTAAAATTATCAATGAATTTATTTAGAAAGTTAGTTATGAAACTAACTAAAATGTATTCACCGAAAATGTAATGGGGAAGAACAAAATAACCTGTACCTTTAAATTGATCTTTTGCATGAATAGTTAAATGTCTTTTCACTTCACTTACCTCTGTGAAGTATTTAAAATAGTTAGTGCGTTATTGTTTCTTTAAATTATCGGGGAACAATGAATTAAAACCGCGAAGCAAATATTCAGATTTAACTACAATTTCTTTTGTATTTTAAATACCTACGATGAAGCTGTTATATTTAAATTCTTTTAATTTAAAAAAATAACTATTTTCTTCTCTTTATTCAAGTGTGTAAAATGAATTAATTCGTGTGCTAATGAGTGTGTGTCGAAATAATGCATTTCTTTCAGTAAAATAATTATCATCGGAATTAATTTAAAATTAAGGATAATTTTTTGAAAATAATGTGTTGGAATAATACATTATAAAGACTAAAGGAAAAATTTTTAATGAAATATTTTTGAAAAACTGACCAAATTGTTGAATAACATTTACATAAATACTTTATTATCAATCAAGTGTATGTTGTATGCAAACATTTTGTACTTTTAAAAATGCTAATGAATTAAATAATTTGATTTTTACATTATTTAATAATATTAGTAACATGATAGAGTATAAAATAATTACTTTTTAAATATTTTTATTATTTTTTCTAACATGAAATATAAGAGATAGTTATTATAAAAGATAAATTTTTTTTACAAGGCACATTTTAAACAATAATTAAGTGCAAACACTATTCAATTATTATACAAAAGTCATTAAATGAAAATTAAAAAAACGAATAAAAAATATGAATAGTAAATTTTTTAAAGAAATTAAAATTTTAGATTTTTGAGAAAACGAATTCTTTTTAAACTTTCTATTTACTTTAATTTTAAATTATATATTTATTTTTAATATTAATTCCATAAAAACTAATCTATTTTACATTTAACAATTGCATTTATTTTCAAAAGTTTTGGTTTATTATGAATATAATGCATAATATTTAGTGCCTATAATGCAAACTTTTTAAATCATTCGACATTCAATTAGATTTTTTTGTTATAATGTATCAAAAATTAGTAACTTTGTTTAAAAATTTTTTCCCGGAATTCATTTTTAAATTTTTAGTTTCTTTAATTGGTTATTTTAATATTTTCAGATGAATGTGTTATTTGAATTGAATGCCAAAAAATGTTGAAGATCGTAATTTCGTGAGCTATTCTCATAAAAAATATTTTTAAAATAAACATTTAAATTAATTATTGCATTTAAACAAATAACATTTAAATAAAATTATTTAAATACATTTAAAATAAACGTTTAGTTAACACAAAATAAAGAGTAAAATTTTAAAATAAACATTTTATATACACACATGTTTTAATTAATGTATGTATTTGGAAAAAAAAATAGGAAATTAAAAAAATATTTGTCAACAATGATGGAGTATTTTTGAAAGTGGAAAAGCGTTTTTCACACGCAGTTTCTTAAATGTTATTTTTTTTCTTTCTTTTTGAAATAAGTTTTTATACAGCACTTGATTTAAGGAATCCAAATTTTTATTTAAAAATAAAATTAACGTCAGATTTTTTTAACCAATTAAACTGATAGTAATGATATGAGAAATGCAAAAATAATTTTAATGAAGATTTAACTTCCTTATCAATTTTAAAATAATAATTTAAATTTCCTTATGTTTTTATATTTACTCACTTAATAAGTCACATTTCTGATATTAAGTAATATTTCAAATTAAAATTTTTGTTGAATTTTAAGCAAGATTATTGCTGGTTAAAAAAAATTTACTTCTCAAATATTTTGAGATCAGTTATTTAAATATATTTTTTGTATTTAAACAAAAATTCAAATATATTTTTAGAATCTGTACTATTTTTATCTTTGTTATATCAATAAAATGTAAGTTGCAACTGTTACCACAGTTCACCAAAAGATGGCGCTGAATATTCTAAGCCTCCATGATCTGGAGAATTTCATTCATTTACTCCTATTCAGAGCTTACAAAATGAAGTTTTTTTCACGCACATTTAAAAAGAAGATATTTGGTTAAAAATAATTAAAATTTAAAAATAGATAAACAAAGAAAGTCAAATACAATCCTTATTATTTATTTAATAAGCGTTATATTATAGTCAATTTCAAAATATAGAATTTCTTATTTAAAAATGAAATTTTATATCATCTAAGAAATATTGATTAAAATGAGCAAATTTTCTCTACAGGAATTAAATTTAAACTGTTTGAAATACATAATGTCTTCAATAATCTAGAAAGTATTATTTTTTGTTTCTTGAGCAAGAACTTCAATGTGAATATTTTAATTAAAATATATTCATATTTAAAAAATGGATGAAATATTTTTGTGATATTTTACTTAATTGCTTTACCATAGTAGAGAAATTTTCATTATTATATCACATATTTAAATTTTAGGTAAAAATATTTTTATTTTCATTAATATATTCATAATGGAAAAAATTAAAAACCTTTGATAAAGGGTTTAAAACTAATATGCTGAGGAATAGTTAAAATTTATCTGTCAAACCTTACACTAAAAATTAAATTTTAATAATATCAATACGTTATAAAATAAGTTACATGATTTTATTGAAATTCATTGTTTTGGATTACCAGAACAATACTATTGGATAATTACCTCTCATCTTTCATCTTAAGCATTTGTAATATTACAAATTACAAAATATTCCTATAATGTTTAAAGTTTTTTTTATAAATTATGTATATATATGTATATCAAATTTTTAAACAACTGCATGTAACTTCATGTTTATAAAAATACTTCTGTAAAGAGCACTAAATTTCTAAATTTTGCTATTTTAAAGCCGTATATGAAACAAATGAGATTTAGTTTGATTTAGCTAACAATGTATTTGAAATCAATTAAAAAAGAAAATTTTTCAGAGCTTTATAATCAAAGATTTATTATCAACTTTGTCTAACCCCTTTGATATAATAACTGTACTATTACGTCACATTTAAGTTCTGCAATCATATTTAAAGAAATAATGATTTTATGAATACATTAAAAAATGAAAAGTTTTTAATGTAAAGTTTATAACAGTAAATTAACAGTAAAGTTTTTAATACATTAATACAATTTAATAAGAAATTCTTGAAAAATAACATTCCATGATCACGAAATATAGATAGAAATGATAATATATGATAGCAAAGTTTGTTTTCATTAATAAATGTACTTTAAAATATCTAAGAATATGTAACTAAGCGACAGGATTTGCAACAGAAAAATCATCAAAATATTCAGTGAGTTCAAAACTTACATTGATTGAGATGAACAACTGAATTTGTTAGAAAAATAATAGATATAATCTATGTAAAGACTTTTCATGATTTTAAAATTTGTCTTATGAGATTTTTGTTGTATTTGTAAGGATTTTTATTATTTAAGATTTTATATGTGTGTGTATAGTATGAGATCTTTATTATATTTGATTTTTTAAATATTTGTACTTAATAGCAGAGTATCTTAAACTAAAAAATAATAAAAATATGTTGTAGAAGAAAAACTAATACAGCTGTCTTACGCGAAAAGTTTTAATTGAATTCCTGATGTCGAGTTAATAATATTCTACTTTGTTTACGTTAATTAAAATAAAGATTTCTATAATAATAGACTGATATGTATATTTAGTAAGTTTTAAAAATAGCTGTGGAGTTTTTTTTACTTTATTTTGTCAGGTGGAATAATTTTAATGCAATATTGTGAAAATTAATGCATTTTTACTTTTGCTTAAACAATCATTTGATACTTTTTTTTTTGATAAATGCTGGCATTTGGGTGCCTAACCCTTCACCACAGCAAGACCGGAAACTGCTACTCATTTGTCGTTACCCAGCGAGCACCCAGTGCTGGGGAAGCCCTCGCCAGGGCTATGTTTTCCCTAGCCCTGGCGAGCACCTGTGAACCAAGACACCAAGGCAAGTAGCATCACCCACGCCATACAACCACGAACCCTTTTATAGGGTGGGGCACGTTCATACATCATTACAGAAGAAAGGAAGAGAGACACAAAAAGAAAGAAACATCCCGTCCAGAACTGGAATTCGAACCTGGTACCAACAGCTCAGGAGTCAGGAACGCTAACCACTTAGCCATTGGTCGGCAATGGATGAAGTATTTATTTTTATAATTGCATGCTACTGTGGTAGCGTTTCGTGGACCCAAGCGACAAATCCGATGTTCCTCTCTCGAGATAGACAGGCCTTTCATCCCTTCAGTGGGTCAATAAAACTGAGTGGCAAGCATGTTTGGGAAATAAACATTGGGGGCTTCACGTTAGGTTGACCCTGTCGGTCAGGAAAACAGGTATGGGAACTATAGGCTTTGTCCACACGGAGATGTCGTGCCATTGAGTTTAGTTTAGTATTTTTCTTTCTATAGAATCGATTCAAAATAATTCATTATTTATGTACAAAGTTTAAAAATTCATTAAATATATTATTTTTTGATTATGTGAAATGTAAAATTATCAACATTTGACGTCACAGATGCATTATAACCCAGAATGCCTAGTTCTGAATTTTTTTGGCGATGAAGAAATGTTGCGAAGATGACGTATTGTGACATGTGCGATGACGTAAATACTAGGTTTGCCAAAATAGAATTTTCTGCATTATTTTAATAGGTCTCCATATTTATGACGTAATAAAAACCAGATTGTCAAATACATAGGAAAATATGCCAAAAAATCACCCAACTCAGAATTTGATATCCTGGATTAAACGGCATCTGTGCCTATTTGACTTTTAATTAAATGCGAGTATTATTATTTCTAAGTGTAGATATTATCAGATATTACTTAACTAAATGAAGTGACTGATGTAATTTTTGTTGTGTTAAAGAAGTCTCTTTTTTTCACAATAACGTAAGTAACGTAGTTTTATACTGTGCTACTGAAAACTGAGTATGTGAGCTTTTACTTCTTAGATGAGAAGAAAATTCCTATATTTCTAATATTATTTTATAACATTTTTTTGACGTAAACTTTAGAAAATCTTATCTTACATGGAAGAAGTAAAAGAGATTGATAAGTGCTATTCCAGAAGTAACACCTGTTCTTTATTCATTCTTTAAGATGAAGAAAGTAAAGTTAAATATCAAAGAAACTAAAATTTTCACTTCTACAGTTTATTTTTATCGTAAAATTATAATAGATTTCTCATTCGAGAAATGTTAAATTAAATATTAAATTGCAAAGATTTAAATGTGAACTTTTTTAAGCGTTTTATTCTTTCAATAAAACTAATTTAATATGATAATAAATCACATTTAAATGGTTTTTATTGAAAACTAATAATAGTAAATATAATTTTAAAGTATATCTGTATTTATATTCAGCTGTGCAGTTAGCTCCAATAATTTTTATCTTAAATTTCAAACATTTGCAGTGTTTTACTTTTGAAAAAAAAACTTTTTAAAAGCAAAAAGGAAATGATTTCAAATATATATCATCGCATACATTAATTACAGAAATTTAAAACTGTTAAAATAACAGATTATTATTCTTTATTTAGGTACATATATGTGGTTGCCCATTTCTTTAAATTAACGTCGTTTAAAAAAAGCGTTTTTTGAATTATAATATTTCTGTACAACAATATTGTCAATTGAATCAAAGCCATGGAATTGGAGTGGAAAATGCATGCTGATGCAAACAGCATGGATTGTAAGTTCAAAATCTTTGACAGATACTTGACTTTCAAACAACTATATTTTTTCAATTTCTACTATTAGTTCACACTCTTCCTATATACATATATATATATATATATATATATATATATATATATATATATATATATATATATATATATATATATATATATATATATATATATATATATATATATATATATATATATATATATATATATATATATATATATATATATATATATATATATATATATATATATATATATATATATATATATATATATATATATATATATATATATATATATATGTATGTATGTATGTATATATATATATTTTATCTTACACCCGACTTTGGTTTTTCAACCATCAGTCTCTGTCGGGCAGCCCAATACAATCTTGAGGTGAATGAAAATCATCTTCCGCAGGATTTCTAACTGCGACGTCCGAAAGTCCAGTGCAAGTGTAAAGATGGTCACCAGTCATGTCCACTAGTCCACAAAAAGGGCAGGTTGGAGAGTCCTTTAAACCCAAACGGTGAAGGTGTTTTTGCAGATAATCATGCCCAGTTTTAAGGCGAAAATTTGCCACTCCCACAGCTCTGTGGAGGTTACACGGAATAGGCTTTGTTAGTAAGGAAGCCCATGCTTTCCCCTTTATGCACATCTTGTAAACATTTCTACGATAGGAGGCTATATTTGACTTAATAAGCCTTTTAACAGTATGGTACTCCATGGCTGGAGAAGGCTGTTGTAGTTCTGAGATAGCCTTTGCCAATTTATCAGCTGCGTCATTTCCCGCGATACCACAGTGACTGGGTATCCATTGCAGCACAATTTGACGTCCTTCTTCAAGTAGAGAACTAATTGCCATTTGACAGAGATAAACAGGCCCGATACTTCTAGGAGCAATTGAAGAGAGAGACCTGATGGTGGCCTGAGAGTCTATGAAAAATACTATGTTGTTCTCATTATCCTTTCCTATATATATATTTAAAAAATATTTTTTATTCATCTACTAAATTTCAATTAAATTTTTTAACTTGTTAATATATTACACTTGATGTTAATACAGTTTTTCAAACATTAATTCACTAATTAAATTAAATTAAATTTTATATGACAGAAAAAATCTTTTATATCAGATATTTAGCAGGATATAAATTTAAGAAAAAATTATTTACTAATTACTGCATAGGCAACTATATTTTAATGAAAGTTATAGTCAATTATTATTTATAACATAATGAAGTTCGGTACTAATATACTATCCCAATGGCACAGGCAATGAAAAACTCTACTTGATGGGAACAATAAAATTCCTGGCTCCTTACCACGAGCTGTTGGTGTCGCTTGTTTCCGGGTGACAACTGGACATGACTATCTACAAAGGCATCTGCATTGAACAGGTGTAAGGGATTCTGCTCGTTGTCCTTTGTGCAATCATGATGATATAGATGCTGCTCACCCCAAGAGCGGTCCTGAAGTTTTAAAGTTTATGGCTGACAAATCTTTTGATGCTATTAAAGGACTTAATTGTTGTTTTTATACTTGTTCATCTTTTATTGGGCTGCTCGTCGATTAATGGCAGAGATTCTGAGGACGGGTGTAGGATAAAAAAATTTATCCCAATGACTATTTTCGCCAAAAAAATATGTCAATAAATATTGTAAATTTTAATTATTGTTTCAAAATAAGAGAGAAAAGCAAATTTTTTTACTTCAATTTCAGATTCTTAATCATAAATTAAAAAATTAACTGCACTAAATTAAGAAAATATTAAATGCGAGTGCAGTCACTAATATCTAAACTGTAATATTTTGGCGTATATATTTTTGCAGAAATGTTTGACCAGATATTACATGAATAACCAAAGCTTTTTGTGTATTTCTTCATCTATTAAGAAAAGATTCAACAGAATTAAAAAAAATTTGAACCAATAAATAAATAAAGATAATTTTTCTTTGTTGATCAAGGTAGAAATTGATTTTAAATTTTTTTATTTTACTCGTTTGATTGTACGTTTGTGCTTTTGTTTCTTGAATTGGCTGTACTATTTATAAGGACCATGCGAATACATAATTTTTTAAAATTTTAGTTATGGTAGTCTAATGAAATTGAACACAGAGTTTCTGATGATCGTTCTGAATCTTTTGAATCCAGAACGAAGAATTCATGAATTCCACGTTCAGGACACAGTCATAAAATTTCGACAGACTCGACAGCAATAATGAAATACTATAAATCCCAGTCTCATCAGCTATAATGAATACTTCACATAGGTTATAATTTTTTAGCAATATTAGCATAAAACTTTAACAATCTCATAAACTATAATTTTCACTGTGGCAGAGAAATTTGCCACTGTGAGAAATCTGCTGATAAGTATTTCTTCTTCTGACAAGAAGCATCTCTCGCACAAACTTTTCACTAAAGACCAACATCATTTATGTTTCAAAAACCTGCTGCACAATTTTTTTTTATTTAAATACATTGTAATACCAAAGATTTTGCAAGAATACGCTGGAAAACAAATCAGAAAGAAAAGGAAAGAGAAAAATTATGCAATAATATATTTTCCTGTTGTTTGAATTTCACTTCACATCACTTCTTGTTGTTAATATTTATGAAACTTTTGGAATCACATTACAAGAAAGTTTCCAAGTAAAGGAAATTTCTCTAAATTCTTAAACTTTTTTTAAAGCTCTTCAGTGAGAAAGCTGTTTAGGTATGTCTTATACTTATATGAAGCTATAGAGTAAGCAACGCATGTGGCATTCGCAATTGAAGAAATTTAAACAAAAAAAAATATTTAACTTTATTTCTCTCCATTAATTTTTAAGTGCACTAACTTGATTATGTTTTTCAGTTTTATTCAAATTAATTGATTAACAAGTATATTCGCATTTCATGTCAGAACTAAATCCATTAATTGTTGAAGTGAAGACTACTTAACTGCCAACTTAAAATTAAAAAAAAGATCTGTAAAAGTTTCAATAATTATTATTTCTTTATTAAATAAATTGTTTGTGATTTGCTTAAGTGGTTTAAATAAATGGTTTGCTATAATAGTTTTTTTTTTAACTAACTAGATAATTTATATTGCAAAATATTTTTGGTTAGACAATTGAATTCGATCACTCTCACTTGTTTCAATTACTTTTTAATAGGTATGATTTACATTTGCTTAAGTATCACGTTATCAAGACGCCTTTATTATCATGGCTTCATCATAATAGCAAGTAACTGCTTAGAGTGGATGGTCTTAGGTTGGAATCCAGCCACTCTGGAATGGTAAGGAACTTTACATTTGGTTTTTAGTATGCGCAGAATATACCTGTTTTCTTCCATTTCAGAAATGAATATGAACCATCATCTGTGAAAAGTTTTTTTGATGACAAAACCCTGTTGATGCTAAAAGTCTCACAATGGTTTCCAGCTGCTATGGGATCCTCACTACACGCTATAAAATCAGTCAACCAAAAATTCAAAATGACCTATTTTGGTAGAGAACTTTCTTACGACTTAAAAGTACCTGATTCGATCCTCTTCATTTTCCTAATATTCATCTGAGAGAGTAAATACTTGGGTGTTTTCATGTCATATAAAACCAATTATAAATAAAAAGTCCTCCCAAAGAGCGTTTCTCAACAATAATCTAATGCACGATATTAAAAGTTGCTTATTTTTAATTGAAATATATTTATCATGTTGTAAGTAGATCATATTACAGAGTATTTCTTACTGCACATTCATGGTAAATAAAATGGAGAAAATAATGTACCATTATTTAGATCACGTTGACAAAATAAATACATCACGCAGGTCAAATATATTAATAAAAAATACAACTGAAACCACATCCAAAATTTCTTTCAAAATGATGCTTATCTCAAAATTTTTTTTCTCCACCAAATGTGAAACACACTCTATATTAATCAATTTTTTGTTGCGCATTAAAAACATCAAGAAAATTTTAAGCTTTAACCCACTGATTATTTTGTCTCTTTTTATACCTATCGTAAGCATAATTTTGAAAAGAAGATACTTTAGAAATTTTAAAATTTCTTCATATAATGAAATCAGAGTGAAATACTAACTAATTGAACTTCATTACAAAAATAATAAATTTAAAATGATATTGAATACAATTACAAAAATAAATAGCTTTATGAAAATAAGGAATGTTTTTAAAATGCTATGCGAAAAACTCTCTCTCTCTCTCATATCATATTAATAGAACTTAAATAAATTCTTTCTTTTTTTATTTGATTTGAATTCAAGAAATAGCATATATAGAAAATATAATTAATTTATTACTGGAAAAGAATAAAATTATAATATTTTAGAATAAATAAGATTTATTTAATTTCAATTTATTCTTAAGTTTTATCATTTTTGTAAAAAGTTAGTTTCACATGCATTTTCCAAATAAAGTCAGTTTTATATAGGAAATTCAGCAGAGTTTACAGAAACAATTTTTTATTACTTTTAAATTGCTTTAAACTTTAATAATATTTTTATTCACACATTAATTCTCAACTGAACTAAAACAGAAATAGAAATTTTTAGAGGTCGTTACAGAATAATAAAATTATTTAGAAAAATTATTCAAAGGGAATTGTAATGTGTATTCTGTTTTTCTTTGTTGTACAATGTTTCATTTTTATTTAAAATATCATGACAACTTATAAGTAAAACCTTCATTTGAGAAAATGCAAAGCATGTTTATGCATAAAGTATTTTACGAATTGAGAATTTTAGTTTTAAAGTGAATTTAAAATATTTTTAGAGACACTTATTTTTACAAAGGCGTGAAAGAGATTGCTATGAATCAACGTAAAGTAAATTATTTGCTTTTCTGTATGAATTTATTACCATATATTTTTAAAAGTAAACTTAAACTCAATAAATCATGCATGAATTCGACGAAAATAAACAATTTTAGTTTGAATTCTGTAGTGTTTAGATAAGAATTTAGCAAAACATTTTTAAATAAAATTATATAACATCGATATTTATTATTTTCATTGTAAATCTTGATTTATTTGTTTAATTTATTTCATCAGTTAATAGATCACTAAATATAAAATAAGTTTGATGCATTGATTCTAAAATTCTAAAAATACTTCTAAAAAAAGATTTTCTTAATGATTCTAAATGACTTCAGTCTCTATGTTTCTGAATTTTGCATTAAAATCTACAATTTAAGAGACTATATTAATCAAATAGGCAAAATTTTTATACATTTAAAATACTTTTAAATAGAGACCAGTACATTTAAATAGGCTTATAATGAAAATATTTAGTTATACGATTAAATGATGATTAGCAACATTTAATATCATGCATTTTGTTTTTCCGAAAAATAGTTTCTTAAAAATAACTTAATATGCAATTAAGGATTTTTTATTTAAGTATATTTTATGGTATTGAGAACAATCATAATTTTATATAATTTAAATCTCAGCATTTATTGAAAATGATTATTGATAAGTCGTTTTTTGAATTTAGTTCTCTAGTTCTAGTTCTAGGTAACTAGTTCTTTTAAAATTCCATTGCTTTTAAAATCTAATTATTACAATTCTCATAAAACAAAAAAAAATTGATGGCATGTCTGATTTAAAATCATAAATCATTATATTTATTGATAAAGAAATGGAATGTGGTGTACTTAGATATTAAAAGTGAGATATAATAGAAATATAATGTTTAAAGTTAGGTTTATTAATCAAAAAGCTGTTATTTCTCTCATTCTTTGAATAAAGATTTATCACAATATTTTTATTTCGAGAATTTATTAAAGTTCTCAAGCTTTTCTACCTTCAATGCTCTTATTTTAAAGAAATAGCAGATGGCTAATGCTTTAGGAAAGAGGATAGTGGTTAAAATACTCTGTTAATCCATCATTCACAATTATAAAGTATTTATGTCGTCTTATTGCTTTTTCTACTAAACTGTTTATTAGAAGTATCACAATACATTGAACATACATAAATTTCAATATTAAAAGTAGTTCAATTGTGTTGAGATTTCTAGAACTGATCATGAATATTATTTAAGAATGGGACACGAAGGATTTTTTTGAGATAAATAAAACCCTTACGCGTCCTTCTCAGATGTGTCTTGAATCCAATTGATGTCATTTTTGACATTGTGTTTAACATGTCAACCTAAAACTAAATATTTGTTTCTTTTCTTACAATGAATGTACTTTTCCTTTTTCTTAAAGCAATGGTTAATGCTTTAAGATAGAGGATAGTGGTTAAAATATTTTGTTAATACATCATTCACAATTATAAAGTATTTAAGTCGTCTTATTGTTCTTTCTACTCAACCGTTTGTTATAAGTATCATAATATATTGAACGTACATAAATTTCAATGTTAAAAGTAGTTCGATTGTGTTGAAAATTCTAGAACTGATCATGAATATTATTTAAAAATAGGAAACAGAGGATTTTATTGAGATTCATAAAAGTTTTAAAATAGAGAAACGATGATTAAAAAGCTTTGAAATCGCAAGTAACAGTTTTTTTAAAGAAAATTAAACGACAGTGTATTTTTAGCAGTAACACGTAGAATTTGGTTGAATATACCCTAATCAAGAGTGTATTACGTTTTTGGTAGCTTCTTTTTTTATCTATTTGATTCGAATCTTCTCCGTTTTGAATTCTGTTTCTTTTTCTTTTACGTTCATTTCATTGGTTCATTCTGAAGTGAAACAAGAGTTTTCCTACATCAGAGGAGTTGACTCTAATTTTCTTCATGAAATTTCAAGGTTATCTCTCACTTTCTCAACATCAGGCAGAAACTCTTAAACTTGCAATAGGATTCCAAAAGTTCTTTATTCTTTCTCAGACGGTGGGAAGCGATGGCATGTTCTTAAATAAGCTCAACAAAAAGCGCGTTGAGAAAAAAAAAAAGAAATTGTTGAAATATTCCACGATGCATTGCCATATTTTCGTTTACAAAGAGAATTCAATACTTTGTTGCTTAACAACAATTGGATGCAAGATAAGGAAAGTCCTAAAGTTATTTTTCTTTTCGGAATTGTGAAATATTGGAAAGAATTCAAAAAGTTTTATTATTCCGCTTTTGCTTCTTAGAATTTGAAAAAATATATATTTAAGGTAGGATACGAGAAATAAGTATATATTTAAAAATATCGAGTAAAATGGCATATTTTTCATGTCTGTGTAAAATATCGCACAATTTAATTTATGCAAAATAAAGTTTCAGTTAATAATTAATAACTTAATGATCATAAAAATACTATTTTTTGGTTGCATTTTTTTAAAAAAATAATTTTAATATTTAGTTTTACAGGTTTTCTAGTTTACACTTAATATAATTTTGTAAGGAAATGCAATTTCGCTTATGTAAAATTAAAATAAATGCAACGTTATTATATGTATTTATATAGTTATCTCTGTTTACTGTATTTTCTTACCGATAAAATCATTTTCCAAAATTTCTTATTCATATAATTTTTATATTCAAATAGATATATTTCGATATATGTGTAAGCAATCCATATAGTTTGGTGTATAATTTTTACGTAAATAATTTTTTCAATATATATATATATATATATATATATATATATATATATATATATATATATATATATATATATATATATATATATATATATATATATATATATATATATATATATATATATATATATATATATATATATATATATATATATATATATATATATATATATATATATATATATATATATATATATATATATATATATAGATAGATAGATAGATATATATACACCATTTTTTGCATCGTACATGTATAATGTGAATAATAAAGTAATTGAAGACAATGAATAAAATTTACTATTTTCTTTTCTTTTTCCATAATATTATGGATGTAATTATTAACTTTAGCTTAATATTATCACAAACTTCATATCCGGAAATTAATTTTAAATATGAAGTTATATCATTAAATGATATTGTATACTTGAATTATAAAAATAATTGATTCTAATAATAAATCTTAAGTTTATTAATAAATTCTATTTTCGTAGAAAGAAATTTAAGAGGGTACGCGTTTTAAGATACTCTCTTGTTGAATACTGCAATATATTACATTCTCAGAATATTTTCTCCCTATAATATTAAAAATACACAGAGAACGTAAATAATTTCATTTAAATTAAATTTATACTTTGTTTCATTTATTAAAAGCAGAGTTTGGGTAAATACGTTTTTGATGTATGAATTTTATACCTTATTTTTGTATAAGATTAAATAGCATTGTAATATTTCTGCAAGTTATTTCTTCTAACATATTCTGTAATGTTGCTTTTGGTAAACATTTTCTGGATATTTATTAATATTAGAATTTAAAATAAAATTAATGTAACAGGTACAGTTAAATTTTGAAGCAAAACCTTTCAGATAAGTTCTTAAAATTTAAATGAAAAGAAATAAGTATTTAATTTTGAACAAATAATAATGAAACTGAAAAATAATATTAGAGAATTGTAAATTGTAAGAATTTTCAAATCAGAAAAGGAATTAATTTTCTAATTATATTATATTTGCAATAAAATTTATGAGAAAATGTAATGTTTAAGTATTTGAAGTAAAGATTACTTGATAAATTCTGCTTATGAGTAGAAGAATATCAGGTATATGTTTGAAAAATACATTAAAAAATTTAGAAAAACAATTAGGACAAACAAATGGTAAATCTTATGGTAATGGTAAAAAAATAGTAAATCTAATTATGATAATGGAAGTTTATATTGACATGTACGAAAGAAGAATATAAATGACAGAATAACATTTGTGGCCAATACACGCTTTGCAATGTGAAAAACAAGTCATTATATTTCAGGTAATTTCCTTTGTACCAATAACAGCATTTATTCACTTGAACTTTAAACCAGAAGCACTTGGATGACAAGTAAATACATTATTGGCCACCATAAATGCAACACCCTGAAGGAAACATGCAAATAACATGAAATTTACAACATGCATTAGCGGAGGTGAGATATGCAAATGACTAGAATTTCAGTACAGACGCACAACACTCGCGCCTTTTCCGCCTCTTCAAGGCGCTATATATGGTTTCGAAATTTCGACGATTTCAAGTTCTTGTTGTTAAAAAAAATAAAAAAAAAGATCAATTATGGCTTATAGAAAATAGCGATCATTTTTTGATCAAGTATCCGAGTTCGACAGAGGAACGATAGTGACCTATCGAAATTGCGGATTATCTTTCAGAGAAATCGGTTGGAGAAAACCAAACAACTGTAATGTGGATATGTGATGTTGGAAGCAGGAGGGTACGACGGACCGACGCGTGTTCGATCGCATCTACCTCAGTGCACCACTTCAGGTGATGACAGGCAAACTGTGGGCATGCCAGTGATGGATTGCTAAGCCACATCACCAATCATAACATAGCACGTTCAGTCTGTAATGAACCATCCAGTGTCTGCTAGTACCATTGGATGCCGTTTACAACAGAGTGGTCTGTCCGTAAGACGTCCATTGCTTCGTGTACCATTGACGCAGAGCCACAGACGTCTCCGCCTAATAGTGCGATGAAGGAGGATGTGGACGACAGAATAGAATGAAATTGCCTTTACTGACGAGTCTCGCTTCTGTGTGCAACACCACGATGGTCGCATTCGAGTCTGGAGACACCTTGGAGAAAGGATGCTGAACAGCTGCATTATGAACCTCTACACTGGTTCTTCGCCGGGTATTATGATATGGCGTGGTATTGGGTATCACACTTTTTCTCTCCTCTAGTACGCATTGCCGGTACGTTAACCAATCAGCCCTACATCTTCGAGGTTTTGGAGCCAGTTGTCCTTCCTTCAGAGCTAACCCACAGTCATATTTCATCAGCGCAAGCATGATGCGCAAGCACACCCATTATCCAAGGGTTGTTCGTCAATCGCCAGATCGAATTGCTTCCCTAGAAAACTTGCTCTTTGGATCTTTCACCGATAGAAAAGATGTGGTCTATGGTTGATCAATGATTGATCCAGATTACATCATTATCTGCCACATCATATCAACTTTGGCAACGTGTGGAAGCTGCAATGTCTCCTGTACCCCAAAACCACATCCAAAGTCTCTTTGAATCAATGCCAAGGGTTATGGCAGTGGTGCCCTCCAACAGTGACGTATACTCTGGCTATTGATTTTAGCAGGAATCACACTTCACACTTGTCTATAAATTTAATCATTTGATACTTGGTCAAAATGTTATCTAGAAAATAAATTTTAATGTGACACCTCTTGTTATTGTTGGGGTTGCAATATGAGTGGCCAGCAGTGTACTTTTCATGTAATTTCAGTAAAATAGCAAATAGAATGTCACAACTTTCGTGTTGGTTTTCCAGATTCTTCGTCCAAAATTATAGAAAGGTTCATCATTTGATTCCATTTGTTGAACATAATAACAAGAACATAATAGTGTTGAAGATGTATTCTCTCAGCTACTTTAGCTTCAAATGACGATATAAAATTTTTCTGGCACTCTAGTATGAATGGGTTGTAATCTGAAGATAATATTACAGATAGTTATTAAAATACATTATTTATATGACGCAAATTGCAATTCTGATGTAATTTTTCCTAAACATCTGAAGCATTTAATAAAAATTTGATGTTAGTAATGTAATTTTTACGCAATAATCTTGTGGGAGTATTTTCGAATGTGTATGTATGTGATTTTCTATACATGTTTGTTTGATTATGTTGATACGTTCCAGATTGCTTGTCTTTGCCGACCAAAGTTACTAAAATCATCCAATTACTCATGGTCAAGCAATGATGTAGAAAAGAAATTGACACCTGCGTTGGTCTTCTTATCATGCAGTTAACATATCAGCGAACAGACATTGGACTTGCTGAGTTTTATGTGGTGCAAATATTGAATACGTGAATTTTCGATAGAAAGAGAGTGAAGCTTTTACCCACACACCAGGCAACCGCTTTCATTGATTAGCAATAAAAAAACATTAACCTTGTAGTAAGCTTCGACTCAAATGCTTTGAACAGAAACATTCCCACATCACACTTAATGTATTTCTCTCTCTCTACACACACAATAGATATGTTTTGATATATGAATAAGCAATCACTATGGTGTACAATCTTCAGTTAAATTTTTTTAAATTTTCACACACACACGCACACGCACACACACTTTCGTTCTCCACACAAATAGATTTAACATTTAAAATTTTAAAATCATGATTTAATAAGGTATATATGATCGAGAAAACCAAATTGCTGTATTTCATATATCAAGTTTTTATAGAAAATAATATTAACGTATTGACAAAAGAAATAAAAGTATTAAAATTTTGTTTATTTTTTAAGTTAGTGATAAATTTCATAATATGAAATACGTATTGGGTGATAATTCCTTATTACCTTATCGTTTTTTGATTTTTTAATTACTTTCTCTGGATTAGCATTGATTACTTTTATAGAGAATTGACATTCTTATGGTAAATTGAGCATATACAAACTATTTTATCTTACTTAAAATCATAGTCAAAATATTTTGTAAGTAAAATATATGCAATTTTTTCTGTAATTTGAACTGTTAAAAATATACAAATAGAGCATAGAAGTCTGCAAAAAAGTCAAGAAAATATTCCTGAAAATATGATTTGTTTATTAAGAAACTAAAAATAATATACTTAAAATTCAAATGTCTACCTCAGTTTCTTGCTTGCAGATTTCATAGTATACGTAATGTTTTGTGCCAAGTAATTTACTTTCCAAATGTCTTCGTCACCCATTTGTTCAAATTGCAAATGCCAAGCTAAGAAGTATATGAAAAGAATTTCGGAAATGTGTGTGTTCTTCTTTATTGCTTTATTTAAAAAAAGAATAGTTTCAACAACACAAATGAATTCGAAAGGAAACGAATTTGTCATTCCCCACCCTTTTTCCTTCTTATCGAGTTTTTCAAAGCAAAAGAAATTCTTTTTTAATAGGAAGACAAATACAGGCTTTGATTGTTTTTACTTTGTGGTTTGCAAATGGCAATATTAGAATGAAAAGAATGAAAAAAAAAGAATACATCCTTAGTATAAGAGAATTTAAACCGTTCCTTAAGTATAATGTTAAAAAGAGCGCAAACTGATTTATTTCGTGCGATAAATATTCGATTCAGTTAAAATAGATGTCTAGACACGAATAAAAGTATTAATATGGTATAGTCATGCGCTTAAAACTAAATCTTTTTAATAACCTCTGTTGAAAAAGCTATTGAAGGCTATTATTTAAATTATTCCAAAACGTTTTTACGCAATATTTTTGCTCATGTCAGATCTGAGGGAAATGTGAAAATATTTTAATTGTCTTAAAATACAAACCTCGAATAGTTTAAAATTTTACTAAAAATTTAGAGTTCGCGTTAAACATTAATACTTAAAATTTTTATTCAAATTTAGTGTTTTAAATCTATGAAGATTTTTCTATTACAAATAACTAGCCTGCGTAAATCACTAAATTTCAATAATACTAATAGAGCTTAGAGGTAATAATTTTTATTGTTTTTTTCCTGTATAGTTTATTATTGAATTTAAAGGGTTTTACCGGTTTAAAATAAAAATAATGTCACGATTTGTTTTGATTTTATAAAAGTTTTTTAAGTATAAAGTTTTGCAAATTTAAATAATATTTTTGTAAACTGTTAAATCTAATTAATTTAAATCGCTGAAAATGTCTATGAATTAAGACGTAATTCAGAAATATTCAATTATTTTATCACTTTATAAAGGGATTGCTGATTACTTGAAGAATCATTATTCCTAAAAATTAGTAACATAACATAAATTTTTTTGATAAAATTTAAAGCATTCATAAGTTTTAAGTTTCATTTACTTCAACATATAAGAGTTATTGATAACTTTTCTGAAATTTTTTATTGTTTACAAATATCTAATTTCATATATTTTTCATCAATTTTTACTTAAATTGTTTTAAATATGAATTTTAATTCAGATATTATTTTGACAACACTTTTATGCTCACAATTGCTAATTATTTACCAGAATGATGAATTATTCAAATGACCACTTTTTTTTTAAACTTGGGATAATCTGTTATTTGATGATAACATTGTTAATCATTTGATATCATAATTTTCCAATTTTATATTTTAGTTGTGGTTGGTTGGTCGAGTTTTCTGAAGTCCAAAAATGGGCAAGCCGTGCTAAATTTAAGTTGCGCATCCTGCTACAACCATAGCAGTTCAGTCACTCCCTAGGAAGTCGGTGTTTGCAAATTTATCTCAGATTCTTTCACACCATATCAATCATCAAATCGGTTAGACTACTATTATATAAAGTATCAAAATTTATATTTTTGTATCCAAAACATCAAATAAATTTTGAATACGTAATCCAAATATGTTATTCTTTTTACTGATATATTTATAAATATAGAAGTAATTTATAGTTTGTCTATTTCTACTCTTTTGAATTGTACTAAACTTTAGAAATTATTGATTTCAAACTAACGTATGAAATTTCATTTTCAAAAATTTAAATATTCGCCATTAGAAGGCCATTGATGTAATTTTCGAGGAACTGAGTTCCAGTCGTTGTTGTTGTTGCTGCATTAGCATGCTTTCCTGTACCTAGTCTTGAGTTGAGCTCTCTAAAATTTATATAGAAGAAGCAGAGTGAAGTCTTCGTAATTTTGAAGCAAGCACCAAGCAGAAGATCCTCAATACTTGGCTTGCCACCTTCAGAGGTATCATTTCACTTGGAGGATATTGCGATCATACCTAGTTTTAACATGCACCAGCCAACTTTATCAGTGAAAGACGTGACCATAGCAATGATTATAATCTTTTTTAACCATATCTACTCTTTTTAGAGAAAGTTATTTAATTAGCTTTGTTTTCATCATGAAAACAAGGCTCATATGCGGTTTCATGATCTTTCAGCAAATCCCGTACTGGAATGCTAAAATAAAATCCGATTATATAAGTGTGAAACGCTTGGAAATTAACTTTAGTTACGAAATTATTAAATATTAAAGTCCGGACTTCTGTCACTTGAGTTCCAATGCATTTCCGAAAGGAAGCGTATTGGGAAAACAATTCGCTGCAATGGTCAAAAAAGTTTCTAAAAACCAATGCCAAAAAATCCAATATTGTGTTATTTTTTAAAAATTATACTGTGGGATTGTAAACAGATAGAATGGTATCTGATGCAGAGCATATCTTTTGTGGTCACATAAATTATAATTTTGAAAGTGGTAAGAAATCCCAACGCCACGTTTTTGAAGCAAGATAATTAAATTTGTATATATCGAAGCATAAACAATCCTATTGGTAGAAAAAGAAATGCTAATTACTCTTCAAATTAATTAATGTCTGTACGGAATGTTATGAAATTTATGTAAGGGTATTACTCTCTCAATGATTTAAAACATAGCCTATGTTACATTTCGAAATTTTGTCTGCAGTGCCTACGGTTTCATGATGTGAAATATAACCTTTGTTTTCATTTAGAATGATACCAAAATCCTTCTAACATTTTCATTTTATTCCTCTTTGTTGTTCCCAATAAGAATTCTGAGTTAAAATTTGGTGAGCTGAATCAGGATATTATATACAGAGTTCTAAAAATAAAACATTAAAATGTATTGAGAGCAATTTATTGTTGGTTTTATTTTTCATTGTTTTATCCAATTATCCTTCTCTTCTGCTTAAAGTCTATGATCGGTGATATACAAGTGAGTTATAATCAAAATTACATAAAAAAGCATAAAATTATGAAAGGAGGCGAAAAGGATCTCTATGCTCGAACTTTAATAACTCAATTTAGATTTCCCATGTAAATTGAGCAAGGAAAGCGAAAAATCAATAACTTCCAACAAAAGTAAATCAAAACAAAAAAAAATTTAATATATTGTTCACTTTCGTTTCTAAAAGTATATCTTAATAAATTTGTTCAATTTCAATGCTTTTAGAAACCTCTTTAACTATATAAGAAAGTAACAAAAGTTTCGCAGAAAAATACATAGTTTTGGTCTGGGATTTGATAACAATAAAGAAAACTATAAAAAATGGCAAACACAAAACTGAAGAATATATTTTAAAGATTTCTGTGCAAAAAGATTTTCTTGAAATAATTTTATGTAATTTTCGCTAGCAGAAAATTACTAATGAAACAATATTGATTTAAAAATAATATAGTGATAACTTATTCTCGTGAGTTGCAGTTCAATCTATGCCATGGTCAATTTAACTTCAAGTTTTCGTATTACAAGTGACTGTTTTCCAATCATTATAAAGATTATATTTTCATTTCTTTGATATTTAAATTGGAAAATAATTTATTAGTACTTATAAAAGGCTTCCCCCCCATGATGCTTGTGAAAGGATTTAATCATGCGATGTTTACTTACTCACCATAAGCTAAAAAAGAACCAAGAAATTTCATAAAATTTTAACGCGTTTTATTCATGAAGTTCCTGGTTATTGAACTTGGTTTTACACTCGAACTTGGACATACATTTGTTCGATAGAGATTTTATACGTGATGGGATTACGATTGCTGAGATTTGAATAATGATTATTGGGATTAGGATTGTGATCATGAGAGAAAAAGTTTTAATAATTAATTATTCTATGGAAATATAACAAATAGTGCCAAATTTGGGCTAGTTACAGGGAAGTACACTGGTTCAACAACAACAGCATGCATTTGATTGTAAATAAATATATAGACAAACAAAGAGACAATAAATGTTAGACAAACAATAAATATATTAAATGATTTTTATAGGAAAAAATAATCTTGTAAAAGCTGGGAATTCTTTCTAAGCTATCTTATTAAAATAACATCAGTTATTTCCTTTCCCATTTCATATAAAAAAAAATATTCTGAGATTAACGTGATTAAGATAAATCTGAATCATAAATGAATTAGGTTTAAATAACTTAAGTCATAAGAAACTATTTGGATTATCGATGTTTTTTAAAAAAAGACAGTGAAACATTTATAGAAGTAAACCAAAGTATAAAATCAATTAAAATTTTCTATTTTTATTTCGTTGATTGGTCAAAGTCACCTAAAGGTATAATTTAAAAACTTCATAGCACACAAGAACTTTTCTGCTATTATAAGGTTTTTCTTTTGGGTTTTAGAAAAATTTAGAAAACTTCCATATTTTTATTAAAAATGAGATTGTAATATATTTTTATGTCAATGTTTGTGAAAGTTTTCGGGAATCAGCTATGACCATCTTTATATTAATGTAAAATATAAAGTCTATTTTCAATTATTTTGTATGGAATTGAATTTATTATTGACTGTGACATATTATATTTAGTTTTAAAATATTTTCTTACAAGATTCATTTCCCTTAAAAAACCACTGATAATTCACAAGAACAATTTGTGAGTCCATTTACCTTTCTCAAAGAGTAATTTTAACACGAAATTTACTTATTCTGGCTATCTTAAAAAAAGTAGATTAATACGATCAAAATAGCAGCATCTATAATTGCAATTATATTTAGTGTGTATTCATAATATCTGAGAAAGATCACAGATAATCCATGTTCACAGCTTTAATCAAAAACGTATTTTAATTTCGAAAAATCCATGCAAATTTTATTGCCGTGCAAAGATTATTTGCCATAAAGTAGATTATTAATCACAATTGAAATCAATGAAATCGTATTATATTTAGTATTAAAATAAATATTTCTTTGAAACTATTTAAAAGTATAATTAATTATTCATTTATCAAATAACGTATATCTGATAATTCATAAGTATTTGTCATAATGTTTATATACATATATATGTATATATGCCGACCAACTTGTCTAGTGGTCAGCGTGCATGATTGAGTATAAGGAGGTCCTGGGTTCGAATCCCGGTTCGGGGATGGATGTACTTTCTCTCTATCTATCTGGCTTTGTCCTTTCCTTGTATGAATGAGGTGTGAATGGTTGCCTACTCTATAAACGGGTCCCTATGGCATGTGTGTAGAGCAAAGTCGTACTTTCACCTACATGGTGTTCTAATTAAAACGAAAGACGCTCCCCTTCGACTTAAATTCGCATAGCCAAAGGCATATCGAGCTTGGCGTCAAGTGTCATTAGAAACAACAACAACAACGTATATATACTAAGTGAAGGTAAAAGTAAAAAGTAGATTTAATTTATAATAATAATAGAGACTTGATCGAATAAGACAAAATTTAGAAACTTTATATTTATGCAAAATGTAATATTAGAATATTATAAAAATGAAAGGGGATGTGTGGATATAAATACATTTTTCATTACTTGAAATAAAATTATGCGAAATATATATCAGTTGATTTATCCTAACATTTAGTTACAAATGGGGGACAATGTAGCCATATTAACTGTTTAAGTTTAAATCTATTTTTAGATTTTCCTGCGAATATCTGTTATTTTGAAGAGAGAAGTAAAAAAATACATTTCATTTCAATAAGATTAATATGTATAGGAAATATATATTTTAAACTGGATCTTCTAATAATACCTGTTATTCCACTGCGGTAAAATATTTTTTAATGAAGTATATATTGTGATATTATAAAAAATATTAATAAAATTTATAAAATTTTTATTGTGAAATATTAATATATTTCGCAATGATAATACGACTGTTTAGGGCAAAAAAGAATTTAAACTTGCTGTTGAAGCATGCTCTAAGTGATTCTAATAGTTTAGTATTTGAAAGAGGATGAAAATGATTTCTCTTTTCGTAAGTCTATAAAATTTGAATAATGTAAAATGAAAACTATATACATATCTAGTTGATAAATTAATAATAGATATATATTTATACAAACAATTCTTTTTACGAAGCAGTGGTTTAAATAATTTAAAACAACTAATCTTCTTAAAATCACGAGACAAGTTTGATATTTTAAAATTTTAATAAAAAGAGCCTTACAAGATTTTCACCATTGTTTGGTTTTTACCATTTCATAATAGTATTATCTGCCTAAACTTCAAATTATTAAAATAATTCAAGTTGCAAAAAAGATTTTCCAAGATAGAATTTCAACTAAATACATTTTTGGAGATTGAAATGTTTAAAAAAAGTCATTTATAATTACTATAAATAAATATGCATATAATAATCGAAATAGAAATTATTTAAGCATTGACTATTTATTAAGTGCTATATATTAGATCCCCTTTAAAACCTGTTTCTCTACTTATTTGCAAAAAAATATCATTTCCTTAGGGTAGAAAATATTCTTAAAAATTTCGCAAAGCGCTAGAAAATTAACATAAGCATTAAAAATAGTAGTAAAATTATGTTTTGAAAAAATAGATGTAAATCGAATTATTATAGTTATTGTAGCTTTTAATTAAATAAATACTGTATAAAATTGATTTATGCAACTGCTTTTTGGGAATATTTCAAACACTTTTTTCACTGCTTCAAACAATATTATCTACAAATTATTAAAAAAATATATATAGTTGCAAGCAATTGTAATGCAATTGAATGAAAACATATTATAAAAGTTATGTAAATAAATATATGATGCATTAATAACATTCTTAAAGTGTTTAGTAGATGTGATTAATCTACTTGAAAACATAGATCTTAATGTTAAAAAAGGATTTTTTTTTTAAGATTTTATAGAATATTGAAAATTAAACCAAGTGTTTTAGCTGTTTCTAAAAACGCCAAAACTTAGCAAAAAAGTCTAAAAAATAATTATTTAGCTCCTCTGCGTAGAAGTTATTTAAAATATATGTATATCTTCCCCACAATAGAACTGGCTTTTATTAAAACAATTAGATTATGCAAGCATGTCTAAATAAATGCTAAAAAAAACTTATTTCGATTATTATAGCTTGCCAAGTCTGACCTCCCTATCAGCAGTCAAGCACTCAGACCACTAAACAAGGCTGACCACTAAACAAAGAAGATTGTAGTAAATAATGTATATGTGTTTTTTAAATGTGTGCTTTTCTTTCTCGTATAAGTTAAATCACAACATTTAAATTTATTTTGAAAAACCATTTCATGCTATGTGAAAATTGCTAAAGACATTCTTTAGTAAAGTATAATCCAGTTACGACTTGAAGATTATTCTATTATTTTAACATTTAATTAAATGTTAATTTGTTGTTATTTAAAAATCATCATAGCATTAAAAATTACTTGATCAATTTTATTATGTATTTTACTTGTAACTTAATTTATAAGACTATAATTAGGAAAATCTCTTTTTCTTCTTGTAATATATTTCATGTCACCCATTATCAGACACTTGGCTTATTAGAAATTTTCTGATAACATCATGAGAACCTCTACTGTGAGTCACATTAACAGGTTGTATGGAGCAAATATTGAAAAATTGTTATATGTTTAAAAACAATATTCCTTAATATTGCAGAATCCTTATTCATTACCACTAAGCATTTTATAAAAATCATTTTGATATATCGTGTATTCTTTGGAAGATTGCAAACTTATTTTTTTACTATTAAAATAGGAATGAATACTAGTTTCTGATTTTTTCAAAAAGGCTCAGTGAATAGTAGATTATTTTAAAATTTATGTTGTACATAAAACTTAAATAATGTTTTTTGAGCAAGGCAAAATATATATATTTGTTGTAGTTATCTTGAAAACAATTAATCATCTTAATCTTGGAATATTTGCTAAACTTTATTTCTCCAGTTCTCTGTAGAGAATTGTGAATGATTATATATATATATATATATATATATATATATATATATATATATATAAATATAAATATATATATATATATATATATATATATATATATATATATATATATATATATATATATATATATATATATATATATATATATATATATATATATATATATATATATATATATATATATATATATTTATTTATATATATATATATATATATATATATATATATATATATATGCTTACATACAGACATATATATATATACATACATACATACATATATATATACACGCACATATATGTTATTGATTATAGTCAATGAGTTGAGGAAGTATTTTAATTAATTTTTATCCATAAACTTATTATGTTTTCATAATTAAGACATAAAAACTTAATTGCAATTGCTTACAAAAAATTCTGAGCATTTGAGATGATTCTTAAATTATAAAAATAAATGCTTAATTATCGAAATATATTTTTAAAGGAAGTACACATAAGTTTAATTATTTTGTAAATAACCACTTACGTAATACAAGAAATTAATTCTATCTTGTAAATAAATTATTAAAATGAACATGTTTTGAATCGCTTCAGACACACGTTTTATTTTATTTTTATATGTTTATTATTGTAGCATAATTTTGCAAATTAAATGAAGCGAAATAAAAAAATGATTGTTTTTTTGTTGTTAATTTTATTATTAAGTAAGATGCAATAAAAAATTCATGCATAATCTCTTATATTTAATTAGCGGATTAATTATAATTCAATTATTTATGTAAATACTGTCGCTTTATACAGATAAAAATATGTTTGTTGGAAAGGAAAAAATTAATTGGATAAGGCACAATATTTTATTCCGTAATTATTTATGATTTTTTCGATAAGAGATTAAAAATTATTATAAAATGAAACGAAAAGTATATTGTTCTTGTTCTCAAAATGATAAAAACATATCTTTAGAAGGAAAAAAAGTAATTTCCGGATGCTATTTGTTTTAAAAACAAATGTTACAAAATTAATAAATTTTTTAATCATAGAGTAAGATAATGCATGAATGATTATAATACGACTCATTTTATTTATAAATAGAAATTTATTGATAAATGAAGCGATCTAATAGTAAAATGGTTTATGATAGAAAATAATAATCTGTATATGTATTTAATATAAAAGAACATTAGAATCATTGAGTTATACCAATTTATATACATATTTTAATGAATTGTATTTAAAGTGGTTAAGATAAATTTTTTTAAATAAAAAAATTTATTTATCTAATCTTCCATATGCAGCCATTGGTGTATATTTAATTTGAAATAGATTTACATATCATTTGAAATAATTCCCATGAGATCGTCTTTTTTCTTTCGATACAAGCTGAATAAACTGATTCATGTTTTTTAAGCGATTCTTTTCCTTCTGAAATTCGTAACTGATGCGACTTGAATGAACATTATTTGCCGAACATTTGATTGTGTGGTGCGAAAGTTTTTAAAATTTTAACGTCACCGTCAACTTTTTTTATTTCTATTAATTATTTATTATTATTATTATTCTTTATTTATATTAATTTCATTTTCGTATGAAAATTGCTTGCTTATGAATACATTTTGATCATCATTCTAATGAATATTTTAAAAAAATGTTATCGTATAATTCTATAATCTTTAATTTTTTTAAAAAAATGAGATGATAAATTTATTTGCTTCTTATTTTTATCATTGTTGAGAAAGATTGAATATAGCTAAAAAAGTGTCATTAAATTTTTTATAAAAAATAAATTCAGAGATGAGTTTTTATTTTTTATTAAAAAATTATTGTAAACTAGCTCATTTTCAAAGTCAATTAATTTTTTCTACATTGTAAAATATTACGTGCATCACAGTTTTTTTTATCAACCAGATGATTTGCAAAACAATCAAGCTTGACAAAAAACTGTTATCTAATTATAAAATTCCTATTTTGAATTATTTCCACTCACTTCTTATATTTCATGCTTTTTATTGCAACAATATATTTCATTCCATTAAAAGTTTTAAGACTTTATTATGATGGAATACAAAAATAAGAAACATTTATTTGTACCCGTTTGTAATCAAAATAAATAACAAACAAAAATAAAAAATTTAAAACAAAACTAGTGATATTTATTATACTAAATGTTTTTAATAATGTGTTTTTGAGTGTAATTACTTTTTATTTGGTTTAATTACCATAAATGATTTTACACTAAATACATTCATGTCCATAAATTAAGGATAATTCAGAATCACACAGAAATTCAACTCTAAAATAAAAAATCTCACATGTGTAGAATTTTCACACACACTTGAAGAATAATATGCAAATTACAAGAAAACACCAGATGGCGCCGAAAGTACGTCACAATAACGAAAGTGTAAGAGAAGGGTATATAAGCAATGGTTGCCAATAAATAAAATTATTCATAAGCGCTTTAAAAAGCTTTTAGTCCAATAACCGCATAGTTATGGAACAAAGGAAGCATTTGGATGATGTTGTACGTGATAGAATTATCATCCATCTGGAATGTGGACGTACCCAGCTGAAAGTATCCGAGGAACTTGGAATCGCCCAGAGTCTTATCTCCAGGTTTTGGCAACGGTTCCAAGATGATGGTAATGTGAGTAGTCGTTGTAACACAGGTCGCTCCCGAGTTACAACGCCGTCTGATGACCGGTACTTGGCAGTTACTGCCAAAAGAAACAGACGAAGAACAGCATCAGACCTGTCTCGTCATCTCTCTTCTGCAACCGGTATGACAGTTTCAAGGCAGACCATGTACAGACGCTTAGGGCACATTGGTCTGTATGCTCGTAGGCCCGTCAGATGTGTTCCACTTACCGCAACTCATTGTCGCCTGCGATTATCCTGGAGTAGAGAGACTTAGCTTTCAGTCTAATTCTCATCGGACTTTCATATGGAGAGGACTCTAGGGAGTAAAAATCGCAATTTGTATTAATGATGTCAAACATATAGCAATGTTTTTGCTCTTTACCTTTTGTTTAACAAATAGACTTTTCAAATAAGTCACATTTATTTTGCTTCTGTCTCCTTCTTTGCCTGAACTTGCATTATCCTTAATTTATGGACACGAGTGTATAAGAAACGTGCCTCACATATCACCTAAAAAATTTTACCACTGATATCGCAAATATTAATATCACCCAATTCTGTGATTAATTGAGTATCCTTTGAATGTTTCCAATTTCATATTGCACAAAAATGATATATGCTAATTATTATCATATAGAGTGTAATTTTGTATTTCGTTTTAGTATTTAACCATCAGAACTGCAAAATGTTATGACGTATTAAATGAGATGTGAAGAAATAAATAATAAAAATATTGCAATAAGTGTAAATATGTTTTTAAAAAATATAGGTGGAAATAATTTTTGTTTATAATGATAATTTATATATCTTTTATTTATAACTACAGATTATTCTTTGAATGTTTACAATTTCAAGTTGCACAAAAAAGATCACTTGAAAATTATTATCATTTTGTGTGTAATCTTATATTTTATTTTTGTCTCTTACCATCAGAGCTGCAAAAAATTATAATGTATTAAATAAAGGAAGAGTATTAAGTAATAAAAATATTCTAACAAGAGTTAATATATTTTTGTAAAAATATAGATTGAAATAGTTTTTATTTGTAACGATAAATTTTGTTAAGGATCTGCTGCTGAATAATATTAATTATGCATTGCCAATTAACAGGATTAATTTTATAGCTTCTTTAACAGAATTTATAAGTTTTGCATTGGCAAATTAAATATAGGAGCAATATTCCCTAATTTATAGCACAATATATTTTTTAATTAAATAATAAATTTTTAATGTAATGTAATATTTATTACTTTATGGAATATTGAAAATTGGGGAACAATGCAATAAAAAATATAAAATATTTTTCATAATGTTTGTTCTTAATATCTTACATCTACTATTAACATATTACATAAACTATTAACTAATATTAGTACATTAGAAATTAATAAATTGTTATTCGTATATGTATATTTTAAACACATATTGAAAAGTTTCGGATTATTTCGTCAAATTTATGGCATTTGTCATTTCTTTAAATACAATTCAATGCTCATCTATATATGTAAATATAAAATTTTTATAAGCTATTTTTTCACTCTTAAAGGTGAAAAATAGTCAAATACGAATTTAATTAGAGTTTTTTAGAAAAATTAATGATATATTTGAGAAATTATATAAAATATATGGTTAAATTAGGCATTCTTTCAGCGAAATTTGAAATATTTATTTAAAAAAATGGTCTCTATAATATAAACTCAGTGACACAACAGCCCACAGTGAGAGCAAGGGCTACAGTGCCCATACCTGTTTCTTTGAACGAGAGTCCTGGGATGCGAAGCATATTACCCAGTTAGGTGGTCAGCTTAACGCAAAACCCACAAGTGCTTAGTTCCAAAGCATGCTTGGTACTCTGTTTTATAAACCCACATTGAAGGGATGAAAGGTTAAGACATGTGTACAGTTAGCTTTACTTAAGTTTTTTGGGTGAAAATAATATGCTATTAATATCATTATCCATTATTATTGTTTTATCAACCCACTGAAGGAATGAAAGGCTGAATCGACCTTCCCAAACCCAAAGGTCGAATCTCAGATTTACGTCGTGGTAGAGTTTAGTCTGGGAATACTAAGCCAACGGTCTTCTGAAAATTGTCTTTATAGAAAAGCTAATAAAAATGTTATGAAATTATAAAGTTTTGGGAATTTTCTGCCAGTTAAATAATATCAATTACAATTATCAAATTTTGTGGTTATTTATATGAGTTGTTTTATTGATTAAATATGAAATTCAGATTCATATGAGGTAGAAAGTTTTGGTTAGATCACAAGTGTATTCGAATTCAACAGCGTTACATCAGAAAAGGTTTTATTGAAGGTGAAAATATGTGTGTGTGTATGTTTCTTGACTGGAATACACACGATTTTATATATGCCCCTCTTTGATGATAAATACATAATTTCAAATCGTTAAATATTAGATTTTTACATTCAATCTTATTTTAATATATCAACCTCAACTTAGTCTTTTTCATTGCTTGTATTCACAACAAATTTAATTTTTAATGTAAAAATATTTTTAAATGCTATTTACAACTCCTAAATTTGAATTTTTTAAATATTTGGATCAGTAATTATTATCTTTCATTAGATGTATTGTCAAATAAGTAGTTATTTCTAATTTCTGAAATTTCGTTGATAATATGTGCCACAAAATTCTTATTTTCCATTATGTTAATAATTAATAAATGATTTTTATTATATCGGAAACATCCATAAATTACTTGATCACAAAATAGGATTTTTATTGAAAAGTATATTAAAAACAAAGAAAAATTATGGTTATTGAGGAGAAAGTTAGTATACTTAAGTATTACTTATGCAACAAAAGACATAATTTTTATTAACATATCATATTAAAACGCTTATTTATATTATAATTAAATAAAAGATAAGTTCCCCAGTCTACTTAAAAATTAATGTAAATTAAAATTTCTACAGTTCTAGCTGTGTTTTTAAGAGACATTCACTATATCTTTTAATTTAATTACGTTTGCCTCATCTGAATTTATAATCATAACCACCTTCCACTAATGTTATGTATTTTTATCTCTCTACCAAATAATTCAGCTGTTATTATCCCGTTAGAATACTTCTATCTCATGTCTGTGGTAGACATGTTTAATGGCAGCAGGATCAAGAGGTCTTTTAGGAATTATTAATGGTCCTCATCGCAAGATAAATTTATATTGTGTAAAGTCACTTTTAGGTGAATCTGAGCGAAAGGAACATGTTTCATGAGTTGATCCTGTGTCAAGGAAAAGAAAAGGATTGTTGCAACAAACTATTTCAGTAAACATTCTGAATATAAATGGTGTCGGACGACCCAGTCAAGGGAAGTGAACGACGAATTCTTTTCCGGTTAGAGAGATCTTTTTATGATAAGAATTTGGTTGGTGAACTCGAGTTTTCCCATGTGCTGATCCAGCACAGATTGTGTGGTCCTGTAGATCTTACTAGAAGGAAGGCGAGAAGTTCCTTTTTCTTCCTGTTTCCAATGTTCTTTTGAGGTCATATGTCTTTTACAATCGAAATATTTGAATATTTCAGTGACATTCATTTCTAAGATGAAAATAAATGTTTGATTTTCAGTGTTATTTTCTTTGTGATGTATTTATTTTTAATGCGCAACTTTTGACTTTTAAAATCATTAAAATAAAGAAATAAACAAGCTAAGGAAAGAATAATCAAATTTTCATTAGATTGTTTTAGATTACGATGTTTTGTTTATTGAATTTTTTAATATATATTTAATTATTAATTAAAGGCTTTAGTGGAAATTATCAATGTAGAATTTCTTGGAACATTTTTCAACTAATAAAACAAAGATATTTAATAAAATATTAAATCACTGCAGCAATTTTATAAAGAGTATTATAATTTTATTTATATTATAATTTTATATTATATTTTTATGTTATAATTTTTTTATTATTTTATTATAATGATAAATTGAATAAATTATTTTATAATTAGGATAAAAAGAATAATGATAATTTCAAAAATGAAATCAATATAAGGATTTTTCAATGAGAGATCATCTAAGATAAATTTCATTTGTAATTTTTAGCTTTGAGGAAAGGAAATTTATATTATTTAAAAAGATAAATAAAATTAATGTTTTAACATGAATATTTCTAATTAAAATAATAAAGCTTATGCAAAGTAGTACTTTTTATTATTACTAGATATTTTGTTCATATGATGTTATTGTTCTCAAATAATATATTTTATTCATATGTTGATGTGTTCTGCTTCAATTTTATTTTTTTTCATCGAATATGCAACGGAATATTTTATTCTTAATTCAATCTTAATATCATATTTTCCTGCTATTTTTGTACAATGTACGTTTTTTTGAGATGAGTAGGGTTAATTGACTTAATGTTATTGAGTGTGAAATATTTAAACCTACTAAATACTTTGCTTTTCTAAGTTTTTACATATACTTTGAACTTTTTTAATTTTAAATATAACCACCAATGCTGACAAATAAAATTTTATTTATTACATCATGAAATTATATCAAAATAATTTTCGTCCATAGAAATATTTGATTAAAATTAATATATTTTTACATTTTATTTATAATTAACAAATTAATATCAATAATGAAATGCTTTTACGAAAGAAAAGGGGAAATTAGTTCAGTTGTCTCAATGTCAGCGTTTTCCTGTTATACATGTTACGAATTTTGTTTTCTTTACTGATATTTTTGTATGAAAAACACTGTGTGTGTGAGCTAGCAGCTTATATGATAATTCTCTATACTTTAATTGTATACTTCGAAGGTTCAGTTTTGTTGCGGGTCTTATTGTTTTAATCATTCAGAGCGACGGCTTTGGATAAAAAAAATATTTCACCTAGAAGAATAATTTATTCACTTTACTATACAAAGAATAATTTAAAAAAATCATGTTCAATTACTTATAAGTTAAAGTGTTGAAGGTATATTGATATTTTTTTAATTAATCAATAAAATGTTTATATGCTTTTTACAATATTTTTTCAGATTTTTTATATTTTCCAATTAAATGCTTATGAAAGTTTTGAATTTTTAGATCAAGTAATTTCTTACATGTCTGTATTATATAATTTAGTTGTATACGCGAAAGCAATAAAAAATCAAATTTTGACAAATCAATGAAAAATTTTTAACAATTATTGCTTGTAACATCATCAACAATATCATTTTTTGTTTCATAAAACAAGTACTAATGTATTACCAAATTGAATTTCAGTAGCTCTTTCTTATGTTATAAATTAAAATTCATAGATAAACGTCTCCCTTCATTTTTTTTTAAAATATTGATTTTTCATTCAAATAATTGATTTGAAAAATATCGAATTTTTAATCAAATATTTTTGGATTATTTCAAGTGTTGTTTATTTTATAGAGACAAAATTAAAAATAGTTTTCTGAATTGACTTAAACATACAATGCAGATTTTATAATTTAGTTACATAATCTAACAATATAGTTATATATTATTAAACCTTTTATTTTTATATTGAGATTCTTTTTATAACCCAATGCAATAAATATCTGTATTATTAACAGATTAATTTATATAGTTGTAAGCATTGAACTACTTGGTATTTTATTTAAGAAAATGCCAGCAGTATTATTTACCATGAAACAAATTCTTAATTCCTTCTTGTGAATTGTTTATTTCACAAAATATAAAATTATGATATATACTTATTATTATTATCGTATTTTTCAGAACTGTAGTTGATAGTTATAAATTAGTGATAAATCAAATATAATGTCATAATTTGATAATGATAAATCAAATATGATTTCATTGAGTACATTATATGTATTTATTAAAATTTCAATAAGAGCGAGTAATCACTGCTAAAAGATTTAATTTATATTTTGAAAACACTTACTTTTTTTGTTTTTTAAATCTTCATCAAATTCTCCCATTTTCGAAAGTTTTCTTTAACTAACTGCTCCAGCATTGCAAAATAAATTTATTGAATTCTATTTATTTTACCTTAACTTGACGTACTGAAACAACAACGTAAAAAAGTATTCCAAAATTTTTATGAATTGAATTGAAATTTCAACATATCATTAAAAGGAAATTGAAGATCTTTCATATCTTAGAAGTGGTTGTTCTAATGATTATGACTGTTTCTCTTCGAAGCAACAATTCAAAGTTTTTGTAAAAATGTTAGTATTTTCTATCAAGATACAATTGATAGCAAATGATATCTTTGTATCTTGATGACAAATATGTTTCTAAGAACTGTTTCATATAAATTGAAAAATAGCTGTTATGATTAGTTAAATTTCAAATTTCAGTTAACTTAACATAAAATAGTTTAGAGAAATTACATATATTCATGTAAATTCCAATAAAATCTATTAATGAAAATATTTATGTACCCAAGTTATTGCTTAATATTGAAATTTACAGAATAATTTGCATTTCTTAAAGTTTCGTTAAAGTTACATGTATGCATAAGCTTACATGTATGCATAAATAATGTAATTTTTATATTATTTATGCATACATGTAAGCATAAGAAAAATCAGAAAACTTACAAAATGTGTGAATGGAAAAATGATATGCAAGGTTATTTAAAAAGTTTTTATAAGGAATAAAGCATGTAGGATTTATAGGGGCTTCTTTTGCATTTTAATTTTATATATATTTGCTTCTAAGAAGTTATTGATACATTATGCACTCCAAAATTCTATGCGAGTTAGAACTTTTCAGTAATATTTATGTAAAATATTCAGGAAAGAAAAGTGGATTATGTATTTATATTCAACGACCTTATATAGTGTTAAACACAATAATTTGAAATCATCACATTTATGGCATAAATTTATAACAAGTATTTCCACATTTAATTATTTTGCTAGAATTAACTTTAAAAATTACTCTGTAGATTTATTTGCTATTATTTCATTTATTCATGAGTATGTGTTACTTTATTCAAAGAAAACATATCCAAAAGCATTAATTCTTTTTAAAAATATTTTTTTAAAAATTTTTAATAAAAACATATTTTATGCAATTAAAATATTTATATTAAATGCAATTTCTTTTGTTAATTATAATATGATTCCTTTTTCTCAATTTATAGTCAAATATTTGTTGTTTTGTGCCAGCTAGGCTGTCAATATTGGGTGCGCCGCTCCACTTTTCCAACTGAGTCTTAATTATTTGTGGAATCCGACATCCTCAGGACATACATGCCATAGGTAACCCCTTATAGGGTAGGCAAAAATTCACAACCCATTCATAAGAGGACAAAGACAGGAGAGAAAGAGAGAGTACATCCATGCTCGAGCATTCAAAACCAGGATTTCCCTATCTTCAGTGAGGCACGCTGACCACTTGACAGGATGAGCGGCTAGTCAAACAACATAGATTTTAAAAATAAGTATATCAACAAAGATGTAAAAGTGATAATGTTTATAATCTTATTAGTTATACACACACAAAAACGTATAAATTATTATAGTTTCTTTGGGAAAAAAAGCTGATAATTGCACAGTAATAAACCGGGGATTTAGTTATCTAAAAATTGTTGAAGATTTAAGCTTTTCTAGATTACATCTTATAATGATGAAGTTAAAGCTAATGGTTCATTAAAGAATCATATATGATATCTCAATATTTTAAGGTGAAATCATAAGAAATCGGTTTGGTGTAAATTATACATATTTCTAAGAACAGTCTGAAATGTAAGAAGAAATAACGAAAATAGTAGTAGGCACACATAATGAAATGGTACTTTATGTAGTTCTAGATAATATAATAAGAGTGCATTGAAATTAGAAATTAATGATTTACATTATCTTTAACATTCAAACATCCATAAAATACAAAGCAAATGTATGAAATTATATATTGTAAGAAATTTATAGAAAAATTCAAAGCTATTACTACATCTTTGGTTAACGAGTGAGAAAAGAACTTAAAATATTTTTTTGATTCCAAGATAGGCTGAATAACAAGATTCCCGCTGCCGCTACACAAAAACTAAACTAAATATCAGGGTTATCATAAATTAAATTTTATTGCCAAATGTTTCTCCAAAGTAAGAATCATATTCAGATGTTAAGCAGCTAAAAAATTTAGAAATTCAGACAAAAATAAAAGTATTTAAAACTGTTAAAGTCAAAATCTGGATGATTAGAGGGCAAATATTAGCTTAAATTGTTTAAATATTATATTATCTAGATAATTACAGAGGCCAAAACGTAATATATCTTTCTTATTTATACAATACAAATATTTTCAATTTTTGTTATACTTGTTAGAGCGCAAATGATTTCAAGATTTAAAAATTTGATTTCTTAATTTTGTGCAGTTTTATATAAAATTTTAATATAAGGTATTACATTATTTATATATTCAAAATATTTTGCTCAGTTATTTTCATGTTATACTAGTGTGTACTTATATCTGATGCACCAAATAACAGTAAGGTGTGAAAATATATTTTGTCCATTGTAACAAGACTGATAATACAGGTCTACTTATTAAGCTTTCCCAAATGCAAACTTATTAAATGATCTCTCCATCAGTTATTTTGGTAAAAGTTTACAATGGAATACCCCTTAATTTTTTAAAAGTTTTTTTGATTCCTAGATAGGCGCCAAGATCTGAATAACAAGATAGTCACAGCTGCAACACAAAAACTAAACTAAATACCAGAGTTATCATAAATTAAAATTTATTGACAAATTTTTCCCCGAAGCAATGGGTATCTAATCCTACACCGAATAAGTTATTTTTGACAAACCCAAAATATTGGTTCGAGTGAGCCAGAACAATCTCTACTCCGAGAAAAATAAAACGATGTGTCGTGAAATAGTGAAAGTTCAGAAAATTATTATACATTTAATTATATTTTAAAAATTAGTTTTACATACTCACAGTATTTTGACCTTTAATTATACTTTTAAAATAATAATTTTACATTAATTAGTATTTTTGAGACGTCTAATGAATTTAACTTTATCTTATACATACGAAAAAAATTATCTTATTTTGACTAAGTAGGAAGAAACCCATTATGTCAAAATGGAACTATAAGAATCTGATTCTTTTGTTTATCCTACTTTCAAACATTTAAGCTTATTTTGAGCAAAATAACTACCTTTTTTCCGCCAATTTAATTTCTCTTAAATAATATTGAAAACGTGAAAAGGAAATCTAAATTTATTTCTTTAATTGAAAGCTCAAAATAAAATTAATCAAGTAGGTTAAATCGAAAATCAGTGATAAAATTAATTTTATCATTGATATTTTAATCATAGATGTCGGCTTTGTACTACAAGAGAAAATACTGAGATGTTGATATATATGATTTAGAATAAAGTGATATGAGTATATTTCAAAAAGAATTTATAATAAAATTGAGTATTTGTTTTATGTATTATATATATATATGTTAACTTTTTCTAAAAACATTTATGAAAGAAGATTCTAGTTTTGATTTGATTTTTAAAAACCACAATTTTGAGCACGTTTTCCTACGTTCTAAAAATGCAAAGAATTTTATCCGTATTTTGTAAAATTCGGAAATAGAAATAAAATTGTAACATAAAAAGCATTGCATGTTTAAAAGTAAACTTCTGAAATCCCAAATAGAGTTTTTTTCTTAAAATAAAATAGACATCAAGCCTTTACCAATGTCTTTCACACTGGACTTTTAGAAGAAATTGGAAGGGTATTTCTTAAACAAGAATGTTTTTCTACCTTCTGTTCCCCTATTTTTATTTTGCTTATTTGCTTGAAGCCTTCTTGGTTTTACTTATTTTACCTTTATTTCACTGCCATCACTTGAAGTGAAACGACTTCTGGAGATAAACTTTAATTTTCTAGATGAAATTTCAAGATTATCTCTCGTTTTCCGTGTCAGACGAGAGAGCTCTTAGCGCTACAGCACATTTAGAAAATGCGTTGCTATCGCATTTTGATCAAATGACTTATCAATTGCAAGTGAAATGTTTTAACATATTTGGAGCTCCTTTGTGTTAGACGTTAGTATTATTTATTTTACTTTAATTTATTATAATTTTGTGATATTTACTTTATTATAATAATAAATGGATTTACTTAAAAATTTTTTAAACTAACAACTTATTTATTTTAATTATTAATACTCCAATAATTATTACACACTCTAGCACATTTATGTAAAAAAGTTTGTGGATAAATCTATACTGAGAAAAGGAAAATTTTCAACATTGAAGTTCAATGGAAAATTGCCAGATTTGAAGCATTGCGAGAAAAATTATTAAGAATGAATGTAGTCGAATAATTATAAAGTAATTAAAATAAGATACTAAATTATTTATATAATTTTTTTAAAATTAATAAATAAATCATGTTAATAAAAATACTTTATTTCTAGGAAAATCCCTTCTAATATAAATATGTTAATTTGACACATTTTAATGAAACAGACAGTAATCAATTTCAATCGATACTTTTTTTATTAATTATTAAATGTATATATATATATATATATATATATATATATATATATATATATATATATATATATATATATATATATATATATATAATGCTCAAATCAATGTATAGGACCTGGCGATATTTTTACCTCTAGCTGCAGAAATTACTACTTTTTGGACTTAAGTGTATTTCTTCAAAAATTATCTCTATTTCAACAAAATTAATATCAAAATATCGATTAATCACATAGTGGTAAGCTAAAGATTCATTTTTATTCACATGAGTTTTATAAACAATGCTATTTATGACGGAAATGACAAATGTAGGGCATGTTTTTTTGTGAATTCTTAGTTTCAACCAGTTAAGGATAAAAAGTTTTGTATCTTATCTGTTTAATGTGTGATTAATTTTTAAAATTTGAAAATCTTTTATTTTTCAGAAAATGAATTTTTATTTTCTGAAAAAGAGAACCAGGGGTAAGTTTTCATTTATAGATAGTATATAACGAAAAACAAAAGTTAAATGTATTAAATATTTTCTTCTGCGTTGCTAAAATGCTTATGCTATATATAAATAACTATAATACAAAGTATATATTGTCTGGAAGGGGTTAAATTTAAATAGATCTATATTTTTTTCTTTTGATGAATAAAGTCTACTGTTTTTACTGCCAGATTTATAAATTCGAGTACAATCATAATTATTTTATGCATTTTAGAATTACGTTATCCATCACTAGGTATTTTTTAAACGTATCAATAATTTTTCTAAGTATAACATTCAATGAAGTCAATTTTTATTTACGAAATAAAATTTAAATCACTTATTTAATGGAACAGTCAAAATAATTTTGCGTAATAACTTATTCACTTAAAGAATATATGCATCATAAAACAAGCATAAAACAGTTAAATACCATTAATTTTGAATTTCAGCTTTTTTTTAAAAGTAAAATCTCCATTCACAATTTTGTTTCATTTTATTTATACAAAGATACAAATACAGTTAAAATTTAAATATTTACCAAAATTCATCTCCTGCAGATTTTATTCTTTTCTGTCTTTCTCATAAAACAATCCGTCCATAAAATTCATCTATATCTTAATTACTGAACCTTAAGATACAAAAATGAAAAAAAAATCTGAATTTTTTTTCAGAATTGGTAAGAAATTGAATTCATCATTTCGTTTCTTTCACTTCAATTTTTAACATGATCTTCAAGATGAAGAATTTAAAAACGCATTCTTTTTCAGCAGGATGATAAATTCGTATTGTATTTGTTTCTATTTTGTTTGAGGTTAATAAATAAAAACTTCTGAAAAGAAGAAAATAAAGCAATTTATATTTTAAGAATAAATGAGTTTCTTTTTCTTCAGTATAAATTCTATGATAGCAAGAAATTGATTTTTCAGCCTTAAAGAATAAATCGATTATTTCAAAAAGTGATAGCCCTTAATACTATGCCTATTAATAATTATTGATTGTTGTGTATTTGAAAGTTAAATTTTTCTTAATTATGTAGTCCTTATTGATATTTTTTATTACATGTAAAAATTATTTTATAAGGTGTTTCCGTTTATGAATATATATAAAAGAACATTTCAAATGCCATTAAATATAAATCGGGTAAAATTTGCAAATCAATTAAATTTTCTGAGATCACTTTAAACATGAATTTCAATTTATTCATTTTCTCATTTTTAATATTTGAAATCTTTTAATTAATAACATTTTAACAGACACAAATATATTAATTTCCAATTTTACATTAATTAAATTTATATCCTATTGACATATTATGAGTTTGTTTCCTATTGTGTGACAATTAAAAGTGTCATGTTTTTGTCTATAAAATGTAGTCTTGCTTGCTTGCTAATTAATTAATTTTCAATATATGTATACAGTCATAAGTTACATTCATAATGATGTAGTACTGAAAAACATCAATCCATTAAAAATATTTGTAAATCAAATAATACCTGTTTAATTTGTAACTTGCTACTTCAAATTATGGAAAATTTCAAGAAAATGTGGACTTATTATTTATTTAACCTAGAGAATGTAAATAACTGAGACAAAGTATAACAATAGTTAGTTAAATTATAATTTAAGTTTCATGTTTTTAAAAATTTTTAAATACATTAAATGTCCTATTTATTGCATTCTTTCACAGAAATGTCCATTTCTTAAATTCCACTAAATATTAATTATAATATTTTCGTTTCTTGGGACTTCCAGATTCTATTAAAATAGCAATTTTAGATATCAATTTGAATAATAATTTGATTACCGTATTTAATAATTGTTCACGAAAATGACTTTAGTTATGTTTTGTAAATTATGCGTCATTTAATTTATGATCATTGAAACATTAATTCTAATGATTCAGTCATCAAACTTTATAATTTATAAGATGTATAATTAAGATTGTTATATTTTAATACCATGTTTGATATCATTTGGTAAATTTATAACCATTATGCTGGATGTTTAAGGATCAAAATATCAATTACACTATTCGTTGTCAAAGGATGTACCACAAGTCATTTATATTATGTCCAAATTATTTTATAAAATCTGCTTAGCAGATTGAATAATTGTTTCACCCATAATTTGTGAATGCGGTTTGAAAAAGGTGCTTAAATTTATTCCTATATTTTCACTCCTTCAATCAAATAGTTTGACAATAATTACAGCGATTTCCCCTTAAGTATTTTTTGAGTCCAGTAACATTGGCATTTGATTTTTCAAGTGAAAACTGTAATCGCGTCATTTTTTGCTCTACTTAAGATTTTGCATTATTTTACTTTGTAACAATTTAATAAGTCGGTTTCTGACTGAGTGTTTAGCGCTTCTGATAACTAGGCTGTTGGTCCCGCATTAGAATCTCGGTTCGGGCATAGTTGTTCATTCTCTCACTCTCTGTTTCTTTGTCCTTTCTGCTGAGATGCTGAATGAATGTGCTGCCCACCGAATGAACGGATTGGTTATGAAGTGATGTGGGTAACGCTACTTGTATCCGTGAATTAGTTCCCAGGTATTCTTTGGGTAACGATAATATGAGTAACCGTTTCCGTCATTGTGTTGAAAGGTTAGTCACACAGTGCCCGATGGTAGAAAAAAAACATAATAATAAGACATTTTGTTCAGAGCGATATTTCTGGTTTGTTTAAATTATATTCTGAATTACTTCCTTATAAATATTAAAGCGAATGCACTTAAATTTCTGTTAATGTTTTCCATTGAGATCTATAATCAAGAAGTTCTAATTTTAATTGTCTGCTGATTTTAGAAATGCATACAAATGTAAGGCACTATGAAAAATGTTATTTAAGGAATTTCAAATTATTATCGTACACTTTATTTAGAGTTTTAATGAAGGGAGCAAAGATTTTCATGTCTGGTTGATCTGACAGATCCCTGTACTGACATCACTCTGGCAGTAAGATGACTGTCATAATTATCTTTTTAAAATATGCTTAATATGGAGAGAAAAGATTTTATGAATATTTTATCAAACTATGATTTTCCAAAATTAAAGTGCATTTGAGATATTCCAGTTAGTAAGCCCGATTATCCTAGCTTACTGAAAAGATCACGTTCTTTGGAAAAAACGTTCCGGGTTAAACTTTCCATTGTTGAATTAATGTAAATGGAACTGCTTTTTCTGTGTATTCCCATGTGCCTGAATAAACACTTAGTGTTTATTCAGGCACACCTTTTAGCACCCATATAAAGCTTAATATTAATGAAAAATTTCTTTGCAAAGCAACCGGCAATGGATGTTTTCACACTACACAGCAAATTTAGTTAGGCTGTCTGTTACTGATGAATTGATTGCTTACTTTATTCATTGTTATAATTATTATATAAAATATATCGAGAAAACAGCAAATGGCTATCTCACGCTTTCTGAGCGGCTATATTAAATCACTTATCTTTCACCAGGGCGAGAGCCTCTTTTCAGAGTGTCATTGGTGTGGGGCTGTCCAAGCCCGCCCCCCGATCATATTCTCATTTGTCTAAATTTTAAAGTTTTTGAGATTTTAAGGGATCCGATTTTATTTTTGGGCCTTCTGGACATTTTTGATTTTATGGAGTAGCTTAGTTACATCAGCTGGGATAAGAAACAACAACAACATTATATAAAATTATGTTTCTTATGTTTCATTACATAAATTATGTTTCATTGTATAAAATTATGATTTGGTTAAAAATTATTTATTAGTTTACATAATTATTTTGAATAATAATAAATACACGAATTGCTTGTTTTGTAATACAATAACTTAAATAATATATTTTGTAAATAATATTTGTTATAGATTTAATATTCGTTTTAACTTATATTATTTGAGTATTTTATATTAATATACACAAATAATCATTAGAAAGTAAATTAGATAAATATTTATTATGCTTAATCTTTTCATAAATTTTTATCACATGTAATTTTGTTAAAAATATTTTTAATTTACTTTTCAAAAAACAATAAAAATTAATTCCAGACAGCCTCAATATTACATTTTTAATTTAGTTAAAAAATGACTTATTTGCAAGTCAAATAATTGTAATTTAATTCAACTATTATCTGAAAAGATAATCATCATCCATTGTTAAAATTTAAATTACATATAAAAAAGGAAACATGAATCTATTTATGTATTTGTTTTTAATCATTGCTAGTGGCAAAATTTGATAATTAATTTTGCCCTGGATAATTATTTCGCTCATTAGTATGGAAATAAATATAAAAACAATTATTTAGCGAAAATATACATTTGGAAAAATTCAAATGTTACAAAAAAGGAAAGTAATTAAAATATATTTTCTTAAGAATATTTGTAAGCTGCATTTTATTATAAATTGTTTTAACTTGTAATTAATTTCACCTTATATGTAATTGATTAAATTAATGATTTTCTAGAAACTAAGTAGGAGTTTTTTTTTAAAAAATTGTTTGTTAAAAAATATGAGCTTCTAAACTATGCAAGATGAAATTTAGGAAAAATACTTTGTAATGAATTTAATAATTAATTGAGTTAAAACTTAGTTGTAACATTGAAACATTAAAACAAATACACAATGGTTAATAGATAAAGGAGGTAAAATTGCCTTTAGATTATGAAAAAATAAAAATATGATTTTTTATTTATATTTGTACATGTGTGCGTGTAAAATTTTATTATTCTCTTAGAAATATTATACGATAAAATTTGATTAAATAGAAATGTTTGACTTTTTATTTTTTATCCTTATATATATATATATATATATATATATATATATATATATATATATATATATATATATATATATATATATATATATATATATATATATATATATACTACAAATTTTAATAAGTTATTTGAAATAATGATACTATACTTGAAACTTTCTATGATATGCATTGAATTTCAAGGGTTTACTAGTAAGATAAGATTTCTTAAAAGAAATTATAACGTATCGATGCTAAATTCGCAAATCAAGGCTTCCATTTAAATCGATTAATAAAGAAAAATGCCAGGAATGTTGCATTCAATTATATATACATTGTATATATAATTGTAATTGTATATCCATTAAATTATACAATTTAATTTCCATTGCTATAGCAGCTATTCATTAACTAATTACCAATTGAAAATATAAATATTTATTTCCAAATTTTTAGGTGGATATTTAAATATTACAAAAAAGTGATGATGATCTGGAATGTTGATTAAAAAATGGGTCTGTAAATAGTTTTTAAAGATAATCATGATAATCGAGTGACATATAAAATTATATTCATAATTTTCTCAAACGTACTTATTTTAGAATGCGTGATTTGAATAATTATATATTTCATAAGCAAATAAGGTATCAAATATTAGCTTCTATTATTTAATTTATTCTAATATATTCTAATCCCCAATAATTATGATTTTTATGATAAGACATAAAATATTCAATGATAAGACATAAAATAAAAAAGAAAGCATTGAATAACAGCATATTGCTTACTATAAAACAAATGGACACAATTTTGTGAAACCAAATATTATAATGGTGAACCACAGAATTTTAATTAATATTATAGAAAATATTAATATTTGAAGAAAATATTTGAAAAAATGATAAAAAATCATTTAAAATTAACTGTTTTAGTAAGCAAGTACAACAATTTAAAATTATTTTGTAAATTTGAAGAAAGAATTTTTAATCACCCCTTATTTTGACATATTTCATCAATTTTTAGTACAGAAAATAGAATAAAATTTACGGATTCGCGTTATATGGTTATAAAATCTTACGAATGAACGTTATAGGGAAATATAAATTTAAAAATATTGAATAAGAAGAAAAACGTAAGCATAAAAAAATTGAAAATCAACATATATTTCTGAATACTATTCATTTAGAAGAAATGACACTCCTCAGAGCTCAACATTTTGCTTTATAAGAAAAAAGTAGAGTTCACCAAATCCATCATCCATTTGTGTTCAGGCTAATTGTTAAATTCTGCTTCAACGTCTGCATTATTGTTAATCTATTATGCAAATAGATAGCCATTTAGCCAGTTTTTTATATAGTATTTTTTAAAATACTTAAGGCATGCATAACTTAATTTCATTTTTTGCTTTTATTTTATTTGTCAACAATGGTTTATTTCTAAACGGTCCTTTTCGCATTTGAACGTCTTTTGTAGATGTCTTTTCACCATCTAACAAATTCAATGTCGTTATGAATTTCTTTTGAGTGGTTTAATAATTGATACATTTAAAAATGAAAATAATAATATTTACTTGTCTGAAGTAAAATTCATGCCTGTGTTACACTCTCTTTCACCAATTTCTCTGTATCATTCAATAGATAATTTTTCGATATTATTCAGTGTCTTTGTTCAACCATTATTACTCGTGAACATGAATGGAAGCAATATTTGAGAATATTTATTTCTGAATTATTTTTTTTAAATGATTGGAATCTGCATTTCATTCAAAGCGATTCAAGGGCTTTTAATGTTGTAAAATCCGTTGAATAAGGAAGAAAATTGATTGTAAAAGAATTTTTGTTATTAGTTTTATGTAATGTTTTCATTTTTGTTGGTCTTCACATTCTCCTAGCCAGTTATAAATTCATTAAATAAATCTTTTTAAAGACTTCTAAACTTTTATTTTTCCTTGTAGAAATAATTTATTTTCATTGTTTAAGTTGCCATCTGGAGAATCTTTGCTATACCGAATCCCCAATCCCCTCAATTGTTGCAAAAAAAAGAAAAACAAGGTATACACAAGGAAATTTTCCCTAATAATATCTAGACACAAAAGAAAGTGTTGAGGGCTATCCTCATCGACAACGCATTTACAACAGGTAGGATAGAGCTTACGTTTGCCATCAAATTTAAGGCCTTGAAGATGACCACTAACAGAATTAAAATATGTAGTGCGGTCAGCTCTAGAACCTTAGAAAGCAATGGAATCACTAGGATCATCCATAGAGTACTAATCATCATCCTACCAGAGTAGCACTAGTCAGCGGAATGCTCCAGATAGCCCAGACACCTCTTTTTCAAATAAAATGCAACTCAGTGTAGGTGAAACTATTCTCCTTGCCCTCACCTATAATGAGTTGTGAGGACAATGAAAAGGTTAAAAGAAATAGCTTCTATTGGTCAAGGCTTGGTGCACCTGAGGTTTTAAGTCTGACTTAACGCCGTTGGCTGTTAGTATTAGCTGGGAAAATTAGTGTGGTCCTACCAAAAATGAAAACCTCAATATCCAACGTATTTCACTCACTCCACCCAGGAACACCCCTTTGCCAAGTTGAGACCGCTAACCGAAATATATTATTTCATACCATATATATATGGACTGCTTCAAACTGTACTATAATTCGACAATTCCAACTAAATTATGTTACTTCAATTCTAATTTGCATTCTGTTTTGTCCACTGTAATATAAACGAAAGTTGTAATCAATTCTTTCTGATAATTGCTTAGGAGCTACTTCCCAACTTATAATATGAAACTTAAAATAAGAAATTCAGTTGTTTCTTTATACACCTTTATTATTTGAGAAATTAGTTACTAAGATTTGATTTTTTCATTTACATGATCGGAATTCTTAACAAAACCAAACATATATGTTGCAGTACGATTTTTATTTTACTTAACAAAACTGAATGGCTTGACATTTGAATCAGTACTGAGTTCATTTGGTCTCGCGGAATTAATTTTACTACTAAAGGGGGAATACTAGATTAATTAAATTTAAACTAAAAACAAATACGCTTTACTAAAGACTTTGATATTTGTTTTAAATTCAAGGCTTCAAATCAATGAAAAGAATACATGTTTCTAGTTCTGTGAGAGTTTTCAGGTCAGAAGTTCATTCTTACTCCGAATCGTGTCTCCTTTCTTGAAAATTCGGAATGACATTCCTACGCCTACATACATTGAATACAATACACCATGTTTGCAGAATTTTATTTCCACAACCGTTTCTACCGTATTCATATTATTCCTCTACCTGCTGTCAATTCAATATTCTAATGTTGGAATGCTTGGAAAAATTCTTTGAAGAAATTGAAAAGATATAATATCGACATGTATATTTTAGATTTTCTTATAAAGAATATAATGCGTGCACGTATCTTACTCTTTAATATACTGTAGTCTAAAATAATTCAGAAACTCATACCATAATTGGAATTTATAAACTGAATTGATTGCTGGATATAAATATCAAATGGTTTTATTGATAAACTAACATCTGTTGATAAAATTACTTATTTAATGATTAAATAATAAATTGAGCAAATAAGAACTTAATAGTTAAAAGAATTTTACTATTTTTTATTAAAATATTTAGGAAAATGTAATTTTGCATATTTTTAAGAAGATAACTTTCTCTTAAATTTTACATATCTTGTTTCAATAAAAGCCATAACATCTAAGTGAATGTACATTATTTACACGATGAAAATTTTTAGTAGAAATACAATATTTAATAATCCTGAAATTCATGTCAATTAAAAAAGATATTGGTTACAAATACTTTAATAAATAATACGCAAATAAGAAAAAAGAACAAAAATTTTGTTTCCTGAAAACATTTTAGAAAGTGAAGAGCAATTGATTTAATAATTTACTCACTTAATGGATATTAAATTTATGATGCTTTTACATGTCAATTAACTGTTATGTAACATATTTGAGTACTTAAAATGCTGTAAAAATTTTAAATTGTGGCCTCAAATTAGGAGACAATTTTTACTGATGTCCCTTAAGAGAGATCTGCAATTAATATGTTGTTAAAAGTCATTATTATTTCTTCATAAATAAATATAAGTCAATGCTATTTTTTCACAGAAAATAGAAAAAGAAGTTTTGAGTTGCATATAAGCATTTTAAAAAAAACTTTTATCCTCAAGTTAATGTAAAAAAATATATTAAGAATTAATTAAAATGAAATTATTATTAAATTATTTTTAGCAATAAAGATGCCTTGCCCTACCTCTATTAAATTCATTAAGGGATTTTCTATATTTTAAAACTGTTTCATTGTAAATTATTTTTAATATGAAATGCTGAAAAGTTTTTATAAAAAGTAATTACAGCATCCTAATGACAAAACAACTATGCATTATTATTTTAAAAGCAATTTATTCGAAATTAAGAAACTAGTTTCGTTAATTGTTGAAAACTGTGTATACGTAAAATTGATATGTAAAACTGTATATGAGTGTATCTTAATAATCTTATATTTTTGTATAAAGTTAAAAGGAATTCTGAGGTAAATTAATGAAGGACATCAAATTAATTTTGCTTTCTTATTTAAAATAATAAATATTTGTAATTAATATTTAAAATTAAATTTTATAGAAGAAATTATAATTATTTATTTTAACATAAAGCTATCTGAATAAAATGTTTTTAATGAAGCATTAATATTAAGTTCCAGAGATAATACACTAAAGTACTTGAAAATAAAAAATAAAAAAAATTAAAAAAGAGTAGATGATTTGGAATTATCAACCTTAAAGCATACTATTTATTTAAATTTTTGTACTGTCAATTTCAAATAGTTAAATTGACATATAAAGCGAATAATCATGAAATATAGTTATAAATTTAATAATTACGTAAATTAATAATTAACTATTAATTAGTAGCCATCTTAAAATCTCTTCAAATGAATGCTTCAACTTATTAAAAGTTTTAAAGCTGTTAATAAAAATATTTAATCTGAAATAAACACTATATTTTAGATTTTGCTATTTGTATATAAATATTGAGTAAAAATAACAAGTTTTAAAATATGGTTTCAACTAATATTAAATTTAGAATTCACTTTTCTATTATTTTAGCTCGATTAATGCTGCCTGGTCTGAATTGATATTTGTAATATATTTTCCTCTAGAATAGTATTTTAGATGTATTTTTTCCCTCTTGCATTTTGATAGGTATACAATATATATGATGCATTAATATCATTACTTATTTTAAAAGCGTTTTTATAGAAATATTGAGTGAGATCATTTTTCCAAAAATTTGAACCAGTCATTTCAGATGTTTTTACATTATACATTGTGAAATAGCATTTTTTAAAGTTTATTGTACTAAATAAATCTAATTTCAATAAACATATTCATATTACTTAATAGTGTTTCAAATGAACTGGAAATATTGTTGAAATAAACTGTATCTATAAACACTTTGACTAGTTATATCACTGGATCATTTAGGCAAGTAAATATGTGAAGAAGTTTCGCCACCAAAGAGTACTTTAGTAAACTAGATCTTATTATAGTTGTATAAGTAAACTAGATCTTATTATAGAAAATGAGTGGAAAATTTAAACGCCATTTTAAGTACTTCTGTTTTGACCTTAATCTCTTCCAGTGGTATTCATCATTTAAGAAAAATTTAATTATTCATATGCTTATTTCCAATTAATGAATTTACTATATTTTTTTTAATTTTCAAATTAAAATAAATGTCCATTACGCTTTATTGATGATTGTTGATTATTTTCCGTTTCACTTATTTCACTTTAAAAACTTCTAATCCATGATATTCCTAAAATAACGTTTGCTTATAAAGAATGAATTTAAAGTAATTTTTTTGAAAAGCATGCATCAAAAAATAATCAGGGGGAATTAAAAACAATATTTTTATTCAAGCATGAAATTTATTTTTAAGTATACACTTATAAAGAACCCTACTTTACTTATTGGATTAAATTATCGTTTGAAATCAAAATGAAAGCTACTTCAAGTGAAATTCTTCTATTTTTTGTGGTTATCATATATGAGTTTAAAAGTTACAAAATCCATATATTTAAGTGAAAATGTGATTCATTTTTACAAAACTATTTTATAGGAATATTTACACAGATAAAATGTCTTTAAAATGTTCAATTAACTTGATCTAACATGAGTTATTATATCACATTTGTTTGTTCTCATTTTGGAAAGTATAACTTATAAAGATTTAAAAAATAGGTTGAATTAAATTTTATAAGTGACGAGATGTAGTTTGAAAAATAAATTTACTAGAAAATGCTGTTTAAGAATTTATGCTTCTTTCGCTCAATCTCGTACATTTTGATGTTAGCAAGATGCACTCATGCCCATAAATTAAGGATAATTCAGAATCACGCAGAAATTGAACTCTAAAATAAAAATTTTACATGCAGAATTATCTCATAGATTTTGAAGAATAATATGCAAATTACAAGAAACCACCAGATGGCGCCGATAGTACGTCACAATGACGAGAGTGTAAGAAAGGGGTATATAAGGAATGGTTGCAAAGAAGTAAAATTGTTCACAAGCCCTCTAAAAGCTTTTCAGTGCAATGCTCGTAGGCCTGTCAGATGTGTTCCACTTACCGCAACTCACTGTCGTCTGCGGTGAGCCTGGAATAGAGAGCATGCATTGCAGACACCGCAACAGTGGTCTTACGTAATGTTTTTCGACGAGTCCAGGTTTAGGTTTCTGTCTGATTCTTACCGGACTTTCATATGGAGAGGCCCAGGTACCCGTTACCACCAAGAGAACACCATTGAACGACACCGTTACGTTAGTGCTGATTTTCTCGTTTGGGGGGAGGGGGGAATTATTTTGAGTTCTAGAACTAACCTGCATGTTCAGAATGTAACCATGACAGGCCACATATATCAGGATATCATTCTGGAAAAACTTGTACGTTTGTTTCGGGGCGCCATGAGTGCAAAATTTCTGTTTATGGATGACAACACTCATCCTCACCGTGCAAAAATTGTAGATGAATGCGTTCAATCGGAGGTTGTCACCCGTATGGACTGGCCAGCATATTCACCGGACTTGAATCAAATAGAGTATGTGTGGGAAATGCTTGGCCAACTAATAGCAACCCGTCAGCCCCCTCCCACATGTCTACCGAAACTTCGGAGAGCATTGCATGATGAGTGTTGTCATATTCCCAAAGATTAGATCGATAATTTATTATTCAGTATGCATTGGCTTTGTACGGCCTGTATTGGATCGTCTGAGGGGCGTACTATGTATTAGTCATCATAACAGCCATGTTATATTAGTTTTTGAAAAAAGATTCATTTTTGAAATTTGCTCCAATGATGTCAAACATAAAGCATCTTTTTTGTTCTTTACCTTTTGTTTATTAAATAGATTTTAGAAATAAGTCATATTTGTTTTCCTTCTGTCTCTTTCTTTGCCTGAACTTTCATTATCCTTAATTTATGGACACGAGTGTGCATTGTAACGAAAGAAATAGAATAATATCAGTAAGTGTGTAATTGTCTAAAATAATTTGAAATGGTTGTAAATATCTAATTAAGAAGAAAATATTAAAAAAAAATTTAACTGATAAAAATATTACTTCATTTGTTGTATCCAGACTGTAACATTATAGCCAGAAATAAATGTCACCACCTGCTGACTCAATGCACATTGTATGGCAAAAATATATTGTTTGATACAACAACACATTTTACAAGAAAATATTCTATTTTATTGCATTACGTTCTATATTATATAGTTTTCTATTTCCCAAATTTTAACAAACATTTCATATATATTAGTTTTTTTAAGCTGTAAAATACCCATCTGCTTGTCTATAAAATGTAACTCTTTACATATGAATAAATGAATAAGATATGATTTGAAAGTCAAAAATATAAATAAGGTACAAATTTCAAATCGAATATTAGGAAGAATTGAAATAAAAACCTTAGGAAATTAGAAAATATAAAGAGATAACGTCTTAACCAGGAGGGAGATGGTCAGCTATGCAAAATGGATAAATACTCTTTTCTGATATGCATGAAATACAAAGGTTTAAAATTCTGTAAAATAAAAAAAGATGCATGACAATATATTAATGATTATATAAAAATAATATCATAGTATAATATAGTAAAAATATGTCAAAGAAAAAACGCAAATTTAAAAGAAAAAATAATAATATCAAAACTTCTATTTACTTAAAATGGAGGAAAGACAGCTGTCAAACATTAAAAGCGAAATAAAGTAATTAAATAAGTATGACGTAAATTTAAGTTTAAGAGTAAGCATTTTCAGGATTCTTAAAAAACTTCAACGCTTTTCTATTAGAGTAAAAGTTGCACATTATATATATATACTTCAATTTAACAAGCAAATCATTCATACATTATGCAAAATAAAATATATAGGAAAATTATGGTTTTTAGCTAAAACATTTATTTGCTATAGATTTTAATATTTGAAAGGAACGCTTGAATTACAATAAATTCACTTTAAAGTCTTTAATTTTTAAAATTTTCAATTTTTTCAATAAATGCTATCCGGGAAAAAGGTTAAAAGCATTTTGTACTTTTCTCCTTTGTGCATATCAGAAAAGAATATGTGTCTGCATTGCAAAACTGACCACATATTTCCTTCCTTATAGGAAAAGAGAGTGACATAAACATCCGAAAATTCTAGATTCGAGAACTTAGGCCGAGTTGAAAGCTGTATGGTTAGCATTTTTGCCTTCGGTTCACAGTTAGTGGGTTCGAGTCCAATCTTCGTCTTGAATATTTGTAGTGGTTTGGAATCAACTTTAAGCCATATGTTCCGGTCTAATGAGCCATCGTGTGCAAACAAAAAAATGACCGAAGGTCGACAAACAAATCTTTTTTGGGAAATCTTGGCCCTATGCTTCGTGGGTGTACATTTCATTTCTTCTTATACTAGGTTTGTAATTTGTATCTTTTATATTCTTGGTGTATCCATATTAAGTTACTTTAGAGAGGGTTTGAATACCAAATATATATTTAATAATTTTGTACATTATTTGTAAGTTTTTGTGTATTATATTTAGAATTAATAAACTTTTATCACTTTATTTTGCATTCTATTTATTATTAATTATATTAATGCTTAAGTGTCATTTCTTTTACATTTTTATAAAATTTTACAATTAATTAAGGGAGAAAAAGGTTTATATCTAAGTAAAGAAAAATTATTTAAATATTTAAAAGGTAAAAATGCAAATCTGTGTAAAATTTGCTTTGAATTTTACAGTATTTTTAAAAATGTCTTAAGTTAATTCTAAAAATGAAAGCTTCATTGAAAAAAAGGGATTTATTAATTTTTTTATAATCTATAAAGATTATTACTATAATTAATTATTTGAAAGCTTTCAAAATAAGATTTATTTACACATTTTTTTATATAAAATATTTAAAATAATACAAAAGGGAGTTTTGCTTTTAAAAGTTTTTAATCCAATTACCATTGAGTTTCCAATTACAAATTACTGTAAATTAATTATTTGCATAGTTTTCGAATAGATTTTTTATTCAGTTCTTTTATCAAAATAAATAAATCTTAACCAATGAAATTAGCATACTAAATAAGATATGCTGAATATAAGGATTTCAGGTGGTTCACTAAAATTTATATTTACAGAACTCTTTATATTTATATAAAGTTATTTTTCCCAACATTTATATATAACTATACTTTTATAAATAATTATTGGTGAAATTTTAAAAGAATTGATATAAATTTAACTTTGTAAGATTTTTGAATGGTATCATTACTTTTAATATTACACTTAAATCATATCAGTATTAATTATCAAATGCTACCTAAAATGTATCCATTGAATATTAAATTGAACTGAAAGTAAAATGCATTTGTCATTTAATATCATACCATTATACTCATTTGGGGTAAGAATTTTCGGGTCCTTATTATATTTAATAAATACTTTTTCGGTTTTCTCCAGTACAGTTATTTATTTTTTTAACCGAGACATCTTGTTTTATCAAATAATAAGATATTTAATAGATCAATTGAGCTCGAGGAGCGTCCTCTCATTTAAATGCTTTGCTAGAGCACTAGCCTTATATGGCTTAATGTAACAGAGTTAGGATAATAATCGGGAATTGGCTGAATAGTAAATCGCGCGCACTCTTTCAAGATAGCTTAATAAGCCCTGGTTTAAGGATCAAGGGTTATAGCCGAAGGGATCATGGGAAATGTATCTGAATTAACCGATGCGTGGATATAAATCAGCAACGAAATTCATCATGCACAATAAGCAAATACACGACTTCCGATTTATAACTCCTAATTTTTCAGTTGCATTTTATAGAACAGGAGACTGAAATCTTGTTCTGGAGCTCCATAATCCGTCTCACCAATATCGGAAATTCAAGGTGAAATTAATCCATGAACAATTAGCGCAAACTCTATTTAATATCCTACCAGCCCAAACTGAAATTTTGCCATAGCTTATTTCTTTACATAATTTAAATGAATACATTTAAAATAAACCTCTATAAACTATCAGTTTTTTAAAAAAAGGACTGTGTGAACATTTTTGTACCATCCTCCATATCGAATCTTTAAAAAAATTTATATGATATATAACTTAATTTGTAATTACTAAGTAAAGTAACTTAATATGTAAAATATGTAATTATATTAAGATAATTCAAATATGTTACTTGTTGGTAATATTTAAAGATTCGCGTGTTCATACTTATGGTAATACACAGTTAAAAGTTTTTACACTTATGGTGATAAAATTTTTGTATCTATATATATACATACATGTACATATATATATATATATATATATATATATATATATATATATATATATATATATATACATATATATATATATATATATATATATATATATATATATATATATATATATATATATATATATATATTACAGTAAGTGTGTGTTGCATTTTCTAAAACTGTTTATACCCGCTTATGTTTATGTTTAAAATTCAATGCTAGAATCAGTCTCTTTTATATATTTTCTATTTTTTATGAAACTTTTAAGTATCAAAAGAATAGAATGTAATTTTTATGATTGTCTGTAAGAATTACTTCTTTTATTCTGATTATCTGATGGAAATTCTTAGATTATCAGAAAATTTGAAATTTGATACATGATTTCATTATTTTTTGCTGTCAAGGGGAAATTCAAAATCTACAGTTGGCTCCGTATATCTATAGAATATTTAATAACAAAAAACTGAAAGAAGTATTTGAAATTTTCTTCCTTAAATTTCGTTTTCTTCATATTTTTATAAGTGGTTCTAACGGTTTTTTAAAATTAAATTATTTGCAAAAAAAAAATTACTTTTTTTAATTGAAAAGTTTGAAGAAAGTTAAAATAATTTTTAAAAATTAAGTTTTTTTTAACCCTATATGTTTTTATTTTATAAGGATATTTTGTTGTATAAAAGTTAAAATTGTGCGGTAAAAAGTTTAAAATATTGAGACATACTATTTTTCAAAGGGTAAAATCTATGCTATATACATAAAAGAAATAAATTTTATGAAACAATAAATTGGAATACTTTTAATTCACATGTATTATAAAAATAAATTTTAAAATTTCTAATTTATAAAAATTTTAAATTTTTACACCTGTTGAGATTATTTGAAGTAAATTATTTCTTAATATATTTTATTCTTGATTAAAATTTGTTAAATGAAGCTAAATTTTGTATAAATATATTTACATCATTTTACTTTACTACTTTCCAAAATGAAATTAGACACAAGTATTTTTATTTATCATATTTTAAAAGAAGTTAAAATGTAATAATAATTTTAAATTTTTTGCTGTTTAATGTAAGACATATTTTTAGGTCATATGTAAAAACAAAATATGTTTTCTGATTGAAGTTTAAATTGTTATAATATTGTAAAGTGAAATAATAAATATAATCCTAAATCATATTTAGCATACACTTTAATTATAATGTACTTTATAAGATATATGACTTGACTTTTACTGTATTTTCAATTTCTTTTATGAGTTTAATATAAGTATCCACGTAAATTTTTGTTTTTTGGTAAAATGTTACTTTAATTAATTTTCAAAGATGGGCAGTTTGTTAATGATTTCTTTAGTTTATAGAAGAGTGAGTTACTTAATTTATTGAGTTTAATTGTACTAGGAATTTCCTATATCGATGCACATTTTAACTATCGATAGCCATGTTTTCTTGTTTATAATGGAATCTAGTTTTATATGTATTTAAAATATGTGAAAATATATTTAATTAATTGTTAAGAGGTATTTTAAAATGCTGTGCATTTCAAAAACAAATTAGAGCTCCTGAAAATTTTATATAATTTATTCATTTAATGTTTTCACTATAAATAATAAAAAGACATTTTTAGTGAATATTATTTAATTTTCACATATATTTCTACATCAATTCATATCTACTTACATTTTCATGAGTATTTTAAATTTTTTAAAGAATCCTTAGATTTATCAGGTAGGGATGTATAAAATATCATTTAAAGTGGATTAAATATATTTTTATTAAACTTGTATATAAAGGATTAAAAATTTAATAAAATATAATTTGATTACAAATTTTGCTTTTTGAACGTAGTCGGTAGCGGTTGGTAGCGGCGTATGAAATTTGTCCCTCTACAAACCCAGAAGAATGGTTAAACTATAGACGAAAATTTCGGAAGCAATTTACTGTAAATATAAATTGTAATAATTTGACATTTGAACTGTAAACAACTTAAATTGGTTTCAATGTAATAAAGATCAACCATTCTGAATAATTAATTTTGTTGATTATGTTGTTGTTACTAATGACACATGGACAAGCCAAGCTCACCGTGCCTTAGTCTATGCGAATTTAAGTCAATTGGAAGCGTCTTTCGTTTAATCAGAGCACCATGAAGGTGAAAGTACGACTTTGGCTATTCAAATCCTCCGATAGATGGCAGCACCAGAGGATCTACTACCTCAATTTTGGTATTGATCTGAAAGAGGAGTAAATTTCTATAGACCATTGCACCTATGGTAACTGCTCAACGACCGACAATAGGACTTTCAATTCCACAGTTAACGAGCACGTATATCGCATGTTCATGTTGGTCTTTGGCGGCATTGGGAATCGAACCCCACACTTCCGGATGGAAGGCCGATACCCTAACCACTAGGCTATCACGGCCCCTTGTTGATTATAAACATATAATAAAAATTGTTTTATTTTTTAAGTCATCTACTTGCATTTACATTACCTAATAAAATAGAAAATTAACAAAAGTAAATATGAACTCAATTTTAATGAATATCAAAGATGTTATGAATTGAAGAGATTTGCTAATTTCATAATCTACACGATTTTAATAAATAAGTGAATTATAAATCATAAGAAAAAATTTCAATGGTAAATTTAAGAAGTACACAAATACATTTTAATAACTTTTAATATTACACTTTTAAAATTTTGGAAACGCAGATTCACTTTCTATGAGTTTTGTGTCAGCTTAATTAAATTAAAGTTAATTACAAAATTCTTTCTGCTCTCTTCATAACAATTTCATCGCCTATAATTTGTTTTTGATATTCGACTGATTAAATATGCAATTGAGATCAAAGTAAATTAATTTATGGAGTGTTATAAAATTTTTCTCTGTTTAATCAAAGGTTTGATTTCTATTTGAGTTTTTAAAAAGCTTTCAAATTCTATAAATAAACAAAAATAATGTATTTGATGACGCATTTTCAAGACTAACCAATTGAGATGCTAATAATAATTATCAAGAACAACAGGGGAATAAATGTTACATGTCTATTTTCTAAATTAATTCAAATTATTGTTATGTTATGAAGCTGAGGTTTTATATCGAGAGGAGATTTTTCCCTCATACAAAGCGTTAAAAATAAACATAATTATCATATTTTATTACCCAAGACGGTGCAAATTGTAACGAGAAGATTCTGGAATCCCCAGAGTTCATTCATTTCTTCAGTTTATCATTGAAAGAGGTAATTAAATTGAGATATTTTGCATAATAAGAGATTCGGAACTCATCCAAATAATTATTTATGCACTTTAAAATTCTAACGACTGATAAAAATTGTACATGTAAACAAAGGAAATCAGTTGTTAATGAAGTTACTTACATAAAGTGTCACCGCTAAAAATAGTTTTTATATGATGGTTTGTACTTTTTTATTTAGTTATTAAAATTTGTTTATTGATTAATTTAGCTTAATAATTTTCAATAATTTCTCCTAAATTCATAGTCTAACAATTAGTTATCATGTAATTTCTGAGAAAGTTGCAATAATACGTTGTTTATAATTGCAAATCTAGGACATTTCTTAAATCTGCATTACTTTATTACTCTTTTGCATTGTATGAAATTTTGTTTTTTATAAATTATTCATCAAAACATACCTTCAATTAAAAATACATCAGCCAGTTGTATTACAAGGTCATTTAATATTTAGAATGACAATTATCACTTCAAAATAACAACTACAATAATCCTTATAGTTAAGATGTATCAAATGTAACTTAATAGATATATTTGAATGACAATAAGCACCTTTTTGTTAATAAAAATAGGAGAATTATTATTCATTTTAACATGTGCAGAAATTTGTTATTGCAACTTAAGCTGAATGTTGTCTAATTTATTTCTATTATCGAAATTTAGATAGATAGGTGCTATACATTGAGCATAATAATTTGGCTGTACAAATTTCATATTAATTTTTTCTAAAATTTTCATCATTTTTAATGCTTTATTAAGCGTTTTTAATATTAATTAAATCTAAAAATAAAATATGAATTCTGTTGAAATATGAATTCTATGCTTACTGGAATGAAAACAATGTATTTTTCTTTAAATTATAATTTTAACAATAATATATGAAAATAAACTTGTTTTAAATTTATATTTTTATCATTATCACTCTTTGGAGTTACGTGAAAAAATTACCTACTTAAATAATGAACATTCTAAAAAATCCTAAAAGAAATGATATAATAAAATCAAAAATTTTTCATATATTTAAAAATTATATTGAACGAGTAAAAGCCATTTATTAATATACTTATGTAATGAAGAATGCTTTTATGAAAATCAAATACTAATGAATTGATAATGTCATGAGTGTAGAAAATTGCCTATTTGTGAATTGTATTCACTTGCATTAAAACTAATTAATTTTAAATAATTAATAAAAATAGATAAATAAAAATAGATAAATAAAAATAATAATTTTAAATAGTTACCTGAAAATTTATAAAAATGACTCTGATATCTGCGAAGTGAAAAATTATTTATTGCTGCATATTTGTTAATTTATGTTCATAAATTAGGAAAAGAAAACAATTTTTTTAATATAAATCTGTGTTCATAATCTCTTATGCAGTTAAGAGTTTATTTGATATTTTGTAGCATTGCTAATTAACGATTATAACACCGTATTCTAATAAAATCTAAACACTTATAATATTTCTTGACATTGTAAATCTAAACAAAAATGTAATTGTTTAAATTATAAATAAGGTAAAAGAGTTAATGTTTCATTTGATTTTTTTCATAATATTTATTTTTTCAAATTTTTCAATGAAATTAAAAAGTAAAAATTTATAAACTTTGGATGTTGAAATACCTTAAACCTGCAGTAGTTTTATTAATTTTATATTTAATGTAATAGAGAGATGACAATTCAACTCAAAATGATTCAATTTGCTTACACATGATTCTTTACGGAATTCGACCAAGAAACGAACAACGGACATAATATTTGGGTTCTGAAATATACGGACTCTGAATAGAAGCAAAAATCTGCAAATGGTGATAGATCAGAAGGAGTCCTATACACTATTCTTATTGGCTAATGAGATGAGCAAAACAATTTCAGAGAATCAGTAAAGAAAGAATACCTCTTAAGTTCTTCAGTGCCACCCCTTTCTATAAAAAACCAAAAGAAATACCGGAGAAGAGATGGAAGGACTGCATGCAGGAAGCCTTTGCCATACTTAAAGTCAAAAACTGGAGGCCGATTTCTGGAAACAGGGCAGAATGGCAGAGACAATTGAAGAAGGCCAAGGCCCTCCAAGGGCTGTCGTGCTAATGCAGATAATGATAAATGATTACCAATGAGAAATAAGATTTATTTCTAGCTTTAAAAAATTTAACCGCTTATTCAACAATAAACCTTTAATAGATGAAAATAATAACTACGACACAAACTTCAAATGTAAAATTAAAGTATTATTACATAAAAATCATGAAAAATTAAGATATTGGTTTCCTATGAACCCAAATGATGATTTATTTTGTGAATCGGTAAAACATATGTCATTAATGAGCTATATTTTGCTTGCTTAATTAGGAAATAATGCTTATCATAACTAAAATATTTTCATATTGATATAATGTATCTATATTATCAAAAAATCTGTTATAAGTAATGAATTTATGTTTGAATATCATGTGGCTCGTAACAGATGATAAGATCTACGTATATTCAATGTCCATATAACTTAAGTTCATCTCTATTTAATTTCCTAATTTTTAAATATTAATCTTAATTTTCATATTTCGGAAATAAATAATTAATTGATTGTTATATATGATTTTTAGTCCATTAATATATTAATATAATTATATTAATATATTAATATACTTACATGTATATAATCATTTCAAAAGTTCATTACTTACTGTATAAATTGAGATACATTGATTAAATATGATTAAATATATTATAAAATAATTTTTTTCCCAATTGGAAAAAATTTTATTCTAAATGAATATCTGTACATTTAGAGTAAATTATGAATTTGCCCAGAATATTTTTAAAAAATAATAATTCTAAAATGAAAATACAAACAACTCTTAAGGTAAGTTAAGTAAACACTTTTACTTTTTCCAAAATAAAATAAATAAATGTGTGATGTTATAATTTAAATATTTATGTGATGTTAATGTGTTTCGACTTTTGTTCCAATTTTAAAAATATTTCTTTGACGGATAATTGAAGAAAATTTGGTAAAAGTTTACTTACAGGTAATCTTGATTATTTGGCCATACTTTTGACACCAAGATAGGCTCCAAAGTGTGAATAACATAATGATGACCCTAAAACATTGCTTATTAAAGCGCTGTAAATAGCAGGGTAAAAATAAATTAAATTTTATTGACAAATATCTTATTATGCTAAGTAGTACCCGTTTCTACACTGAACAAAATCCGAAAAAATTAATGATTACATTTTTTTACCTGATTTAAGTTTATTTAACGGTTATATACTTAATTTTTTTAAATAAAAAGACTGTCTTGAAATTTACAATTAACCTGCCTGCTTAAATTCGATTGAAACTTCTGGGATTGACTAATATCATACTTCTTGCAATATCGAAAATTGGACTATGAACAACTTAAATGATTGGCATTCGTTCATACCCAATGCCAAATTCATGTATCACTGCCATGTATAACTTCAGAAAATGTGTTTTCCATTTTTTTAATCTGTCACTCATGGTTTATCACAATTCTAACTCAAAAAGTTGAGAAATCTGTCTTCTCTAATCTTCTTTGAAACATATAAAAGACTGCTATGCAATGAGAACTTACAAATGTTAAATATTTCTAGAGCAAAGTTTACTATCTCCAGTGAGTAAAAGCTAGTTCAGATGTCAAACCCATCTCTTCATCGTGATCTAGAAATACAAGATAGTTATTGGTAGAGGGAGTTAAATAATCATTTGATGAAATTATGAGTTTCTCATCATCATCGTGTTTCTATTTGATGAATTTTATATGCTCTATTTGTTTTCTTTTACTTTTTAGGCAGCAATCGAAACAAGATAATAGCCATTGGAAGTATTTAAAGTAACTAACAAGGGAAATATAATAATGGAATAATATGTTTCAAATACTTAATTTACTTTACATAAACCGTTTTGAAGTAAAATGAAAATATCTGCATAATATATTAAGGTTGAATTCATGAAAATTTCAAATTTGTCATTCTTGAATTGCAAAATTCCTTCTGACAAATACTATTTTATACTTCATTTCATTCCTTTTCTAGGTAATAGCAAATATAGTTATAGTTCAAAAACCTAACAAGTTTTATCTTTGAAAATTTTATAGTTTCTCTAGTTTTTTTCCCTAAAAACAATTTACTCATTCAATTTATCCTATACTCATTTGTTCAAGCTACGGATGCGCACTTAAAAAAAGAACATAAATGGAATTTCCAGAATGTATGTTTTTGTTTAAAACTTTTCTTAAAAAGAACATCTTCAACCACATAAATGAATTCGTAAGAAATTGAATTCATCGTTTTTTTAACTCCTTCATTTTTATCCAGACCTTCAAGGAGAAGAGTTTAAAAACACATTCTTTTCCAGGAAAAAGACAAATTCCTTTTGTCTTAGTTTCTACTTTATTTGAGGTTAACAAATGAGAATTTCAGAAGGAAACAATAAAAAATTCAATTTATTTTAAGTATAAACGAATTTGTACCTTTTCTTTAGTGTTCAATTCACAGTAGCACAAAATCCATTTTTTTGTTGAACGGGAAGCCCGATTATTTGATAAAAAAATATGTCGGTAGTGACAATGGTATCAATATTCTTTAATGATTGAATCTTTAAAATTAATTAATTTCTACATCTTAACTTAAATAATTTATTGGTTATTTTAAAAACAATATCCACAATGTTGTAAGTATTTCCTTAATTTAATGCTTTTACCTATGATTATTAATGTAGGAAGAAGTTTGTAATCACTTTTAAAATCACAAGTTGTAAATCTTGACTTACTTAAAGGGCTATAAAATTCCATGGCTGTATTATATAAACTATAGTTTTATTTTTGTATTTCTTCCACTTATACTTTCAGTGAGCATTTCTAATTGCAAACGATTAATGCAGAATTAAAATACCTTAGTTTACATTGAATTAATTTTCATTTAGAATAAAATTTAGTTATAATAACGTACTACTTTATTATTAAATGAAATATTGGTAGTTCTTATTGGTAGTTTTTAATTTGTTTTTTAAATTTTTGGTAATTTTTAAACAAATTCTAGTTAAAATATATGAAACAAAAATATAGTAATTACAGCCTATAAATTTCATTAAATTTTAACTGATCAATTTTACATAAAAACGAATCATCTCAAATATTATAAGAAACTAAATTCGTGGTATGACATCCCAAATGTGGGCCAAGGCCTACAGTGCCTATATCTGTTTTCCTGATAGAGAATCCTGCGGTAGGAAGCATATGTTCCGGTTGGGTTATTAGCCTAACTCAAAACCCCCACTTGTTTAATTCTCAAGTATGCTTGGCACTCAGCTTATCGACCCACTGAAAAGACAAAAGGCTGAGTCGATTTTGACGAATCTGAGAATCTAATCTCAGACTTGTTCAGAACGAATTGCTACCACTAAGCCACCGGGATTCTCAATTATTGTATTTAGAATAAAATTGATGAGTTTTTTTTAACACAGATTTCAAATAATCATGTCCTGGGTAAAGTAATTTAGTATGACTATTTGGTTTCCCTTATAAATAGTTAACTCTTAAAATCTTAATACTTAATAAAACCGTTTCATGACTATAAAGTATATTTTTGTTAATATTTCAGATTATCATGTATTTTTATTAAATTTCATGTGCTATTGTAAGTTTCATTATGAGTTTCATAATTCTGTTTTCAGTAAAATGTTTGCATTCTTTTGTTTATGCATTTAGAGTAAGAGAGTGAGACTTCAAACCACGTCTCAATTGTTAATGATGTTCATTTGATAATCATTCATGTTGTATGTGATGAAGTGAGCATGTGTCAAGTGAGCATGTGTAAGGGTTGGATGAGACCAGTTGAGTGAATTAAGTAATCTCTCGAGAAATCTGTTAGAACTATATGCTTCAATTGGACACTGCTGGCGAGAGGGAGTCAACAATGGCACATTTCAACAAAAGGATGGCAGTAGTTGTCTTTGGGAAACAACATAACGCTGAAACTTCGCGATTGTCGCTGCAATGTCGTAACTTAGGATTCGTTGTTATGAACTGTAAAACACAACAACAAAAATGATATGAACAAAGATTGAACAAAGATTTCATATATATTTTTGTTTAACTGGGAAATAATCATGTTTGATAATGGCCGCTGGTGAAATAAAACAAAATCTAATTAGAGCTAGGACATCATTCATAAAATAACGTGAATCTATTAGGAAATTTACATACTTTTGAATAAAATATAAGATTATAGTAATAGTTATTTATATTTCATTGTTAGAAATCGTACAATTGTCAACCAATCTCATTTAATGATGATAATTAATGACAACGCTTTTAATTATCTGAAAATGTTATAAGTTGTACAAATGCATTTTTCATATAAAACTGCTGAAAATGCTTTACGAAATTAGAGTAGTGTCTGAAATCTTCAATGGAATTTAAGGCAGAAAGTCGTTTAAAGTACATTTATGTAATAGTATTACAAGAAAACAGTGCTTTTTTGAGTCACTGAATACAATAATTGAATCGAGTATACTTTTATTACTATTTTACATTTATTTATTCCAAGATATGTTGTTGAGAAATTGTGTGGGTGATTGTAAATTACAATTAAACTTTAATCATAATTTATCAGAAAAACATAGAGCATTATGGTAAAAATCGTACAGTTGTAAATTGAGTACAATATAGTTACTTTTGAAATATTTAGATCATTTGAATTAAATGAATATCTTTTGTATGAAAATATTAACTTTTCTTCTCTTGGAATTATTTGAAAACATTTAATGTGTGTGAGCTTAATGTCTCAAATAATCTTTGATCATTTACAATCTGCCAGTCAATGAATATTAAGATGAATCTGCCAATTGTTCTTGAGTAAGACAGGATATCTTTTGAAAATTGATTTAGATAAACTGTAGGTGATATCAAAGTTATGAGTATCAATCTAAATTATCAATTTTGAACTTCTTAGTTGAATTTGCTTAAGCTAATAAGAAGTAACATCCATGACCGTGGTAGCCTAGTGGTTAGGGCATTGGCCTTCTGGAAAGGGTGGTCTCGATTCTCAATGCCATCAAGGACCCACCGAGTGCATGCAATATATGTGCTTGTTAAATCTGTGGAATCGAAAGACTTGTGGTCGATCGTTGAGCAGGGTGTAATGGTCTGGAGAAAATTTCCTCCACATCACAGTCAAAATTGAGAGACTGAAATCTCTGCTGGCGCCATCTGTTGGAAGGGTCTTAGAGCAAAACCGTATTTTCACCTATGTGGTGCTTTGGTTAAACGAAAGATGTATCACCTTTCTGACTTAATTTTGCATAGCCGTCGAGTAGTGAGCTTGACTTGTCAAAGTGTCATAAATAACAGCAACAACATAATAGAAGTAACATCCAGATTCTAATTTCTCATGGCATGTAATGATGAATATATTAAGTTAGCATTTAATTTGTATCAGTAAAATTGATAGCATTATCTATTGCTTTGCAAAAGGGAAAAATTATTACGTTTGATAAGGGTAAATTTTTATTTGAATTCTACACATCTAAAACATTAACATTTTAGTGAAAAAAGCCTGAATACTCTTGAAAATAAATTAAAAAATACTTAAATATTGTAAAAAGGAATATTAATTCTATAAATCTTTATGTTTTATTCAAAATATATGTTTAAAAATGTAAAACTTCAATCTATATAGCAAGTAGTAGGAATGTTAACAAATACAAGCTTTCTTGAGTTTCAATTCTATTTGATCTCCAGTCCAAAAGTAGTTCCCAGTAGAATTAATTCAGATTCTTTTAATAGAAACGCCAACTCAATTTAAAATGTTATCAAAAGGAGACCATATTTATTTCTTAATGATATATCTTAACGCAATTTAAAAGAAAGCAGTAAACAATCACGATAGTTCTCTTTGTAGTAAATTAGGATTTGGTTGAAAAATTTCTGTTGCTAGTCAGAGATATATAAAAACATTGCAAATGAGAAAAGCTTATGCATGTACCCGCTTCCTGTCTGAATGTCATCATTTCACTAAAAAGAAACTATTAAACTATTTGCTTTATAAAGTTAAGCTAATAAATTATTCAGTGTTTTTGGAACATTGCAAATACAGAGTTTAAAAGAAAATAAATTATAAAATAAAATTAATTTATTATTCTATTTCTAGACATACTTGTCAACTCAAAGTGTTTGGAAACAGATGTAATTTTAATTTGAAATAAAAATTAAAGATTTTTTTGCAAATACAACCACCAATTGTTAAAGAAAAGATATGCAGAATTCGATTGGGTACAAAATGCATTGAAGTCATATAGTTTATTTTTAGATACAATAAGTGTGTGCAAAAGTGTTTTTTTGTATGTAACACCCAGTATCAGGATACATGGTTGACAACAAAAATTGCTTTCCACAATCATCATAACAGTAATCATATATAAAATTTAGTTTCAATTTTAAATAATAAAGGAATTTATTTTATTTCTAACGTTATACCCATCAAACAAATGATAAATTATGTGTGTTCATATCAAAGATACTATATATATATATCACATGAATATATAATAATTTATTATTTGTTAGATGAATAGTAACGTTAGAAATAAACTATTGATATACATTTTAGGTATAATATTATAGGTATCATAAGTTACAGCAGAATTTTTAAATTTTTATGTGATTTTTTTAATGTTAAATTATTTGAGGCAGTATAGAGAAATAATAAGTTTGGTATATTTAGCAAGCATAATAAGTTCGGTATGTTTTAAAATTTTATTTTATATTAGTTTCTTGTTTTAGATAAACATGATAATAAGATTAGCACATTTAAAAATTGTAATGTCGTTTAAAGTGGTAGACAGTATAATTTAAGCAATTTTTTTAATATAATTGCTTATTAATTCAAAAATAATTATGTATTGATAATCTATGTCTTTTATTTTAGATTATTATTTAAATTCGCTTATTACCTTCAATTATAATGAATAATCATAAAAATGGAAAATCATCATAAAAATTTTCTTATAGAAATATATCTGTTCATTTTTAGCATTAAATATTAGATTTATAATCCGAAGTTTTTTTGTACATTGTATTATAGATTTAAAATAAGTTTAAAGTTTCCTCAAGTACCTTTCATATATTTAAAATTTTATAATTTTAAATCAGTAAATTTTTATTTTATAGGAAACTTTGCAAATTATAGTTTTAAAAAGCAAACTCTCTATTAATTATTTATCTAAATAAAAGTAATTATAGCGAAACTTAAGTTATGAACTCTTTAGAAAATCTTTTTATTAAGTGAAAGATGTGAAGTTTTAAAATTAGTTTTCGGATAAGTTATTTGTCTCGTTCATTAGTTGAGAGGAATAAAATATAAACTAATCTTTGAAAATATACAAAATCTGTCGCAATGGGGAAAAATCAGAAAAAAACAACATATAACTTTTAGTAACCAAAATTTATTTTCAAAGAAGTATATGCAAATTGCTTTATTACAAATTCTTATAAATTTTATTTAAATTTAGCTTGTATGTAATTGATTAACTTAATGATTTTCTTGGAGAACTCGAGGCTTTTTTAAATGAATGTTTTTATTTAGTTGGTAAAAGATTAATTATTGAATTGTAATGCTAAATGAAGTATGTAACGAAATTAATAATGATTAGATTAGATATGTTACATACTCAATCGAAAAACTAAATTTAATTTTTAAAATACTAAAACCTTAAATAAATATAAAATTTGTCTATAAATTATATTTTTCCGATTGTGTGCTTAAACAATGAAGCAATAAAGTTTTTCAAATCTTTTATTTATATATCATTAATTAAATATTTAAAAAACTTATTAAAGATTAAAATCGTCTGAAATTAGATTTTAAAAAAGTATGAGTTTACCTGACGCAGCATTAGTAAAAAATCTTGAACTTAATTTAAAGATGGTTTGAAAATGCATTTTTTTAATCAAATAATTAGCATGATTTTGAAACATATATTTACAAGTTTTCACTTGCAATAACTCCTTACTGTATTAAAAAATTATTATATTATTTCACATTTTACCTGCTATCTATATCTCTGAATCAATACCGCGAAACACGTAAATAATAGGTTTTATACTTGAACAACGACCACAGTGCCTAGTTGGTTTGGGTGTTGGTTCTCAGAAGGTAATAAATAAGAATCCCGATCCAACTGAAGATCTGTTCTGTTCACTAATGGCAGTTGAGACAAGCTAATTATATTGTAGTTGCAGCATCCTCTGTGTAAAGTTATATCTCTGGAAATTGCAGGCTAAGCCTGAAAGTTTTCTGTTGGTCCTTGCTTCTGAATTACGAAGACTCATTCAGTTTTGAAGCCCTGAGAGTACACCAAGTGGGAGCGCCACTTTATAAAATGACATCACTTCTGCCTTTTGTAAGTGCTAATAAAGGTGAAAATACTAGTAGCCCAGTTTTATAAATGTATAATAATTTTTGAAAAACGAGTGACTTCCTTAGACACATGAAGAGGGAATTTTGTTGAAATCGAACGACTACAATGATGGAAATACATCAATATTTTACATTAGTCGCATGGATTTAGTAGTTAGATTTAATAATCAAGTGATGAGATCTATTATAGTACTTACAGGAGTATTTTTTTACACAACTTCTCCACCATAACAACGAAGATACAATAATATTTTACATTAATTTGATAATTAGATTTCATGATTCAAGTGAGATGAAGTCACTTGAATGGGTATATTTATCAGATCTTTTAGCCCATAATAATGATGCTTCACACAACAAAAATTTTCATTTTTTTAATTTTAAATTAGATAAGAAATTTTGTATTAGTTAGTAATATTTTTATTTCTTAAATAAATTTCGCAGATTATTTCTTACGTCAATTTCTTATATTTATCATAATTTAGTAAATGCTTCAAAAATCTAATCTGAAATAAACAAGGTTTACCTTTGCTCTTGTTACATAACGGATAAAAATTACTAAATCCATAATATTTATTTTGTGCTAGTGTTCAGTAAAATTAAATAAACACCTGATTTTTGTTGAATCTATTACTTTACTCCTCAAGTTATCATTATTTATTATTATAAATCTTATAGTAATACATTTTTGTAAAAGTATCTTAAGTTAACTATTACTGTGTTAAGTTTACTGTTAAAGTTTAATTATGTTCTTCTAATATTTATCCCCCAAAGTCTAAATATCACATAATTTAGCTGCAATTATTTTTCAAATATTATTATCTCTGCGTATTAATTCATGATCCTCCATCTAAGACAGATTTATATTGTGTAAAGTCACTGATGTGATAGAGGCGTGACTAAGGCTAGAAAACACGTTTTATGGTTTCATTCTTATGTCCAGCGAAAGGAAGGGATTGTTGAAACGAACTGTTTCTGTAAACATTCTGAATATAAATGGCCTCGAATGACCCAGACAGGGAAGTAAACGAAGAACTTTCTTCCCGTTAGAGGCATTTTTATTATAATAACATTGTAAACTAATATTTTTTGCTTGATTCCATTGTACGGGTATGTGGACTTACAGTTTTTGATAGAAAAGAAAAGAAAACTGAGGAGTTATCTTGATTTGTTTTTATTCCTTTTGGAAACATTTATTTTTGATATTTCTTTTTCCAATCAAATTGACTGAATTTTAGGAAATATTCATTTGTTACAAATGTATAACACGAAGAAAAAAATAGCATTCAAGACAATATTAATTTAAAAGGCTTTCTTTTTTTTAGTTGGAGTTATGAGCTTACAATGATCTTAACAAAAAATTTAAGTTTTTATCTCAAAAGTTTGATGCTTTTTCCTTGAATTTTCCTCCATTCTTAAGCTCTACGATAAATATTTGATTATGAAGAAAAAAATACAATTGAATTTTTTATTTGGTATAAAAACCATTTATAAAATAGCCTGAATCATTAACTTGTTTTATGAAGATTAATAATCTCTAAAATGAATAAATTGTGTTTCAAAATATATTATGCTTTTCTTAAATCTCAATATAAATTTTATATAAGGAAATATGTAAGATGATTAAGGATTTTGAATTGAGATAAATTTCTTTAAATAGAAAAAAGTAAAGAAAATGTAAAAAACAAATTTGAATGCACTTTCATTCAAAAGTTTTGAAATAAGGAAATTTTTGTTAGCAAAAGTTAAATTTATATCATGCAAATCCTATGAAGCTTTTAGTTTTATTGGAATCATAAATTATACACATCTTTTAATATTATATTCTTATATTATAAAAATTAATTTAGATAATCTTTATGACTGATGATAGAATTTTAACTTTGTATAGTTTTTTTAAAACAGTGTTACACTTTTGTAATTTATACCTTTACTACGGCATTTGTATTGATGATTAAATGTTTTTAACAGTTGGTGAATTTTGGATTGTTATAACGATTGCGAAACATTTCTGTATTGTGTATTATTACGCCAATCACGATGTATATTATTACTCCAATCACAATCACGAAATTCCTTTGAATTTTGTAAAGTATTAATTTTTTTTTAATTTTTCAAAAAGCACTATGAACTGAACAAACGCAGATCTTGCAAATATATATCTGTGATTTTTCTTTTAACCTGCAAATTAACTTATGAGTTGTCTATTAGAACTTTGAAACTAGTCTAATATATGTATGATTTTGTTTTCAATATTTTAAGAAGAAAGTTACAAATAATTTCGTATATTAATGTTCCGTTCTATATTCAAGATTTTAAAAAGTAAAATCTGAGGAGATCAAGCACGATACACAAAAAACATGTTTTAACCTAGAATTGCTCTTTTTAGGTTTTCTCATATGAAACAATGCGATAATATTTAAATTTTGAGTATATTGTATAAATTATATTTTATTGCATTACAAATATATAGCTTATAATGATGTTAAAATGTAATGAATTCCTACAGTTAAAATATAAAATATACAATACATTCTTCTACAATATATATAGTACATAAACTAATATGAAGTGATATGAAACATAGTAGTTTGTTTTTGTACCACGTTTTAGAAAATACATACAAATTATGTCCTTAAATTAAAATGATTACACATTTTTCAATATATAATATAACATATTACACATTATACATGGATTCATCACTTTTTTTAGATGATTTCAAAATGAAATCTAAGTTAGAACATAAAAACCGAAAATAATTAACTTTTATCTACTATTAAAAGAAGAAATATAATATACTTAACTTTAATATATAATATACAGTTTTGATTATAAAAAGTGTATCGTTGTTTATGTCAATATTATATTATGCATATAATCTTCTCTAATTTGAATATCAAATGGTTTTATACTTCTTTTAAATATAACATGAATTAATGTTAATTAGAAATATTAAAACAAAGTGGTGGAAACATTCTATTAAGCAAATATTTTACGATTCAGTATAACAATAAAAGGAATTTAATTAAAATTTTTGAGTTTCTGATTTCCTAATGATTAAATTCATCATCACGAATTTGTTAAACATACTCTATAGCATTATATAATTTTCAAAACAATGGTCAAATGATAGTACTTGGGGTTGTAGTATTCACTCCAATAAATTAATATATTTAATATTACTTTACTTTAATAAATTTCTTTCTCACTATCGCCTAATTCAAACAAATGAGATCTTTACTTGTTTCCACGATGTCTCTTTCATTTTTTTGAGTTTTTTTCTTTTAAGTCGTCTGAACCTTTAAATTTTTTTAAAAAAAATTGTAATTTTGATTTATTTGTTGATTTTTATAAAGCTAAGTACACGATATGAAAATAAGTGATTCTTTAATTTTTGTTTCTGATTTTTTAGTTTCTTTAGCTGAAGGATCTGCATTATAGAAAAATGATTCAATAGTCTCCAACTTAGGTTAGACTTTTTTTAATAATAAATCATTAATTTTACAATGTTCCTCAATATTGACCTCAGAATTGAGTTGATTTATTTTTGTCTTTTCACATCAAATCTTCCTTAGATTACTGGGACGTAAACGTTCTTAATTTTCATGTCCTTGTAACTTCAGAACCGATTGATTTAGCAAATTCCAATAGGCCACAAATTTCCTTTTCTAATGATTCAAACATACCTTACTTTTGCTGGAGATGGTCACATCTTTTTTAAAATTGGTATTTCTTATTTCTTTTGGAGACGAAAATGTGACTTTGGTGCTAAGTCGCTTTAAAAATTGCCTCCTAGATTACATCACAATCATTGAATTATTGACAAACCGCGTTTGTGTCTAAAAGTCACAGTAATTTCAATTTTATGCAATAAGACTTAAGATCATTAATCATATCATGATCCAAGGATTGCGGCAATAAAGTTACGTTGAGTAATAGAAACGCATTTTAACATTTGGCTATCTTATTTCTTTTGAGTGACATGGCCCATTTTCTAATAGACAAAAAAGACTTGACGCTTATTTTTTTAAAATTAAATGTATAAAGTACATTACAATTAAAATAAATTGTTTCGCCTAAAACAATTTAAAATCTGATATTCAAACTAAGTTAAGGAAACTTTTTAATTGCTTTCCTACTAAAATGTTTCTATTTAGGATGATGAATGACGATGGAGGAGGGTTAAGGTCTACACCTAGCACAAATGTTTATTCATAAATTCATTTGACGCATTATTGCACAAAAGTATTTTTATACAAAATCTGTATGCATTTAATTTTGATATAAAAGTTTGAGCGATTTTGTTTCATTAAATCCCAATTTCATTCACATCCAAATTTTGTGCAGTGTCCCCACGATTTTTAATATTTCGAGTTTTTTTCTGGATATGTTCTGGCAGTTTCGTGATCATTTGAAGCTGCTTGTTCCTGAATTTTAATGGTTCGAATTGATAAACGTTTTTATATAATTTTGAATCAACCTTAAAATCTGGGTTGACATGATTTTCCAAGATCTATAAAAGTTTGTAAATTGTATCTGATAACGTTTGAAATAATTAATATCCTCATAAGCATTATTTTTTGTCTTTATCATAAATCGGAAATAAAATGAGATTTTTTAAAATTATTCTGAAAAAATATTCAATGTTGCATGTTTTGACGCAGTTTCCAGTCAGCCACTTATCTGTTTGATTACCAAATGTCACCTTTACACGCAAAATATGTAAAAGTTTTCCCACCTAAAAGGAAGGGGGATAAATTATAAATTTATCCCCCTTCCTTTTAGGATTACTATTATATATTTTTAATTTACTTATATATTTTATGCAAAGTGTAAAAATAAGTTCATTATTTTTTCTTTATTATTTTAAGGAAATACAATGTTGCACAACAGCTTTCGCAATTTCCTTATCGTGAATGAGCAGAACCAGGGTTTTGTTTGTTCATCGCAACGGTCACTTTTTGTCTATGGGCATTAATTAGATCCGGACTTACAGTTTCATGTGTCTTCTGAATTACTACAATTATTCAAGACTGATGTGGGATTTTCACCCACGAACTAATAAATCATAAGGCCAGAGAGCTTATTCTTTGATTGTTAGTTTTGCAAGCGAACATGTTATAGTGTTATATATATATATATATATATATATATATATATATATATATATATATATATATATATATATATATATATATTTATATATATATATATATATATATATATATATATATATATATATATAATAGCTTTGAATAATAGCTTTGATGACTGTTTTGAGCTTTGTTATATCACCTTAATTCGGTCCTAAAAATAGTTTTTTGTCTCACATTGACAAGCGATATACACTCCAAGAGAAGAAAAAGAAACTAATTTATATTATATAGAATTGTATTTTTGAAACTAAAAAATAAATTTCCTTATCTTAGAACTTTAATTTTATACAAATTTATTTTTAAAAACATGTTTTATTTTCGAACATTTCGAAACAACACAAATAGTCATAAAATAACAGAGGCCCCAAAAATACACAACATCTGAACTTATTAAATGATTTAAAAATATACATTATACAACAATGAGTAATTTAATATTTTATACAGTTTTTTTTATCAAATATTATTCAAGAACAATTTATAAAATTCTACTTAAAAACAGTTGGAGATAACTACATTTTTCTACGTATCTCTATACATTGCATTTTGCTTCAAAATCATTATTAAAGACTTGCAAAAATATTTATTCGATTTGATCTATTTTCTCCACAATTGTAAGCAAAATATATAAGGAATATTATTTATGAATGAAATATGGAAAATTTTAATTATTTCTAATACTTGAAAAAAATGTACATAGTTTATTTATTGCATAGAAACTAGTAGAATTAAAAATCTCCTTAATAATGATTTTTATAAAAATAAAACGGATGACAATTCTTTAACACTTACATTTAATTCTAGAAAGAATTGTTAGGATTTCTACAAACTGCGATTAACCATAAGTCCTAAAACTTAGTTTGTGTTTATTTTCTTTGTCAGAATCTGTAGTTTTGAGTTCTTTTCTTTGGTTTTTATTTTTCACTTTTATTTTGTTGGTATCATTCTTAAACGAAACAAGTAAATACAAGGATCAAGAAAATCGGCTTTAATTTTCTTGATGAGAATGTAAGGCTATCTCTTTTACTCTGAGCTTCAAAGTTTAGTTTCTGTCATTGCAATTGTGTCCCAAAGCATTTGTTTTGTTTCTTGTAAAAACAAATCATTGACAAATTCACCTGTATTGTAATTTCAAATTGCATTTCATAAATTAAATTGTTTAAATGGTTCATGATATATTTATATCTTATTGTTTATAGAAGGAGAATCTACTAAGTTCATAAATGAATGGATTAATGATAAAACTGTTTTAAAGTGTATTTTCGCAACATTTTCAGCAATAGCTTCATATCTTAACTCTGAAGTTATCTTTTTATCATAAAATTCATTTATTCAGAATCCATATAACGTTATTGCAGAACTGTTAAAATTAATTTTAGAGGAAAAAATTCAGAAACCTTGATTTTTGTATTAAGCGTTTATTGAAACTTATGATATTAATTAGTTAAATTCATCAAACAATTAATTAATGAGAAACAGTTGTCATTTTTCAATACTAAAAATCTGAAGTTAATGATTTTTAGTATAAATTATAGGATAGTAAGTATAAATAAAAATAGGCAATGATAAGTAAAAACATGTTTTGTCCTTTTAACATTCTTAATAGAAAAAGTAAAATATTTTACACTTCCTATTAACAGGTTCTTATATGCGTAGCAGAAACAGCTTCAGCTGTATATCATTTTTCATTATAATAAGCAAAGTGATTGGTAGAAAATAAGTTTAATTCCCGCAAAAATGGGAATTATAATAATAATGATGGTATCTTGTTAAATAGTTTCTATCTTCCTTTTTTGTAAGCAAATGAATCCTATTCATAAAAAAGGAATAAATAAAATACATAAAAAATAACATAATACAAATACGTAAAAAATAATATAACATGAATACATAAAAACTGATTAACTGATTGTGTGACACTTCCCTCTCTCTTTCTTCCTTACCGAGAGCGCCCCTGGCGGGAAGAAGGAAAGACAGGCATTTGATTTCGAACTCTTTGGATGTGTTTTAATCGTCCTTTTAATTTAGTGTTTCTGTTTGTTATTGTGTGTAACTTAACTTTAAATAATTAAATTTTTGTTACACTAAGGGCTGTTTTGATTAAACCCACAACCAACGGACACAATTTTAGAAAATAAAAGTAAATAACACATATAATTTGACAGTTAGTAAACGTTACTAGTTTAATTATAGATAATAAATTAGAGATAAAATGTTTTCACTGTACAAAAAATGCTAACGAACGTGTTTAGAATGTCAAATAAATATTTTAAAAACATGTACTAAATGAAGACCTAATAAATAATTTGTTTATTATTATGATTTAATAAATTATTTGTTTATTTTGGATATGATGAAACAAATTCTGTTCAGTTGAATTTTTATAAAAATTTACGAAAATAATTTATATTAAATGAAGCAATAATTACTTTTTCTATTCATTAATATTTCATAAGTTTCATTAGATATATAGTATAATATAATATTGAACAATATAATGTATCCTCTTTTTTCACGATACGTTATACTGATCAATATTTTGATTCTATTTGATCAATATTAACAATTATTGTGATTGAGACTGAAGTTTTTCCAATTGATTCATTGGATATTATTAATAAAATTAGAAACAGCTGGTGTAAAGACAAAATTTTAGGAATTGAATAAATTTCTATGTATGATTTCAAGAATAAAACTAACTCACCAAAAATATACTTACTCAATATGGAAACAATTTTGTCATAAAAACAACTTTAAAACTTTCACTCTTGAAACATAAAATTCATTCAGCTAAAACACTATTTACAATTTCATTTTAAGTATACATTGATAGAATTTTTCAAATTCAAATGTCTAACATAGTTTTCTCAGACAGTCCCTAGAACTTACACACAATTTTTAGAGTAAAAAGGAACTCACTCATCAAATTTATAAGTTCCTGTAATATTGAAGTCGTACATGTAAAGCTGAAAAAGAAATAAAAATTTAAATGTGTGTCTTCTTTCTTCAATTTTATTTATAAAGAACATGTTTTACTACATTCATGAATTGATAAAAAATTTAATTTAAAGCTTTTTCCTCCTTACTTTTATGAAGTTCTTTAAAGCGGCAAATGAATAAATACACTTTTTACATCTAGAAAACAAACATTTCTATGTTTCCATATTGTTTAAGGTTAAAAATGGAAATTTTATATGAAAATAATAAAAGTCTAGATTTATTTATTTTATGTATGAATGATTTTGTCTATTTTATTTTACTATAGATGTTACAAGAACGCAAAAATTAAAATTTTTGATCGACCAAAAATTTATCGTTTGGAAAAAATAAATGATAAATAAAATAAAGGATACTAGAGCTATCAGCAATGGTTGAGCAATAAAAAATTTGTAACTTTTCTTTCATTCAACCTGAACAAGTTATTGACAATTTTCATCCAATTATTCTTACAATTGAAAACATAATTTCACTTAATTCTTCTGTTTTTAAAAATTTAAAACAAAAATACTTTTAGCATGTACTAAAAAATTAGAAAAAAATGACACTAATGTTGGAAAATGGTGTTACTTTTAAATCTAAATCCAAACATTTTAATGAAAAAGTTTTTAATGTTTGTGTTGTAAAGTCATGGTGAAAATCATATCAACTACTAATGGCTGATTTCTAACGATGTTAGAAATCACTATTGATGTTGTTGTTTATAGTTTCAATATAGGATTTTCTTCATCTCATGATTTGTTATGTAGTACATTTATTGTACCTTCGGGTCCTGTGTGGTATTCCTTGATGCACAGGGAGATATTTTTTCGCAATAAAATATATATATAGGACTTTGTGTTATTGTTGCTTATTCGAAGTTTTTATACCTTAAATACAAACATGATGTATATTTATACAGATATTATCGATATGCAATCTAAAACTAATATCTAAAATTTGGATTTTGCCAATTTAAAATCCTGGAGCTTTATTTTAGATTGAAATGAATAAAAGTTTATAAAAATCATTCAATTATGCTCTTAATTTGTTCTCAATTTATATTTTCAAATTCTCAAATTAAAATTTAAATACGTTCAATTAAAAATTAAATTTAAAACGTTAAAATTCAAATACGTTAAATACATTTCAAATTAAAGGTATTATATATTAAAATTAATTATCTTAAATGTAGATTTGCTTTTTAATCAATAAATTCATATCAATGAATAAAATGATTTTAAAATAAATTGAATTTCAATTAAAGTTAGAAATAAAAAATGAGATTTATGTTATGTATTTGTTAACAATTAGTGCTCTTATTAAGATTTGAATTAATACAATACAACGTTTAGGTGTTACGTAAACATGTTTTAAAATGATTAGACCTTCATAAATGTAAGTTTAATTATTATATATCATTTTATTGCATTTCTGATGATTATAGTAGATACCTATAAGGATTATTTTTGCGATTCTAATTTTATCACCATTATTTTTATTTTGTATTGAGCAACAATTATTCAAACATCTTATTGTACATATAGCGCAAATTATATTTTTGTTGATAGCTGCATATTGAGATTTAAATTGTGCCCAAATTTAAAATTTAGCCTATAGTTTTGCAAAGTTTAGAATTCAGCCAAAGTTGTTATAGCATAAATTTTAAAAATTTTCAATAATATTCAAAGGTCGAATAAAACATCTTAATCCACTATTACAAAAAAACTGTTTTTAAAACTAAATAGTCTAAACTATGGAAACGTATCTATTGTTTTATATAGGTGAAAAACTACTGTTAAAATAATTTTTTCCGATTTTATGGTAACCAGAATCATTAAAATGCTTATTAATCTTAAAATTTCACCTAGTAAAAAACTTTAAACATTATTTACTTTGTATTTTAAAGAATGGAAAATAATATTGTGCATTTACTTTTATTTATAGCTTTCTTTCACTTTTACTTTGAGTTAATTTTATAGTAAATTCAATAGCCATATTGACTACATTTTATTTAGAGATTTATCTTACAGATTTTTAGGAATAATGATTTTTTTATGAATTCAAACTTTTATTTGTAAAGTTTATTTATAAGTTATTTATTATTAAAGTTATAATTATAAGTTATTTATTATTAAAGTTATTTATAAAGACAAGTTTTGTGTTGCTGAAGTATAAAAATGATAATGAAGCAAACTCTTATAAATTTTTATGAGTTTGTTTCAACTTCATTTTTTTATATTTCATCATTTTCAATCTATACTTTATAAAGTTTTTTTATTATGCTTTTTCCTGTCAGTTGATAAATTAAATCAACCCAATGAATTATATTAAATTATGAAATAATGTTTTATGAGGCAAATAGAAAAATGTTCTTTATATTAAATATTTTTTGCAGAAATACTCATTTTTAAAAATAAATTAAAAACAATACATTCTTTCTCAACAGAAGTGTTTCAGAAAACTAATTTTAAATTTCACAACGTCTTTTATTATATATTTTGATATAAATAGCCATATTAAAATGACTCTTATTTTTTATATTTTCAATGCAAATAAAATGCAAAAAGTATGATATTTTAAATAATGTAATAAGTAAGGCAATTATATATTTTTATAATGCTAAACCATTGAAAATGTTATAAAATTGTTACCATATGAAAATGTTATAAAATTAATTTAAGTTTAAAACAACTAAGAATTAAATAGCTGATTTGACTTTTTGAGTAACACTTAAAGTTATCATTTTAATGTAGTGATTTATGTGATTTCATGATTTTTCCTAAAAACTCTATAAATAAAGAGGAAAATAGATATTAAAAAAGCATCTGCTATTAATGAATTTTTGATTCTTTCTATTAATGTTAGATCAAAATATTTAAACACGTCCTATTTTTCTTTATATAAATTATAATTTAGAAATATTTTTATACCAGGTTATAATTGTTTTTGAGAAAAATAGATTTTATATTTAATTGGCTACAAACCAAATAATTTATTTCAATAAATGAAGCTGTGTAAAAATTATTAATCTGCTTTTATTTATTATCAACAAAGGAATTTTTATTAAATAAATTTTTTTCCAAACACAATTTCCTTTTATTAGTTAAATGAGAAAAATTAAAAATACATCTTTCAAATACTTTACATTAATGAATACGAAGTGATATTAGGGCATCTTAGCCCTCATGTCTGCAATATTTGTAAACCACATTGTTGTAAGCAATTATATGTTATAATTAATTACTGACTGTAAATAATTAAATAAAGCATTTTATTTGCATAGTTTACAAATTCTATAATTTATTCAGTAAGATTTTATAATTTTAAAAGCTTTGTAAGACGAAATATATGAAAAATGCTAATTAGATTTGTAATTATCAAAGGATAAAATAGTTTATAAGAAATTACTCTTTTTTTCCAATGGCGGTCATACTTGGGTGACAAACCCCATGCCACAACAAGGCCAGAAACTGCTACTCATATGTTGTTACCCAGCGGGCACCTGTGAACCAAGTCACGGAGGCGAGTAGCGTTGCCTGCGCCATACCACCACAAACCCGTTTATAGGGTGGGCTACATTCATACAATATCACAGAAGAAAGGACAGAGAAACACAGAGAACAGAGAAGGAAAGAAACCTCCATGCCCGAACCGGGAATCGAACCCGAGACCAACAGCTCAGGAGTCAGGAACGCTAACCACTCAGCCATCGGTCGGCAGAAATTACTCTAAATGGTGCAATAAAAGGCATCAATGGTAAAAAATTATAATTTCTCTCAATAATTATTCATTAGATATTTACTTTATTTATAAATATTTATTTTACTAAGGAAATATTTGAGTCTTGAAGCTGGGAAAAAGTTACATTTGTCTTAAAAACTTAAAACGTAAATTAACTAAAACAAATAAAATAGACTAATTGAAATAATTACAAACTTAAATTTAAAATGGTAATAATTTTGCGTTACTCATCACGTGAAAATTATTCAAGTGTTCAAAAATAAGTTTAATTTCAGAATTTTCTTGACTATTTCACTTATAAAAATATGCATTTATGTTACAAAGAGAAAATAAAAATAAAAAGCATTTATATTTTTGACTATGAAAACAATTAAAATGCACTTGCTAAATACAATGAATGTTAAACTTAATTACTAGGATGAAACGCATAAAACCATTCAAAATCAAACATTTGAAGATACATTGCGATTATTGTAAGCAATTTTATTATTAATACTGTATTGTATGGAAATTGCGATATTAAGTGAGAATTATTTAGTAATATGATCATTTATAACTCACATGTTTACAATACCAAAAAATGCAAGCATTTATAATTTTGACTATGAAAACAATTAAAATGAACTTGCTAAATACAATGAATATTAAACTTAATTACTAAATTACTAGGATGAAAACTATAAAATATTTCGCATCTGTTATATAGTGGAGGAGAATTTAAATATAAGCTATGAGTATCAACCAACAAGAAAAAGTATTGACTTAAAGGTAAAGAGTGTTTTTTATTATGTTTTCATTGATTGAAAAGCAAATGCGTTTGAGATTCGTGCGTAGATAAAGGCTGGTTTTCCAATACGGGAACCAATTGATGATAGTGTGTTAGGGTTAGTTATGAAGGCAACAGAATATTAAGACAAGCATCTATTTTGCATGACAGTGATGGATTAAATAATATTTTTGGCAATGCAAAGTTTACTGAAAAAAATATTTCAAAGCAAAAGCTGGTGAAATCTTTTAATGTATGATGTCAAGATTTTTCAGTTGATGATATATGAAGGCAAGAATTTAATTTGGAATTTAAGAGATTGCATCGCACTTTTTAATAGAGATGTTATTACGAGAGATAGAGTCGTTTTTCAAATTATGCCAATAATAAGGAAATATTTTCATGATATAAATAAAATTATAATCAGGATCAGGGTAATAGTTTAACAATCTATGCTTGTCTGAATCTTGCTTATACTGAATATGCTTATACTGAAATCAAAGTTTCTACAAAATGCTTAGATGTTATCACATAATTTTTATAGACAAATAATAAGGTTATTCTTTCTTTACACACTTAGAAATACTTATCATATGAATACCAGACTTATTTGGTAGGAATGAAGAAAACATTTAAAACACACGTAAAATTTTAATGCCTATATAAATATCTCTCCCTGTCTTGGATGCATTTTAATATTTGAAAATTGCACTGAATTTCAAATGCCTGACTAAACATTTCAGTGACTATGAAAGTCGTATAAGATTATAGAATCATGTACAAGGAATTTTTAAATTTTTATCTAACTTCATCATTTCATGTAATAAGCGAAGATTAATAAATAAAATATTAATTGTTTTTGGTCTATAATTTGGAAACAATATAGCATTATTTAGGGTAGTTATAAATCTTCCGTGAATATCATTATTACAAAGAGTATCTTTTTTCAGCGTTGTTAGCTTAACAACTCGACCGATGATGCTGGAATTTTAGCATCAAACCTCAATATTGGATCCTTCGTGGAAACCTTTTTACATAAATAAATTCAAATAGGTCAGAATATTACCTTGATTATAAACTCTTATGCTGTTGTAGATTTCAGAGTTAATATACCATATATTTTAAAAAATGAAAAACATGTTGTGTTTTAGAAACGCCTTTTAGTATTTCATCTTTTCAGTTATCAATAACTCATTGTACAGCTGTCGAGATCATTTGCATGTTATAAAATATCAATTTTTGACAATTTTTTTAAGAATTGCTCAGAAAATAATTTTTTTCAATAAGCAGAAAAAGGAAACTATATAAAAATGGTTATAGAAAAATTTTAATTATTTTCTCATATTGATTAGCTCAGGAGCCTCAGGCCCTTAAAAAACATGTTATACTCTGAGGACGAGTTTTTTCTAAAAGGATTTCAAAGAAGTATGTCACTTTGTGCGAAATCAACATAAGAAAAATTGCTGCTCTTTTCTACTTTAAAAGATGGTTCTTTGCAAGAATATTTTTTATTTATAAGAACAGACATAAGTCAAAAGCAAAAAAAAAAATTAGAACTGTAGATGAATAAGAACACCTTTTGAAGCGTAACTATTGCAGCTTTTGTTTCAAGCATTTTCATGTGGGGAGAGAATTATGGGTATTTATACATTTATGATAAAAAATATTAGATCTTACCTATGATCATTCAAAATATTTTTCATGGATATAACCTTAGTCGTCGGGATAATTTATGATGAGAGATATGACATTTTTGTTTCTTTATACGACATAAATACTAATGATTTCATAAATGCTGTCTTCTTTAATATACTAGGCAGGTGCATTTGCTTTTCAGGTAAGACACATTGCTATTGGTTGTAGGTGGATGAAACGTTTTTTTGGTAAATCATACACATTTTTTGTATACTTATCTCTTTAAACAAAAATAGTATTAAAAGCTAATTATGCTTTTGCTTACAGAAATAATTATACAAAGAATATTTTAATATGGGTTGAATATGACTACTTTTGGCTTGGTTACATACGTTATTCGAAATGATTTTTTCACGGAAGGAGTCATATCTCAAATACAGAAAGAATTAAAATTCTAAAACATCCAAAGAGATAGATATATAATTTATGCTTATGAAAATAAATAGAGAAATGAATGGAATAATTTGATTTTTCTCACACCAGAGAAGATAATCATTTTATTCTAGTGCACACAACATTATGTTTAACAATTTTCTTTTCTGTAATACATCATATGTAAGATGATGTATTTTCTAAGATATATATTCATTACGTAATATGAATCAAAATATTATTTTATTCTAAAAAATTGCTGTAAATATTTTTTATTCTAATATCTCTAATTTAATATTCTGTGTTATTATAAATTATTGAAGTAGGATAAGTTGCTATTTTTTTTTCTGTCCGTAATTCAAATTTCAATGCTTTCCATAGAATAATATAAAATTTTCATTTGAATAAAATTTAATTTTACTGACATTGAATTTTTTTGTGAGAATCAGTTAATAGATTAAAAATCTTCACGATTTCATTTAGGATTCATGTTTAATTAAAATATATGAAAAATAAGTTTAAACTAGTTTTTATTAAATGTGTTATAATATCTTTTAAGCTGACTAATATTGATTTGTTTTATTTAATAAGAATGTAGATTATAAAAGACAATATAAATGTTGTTTTAGATATTCCTAATATCTAATAAATACACACTTTCCAATTTTCTTAGTATTCTTTACTAATTTTCTTTCTTTGAATAACATTAAATCTTTTCTTTAAAAGTTAAAGGTATTGGAATATTTTTTATATCCTTACGTAAAAAATTTTTAGAATAGAGAATTTTATTGAAGAAATATTATTATTAAAATTTTGATCTCATTGTTATTAAAGATGTAATTTAAATGAATTAGTTTTATTGCAAAATAAGCAAAGATATTTTTTTAGAAAATTAGAAGCAAGACAATATTTTTCCATGATTGATTCTATGTTAAATTGAAGATGAAGTCATTGAAGCTATATGTTTCTTATAACATGCTGATATGCTATAGAAATCGCATAGCTCAGATGGGAGAATGCACTATGAATGATTCGTAATTTAATTATCTATTATAATAACTTTGTGAACCAGATATCTTTTGTTTAAAATTGCATCATGCTTATGAAAATGTGCAGTTCTCATGCGCATTAGTAGGAAGAAAAGAAAACGTAGTAGAGAGAGAGAGAGAGAAAGAGGGAGAGAGAGAGCATCGCCTTTCCTTCCAATTGCGACAAAAGGTTTTCAATTTCTTTTCGTGCAGAATTTGTTCAATATTTGGATTGTTTTTGAAAACAGTAAAAGTCTATCGATAGATGTAGTAAAGAAGTTGATTGATTTTATTTATTTGAATTAAGAGAAGGAAACAAATGAAAAATACTGCAATTATTTATTTAGAATTCTATTAATTAACGCAATTTTTAAAAACTTAAATCATCTTTCCCGATTTAAACTAACCATAAAGTGGATGTTTAGTCTTGCCTTTTTCATTTTGATTTTCTTTTGTTCTATTGTCAATGTGTTAATGGATTGAATCAATGTGAAACGACTTCTCAAACCGATGCTTTGGTCTTTACATAAGACATCGTTTTATTAACAAAATGAGCTTGATTAAAAAAAAATTTATTAACAAAATTATCAGACATTCGATGTTGAATTTCGCCTGGTTTTCTGCCGCTCGAAGAATGCGATTTGAAGGCAGGTAGCAATAAGTTCGTCAACAAGTCGAATTTACGACGTCGTCTCGAAAATCTGTGACCTTGAGGAAACGTTATCTGACGTCATGGATACTTTAAGGCAACGAAAATTATGAATAAAGTGATGTGGTCATAATCTCAATTGGAACGAAAGAAACAACAACTTTATGGTCAACAAATACTCTGAATAATGTTAATTCCAGATTTTGCTTGAAGTTTAGAGAACTTAATGATAAAATGTTTACATTTATAAAAATGTTATGATTAGTTTAGCTGATTGTCATCGAAACACAAAGAGTATATCCTCAGGAAACGCAAATCATGCTATTTTCATATTGTAGAAAATTATGTACTCAAATGAATCGATGTAGAACACGGTAACATAATTAAAATATGTAAAGTTGCATAGAGAAACCATAGCAATCATTTACATCATATGGACACGGCTGCACGTGGTGTAATGATTTCGACGACTCGAGATGGCGCTGCGAAGTCAGCAACACGAGTTTTTTTTTAAAGAAATCGCGGGCTGTTCGGCTGGATTCGAAAAGTGATTTAGAACGGCCATGTAGAGAATGTAATGGTCGTGTTTCTATTACAAAATGTTCCTGTAAATTAATGGGGGTGGGTGCCTTTTCTATCGGTAGTGCCTTGGTATTTTAATTTAATCTCAGTTTTTGTGTTAAAATTTGGGGAAATAATATACGGAAATCTCTATTCATAATTCATATTTTGTATTAAATTTTGGGTTAGGAATACTATTTTTATGGCACTCACTTATCCCTACTTAAAAAAGAATATTGAGTACTTCTGTAAGCGTATTGACTCCTTTGTTATAATTATTATTAACTCCTTTGTTATAATTGATTGTTGGTTTATTATATAACCTTCATGAAATCGAAATTGTGTTGAATAATTATTGATATTTGGAAGAAAAGAATGATAAGATATATATATATATATATATATATATATATATATATATATATATATATATATATATATATATATATATATATATATATATATATATATATATATATATATATATATATATATATATGTTTCTCTTTCCTGAAATGTTTTCATTATAAAATATTGTGCATATTTTATGCTATAATATTTTTATATTATAGACAGCAACACGAGTTTTGTAAAAAAAAAAGTAGCGGGCTGTTCGGCTGGATTCGAAAAGTGATTTAGAACGGCTATGTTGAGAATGTAATGGTGGTGTTTCTATTACAAAATGTTCCTGTAAATTAATGTTATGTTATGTGCAATCATAGATGATAGTAAAAAAATGATTGCTAATATGTTGTGTGATAAATTCACGATGTAAATTTAATTCAAAGTCAGAACAGTGGTAACTGTATTGCTGCTAGAAACTGATTAGTGAACTGAAATCTCAAAACATTAGATACGTAAATGTGAATCAGGATGAGATGATTGTATGCCTGGCTTGGACTGCTTCTATGTTATCATTTTTCACAATGAAGCGTGCTAGTTACTTTTCCCATTCTAGCCTAACATCCTTTCACCATTTCAAGAAACTTTACTAAGATGGAGTTGCATTCACATAGGCTTTTAAAACCACCTTCTATACAATGATATCAGCAGAGCTATTTGCACTGATGTCAACGTCGATAAAGACGATGCCAATAGATAATCAAAAAATAGGTTACAACTATGATTTGCACTTTTCCCACATATCAGATTATTATCGCATTGTTGTATAGAGGATCCGACGCCAAATATCACAATTTGTCACTGTTTTAAGGGTGAATATAGCCACTCCACAGAGTGTAATGGTATGGAATGTCATCTTCTGATAAGACAAGTTTATTCTATTCATATCTCATACAACTTAATTCAACAATAAGTAGATTCCTTTCTATGGTAATTTGGATTACCCTTCATGGCATATTTTCTTTGAGGCAGTTTACATCAAGATAATGCCGAGCTGGCAGCCGAATGGTTAGCGCTCTTGCCTTCGGTTCAACAATTCATGGGTTCGAATCCCACCTTGGGCACTGATGTTTGTAGTGGTTCGGAATCCACTTTAAACCGTAGATCCCGGTCTAATTAGCCCTCGTGTGCAAAAATGACCGTTGAGTGACAAACAAATCAAACACAAAACCAAACCTACATCAAGATAATGTCGGGCACTTATGGGCCAGCACATTTATGAATTTCCTCAAAGAGGTATACACTCTTCCTTGGCTGGCAATTTCAGCAGAAGTTTCACTATTCACAAACGTCTAGGACTTGTTAGCTCAATAGATTCATATGAATATATATGTTTATAGTTTGAAGAAATCTTCATTGTATATAATATAATCCACATTGATGAAACAGTTATTTAAGGACTGAAGTTGAATGTAAATTATTTCGTAACTATATCAATGCACGATGTTTAAAAAACCATTGATAGAATCAAATAAAAGAAGTTGTAAAATAATGTTAATTTATTTGACTGATTAATAAATTGCTTTCCTTAAATAACATAATTGCTCAAAATTTCCTAAATAAAATGGTTCTAAATTGATTAATTGAAATCAAATTCAAAGCGGTTTCTTCACAATTTATAGTTAATTACTTATTTGTAATAAGTAATTATCTAAAGTTAGCGTGAAACACAGTTATAATAGAATCTTAAATGAACACATTTGATATTACTTAGTTGAAGATCTCAATATAACTGTTTGTTTAAGAATACTAAGGCTAACATTTAAAATTCCTTGTGGGTAATAGTTAATTAATATTAGATTTTCTGAATTCTCTTTTGTTGACAAAAGTTGTGAAACCTTATGTAAGACAATTAAATAGAGTGTTCTGTATTTATAGTCACAGAGGAATTTGTATTATCCAATTTAACAAATTTCTTTATAATTCCTTTTGATTCCTTTATTATTGCTTTTAACTCCTTTTTTATCCCTAGATTCATATTGGTATATTCAACTGAATAATTATGCTGAAAATAATCAGTTTTTAACTATTACTAGAAAATTTAATTTTAAATAAAATTTTAGAATAAACACCATTATGTGCCCGGTAATTTTTAGAAAATATAGTATAAAAATTGTTTTTAGAAAATATATTACTTGTATTGTTTTTATTTAAAATATGAAAGTATATTTTATTCTGAAGTTTTTTGTCAAAGTTAGTAAATTAATAAATCTATTTATCACTAAATAAAGCTATAGGGAATAAATTTTACTAAGGGAAATTGTGGAAAAAGTTCAAATCCGTTTTATATTATTATTAATACATTTTAAAGGTATTTTGATTTCATACAAATGGTTTTCACAGATACTTTTTTTATCTGGAATGAAAAAAAAGTGTTTTTGAATCTCGATTTATTTTAAAAATCTCGATTTTAACACTCATAATAAGATTTATTTGACTGTAAAAAATTTATTCTTCGAAAATATTAAAAAGATATTTTTTAAATTAATTTTAAAGGTTGGATATTTCATTATATTTGCTTTTGCATAGAAAATCTTAAACCAATTTCTTATGCTATTTGGTCAATTAAAGGATTAATTAAACATGTTATGTAAAATAAGTGCTGCTTAAATTTAACGAACAGATTAGAAAGATTTATAATATTTTTTTCAGAAACTTTAAAAGAAAATTATTCAAAAGCCTAATTTTTGGATTTTGCATTTAAAAATTAAATTAAGAAAATGGAATACTAGTATAATAAATACATTTTTAGGATCGATCTTTATATACCTACATTTTGCTTTCAAATGAATAAATCTTTGAAAAGCAGCCAATGAATGCAAAACTAAAAAATTTTGTATAGTTTTGAATATAGTATATATCAATCTACATCAATCTTTCAATTTTTCAAAATTATGCCATAATTAAAGACCAGATACGTAATTTGATGTTATTAAATTATTTAACAAATTTCAAGATATTTTATAGATTGAATTACTAAAGACTGTAATCTGTATAGTTTCAAAATCTCAAATTCTTTATTCAGTATATGTGTGATTGATAAATATACATAAATATCTAATATAAATATATCTTACCTTTTACACAATCAATAACATTTACACTATAACATTTTTGGAAAAAAAAAACATTACAGACAAAATAGAGATTATCAAAATAGTTAAGCTATTAAAAAGCCTAAAAACATTGTGAATGGGAAAAAATGATGAATGCATCCTTTTTAAGAAGAAAATCGGTATCTCATTTACATTTTTAATGTATTTAAATTCATGAAAAAAATCAATTTAAGAAAACATATTGATTCCATTAAATATTTGCTCTGATGAAGTGTTTGCTCATGATTTATTTCAAATTCTTAGACAATTTACTGTGATGTAGAACAAGTAATCCATATAGTGAGTGTTGAATACCAGAAATAAGCATAAAAGCTACAGAAAGCGTATCTCAAGGCAGAAACAACCAAGCAGATCTATAAATGGCATATCAACTGAATAAGCAGAGTAACATAAAATCTATATGTGTTCTATCGAGATAAAATTTTAGCATTCCTTGAGACACGGGAATGGGCATTATTCTGTTTAAAGATAGTTTTAGAAAGTCTCGACGAAAAGAAGTGTTTTTAAGACTTTTGTAATTCATTTATGTATCTGTTGCTGCTTAAATTATCTACAATTCGTGGCCATTGAGATAATAAGTGACACACAACTGTACTATACATTGTTGTTGTTGTTTTTGTCATGTGACAAGTGCAAAAAGAAAAAAAAAGAAAAAGTAAAAAAGAAAAGTCATATGGGACCAAAGGCATGAAGCACTGCCCTGGGCACATCTTCAGCTTTTTCCGTATAAAGGGTTCTATACATCGTAACTTTGGGCATTTGCTCAGTATCATCTTCGATGATGTCATTCAGAAGATAGCTTTCCCACTCACACAATAGCTAACATAAATATTTTCATATTAATATCAGAAAGCACAAAATTCACAGGAAATATTTTTTAATTTTCAAACACCGTATATATGTTCTTAAGACTATTTCCACAACAGGCATTCAGTGTTTTGTTCCATATGGATCCTCTATGAATGAGTGCATGAAATCAATGCATAGTCAGCAGACATCTATGAATGGTTGAAGTTAAGATTAATACAATTGTAGCATCAGATAAATGTGATGCTAATCATTAGGGGGATATGTATGGTCCATCAGAAATATATGGTTTATTATAACATGGTGAAATCATCTTTCGGCGTTCACTCTTGGATTTCCAATATGTTCTGAGAAACGTAGTTCCAAACTTTCAACAATATTTCACTCTTATGCTTCACAAGAGTTGTAGATAAATTGCATTTGCTCAAAATTTTAGAAAATAATTTTAGCAAATCATTTTGCTAAGATTACGAGAAAGAAATTGCTATTAATATCGATCTTTACATCCACAAGTATTGTAAAAAATTAATATGAATTAATAATTCCATATTTTTGGTACAGAAAATGGAGAAATAACGAAGATAAATATTTACAACCTCTATAATGCTGCAAACAGAAATAGGCCAAGAACCAGATTAAGACTAAAGCTTCACTTCTAGTTGAAACAACACAAACCAAGCAGCAGAAATGAGTGAGATAACAACACGAACTTAAAAGCTCATATATTTACTTTTTATAAGCTATTATGTTCGTGTTGTTATCTCACACGAACATAATAGCTTATAATTTTAAATAATTGATATTTTTTATGCTCAAATGTTTGCTTTATTTTTTCCCCTTTTTTTTCTCCTTTTGATATAAGTCATTAATATATTTAATCAAGGCTTATTAATAACATTTGCCGTTTCAGAATTATTTATGCTTTCCACTAGTTTTAAGTACATTTATCCTATAGGAAATTGAACTTTTTTTTGAAGGTCCATAAACAACAATACAATTTATTAGTTTGCGATTTCTAAAATTGTTTTAATAATATTCACATATATTATTTAAAGAATAAGTTATTCTTAGTATGTAATATGAACAAAAGTATAAAATGTTTAATTTAAAAAATAAATGTTACAAATCAAGTTTCTCTAACAACGCTATTAATTATACATTATTGATTTATATGTCATGTTTGCATTAGTATTGACTTTTCTTTTTTTTTTATCAAAAATGATTAAGTTAAAATGAATTTTTAAACATAATTCCATTAATTTTTAATGAGATTTCCTTTTAATATTTAACTAATATAGACATGAATGAAAAGAAACAGTTATAAAAAATGGAATCAAAAACTTCAATATCTATTATTTAACATTTTATGCAAATATCATATCATATTATGAACACAGTATTATTTAAATTAATAAAAATTATAAATAATATACTCGCATATTATATTTAATTCAGTATTTGTGAGATTATTGATTTTAAATGCTTTTACATGAACCCTGATTTTTGGAAATAAATTTATACGTATAACTTACGATTTCTCATTGATCTCTTATTAACAAATTACAAAGGAAGTAATCGTTGTTTTTCAAATCTTACATATAATATACAGTATTTAAAGAAAAAATATTAAATACTTTTTTCTATTTTTGTTGAAAAATAAATATGTGAGCTGAAATAACACACCATATGTTTTAAATATTTAGTTTAAATTTCCTGCAATAATTTTCAGTGTAATTTGATAATAGATAATTTATGAGGCTCTTAATAAGAATTAATATATACCTACTGAAGGTTTAAGATCATATTTTAAATAATAATATAGATTAATTATGTAAACTGCTAATATTGAGCTTTAGATAATAAAGAATTTTGTTAATAAAAACATTTCTACAATGTATTTTCAATAAAAGATTATGTAAGAACTTATTTCAAATCTTGTTCTTGAAATGTTGTTTACTTTAAGTAAACGAAAAAATACGTAGAATATTTTAATAATGCATACATCAAAAAATTTGTTAAAATAATGGAAGACTCTTTCCATAAAAATTTTCTTATATCAGTCAAGGTCAAAACATTTATATTATCCTTATATTTTTTATAAGTATTTCCAAATATCTCTTGAAGGAACATTTATGAGTTTTTATAATTTTTTGCGAAATAATTTGAAAGAAATATGTAACGAATATTAGGAATATATTAAAATAGGTCTTTCGAAAAATATAATAGAAATATAAAATTATATATTCAAACTTGCAATAAAAATCTACATCAAATATTTTTAAAAAGAAATTATAATTTGTGTTTATTTTTTAATCATATAATTATTTTAATCATAAAATATTAAATTCAAATTCAAATGAGTAGATAGTTTCAAACAGAGAACAAATGATTTTGTGTAGATTTTTTTAACCATATAATCATTTTAATCATGAAATGCTCATTGAAAATCCAAGTAAGTGGATAGTTTGAAACCTAGAACAAATGTTTCTCATCTTTATGAATTAAAGAAATGTACCTAAAAAGTTTTCTTTTGTTAATTCGTAATTTTTGAAAGATTAAAATTAATTTTTAAGTGCATAATAATTGTGACTTTATTGAAACAAAAAGCGGTTTCTTATTTTTTCTTATATTAATGCATATTTAATTTTTAATGTAAATTTAAACACAAATTTCATTTGTTTATATCTGTTATATATCCAAATTATTTAGTAATAAATAATTTCAAAACTATCTGATTGATTAAATATAAAGAAAGAATTATTTTAACACCCTAATCAGTGTTGAAAGATTAAGAAACGAATTTAGATTATTCAGTAAATCTCAATCAAAGAGCAATAATAAAAGTATGCCGATAATGAAATCCAAATTGTTCTGATTAATTTGAGGTAAACATACAATCGAACAAATCTGTAAAAACAAAGAAAATTATTCGCTAGGATCCTTGATCTTAACATTCAACACTTAATATTTCAAAATGAATGATGCACTTCATTTACGATTTTTCAAAAGTCTCTCTAAAATATTATTTACCTACACAAAAATTTCAATTTCGATACCTTCGCCTTGTTAAAAAAAGGTTGAACACAAAAATAAATTTAAAAACAGTTGCAATCAAAGAAATGTCATACAGTAATGAATAAGACAGTGAATATTATATTTGAAGATATCTATTCTATAATTTACACTTAAATAAACTTTACGTTAATATGTGGGTTAAAGTAAAAGTAAAAATGGATCCTCTCCCATATGGATATCCGTGGAAATGTGTGGGAGGATGTTCTAGCTAAAAGAGGCTCTGCTAATTCTTCTCCAACTGATACTGACCTCACCTGCTCTTAATTACATTCTATTCCATATTCCTGTTTAGATAACACCAAGAGTTTTCTTCAAAATAATTAACATTTTGAATTATTATTGTAATTGTAATGAATTATTATTGTTAGAATAAACATTGTTGTTACATATCTTCGGTGTTTAGCATCGCTAAATCAGGTCTATGAAATTTGTTACTCTACTGATGGATAGCATAATGGTTTACCTCCCTAACTTCGAAGCGGTTGGTGTCTGATTAAAATCCTGTTTTGGGTATGGATGCTTTTTTTCTCTCTCTCTATGTATGTCTTTTTATTCTTTTCTTTTCGGAATCTAAGAGTGCATACCCTCTGGGTGTGCCTCACTGTAAAAATGGCAACCAGTTTTGCCCCTTAATCTGATTAAATTCTAAGGACAACCAGGCATCAGGAAAAAAATTATTACTCTAAGAAAATCTAACACTAAAATAGAGCTTGTGAAAAGATCAATTCGGAAAGCCGCAGACAATCCAGAATATGGTCAGGAGTGGCTTGGGGGTCAACATACTTCAAACAGGTTGGGAAAGCGTTTTTTCTTAAGAATAGGAAATAGATCTCAATTTTCAACTGATAAATTGGTGATAACCGTCTGGTCCCGCCATCAACACTTGAATGATAACGCCTCTCCAGCGCACTTTCCTTGGTACCATTGGTAAACAGGTGGGATAGTCCAAGCAGCATATTAACAGCTTTTTTTTTAAAATCTTTAGAACTACTTCAAATGAGCTAGTCACTCAGATATGCCTGATGGTCCTTCAGCATCCACTTCAAACAAAATTATCTTCTATTCCGTTACCATATATATCAACGTAAAGGTGCTTACATATTATAAAGTATCATATCATTCTATTATTCACAATGAAAAAATATGTACATAATTTTAGCAGTAGCTCTTTAGTTCTGAATGAATGAATATGAAATAACTAGAAGCAAAATAATTTACATACCATTATCAATGTTAGAAACATTCATATTTTTTAATTTACGGAAAATGTTGAAATATTAAAAGTACATAAATAATATGTTTGTTGTAAATTTTAAGGATTTCGTATTGAATGTGAATATTGCAAATTTGAGAATGATTGCGATACATCTATTTCTGAAAAATATTGAAACATTTCTTGATTATTCAGTAGTGATATTAATTTCATGGAAATTCTTACATACATTTAAAGTTTAAAAATTAATGCACCATCGTATTTCTTATTTAATGCAACACGTATGGCTGTTCAATATTTTGTACATACTTGAATTTATTGTTCGAAATATGTTAAATTGATATATATTTTATACTATAATTTTTAATTTTTTATATAACAATGGTAAAACATTGAATGGTAAGTATTTTTGTGGAAACAAATGTTATTGATCATCCTTTAATTATAAATATTTTACTCTTTTGTATTTTAAAAGTTAATTATATTTTCTCTTTATTCTATCTTTTAAATAAGGAAATAGATAGGTAAAATTTTGAACACATAACAGGTAGAGGTTTCATTAATTGTTGAATCTTCTAATAGGTGAACAATCTTATTATTTTTTATTCTAGTTTCGTAATGACAAAAATTTGTAGATGGTGTAAATAATAAACACACAAATATAAAAAAAATTGAATAAAAATTGCTATAATTTTAAAGTTGTTACTGAAAATCTATATAAATACGTAATTTTACATTATTATTTTATTACAATTACATTTAATTAAGTAGAGAAGATTGATATTTGATTCCCAATTTAGAGATAATAAAATTCTCCAAGAAGCAAAACTATGAAAAATTTATAATAACTCAAACAGTAGTTGTTTCTTTTTATTGAAATTTAAAATTTAGAAGAGTCGCTTAAGTTTATTTAAAATGACACTGCAACTTAAGGAAAATAATTTAGTAAAAAAGGGAATATTTAAACTAAAATTTATTTTTTAGTAAAAAAAAAACATCCTACGAAAATGTGCATTCTACAAAATTTACATGAATGCCCTCAATGTTCAATGATATAGTTAAATCCTAATCAATACTTTAAGAATCTGTCATTAATTTTTTTTCGTGATTTATTTCTAATTTTAAATATATTTTTATGATTTGTTTTAGTTCATTAAATATTTTATGAATAATAAATTTTTAAAAGTTTTCATAACTTCAAATTTTTAATGCTTAAAATATGCATTTATTAATTCATAGTGGCATATCATTTGAAGATAACTTCAATCCAAATAAACTGTTTCCTTATTTTGAACAAAAATTCTCTTTAATATATTAAAAATTCCTGCAAAATCATATTGTATTGATAATCATATTGCAGGCAAGTAAGAACAAAGATGTAAGTACTTCATTTTTGTTTCATACAAAAACTAGTTGAAAAATATCAATATAATCATACATTAAATGTTTATTTAATTCAGTTCGCATATTAATTAATATAAATTAAAATTTCATTTAATTCACTTCAAATATTTATTAATATGCATTAATATTTCATATAATAGAAGTTAAACTTTAAATTAATTTCGAATTCTATCTAAGTATAAATTTATAAATTTATGTAATATTCATTTCGAATTCAGAAAAAATGAGAAATTTCCAGCAAATATTATTCGTAATTCATGATATTCGCTTGTTATTAGATTTTATTATTTACTTAGGGATTTAAATTCTGAGAGTTCAATTGATGATCAATAGCTATGATTAAAAGTTAATATATAAATTTATAAGAAGAGTAAAGGAATTCTTAACAAAAATCAAAAATGAGATCAGGAGGTGAAAAAGTTGAAATCAAAACAAAATGTCACTTTAGTTGTCTTAATGTAGACTTAAAATATTATACGATGCTAACCTACAAGATAAAATTGGCTTCTATATAAAATCAACTTTAACTTATGTCTAATATATAAATTGGATGAAATTTTTTACTTTGTAACATAACAAAAAATAAAAATATATTCATTCAATTTTTATGACATCCCAAAATTTTTACTGTCAAAACTTCTTCCACCCTTCAGAAGATGGTATTCTGTGATTCAGTTTCATCAGTCTGTGCATGAACCCATCCTTTTATATTTTATGATGTCAGAAAGGAATTAAAAATGTATGAAACGAATGAAAGATTTTTCTAAGGTTCATTTAAAGTATTCTGTGCATAAATCTATTCTTTATGTTTTATATGCATTCATATGTACACATATATATTTAAACTTAAATACATTTAAAATTTAAATTGGAAAAGTAAATTTTATTCATTAGTATTTAGAAGTTTTTTGATATTGTGAAATTCATTTAAAATTATTGAGCAGTGATAAACATAACAATATATAGAATAGGAAACATTAAATGATAATTTGCGAACATCTATAGTGTGAACACATAAAATAGTTGAAGCTGAAGAAAATTTATCACAGTTATGAGGGTCACGCACGCACACACACACATGCGTAATATAACAAAAAAATTATAAATGAAATCTGTCATCCTATTAAAGTTTATAATCACAAAAGGGTAAATTTATCAAATTGGTTTTTATAGAAAAATTCAGTGCTGTGCCATATGCATATGTAATTGAATATTATTTGGAAATACATATTTTATTAAAGTAGATTCTCAGAATTGACTTAAAAGAATCTAGTCGTTATGTTACCTAACGAGTAAAAAGAAAAGTTTTAACATCTTATAATATTATAAGGGAATAATGCGAAAGTAGGGAAGAAAATATACAAAGATAACAATAGATTTAAATATGTATTGTCTAAAATATAATTTTTTTAATCTACTTTTAAATCAAATTTCTATTCTTTCTAAATTATCACTTCTTTTTTATATTCAATGGAAGATATTTCAATATTTTAGAAGCTATAATTCCGAATACCAGAATTTTATTGACTCATCTTTTGCTGTATTATTTTATTTCAACTAATAACTTATTTTATTGTTACAAAAATTGATTTATAGTTTATACGTAATGATTTAAATTGTGATTTAGAAAGTAATAATAGAATCCTTAGAAATAAATACAGGGTGATTATAAAAAAACTTTGCCAACATCTGCACTTCTAGCGTCCATTCTATTTAACCGATCAAGATGATACTTCAAATATAGTTCTTTTGAGATATGCGCTCGAGATTCTGTGAATGGCAACACAGTGGCCCTCGCGGTTACAGTTAAAGTGACAGAAACTCGAAATTTTCGAATGGCAACGCCTACTTTTTACCATCGCAAAATGTTCAGCACATGCGAAAACCCTAAATAGCGTTGAAACGGTACCGATATGTCCGAAAACCAACGTGTTATACACATACAAACAGTTCTTCAAGGCGCACGGAGGAATAATGCATACGACAGAGACAAGACACTGCTCAATGATGAGAACACATAGAGAAAAAAAAATCTTTATTAATTTCAAACATTTTCCACATGAGTGCCATCACAGGCAATTACGCATTGCATGCGGGAGACGGTGGACAATGTCGCTGCACGCAACATGGCACGAGGGTTGTTTCCAATCTCACGCCGTATAGAATCCTTTAAGTCCGACAATGTTTGAGGATTGCACAGATAAACTCTGGATTTGAGATAGCCCCAAAACCAGAAATCCATAGGCGTCAGATCTGGGGATCGCGCAGGCCACGGAAAAGGATAATAGCGTGAGATGATGCGATCACCAAAATGCTGATCCAGGAGCCTTTTAACTGACCTCGCTATATGTGGAGGTGCGCCATCTTGCATTCAAACAATGTCATTGAGTGCATTCAGCCGACGCAACTCCGGTAAGACATAATTTTTCAGCATGGCTGCATACCGAGGGCCCGTTACAGAACATGTTGCAGGGCCAGTCGGGGTCGTTTCCTCAAAGAAGAACGGGCCCAGAACAAATGTAGCTGTAATGCCGCACCACGCAGTCACTTTGGCGTCAAATAATGGTATTGGCGCCACAGCATGAGGATTCGTCTCTCCCCAGTGCACACAATTCTTTGTGTTAATGCTGCCATTTAAGGTGAAATGCGCCTCGTCCGTCCATAGTATGCGAAGTGGCCAGTCGTTATCCGCATCATATCGTAACAAAAATGCATTTGCGAAGTCCAGACGTTGTTGTGGGTCACCCGGCTCCAACATCTGGACGCGCTGGAACCGATAGGGAAACATGTGAAGTACCGAGCGCAAGAGCTTGCGGACCGTTGAGTTCGGAATATCCAACACGCGCGCTATGCCTCTTGCGGTTTCTGTGTGTCCTGCAGTCACTGTATGGTGCACTTCCATGACAACGTCCTCAGAAACAGTTGGCCGTCCGGAGCGCTGTTTGTCACAGGTGCAGCCTGTATCTTCGAATTTCCGCACTAAATCACGCAGAGCTTGCAGAGTACATGGGCCGCGTCGTTGTCGATGATTGCGGCGATACACACGCAAGGCTTCCGCAGCGTTCATCCCATTTTGGTTATAGAGTTTGATCAATTCACCGCGAACTTTCCTAGGAAGACTCATATCGTCGGCATGTGCGAGTTCCCGAATGATGACTTCGCATACCCGCTTGGTATTTTATAGGTTTCCTACGCTGAATATCTGGCGACCGGCGTTCTGTGATTGGTTTCTTGACTCTGTCACATGCAAATTTATTGCGTGCGCCCAGATCGTGTTTTATTGGCCGGTTTTCAGAACTCTTTTTTGTGTTTGCAAAACACGTCCGTTTTTAGACATATGGGTACCGTTTCAACGCTATTTAGGGTTTTCGCATGTGCTGAACATTTTGCGATGGTAAAAAGTAGACGTTGCCATTCGAAAATTTCGAGTTTCTGTCACTATAACTGTAACCGCGAGGGCCACTGTGTTGCCATTCACAGAATCTCGAGCGCATATCTCAAAAGAACTATATTTGAAATATCATCTTGATCGGTTAAATAGAATGGACGCTAGAAGTGCAGATGTTGGCAAAGTTTTTTTTATAATCACCCTGTATTTCCAATGGATACATTTTTGCCAATTTTTTCTATGATCACATCAAATCATTTAAAAATATTAGCTGTTCACACAGGGTACAATGTTTTTACCCTTGTGTAAATCCTCATCTGTTGACAGCTTTTGAAACTAAAATTGTGAAATTTATGTATTGTTCTATATAAGTTAATATATTGAGGTTTGATATGGAATTGGGTGCTTCTTGATTTGATGAAATATGTGGCAATAATATTTAATTTATTTTAGTTTAACTTTTGTGTAGCGGTCATCTTGTTAGTCACGTCTTATATTTTATTCACTATGAAGCCAATAAACTCACCAAAAAACCAAGGTGTACCCAATTGTAAACTTTTATCATATACTGTTATCAAGTGCTGTTGAAATGACATTATACCAATCACATGAACTTCAATTAGATGCTATCTTGATTTTGTTATGTAGGAAAATAAATCCGCTTAATATCTGTTTTCGAAAAGTTGGAACGAAATTAAACGATAAACATTTTTAATCTTATACATACTAGGCATGTTTGCCGATAATTTTAAAATGGTTTACTCGTATTACTTTAAAAACTTACTATATGGAAACAATGGTAAAAAGCCTATATCATAATAAAAAATTAATATGATTGATCGATAATAAAAAGGGAAATTGACAAATATTATTTGAGCTAAATAAAATTTCCCATTCTTTCCATTTTAAAAATAAATTTTATTTACACACAAATTAAAGGATTTAATTACTTAAAGGGTTGTATAAATATTCGATCTCTTACACTTTGAAAATAATTATATACTTTTTTTCGCATTTCATAATTCCCATTAATAAAATTTTGTCAATCCATTTTCATTTTCTTCAATTTATTTTTTCTTAAATCACTATGCATATTTCAAATGCAACAAGTATTTAATGAAAAAACGAAAGCTCGCTTTTATATGGATCTTACTATAACATTTCAGGACATTTAATAATATACAAAAGATGTTAGAGTTTTACAAAATGTATGAACACATTAAATACGCTAATTGTATTATTAAATTAGTTTATATATATGAAACATATATTTATAAATATATGGGTGGCTAATTTAAAGTAAATTAACTGTCATAGTATTAAAATAAATACTCACAACCTTAAAGGACAATAACTTCAGCAGTTCTTTTTATTTAGATATTTCTTTATTTGATAAATTATTAGTTATATACATTAGTATAAAACTTTTGCTATGATTAGGTCACGTTATAAATAATCTCACATAGTTATTTTACTACAATAAACCTTTATTCTTAAATAAACAATAAATTTTAATCCAAGATTTTTCACATTTATTCGAATGATACTCATTACAATTTGTAAGATTACTTTTAAACTTCAGTATCTTGGTGTTAAATTTGAATTAAACATATATTAATCAAGGAAATATTGTTCTATAGTTTTATCAAAAATTTTGGTGTTTTTCATTATTTATAAAATTGTAGAATTTGAACTATTTTCATAAATATTTTGACGAATTGTCCTTTAATTGGAAGACTGATTTTTTATTTTACCGTCATATATTATGCAGGGAATTACTGATTTAATTAAAAGATTATTTTTGAATTTATTTAGTACAATATTTATCACTTATATTTATACTTCTTTAAGTTTAAAATTATAATAATTTGATCCTTTATCATTTACAAGCTTCGGTTCCATTTTTTCAGGTTAAATATATATTTTAAGTACAATATAAAAATTTCATTTAGTTTAAAAAATGTGCGTTTATAATTTCTTGTTATTCTCATGTATTTTTTATTATTTGCTATCTTTTGTATTTTAACCCACAATTTAAAATCTATTGATTTTATTTTGTGTATATTTATTGATACATCGTGAATATGTAAAGATTTCAAAGAAAATTATCATAATTCTTCTTTCTGTGGTTCTTTTCCTATTATGAAAACATTAAAATAAATGGCTTATTAATTTACACCATCACTATCTCAGATTAAGCATCTAGTTTAACGAATACTAATAAATATATTAAAAAAATTCCGAAAAAAGATAATCAAAGTTAATCAGTAGAATTGCAACCATTCGAAATACCAGAATGTTTTTTCAGTGATAAATAAATTGTTTTGTATTTTTACTATTATTTGGTAACGTTAGGAACTATCAAAGAAAATGTTAAATGTGCACACATATGAAATACGCTACTGAATACCTTTGAAATATAGTTCAAAGAAAATTTACGTCTATATGTGTTCGAAAGACACTAGAAAATGCACCAAATCAGCCATTCGCAATTTTTAAAATTCCCTTTGGCTTTTAAAACTTTTCTTTTTACTTTTCTTCATACGAGCAAAAGTCATTAACATTCAACTATCTATTATAGTTTTCTGCTTGTATATTTTGTTTTTTTTTTCAGCCTTTTGCGAAAAACTATTTACTCATCAAATTTATCCATTCGTCACTAGTTGAAACATAAGCAAAACGAATAATAAAACGAAAAATAAACAAAACAATTTCTGGAATGTAGGTTCTTTTTTTAAGAATGTGCTTAAAAAGAACTTAAACTATGTAAAGAGATTGTAACAAAATTAAATCGTTTCTTTTTTTCACCTTTATCAAGTTCTGAAAAGCAAGAGTTTAAAAACACATTATTCTTAGTTAAAAGACAAATGCATTCTGTTATTTGTTTCTGCTTTGTTTAAGGTTAGCAAAAATGGCATTTTAAGAAGGAAACAATGAATAATATGTAAACTTAATTCTTAAACGCAAATGAATTTAAAAGTTTTTTGTAGATATTAGTAGAACATAAAGCCAATTTTTTGCAGTGAGTCCAGAATTTATTATTTAAAAAAGTAAAGCGTCAATAATTAGAAGGGTATTAGTTTTCGTTGATGGCTTGGTCTGTAAAAACTCTAACTCCATTTTTATCTTTTTTTTGTAGAGACATTATTAAGGATTTTTAAGTTAACTTCTTTCATGATTATAAGAAATAGTTTTATTGAACATTTTTATTTGTTTCGCAGGAGAAATAAGTTTATGAGAATAATTAAATCTTAGCAAATATAGATCATAAGAAGTAGTATAAAATTTCATGATTGTAATAAATTTTATCAATTGTTCTGTAAATTTTATTACTTCTTGTGTAAGACAACACAATTAAAATTTATTAGTGTGAAAGAAAACATTCGTCATATAATATGATTAAACGCTTATAAAGATGATTTTAACAGAGAATTTTATTATTCTTAAAATAGTTTGCTTAAATTTTTAATTAATATTTATAAATAATTTCAATAATGAATTTTATAATCAGAAATTTCTATTATTAATTATTCACGCTATTATATGGAATTGTAGGCTAAACCTTCTTTTATAAATGTGGTGGCAAACTGTAAAGAAATTTGGAAATATTTTATTTTTAATTTATGAAATATATATGAATATTTAATAAATGTAATTTAAGTATGTTTATTTTCTTTTAATATTATACTAATTTTAGAGCATAAACATGATATATTTAAAATACTTTTAAAGAGATCAAATTATTTAATGCATGTGATTAAATTTTAATCGATTTAAGTCTTTTAAGGTTTGTAGTTTGGAAAATGCTTAAACTATAAGGAAAAATATAAACATACTTTTTGAAGCGAAAGATATAAACTTTACGATATTATAACGGCATCAGTATAAATTATCTTAATCTCTTTTGAACATGATTTCAGAAGTTTTCCAAACCTTCACACACTAATCTTATTGAAATAAGAACTTTTGTAATCTTTATTTTATTACTTTTCTATATTAAAACTAATAATTTTGTGATTTTCAGATTTATATTAAAAAAGCTGCAATGATGTTATTTTCTATACTCTTCAATATACTGTAGTACAAAACAGATTACATTGTATACTTAAAAATGGTGTAAATGTTGAAAGCATTCTAAACTAATAAATTTGCTGTTGCAAAAAAATATATCAAAATTCATGACATATCAGCATCAAAATGCCACGTGAAATATTCGTGAATAAAAATTATTGATGTCGATGATCGTTATTCTTTTGATTGTTTAATTTACCTTCAATTTGAACTCCATTGGATATATTTTTTAGTTATTGTTAGTGTGGTGAATCCCAGAGTTTTGCGCCATCGTGCCAAGGAAATTCTTGTAACCCTTGTAAGAGGTATCAGAGTAAAGAGTATGCTCTGCTTTTTATACGAGAGTGGAAATTTTAGAATGCTTGTGTAATAGTAAAGGAAAAATCAATTAATAAAAATTTTTGATTGAGATAAAATCATGTTAGTGATATTTATTTTAACATAAAATAATAATCTCCTCTTTAGCATACAAGATTGAGTATAAAATTGCATAGGATAGTCAGTTCAAAAGTAACATATAACCTATAAGTTATCTCTCCTAAATTAAAACAGCATTTTACATTTAATTTTATGTTCCTTTTTCAGTAGAATGGATATTAAAACATTCTACTTCATTGAAAATGAGGAATTACATTTTAATGAATCATGTTAAAATTACCAAAAATTTATATTAAGAGATTGATGTCTTTCGAAATAGATAAAAGTCTGTACCTACATGTTATAATGAAGCCAGCCTGAGATCATAGGCTAATTTAGCACGATAAATTATTATATTTGCCAACGGTGATTTCTGAAAAATCAGTGAATATTTCACTTATAAGAAAAAATAGTAAGAAGTTTAGTCTAAATGCATTATATAATGATTTCCATTTAGAATATGTTTATGATAGTGAAGGTGTGTTTTATAATTTTATGTCCTTAAGTCTTAATAGATTAAATAAATGTAAATTGGAAAAGTTTAAACATCTGATTTATCTGGATATTTTTATACGATCATAAATTTGTCTTCCAAGGAGAGATTTAGAGACACAATTTTTATTTAAGATTTTTTTTAATTATTGTGATAAAATAATATTATTTAAACATTTCGTTTCTAAGATACATTAAAAATTAAATGTCTAAATAATATTTCATTAGATTTTTCTAAGAAAGTATTGTTTATCAATTTTTAAAGGACACATTAAGTAGCAAGAATCAAAGACTTGAATAATGAAGAATCCAATGAATCAGACGCTAAAGCGCTTTATCAATCTATCTATTATTCGATGCTACAAGCAAATGAGAACAGATATATGAACTTAATGAAGCTATTTGAAGAATTCTACGAATAAAAAGCTAAAGTTTCCTATGAAGCTATCCATTATTCGGTGTTATAAACAAATGAGAACAGATGCATGAACTTAAAAAAGATACTTAAATAATCCTACGAATCAGATGCTAAACGACAAATGAGAACAGATATATGAACTTAAAGAAGATAGTTGAATAATCCTACGAATCAGATGCTAAAGCGCCCTATGAAGCTATCCATTATGCCGTGTTATAAGCAAAGGAGAACACACTCAAGATTAGTTTAGTAGAAGAAACGCTTTCTTCGAAGTGGATGGCTCTCGGTTGAGTTGCAGTCACTTTTGAATAACGAAAAGTGAATGCATCGCTTATATTTTTTTGTAAGCATGTCAATCTGAGTGAATTTCTGAAATTTTCAAGTTTCTGCCTTGCAACACTTGAATCCAGCGTAAAATTCTTTAAAAAGCACTTGTGGAGGGCAAGAATACACAATGAATTTTAATATATTTTCACAATATTCTTTGGGTGCAAGACTATCCATTTCACAGTTTGAAAAGAATAGGATGTTTATGTGTATGGTATAAATCCAATAAAATATTAGTAAAATAGTTTTAGACATGTTTGTACTACAGTAAATCAACCAACCAATATCCAAAATATTTAATTGGATCAATTGAATGTTAGAAAATAAAAATTAAGTAATTATTTTATAATGATGATAGAACAAACTGATAACAAACGATTCTTTATTAATTGCATGCAAGATATTAGCTTAAAAGTTAATTTTAATAATTAACAATTGATTTTAATCATTGCAATTGATATTCGTCTTAAGATCACTGATTCTGATAATTTACAATGTTGTCGCCGAGCTGGCCGTTGAATGTTAGCATTCTAACTATCGGTTCGCCAGTGTGCGAATTCTATTTTCACTTTGTGCTTGGATGTTGGAAGAATCGTAACATTAACTGAACCTTTACAGTACTGTCTTATTAAAATGTTTTTGTTTGCTGCAGAGGAATTTATACTTCAAAAGTTTGCACTTACATTTTTGATCTCATCACAAAATGGCTTATACGAAAATAAAATTTGTAAATTTTTATCAAATTTGTAAAATAATGAGACAAATGACGTTTTAGATAAATGCTATAAGTTGTTTAGTAATCAATTATTTAAATAGTAATATTGTTTTTTAAAGTACTTCAAAGACAGCATATTATTTTATTTTAAAGTGATTAAATTCTATTCCGAATTTTGATTCAATACTCATTTAATATTTTAACAAAACATTACAAAAGTTTAAAGTTTTATCGACAAATTTTGTCTTATGGTGTAAGTTAGTTGATATTTAATTTTTTCAGAAGGCATTTTTTTAAAATAAATAACATTTATTGCACACTACACAACTTACATAGAAACAAAGAAATTTAGGAGGACTGAAACAGCTCGTCCTCTTACATGAGGTTTAGAGAGCAAGTGTTCTGCGTTCGGTTCAGATCTCACTGAGAGAATGTATAAACCGCGCCTACAAAAAGTGATGATTGGTTGGGTACATTTTATGAAGTTAATACCATTGGCACAGAAATTTGATTGACAAGTTTTCAGTTTCATTTCACAATTTTCAGTTTCACTTCGCGAATTCAAGTATTTTGTAAAAGTTCGAGAGTCTCTCAAAAAAAGATGTGATGAGTCATCACAATTTCTTAGAGAAGTCGTGATGAGTCACCACGGTCTCAAAATAGTTTCTCATGTAACTAATACGTTTAGCGTTTCAAAAAGTGATGAATGATAATATTTTAATAAGTTAATAACGTATAAACTTTCTGACTTTAGGTAAGAAACATATTCAAGAAATTATGTTTCTTAAATTTAAACATGTATTTTAATTTCTTAATTTCTCATTTTTTAAAGCTTATAATCTATGATCTATCATAATTTTATAATTTTCTGTAATGTGCAAAAAAAGTTCAGATGGTCATTTCAAAGACAAATACGCTGTTGAATTTTATCATTTTTCAATCTATTTTATCATTATTTACAGTTTAAATACTTTAATTTTTTTATTTTAGTTAAAAATCATTTATAATTTGTTAGAAATTTTCATACTGTTAAAGTTATCTCATTATTTGTGAAAAAAAAACATTAAAACTTAACTCGCTTTCGGTTAGGCCAATCTTAAGTTGGAAATCATTAATCATTAGTGTAAATCAAGTAATAATGACTTTGTTAGGAAAATATCGAAAGTACTTTTATTTTTTTAAAGGAATGAAATTTGTAATTAATTTTCCTCCTAAATACAAGCTTCTCTCATTAGTTGTAACAGAAAAATTTAAAAAAATTCCTGACAAGAAAATCTTAACCGTTTGCGAAGCCTCTCAAACACGTAAAAACTTAGTAATTAAAATTTATTTTCAAAGAAGTATATGTAAATCGTATAATTATAAATAATTATGTGTTTTAATTAATTATAGCTTGTGCATAATTGATTTTCTTAGGCTCTATTTTGATATTTTTTAAATTTGTTTCTAGTCATTTACTAGAAAAATGTACTGATTTAAAAAACATATTAAGTAAAATAAAACGAAAATATTTTGTTTGTCACTAATTTCGCAATTAGTTAAGTGGAAATGTTATAAAAAGTTAAAGCATCAATTATATTCTTATACTTTAACTTATAATCTATGTCTTATTATTAATGAGAATTTTAATTCTAGGTAAAAAAGTGGTTACAGAACTTTTTAAGCATATTAAATAACCCATAATATTCATATACTTCAGTATTTGTATTTTGCTAATCGTGTTATAAATTTACTATAGCAATTTTTCTTAATTTCTTTGCTATTGTTTTGCTTTTATATGTGTAAAATTTATAAAAAACTAATTTGATCGGTTCTAAAAATAAAAGTAAGAAATATATTTTGAAAGGTTAGTTAAAATGCACATGTTTTGCAGGTTATATTAAAATATTTTCTTTTGTTATATTTTTAAAGTTAAATATTTAAATAATTTATTCTAAATATATATTGATCGGTAATAATTTGCTATTTTAGAGTGAATATCGTGTAGCATATATATATTTTTTGTAGTGATAATTTGATTTTATCATTTAAAAATGCCTTATGATTGAGTCTTGATTTAATAGAAGGCAAAATTACCTAAAAATTTGTAGTATTTTTAGTTTACGATACGTATTTGTATGAAATATACAATATGTTAGTGTATCATAAATATAATTTAAATTATTAAATAGGAAAAATTTTACTTTCTATTTATTATCAAACACAATTATTAAAATAATTTATGGTGGTGGGATGGTGGGACTAATACCCATCTGGTCTAGTGGAAATAGACCAGATCCATGAGATCATAGATAGACAAAAAGTCCAAAAGCAGATGTGGACTTTTCACAGCCTTTTCACGAGAAAACCCCAAGCACTTCAAGATGTGTTGCTGACAAAACAGAGCATTGTCGCACTTGGGACATGGTATTTTTTTTGTATATATATATATATATATATATATATATATATATATATATATATATACACAAAGTAAACTATACAAAACAGTAAGTTTAGCTTTTCCTTTTGCTGTGCAGCTTTATTATGTTGTTGTTTTAGGTTACATTTGTATTAATTAAATAAAATATATTTCTTATTGAGTGTTTTTTTGATGTTGTTAGTTTCATAATCAGCTCGATTTGTGAAATTATCTGACATTCAAAAGGTATGAATGAATGATCAAAATGCAATGAAAACGAAAGAATAAAAATAACAAACATGATATTTTTCCAGGAAAAATAATAATACGATAATGATGAGATATGCAAGTTGATGCACAGAAAGAAAAACTACGAATTTCACAGGATTGAAAAGTTACACATTAAAGTACATTCACAGTTAGACATCACATAACATTTATTTAAAGCCTCACTATGATCTATCATTCTTTTTAAGTCTAACTGTGAGCTATTAGACTCTTATAAGAGCGAAAGGTCCAGGTTTGATCCCAGCCATTATCAAAAAACTTAAGAAATATTTTTTACTATTGCCATCTGCACTAAAGTCTTTTGGGGTGAACGCTTGAGAATTTTCAGGTTTCCTCTCTTGCGATACATGAATAGTACCACCTATTTCTGAAAAACCTCCTGGAAGACAATTTACACAATGGACATTTAAAACTTAAAGTTGTTAGACTGTCCTCAATGTAGTGTCAAACTACAATTTAAAACATGTTTTTTAAAACATCTTAAACTAAAAGTTCAAACGTAATTAAATCAATATAATGATAGAAAAATATGAATTCAGAATTTAATGAAGGATTCTCTACATACATTTCTCACAAATACACATAAATTCTACTTTTATTTTAAGACACCAACATTGTTAAATTAGTTTGTGGTTGACTTTAAACTTTCATTTGATTGTGCTTGAATAAACAACAAATTCTTCAATAACGAGAAACAAATGCTTTTTATTTATGTTACAAAGTAAACATAATTTATTTTAAACTGAAAATAAAAAAGAATAGGATTTATTTTAATTCTTAAATAAAAATGTTATATACTAAACTACATTAAAGTACTTTTTTACCAAACAGTTTAGTTATTTTATTTAGCTATTTTTTATTACTACTTATAAATATTTAATGTTAACACAATTTATGTTTTAAAAATATTTAAAATATTTTTAGTAAAATTAAATTTTTGATTCAACATGTGCGTGTTCTTAGATAAATTTAAATTATACCTAGTAGTATAAGACTTTGGTTGAGTTACCTGATTACTATTATGTACTATTTATAAGAATTTATTTTTTTCACTTCAGCAGTTTTCGATGATTGATGGTCATCAGCACCTTAAGAAGATTTGTAAGGCCACTGAAACATTCTCCTATCAGGAAAATGATGAAACGATTCTCGAGGCTTATACTGATCAAAAAACCCAGTGTGTAACAAAGACATTCGCTGAAAGTATTTATGGAGTGTATTAAACAAATAATCTCAATATCGATTTTTTTATTTTTACCATCAATTAATCAAATGCAGGTATTTCAATCAAATTACTTTTTTAATTGCAGAATAGCTGTCAAAATATTTTGTAAAATTAGTTTTGAAAATATTTTAGATGCTTTTATCTTTAGTCTATGATTTCTCAGTTTGAAATTACTGCATACTTTCAAGATGTCAATTAATTTAAACATTTCTTGAAAAACGATATTAATCTTTCAAATGCAAATAGTGTTAGTTAAAATTTTTCAGTCGGAGTTAAGTGCAAAAAAATATAGCAAGAAAATTGTTTCGAATAATTCTTTGAATTTACAATGAAGTTAAAAAAATATCAATGCAAATCTCAATATGAATGTACAACCTTTAAAAGATTATGATTTGCAGTAATAATTTTTGTAATTAGAAGTGCCTCTGGATTTTTTATGCATAAAAATTTAAGATTTTTTAAGTAAGTTTATCAAACTTTTGATATTTTCGTTAAGAAAATTACAGTGACAGTCTCAGAACAAACAAGTATAATTTCACTTTTTTGTCTTCTTAAATACATTGTTGGTTGAATTAAATCTTCTTTCAAGTTTTGCTATTAATATTTTTACGATTTGTGTATAATATAGTGGAAAATTAAACTCCTTTGTAAATTCTTTATTTGCTAATGGAGGTTTCTAATTCGATATTTTTGATAAGATTATGTTATTTTTAGTTGATTTGTAGTTATTATAGGTTGCTAAATGGTAATTTTCAGATATCTTTATAAAAACTAGTATCCCAGAAATATAGCACTTGAATGATATATCTTTCCTATAAAATTGCTTAACGTGTACCACAAATATTGCTTCAGTGCTTCAAAAAAAGTAGTAACAGAATTGAAATTTCTAAAAATGTATTTCCTAGTGAACAATTGCAGACATGATGAATTATCCATGAATCTTGAACTAGTAGTGTGTCCCATTGTTAAGTAATATGAGTGCTCACTTCAAAGGGAAGGTTCTAGATTCAGTTCTAGTCGTTGAAATTGAATTTACACCCATTCTTTGTCCACGACTCTATGTTGCTCAGATTAAATTTTGAACAACAAAGAGTTAATGTTGCGCTTCCTGAATGCTCCCTATTAAAAAGTGGATATTTGGAAATTTTCTGGCTTTCTTCTTTTGAGACCTGCGTAAACGATCCATTCCCTAGAAAGAAGTACAGCTGGAATGCAAAACTGGTTGATGTTATAAAAGCAATTTTTTTTCTAATCGCTAGTTATTTACTATGTAAAGATAACTATCGTTTGCAAAGTGACATACAAACTAAACCATTATCTATTGTTAATTCATTTTCAAAGTAATGGAAAGTACTTTACTATCAATAATTCCATACATTTAGAGTATTCAATAGACTATGTCGAAAATTCCGCATGAACTGAAACCATCTTATTAAGATCTGGTTAAAAAAATAAATAAAATTGTTTTGAATAACTTGCATTATTAGATTACAAATTATAATTACTAGAATACACATATAATACATTTTAAAATTACCTTTGATGTTTTGGAGAATAAAGTGTAATTATTGATAGCAAAATTTGACCATTTATAATATATAGTATAGAAATATAATCTTTTAAATTTATTTTTAGACAATTACATTTCATTTTATAAAAAGTTAATCAGAAAAGCTACTTGTTATAAATTTTCTGTTCTTCATTTGTTTGAATTTTCTTTATATAATTATTAAAGTTATCTAATGTATATTATCGAAATTAAAGTACACTTGAAAAGCTCTATACAATTCTAGGTTAATTATAATTCCCTATTCAATTAATAAAACTCAAATTCAGCAACAAATGCGACACTCTTAAAATGAATAAATTCAACCCGGAATTGAATTTGTTCGTGTCTAAAGTTACCTCCTCTAATTATGTATCGAGTACTTTGTAAGTTCAGAATGCATTTCTGCATAATTCCATTGCTTTGCCAGTCAATTGTGACAGCTGAAATGTACAGTGGGATTATCATTTATTATATCAAGCCAATTAACTGATCAAAGATTTATGTAAAAGCTCAGAATATACAAAATTTCACTCATACTCTTTCCATTAAGTAATGGAGCATAATCTGCCCAAATATATTCTCCTTTTTAAAATAAATCAATAAATATTCCTCGTAACTAGGAATAAAAATTATATTCATTTATGTTAAATATTAAAAAATTTAGAAATTGTCAGTTAATTTAAATTATCCTTAAATAAATATAAAAACATTTTCTCAACATGATTAATCCTTTTTTTTTTTTAAAGAAATAGGGAAATTGAAAGTCTGTATTCTAATTTTATTCTGTGAATATTAAGTAAATAATTTTATCAATTGTTAATTATAGAACTATTCTCAAAAATAAAATTGAGAGAGAGGGAACAATTTATTGTTGAATAATTAAACAAAACACAATTCTAATTCTTTTAAGTGATTTATTGTTTTAAATACTTTTGGCATCCTTCTTGATGTTTGATCTTATGTTTTTCTCTGTTGTTCTCTATAGGAAAACTGTCTGGATTCTGGCTATCCTGGTTATGAACTCGTTCTTGTCAATTTGTTCATAATTTCAAAACATCTTAGATACTAATCAATGTTATGAGTTTACTTTATAGAGCTAAAGTTTATTTTTTCCAGTAATTCGTTTGTTTTAAATTTCTTTCCGAGAGATATAAGGACGTATCAAAATTAAAAAATGAGTATAATACAAAAAAATTAAATAAAATAAATAAAGAGTTTTTAAATAAAATTTTATTGTTTTTAAAACAAGTTATTGTATAATGTTGATTAATATCATCCTCTTCTGCTATGAAAAATTCTTTCTTTATTATGGTTGCATATATATTTATTTATAACGCAATATTCTATTGATAAATATTGAAAATTTCATATACCTTATATTTTCCTTAAAATGTTAATATGGACACATTTTTTTTTATGAGAGAAACATATTTTTAATTTTCTATGCCCATTTAAAATAAAAATCATTCATGCTGTATTTAAACGGTTAGCAGAACAAATTAATTGAATTAAAACTTTCCTATTAATGCAAATTTTTCAATTTGTAGTGTGTGAGTAATATAAAAGAATCGTTGAGACAAATCCTTTTATATGTTCTGATTATAAATATCTTCTGTTGACATTTACACTGAAGTGAGCGAAGACATTTCTCTTCCGGGTAAAGACATCTTTTTGTTACATTACTTTTGACAGCTAAATTCTTTGAGCAGTTGTAGCACATTTGTGAAGGAAGCATTTACCATAGGAAAAATGCAATTTTACGTACTCTTTTCTTCAGGTTTTTAGCATTCCTTTTCCTAGACAGAATCGTTGAGAAATCTTCATTTTTTATGGAAGAAATAAAATTATGTGCTTTTCTAACAGTATATATATATATATATATATATATATATATATATATATATATATATATATATATATATATGTGTGTGTGTGTGTGTGTGTGTGTGTGTGTGTAAGTAGTAGGTGTTGTTAAAATTTAACCATAAAATATTTTTCAGAGACTGTTAATGCATAGAAATTTGTAATCTTTGAAAACAAGATAAATTACATGATATGAAATCTAAAATGGATAAATTGTGTCGTAAGGTAATTTAGAATTTAAATTAAAATTTGTAAGTAAAGCTTTAAAAATATCATGTAATTTTTGTTTTAATGTCAGCATTTATTGAGTGGAAAATTTACCAATTTAATAAATAAATATATGTTTACTTTGGTTAATCACGAGTTGTTAATGTAAACTATTTGTGAGTCAGAAGCACTTTGAATGTAATAATATTTCTGTTTCACAGCAATGTGTTTTTAGTATGTTAAATAATAACAGTGCTTAGGGAAAAATTAAAAATTTTTCAAAAGGAAACTTTTATTAATATTGGTATTGTCTTATGCCATATATGGTGCATTCATCATATTGATAATTTATTTTTATAAAGTCTTATAATCATGCTGTACAAGATGAATTAAAAATATTTGTAATTTTCTCGATAAGATTGTTAGCAAAAAAAAAGATATATTACTAAGTGCTCTCATTAATCGTGTATAACAGCTATGGTCTCATTAATCTTGATTCACAATTTAAATTGCAATTAATTTGAATTTTGTACAAAAAAAATATAAATTTTTGTTTCATGTTGTATACTTTATATTTTAAACCGTATTGGCATTAAGATGTTTTGGTAACCAAATGTTTGTTACATCGTACCAAATACAGTTTGACTGTCGATATTGTGTAAGGCATTGAATAAACCCTTATAGAATTCAAATTTAATATTTTGATATAAAATACTGCATTGAAAATATATTTCATTCCTATACGCCAATGAAATGTTACATGCAAAAATATCTATATTTCAGATTGTTTTCAACCGAGTATTATTTTGCTAGTGTTTGTTTAGAAAATACATCAGAAATTTTACGTAAAAGCAGGAGAGGCTGCTGTGATCTGGTTAGGAATGGCGTCGCTCTTACCATTGTTAGAAGGTAAGGGTTTCGAATCTCCACTTAAAACAAAAGTCCTTTTGTGTTCGCTTAATTGGGAGAGTTGGCAGGTGTTGAATCTGTCATGGTAGAAATTTTTTCTAAGTAAATGATGTCTCTGAGAGCGGAAGGTCAAGTATTGGGAATCCTTTACGAGATCTCTGAAGAATCCTACCTAACTGGTTGAGGCTAACTGTGGGATGTATATAGGAAAGTATTTTGGTACTTCACGTAAAAATGGAGATTAATTATTAAATTATAAATTTGATTACCTTTTTTTAAATGTTTTTTACATGTAATTATACATTTGTATAAAAATATTCTAATATTATTATATTTAAAAAGTATAAATAAAGCGATAGGTAAATACATTTAGACAGGAAATATTAAAGAGAAAAAGATTCTTTTTTAGATAATGTATTATTATTTTTTGCATTTTATAGTATTTTTATCATACAAAAATTTTAAAAATGCTAAATATATGATTTTTAAAATAAGCAGAAGCAAAACTTCCTTATTGAAAACAAACTATTCCTTGCATTTTATTTTATAAGAATGCTTTCCACGACTTTTTAAATATAATATTTACTTCCCTCGTAGTTAAGAGAGTTTGTAAGAGCATTTATAAAACAATAACGAGACTTAATTATTTTCAATGAATCAATTAATTTTCAATCAGAAAATTTATCTTTGTGTCATCGAGTCCCAATGTCTCAGTAGGTTATCTCTGTTTTCCTAATGATCGGAAAATGAAGCATTTCTTGCCACGATTAGAAATTGGGAAGGTGCCTTTCACTGGGTTGCTGGAGCTCCTTGATTGCGGACATTCCTACATTAATCTGCGACATCCGAAGTCTTTCAGTTAGTGGGGCGTGGGGGTTTAGAGGAAGGTATATAAGATCAAATGTGACCTTGTCACCTGACCGTGATTCAAAATTACAAGATTATTTGTGGTAGATGAGTATTCCAAACCCTGTTAACCACAGGCACAGTCTAGAACTCGTCTGCATCTCAACGCAAGTATGATATCTATTTTTAAAATTAAAATTGCATATAAAATTTATCTATTTTTTGATGATGAAAGATTGTTTTCTATACTTTTTATAAATATTTTATTCGAAATTTATTATTTGTTTTTTTATAGAACAGTTAGACTTTAATATTTATTTTTGTGACCATTTCTGCGAAGTACTTTTATATATTTCCTTAATTTATCAGATATTGCATATTCTTTTTACTATATTGTAAAGCATAAATCAATAAAAAAGCACAATTCTTTATTTTATTCATTTAAAAATTCAAATTTATTGCTTCAAAATAAAATATTAAAATACATATAAGATTTTTTTATAAAATTAAAATTTTTACTTTAAAATTGCTTGTATGATGAATTAACAGTTAAAGGATATAACTAAAAAGCATATCAAAAGCAAGAAATCGTTTCACATACTTTCATACTAATTAATTATTAAATAAATATTTGTGCTCAATTTTTAGAAAATTTAAGTTTAGGTCTTTTGAAATTGGCTCTAAGTAAAATATCTTTTGATAGGAATTTATCCAATTGAGTAAAATATTTTTTGCATAACTAGTAATTTATTATGACTTAATCAAATGTATCAAATTGTTGTAAAGCATGTGATTCCGTTTCATATAATTTTCATTTCAATCAGAAAGTTTCGCCAGAAAATTTTAAACGTTCTTAATTAATCGTATTACGTATCATAGACATCTTATTGTTAGAAAGGGAGTTTTCGATCATTGAGAGAAAAATCAAATAAATCCATTTGTGTGTTTAAAAATGTAAATATGGGTTTAAGCAAATCATATTATCATTTTTCAATAAATGGATTTATTTAATTTCTCATTTTTAGAAATTTTCAAAATTATAGTAAATGTAAAATCAAAAAATTTTATTTTTGTTTATGGAATTCAAGAGTAAGTAATTTTATTAAGGATTCAAAACAAAATTAAAGAAATTAAAATGCGATAATTTTATTTTGTGAAAATATACGATGACTTTATAAACAGTGAATTCTCCAACACTTAGTACATTTAGTATTCTCTATTAAATATAAAAATTCTATGTACTACTGAAATATATAATATTATATAAACTGAAGCTTTAACAAAATTATGCATGAAAGTAACGAATTCACTTAATTTATTATGTTTCATATATTTAAGTTTAATTATTAATTTTTTAAAAGGTAAATTAACAATTTTTATAATCCAAAACAAGGACATAAATGTAAGAAGAAAAATTTTATATTGGAAACTCGAGAAGAGTTTTATTTTTAAAAATACATTATATATCTTATTCTAAGCGGAAATTTCGTAAATCTCAAAGATAACATTTTGAATAAAAGTAATAGGCAATTCCTTAGCAATAACAATCATACGAATTTCAGAAAATATCTATCGGAATACGTCTTCATTGAGAATGTATCTAAAGTAATGTATTGGTAGTAGATGTAACTTTATAAAAAAACTAAAAGCTATTCTCAAAATTTCTTTTCTAAATAGAACCTGCTTCTTTTTAGAACACCTTTCGATTTCTCTTTTTTACGTTTATTTTATTAGTACCGATTTAAAGTGGAACATAATGTTCTAATAATTATAGAATTTACTTTTTGGAAAGGATTTAAGGGAGTGAATTGCGAAAATTCAATGGATTCAGTAAATTTTTACGCTTTCACATATTGTTGGTAATCATGAACATGCTTGAGAGTATAGTGAATTCAAATAACAAAATGTATAAGAAAAAGAGGCAATTAATAAAACTGTTTTCTATTTTTGATTTGAGAAAAGTAACACAATCCATTATTTAAGAATTACTATGTTTAGACTCAAATATCATTATTTGTAGAAAGATAAAATTATAAAAAAAATCTAAAATACTGCATTATTTCTTTCAAATCTATTTAAAAAAGGTCATAATTTAAAATTTAAAGTAAAATTAAAAGGCAGAAAATAAAAAGAATAAACAGAATTTTATTTTGTTTTTTTTACAGTAATATTGATCCATATTAATTAATAATTATTGAGAGTAATTTAATAAATAAATAATGAATAAACGAAGAAAGTTTCTTTTTTTTTCCAGTGATTACAAAACATGATCTTATTTCATTGTAAAAGGAACTCAAACGGGAAAATATCTTCAGAAAAAAGGAAAATTTGAAACTCCGCTGCACGTCTCAATTGTTTATTTCCAGGAGAGTTTTACAATTTGTTCCGTAACAGTTGGATGGATAGAAATGTTCCAGAATTACTTTTATCAAAAATTTAAAACATGGAAAAATATTCTGAAATTTGTATTATATATTCTTATTCGAGGAGTTAAAAAAATAAATAAAAATTAATAAAAAAATATATAAATAAAAAAAATAAAAAAGTATGTTTCAGATTTACGATCAAAAACAAGAATAAATCTAAGTCATCTATTCTTCTTTCTTTTAAAAGAAAAATTACATATTTCAAATCTCAAACAGTCATAATTCAATAAGTTTTTTTGAATAAAAATTATTCGTGAGATTTTTCATAGTTTTTAACTTTTTTGGAGTTCTCAAAATATTTTGTATGTTATGTGTGTGACTTTGTATTTCTGCTTAGGTGTTATAAATGCTTCTGGACCTTACATTTTGATTTTGGATATTATTTAGTTTTGATCAGATTAAATTTTAAAAATTACTAATATTCCTTGTAATTTTTATTGAAAGATTTTCAATAAAATTTTTACATTTATTTTAATATATTTCATATTATTAAATTTTTTATATTTTATTATAAAATATTTTTTAAAGTTCTAATAGTTATTAATTCTCCAATGATCATAAATATTTCTTAATTTCTCAATGCATGTACAAAAATTTAACTTCCTTTTTGAATAAGCAGTTTTTAACAAAAAATATTCATTTCTTATAATCATAACAAAGCTGTTAATTTATATATTTATGTACATAATTGTAATGAAAAAAATTAATTTGATTAATTATTTAATTCAAGTTTCAATTAATAAATTTTTTTTCAATTATATACATTGAGAAGTAAAAGTAATATAAATATAAGTAATTCGTTTTTAGAATTCGCCTGGCTGTGTAATTACTGAAGTAGGGAAATGGTATTATAATTTTATTTAGTAAATTTTAACTTAATAAATAACTTTTCTAATTAGCCCTAATGTACTTCAACTAATTAAATTCCTGCATTTTATAGCTAGCCTAGAAGTAAGTCTTTTCACAATTATTCAGTACAATATTTTAAAAAATTGATAATATTAATTTGAGATAAAAATTATTTCGTAAAATAACTCATAAACTTTAAAATTGAAATTAAAATTATTTCAGTTTTCCAGATCAGAATTTACTTAAAGTTTTATTACTTATTTTATAAAATCAAGCATACTTCCTATGCTTGTTTTCTAACATAACAGTCGCATCTGATCAAATAATGGTAGTTTTCCATTGCCACCCCGTTTTCGATAATCTTCTTAACGGGAAAGAAAAATATCGTAAATTACTGTCATAAATTTTCCATTTGCATCATGTATTGCTTAAAAATATTTACGTTTTCAGAAATTGCTAAAAATATTACAAGAAATGTTATATTTCATTTTATAAATTAAACAATTATCACTTATTGATAACTCTTATTTGAATGTTAATGTTTGCTTCTGGCGGAAACTGTTTAGCAATTGCATTGGTGATCGATTGCGTAACTATAATATAATAGTACATTTTATTTAATGAGACGAAACTGAATTTTACTTTATTTAGCAGTTTTTTGCCCTTGGAGATTTGTGACTGTAATTGCTGATAATTTTGTCAATTAAAAAATTAACAGAATTATCAGCAATCTATCTTTTGCTCCTATTAGCCTTAGCTTTGTTTAGTATTTAGCTTGTTTACCATTGTTTATCACTTTTAACTCAATTGTTTCGCAAAAAAAATTGATTTCGTATATATTGAACTTAAAAGAAAATTTTGAGCCAATAAAATCATCCTATCATTCTCATATTATTTTCACTTCTCCAAAAAAAAAAAAAAAAAAAAACGTGCTATTTCTTTCGGATGAAAATCGAGGGTATAAAGGAAAAGTACTCAAATATTTAATAAAAATGTACTATTTTTTCAAAACATTGTATGTTTTAAGCACTGAACTTATATTTCTGCACCGTAGATTAGAAAACTTTTTAGATGAAGACCATTGTAGTGCTTTCCCCTTTGTTCAATATCCACCACTTGATGTTGTTTGGGAATTCTTTAAGGATAGTAGCCCATGTTCATGAATAACAAGAAGAGACACTTAGAAAATTTTCAAGCTGTCACTCGAAACAAAATTAGAAACTCAAAATCTATCTTTATTTTATAAAATCATGATGGATTTCAATATGGGATTTTTTCACTCAAAAGAGCTTTGTACTATAACTAAGCCAATTTAGAAAAGAACAAAGTTTATATAAGGTAATCTTATGTTGAAAATCATACTTAATTATAATTATTATATATTCTATTAAATTAAATTTAATTACTGATAAATTATTTGGAAAAATATATTTTATTGAATATAAATGTATATCTTATGCCTTAATTTATATTTATTTCTTCATATGATATCACATGATCCTTTTTTACTTTTTGAATAATTACATTGATTATTAATAAATTTTTGCAGATAAATTTTTATAATCTTTAAATAAGTGCCAAATAAAGTTTTAAGATATATTTTTAAAAATAAGACTTTACTGATTTTTAGATTCAATAAGTTACTTGAATTGACTATTATTTAAATAAGTTATATAAATTGATTGAGTAGTTAAATGATTTAATGTCAGAAAGATAATGTTTTAAAATAAAAATTTATTAAAAAACAGTCCAATTATTAGAGAATTTTTCATAAATTATTAAAAGTTATTTCCATAATGTACGAAATTATAAATAATAAAATAATAGTTTTGTTGTAATTTCACAAATCCAAATTTATAAATATTTAAAAACTAGCTCATAAATATAAAATATTTTAATGAAAAAATATTGCGCATTTTTCTAAAACATGTTAAGCAATAATTTAAAAAATATCATTTATTAAAGCATAAAATTTCGCCAACGCAGCCTTTTCCCTTAAAATGATTTAATTTTAAACTTTATGCAATTTAATGTTTCTCTTAAATTTAACTATTCGATTTAAATTTGTATCATTATAAAGATTGCTTCCCCGGATTATAAAGATTATCATATATAATAATAAATATAAGAATATAAACAATTATCTAAGTGTTATTTTTACATTTTTCTTCAAAAGACGTTAACATGGCTTTATATAAACGTAAAATATATATATAAACGTTATACATAAACGTTTGTAAGACGTATATAGATATATGTATAAACGTTTGTAAGACGTAAAATATATAATTTAAAGTATACGCGAAACTTTCGTGATTATAGTTTTATTGAAAATGATCAGTTATAACGAATATTATATCGGGCTTCAATTTTTACAAATGTTCGATTTATCTTACTTTTAAACTATTAAAAGAAAGAACTTTAATACTATTAAAAGAATATGTTTACTAATTTTTATATATTTATTTATAATTAATTGAAATCAATAATTCATGAAGTTAATCTTCAGTTCCAACTAATATATTCATTTAACTATGAAATACTCCTAAATATCCTCAGTAATTAAGAAGTTGTGAGTCAATATTGTTTTAATTTTGCCTGTTTGAACATAGATTTTCCTACAATAATTGAACTGAATTTAAATTTATCTTAAGCTAATTTACTCATTGCTATCAAAATTTAATTTTAGAGTAACTCTCGAACTTCCCAAATCAATTATTTGAAATAAAGTTAAATAGCGTATTTAATTTTATAATTTCTAGGAATTTCAATAGAGGAGATAATATTATCTATAGTAGAAGATGAAGATTTAAGAATATTACATGATAGTAATTTCTTAGAGTTGTTTTTCAACATAAACTATAATAAATATTTGTTGAATAAGCGGCTTTGGATATACATTTGAAAATAAAACTTGATTACTTATGGCTGAAAAGTAAACATATCATCATAAATGTTTACTTTTCTCTTTGTTATTTAAATAAGGTTATGAAAAAATTTTCTAAACTTAAATTCAAATTATCTGAGAAAATAATTAAGTTCAAAAAAGTATATAAAATAGGAAGGATATTAAAGCATCATGTATATTTAAACATTTTATCCGTTTTGCTCAATATTTCATTTTGTAATCTCACAGATTTTTCAATAACTTTATGTTTATTAATATTAATACTTAATTTAGAAAAAAGTGAAAACACATATTTCAAAATTTCAAACTTTGAACTCAATTAAAAAAAATCTTACATCATTAATTATAAATATATTATTATATTTTAACATAAATATTCTCATCTATCATATCTAGAAAAAAACATACTTTATATAGATAACTAATATTCTCAAAATTCATAAAGAAATTCAATGTTGTGTCTTGGTATGTTACTGGATTGTTTCAAATCAGCTTATGCAAAAATGCTGCATTTAATTTCTTCATACTTACTGATTATTGTAACTATGTTAAAAATTTTCTAAACATATTTTTTTTATTTAATTACGCTGTACACAGTGCATGCTGAAAATTTAGTTTATTATCTTTTTGTTTTAGTTTCTCAAAGAGATTTAATAAGAAAATTTAAATTAAAAAGCAGAATTAGATAATTTGATTCATAATTTTTTGAAACAAAAAAAATATTCTACAAAGACGTATTTGAAAAAGAAGTTTCTTCTTCCTTCTCGTATTGTAGAATTTCATTTTCATATTCTTCTATTTTGATTTCTTTTAGATTTTTCTTTGTTAATGGTTTTATTTATTTTATCTTTCCTTCAAAAGAAAGTTTATAATATATATACTTATGTGCTTCATTCCAATATAAGCAAATTAAGAGTAACAACACATTAAAATAAATTTTACACTTTAATAAAAACGTTTTATTCCAAGTATATATATTTTTTGAGAACAAGGAAATTTATGAATATAAGTTTTTATATTTATATTGAATTACTTTGATTAAAAATTATGGCATCTTTAAGAAAAATAAAAAAACAAAAATTAATTTCTAACTCAATTAAAAGTGTTTATCTTAAATTACCAAATTTATTGAAACTAAGGTAATTTATAATTATTTTTTAAAGTTTTAATAAAGTACATTAATAATGTAAATAATTTGGATAAGAATATTAGGAAGTAAAATAAAAAGGAATTAAAAATTGAAAATACCAACAAACTAACCAGATTTAGATACTTCTTACAAGAATGAATAGAAATTAACTGTTAATAATTTTACTTTAAAAAACATAGTTTGTTGTTATTTTACTCCTTCAGAGATTTAGTAGAGATCAGGTCCATGACATCGAAAGCCTTAGGGAAGTCGAGGACCAGTAGTGGACTTGCACAAACATCTGTCCGACTGAGCCCCAAGCAATCTAGGGCACAGGTGCCGTATAATCCAAGATTCCAAGTTCTGAATTTTTTGGCGATGAAAACATGTTGCCAAGATGACGTATCGTGACGTGCGCGATGATGTAAATACTAGGGTTACCAAGCAAAATTAAAGTTTTGTTAAAAGTTTAATTGTGCTTGTTAAGTTCGAGCTGATTTTGACAGCTAAGAAATCTTTACCAATATAAAATACTCTAGGAAAACTTTAAGGACTCCGAGTTGTTATTCGTTTCTGTTAAAAAAAAAACCAATTAAGTTTTATAACCTGTATTAATAATTAGGATAAATTTATATTATTAATAATGAATATGTTTTTATTCCTCCCTTTGTAATAACAATTGTTAAAGCTTAGCGTATTTAGAAAAGAGAAAAATAAAATACAGTATTAGCTTCTTTTAAATTACTTATATAGAATACACGTTTTACAGTCATTAAAATTAAAAATTAAAATTAAAATCAAAAATATACTTTTTACATTTTAGATATATTATACGAAAAATAATTTACTCACAAAATTTATCCTTTACTCCATTTTTGTGATTCCAAACTCAAAGCGCCAAAGTAAAGAGGAATGAATTTGTTGAATGGGGTGGGGGGAAATTATTTATTATAGAACCGTCTTAAAAGAACATTATGTGAAGTAAAGGCTTTTGTAAGAAATTAAATCCACTGCCTTTAGACAAGTAAATTTTTATCAAATAACTAAAAGAATAAAAGGCAAAAATAAAACCTTCTCTATTAGATAGAGGATAAACTCTTTTTACATTTGTCTATTTTTTTCTGATTAAAAATAATGATTGAAAAATAGAATAAATGAATATTTATTTCATACATATATGAATTTCCATCTTTTTGTTCACATAGTGCATATTGTTATAAGAATTTGAAGTTAAAATTATTTTACTTCAAAATTATTTGTAAAAATAAAAGTGTTATAGTCTGCTATATGAAGGATCTTAACATTCGTTAACAGAACTATTTAAAAAAAAAACTAAAGTTTCTATTTGTCATTTTACAGAAAGGCAACGTTTAAAGATATTTGATTAGATATCTATCATTATACGTAGAAAATTTTTTATTAATTATTTAAAAAAAAAATTGTGTACTGAAATATTTTGTGGGTGTTTTGTGCACATTATAAATTTAACAAGTTAAACGTAAACCATCTGAAGACAGTATTTAAAAGTTTATGCCGACACTTATAAAATTAATTTAATTTCATTCATTTTTTAGATTTAAAAATTATATTGTTTCTTTCTGTTTAGAAATCGTTCATGAAAAAATTAAATATTTTGCTTGTAATGAACAATGATATATTAAGATTAAAGTTTCATATTAAAGTTTTTATTTACAATATGATCGTGATAATGTTCTTATTCAACTATTTGAAGCATGGAGAGTAAAATATACATTTTACATATTAAAGGGATTTTATTAAAAATATAAAAAATTTTCGTAAAATATTATGTTTAGTACTCTTAATAAACTCTTTTGTCTGGCATATTACTAAAATAAAGAATCAATAAATATAAAGAAAAATTTAACTTACTTGTTTTTATCTGAATTTTATATTTTGAATACATAAAGGAACAATAATAATATTTTTGTAAAAATAATCTTATAAAACAATTCAATTCAATATCAACTATAGCTTATTCAGCAAATATGAACTTTTAAGTTTTCCTTATACATAAAACTCTTAAATTATATTGTCAAATTTTTATTGTTATCAACGTCAAAATTTTATTTTTATCTAAAAAATATTATATGCCACATTGCAATCTTGAGTTCTTAATTTTTTCTACAACCTGTTTCAATTGTTACGTAAAATATTTTTAGCGATCACTTTAAATAAATGTTCACTGAACTTGTGATTACTGATGCATATGTATTTTTAGATATAAAATATTAGGAATGAAATTTTTGTGTAGAAAAAGTGGTAAAATAATTTTAAATGAAATAATTCATCTTCTCTGGTTTATGTTCTAAATACGTGTTCATTCCTCTCCTTTGCCTTTGGTTCCATCAGAAATGAGTATGAAAAATATTAACACTTGTATTACAATAAAATTTAAATAAAAATGAAATGAAAACGTTTTGATCAGTCAAGGAAAAATGGAAAACCAACCTATTAAGAGCTGCCATTGAGAAACTAAAAATCGTAATTACTCAAAATGGTATAACAACCTAGATGCGACAAAATAACTTAACATTACTGTAAAAAAACAATGAAAGTTATTTTTAAATATTTTTTCTAATTAATATTTTTGTTATTTATTCATATTATTAAAAAATGCAAAGGTTTGGTTTGTTTGTCGCTCAACGGTCATTTTTTGCACACGAGGGACACACGAGACCTACGGTTAAAGTGGATTTCGAACCACTACAAACATTTATGCCCAAGTTGGGATTTAAACCTACGAACTGTTGAATCGAAGAAAGAGCGCAAAATGAAATTGTAAGATTGTAATCTTTGCCACTTATTTATGTTTCTATTGCAAACTTCATAGCTCTGTGATTTCAAATGTATAAATGGTATTTTTCAAAGTAAAAACTTTCAGTTTCATAAGATGCTTTCAAAAAATGAGAATGTTTGCTAAATGTGATTTACTATTATAACGTTTCCTGAATGCTACAATGTACAATAAAATACAGAAAACAAAGTTTTGTTTATATTCTATAATAATAAATAAGATAATTTTTGTGTAATAAGTTTTTTTAAGTTACTGAATAAAAAATAAAAACTTTATATATGAATGAATTGTGCATGTGAGATGGTGGTATAAGGAATGTATTATAGGACAAACTTTGATATTTATTGATTACACTTGCAGAACTGAACATTTAATTAAACATATTGAACTGGACATTTTATTCATAATATCTAGTGATTATAAGGACTTTTGTAAGCTTTTAATGGTATTTATATAACAGAGTCATATATATTAATCAACATTATTTTGAATCTGATAATGATACAATGCAATCACACAACGTAAAATCTAAAATCTTTCCTTCTAACTGTATTGAAAGTCCTTTAGAGAATCACTTATTTTGTTTACTTGTAAAATTTGTAAATTATTTGTAATTACTTGTAAGACATTTGTTTAAATTTTTTCTCTGCAAGTGTTTTTCAATTTTGAATAAAGTATTTAATACTTTCGTGTGTTTTTTTCTGTTTTGCACAATAATACTCAAATTTTCCATAAGAATTTTTAATTTTTTTTAATAACTCCAATTCTGTCCATATTTTTCAAACGTTTTAATTAATATATATTTTTGAAATGAATTATTTTCATATATTTCCATATACCGTGACTTATTTGCCTATAAGTTTTATATTTATAAAATGAAATAGGATGATAAAATTGATTTTTTTTTAATAAATCCTTAAATCTTACTCAATTTAATATTTTCTTTTTTCATTATTTTATGAAGCCAAAAGCAAACTGATATTATTTAAAATAATTATCTATAAAATACTGGTAAATAATAATTTTCAAAAAATTAATTTTTTTCTGTTATTCTCATTTTGATACCAAATTTTTAGAATACATTAATTATCAAATGTAATCTATGTTATTGAATTTATTCCAGTTTTCCTATCATATAAATCATAGTTTATAATCGAAATATTTTTATACATATAAAAATATGGTCAAACATATAAAAGCATGGTTATATATAAACATATGGTCAAAAATAACTCATTATTCATTAGTACACCGCTCTTGCCTTCAGTTCAACGGTTTGTAGGTTCAAATCACACCTTGGGTTTGGATGTTAGGATCTACTTTAAACAGTAAGTCCAAATCTAATTAGCCCTTGTCAGCAGATAATGATAATTCAGCGACATAAATCCAGTTACTTATAAAATTTCAAAAAATAAAAATTGCAATTTTTTAAGATTATTTTATTGAAAAGTTAAACACTGTGATACAAAGATAAAACATTATGATACAAATCATTAGTTCTGTTATTATAAACATAAATAATTACGTAAAAAGAACTTCTGAAAAATTTCGTTAGCATTCTTTTTTCCCCGGGTAGTGAAATTTATAATTAATTTTACTCTAAATAGTTATATAATTCATTAATTAAGAGAGAAATATTGAAAAAAAATCTGACACTCATAAAAACGCGAAAATTTAAGAATTAAAACTTATTATGAAAGTGTACTTAAGTCACAATATTATAATTATAAATATTTGTAGTCATTAATTACTGCATTTATCTAATTAATAAAATTCCTCGTTTTCAAGAATATTTAGATATTATTTTTCATTTTTCCTCTTATAATAATATTAAACACAAAAAATTCACGACTATAATCTTAATTTTAATTAATTTTATATTTCAACTATTGAAAGCGCTGTAAAAGAAATCATTCAAAAATTTTTAAATACACTAATTTTAAGTGAAAATCATGTAATTATATTTTTAATTATCAATTTAAGTAATTTAAAGTATGCTATGTATTTTGTTAATATTTTATCATAAATTTCCCTTTTACACTATAAGAATGTAATTCTTTATGCTGTGCTTTAATGTCTATTAGAAATTGCACCATTTTGAAATTAATAATCTTCTTGATTTTTGCTTATAGTTTTCAACATTTTATATAAAATGTATTCACAAGCAAGGACTCATGAATCCAAAATATACATATATTGAAATTTAATAAATAATTGTTTTATTCATGTAGACATATTAAATATTCTTCATGGAAATTGCAGCACAAAATAATGTTTAAAAACATTTTACAGATTCCTGGTTATAATAATTGCGAGCTATTTAAATTCGAATTGTGTGTATAAGTAACATAGGCATGTTATATTAATTAAATTTTGAATTCATTTTAGGAAAGGAAACAGTATAATAATATTTTTGAAATTTACTTTCAGTTATTTTAATATACATTGTAAAATATTTATAAAAATATTTAAGTAGTGTTGAAAGTGAGAGAATTGACAGTTAAAAGAAAAATTGCTTTTATTTAAAATTCCTCACTTATGTTTGAAATAGAACTAGTATATTTATACTCGAATGAATATTAACATTAAGAGAATTCATAATTAACAGGGCTCAAAAATTTTGAGCAATATTATTAGGTATTGTAATAAATCAGAAGTTTAATTCTGGAGCATTTGCTAATATAGGAACAGGATAAAGAGCAATATTTCCAATATTACTGTCGCCAATTTCTTCAAACGCAGTTTATAGTTTAGCACCTTAACTTCGGTATCATTGATGGTATGTTTAAAATATCTAAGACTGTAATATTTTCCCTGATAATGTATAAGAAATCAAAATAGACCCACAGTTGTCTAATTAATTCAAGTAAGTTGTCAAATTAAAATTAATTGATGTTAAAATTGAATACTTCTAATGACTAGCTGTAGCTTTTAAAAAATTGAGTTTAGTAAAATCGAGAAATTTATATTAATTCTTTTTTCGAAAATGCAACTTAATAGAACTTAATTATAGTAAATAAAACTGTCTTATAATATTTCGTTTCGAATACATTTGATTGGTAGAGAAGTAAACCTTGCATCATTCTCTTCGATCATATGAAAGATTGTTCTATATATGGGATCTGTGTTTCTAGGTTCTGAATTTGTATGTGCTAAATAATCGAAAGAAAAAATACAGCTCCATTGGTATAAAATTCAAGATTTGATTTGATTGGTTGATCTTGGAAGAAAAGTAGTTTTTTGCGTATTCGTAGGACTTTTTTTGGTACTTACAGGGGCACAAACAATTGAGGATACACCTCACTTTTACTTGATAAATTCAACTTTCAATCGAAATAACAAATTAACTGGAAGTGCAAGTGTAATTTTATTCTTAGACATAATAAAGGCTTTAATTAATATTAAAAATAAAGAGAAATCAATGACAAAATTCTAAAAGAAAAATTTTCAGAGGCATTTCAAATAAATATGAGCAGATTTCTAGCTTAAAAAATTGAGGATACACCAATGAAATTTTTTTAACTATCACTAAATTTTTATTCTGCTTGCTAGTATAATAATCTAAGATCGGGCAATCTTATCTAAAACTTTTTCGACTGTTATTTTTCTCTTTTGAAGTTGGTTCTGTGAATTTAATATCGCAAATTTAAATGGAAACTGGCTCCTCGGAGAGAGACCAATATTGATGTAAGAAAATTCGTATTAAGGTTATTTAAGAAAAGAAAATCTTATCTTGTGAAATAACGGAAATTATCGGTTGAAGCCACTCCTATATCCAGAAAATCATTGGAAGATTTAAAAGCGATGGATTAATTGAAAATAAAAGTGGAAGAGGAAGAAAAGTAATCTGAGTGATGTAGCCAAAAGGAAAACTTTGAAAGATATCAAGATTGATCCTAAACTAAGTGCAGTCAATCTAGCTGCAGAAACATCTCGAATAATGGGCAGAAGTGTAAGTGCTGAAACTCTGAAAAATGTGATTAGACATGCTGGATATAACATTCGAGTAACTCGAAAGAAGCCATTTATAAGCTTATAAAATCAGAAAAAGCGTTTGTAGTTTGCAAAACCTCATCAATTGAAGACAGATAACTTTTGGAAGAAAATTATATTTAGTGATGAAAGTAAATTCAACATTTTTGGAAGTGATGGTCGTTGGAGCGTTTGGAGGAAGCCGAACACCGCTTTGGATTAACTGTAAGACAAAATATTTGTCTTACAGTTAAACATGGTGGTGGCATCATCATGGTTAGGGGTTGCATGTCTTCAAATGGGGTAGGAAATTTAGTTTTTATAGATGGCATAATGGATCATAAGCGTAAAATAAATATACTCTGCAATAAGTTTAAAGAAAGGACAAAAAAAATTGGGTTTAGATGGAAATTTTATATTCCAGCACGACAATGACCCCAAACATACGGCTCAAAATGTCAAAATGTGGTGTCTTTTTCATTGTAAATAGTAATTGTACACACCACCACAGGCCCCTGACATTAATATCATAGAAAATTTGAGGGCCACTCCTAAAACAGCGGTCCAAAAACACCAAATTAGGAACAAAGCCCATTTAAAGCAAGTGTTACAAGAAGAATGGGATAAAATATCTCCAGATACCACCAAAAAATTTGGTCGCATCGGTACCAAGACGTTTGGAAGAAATTATAAAAGCCAAAAGACATGCAACCAAATATTGACACTGTCTTTGTATGTGATGAATCACAAAAATTTCATTGGTGTATCCTCAATTTTTTGAGGTAGAAATCAATCAAGCAATCTAAAAGTTCTTCAGTTATGCCATTTACGAAATATAAAAGCTCGTAAACATAAGGTTTTTACAACAGTTTCAAGGAACATCAAGTCAACAACTGACTATCTGAGTACCTTAGTTTCCACCATTTTGAATATTTGTGTAAACCTCTTTTTGCCGATGAATCTTATTGTGTTTCCATTCAGTTTTGTCAGAGGGCCGTGGTAGCCTAGTGGTTAGGGTATCTGCCTTCCAACCGGAAGGGTGGGGTTCGATTCCCATTGCCGCCAAAGACCCACCGAGTACATGCGATATACGTGCTCGTTAAATCTGTGGAATCGAAAGTCCTGTGGTCGGTCGTTGAGCAGTTACCATTGGTGCAATGGTCTGGAGAAATATACTCCTCCTTCAGATCAATGCCAAAATTGAGGGAGTATATTCTCTGATGCTGCCATCTATCGGAGGATTTAAAGAGCAAAAGTCGTACTTTCACCTTCATGGTGCTCTGATTAAAACGAAAGACGCTCTCAATTGACTTAAATTCGCATAGCCAAGGCATAGCGAGCTTGGCTTGTCCAAGTGTCATTAGTAATAACAACAACATTCAGTTTTGTTTTTATTTCATAGCTGCTCTTTCGAAAGTCGTATTTAAACACCATATACGTTGTCAATCCTTTTTTTACTTTTGTATATGAATACTATTCAGTGAAAATCTGCTCGTAATGGCATTCATACTTGTTTCACTCACCACTTAGATTATCAACAAATTTAATACATATTTTCTTTTAATTATCATTAAAATTGTGTTTGATAAATAATTACAATTAAAAAGAACCTTTCTTATACTATGCATAGTATATTATTGCCTCATTCATAATGTATCAAATCATTTTTCATCTTTTGTTAAATTTCCACCCGCATTTTAATATAGTATGGAAAGCCATACTTTATACCAATGTAGTCAACACCCCCTGAAGAAGCTGGGCATGTTGGTACTTCGCTCCATTTTCGTTACATTGTCCTTTATTCTATTTTCTTTGAAATTTTAAACTATATATTGAAGATTTTTCCTTCTGTTTACTATATTTCGTATTTCCAATGTATTATTTTCCATCTAGTATTTGATTATCATTCTCAATTTGATTTTGATTAATTTTATAAATATATTATTATTCTCCATTTGGTTTTTGATTAATTTTAAAAATGTACTATTAATTCTATTTTAGTAATTCTATTTTAACTGCTTTTGCACTGAATGTATTGCTAAACATAAGTGTTGCATCTATTCTTGTACTATATATATATATATATATATATATATATATATATATATATATATCGTTCTTGTTATTTTTTATTTCTTTGTTTCAGCTTAAAAGTATCCACAAATATTTCTTATTACTCTTTACCTATGTGAGACAGATATTCATCCAGGTTTAATTCAGAAGATATATTTGCTCAGATTATACATATTCGATAACCAAGTCAAAATTTATTGAATCCGGAGAATGGCACAGTTTGTCCGTAATCGGACCTTGCCACTTTAAACTCATCAAATCAATCAATAAGATTATGAATATAGTAAAAATTATTTAACGAATTTCATTTACGAAAACTTTCCGGTATCAAAATTATATTTAACTTAATGACGAAGAAAAATAAAATATGTAACAATTCTTTCATTTTATTTACAGTATTTTCAGAGAAAAAAATATCCTGTTCCGAAGTATCATTAAGAGTTTTATCTTTATTTTAATTCCCTATATTGATATAACAAATGTTTTTGTTTCAATATTTCTATATATTTTTATAAAGATATTTTAATTAATAATGTAAAAAAATATTTAAATGAAACAATTCTTTTCAAGATCATACAGTGATCTATTTTAATAATTTTTCTCCTTTAAAATCGATTTGCAAAAGCAAGCACTGAAATGGCGTATTTTTTCCTACTTTCATCTTCTAGTGATGAATGATGTTCCTATCTATTCAATCGGAGTAACTGCATTTGACTATTTCCTTTCATATCTTGATTTGATTTTGATGCTGGGAACTAAGAACATTTTATTTTGGTTAAAATATGCCTGCTCAGTTTCATCTCAATATTTTTTAACAACAATTAAAAAATCCATGAGTCTAGACGTTTTTTTACCCATTCATTAATCTTTCACACGCACATTAAGATTAATATCTCCCTTTATGCAGTTTACAATAATGTATTTTTGAAATACAAAAAAAATTACTTCTGGTTTTCCTGTATTTTTTATTCATTTTAATCTGATTGAAAAGGTTTTTTTACTTCCTTTTCACCTTATCATATTCTAATCAATTTATAAGTAAAGTTACTATAACTACTAAAAGTGAAATATCTAGTTTTTATTTATAAATATTGTATTAAAAGATATTAGAATGTTTGGAATTTTGTTCACGCTTCAATTGATTGTAGTATAATATAGAAACTGAATTATAAAAACTGATTATGAAAACTATATTCTAAAAACTATATTATAAAGACTGAATCCAATTGTAGAGACGTCTAACATAAATAATAGAGTAATTGGGAATTGTAAACGAAACAGTATTTTCTTTCAATGTAATATTCAATAAATTAATAATGAATTATTTATTTTTAATACTGAAAATTGTTTCTTGAATACTAAATTTTTTTCCAGAAATATGGGTAAAATAAAAATGGGCTTTTCTCCTTCTATAATTAGATAATTATTTATTAGCTTGTAATAATCTGTACAATGATATTATAATAATTCATAAGAAATTAAATAAAAAATATGCAATCTACAAGAATTTCTGTTTTCTTGATTCAATTTTGTTGAATATTAATAATTGAGAAAATTAGTTCAAGCGAATTTCATCAAAAATCTCAACTGCTGATAATAATGAAATTTAAAATACTTAAAGATAAGAATGTCTTTATTTTTTATTATATCTAATACAATAGAACTTTATTTTTAAGGATCAATTATTTAAAATTATATATTTTGATTTTTCTAAACTTTTAAAATTTATGATTGAAGTAAAATTATTATTTGATTTCAAAAGTAAAATCTTTTTGTTTGAACATAAAGTTAATAAAAAACCAAAGGAATAACTTTTAGGAATCTTATAGTGAAAATGTACATAATATTTTTTAACGAAAATAAAATATTACTTATTCCTGTTTATTTAGCATATAACAAAAATATTTTATTTAAAAAAATTACATTTTATTTTTAAAAAATTCAGAAAACGGTTTTAGTATTACTAATGTAAGTAATACATGCATATATGTGTCTGCCTATGTAAATAAATATCCATATAAAATATTGTATTTATTTTTATAACCTATTATAAGAGTATTTTTCTACTTGAATTTGCAATCATTATTCACACGGATTTCAAAGCTCTATTTTTGCTAATGAATTGAGAATAGGATTATATTTTTAAGAGAAAAGTGGAATATGAATTAAGGATTTTATAATGGCGTGAATTTTAATTACATTGTTTAATCTCTATATTAATTAGAATGATTTTCTTGGGATAAACATTTTACAAAATTTATGGATTCAACTACAATAATATTTTATTTAAAAATTGCTTGGTCATATTCAAATTCAGCATTTTTCAAACTTAAGTTTGAATTGTTTTCAATTATTAAAATTAATTTTTCAATATCAAAATTTGTTGTGTGTAACTTTATTTGATATCAAAGTAGATTTTCCAAAATCTAATTATAGAAAATTTCATCAGCTACTAGTTTTCTGTATATTATTTATGAAAATAGATTTCCTCAATTTTAAAGCTCAGTATTCTTGAAAATGTTTTTTTACTAACGCAGTTATTGAAATTTATTTTTAATAATAAAATTTATAAAGTATAATAAAATTTTGATTTTTATTAGGAAAAACAAAATTTGTCAACTTGAATAAATTTTCACCTTTTGCATTGTGTTTGATCTTCCCAGTCTCTAATATAACTGTCATAATTAAAGTTAATTGTGCAAAGCGTTGCGCTGTTCTGAAATCGATTATAATCGCGTTACTCATTTCATGGGGCCCAAAACTGATTACACAACGCAAATTCGACAAATGCGACAGTTTTGAAATGGATGACTCCAATCCGAAATTGAATTTGCTCGTGGCTAAAGTAATCTTCCGTAATTGCTCGTCGAATACTTTATTGGTGAAACAAGCCAGTGCTTCTAATTAGTTCCATTGTGTTCCCCATCAGGAACAAACTGAACATGCACAATGGAATGAACAATCATTACATTCGATTAATTAGTGATCAAAGTTTTGTCAAAAACACATAAAACAGAATGTTATTCAATTTTGTTGAGTTTTTTTGTTAATATTACAATTTATAAAAGCTAAATTATTTTTATTAAATTGGCTATTGGTAAACTGATAAGACTTTTATAGAAATCGCAAACAGACATATAATTGATGCATCAAATGTATGCTCTCTTATGATTCGTTAAAACTGATCATAAAAATAATAATAGTGCAATATTTATTATTCCAAGAATTGGAAATGGGATACCGGACGGAAAGTATCTTAAAAATCAAAAAATTAAATTTAATTATTACCAGCTGATGGGGACTTCTGATAATACAGGAAGGAATTTTTTGCTGCATCAGATTAGGTATAAAATGTAAGGAGGCATGTCGATTCTTTGTTTGAATATAAAGTTAATGCACCATCGCTAATAGATCAAACATATTGATCAAATTCTTTTGTGAAAATGTATAAAAAATAGAATCTTTATAGAATTTCCCTACGGCGAATTTACATGAAATAAAAAAAAATCATTTCCAGCTGTGAAAAATCATCTGAAGTTTTAAAATTAATTTTAATTTAATTTAAAAATATTTTTTTTAAATATTTCAATTTTTAATTTATTTATAATTGTTGATGTTGATTAAAACAACAACATTAATATTATTTCCATGTGTTTCGACTAAAGATATTTAAAGCACATATATTTGGGGACTACTGTTTTAATTATTAAAGAAGTGCGGAAAAATCATTCGTGTGTTGTTACTGCCAACAAATTTGGGAAAACAAAACCAACTGTGGACCATACAAATGGTAAAATTAGAACTATAAATGCTTGTACTAATTACAAAATACCAAAAATTTCCAAGAAAGAATGTGTATACGCAATGACGCGTTAGTATTAGAACATCGGTCTCAGGTACAAATTAGAATGCAATTCAAATATTAAAGGAGAAAGCCGCCGAACATTAGCACACAATGAGTGAGGATACTGTAAAGCGTCGCCTGGTTGCCACTGTATTTTGTATATGCGTCACTTTAAAACTGTAAAGAAATCGATCACAGAATAAGAAAATCTAATAAGTAAGCTAGAAACATTAACAACAAAGAATTGAAAGCAGGTGCTTCAGAGCTATGAAATTAAATTGAATTTGCTTTGGAACCTATGACCGATGTTGTTTTCGTTGCTCAAAAAGCAATAGTAGGGATTTATGGGATTAGCTTTTAATAATAAAGCACAGAAATTTATCAGTATTAGCTTTAAGAATTTCCTATCATGATGCCCTACTTTCTCTCGTACACAAGTATGTGATTATGGATCAAAATTTTTCTGAGAAAATTTTAAAAATCATAGGCATTCGTGAAAAGACTCGCCATAAATGTATGTCACATCAAGATAACAATACCAAGCATACCTGCAAAATAGAGGAATATTGTTTTATTGACCTTAAGAAAATTAAGGCTTTAGACTGTTGTTGTTGTCGCATGCCACCGAGGTCAGCAGCGCTAGACCAGGTCCATGAGCGCGTGCATTTTCAAAAAGTCCAGCACCATAAGTGGATTCTACAACAGATCTCTGCCAGAGAGACCAAGCCATTGAAGAATATGTTCAGGAGAGGCCTGTTCATTTAAACATTGGAGCAAATTTCGAATTTTTTCGTACCCTCGACGAATATCAAGTTATTAAGATGGCCACTTCTGAAACGGGAAATAGCCGTTTGTTATTGTCTATTAAGACCAGTATCCAGAGAAGCACCTGGACGCTAACAGCGGTACCAATGATGCTCAGGAGGGACAATGCAAGTGGTTTTATTCTCGTGTTTAATCTTTGAGTGACTCTCCTGATATGTGAGAGGTGACCACGTCAGACCGTCGTCAGCTACACCAGCTTTGGCCAAAGTGTCCCCAATATCATTCGCCTCGAGATCCAAGGGAAAACTTTAGACTGGCTGTGTTAGTCACCTGACCGCAAACCAACTGAATGCCTCATCTGAAAATATGGGAAAAATAGAGGCACAGAATTAATTCAAGGAAGATCAAACTCAGGATCATCAATCTATATGGATAAAAATTTCTAAATCCATTAAGAAAAACTTGCTCGTTCCTTTCCCAGACAATGTGCTGCAGTGATCATAAGAAAGGGACCTACAACTAAATGTTTAAATGTTGATTCTTTTCACTACATTAAGATGATTACATTTAATAAAAGTTAAAAGATGAATTTTCTCAAGCCTTATCGATTTTCTAAATTCTTTTCTGGGATACAAATTAGTAATCTATTTCGTAAGGATATTTGCTGATGTAAGAAAACAAGACAAAAGACATAATTTTCAAAACTTTTTCGGGTTACTTTGAATAATAATAATGATAAAGATAAATGTACGAATAATAATGATAAAGATAAATGCGATTAATATCGATAAATGAATTATAATATTTTCCCACGGACATTTATTTATGCCAGCTGTCAATATTGTTTATAAATTAATTCTAATTTAAAAGAAAACAGGAAAAGACAAACTTCTGTTAAATTCATAATTCTAAATATGCTGAAATTCTCTCTTTCCTTCCTTTTCTTTTTCTCCACCCACACATTCACATTTGTATAGTCAGTGCTTACTCATATAATTCTTTATGTAAACTATTAAATTATATTAGTGACTTAAATAATGATACGAAATTGAATTGTAATTTGAAGCCATGGAAACATTAGCTGATGACCGACTTCAGTTGATAAAAAAATAACTCTATTGCATTTATTTCGTTTATTTATAAATCTTCAGTATAATGATATATTTTTCGTACTTTTGTATTGAAAATATTCTTAAAACTAATTTCAAACCTTTCTTAATATACATATTTAGTTTTTAAATATAATACAAATTTTAATTATAAAATACTAGTAATTTATATTCATATCAACCTCGAATATTTTAATGTATTACTTATATTATATAATCATATGCTGTAAATTGATAAAATTGTATAAAATAGCTATTGATTTTTTGGTAGGCTAAAATTATACACAAAAATATATTTAAATTAAAGAAATAAAATTAAAACAAATATCACGTTATGTGAAATAATTGTGTTAAAGTAGATAAATTTAATAACTATAGGGAATTGTTTACATATTACACTACAGAAATGTTTTTTAATTTATTCTTAAGAAGAAATTAGTTATAAAGAGGGAGAGAAACACAGAGTCTCAATCACATTTCAACATTGATGCTGAATCTTTTTCTATTAGCCAGGTGGAAATGATTTCAGGCAATCTTGCTTATAACAGAAAGCGACCAATTTGGAAGCAATTTCCCTAGCGGTATCGCATTCAAAAGCGTGTAAGGGGTGCTTAACGGGTAAGTCTTACATTCGCAATTAGAACCGGTGTTCTATTCAAATTAGAGGAATTTGTACAAAGCGGTCTGGTATCTGTAGTCTTCCAATTAGCATTTTGAGCGCCTTTCGATGAGATCGATACTGGACGTTATCCCACTGTTATTCCACCCCGACTTCAATCAGGATCCTCTCAAACCGGACCGCTGTTCCGGTCGTTTCATCATTTCAACCGAGCGTCCATTCTCTTGGATTTAGAGAGTTCGATCTCCTCTGTTATATATGTCCCTTTAGTGAGAACAGGAGGGGGTGTCGAAGGTGGAGAGAAGGTGCAAAGACTGAAACGGCGCAGTATTATCGACAACTGTATTGTTTGATGGGGAGGTACGGTTCGTTAGTAGATCTTTCGTCGTTTTGATTGATTGGGTGTACACGACTGTTATCGCTTTAGTGAACTAGATCATGAGCTGTTTTGGAAAATGAGAAAGTAATTAAATTTGATTTTAAACTCCTTAAAAATTATGATGTCGTTATAAAATCTATATAATATTATACATAAATGACACTTCATTGAATGAAATGGGATTTTACTAAATTTTTTTAAAGTTTGTGCTTCGACATTATTAAGAACAGATAAATAAATGATGGCAGTCAAAAATGGTAACTATTTTAAATATGATATTACGTTTAGTAAGACTACACCTCAATTCCTTCATTTTGAATAAAAAAATAAATTAAATATATTTTTTTTCATCTTTTTTAGAATATTCTAGTTTTATTAACTGAGAATGTCTTTTTTTGTGCCCCAGTAAATTAAGCGGTGAAAACTTTTAAAATAAAAAAGGAAAAATTTTATAACATTTTTTTTAATGAAAGATTATTAATTTTTATTTTAAAATTAAATAGAAATAAAACAAATTTAAAATCACTTAATTATAATTATCATCAACTTAAATAGTAATTCAATACAATTTGGGGAAAAATACCTCTCTTTTGAATTTTTCAAAGTGAGAGAATTTTGATGAAAGACTCTGCCAAAGACTTTTTACCACGGGCAACACTATAAATGACATAATTCGTCAGCGGTAATTGTATCACACAAGAATTTTTTTCCCTTTATAACTCTGTCAGAGCCGATCGATGACGTCGCTAACTTCGAAACAGTAGGTCCCTGGTTCGAAACCTGGTTCGGGCAAGGATGTTCCTCTCTCTCTCTGTTCACCTTTCTTTATCCCTTCACTTTCGGGATGAAGATGACACACCCACTAAGAGTGCCACTGTATAAGATGCCATCACTGTCGCCCATTACAACGATGAATGGTATATCATAATAATAGCTGGGAATAAGAAACAAATGTGACATAGCAACGTGAAAGACGGCATATTATATAAATCATCTTCTTTCTATAGCGTACAGGAATGCTTATCATACAGCAGAAATTACCCTTAATTACCCTAAACAAGGCCAGAAATTGCTTCTCATTTGTCGTTACCCAGCAGTCACCAGTGAACCAAGTCACGGAGGCGAGTAGCTTTGCCGGCGCTATACGGCTATACCACAAGCTCGTTTATAGGATGGGCCACATTCATACATTATCACAGAAGAAAGAACAGAGAAACACAGTGAGAACAGAGAAAAAAAGTACATACATGCCCGAACCGGGTTTCGATTTCGGGACCCACAGCTCAGGAGACAGGAGCGCTAACACCTCAGCCTTCGTTCGGCTTGTTTTTCTATACATGATTCAACTTTCTTTTTAAATTATTTGTATGTTGAATCTAATGATTGTTTCTAAGTTCCTACCCATAATTTGCTTTCTCTCCACAATTTTAAAATGCAATCATAAATATGTCGCGTACCCTTTTATGGGCAATTTAGATAATATATTAATTTCTCCATTGTAAGAACAGCTAATTTAGATGCTTATTAAAAATTGTAAGATAATCTATTATCCTCTATTTAACGTCACGCTAATAAAATACTGATATCTTCAGAAATAATAGGAAGAACAATTATAGCATATACATTTTATAAAATTGTTATATTCTTCGATTCAATCACAATTTATTTTATTTAATGTAAATCAGAAATTCTTGATGTTTAAGCTTGGTTAAGTCATATAGCTGAATAGATGGACAGAGCTCAACGTTTTCGACATGGGTTCCGTCACTGACGATCACTCTTGTAAGGACGCGATTCTCTCACAATCATAAATATGCATGGCTTGCTATGGTTGCGGCACGATTATATCCTCTGGAGAGCATCCAACAACTAAAGCAGTTGCTGATGAATTAATGGATACTCTTACCACAAATACTGTTGAAAAATATTTTGCAGATTATGACTAATAAGTGATTATTGTAATATAGGGCAAATATATATCCCATAGTAAAAATTTTCCTTAGTCCCTTCTTGCTTGTTGTATTTTCTTGTAATGATAATAACATGTAATGATAATAAAACCGTTTTTGTTTGATTCCATACCGTATGTATTGTATTGACATTGACGGAGCATGCTTTCGCCATCATTTAAATATAAAATGCTGTTCGTAACTTCATTTTTTCATAGGATTTCTCGTAGGCTTATGACAAAAAGATAACCTGTTGTTTAAACATTGCAGAGCAGTGTACAATAGGATTGTATTCCCGGTTGGCTTATAGTAAAAACTTGTAGTTAATGATAGGAAAAACGCATTAAGATTGGAATAAAAATATTTGCTTTTATAACCAGATTTTTAATATTTTCTTCGATACAATTCAGTAAGAAAAATATATAGGAAGAATGCGTGTAGAAAATTTTAAAGCATTTATATTAAATATTTGGTAAATTCTGTTCAGTAAAAAGAAAGATTGAAATGATAATTTTTGAAATTAAGCTCGATGGTTTATCATTTTGAATACCCTATGCTTACTACTTTCTGGAAATTCTTTTTATGCATAATTTTGAAATAGTGACATCTTAAAGAAAGTGATCCAAACAATTCCCAAGCATCTGGATGGACAAACAAGTATGCAGGCAATAAGAATGAAGCCTTTGAAGCTACACAGTTCACAGACAAGTGGTTAAAGATGTTATAAAATACTTGTGTATTTAAGTTTAAAGTTAAGTTTTCTTCCGAAAATTTTTTTCATAATGCGCCGTTTTTACGTCCCTCCTAAAAATTAATCTAGGAATCTCCCAATCACCCATCCAAACAGATGTGCCAGAAGACAACCAGAAAACAAAAATACTACATGTTTCCTGTTTTTCAGCAGTATTAGGGATTTTTTAATCTAAAAAGCGCTGTCCTATCGTCCCACCACTGAGCGTTATCATTCTTTTCAAGCAATAAGTTAATTTAAAACTTATATTCAGAATGGTCGAGTTACTAAACATAGTTGTCTAAGTCATTTAATTGAAATTAACAAATCCTATTTTTGATAATTTTCTTCGATTTAATTTCAGAAAATAAACAATTAGGCATATAAGGAAAACCAATCATGCCAGTTATGGACTTTATACACATGCGTTTAGAACAGGTTTCTTACCTATTTAATACAAATTCACTCGTATGTAATGATAATGTTCTTTGCAAAAAAATGAATGATTTTAGTATAATGTTCAATATTGTCTTTTATTATACGTACTTTTAACAGTACTTTGTCCATTTATATTCACAAATAGTGTTCTCTTCAGATATTTCTACCACTGATTTTTTTCATGGAATACAATGCAAATTTCAGAGATTCCCGTTTTGATAAATTTACAAAAAACTTATTTTAGAAAATATTTATGCAATTCCATTCGTAAACGTTTCACTCGTAATTTCTGATGATTATTATAGCAAGATATCTCCGATAGTTATTATAAGAGTTCTTCTCTAGATCACATAATTATTTTACTTATTACAAGGAATTCTTCATATTATTCACCAGGCAAAAAAGTTCCCTATGGAAATTCCCATGTAAAACATTTTCTAATCAATTGTTTCAAAAAGAAGAACTAAAGTCGAACTTTTTTAAAAACAAAACATATAAAAAATAAACCATTATTGAATTTAAAAAAAAATTAAATTTTAGTTATTATAAATTTGTTTTCTCTCTTTCTTTAATAAAATTTTTACATTTATCAGAATTCATATAATACAGAAATAAACAACAAATCAGCTATTCTTTATATATTTAACAGTTAAATATTGTTTCACAAGTTATTCCTTTTATGTTCTTAGTAAGGAAATCTAAGCTTTATCTTCATAAAATTAATTTTTTACTTAAAACTGTAAATGGTAAAATACTTTTAACAAAAAGACACTTTAAATAGAATCCTAGTAAATTTGGAATACTAAATATTAAACTTCAGGAGTTTAATCTTATGATTTATGCGTTAATTAGCATTCAAAAGTAAAAAAAGCACATATGGAATATACGTAATAATGGAACATAAAGAGGAAAAGTAAATCATCTTAATAGTATAAGCGAAGGATTATGAAGATTTTCACGAAAGCAGGTTATTAGCATTCATTGGTTTAAAACGGACCGCGATTGTTTTATAGTTATTTATCTGAGAAGTTAATGAAATTTTAAATTTTTGTATTTTGTATTTTTGATAAATTCTTACTTTTTAAATTTTAAAAATATTTATTTGCTCCAAGTTTGTATTCCCCTTTGAATTTTAGAATATTTTTATACCCAAATTATAATTTTTCTTCATACGTACATTCAATACAAGAATTTACTTTACGAATCTCTAAAAAAGTATAATTTTTTCGTATAGTTTGGGCATTGAAAAGCAAAGTAATAAATGATGATGGTGAATACCAATTATTCATAGCCTATAAAGTAGTTCTTCAAAAGCTCTCTATAAAAATAAAAAAATATATTAAATGATGAAAAGGCAACAAAATTAACTTGTTAAAAAGGAATAATTTTTTTAAACGTATGAAATTTATTTTTAATTGAAATTTTAATTTTTTTAATTTAAGGAATGATTTTTGAAACGTATGGAGTTTAGTTAAATTTTAAATAATATGTAAGTTCCGTTTTCAATATTAGAAACTTATATCAGTACTTAGAGTGGCAGAAAATTAGTATTTGAGAAATTCAGAGTTTACATAATTGTAAAAAGTACTCTTCTGTATTCCTATATAATAAAAATTATATTTGCACATTCAAACAATATGATTAAGAACAGCAACAATTAACTTGTTATATGGTATAATATTTCAAAAACTGGTGGTGTTTTTTCTTAAGTGTTCAAAAAGCAAAACAAATGCATCCTGTTATCAATCTTTATATTGCTAGATTTTGATTGCTTTACTTGAATTTTATAATTTACAATGTGGATTTTTAATAAATTCCTATCATTAATCAGGTCTGGGTTACCTACTGAATTTTAAAAATACATATTACTTTATTAAGTGATTATTAAATTAAAAAAATTTCTTTTTATTATTATTTGCGAATTAAATCGAAATCGAATAAATTTCTTGTAAACGCAAAATATTTTCTTCATTTAGATTCTAGCCTGATACTTTCGAATAGCGTGAGTAACGCCTCTCTCAATTAGGCAGTCATATCCATGACTTATGGGATGAATCTAAAAAATGAACTTTCAGATAAATGTGAAGACATTTTTAAAATATTAAAAAAATAAGCCCCGTTTTTAATATTATTAATAGATAGGTTACACGAATATAATCAAGCATTTCGATTCATAAAATAAGATTCGTATTACAAAGTAAAATAGCAGTTTCCTAGTATTATACACCTTCAAATTGTGTTTGAAATCTAAGATTTTTAATCGCCTATTTTCTAAGTGTTTTACTTTAAGTGGTTTCCAACTGTTTATTGTACAGTTTTAATACCATGATATTGTATAAGTTATTCAAACGCCATTTTACTATAAAGCAATGAGCTTACAAATTTTCAGTAATTAAGACTGGTTCAAATTACTGTGAATAATGTGTATTGATCAGCATTTGTTTCATCATAGGCGCCTAATAGAAATCTCCTGTTGACTATCACTTTTAGTTATTTGCAGTTTTAATCTATATTAATAAAAATATTCTATAGTTATTACACATAAACATTTGGCAACAACCATAATTATTATAATTTTGGGGATGCATTGTGTGGCAACATGGGAGCTCCTTTTCCTCACTGAAATAAAAGGTGTCAAGTTTGAGCTGTGCCAAATGATTTTAAGAGAATTCTTGGTATTACTTTTATAAAATATATTCAAGTTTTATACTTTAAAAGGTAAGTTTCTAGTTTTTTCTTGCGAATTTATTTAATAAAACTAATTTTTGATTTAAATTTTTATAAGGAACGTTTTCGTTAGAATTTTATAAAAATGTACGTAATTTTAAAAGTCTGGAAACATTTCTTAAACTAGTGCTTGAATAATGCAAAAAAATATCGTTGTCCAGACATAAATAAGATCGATTATTCATACATAAATGTTTTCCTTGATTAGAACAGATTTTGCGATAACAAATATTTTTGTTATCGCAAAATTTGCGATAATTTGCGATAACAAATATTGAGTAAAAACTACGTGAATAATGTATATACAAGCATGATTAAAATCGTTTTGCATAAATGTGTCAGTTTACTAAAATTTAACATAAACTAAAGACTTGTAAATTTTAATGTTACTTTAGAAGTTTTTGGTTTATGTTAGTTATTAATTTTGTTAACATAAATTTAGGTATCAATAGTAGTATATTGACAAATACCTATCTTGATAAGATTTATCACAATTAAATACTGTACACTTCTGTAATGTAATTGTCAAAACTATTAAAGGCTTATAAAATCCTGAAAATATATTGCACATTTTGAATTACCTTATAAGAAAATTTGTTTTGATTTTGTTCAATTGGCAATTGAAATTTTTAATCGTTAGACTGAGTAAAAACTACGTTAATTAAAATTAAACGAATAATAACTTTTCTCTTTTTTTTAAAAGAAATATTTCTTTAATGATTATATACACTTGTGTAGTAAAAAAAAACTACTTATATTTTGTAACCAGGTTAAAAATCTTTAAAACTAGATTATCTTATTTTAAAAACTTAACAAAACCAGTTTTAACCTAATTATATTCCTTATATATATCGTTATGTTTGTGCAATTAAAATTGTGCAGCATTAAATTTGTTTTAAAATGCAACCCAAAACAAATATTTCCGCGAATACTAGTGGTACCCCAAATTTTTAAATACAACTTAACTGATTAAATACGTTTATAAACATACTGAATTTTAACAAAGATATAAAACCTTTTCAGTACAAGGTGCATAATTGTAAATTAGATGGATTTATTTTTCCAGATGTCATTACTAGAAGTTTTGTAGGGATATTTTTATAAAATTAAATAAACTATATTCCTCACAATGTATTTAAACAATACTTAGTAAAGCATACTTATCAAATCCCAATTGTAGTGGCAGTTCTTTAAAAATAAAATTTATTTCAGTTTCATAAGAAATATTTCGAGTTGTTATTTTAACATTATTTTGTAAACACATAATAGATTGATTATAAAAACTTAACTCTAATAAGTGAATCATTGGCATATGACTAAATATATGCTAACTTGAATCTTAAGATCTGATAATCTTGTGCAAATTTTGGGTTTTGAAAATTATGAAATCTGAAGTTAAAAATGTAGTACAAAAACATCACTTTTTTAATGTTTAAATTGCTTTTCATACTTCAATTTAAAGCACTAATTAAAGTCAGTGTTATCGGAAAACAAATGTTATTTGCTATGTTGTATTAAAATGGATATTAGTGCTTAATATGGATTTCTAACTTGATTCAATATTATAGGCATTACATTCATTGAAAAACATCACAGCTAGCAAATTTATACTTAAATTAGTAATAATTTAAACCTTTTACAATGAACTCAGATTTTTGAGGGAATTTATAGATTTTCTAGACTTAATTTTGTATAAATCTGAAACCTAAAGTACAATAAAATGCAGATCTAGATGTCTAATGTTTTCGTGTGATTTCTAAAAATTTTGCATGATATATATTAAACTTGTTTCTAATTACTTTAAATAACCAACCATTCAGTTGCCATTCAACTACTTGTATGCAACAGAACATTAAGGAAATCTAGAATATATAGTAATGTATCTTCAACTCTGCAAATATTCAAAGTATTCATTTGGTAACCTCCATCAGTGATTCTGAAGCATCCGAGATTCTATTATCTGGACAATAGAATTTGACATTACACTTAGAAGAATCACTATAGATCTCCGTCTAATTAGCCCTAGTGAGCAAAAAAGGACTTTTAGAAACAAACATTAAAGCATTACAATTCTTCTATTTTTCACAAACAAGTGAATTCACTGTTTCTTTCAGTTTCAAGACTTGGTTATGCAAAGAAAAGTGGGCTTAATGACTGTAATATGCCCATTATAATTAAAAAGTGATTTTTTAAATTTGATTTTTTGAAGCATTTAATAAGTCAAACCTTTTAATCATTAAATAGTTCATTGAAATATCTAACATTGTTACAAGAGTTGTTAAAGCGAAGCTTTGAAATTAAATGAGTTTAAGAGAAACGTTTTTAAAACTAACTTTAAAATTCTAAACTTCAGTGGTATTCTTTGCAGAGGATTACTTTATACTTTCAGAATAAATGTAAGCATTTGTATCTATAATTTATCTAATTTGTAGAATCTTCCCCGCGATGAGAGAGCAGTCAATACTCGAAAGGAATTTTACCCACTTTCTGTGTAAAGGCTGTTGGTGATAAAATTTCTAAGTAAGGTATTATAAAAATTTTACTGCAATCAAAAGGTGAGACTTTCCTTAAATTGTTCAGCTTTAAATTTGAAAAAATGTTATATTTTGGTGAAATTGTTCCTAATTTCTTGCTTTTATGCTATTGACTAATTCAGATGTTAATATTCATTTAAGTATTTTTACGGAAAAAATCAGAAATTGTTATTACATAATGTTTGATAATTTAAATCCGATAAAACGTACGTTTTTAATTTTATTCCAGGTAAATTAAGTTATTTTAAACTTAATATACAGAAATAAATATACTAACTCTCTGAAATGGAGTGAAATTTTAAGACTGGGGATAAAACTTTGTTTCAAGTAAACGTTTTAACCTCTGCAAATACGTTCTAGGTATCTTTTCTTAGTAGAAGTGTAATTTTTAAAACGCGGGAGTTTCTAAAGCTAAGATTCATGATAAGAATGATTAGTTATTAAACATTGTATTATTAAATACTGATTTTTGGCAAATTGGTTTTCTATTTTAAAGAACCACTTTCATGGATTTTGTTTCTTATAAGCAGTCTAGTGACATTAATGGGATCGCCACGTTATTTCAGCGTCAAAGTTAAATAATTACGGAACTCAGGTGTCCGCAAAGTGCAAATGAGCGTAAATAAAGGGTGTGTGAGAACTTCGGAAAACGTCGTAATAGTTGGCATAATAATGAAACGGCAAAGAGGAAGATATGGACATCCAAAAGGGCATTTCAGAAACTGCTAAGTTTGTGAATTGCTCACGTGCCATCGTGGAAAGACCGTAAACACAAGCAAGATCTCCCCGTACCCATCCCTAACAGAGTTTAACAAGTTTGGGTGGAATTAGCAGGATGGAAAAGAGAAAGCACCGCTGATGTAGTGCCGCCGCAGCTTTGTACAACTGCTGTACATGCAGTTCTGGAGCAGGCATCGAGCCGTTGTCCTGTCTTTACCTCTTTCAGACAAGTTTTTTGAATGAACTTAAACAACGTAAACAATAGCAACAATATTATGCAATGGATTGGTTATTCAACGTTGACTTTACAAAATATGGTACAAAAGCAAAACGATCGTCTATCACCTCTTGTACTCTTAGCAAATTTGCTTGGGAGAAGGTGACAGTAACTCTTGGCTTATAACCAAGAGTTCTTTCTGGATCTTGGTTACTAGCACTGCTGTATATTCTCCTGGGAAAGTAGTTGATTAAATTGGTAAAACATTTTCTATTGTGCTCGTCTGAGTATAATCTTCCAAGAGTATAAGAGTCGTACTGAGCAGACCATCAATTTTAATATTTTTGAACAATTAACCTACAACTGCCATTTTCACATGTATGAGCTGCAAAAGGCCCTATTTAAGATCCATAATACTAGCCCAAATCCTGAGTGGATGATTTATTACATGCTCCATTATCTAAGACAAGTTTCTCTTACCTATATCTTGCTCCTTTGAAGCAGAATCTGGCAAAAAATATATTTTCTCTTCTACGTGGCAAGAATCGATAAATCCACATCTCAAAGCCAGGAAAAGTTCCTAATAACCCTTTAAGTTATCATCCCATAGCCTTAACAAGCAGCCTTTGTAGGATGGTGGAAATCAAGGTAAATGAGTCTTGTTTCTTTAATTAGAAAATAATAGGTGTATACGTCAGTAGCAGAATGGTTTCAATCATGGTAGATGTACATTAGACATTAACTTGGAAAATGATATTAGAACCACTTTCGTTTGTAGGAACCATATGCAACATTTCTAGAATACCCACGAGATTAAACTTGGCGCTGTAGAATTTTTAGGGCATTACATGGATTTTATCTCCATGGTAGTCTACCACTTTGTATTCAAAACTTCCTACAAAAGTTTTCTAAATTGCACATTGTGGGTCTATTTTATCTTGAGCATATATTCAGACCGAGGGCGTTCCTCACGGTAGTGTACTTAGCGTCACACTCTTTATTCATATTTTCAAAGTTTTGTCATTTTTACTTATTCTAAAAGTACGACTAATGTGGATGACTAGCAGATTTCCTATCAACGCTCAGATTTACACATTCAATTGAACGACAACTGTACTTGTAATTGACAACTGAAGAGGGCTGTAAATCAAATTACTGACTCGTGTGACAAATAGCTATTTCACCAATTATGAGCAGTTGCATCCATTTTTGTAGGAAACAAGGCCTTAACCCTAATACCGATTCTCGACTTTGAATCCATTTCTGTTAACGATATACTATACCTCATTGTGATCTCTACTGGCTCAGTACCTTCACGCCTCTTTCCGTTATGATCAACAAAGTGAAGCATAATTCCACTGGTTGTGATTGGGAGGGGGTCTATACCGTACTCTCCCTCACTGGGTTACTGGGCTCCGTGGGTGAGGACGTGTCCACTTTAATATGTGATGTCCAAAGTCCTTCTACTGGGGTGGTGTGGGTGTGTTGGGAAGGTTGCCAGCTGACGTGTTACTTCATCACCTGAACGTGGTTCAAAATTACGATGTATTTGGTGATGGACGAGTATTCCAAACCCGTTAACCTAAAGGTACTTTTCGCGGCTCACCAGAACCGACATGTATGTATACATCGTGGGAATATTTGCTAAGAAACTTGGCAATTGTGTGTGGGAAGGTATCACACCAATTGTCGACTTTACGAATCTTTTCATCGCCAAGATGAATGCATGTTTTTAGAAAGAGGAATTTCCCAAAGTCCGCGCAATTGGAAGGCTGAACAAAAAATCAAATGCTGTTGCCACTTAAGAAACCACATTAAGGACTCAAATGACGTATAACACGAGAAAAAGACAAACGCGTCAACAAAAATATCCTAAGAACACTCAAATTAGCCACACTATAATCAAAACAAAGGACGGTAGATTTATATCATACTATAACGAACTCACTCATATATCATACTTATAACGAAACTTACTCTTTACGCATATGTAGAACTTGCGCATGAAGTAGGAAAAATAATATACTAAATGTTCTTCCCAAAACTTCTTGGGGTGCTAATTGAACCTCATTGTGCAGAATATATCAGTACGTTCTATTGTCCCTTTTCGATTATGGTACCATAATCGAAAGTGGAAGCTGGGGGTGTGTTTACAGCTCTAGAAACAAAGAGTAGTGGCGTGTGCCAAGACTCCTTCAGCTACTGTTTTAATAAATAATTTACCTTATTTAAGAAACTCCTCGTGCTGTTCCAGCAATGTGGAGAGATTTTGATAAATGTGTAATGCCTTGCTAACTTGTTAAATAGAAAGACTCTGAAAAGTTTAATGATATTGTTTCTCATTTTTAAGGTGTTCCAGCAGATCTATCGTTCTCGATATTATCTCGTAAACAGGAGGTAGATTTTTTCCATGAGAAGTTCAAGATTGTTTTCGTCCAAGAGGTTTCAAAGGGGCTTAATGCCTCAGTGGCAATACTACCTAGCGTTTTTTCAATGTCCGCTGATGCCTACAAATTTATAGTAGTTAACAAAGGCTTATATAGTGACTGTCGTTTTGGAATCTAATTTGCTTTCTAAGAAGTACATTATAAAGCGACAATATCGCCAATAATTTTCATATTGTCGGTAGGATAGTAGTAGGTTTATGATTTATCTGATATTTGTATTCCCTCCTTGTGAAAAAGTATTCGGCTAACCTTGAAGCATTTGGAGGAGGGGCTTAAGACACATTTCCTAAGGAGTTTAGCTATGAGGTCGGGATAGTCTGTGCATTTTCATATTTATGCTATCTATTCCGTCTGGCACTGGTGCTTTTCCATCGAGTAAAGAGGCAATTGCTCTGTTAATCTCTCCCTTGCTGAAATCAGGGTCCTTTGTTCTTGATATTGTGAATCGATGAATATGTGGTTATTTGCGATGGACCTTCGAGGATTTTGACGGCTATAATGTTCTTGCTCAGAAACCTGGCAAGGGTAGTACATACTGGTCATAGATGATAATGGTGAACCATGGCTGAAGTGATTAATGAGCAACCGACATACTAGATGTGCACGAAAGGGCTATCAGTATCTCCCAAAAGAACATTGTTGCTTATGGTGCAGTACCCTTAGAGGGTTTAATGTCTTTAAGTAAACATGGGTGCCATATTTTGGACATGCTTCGATTATTTGTTATTTGGTGATATGCACGTCCTGAATCGATTGCAGCAGGCAGTTTCTAGAGTGTAGGTGCTTGATAACATTATAGTAACCTCTAAACTTTTTAAGACTAAAGATTTGGGAAATCTGCTTTGATTTTGGCAGTATAATTTATATGTAGCAATGATCACTAAAAACTATACCGTGCATGGCAAAATATTACTGTGCAAACTCAAACGTGGCAAGTGTAGTACGTACTGGTCATAGATGAGGGTGAACCATGCCTGAAGGGATCAACGCTATCGACGAGCAACTGACATCCTAGATTTGCGCGAAAGGGCTACCAGTATCTTCCAAAAGAACATTGTTGCTTTTGGAAGACATTAAATCCTCTTATATAGAGGGTTTAATGTCTTTAAGTAAACATGGGTGTCATATTTTGGACATGCTTCAATTATTTGTTATTTTCCTTTCTTCTCTTCTATTTTCTTTTATCCTCTTCCTTTTTGTGATAACTCTTCTGATCCTCTATATCCTTGTTCGCCGACATAGTAGTTTATACTGGATAGAAATTTAAGACAATGCTCTTCATTTTTGAACATGGTACGCTTTTTGCTCTTTGAAAATCTATTTGATTAACCAAAGCGGGGGATCGCTGAAAACCCTTCCAGGCTTTTTTGCGATGAGCACAAACGCAATGCTCACTACACCTTTTTGTTTTCTATTTTACGGAAAACTTAGTCTTGATTTAAGAATACTGGGATCTGCAACTGCGACGTCGTTTTTAGTAACCAAGTTGAGTACTTTATTAAGATTTTCTTTCGTCACTAGATCACCAGTAATTGTTCGTATCATGAAATCGGTCCAGTTAGACTTAGGATATTCAGCATCTACCTCGTTATTTCATGACTTTCACATAATCCGGAAAAGGAAGGTAATGGTCTCTATTACGCGTAAGTCAACTCTAAAATAATCTAAAATTTGTCACTCATACAAATGCAACATGCATTACAGCAAGCATTTTATTGACTGGAAAAATACGAAAATTTACATGAGTGACGTTTCAAGAGTTCAAGCTCAGTTCGCCTTTTTCGCTTAGGTCTGGGGAATTCTAATCAATTTAGGACCTAAAATAATTGTATTAAAACATAGAATTGAATATATATATGAATGAGCACTTCCATCCAAATAGATACACGTACTCACAGACTTGCACATATAAAGTACTTACAATTCACTTATAGGAAAAAAATTATCTCATATGAAATTTAGCGTAGAGGTGGTTTCATACGAGTTATCTCGAAGTCTACATCTTTCATGGTAGGCCTCTACGCTTACCCTTATTTTGAGGCTCAGCAGCAGCAGGTGGTAAAAGGGGTTTTTGGGGCGAGACTAAAGAACTATTTATAACCAGATAGATTTTGTGGCAGGCAAAAAAGTTGCAGTAGCAAGTGATACGATACTGGAGGCGGAGGTATTGCCTGTGCAGGTACAACTGGATCTAAGAAACCCGAGACAATACAATAAAAAGTCGAATTTTGACTGGAATATTTCGTAATTTCTCAATTTAGATGACTCAATGGAGTCTCGATTTCTTTTTGATATCTTTTAATCCTCTTATATTTATGAATTTTCTTTTCCTTATTAGAATCATTTTAACTATCGCTATTTGCAATTTATTAACTATAATGTATTAAGTAAATGAAATTCAAGCTTATCAGAGTAAGCAACTCCTTGAGAAATGTTATTACTCGTTGAATTCTTTAAAACTTAAATCAGAGACAACTGCATCACTTCAGGCAAGAGAGAACAGCAAATGTTGGTTTCCTCTTCCCAGATACCTGATGATAAAAGCATAAATTCATCCTCTTCTACTTATTTCGCTCTTGAAAAAACAAAACTTAATCCTCGTACTGATGGAAAAATTCGAGATTTCATAACTAATCCAATGAGCATCTCTCGTGCTTTATTCAGAGGGATTTGAATTCTTGCCTCAAGTAACTACACGAATACAGAAATATCCTTGCGTAGTTAATTTCAAACTGTAACAGTTAGGATATAAATCTTTTCTAATTACTGTCGGTTGCATTTATGTACCACCTCGTGTGTACTCTCTCAAAATGATTTAAATAAGTGTATCAGTCTCTTGTTCCCTTTATCCTTATCGGTAAGTTTAGTGGTCACAGTACTTTCTGGGAAGTGTATATAGTAAAAGCACGGTCTGCAGACCGAGCAGTTGAATTCTTATCACTGCCTCTGTCTGCTGAATTATGAAATTACTGATTTTCATGCACCTACTAAAACTCTCCATTACTTGGATTTGAGTCTTTTCACCATTCACACACACACAAACAAAAACGCGTGGTACCTGGGCGTACAGTCCACACATATGTAGTCATCGGCATACAGTAGCTGAAGATATCACCTTACCAATTGATGCTGTATCCCTAGATGTCACATTTGGAGGTCTCTCTGCGATTCCGCAGTCTAACTATCTTCCGCGGTGTTTGTAACCCTTGGGTGACCGGCTACGGGCCTTTGGACTGTCTGTGGTTCGGAATTGTTTCCATAAACGTGAAATTACAGAATGATCACCAAAGAAAAGAGCAACTTCTGAGATTGGACTGTGCTGCTTCAATGCTCCGCACAGCACGCCATCGCTCAGAATCTTTCATTCGTCCTCTGGAAGTCATAGAAACGTATATCTTGAAAACAAACTGTACGAAAGTTTTAAACACCTATCAGCACTTACAATCAACTTCTGTAACCCTTCATAAAGCTAATATCTTTTCAGACTGCCCTTTTTGCACATTTCTTGACATGAAAGTGCGATTGGCTGTTACCTAATATTTTTGCGTATTTCCATCTACTTCTGCACCGATTTGCATCCTCTTCAATTTTGATTGGCTTCCAGAAATTAGCATTTTCCTTACCGTGCTTAGCTTCTGGAAGTGAGTGTATAAAGATTCAGGCTCGGCAGAACCACCCACCACGGAACCCCACAAGGTATGGCGGCCACCGGCTGTGGATATTTCCCACCTCAGCGATTACCATTGTGCTATCCAACAACCATAAACTAAAAGTCATCGTCGGTAACAGACACAAGGGGATCGAGTTGTCTAAGTTAGTGCCAGAAGCCGAGGCTTCAATAACAAATTTAATACCTAGATCTAGATAGATGATAGACACAAATCTACCATCCTGCAGCTACCATTTGCTTTAGTGGAAGAGCGACAGTACCATACATTGATAAGGCGAGAAATATCGCCAGCACTAACTACTTTAAGTGGCTAAACAGTACCCCTCGTGAAAGTTTTGTTAGGTACCTTACCGTCAATTTCTATACTATAATATCTATACTTTTTCAAATTATATTCCTCAAATCCCAGTCCGCGACCGGATCATCTTCAGAAGTTCGCTGGTATTCCATCATTAGAATGTTATTCCACCCAATGGACATGATCCCTCTCAAGATCGATAAGTTGCGCCGGTCCAAGATGGTATTCAAGTTCTCACTATCGTACACACCAGCTTGCTCCTTTCATTAACAGTCCTGGAACAAGTCAGCCCGAAGTGGAGGCAATCCCCCACCACATTACATGAGAAACATAGCTCATTAATCGGATCCTCTTTTATGAAGGTATTCAGGAACTGTCCGTGACCAGTCGCAATTTGGGTAATGAAAATTTCCAAATGCTCGTTTTTAGGATAGTTTCACAGAACTTGTAGATCTGACGACCAAACTCAGTTTTCCCAACTCATCTGCCGTACTCACCGTGCTTCTTTATGCAACACCTTCAAAATGTGTGACCTTGGACATGACAGGTCCAGTGTTGGCTCTAATAGGTTCTCAGCTTCTTTGGCCAGTTCATCTGCCCTTTAGCTACCCCAAGCATGATCACGTTCATAATGCAACCGCACTTCTCTGCTGTTAGAAACCTCCCGAAAAGTCTTTAACTTTATTAATCTAGATATTTTGGTTATTGGGATTGGCCAGTGAGTACAGGATCACCCACAATGAAACACTTTATTGATGACAAATGTCGTTGTTACCTGGTCTTACTTTGAGCCAGTCTATTGCCATATTCAATACCGATATTTTCACCCAAAAGTTCTTGTCACCAAGTCTAGCACACCAAAAGTAAAAATTTCTGACCCAAAGTAGATAGTGAACTCCAATTTTTTCATCAATGCAAGATCCGGCAGTATAAATTTACAGACCCTCACCAGTTGGCCTTTCACTTTCGAAAGGTACGCTCATTTTAACGCTTGGTGACACTAAGATATCAACCCGTTGCTCAACATCTTTCGGCCGCAGGTTTACCTCGCAGAAGATGCGGCCTGTGTTCTATCAATACCATAAGCTTTGCATACTCTTTATCTGCTTTAATGTCAAGTGGTACGATACCCTCTAGGAATTGCACTGCAGCTGTGAAAACTGTTCTGTAGCATTTGGTGATTGTTTCTAGTTTAAAAAAAACACATTAAAGACTCAAAAATGACGTAAAACATAAGAAAAAGGCAAACGGGGCAGCAAAAATAACCGAACAACACTCAAATTGGCAACACTCGAATCAAAATAAGGGACAGTAGATTTAGCGAGTAGTCTCTTGGGGTAGGGAGATATATCATACTTATAACGAAACTTACTCTTTACGCCTATGTAGAACTTGCGCATGAAGTAGGAAAAATAATATACTAAATGTTCTTCCCAAAACTTCTTGGGGTGCTAATTGAACCTCATTGCGCAGAATATATCAATACGTTCTATTGTCCCTTTTTGATTATGGTACCATAATCGAAAGTATAAGCTGGGTGTGTGTTTACAGCTCTAGAAACAAAGAGTAGTGGCGTGTGCCAAGACTCCTTCAGCTACTGTTTTAATAAACAATTTACCTTATTTAAGAAACTCCACGTGCTGTTCCAGCAATGTGGAGAGGTTTTTGATAAGTGTGTAATGCCTTGCTAACTTGTTTAATAGAAAGACTCTGAGAAGTTTAATGATATTGTTTCTCATTTTTAAGGTGTTCCAGCAGATCTGTCGTTCTCGATATTATCTCGTAAACAGGAGGTAGATTTTTCCATGAGAAGTTCAAGATTGTTTTCGTCCAGGTTTCAAAGGGGCTTAATGCCTCAGTGGCAACACTACCTAGCGTTTTTTCAATGTCCGCTGATGCTACAAATTTATAGTAGTTAACAAAGGCTTATATAGTCACTGTCGTTTAGGAATCTAATTTCTCGTCCAGTCTATCTGAAGTGGTTCGTCAACAATAAAGCTACAGAGGACTTGTCCACTACAGGTGCCCTGCTGACATTCAGTTATCTTTATCCTATTCACGATGCCCAGGCTGGTATTAAGAGCAATCTGTCTTCAACATTATTGCTTTTAAATATTTTTGATATTGTCTAGACAACTTTTGTGAAGTACTTTCTGTAGACAGGTGGGGCGCCGAATATAAAGCTCCTTTGATGTCTAGGTGTTGCAAACCTCCTTTGATATAGTGTTTTGCAGAAGCAATTTTTAGGTATAATTTCGCAGGTGCAGGAGTGCATCGAATACTGATGTACCTTGTCGGAAACCACAAATTGACTATGGTGAAATTTGCTTTCTAAGAAGAAAGTACATTATAAAGCGACAATATCGCCAATAATTTTCATATTGTCGGTAGGATAGTAGTAGGTTTATGATTTATCTGATATTTGTATTCCCTCCTTGTGAAAAAGTATTCGGCTAACCTTGAAGCATTTGGAGGAGGGGCTTAAGACACATTTCCTAAGGAGTTTAGCTATGAGGTCGGGATAGTCTGTGCATTTTCATATTTATGCTATCTATTCCGTCTGGCACTGGTGCCTTTCCATCGAGTAAAGAGACAATTGCTCTGTTAATCTATCCCTTGCTGAAATCAGGGTCTTTGTTCTTGATATTGTGAATCGATGAATATGTGGTTATTTGCGATGGACCTTCGAGGATTTTGACGGCTGTAGTGATGTTCTTGCTTATACAAAAATAAATTGATGGTGGGAAGGACTTCCTAAATGTGGCTTTATAGATATTTCCATTTTGGGTACTTGCTGACGTGCACAGAGCTCATTTAGCTTTACGAAGGTCCTTGATAGGTATCCTATTTCTTATGTCGCAGATTTCATTGCTCTTGGCTTTTGACTTTCTGTAGTTTTCTCTTAATAGCATTTTAATAGCATCCTATTCCTAGCATCAAATGAATGAGTCCCCCAGTTGGTAACTAAAATATTACGTAGTCTTACTGTGTGTATTTAGGTCTAAGTAGCCCTTGTGGGCAAAAAATGACCGTTGAGCGACAAACCAACTGTGTGTATTTAGTAAGATAATCGCCTACATTCAGATATTTGGTTTTGTATGGTTGATGGCGTGATGTCTAATTCCTTGGTGATATGCACGTCCTGAATCGATTGCAGCAGGCAGTTACTAGAGTGTAGGTGCTTGATAACATTATAGTAACCTCTAAACTTTTTAAGACTCAAGATTTGGGAAATCTGCTTTGATTTTGGCAGTATAATTTATATGTAGCAATGATCACTAAAAACTATACCGTGCATGGCAAAATATTACTGTCCAAACTCAGAAACGTGGCAAGTGTAGTACGTACTGGTCATAGATGAGGGTGAACCATGGCTGAAGGGATCAACGCTATCGATGAGCAACTGACATCCTAGATTTGCGCGAAAGGGCTACCAGTATCTTCCAAAAGAACATTGTTGCTTTTGGTGCAGTACCCTTAGAGGGTTTAATGTCTTTAAGTAAACATGGGTGTCATATTCTGGACATGCTTCGATTATTTATTTTATTTTCTCTTCTATTTTCTTTTTATCCTCTTTGTTGTGATAACTCTTCTGATGCTCTATATCATTGTTCGCCGAAATAGGAGTTTATACTGGATAGATATTTAATCCAATGCTCTTCATTTTTGAACAAGGTACGCTTTTTGCTCTTTGAAAATCTATTTGATTAACCAAAGCGGGGGATCGCTGAAAACCCTTCCAGGCTTTTTTGCGATGAGCACAAACGCAATGCTCACTACACCTTTTTGTTTTCTATTTTACGGCAAACTTAGTCTTGATTTAAGAATACTGGGTTCTGCAACTGCGATGTCGTTTTTAGTAACCAAGTTGAGTACTTTATTAAGATTTTCTTTCGTCACTAGATCACCAGTAATTGTTCGTATCATGAAATCGGTTCAGTTAGACTTAGGATATTCAGCACCTACCTCGTTATTTCATGACTTTCACATAATCCGGAAAAAGAAGGTAATGGTCGCTATTACGCGTAAGTCAACTCTAAAATTATCTAAAATTTGTCACTCATACAAATGCAACATGCATTACAGCAAGCATTTTATTGACTGGAAAGATACTAAAATTTACACGAGTGACGTTTTAAGAGTTCAAGCTCAGTCCGCCTTTTTCGCTTTGGTCTGGGGAGTTCTTATCAATGTAGGACCTAAAATAATTGTATTAAAAACATATATTTGAATATATATGTATGAGCTAATTGAATATATACGAGTTCTTAAGCTTGTGGCTTCTGGTAACCGTAAGGGCTACCATTTTGCTCGGATTTAATACCATTTTATAGACCTTCCCCATTTGCTGATTGTATTGAGGGCTACGTCCGCATTTCTCTCGAGCTTTGCTCTTGTATCACCAGCTGCGACCCCCTTAGGGGTTTACCTTCTTTAGGTAAATATGGGTGTCGCAATCCCAAGGTACCCTAGCTATCTGTCCTCTTCTTTCTCTTCTCCTTTCCATCCCTCAGGGGTTTACCTTCTTTAGGTAAATATGGGTGTCGCTATTCTAAGGTACCCTAGTGATCTTTATCCTCTTCTCCTCTACTTTTCTTTCTTTTCTTTTCCTATTCTTTGTCGTCGTCGAGATCAAGACTTCTTGCTTATGTTGTATCTTGCTTTTCAATGGGTTTTATGTCCATTTTTTCCTTTGGTCTTCCACCCCATATTTCGGCCGTGTATGGTGTCCCGTAAGGAGTAAATTGGTGTCCTGGGGTCCCTTAGCGTTCCCTTTGGCCCAGGCTTCTCTGTAGACGGGTGGATGGAGTGAGCCCGCTCTCAGTCAACCGGCTGGTGCTATGTTAGGAATGTTATACCCCTTGCATGGTGCTGTAGGGCTAGTTCTGCATTCTGGGTTGTGCGGACATGCTCGCTAGATCCTCAACCCAACATGTAGTACTATATCCTGGTGATACCCCTAAGGTAAGTGCCGAGGCTGGCTATTGCCAGAGCCGGTAACTGCCTTCCCTTGTTGGGCTCTGTGATGGGCGGGGGCCCACTGGGATGAACTTTTCTCTTTCTCATGGGTCCAAAAAATTCTGGCCACGGCGAGGGCCTTAACTCGTCACAAATTGATAGTAAAATTGACAAAATTGGGAATGTTTATCCAAAGTTCATATTAATACAGAACAACGAGGGCATGCTTAAGCAAATGTTACCTTTCAAAATTCTCAAACAGATTAAGGCAGTTGCAGGAGAACCTAGTAATGTAAAAAAGCTAAGATCCGGAGATTTACTAATCCAGAGCTCATCTGCTCAACAATCAAAGTCTCTTTTATCTTTAAAAGTTTTTGGAGAAATTCCCATCATAGCCTCAAGTCATAAATCACTTAATCAATGTCGTGGTGTAATTTCAGAGATAGACCTTTTATCAGTATCTGAAACTGAGATCCTGGAAGAATTAAAAGACCAAAGAGTTTGCAATGTCCGTCGAATCACCATCCATCGAGGTGAAGAAATTTTCCCCACAAAAAACTTAATATTAACTTTTGACTGTCCTAATCTTCCCAATTCAATAAAAGCAGGTTACCTGAATTGTCCTGTAAGACCTTACATTCCAAACCCCATACGATGCTTTAATTGTAATAGATTTGGACACTTAAAATGTTTTGCAGATCAAAAGCTACATGTACTCGATGCTCAAGTCTGGAACACCAGGAATCTGACTGTAAATCTGAACCATTTTGTATAAACTGTAAAGAAAATCATAGCGCATCTTCTAAAACCTGCTCACACTGGCAACATGGAAAAGAAATTCAACGGATAAAAACGACGCGAAAAATCTCATATCAAGAAGCTAAGAAACAACTTCAAAATACAACAATTAATTTCAAGAAACCATATGCCCATGTACTGAAAAAAACAGTATCGACTGCTGTACAAACAGACACTTCATCAATCGCCTTTTTTAAACCTGGAACACAAAGCAAACCTACTACAGAGAAGTCTATATTTATAAAGCCACAAAAAACAAGTAACTCTGATAACAGAAAAAAGCTTAAGATTAAAGATCAATCAAATGTAACTGCTCTTAAAACCAGCCTTCCTACAAACAGCCTTAGTGATATGGATACTGATATTGATAATTTTGAGTTGATTGCGAAGAACAGATCACGCCACCGTAAAAAGAACCCTTCATAATGGTGGTTCTTCTTTCTTGGAATTGCCGTGGACTCCGCACTGCCATGATATCTGACATTAAAGACATAATAAATTCATACTCTCCTGCTTGTCTAACACTCCAAGAAACCAACTTGAAATATCATACTACTTGGAAAATAAAAGGTTACACGCCTTATCGAATGGACATACCTGATGATTCTGTATCAGGAGGGGTGTGCATTCTTGCTTCGAATAACTACCCCCACACAGGATTTCCATTACGTACTTCGCTGCAAGCTGTGGCAGTTGAGATACACATTAATTTTCGAATCACTGTCTGTAATATTTACTTACCACCACGTAATGCCATTCCACAAAGCAACTTAAATAAACTATTGCAGCAACTTCCCGTCCCTTATATATTAATAGGCGATTTTAATGGTCATAGTGCTCTGTGGGAAAGCACTAATACAAATTCTCGAGGACGACAAATTGAGCAACTGATAACTGATAACTGCCTCTGTCTGCTAAATAACGATGAAAAAACTCACTTTCATGCTCCTACGAAAACATTTCATTCCATAGATTTGGCTATTTGTTCTCCTGTTTTATTTCCTCATCTGGACTTGACCACTGAAAATGATTTGTATAACAGTGACCATTTTCCTGTAATCCTTACTTTTGCTGATCCACCTTCTAATGGCTTACAACCTACAACTTCCAAGTATCACAAGGCAGACTGGAATTCTTTTGCAGAACTGGCAGTTATTACAGAAGAAATGATTACAAACACTGATATAAATGATGCTGTTATTAAAGCTACAAATACTATTATGAAAGCTGCTGAAATATCCATTCCAAAATACTCCTCTCGTCCTCGAAAACTGCGGAAACCCTGGTGGAATGAAGCCTGTGCAAAAACCTACCGTGAACAAAAAAGTTTTGGAATATTTTTCGAAGACATCCTACTACCAATAATCTAATACTTTTTAAAAAAGCGAAGGCTGTAGCCCGCAAGATTCGCCGGCAAAGTCAAAGGGACTCTTGGATACGATATACATCAAATATTACCTCTAGCACTCCTAGCAAACTTGTTTGGAAAAAGGTGAAAGCAGCTAATGGCTTGTACCAAGAATTATCTTTCCCGATATTGACTACTAACACTGCAGTTTATTCTTCTCCCGAGGATGTAGTTAATAAATTGGCGAAGCATTTTCTAGTGTGTCCAAATCTGACTCTTACACACCTTTTTTCCAAGAGTATAAGAGTCGTACTGAGCAGATCAACATAAATTTTAATAATTCTGAGCAGTTACCTTACAACTACGAATTTCACATGTAGGAGCTACAAAAGGTTCTATCCAAGACCCATAATACCAGCCCAGGTCCCGATGGAATTACTTATCAAATGCTCCGCCATCTAAGACCAGTCTCTCTCACCAATATTCTGTTCCTCTTCAACAGAATCTGGCAGGAAAATACTTTCCCTTCTATGTGGCAAGAAGCAATAGTCATACCCATCCTAAAACCAGGAAAAGACCCTAAAGACCCATTAAGTTATCGTCCTATATCCTTAACAAGCTGGCTTTGTAAAACGATGGAACGCATGGTAAATAACCGTCTTGTTTTTTACTTAGAAAACAATAGGTGTATACCTCAGCAGCAAAGTGGCTTCCGTCAGGGTAGATCTACGTTAGACAATATTATTAATTTGGAAAATGACGTTAGAACTGCTTTCGTTCGTAGGAACCATCTTGTATCAGTATTCTTAGATATTGAGAAGGCCTATGATAGAACCTGGCGCTATGGTATTATTCGGACCTTACATGGTTTTAATCTCCGTGGTAACCTACCACTTTTTATTCAAAACTTCCTACAAAAAAGAAATTTTAAAGTGCGCATTGGGTCTGTTTTATCTAGATCCTTTGTCCAAACTGAGGGCGTCCCTCAGGGTAGTGTACTTAGTGTAACATTATTTATTGTTTTTATTTCCAAGGTTTTATCTATATTACCTTCTTGTATTAAAAAGTACACTTTACGTAGATGACTTACAGATTTCCTGTCAAGGTTCAGATATACATTCAATTGAACGACAACTACAGATGGCTGTAAATCAAATTACTGACTGGTGTGACAAAAATGGCTATACCATTTCACCAAGTAAGAGTAGTTGTATTCATTTTTGTAGGAAACGTGGCCTTCACCCTGATCCCAATATCCAACTTCAGGAGGTATCCATTCCTGTTAATGAGATACGATACCTTGGGGTAATTTTTGATAACAGACTTACCTTCTTGCCCCATATATTACATTTGCGCAAAAAGTGCGAAAGATCTCTTAACATACTAAAAGTTCTTTCCAATACTTCTTGGGGTGCTGATCGAACCTCATTGTGCAGAATATACCAGTCTATCATATTGTCCCGTATCGATTATGGCAGTGTGGCTTATGGTTCAGCTTCAAAGTCTGCCCTAAAATGGTTAGACCCAATTCATCACGCTGCACTTCGTATCTGTAGTGGAGCGTTTCGTACCTCACCTGTCGACAGTCTCTATGTTAACTGCAACATACCTCCTTTAAAACTACGACGCATTAAACTTTCCCTTAATTATTATTTCAAGAGTTTTTCTACTCTAAACCATCCACTGAGGTTTGCAAGAGTTGACTCTACGTTAAAGAGACATTTTAACGCTCGCCCTTCTTGCACTCCTCCCTTTTATGCTAGGATTCAACCTCTTATAGAGGAAGCTAATCTTCATTTAACTCCAGTCGAGATTGCTGACTACAATAGTGTTCCCCCATGGGATTTTCCACAAATATGCTGTCTAAACAATTTTTCTCTGTTTAGCAAAGAACATACTGATCCCATAATTTTCAAACAAATTTATGGTATTCATCGGAATCAATTTCATGATTACTTCCCAGTCTTTACTGATGGATCAAAAACAGAAAGACACATCGGCTGTGGCATAGTTTACGGCACTAATATCTATAGCTATTGCCTTTTGTCAGTCTGTTCTATTTACACTGCCGAAATTGTCGCCATTTTGAAAGCTCTTAACATAATCAAGTGCTCTCGCAGCCGCAAATTCTGCATTTATACTGACAGTATGAGCATTATGAAACAGCTTAATTTTTCTCAAACATTTTCATCCCCTGATTAATAAAATCTTAGTTTTGTTAAATGAAATGTCTCGTAGTGGTTTCGAAATATTGTTTTGCTGGATACCTAGTCATGTCGGTATTACTGGCAATGAATTAGCAGACTTAGCTGCTAAAGAAGGTAAAGACCCTATAGACCAAGCAATCCCTTATACAGATATCAAGCATTCAATCTCTGTACATACGCATTCTATTTGGCAGAACTCTTGGAATACGCAAGTAACAAATAAACTTTTCTGTGTTAAACCTCACATTCGGAACTGGAGTAATATATCATACAGACGTGCTGACGTTATTTTATCCAGACTTCAAATCGGTCATACTCGATTGACACATAGTTACATTTTATTTAAGGAACCTGCACCTCTGTGTTCGAGTTGTAAAATAGTTTTAACTTTATATCATATCTTAATTGAATGTCCAAATTTTAACCATCTTCGTCTTACCTTTTTCCACAACACTGTTTTAAATTTACTGGACTTGATTGGGGAAATACCTCATCCAAATCTCTTTGCTTTCTTAAGGACTATCAGAATTTTGCACTGCTTATAACGCATTCTCTTTACTCCAAAAAATTTTTTAATAAGATTCAAATTTATAATCTTTTACTGCAATAAACTTGTTTGCCAATTTTATAATGTACATTTTATTCTGATTTCAAAAAATTTTTAACCTTTCGCTCGGCGCAGTATGTCCTTTTTGGATTTTGCGCCAGAAAAGACAATCAATCAATCAATCTATATTCAAGGCTATCCTGTCATTCCTACAGGACATTCGGCGATCCACCACCTGCCGACGCGCCTGGTGGCTACTCAAGCCCCAGGAAGGTACGCGTACCCCCTGGTTCCAGGCAATCACTCACTCACCAGCTGCGACCAGCTGCATGTCGATAGCAAAGGTTATGATCCTCGTATCATCCGGTATGTCCAGTCGCAGAGTGATTTTGACAACTAAGTTCCAGAATAGTGTTCCTCTACATAATCCCTGTATCACCACCTCTGTTGGATTCAAAAACCATTTGTTCACTAGAATCATTGTCAGAGATCTTTCAGTCTTTAAAGTTGGAGTTCACCAGCATATAAACGTGTTGTTCTTACAAATCTCATCCAGAATAGCGGAACTACACCAGATCCATCAGCGCATACACTCAAAAAAATCAAGAGGGGGTCTCCAAGAAGCCCCTGCATCGGGAATTGAGTGCACTCGTATATGTTGTGGTTACATCGGCCGAGCTGGCAGCCGAATGGTTAGCGCTCTTGCCTTCAGTTCACAGTTCGTGGGTTCGAATTCCACATTGGGCATGGATGTTTGTAGTGGTTCGAAATCTACTTTAAACCGTAGGTCCCGGTCTAATTAGCCCTCGTGAGCAAAAAATGACCGTTAAGCGACAAACCAACCAACCAAACCAATTGTGGTTACATCGTGCTTGACTAAGGAGGAACAATAGTCCTGGTCTCCACATGCTGTCGAATGTACCTTATACGTCTAGCGAGATTAGGCTAATGTACTTTCCTTGCTCTTGGAATTACCTAATTGTGTCATTATGACAAACATGTGCCATGTCGCATGAGCTGCCCGGCCTAAGGCCATGTTGAGCAAGGTGAAGTGCATGAATCTTCACCAAGTGATGGTATATCCTATGCGTTATGAGCATATCCAGTACTATGCCCAAGGTAGAAAGTAGACAGATTAGTCTGTATTAACGCGCTGCAAACGCATTCTTTCCCAGCTTTTTGAAGAGTTTTTAATTTTGTTTTGCCATGCCAAACACCCTGGAAACATGCAGAACTTATGTTTGGCATTTCCAGGATCTTGAAAAATTTAGAAATGGGAATTTAATATCAACACTAACACTCTGGGATCTCTAGAAGACCGTTTGAACAACGTTTGCAGGGATATCGTCAAGCCCTATTGCCTTTTACTTAGCCATAGATTTTACGACCGATCTGATCTCCATTTTCGTGAAGGGCCGGTCGTTTTCAATAGTGTTATAGGAGTCCGCAAGCCTCCTGTACTGTCCGCTAGCCACTTTGTACGCTATCCTCGTTGTCCAAATCATCCACTTTGAAAAGTCCAGCTACTATAGTTTGGACGGTTTCCCCTTCTCTTGCGCTTATTTCGTCCGCCAATTTGACGCTACTTAACGGTGCGTTTTTAACAGCATTCCATACTGCTAATTTGTATGGCAGCGACCAGTAGTTTGATCGCATGATGTCAATGCAGTATGTATCCGAGACTCTTTTTTCTGTCAAATAAGTCTTTTGTACTGGGCCGCAGATATGTTATATAGCGCCTTAAGAGCCTTGCGTTCTTCAGAGTTGGTAAATTTTTGGTACCTTCTCAGTGCTCGCGTCTTACTACATAACGCCATTGATCCATCATCCAACCACGAAACCAGCTTCTTAGGTGTCGTGCTGGTTTCAGGCTCGAGTCTTTTGTTGATCTCCCTCAGAATCTTTTTCAACTCATCTACTACAACATAGATTATTATTGCCTTATTTTACTCTGGTGATATAATACAATGGGATCAGGCACTTTTTTATTCAAGTCTACACCCAACCTCAGAAGGCGAAACTTTCCTAATCGGAACTTACTACCACTGTCTTCGACAAATTTCGGTATTAACATGGAGGAGATGTAGTTGTGATAGCTGATACAATTCTCAACCACTTTCCAAGATGAGATGGACGACTGGAGTGTATCTGACGCTACCGACAGGTCAATCCAGCTGCTCTCATTTACTGGTATCCTTGGTAGTATAGTGGTAATTATCCCTGCCTGTCACGTTAGAGACCGGGGTTCGATTCCCCGCCAGGTAGGTTAGCAATTTTTACCCTCATTGACAGTTTTAAATGTTGGTCCGTAAGCCACATCGCTTAATTTCACGAGGTCGTTTTAAATGAGAAACTCAACCAGTTTCCGCTCGTCTAGTTCTCACTCTAGACGGACACTCAGGCTCCCACATATGATGCCTGGTGTTAAAGTCACCTCCTATGAAAACTCGTGTGGGCTCTGATCCCTTTATCGAGAGGCTCAAGGAAACCGCCTATATCTGCCCTCGGAGGAACATAGGCTGCCACAACCAGCAGCGACCGATGCAGATCTTTGATCGATGCTTGGTGTTAGTGACGACAATTGCAGCCATTCTGTCGTGGGAGTGATCTACCGACCATGATTGAAGGAAGACTACGATTTTGCCATCCACCAATTATGTCTCTTGCAGCAAAAGGATGTCGGGTGAACGCAGTCCTGATTCTTTAAGGATCTGAAGTTATGCTTCTCTAGACCGCGCTGTCTGCAAAATACCATTCTCTTTAAGCAAATCTGGTAAGTCAACCATAGTTTGTATGAGAGCGACTTCTCAAGCACTCCCTTTAAATTGAGGACATCTTACGTCAACTGCTTTGTGTCCGGTACCTAATTTGAGATTTTACTGAGTATTAGCTCGGCAGTAGATGATGCAGCGAGTCCCCTTGTCAGTCTTTGAAGGAGTGCTGAACCACTACACCTAGTTTCCTAGTGTCAATAACACTTTTAAGTTCGGCTTTTATTTCCACACTTATAAGGCTAATGTCACTAACAGGGTACACCCGAAATGCACTGGATTTTGTACCTTTTACCACCAGACTTCACAGCTCCGGCTTAGGACCTGATCTGGCCCTTTGCCATGCTATTCTTGATACTCTGGGGCTGAGATTGTGTCCCCTACTCCCTGGACATTTAATCTCTTCATGCGGGGTTTTTCATTTCCTTTTGGAAACATTTTTTCAATCATACTTAGGAGGAGTCTCCTAGGTTTCCTCCTCTGTTGGCACCTCAATCTGCATTGCTTTCTCGTTTCGGTTTGACTTACCGTAAGCAAATCGGTTTGCACTTCAATGTAAACCAGTTCTAGCTTCAATTCTTCCATTGCCTGACCTGGGATCGGCGATCCACCATTCGCTGTCGTATGGATGATGACAGTCTCCGCTACACACATATCGACATGTCGCCTGCACAATTTTAACAAGTGCAGCTTTTTGACTTCCTAGAAGTCAGATTTCGAGCTCTCACTTGTGTGATCGCTGATATGATATTAGCAAAGTACTACAAAGATATATGAACGTTCATCAGATATATGAACGAAACAATATGGCAATATAAAACCCCTTATCCAATAGTTATTCAATTGTCACCATATGAGTTAAAACGGTTTGAGCTTTTTGCAGCTCAGCCTCCTACTTCTAGATATCTACCAGTTTCAGCTGACTGAGGTGTCTCCGACACGGATCCACCACCCTTTTCATTCTGCAGTCAAAGGTATCCCGCAAGGTATCCAGTAATGTAGTCCGCCCTACTCCACCATGCCGTGGATTGTACGCATCCAGGAGATCAGACCGACGTAGGGGCTCAATCCTAGTCTTCCCCGGCTGCCAAGTCAATTTCGCAATAGAGAGGATATCTTGAAGGTCTCATCCTCCTTTCACATACTTCCCTATCCACATGACATTGCGTGGTCGTTTCTCGCAAGCATGACCAGAAACAGTTACGCCGTCACCACGCAGATACTTGCTTAAAAATGCACCGACCAGCGGCATTTCCTCTGACTAAGGGCAGGGCATTAACCCTTAACTCCCAAGGCTGGTACTTATCCACCTTAGTATTTAAGTAAGATCGGATACAAAAATTTCACTTTTGCATTGATAGATAGTAGCCTCCCTCAATCTTGAATTTTATTTTGTGCGGTGTATTTGGCCCATGCCATTTTACATAGCACGCACCATTCACACACATTGTACATTCATGAAGTTCTATTTATACTGTATAAACAATCATTCCATTACTAATACGAGGAATTCCGCATTACATCCTGCATTCATACCATTCAAATTAAGAAACATGAATAATTTGGGAAAAACTTCATTCACTGCCACTTGCACCCTTTAAATACGGAAAAATTTAATTCTCACATTGCCAAAGCCCTTCTGGCTATCCTTTTTTTAAAACCCTCTTAACTTGAATCACGGGCCGGAAAAAGCTAACTGCAATTCCTTGTCATAGGACAGTAGCTACACTCTCTATATATACTTGAAATATTTCCGTAAATATTTCTCAAAGTAGGCTTAGAGCTCCGTGTTCATCTCCGTATAAAATAACCACTATTTTGCGAAACATATGGATACAGTAATTTTCCAGCATATTTGATCGTTAATCATGAAGAAAGATGCAAATATAAACAAACACACAAAGTATCTCCTCGAGGTCTTAGTGAGAGGGTAGCCAAACCTCACACTTCCTTTCTCATATAAGAATTTTCAAAATTTGCGTTGGAAGAAAGGAGATATTGTTTTAATGGTCTGTTAAAATGCTAGATCTAACAGACTACCCAATATTGGAATACATTTTTAAATTCTTTTTTAAATCATGTAATTATATTTTCTTAATTTAAATAATTGTGTTCAGTTCTGTAGCTGTAGTCGAAACGTGCTCATGAACTATCACAAAATATCGTTAAAATAATTTCAAAATTTATTGCCCGGTTAAGAAATGAGCTGTACAGAGAACAAATTTAGCATAACATGCCGCACTTGGCTTTATCGATGTCTTTTAACAAAATGCTGAAAAATTCCCTTTAATCATCTATTTCCTAATGTAAACGTATTTTAGTGTCTTTCTAATAGGACAAAATGAAACCCCCTCGAAGCCAAATTGTTCTTTGTACTCAAACCTACTAGGTTTAGAATTTCAGAAATAAAAACCTTTCTATTCTGAAAATTAAAATATTGATACGAGGTATTAATGTGGGTAATTGCATAGATTTACAAAAGTTTTTCGGAAGAATAATTTTAAGTCCTCTGCATGTACTTATATTAACTAAAAAGAATATGTATTTAAACATCTATAAAAACATGCATTATAGTTATTAATTATAAAGTTGCTTGGATCGTACTTCATTTCGTATCCTAAACGGCAAATGTATATGGAAACATTTTATTTATTAGATTTAATATAAAAATCGTATTCTATTTGCATTTCTTATCATTGCGTAAACTATATTTTCATTTAAAAATTTAGTTGAAAATATAATTTAGATAAAAATTTCTGAAGCAGGAATATGAGACAAGAATATAGATACATAGAGGAAGTCTCAATGAGTTATTAAAATGCTACACGTTAACTGTCGCTTAATAAAGGATCTACTATGAACAAAAATTTAAAGAAATTTCATTTTTAAAGATCAATCATACTTTTCATGTATTCCACTTCAAAAAATGTATAATATATTTTATAAAAGTTTTACTTTTGTAAAACAGAGTTATTACAACTGAATTATCGAGTTTTAATGCATTACTAAGCTCGAACTCTGAAACTTGCATGTTTTCATGACAACGCAAATGAGAAGGCGTTAACTAACTTCATGCTGCGTATGTGCAATTTGTGTATGGTTATCATGGGTGTTGCATGAACGTCGTATTCAAAAAGAGAACTGGACAGCAGAAAGCATTTTGTACCCTAGAAGTTTTTAAGTGTTAATTGCTCATAAACTTTCATCGCGTGACTTCTTCGTTCGGAGATTTGTCAAAGACTGGGTCTACGTACCACGGTTACTTAAAAATTTGGTTGAGTTGCGAAACCATATCAATGCAATCTTGACTATCGACGCGACCAAGTTGAGAAGTATGTGGAGTGAACTGAATTATCACCTTAACATCTGCAGGAACGTATATGGAACATCTATATTATGAATCTTGGAAAGAAATTGAAAATATCCATGTACGTTTACAATATTTTTCAATTATAAATTTGTCATCTTTAAAATAACTATGCATAAATGTATTTTCACTTAAGTAATGAAAATATAATTTTTCCTAATTCTCTAAGACCAAATTTCTTAATATATATTTAAGCTAAAGTTTATTGACTATTTATACGATTTTAAATACTCTTCTTGCTCTAACACTTTTCAAAAATATATCGCTTAGGCGTTAAATCAAAATTTTAATAAATTATTTTAGAACTTTTTTGTGCACACACAAATTGAAAAAAATGATCTCAAGTAATTGTAGAAATGTTAATGATATGCCTCTTTCATTTTTTAACTATGCGTAGGGTGGCCTTAAGGAAACATCTCTACTTGTCATCACTTCTTCCAGAATATTGAAGATAGCACTCTCGATGTTTTTCTTAAGACTATTTTTGGAGCTTCATAGGAGCATATGATACTGATTGGAAAACTAAGGACATGTACAAACAAGCAGCTAAACATATAAAAAAGGCGACTGTGGTTTGGTAGCTTTTTGATCAGCACCTTAAAATATACATGGAACTGAAGCTTAGTTTTAGGACTTTGCAAACTGGTCTTAGGGAGCTGTTTCAAGTAATGTTGTTTGCTTAATGCTAGTATGTATTGTGTGATATGAAAATATAGGTGTACTCACATGCATTGTTACCATCTTGTCTGTCATGGATATTATGCACTAAGAGCAGAACAAGAGATTTTAACGTTTCTTAAATGTCATGTCAAGAATCCAAGAATGGTGTTTATTCCGTGTTGAAAATCATTGTTCTTTAAACATACTTTTGCGTTATATCGCCAACCATTATAACTGCTTATGTTATAACACAATAGCCCTCATTAGCAATGTGAGTTCAAGTACCTGAAAGAACTTTTCGAGCGTGAACTTACATGGAACTCATATATTGAAATCAAGGAACAGCCTGATATGCTTGTTACTGCTTAAGCGATTTGCTACCAATAAGATCTTTTATAAAACCTACAACTTATTATAATGTCCCTTTTATTACTGTACCTTACAAATGCTCTAATAAACTGGAACGCTTACTGCACTGTTAATATCAATGAAATCCCTGTGAAATTTGAAATAAAGAAATCCGCTTTAAGGTATCAGAAAAGAATTCCCCTATTTTTATTGATTTGTTTTAAATTTAGACCGTGTTGGTTAAAGATTCTGCATGGCTTTCTTCCTGCCATAAAAGAGATCGTTAAATATGATATCCCAACTTGGAATGAGCCATCCCATAATTACTCTGGAGGCTAGTGGAATATCTTTGTATTCACTCCCATTAATATTTGACTTAGTTTCTATTTTGAGAAATAAAGCTTATTATATTTTAAAAGGATTTTTTTAACTTTAAATAAATAATATGGCATTCGAAAAGAACATTGCTTAATTTTTAAATATCTATCGAAATTTTTAATATAAGCTTGTTCAGAAAGATTTGTCATAGTTAAATTGTAATAACTTAATTTTCTAACAATAATTCATACTTTTTGAACTTGCTATGTGGAACTTAAAAATTCCTCTGAATTTCGTTAAACATAGGTGGATAATTTTTTACCTTATTCAACCATAATCTTAAGATCATTGATCAAATATTTATTATTCTCCAAATGTTATGTCAAGTATTGTATAAATGTAATATCCCTATAGAAATTTTTTACTATTTTTGTGCGCAAATTAAACGCATGCTTTAAATATTTATTTTAATGTGTTTCAGTACACTAAATATATTTTTTAAATTTCAGCTCAAGATGGGATGCAAAGTGTGTGCCTTAATGTCGTTCAAATAACGAATCCGATGATTCCTATACAACAGTTTTCAAGCTCCCTTCATATATTTACAGGAAGGAGAAATGTATTAAAAACATTAACCGTGCCGAGTTAGAACCAAGCTCTTCTGCTGTGGTATTCATCAAACATTTTCCTGAGATTTATAATTCAGAAAGAGAGCTATTCGTGAGGATTGTACAATTTTAACAGTGCAACGCGAAAAAACTTGCGCTTAAAGATGTATTTCCTACAAAATTTGAAAACCAGCCTTCATATTTATCGAAAAGCTGCCTATTGAGAGGAAATCAAAATCTTCAAGACAAGAAATAAAAAAAATATGAAGTAAAAATTTTTTCAATGGTGTAAAGATATTTTCTCATTGGTAGTTTTTTTAAGTAGTTGCGATAGCAAGATCAATGAAAAATGGACAGTGTCAAAGGAAAGTTATTTTGTTGGATTTTATTTAATTGAAGACAGTGATAATCAGAATTTCTGTGACATTTAAAATATTAACAGCTCTTTCTGTTAAAATATGGTATAAAAATGCAGCTATTAACATACAAACATCTAATGGCTTTAAGGTTCCAAGCATAAATATGACAGGGGGACAAAATTTGGTTCGCTTGTTCATAATTAATCGCTATCTGAAGAATTTTTAACTCTGAAAATTTAGCTTGTGAATTTTATTTCTTTTCGGAAGTTTCTTTAAATTTTGTCAGTGAAGAAGTAATTAAAATGAAGCCTAAAGTCATAAACGTTATTAACTGTTAAGAATAACTGTAATCTGGTCTTAAGGTTATTAATTGTATCACAATTTTATATTAAATGACAAACGTGCATAAACTTTCATAAATTAAGCCGTTTGAAAATGCGTGGAAACTAAACTTTCGATTCATCTGCTCTCGTCCGTGACGTTTCAGCAGTTTGTAGCAGACCCGGTGAGAAAAGCAAGTTCCCAACGGTCCCACTCTGGCTCATCTGTAGACTCATCTTTCTTTGTAATTTTCTCAGATTCAAAGGCTACGATTCTGACCACAGATAACTTCTCTCAAGAACATAATTATATTTCCGCTTAAAAATCAATATGGATCCTTAATAGAGAGAGATGCATGAAAAATATCGAACAATTGTTTTACAATGGATACCATCCCACTGTAGTTTACAAGATGAAAAATCACAAACGAGATGGCCAAAAATTTAGATTTATAAAGTATGTTACATTGGGCCTATTTAACTATAAATCTGCTTCTTCGATGATCAATCACTTTTAAAGTTAGTAGACAAGTCATTACTTAAAGATCGTAAAGAAACATTATGGAGGAATTAAATTTTTCATTTCCCATATTTTCTCCAGTAATCAATGCTGCAGCTGCTTTTTTATCACAACTGATCATGACTTTTTATACACAAATTTCTACAAAATTTGGATAGTGGATAGCTCTGCCTGTCTCATCTGCTGCAGTTGTATTGCGATGAATGATTATTTCGTATATTCTGAACTTATCTATTGAACTGAATCGAGGATAGATTCAGAACGAAGAACAAAATCTATTCCCGATAATTTAAAGCCGGATACTCTTTAAACAATTTATCTTCTTAATTTTATGTATTTATGCCTTACTTCTTATTCAATTCTTGTATCTGTTTTATATTTTGTCTACATATTCTAATATATACCTACTTTTTATATTTATCTCCGTACAGAATATCCACGTATAACCTGCTGCATTGGAAATAAAAAATAATGGGTCTATAAAGGAATGATAATCTTACATAAAGAAATTTGCCAAATTAAATGCTATACATTTGCTTTTTCTGGATTTTTTCCTTATACAGCAGTGAAAATGAACTTAAAGACGATAAAATCATGGCGTAAACTTTAACTTTTGAAAAGAACTTCAATATAATTTTATAATATGGATAAAATATTTAACTTTAAATTTTAATTTCTTTTATTTAGTGCACTGATCATAACTACATGAATATTATCATGAAGATGTGAAATGTGTATTGCATTACAATAAAACTATTGCATTCTCAGAATCCATTTATGATTGAAAAACATTTCTCTCCATTAAGTAAAAGTTTTCCCAAAAGTATATAGCTTGAATGATAAAATATTTATTAGTATCCTCTACTGCATTCTTCAGTATTATCAAATAGTACTATGCAATATTTATTTTCATTTAAAATGAGTTGGCTTTATTTTAACACGAAGAAAATAATGAAAGTTCGGAACTTAAAAAAGCATACAAATTTGTATTAAAAATATTAAGTTAGGTTAGTTAAACTAGAGAAAAATATTAGTTTTCTAGTACTTTCGTGTTTAATATTTTGTGACAAATGTCATGTTGAAAACTTGTAGTTTCAACATGACACTTAAGTTAACTTACTCAGTTTATTGACGCCGAGCTGATAGCCGAGTGGTTAGTGCTCTTGATTTTGTTTGTGGGTTTAAATTCCAACCAGGGTTTGGATGTTTGTGTTTCGGAATCCATATTAATCTAATTATTCCTGGTGTACAAAAAATGACTAATGACCGTTGAGTGAATAACCAAATCAGTTTATCGACTTTACCCCTAGTTCCTGCTTTGGTACTATTGCAAATGCTTTGGAAAGTATTTTTAAAGCAATCTACGTTGGAATTTTTAAAAATTATGCACCACCATTTTACAGTCCTAATTTCGTACTTTGCACAACATGGCTTTTCATTATGAATTTTGTTTAATAAAGCAAATCAGCTGCAAGTTTTCATTTTTTCTGAAAAATGAAACTTAAGACACAAATCCCCACTTCTCGAAGTAAAGTACCACAATTGTAGGATAAATCTGCAATTACTCGTTTAATAGCAGTTTTTGATTATTAGAAATACCTTAAATGTTAAATGGTAGAGATTGACTCGTTTATAATATAAAAAAGTGGATTGAATTTTGGATTACATAAATGATAAAAGCAAGCCTACAATTTATTTATTATAGATAACTGGAATTTTTCGACTTTATGTTAACACTTTAGAAATAATTGTGAAAGTTGATAATTTTTTCTTAAAAGATTTTAAAAGGAAAAACAAAGGCACTTCAATAACACACACGCACTTTCCATGATAAAATAGCTTCAGTAAATATGTAAATTTTTTGTACCAAGAAAAAATAATTCCGTAGAATAACATGATTTTGTGCTCACAACTGAAAACTGTGCAACAATACATAACTATATTTTAATAAGCCATTTGTTTCTTCTTTGAAGAGAGAATTTCATTTGGATGGTATTCTAAATTTTAAAATAATTGCTAGTTGGAAACTATCTGCTGAAAACATTGAGGCATATAAGCAAATTTGATATTTTAATTGTTATAATAACGTTATTTGCTTACACGATGTCTAAATTCATGTATCAGTGATTTTAAATTTTGGTTGTAAACCTTTGTCAAGAATAGTTTACAGAATCTGGAATTATTGCAGTTTGATATCCTTGCACAAACTATTGAATTAATGTTAATATACCATACACACATACACATAAATTAACAAAATGAGAAAGGCTATGGCAAAAATACTTATTCTTGTTTAGCGCCATATTTATTGAAATGAATTGCAGCCAAATCAACTTGAAATTAATCACTTTTAGCAATGCGGTTTCAATATTCATGCTTAATACTCTCATTTTTATTGATACCATATAAAATATTATAGACCATATAAAACTTTGAGTATTTGAAATATATTTCATTGGTTGTCATAGATATTTTACCTTTTGTTAATTGGGATATCTAGAAATGTACCTCTGTATATAGCTACTTGTCTTAGAATGATAGTGTTGTAGTATTGTTGACTGATCTAGTAAATAAAACAATTTTGCTTATGATACTTAAAAAACAAAACAGAAAGTGTTTTATTTGTTAGCATAATGCCTTTTTTCATTTCTTAAACCGGTCATTTTTTCAGGAATACTTGAACGAAGATGGAGTAATACTGATTATTCAATCTCTTTCTGAAATAAAAATTAGTTTATATTTTATGTATTTCAGTATTTGAACTTTACGTTTTTTTCTGAAATTTAAATATAATAAAAAATAAAAAAACTTGAAATTTTGAAATCATTGGCTCGTAAAGTTGTAATTTAGAGTATCAAACAAATGTTTTAACTTGCCCAATAGAGGATAATTACGATATGCTGAAATAATTAACATATTTTTATCAATTCTTTCCTATGAATAGTGTTCAAGTCTTCATAAGCCAATAGCTATAGTCACTACAAGATTTTACATGCATAATAAAGAGCAGTCTTCATTACATATTTTATTAAAAAAAATTATTTTGACATGCTCGTGTAATGTAGTGAACTGTGTTAAGTTTTCATTAAAGCAAAACCTTTTGAAGCTGTTTTTCTCGGAAAAACAATTTTCTTTATTTTCTTACTGAATAAAGTCATAAAAATATGTTGGCCTACGTAGGTAACTGTTTCATTTATTTTGACCATAAATTTCTTCAAAGATTGAAATTGCGAAAAGAAATTCTTGTTTGTGATGATTCATTCTTTGAAGCATCGAAAATTAATGAATTTAAAGCAATTCTTTCCATTTACAAACGGGAATTAATAAGTTTAGTGAGAAAAAGTATCAACCACTTGATTGGAAGATCCCGGATTCGATTACTGATCCAAGAAATTCATTTTTTTGAAGGACTATACATACATACATTAAAAATTTAGCAAAATCCGCTACCACAATTACAGAAAACAGAGTGCTAATATTTCTCAGATATTATGTAGATTGATGTACCTCTCCACTCACTCGTATAATTTGTTGAAGAATCAAGTTACGTTGTTGAACTTAACACTATATCTATAAAATGACATGATAGTTCATTGAGTTTATTGGCTGCAATCTGTGCAAGAAATAACTTAATTCCGCCCATAAATTGTTTTAGCAACTCCGATAACACCGTTTATAAAATGTTAGAAACTTAAAATTTTTAAATTAAACTTCCAAATAAGTCAAAACATTTCCACGCACAAGTCTGAATATTGAAATAATTTTTAATGCTGTACTTCGGGGAAATATCTGATATTTTAGCAGTGTAATACAATAAATTTAAAATATTGAAGATGTAATCACATAACCATGGATACATTTCTATTGGTATTCTCTCTCTGCAGATTCTTCATTGAAGTATTTTATTTTTCGCCACTTAGGATATTGCGTTATATAACCCAAATCACTAACTTCGGTACTTATAGTGAACAAAACGTATTTTACTGGATCAAGAACTACCATCTTTTCATCATCGTTTCTCAGATTTTTTAAAAATGATTGACCAAATAGGATGGTGTTTGCCCACCTTATTATTTCCATTTTAGTTCAAGAACCACTGCAGAACAAGGAAATATATTTATCTCTATGATATAAATATTTTGTCGTATTACTAATGTATTAATGAGTACTAACAAGAAATGCATTTTTTATAGAAATTACTTTCCTCTCCCCTCCCCTCAACTCTTAAATCAAGAACAATATCTGAAGGAAGTTCTAGGTATTGCGCTTCTAATGTATCAAACTTTTAGCAAAATTGAAAGGTTGCATTTTGATTTAATTCTATTTAATAAATGTAAAAATATAAGAAAATAGATAAATGATTTTTTGAGCACTTTTAATTGACAAGGTTATTTATAATAGTGTTAAAAGTAATAAACTAGTTGAAAAAATAACAAAAATGAATAACCTACAACTGACCATCACTGACCTAAAGATTCCTAGTATCTTTTAATAAAAATTTCAGGAAAAAGAGAGACAAAGCGTTTGAAAGTTCGAAATCCGAGTACCTATGGTTAGCGCTTTTGCTTTCGGTTCAACAATTCGTTGGTTCGAGTCCTATATTTTGCATGGATGTTTGTATTGGTTTGGAATCCACTTTAAGCCGTAGGTTCTGGTCTAGTTGGCCCTTGTGCGCGCAAACAATCAATGTTGAGAATGTTGAGCGACAAACAGACAAACAAAACTAAACCGATTACCCGAAAAGGTGCAGATTGAAACGGAAGGTATGAACCATTTCGAACATTGTGATACACCTGATGTGTTCAGCAGGTATGAACCATCTGCTGAACAGTGAGCTGCTGAAAGACACCGTGCAGGTAGAGGAGGAGGAAAGGCTGTATAGAGGTGTATACCGGTCACCAAAATAATGTGTTCTCTTTTACTCTTTTTGCGTGTTTTGAAAAATTGAGAATAAACTAAGATAAAAAGTAATTTAATTGACATGAATTCCAATACAATTTTATCTTTAGCAAAAAACTGATCATAACATTCATTTTATAAAATATAGAAAATGTTAAAAGATGAGAGAGTAGTTTTCTCTCTAAATATTTACCATTAGGAAAATATATAAATATACTTTGTTTATTTAAAATATTATTGACTTTACAGATAATAAACAATACATAAATTGTCTCATTGAATATTACAAATAATTCATTAAGATTATTGGCTGAGTAATACAATTTCTATTATGTAACATTACAAGAAAAATGTTTATTTAGGAATATTTAACATTAAATGACACTCTTTTATAAAATATTTTGAATAATATATTTTGGAATAATTGAAAAGAGAGCGCCATATCTGTCGAATGGACCCCTCGTCTTTGACTTCAAGAATTTTTAATTATAAGCCCATTGCAAACAGATCTAGGGATCTGCCCAAACTTAGATGGATTCATTTAGTAGAGGAGGACTTTAAAGTTCTGAAAGTGACAAATTGTAGAACTGTCGTCTCCCTGATAACACAATGGAGAAATGTTCTGAGGAAAGTCTTGGCCCATCCCAGGCTGTCGTGCTAATGTAGAAGAAACTATTATGATGTACATTTTCTTTATGAATAATTATATTTCAACAACAAGGTAATTTTATTATATAAATAAAAAGCTATGATTAAAATGTAAGATATCGTCAACTGTACATACTATTCATTTATAATATACTCTGCATTCTCACGAATAATGAATGCATTTTGTAGTATTTTATTTATTTATTTTATTACATTACATATATTGAGACTTGTATGCTTGATTCTTGAGATCCGCTTGTAAGTCTTCGTCGATATTAGGACAAATAGCACAATGACAGATGTACAACCACAGAAGAATAACGAAGAAAACACCCAGGGCCACGGTGGGAATCGAACCCACACTCCTACGCTCTCAAGCGATTAGCAGTGATGCCTTTGACCACTCAGCCACGGAGCGCCCCATTTTGTAGAACAAAATAAAAAAAATTGGTACAATGAAATGATAAATCGGATTTGACTTCAGTTTATAGGAAAAATATCAAACGGAGAAAACATCAGATATATTTCAGAAATCTTATAAACATTTATCGAGCGAAAATATAAATTATGAATAAACTGATAAACGATGTATATGTAAGATTAAGAATTCAGATTATTTAATTACATAATTAATAATCTTAATTCTAATTTTGCTTTATTTGAAAATGAGGATTCTTCAGCTGAACCGAGTTAATACTACTCTAAATGTTCTAATTTAAACTACTTAAAATATAATTTTCATATAATTTGACTTTGACTGAGAAAAACTTCGAATACATGTATTGTAAAATTCCTAAATATGATATTTTTTAGGTAAAAGAAAAAATGTATATTATATAAGAAATGTTATCTATATAAATTAAGTGTATTCAGATTTAGAAATTATATTTATAAATTGCAAAAATGAAAATTATATGATGGTAACTTTATATATGAACTGTACAAGTTGCATGTTATCATAAACAAACAACTAATTTCTATTTATCAATCAAACTTTCTTTGAAATTATTTTCAAGTAAATCTTACCATTCCTTGAATAAAGATTATATTAATAGAATGAAATTTTATGTGAGTAACAGTGTTTCTGTCTTAGAAATGAAATCTTAACTATTATTATACACAATTATTAACATATAACTGAAAAGGTGGTTTTCTCTTAATAGAATATTAATAAAGTTCTTTTATTTATCAATTCCAGGAATTTTTCAAATGATTTTAAATTACAACTCCACCATTAGAATTAAAACTATTTTAAAGAATCTAAGTTGTGAAAATATGATCTAATTAAACTTATATTACTTGAGACACACATTATACATGATATTATGAATCAAAATTGGACTTTTTAAGCTTTACTAAATTGTACTTAGTAAATATATTGTTACGTTAATTTATTTTTGCAGAAAACCTGAGATAAATCATCAATGATGACCACACAAATTCTCAAAATGTTTACAACATGTCAAATGGGCATTCTCTGTGGTTTTCGTTTCGTCATTTCATATGGGGTGTAACTTGACGTTGCCATCGAGTGCTTTATCTGACGATCTGTGAACAAGCTTTCTGTTGACGTCACGTAGGCGACCGAATGTGATTAGAACGTCATAATGAATAATAGGTTAGATAACTGCATCTGGCAGCAGAAATACTTGTTTGTGATTGGGCACGCTCAGGAAAGCTAGTTAGTTTAGCGATTAGGTGGCTATTCTCTGGATTATTAATGTATGAGATAAGATTGTGGTTAAAACTATTTGTGAAATGGAAATGTTTAAACAGAGTATTATTATTTTGATGCAAGTTGTTTTTCATATGTTTTGCTTTATTAATTAGTAATTGTCTAATCAGGCTAATGTAATTTATGACTAATAATCAAAGAAGATTAAAAATAAATGTCATAACTTTGCGTTATAGGGTTTCTTATATTTGAAATTTTACAATGCCTTTTCAGCATTCTTTTTTTAATTTTTGAATGAAATAATTTTTATTTTTATAATGAGTCATATTTTTTAAGTTTATAAAAAGAAAAATCACTTTTCCTTAACATTTAATATTCCACTCTTCCTTACTTAAGATTGAAAACATTTTTAAATATCTTATTTATTTTAAAAATTAATTGTTGAATAATTAGTACCATTATTTCAAAATAACAAAAGTATGGTAGTGTGGTAAAATTTTTGATATTGTCTTAATATATAACTCATAATGTACAAAAACTTAACTTATATCGTAAACATTTTTAGCAATGATAAAAACATTACGCAATATCGTATGCTATTTGGCAAAAATAGTGACATTAATTAACGATAAATTAAAGTGCATACACGATTTTTACCTACAACTTTTGAATGTAGGTATTTAGTTCTGAATACAAAATTTGTTTTGTTCACAATTATAAACACATCTTCCAGCAAATTTCAAATTGAATTACGGTATTTATTTTCGAAAAATTTATGGAATTAGGAAATATATAACTTACTACATTAATTCTGACTTCTGATTATAAAATTATACGAAAACTTGAAATGTATTTTTAATTCAAGAAACCATTGAATTTCTTCTATAATATATTTTATTTAAAAAGTTTCCTATTGTTACAATTTCTTATAATCTTTTATTTTTTTATTTGAAAAATATAAACTTTATATATTTTTTAATATTTAAAATAACTTTATTTAATAACTGTAGAAAATAAATTACTCTTAATGTAATTAAGAAATATTATTAATCTTAGATTATCAGTTAATCCCAAGTCATGTAGGTCTTGATGGCAATGAGAAGGCTGATGCAGCTGCTAAATATGCATCTGGCCCATCTCTTCCATCAGTTCCTTTGACTGATGTGAGAAGAAATACTAAAATGTTAATCTATTCTCTTTGGCAGGAGTCATGGAACACGCAAGTCAATAAAAAATTTCATGTCATATTTCCATACATCACCTCATTAATAGTTTTACCGATACAATGTGCTGATGCAAGATTAACTCGCCTTCGTATCTGACATACACGTTTCACACACAAACATTTGTCCTTGAGTGAATTAAATCCATGGTGTGAAACGTGTGATGAATCATACACAGTACATCATATTTTAGTCTCATATCCTGATTTTAACAACAAACGCTTACAATATTTTAAAACAGATCTTTTAACAGTATTTGATTTATTGGGAGAACCTCCAAATAGAAATCCATTTTTCTTTTTGAGAACAATAGGTTTTCTCCATTTTATTTAAATATTGTATTATGTATTTTAAATTAATATTTCATTAAACATTTTTATATTTTATAATCTGAATTTTAAATTAACTATATACACAGTTTTTTGTATTTTAATTTGATTTTAATGTTGCTTGGGTTTTTTTTAATTAATAAATAATAATACATTAAAAAAATCAAAGTTTGGCGCAGTTTGTCCGTTTTTGGACCTTGCGCCAGAAAACCCAAACAAAACAAACAAAAAATAAAATATCAGTTAAAATTTTAAAAATATTGTGTTATATTATACATAAATTTTGGATAAAATTGCGCTAGTATATAAATATGTCTACTATTATACATTTAAATTTTTTTAATGCCACCACTTTTAGGTTTGGCGACACTGTTGTCGTGAGAAAAGAAACAAATCCATATTTTTTAAAATATATCATTCAGATTCAGCTTATTAATTAATAATAGTTATGTTAACGTATAACATTCCATTGGTTATATTCTGCTTATTATGTAAAAATAAAGTAAACTTATTCTGAGCCGAATTGTGTACAACATATGAGAATTAATTATATGAGAGTGACTTACTTGCAATCATATAATGAAAAACGTCTTTGGTTCAATCACATTTTCAAGAAAATATTTAGTTGCAGTTCTTAAATTTTATAACAAAGTTTTCAAAACTTCCTTTTTTCAATATATTGCTTGGTTGCACGTGAGAAGCAAGCAATACATTAAAAAAATTTTCAAGATAATTTTAAAGCCAACTTGATGATTGAAATTATTTTATTGAGCATGTACAGAATCACTTATTACAAACTGAATCACCTGGCCTTAGAGGTAACATAATTACAGGTGAGTAAATTTATTTCGTGACACAAAGCAATGACTTATAAATTTTATTCAGAGACCAAATCTGTTGTATATATTCAAAAGGTGATTCAAAGGATGATCTAAACGGGTTCAACAGTATTCAAAATAAGGAAATGTTAATTCTAATAGAATATTTTTGTATTCATGCTATTAATTGTATGAAATGATTTGATATTCAGACGAGGTAAACATGATTTCTTATCAGCATTTTCTACTTCATTATTTCTTTCAGGGAATAAAAATTTAGATATCTCAAAACAGGCACCCTTAACTGTAAACTGCATGTCTTGTATTACCCGACATTTGCTACAATTCTTTTGTGAAAAGAATTTCCTTTGTAGCAGGTATATATATATATATATATATATATATATATATATATATATATATATATATATATATATATATATATATGGGATCAAAAGGAAAACTGCGAAAATTTGTCATTTTTATTTTAACTTTTGTAGTTTTAAACTAGTATTTCATATTTATATTAAAAATGAATGACGGATGTGTGTGTTAAGTAACAATTTCAAAACATCTGAGAGAAATGCAGGATAAAAACCTTAAAATGTCTATACTAAAACTTAATGAAAGGTAAAACTGTAAGGGAAAAGTGACTGATTCTACATAACTTGTTTGATTCTTTACAAAAACAATATTTTATAAAATATTAGATGCATAAACATAAAATATATATTAAAAAAGCTACATAAGCTTACCGAATTTATATGTGCTCTGCAAATGTCCATAATGGGGTTCTTTGGTGATACGACACACATCCAACGACAAGAATTGAATTCATTTCATACTTTTGAAGCATATAACTAGTTTCCTTTAATTACAATACCACCACCAATTATTTGTTCACTTGGCAGTTTTTTTCTTAGTACCTACTGTTGTTGTTGCTTATCCCCGACTGGCGTGACAGTACCATCACACCAGCCCCATGAATCCAAAAATGCACCACCTCCAGTCTCAGATCAATGTCCCCTCTCTCACACCCAATGAACTGAAAAATATGAGATGGGGAGGCCTTCATACTTTTTAACCCAAGATTCATGAAAAGTTGGGTGTAAGAGCAGCTTCCGTTGGTACACAGTACCTGGAGCACCCAAGGCAGAACCCAAGGGTAGAAGTCTGACTTTGCTCCATTACCCCAAGCTTTAGCTGGACATAGTGGAGTGGCCTTCACGCCTTGGGTGACCCAACCAGGAGATTACTCTTCCGACGTACTTCACCAACTCCGCCCCGGAACACCCCTCACCGGCAACAAGTGCACACTATGAGGCAACCTGTGGGACTTGAGGGGGCTTAGTACCTGCTAAAAATGCGATACGCTGCTAAAAAATAAAAACATGCATATTCAAGCACATAAAAACTATTTTCTTGCTTTTCACCCATTTTTGACCGTTACACTTGTATTGACTAACCCAATGGAAAAATATATAGACTGATTTGGTCCCCAAAATACACATTTGGTGGTTATTTAAGCATATCTTATATGTTTAAGATTAGCATTTGAAAATATAGCCTTTTCAAAACGAATAATTTTTGCTGACCTTATATATTAAATATTATATAAATAATTTTTTCTGCAGTTATAGCTCATATAATAAGAATAAATTTATTTTTTAATTTTTTTTAGTCAAATTAATCAACAAATCTTTATTGAATTGATTTCTTTTTTTATCATGATTAGTCATTTTCGAAATTACTTTTGAAAAAATCTTTCACACATTTTTTTTTTGTAATTTAGTGAACTCATGTTTTATTGCCTGTGATACAATTTTACAAGTATTCCTTACCACATATCATATATCATGCATACTTTTGACTTTTTACATGCATTTACATTCATACACTGCTGGACAATCGCTAAGGACGGATCATAAATTGCAATGTAGCATAACATTAAGCGAGACATGAGGCCTAGTAGGATAAAATATAGTTGCCACACAGTTCAGACATTAGAATAAATAATATTTATTGTTCTGGAAAGTACAAAAGCTGTGAAACATCTGAAAGAAAAAAATGTTCATTTGATGCTGCATACGTAAAAATGGAACAATGCATTTAAAAGTCAGCATGCACCTTGAAGAAAGGTATCAGTGCGGGGTATGTCCACCGTGGAGAGTGATGCAACATTACACATGGCGTATCATACTTTGCACAACATTATCCAGCAGCTGTTGAGGCAATTTATCACATTCCTCTGGGAGTGCACGGATGAGGATGTTCTTGTTTGTCGGAGGATAGTTTCGACCAGCCACTTGCCTCCCCAAAGCATCCAATAATTCGGCCACGCATAAAATCATTTAAGTGATGTCGGGAAGACATGCCAAAAATTTCCTGTTTGTCTATTAAATCTTTCCCGAAAAACTTTGACTTGAAACAACAACTGTCCACACGCGTCAACACCTTTAAAGCTCTTTTGAACGCTATCACGTGATGAACAGACGTGGAAAAAAATTTGCATACGCATACTTCTTACTATATCCCACACTTATTCTAATTTTCCACATTTTGCTTCTTTTCATTTTGTAGTTGCTATGGATGATAGTGTTATCCGTCCTTAGCAATTGTCCAGCAGTGCATTATATCACACGCTATAAAACAGGTCTCATTTATTTCTGCGGAAATCTATTTAATGAACTAGAAATAAAATTTTCTGAATTTCGTTATATTTATTTATTGACTCATTATTCCGATTTAGCCGTAGTCTAGACTAAGTCAACGAGCTCTAAGATCTTCAAATCATCATAAACCAAGATCATAATCATAAATGAATTATAAGAAGAGGACTGAGAAGTATGTCCTACCTGTCAAGACCTGCACAGTTTATCAAATAGTTCGGATAGGCCTTCACAGAGTTGCATTTCAAATATATCACGCAAACTTGTGTCCACTTGCAAGCCAACAAATGATGAAGTGAAAGGCACGACCCGTCTTGGTGGAAAGGACACTGTTTTGTAGGTATTAGCTATGCGACTGTTGCTGCAAAAGTCACTAGAGCGGCTAGTACACAAACTGATGCTCTCTCACTTCCCATTGCTAACTACCCCTTACATCTGAGAAAAAGCCAAAATCTACCTCCTCAACCACTCCCCGTAGAAAAGCTCCGACGGCTAGATATAAAGCCTTAAAGGCTTTTAAACTAAGATCTGCAAAGGAGAGCAATTCTAGGCCCTCTATATCCACCCGTAAAGCCTTATCCCTGGAGACTGACCTGTTTTCTTACATCTCTCGGACGAAGATCTATCGCTTGAGGAGATGTCTAATAACATGCCTTTCAGCTCCGGGAACGGAGCTTTTCAATCTTAAACATAACCTCCTTCTTTTCTTGGAACAGTCATGGTTTGCGCTCACATTTTGATGACATCAAATCTATAACATCAGCTTTTAACCCCGCATGTATTGCCCTTCAGGAAACTTTCCTGAGGTCTGCAAACTATATCTCCATGCGTGGGTATAAATGTTTTAGAAAAGATTGTGGTTACGATAGTGCAGTGTCTGGAGGAGTATGCAGATTTACATCCAATAACTTTCCCAGCACTGCCAATCATTTGAATACAAATTTACAGGCTGTAGCTGTGCGAATGCACACAACGTGTTTACTAACAGTTTGCAGCTTGTATTTACCACCACATGATGTCATCCGCCAAGAGGAACTTAATGCTTTACTTGATCAGCTGCCAATACCAATTTTGTTGCTTGGTAACTTTAATGGTCATAATTCCTAAAGTAATGACACTAATTCTCGCGGTCATAATAGAGCAGTTCATTTCTAATAACTGTCTTTGTCTGCTTAATACCGATGAGAAAACGTATTTTCATGAACCCACTAGAACGTTTCATACTCTCGATCTTGCCATTTGTTCTCCAATACTCCTGCCATTGTTAAATTTAGTTGTGGGAAATGATCTGCATAACAGCGATCATTTTCCTCTTATTATCTCTCAGACTGGAGGTAGTAGCGTGCAACAAACTGCACCTACTTACGTGTACAGTGGAGCAGATTGGGCATTATTTACTCAATTGGCAGTTATTACGGATTCAATGGTTATGATAGAGAATATTGATGACGCAGTACATAAAGTCACTGAAGCAATTATTACAGCTGAGGGTGCATCACTTCCCAAAAGTTCCTCTAAATTACATCGGCTTCGCAAACCATGTCTACGGTGGAATATTGAGTGTCAAACTACTTATAAGAAACAACGTAGGTTATGGGGGATATTTCGGAGGTACCCCACAACGCAGAATCTAATTGCCTTTAAGAGAACAAAACCATTAGCTCGCAGAGCCCGTCGACGTAGTCAGAAGGATTCTTGGTCTAGTTATATTTATTCAATCAATAACATCTTCAACACCTTGTAAACAATTATGGAGGAAAGTGAAACCTGCTAATGGAATTTATCAGGAATTTTCTTTTCCCATTTTTAAGCCCAGAGCTGCTTTAAACACTTCACCTCAAGAAATCGCTAATGTCCTTGGTGAAACTTTTGCTAATGTTTCAAGCTCCGACTCTTATAGTTCTTCGTTTTTAACGATTAAGAGTCGTGCTGAGAAAACATCAATTCGTTTTCACCGTAGACAAGCTTTGCCTTATAACTGCATATTTCAAATGACGGAATTGAAGAAAGCTTTACAGCAGACCAAAAAAAAACCAGTCCTGGACCAGATGGAATTAACTACCAAATGCTTCAACATTTAAGTTTAGATTCCTTGTTGAATTTGCTTCATTTATTTAACAAGATCTGGACTGAAAATGAGTTCCCATCTATTTGGAGAGAATCAATAGTAATTCCGGTCCTTTAATCTGGTAAAGATCCTTCAGATCTTCTAAATTATCGACCAATAGCTCTGACGAGTTGCTTCTGTAAGACTCTCGAACGTATGGTCAAAGCCCGTCTCGTATATGTCTTAGAAAAAAATAAATGCATACCTATCAATCAGAGTGGCTTCCGAAAAGAAAGGCCCACTCTTGATAATATCACTTATTTGGAAACACAGATCTGCAATGATTTGTGCGGAGCAACCACCTAGTTTCCATTTTCTTCGACATTGAGAAGGCTTACGACCGTACGTGGCGTTATGGAATTCTCCGTAGGATGTATGATTTTGGCTTTCGGGTTAACTTGTCGGTATTTATACAAAACTTTTTATGCTCCTGTGGTCTTAAAGTTCGTATTGGTACTGTTTTATCCAATACTTTTAATCAACCTGAAGGTGTTCCTCAGGGTAGTATTTTAAGTGTCACACCTATTAATATTCATATCAGTAGCATACTTCATTAACTTTCCCCTCATGTGCATGGTACCTTGTATGTTGATGACCTGCAAATATCTTTTGAAGGGTTTAACATGCATTTAATTGAGAGACAATTACAAACATCTGTTAATAAAATTGCTGCATGGTGTGCTGAGAATGGTCATACACTATCCGCTAGCAAGAGCAGTTGTCCATTTCTGCAGAAAGACAAGCCTACATAATGATCCTGTCATAGATATTAACAACACACTAATACCAGTAGTGCTTCAGATAAAATTTCTTTGAGTGATATTCGACCGTAAACTAAACTTTCTTCCGCATGTATTACATCTGCGGAAGAAGTGCGAGCAATCACTTAATATCCTCAAGGTGCTTTCAAATACATCTTGGGGTGCTGATCGCACATCACTCCTCAGAGTTTATCAATCACTCATTTTATCGCGTATTGACTACGGCTGTGTTGTTTATGGATCGACAAGACTTTCTGTACTGTAAAGATTGGACACTGTTCATTACTCAGCACTAAGGGTATGTTCTGGGGCATTCCGCACACAACCCGTCCAGAGTCTATACGTAGTATGTTAACAATTACCATTAGACCTGAGACGCATGCAGCAGTCTCTCAATTATTATGCTAAGATCCAGTCGACCCCTAATCATCCAATACGTTCCATGGTTCCAAATACCTCTCTCATGAGATTATATGATGCTCGTCCAATGAGCATCCCATCGTTTCTCACACGAGCCAAATCATATCTGTGTCTCACAGACCTATGTGATATCCGGATACAGAATATTGACCCATTTGCTCATCCGCCTTGGTATGACCAACAAATACTTTTGCTTGCTACAGAAAATCTGACAAAACACCTATTGTTTTTCAACAGCTATATTCTTCTCATCATCATCAATCATACAAACCTGTATTCACAGATGGTTCTAAAACCGCAGGACATGTAGGCTGTGGAGTTTTTATCAACAATACAGCTTTTAGTTACAGCGTACATTCATCCTGCTCCGACTTTACTGCTGAAGCAACCGCCATCTGCTACGCGCTTCAGCATGTGAATACAGATGATTAAAATGAATTTTGTATTTAAACTGACAGTATGAGTATTATTGAAGCTTTGAGAGGCAATAGTTTCACATGTCATCCTGTTGTGTCGAGAATTTTCTCAGCATTGGATTCCCTTGCTGGCAAGGGATACACAATAATATTTTGTTGTGTACCAAGTCACGTAGGTCTTGATGGAAACGAAAGAGCGAATACAGCTGCAAAGGCTGCTGAAGATCCAATTTTACCATCGGTTCCGCTCTCAGATGTGAGAAAGGGTATAAAAAGATTTATGTGTTCCCTATGGGAAAAATCATGGAACTTGCAGGTCGGAAACAAACGCCATAGCATTTTCTCATCCCTCACCTCATTATCAATTTTACCGCTACGAAGTGCAGATGTTAGATTGAGTCGCCTTCGTATCGGACACACACGTTTCACCCATAGACATTTGTTTTTGAGTGAATTAAATCCTTGGTGTGAAACGTGTGATGAACCTTATACTGTGCATCATATTTTAATTTCATGTTCATGTTTTAACCATTTACGTAGACACTTTTTTAATACAGATATTTAAACTTTACCTGATTTATTGGGGGATCCACCCCACAGAAACCTATTTGCGTTTTTAACAGCAATAGGCTTTTTACAATATATTTGATATAATTTTAAACTTTGATATTGTATATATATATATATATATATATATATATATATATATATATATATATATTTTATATATATTTGTGTGTATGTCCCTATATATACCTAGGTCTTTTAATTACTTCATATACATTTGTTTTTATTTTTTAATGTTTTAATGTTGTTGAGTTAATAAAAAAAATTGAAATCATAGTTTTGGCGCAGCATGTCTAATTTTCGACATTGCGCCATAAAACCTAACCAACCAACCAACCTTGTTTGCTGTATAGTGTCTTTATAGACTGAAAAATCAATCTTGTAATCCTATTCAATGGGTAAGTGGCAGTAAATCAAATTTCTATTGTTTATATTTCTGTAATTATATCTCTTCTTTCCCTTTGTACATGTAGGAAAATATAGAATTTCATCTAAACTCATTAGAAAAGACTGACGCTCAGGTTATTATTAAAGAATGTATAAATGTATTGTGCTGTGATTTAGCACCCATATAAGCAGTAAAGATAGACTTTAACTAAATAAATTGCTTTAATTTTAAATTTTTTATCCTGGATATATAGGATTTTAGATAAATGTAAATTAAAAATATATAATTTTTAAATTTTTAAAAATTACATTTTTAAATAAAATATTTTTATTTTAAATTATTTTAGCATGAAATTTAAAATTTATTATGCTTCACTCTGATTCAATTTAGATTTATATATATACATATATATATATATATATATATATATATATATATATATATATATAACAAATATTTATAATTAAAATAAGTATCTGGAATGCAGATTAAAATTTTAAAATTTTTCCTGTACTCATATTTTACGGAAGTAACAGAATAAAACAATGATAAAAATGGGAAAAAATCCTGATAAGGAACTTTCATGAATAATGTGTGCACTTTTAATTAGTTAATTCATTAATCTTTGTTCAAAACAGTTCTCATTTGCTGCCAAGAGTGTAAAAAAATCCAAATTTTTGGCAATTTAGTAAACTGAAGTGCTTTATTTTGTTTTTCCGTTATTGATGACTATGTAAGAGAAGGGTATAAAAAGAGCTGAAGTGTAAAGAGAATAAAAATCTGGTGTTTTATTAATTAAATTAAATCTTTGAAATACACTGTGTATGTGTGTGTGCAAAGTTTAAGAAGCATTTTTTGACTGGAATTCATCTTTTGTACTTTTTATATTTGTGAAATATTCTTTACATTTATAGTTTACCACCAATTATGGTCTCGTTAATAAATTACTTGATTGAGATGGTGATTTGATAATTTTTATTCTTTTTAAAAATGTCTGAAGACATTTCTTTAAGAAATGCCAGGAATGTCATAAACATGTATTGTAGCAACAACTTGTAAACTTATGTTTAAGAAACTTCCTTAGTTTTTAAAATTCTTTTTAAGAAATTTTCGATGATGAATTACGATAAATCAGATAATTTTACATTAGATTTATTAATGAAATTTGGAAAAATATTTTTATATGCATATATATATATATATATATATATATATATATATATATATATATATATATATATATATATATATATATATATATATATATATATATATGTATATGTATATATATATATATATATATATTTATTTATTGGTTAAATATTTTTATTTAACTTTTTGGAATAAAAATTTACTTTTTATTTTATAAAAACCAACTGAATAAATACAAACATTTAAGTTATCAATATGTTGTTATAGAATGTCCATTTACTAGGATTTCCACATTTTAGTACTAGAAGGGTCGAAAATTATGGCACCGTAATTAGTGGGGCACCCAGTAGACGTGACATTGCAGGCCCTAGAGTGGGTATTGATTTAGAAACAGGGTTCAAACAGAAAACCCTAGACTTGACCAACACCAAAAGTACCATCTCACAGGGAGGACATTGCGACCGAGACATATTTAACGTGTTTCAGCCACCATTAAGGATCACAACATCTCTTCAGATGGTTCGAGATTTGAACTTATTACCTATCGTTAACTAGGACGAACGAACTAACCAGCCAGGCCACTGTGGCCTTAAGTTCTTAACATAGGGATAAATAAATTTTCATTAGTTATATTATCTTCAATAACAATTCAAAACCAAAATTATAAAATAATTTTGTATTAAAATATATTATAACTAATAAAAACTTTCACAAATAATTAGATGTACAATCATATTATTACAATAACAAAATCACAAATAAACGAATAAAACATGTAAAGGTATGGATAATCTTTTCACAATTATAAAATACATTAAAATTTAAAAATGAAATGCTTTAAAATTTTTTATGAAAATATCTTTTTTATGTAATTTGTTGGCGCATTTAAAAAAATTTTATTCTGAAACGTTTTCATCCAAGGTTTAATTGACGTTAAGTTCTTTTTTTAGAACACAAAAATTGTCTTTCTTAATAAAATATTTAAAATTTTAAGAGTTTTTAGTTTTAAATCTGATGAGAAATGTTTTAAAAGTCTTTTTTTTGTTAGCGTTTAATTTTTATGAGCTATTATCAAGAAAATTTTCTTTTTGATTTCTAATTAAAATGGATAATTTTCTGTTTCTTTAAATTTTGGTATATTCATAACAATTGATGCTTTTAAGTCTTCGAACTATCTATTGCAATACTTTTTGAAGATCTAGTTTTCTTTTATTTGTACTCAATAATTATTAGCCCAACAATTTTTATTTCACATATATCAAACTTAGCGTGCATTTTAAAATGCATTTCTTTTTTAGTAAGAAGTAGTTTCAGAAATTTAAGTTCATTATGAAGTTTTTTTGTTATAATTATAACGAGATTATGATTAGAGTTTTTATGTGTAGAAGGATGGAAAAGTATTTTGAGGAAATAATTCCTAACTCTCATTGTAATCATGAAACTGTAAAATAAATATGGTTCAAAATTTTCTATACGTAAATCGTTTTAGCAGAGGAAATTATTTCTAAGTTCAATCTTTAATTTGATCTTCAAGTTTTGTATTTGAAATTTTGTGTACAATTTTAAATTTTATTACATTTTGAATAATTGGAGAGTTTCTTTGACTTATACAATCGATAACAATAATTCGATATTCTCTTTGGTTTGATTGATATCAAATTAATTTTATATTTGATAGGTTTTATTCTCAAACACCGGGGAGGAAACAGGCCGAAAAAAAGAAATAGCTAGAAATGGAAGAAAGTATAGGCCTTTCTATTTGCAACATTGCTTTTCTACAAAATACTCTGAAACTTATTTCTAAATGCTGTAAGAAATTATTTCAGATGACAGCGCAAAAATGTGTAAATTGTTATGTACAAATTTTATTTTATTCCAAATAAAGAAATAAAAGATCAAAGAGAAAACATTCTATAATCGATACCTATCGATTCCTTAAAGAATAAATTCATGTATTAGATTAATTTAAATATACTTTTTTTTCTAATGTCTGCCATAATAGTCGAATTGCTGACGTTTGATAGAAATTTTTAAAAAATTTGATTATTAATATCATAATAACATCAATTTATTTTCATACTTCGTCTAATAGTTAAATAATAGAGAAGACGACATTGTACATGGATGGAGACAAATCTTTGTCTGGAGCTCCTATTCCAGGAATGCATGCGGGATGTTCCAAAATTTTCTATTCAAACGTGCTAATATGTCATTAATTCCTTTTTTTAGTACGAGGTTTTATGCTACCTTTATGATTTTGTGGGGATGCAAACTGCCAGTAAACAAATATTAACTGATTTCTTTCTTCATTCGTATCAATTCTTTTTGTAGTGTATAACAGTTTCCTTCATATTTGTTCTTTTTTTAAAATTGGTAACATTTTTCATAATCCATAAAAGCAGAAGAAATTTCTCAACCGCTAACATCAAAAAATCACTATATTTAAAATACTTAAACAGAAATTAGTTTTTAACTATTCGGCATGATTCCTTTCAAAAGAAAAGTATAGGTTTACTGAATTACTTTTGTTACATTTTTTCATTAGTGTAATTTGTAACGTTATGCATACGTTTGATAACTCGGAATTAGTTTATCTCTCTCTCTCTGTATATATATATATATATATATATATATATATATATATATATATATATATATATATATATATATATATATATATATATATATATATATATATATATATATATATATATAGGTGTAACAAGAAAGCAGTTTCTTGATTTGTAGGCTATTTGATAAGTAGAGTCACTCGTAAATTTCTTTCTCTATCTAATGGACTGCAAATAATAAAAGTACAAGCAACATTAGTTGTTCTTTGAAAATAAGATCAAAAGTGTTAAGGAAATTTAAAATCAATTTTAAAGAAGAAAATTTATCGTCTTCAGGAAGAATATTTTTACTATAGTCAAATGTCCTTAAATAATAGGAGAATATAGTTTAAATTAAACGATAATTTGTCGTAATATTATAGTATTTTATAAAATAACAAAATACTTTATAACAAAGTATCATTTAGAAACGAGTTTTTCAAATACATAAATAATTAAAAATAATTTAAAATTTTGTGTTACTATTATATAGATTCAATCAAATGATCAAATTTTAAATAATGAAAAGTATTAAAAATAGACTAAAGTTTCTGAAGAGCATTGAAAGTATTAGATATGGAAATCATTAAAATTAAAGTGTAGAAAAATTATCTTTCGATGAGAGTAAAAAGGATAACTGTATTTTTGGAAGAAACGATAGTGACAAGAATTAGCTCTATAAAAATTCCAGGTCATTTTTCACAATACGCCTGGAACTTTTTTGATGATAGAACAGAAAAAAAAGGATCATGAGAAAAAAATAGAATAAATTCATATCTGTCAGGAATCATCGGAAATAGAGCTATCGAACGTCAAAATGTCTCTAACAACTACAGCGAGATATAGCACTTGGTAAAGTAGTGGAGCCATTTGCGAGTTTTCCATTCGAAGCAAACGATTTGTCAGCCATTTTAGTTAGATGAAAGAAAAATGGCTTTTTACCTTGGTACTTAATCTACGACGTTTTCGGAAATATCGTTAATCATATTCTGTATTTGAGCAAGACGAAAAAAAATAATATAAAGGAAAACGAATAAAAAAAATTTCTAAAGCTAACATTCGATTGTCAAATGGTGGGAAAAACTTCAAACAGAGCGCAGCTGTTTTAACGGTATATTTTAACAGTGACAACTTTTCGACAATTCGTCAGCTTGAATAGAGTTGAGTTGAATTTTCCCTGCAGGCTAGCAATAATTCATGACAAGGCAAAAGAATAGAATGAATTCATTTTAACCCGAAAATTTTTATATATATGACTTCTTTCTTTTTTAGCACTTTTAAGAACAAGAAAAGATTTTTTATCTATTCCATCGCTTTCTTTTCAATTCGTTGATCTTGAATGCGAAATAAATTTGTGACTAGGCTTTTTGCTATGTCATCTTGAAAACGCATTTTTTAAAATCACATTTGAGGAAAACTTTCATATCGATTTAATGTCTAAGCACATTTTGATAGAAAATATTTGATGAGAATAAGTATCAAAATTTTATTTTAAAAATATTTTATTCTTAAGGAGAAAAAGAAAAATTATCATTTAAAGCAAGAGAAAAATACTTTTTGCAAAAGTTTTAAATAAATGTTATTTAGGTCATTTATTTTTATGACAAAAAATTTGATACATTTAAATAGTGAAACAATTATTAAACACTAAGACAATTGTGTTATAATATTTATTTAAATACAAAACTTTTCAATAATGCATATAAGGATATCAAAGTTTTCTTAGACTAAAATTAATTTGAAATTCTGTCCAGGTAACTGCTTTCATTTGAATATATTGCAAATGTAGATGAATGAACACAGTATAATTAAATGTTTTTATAAAAAGTTATGTTTTTCAATAAATAATAGTAAGAAAAATGGATAATTTTATAAGAGTTATAATTTAAACTTTTAAATGGTTTATTGCAATTGTAATATTGAGTTATAATTTTACAGACTCTAAAATTACAAAAATTATAAAGAACTTGTAATAGTTCTTAATAATTTTTATATTTTAAACTTATTGTTTGATTTTGTTATAAATAAATACTATAAAATACTTTTAAACCTGTAATGCGAACGACTGTTAAAAATTAGAAAAAAGAACGTCATGTGAAAATTGGCAATCACTGAAATCTCAATGCAGTGCCATCTATTCACAGAAGTTATGAGCAATTATTCCCAGAAGTTATGTAATAATTTAGGGTAATTGGTTAGTTAAAAAAAGTGATAATTGTTTGTAAATCGGAACGAAATCGTAAATCAAAATGACTTTTAGAAATTATCAAGACAACTGTCTAATCTAACGTTAATTATTTAGGTTATTGATTGTATACGCAAATTTTGACTTGAGGTTATTGATCGTATAAGCAATGAGTAATATGTTAGGAATGTGTAAAGGAAACAATAATGACATACATATTACGTAATTCTTACGTTTTTGCTTGAAAATGTATCTTGATTTTTTGGAAAATTGTTTATTAATTCAATACTCCAATACTATTTGATTTTAATTGCTATTATCCTGAATTTAATGAAAATGCAAAACTTATAACAGCTAGAGTGAAACACAAAAAAACTTAACTCATTAACAATTTAAGAGTAGCTAATTATCATTTGAAGTTCTTTTCTACAGATTCTAAGCTCATTTAAATTATGCTTTATATGAATATTTCAATGAAATTTCCATCAAATCGTAAAGTTAAAAAATTAACATAAATTAACTTTGTAAATTCCAATCTAAAATAAAAGAGAAAGTTATGAATGCATAAAAATGTTGTTTGATGTTAATGGAGTATCTAAATTTTTTACATATTTAGTTGTTTTTTTAATCATTTAAAGCATTTTTCACATATATTTGATTCCACTTAAGATTGAAAAATTCTGAATAAAACATATATTTAATAATAATTTTTAACATTACATATCTGGAATAACAAAGCATTTAGCCAAAAAACAAGATCATTAAACCAATTTTAATGGCCATCATCATGTTTAACTTTTTATTCGAATTGAAATAGATGATAAAATTTAACATAACAATTGCTACTCAGTATTTTAAATCCTGTAATAAGTTAAAAGATAATCTTAAGTTTCACATTCAAATAAATGTTAAGGTATAAAAGTTAAATGATATGTTTTACATTTAAAGCGCAAGCTTTTCATGTTTCTTATCTCATTATGTTTTCTTAAAGACAATATATTTACAGTTAAAAATGTTTATTCTTTGAAAGTTAAGCGTTTGTTACTTTTAAATTCATGTGCAAAAATAGTTTTTAAAATATAGAGAAAATGAATTCCTTTAATAACCCAAAAGATTATGTTGTGTGTTGGTAATTTTATTAATTAAATTTTTATATTACTAACTGAATAAAAATTCAGTGAAAATCCAATTGGATGAATTAGGTACAAGATTAAAAATTAGACTGAGCGTCATTTAAACATATTACATTGTTCATTAGACATTTGTTCTTTTACTTTGTTACATTGTTCATTAGACAAGACATTAGACATTTGTTCTTTTGGCTGAGCTCATCTAAATAACCATTTACACTGAAGAGCTAAAATATTATCACCATATCTACGTTTGTCATTATGCTAACAAGACATTATGGGAATGGTATATGCCATATGAATTATTCCGAAGAGCATGAAGTAATTATGGGATTATGTGTGCTTCATGAAAATGATTGAAGATGCTAACAACTTTGATGGAATGTAGATCGTGATGGTCAGAAGATTCGAAATAAGTATGTCCGAAACTATACGCTTCACAGCTGTCCTCGTGCTATCCTTTTGAATGCCAAGTGAATGAATTACAGTGAGTCGAGTAGCACAAAGTTTGTTGTTTGATGTCTACACACCTCGTTAAGGATACCGAATATCGGAATTTGCACCTCCTCGTAAAATAAGATCAGCATCAGACAGCAACAAACAACACTGACTCATGTACTTTGACCAATATTGTATTTGGTCATTAGCTGATCCACTGTCTGTCTCTGATACTATTTTACGAAGAGGGACAGCTTCCGACATACTGTATTGCTGTGTGGATATTCAACACTGTATTTCATATATGCTACACTCTCGCTCGAGTTACTGTCATTCGTTTTTAATAGAACAAGGGCGATGGACTCACACTCTTCTTCCTAAAGTATAATCCAATTCCTTTACCATTAATCAATATCAAAATTATTTCATTTCCGGTCACGGCCCATTCGCGTCACTTTACAAACCATTTGGTGGAAGTGAAACCTCCATATGTTCATGTGATAAAGTAGGTTCATAAATACACTGCAATTTCAATTGCTTCATCACAGATGTCAACGCAATACGATCTCTGTCAGATATCCCACTGATTCAACATTTCCAGCTTTGCAACGTCGAGAAACCAACACAATGGAGACTCACATGGTATTGGACTTGAAAAAGTGCCAACCAACATCAAACTTTCAGACACGATCTGTTGACCTAACAGATTGCACTCAACATTTTTTATTAGCTAATTGATGAGGAATGTTATTTGATACACACCAAGCGCCGTACTTCTTGGTCCATAGTGATTTATCAATTTGGTATAGATACTTACAAAAAAAAGCGCGTGTAATTGGCAGATGAAACATACAATTACCTTGATATTTATTTTGAGTTTTTTTGAAATCACATGCTGCAAAATTCGCTTTGATCATCAGCTTCTTGCATGAAACACACTCGTAATCACAGGAATGTTTATTTAAACTCTTTGCAAAAACTCATATATTCTGAATTGATTAAGAGTCACCCATAACATTGGTTCCTGTGTTCAATGTCAAAGTCTCTTTGAAGTGTGTATAAATTTCTTAAGTAAATCAGAAAAATAAAGAACAATATATTTATGAGTTGATCTTATTATTTTTGAAATATTTGGAACATTCTTATTGAATTTAAAACATTGTAGCAAATAAGGAAATTAAATTTTTCTCTCATGTCAACATGAGTTGAAATAAATATAAAAAATAGTTTCCAGTATATTATTAAATATAACACAATATATATATATATATATATATATATATATATATATATATATATATATATATATATATATATATATATATATATATATATATACATATATATATATATATATATATATATATATATATATATATATATATATATATATATATATATATATATATATATATATATATATATATATATATATATATATATATATATATATATAAACTGATGGATCTTGCGCCATAAAACCCAACTAACCAACCAATATAAAAACTGATCTAGGAAACATAAGTAAGAGTAATCATTTTCAAAAAACTATATTTAATACATAATTATGTTTAGATTTAGGAATATAAAATATTTTGATTATATACAATATCAATTTACCTTCAAGATTACTACAACACAGCGTTATTTTTCCTTGGGAAACAATTTTCTGAATAACATAGATTTTCTTCGTAATATTTTAAATTGTTTTACTATGACTTGTTCACGAGAATATTTCAGAATTTTGTCATAATATTATTTTTATCGATAAAAAATATCTTGTTACTCTCTTTTACAATATTTCTATACATTTTAATATTTCTTTTTCATACAATTTCAGTCTTTAAAAGGTATTTATATATTCTTTCTCTTGTAAATATTTTCATAACAATATAATATTTCTTTATGATTTTTCCCTATTCTTTATTAAGAAATATGGTTTTTGAAAGTTTGCTCCTTTATATTTTTCTTTAAGCATTATCGCAGTCTTTAAATTGTTTCATGATTTTACTTAAGCGCTTCTACAGTCTTATTCTTTCATATTTTAATTGCAATTTACTTAATCTCAATATGACCTGAGGATGCTTTTGCTTTTAAATTATATAATTTTTCATTTCTAAATTTTTGTTATGATTTATAACTTTCAACAAGTTGATTTAGAAACAATTTTAATATGCTTTAGAATATATTTTTACTTAAGTTGATATTTCATTGTTTATTCTATGTTTTTTAATTGTTATATTTATAAAAACTATCGGGAAATACAAATTGTTATTTTTATTAATATACTCGAAATAATATTTTTTTTGATATATCAGTTCACCTTAACATGAGAGTAAAATTAATTTGGGCATTTGCAATAACAATATTTTAAATTCTTTTATTATGATATGGAATATTTTAAAAAATGATACAAACTTTATTTTTATCTCTATATAACCTTTATTTGAGAAATCTGTTTACACTGAAGACAGCCATCGTTAGACGATTAGCACATGTACATGTAGTGGGGACTCATAATCCACAGTGGGAATAATATATAATTTATTCTAATGAGTCTCAATAATCATTGCTGTGATTACGTGCACATTTCATGGAAAATTTTGATGATCTAAGCGGCTTCGACAGAAGACAGATTGCGATGACTCAAAAACTTGAAATGAGTATCTTCGAAAGTGCATGGTTCATGGGATGTTTGCGAGTTGAATTTGTAAATATCTCTAACAAGTGAACAAATAATGGTGAGACAAGTAATAGAGGAAGTAAAATGCAGTGTTGGATATTTACGCATCAATAATCCCATGGTATGTCGGAAATTTGCCGTCTTCTTCAAGTAATATCTGTGGTAGTCAAAATCTCAATTAGCGGTTTAATACAACGTGGATCAACAACTGTTTCTAAGCAAGACTTAATGATTGTAAATGCTTATTGCCAATCTTAGTCAAAACTTCAGCAAGTAACTTAATACAACGGAGGTCAAAGTATAACTGTTTATAACCCTCAGGGGGTTTACCTTCTTTAGGTAAACACGGGTGTCACAATCCCGAGGAACCCTCTCTAGTGATCTGTCCTCTTCTTTCTTTTCTTCTCTCCTCTATTCTGCTTTTTCTTCCCTCAGTGTGGTTGCCTCGTAAGAGGTTGAGGGTTCCCCTTGAGTAGCTTCCGCCACTCTGTTGCTATTAGCTACTCTTGAGGACTAAATTACCCACGTGTTTGCCTTGCGTGGAGACACGTGTCCCTGGAAAGGAGGGTCCTGGTAATTGAGTCCCCCAGAGACCAACACATTACTTTGGCCTCTGCTTCAGGTAAACGGGAGGTGTGTTGTGGTCTTCAGCACATCAATCGGCTTTATAGATCAAGCGATCGGTGCATCTTCTGGGTGACTCGTTAAGGGTGGAGGCCACTTCAGGGATGTACTGTGAGCGTATAGGACCTGGCTAGCACTGGTGCAGCTGGTCTACATCCCCTTGTTGGACTTGGTGGTGGGTGGTGCGGTCAGGTCCTGAAATTTTAAAACTCATAAATGGAAAATAAAAATAAATCTTTTCTCACACGGGAGCAACAAATGAAAATTCTGAATTGCAAACACTTTATTGTTAAAAAAAGGAGGGAAACTTTGAAAGTGTCTTCCCCTTTTTAATTCAAAAAGGAATATCGGTCACTGTAAGGAAGGTGAAAAATATCCGAAGTACGATCAGGTGATTTGATGATCAAGGTTGCTAATGCTACTCAGGCAGCTGTTTTAAGCAATTTGAAATTACTAGCAAATTTAGAGGTAACTGTGTCGCCTCACGGTAGCTTGAACTTTTCTCGAGGGTGTTATTTCTGCAGGAGGTTTGCTGTATATGCCGACGGATGAGATTCTTGAAAATTTGCAAGAACAGAAGGTCTGTGCTATAGAACTTATTACAGTCGGAAGAGATGGAAAGTATATGAATGCTAAGCATCTCATTCTGACTTTTGCGACGCCAGACCTTCGCAGCACATAAAAGCTGTATATTTGAATTTACCCGTCCGGGCTTACATACCAAATCCCTTGCGAATTTTTCAGTGCCAACGTTTCGGACACTCGAGGACCACTTGCAGAGGTCAACTAACCTGCGTGCGTTGCGCAGTGGTTGGCCATGACAGCTCTAACTGCACAGCGAAGGAGAGGTATGTCAACTGTCATGGTGACCACCCCTCCTATTCTCGAAGTTGTCCTATATGGGCACTTGAAAAGGAGATAACTACTCTGAAGGTTACCACCAATTATTCATACCCTGAGGTTCGACGACAAGTTACCTCTCGCTGCCCTAAAGCTGGAGTAGGTTACGCAACCGCATCTAAAAAAGTCATCAGATCAGCAAGTACTCAAGCTGAATCGGTTTCACTTCCTCTTATAAGATTACCCCAGACATCAACATCAAAGCCAAAATCTGTTTCAAATTCTACGATTAAAAGAAAAGCTCCTTTGGCAAGATCAAGAGCCATGAAGGCTAATAAATTAAAATTCTCAAAGAAGGGATCTTATTGACCCTCCATATTCACCCGTAAAGCCTTGTCCCTGGAGGCTGACGCTGTATCTTTACATCCTTCGGATGTGGACTTATTGTTCGAGGAGATGTCAAATGATACGCTTTCCAGCTCTGGGAAAGGAGCTTCTCAAATTAAAAAATATCTTCCTTTGTTTTTTGGAACTGCCATGGTTTGCGTTCCCATCATGATGACATCAAGTCTATAATTTCAGCTTATAACCCCACATGTGTTGCACTTCAGGAAACATTCCTGAAGTCCCACAATAATTTATCCATGCGTTTAATTGAGAGACTATTACAAACATCTGTTAATAAACTCGCTGCATTGTGTGCTGAGTCTCACGTTGTCTCCTAGCAAGAGCAATTGTGTCCATTTCTGCAGGAACACTAGTCTACATAATGATCCTGCTATCTATATAAATAATACACCTATTCCTGTTGTCAACGAGATAAAATTTTTGGGAATAACTTTGACCGAAAGTTAAATTTTCTTCCGCATGTTCTTCTTTTGTTGAAGAAGTGTGAGCGATTGCTTAATATCCTCAGGGTGCTTTCTAATACATCTTGGGGTGCTGATCGCATGTCACTACTTCGTGTCAACCAATCAATAATTTTATCTCGTATGGACAGTGGGTGTGTTGTATAAGGATCTGCTAGGTTTTCTGTTCTACGCAGGCTGGATACAATACATCACTCTGCTCTGAGAATATGTTCAGGCGCATTCCGAACATCACCCGTCCAGAGTCTATATGCAATATGTCAACAACTGCCTTTAGACCTGAGACGAATGCAGCTGTCTCGCAATTATTATGCAAAAATCATGTCTGACCCTCATCATTCATTACGTTCCATGACTACTACACTTTCACTAATGAGGCTGTATGACGCTCGTGCATACAGCATTCCACCTTTTCTCACTCGGACAAAGTCCAGCTTATTATATTCAGACCTATGTGATGTCCGTTTTGACAAAACGGACCTTCTTTTACATCCTCCTTGGTATGATCCACAGATTAAAATCATCAATGCGTTTGCTCGTTATAGAAAATCCGACACAATAACTACTGTTTTCCAGCAGCTATATGCCTCACATCGCTGTCAGTACACCACGTACACACCAATTTTCACTCATGGATCAAAATCTACAGGACATGTTGGTTGTGCTGAAGCTATTAAGAACAAAACTCTTAGCTACAGCCTCCATCGATCCTGTTCCATCTTCTCTGCTGAAGCAACAGCGATTTATCAAGCTCTTTAGCAGATGAATACATGTGATAGTTTTAAATACTGTGTTTACACTCAGTTTGAGTGTGTTGGAAGCTTTGCGGAACAGTAGTTTTGACTGCCTTCCGGTTGTGTCTAGAATTTTCCGAGCATTAGATTCCCTTGCTGGCAAGGGATATGACATTATTTTCTGTTGAATTCCAAGTCATGTAGGTCTTGTTGGCAATGAGAGGGCTGATGCAGCTGCTAAATCTGCATCTGGTCCATCTCTTCCATCAGTTCCTTTGTCTGACGAGAGAAAAAATATTAAAATAATGTATTCTCTTTGTCAAGAGTCATGGAACATGCAGGTCAATAATAAATTACGTGCCATATTTCCATACATCACCTCATTAACAGTTTTACCGATACGAAGTGCTGATGTAAGATTAACCCGCCTTCGTATCGGACACACACGTTTTACACATAGACATTTGTTTCTAAGCGAATTAAATCCTTGGTGTGAAACGTGTGATGAACCATTCACTGTTTATCATATTTTAATTTCATGCTCATATTTTAACCAGTATCGCTTACTCATTTTTAACTGTGATATTTTAACTTTATCTGATTTACTCGGGGAACCACCCCACAAGAACCTATTTGCCTTTTTAAATTCAATTGGTTTTTTACATTATATTTAATTTGCGTTTTTTTAAATTTTAAAATTATATATAATTTTGATTTTCCTTTTATACTTTATAATTGGATTTTAATATTTATACACTGATTTTTGTTTTGAAAGTTTTAATGTTGCTTGGGTTTCCAAAAAAGTAAATAAATAAGCAAATGAAATAATATAAATAAAATAAAATAATAAGAATAAATAAATAAATAAAATTTAAAAAATTAAAAAATAAATTTAATTAAAGATCTGCTTCAAAACTTTATTCTTGGCGCAGCATGTCCGTTTTTGGACCTTGCGCCATTAAACCCAACCAACCAACTAACTATTTCTAAGCATGACTTAATGATTGTAACACTACAGAAACCTATTTGCATATTTAAGGGCAATAGGTTTCTTATATTTTACTTGATTTTGTTTCTGTTTTGTGTAATTGTATGTACAGTTATTTTTCGTTATTCTATACGTATTTGGATTTAAGTAGTATCATATACAAATATTTTTGTTCTTTAATCTTTTAATGTTGCTTGGGTATTGGAAAATTTAACATTACTACATAAATCTTTTTTTTTTGACGTAGCTTCTCCGTTTTTGGACCTTGCGTCACAAAACCCCACCACCCAACCATTACTGATTGTAAATATCTACGGCCTACTTTGCCAATGCTTCAATTAGATACCTAATACAATGGGTTCAAAATACAATTGTTTCGAAGCACGACTCCGTGTTTGTCACTATCGATCGCCGAACCTATTTTACGAAGAGGTGCAATTCACGATACCTTATAATCGGGAATGATGTGTGGACGTATAACTCGATTCATTGTTATTCATTCACTTGGCATAGGTACTCACAAAGACACCACGTAAACCACCTGTGAACCATAAAAATTCAGAGAGACTCATTTCAAATTTTCAAGACCTTACAAACTACTTTCTGTTGAAGTTGCTTAGATAAATAGCGTTTTCCATGAGTGATTCACACATGCGTAATCACTTTAAATGATGCTTCAAGTTCTTTAGAATAAATTATATAATTTTTCTCCACTTGATTACGAACTTCTCCGACTTCTTCATGCTCTCAATGTGAATCTGAGGTTCTCCAGGGTATATAAATTTCTCATATAAAGGCTTTATAGAGAAAAACACATCGCATTCTACAGTTCGTCTCATCATTTTTGAAACATGATTAATTAATTTAAAATTCTGTTGCAGCAAATGTGAAAAATAAGTTTTCCTCTTATGTTAACCTGAATTGATATATACATAAGTATAAAAAATCTAATTTTGCATATATTATTAAATATATCAATTCAAATTTCCAAAGAGTTCATTTTTAAATAATATAAGGTTTCAGTAAAATTATGAAAGTAGAAGACTAGAATGATTGAAATAAAAACATGAAATGATTTAAAAATGCTAAGGGAAAATATAAAAGAGCAAAATTCGAAAAGGTATGTTTATTATTAAAGTATAGGAAAAAAATCATAAAGAAACGTTTTGTAGTCATGAAAATTTATAAGATAAGGAATATATAAATACTTTTTAAAGACTGATAATAAATAAGAAAGAAAAACTAGAAATTATTGAAGGCATAGAGAAGAAATAGACATTTTATCAAAAAAAGTAATAGTATGAAAAATTTTAAAACATTCTCAAGAATGAATGAGGGTATAAAACAATATAAAAAAAATTCCGAATAAAATATTATATGGTATTTCTTAAAATGTTTAACATGAAAGAATACGGCTGTGGTAGTGGATATATATGAAGATAAATCATTGTTAGATAAGAAAATCGTATTTTAAATAATAATGTGTAAACATAATTCTGTGTTAGATGCTGATTTAAGATTTTTCTGAAAACGATTATTTTTATATATATTTTCTGGATTAGAGTTATTTTTAAGAATGTCTAACTAGGTAAAAAAAATTAAATTTGTGAAAACTTCCTTACTATTTACTGCAAGTATCTATTGTTAAAGTATTTTCGGGCATACATTATCTGAAGTCACAAAATATTAATACAATTTATATATTTTGAATTAAAATACAAAAAAAGGACTTTTTTCAATAAAATACAAAAATGAAATTTTAGGAAAAAACTTTGATCACTATAAAACTTAATGATACATGATACACAGAAATATGAAATAAAACACCATTTGAATTACTTAGGAAATTTCTTCTTTTATAAAAAATTAAATTTTTGAAATTAATTTGTTGGCCTGATTAAGATATAATTGAGACTAAATGATTAGGCTAATCTCATTCATTACAATTTTTGTTTTTAAATTACCTCCAGAAGTTAGATGTGTTTGGTATAATGTAAAAAAATTGATCTATTTTGAAATTCAATCCAATGCTACTAGTTTTAGATATAAAATTCAAATTTTATAACGATACATTAGTAAAAAAAATAAATAAATTGTCTGCATCTCAACATTTGTATTATTGAAATGTTGTCATAAATAAGAAATGCTTTGCACTTAAATTGAGAAATATATTAACGACATACTAAAATAAAAAACAATTTATAAATATAAAAGTTAAGTGACGGAGAAATGTATGATAATATTTTATTGAAAGTTTAAATGAGTCAAAACTGCATTACAGCCTGAGTAAAAATTGTAAGGCCAGTAAAAATGTTTGAGATAATATAAAATGAAATAAAAGGGATTCAAATAATCATTAAAGTTCATTGATAAAAAATAAATGCTATAAACAAAATTTGTAAATACATAATTATGAGAAACATGTGGTTATTTACAAAGTTAATATTTCTGCCTTAAAAACTTTAAGGCCATCAGTCATTTTTTAAAAAATAAACATAATATAATCGTATAATTACCATTGCAACTACTAGCTTGTAACAATGCTGCAATTTTCATATTTGTCATACGTTTCTTCGAAGTATTGGTGATCTTTGTGAAGATGTCGGAGGGTAAGAAGTTTACTGATCGTGTAAGAGAACAGATCGAAGCTGTCTTCAACAGGAGTGAGAGTCGTGTATTCCAATAAAGATAGAAAGAACAAAGACTGTAGTCAACATTTTTTTTAAATTGAAAGACAATTATGGTAAAAAGAATTCTGGGGGAAGATCTAGAGTTTTATCCTCGCGTGATGAAAGAAGAGTTTGCAAACTTGCATCTACTGGAAAGTACTCAACCAGGAAACTGATTCCGACGACAGGTTTAAAAGTTTGCAAAAAACGATTTATAACACAATTAAAAGGTCTGGAAGGTACACTTGTACAGCAAAATTGACTAAGCCGCAGTTACTGCAGAGACACAAAATAGAGCGTTTGAACTTTGGCCAGAAAGTCATGAGCTGGGACAACCAATGGATAGAAATTATATTTTCTGGCGAAAAAAAAAAATCGAATTCGGATGGACCAGATGGCTGAAATTTCTACTGCATGATATAAGAAATGAAAAAGAAATATTGTCCAGGCGTCAATTAGGTGGAGGATATGTCATGACTTGGGGCTGTTTTGCTTGCAGTGGTGTGAGCTCAATTGTATTCGTTTCATGTAGAATGAATTCATAGGGATACCAAAAAGTCCTAACAAATCATTTTTTGCCAAATGCTGAATATTTTGCCGGAAAAAATTGGAAATATCAGCAAGACAATGCATCGGTCCATTAAAGTAACATCACAAAAAATTGGTTCCATGTCAACAATATTGAAACTGTGAAATGGCCAGATAGATCACCTGATCTCAACCCAATCGAGAACCTTTGGAGTGACTCAGCAAGAAGAGTTTATGCAAATAAGAGACATTTTACATCAACAACAGAGCTGAAGCCTACTATCGAAGATGCATGGTATAAAACCGACCTCACCCTTTGTCAAAAATTTGTTTCATCCATGAAAACAAGAATATTTGAAGTAATTTGAAGAAATGCTCTTACGCAACCTTCTTAGAATTTGTAATTTTTTTCTTATATGTTATTTTCCATGTTGTCCTTAAAGTTTTTACTCAGGCTCAAATATTCATCTGTGTGTTCTGTAATATTTTCTAATAATAAAATATTTGCAAATTAATTTTTCTACTTTTTTATTTTTATTTAAGCTTAATATTTATCAATCAAATTGTTTTTTAATTCGTCAGTTTAAATGTTTCCATTTTCTCAAAAATGTTTCCTAGCCTTAAAGTTTTTACTCAGACTGTATTATTTGTGCTTTAACACTTATAAGTTAATTTATCTGATGAAGAATATATATCTCATTAACTATGGACAATAAAATTGTAGATTATCGTTTCAGCTAAAATATGTGATAAAATAAAGAATGCCATGGTGTAAAGTATTATGTACTTTAATAGGATGTTTTGCCGCCCTCCCTGTTTAGTGGTCAGAGTGCCTGACTACGGATAGGGAGGTCCTGGCTTCGAATCCCGGTTAGGGCATGGATGTACTTTCTCTCTCTATCTATCCTGTCTCTGTCCTTTCCTTGTATGAATGATATGTGAACGATTGCCTACCCTATAAACGGGTCACTATTGCATGCGTGTACTGGGGAAGTTGGACTCCACACGAAAAATGGTTCAGTTGAAAAAGTGGAGCACCGCACCCAATATTGCCAGCCTAGCTGGCACACGACAACAACAACAATAGGATGTTTTCATTCGATGATATTTTATGTAAATAAACAACAATGATTAGAAATATTAAAGCATTCATCACTATATTAGCATTATATATAATCAGTAGTCGTTATAAAGCTGGTAATTATAAAACTAATTGTAAAGTCGTTTGAGAATGGGCCAATGTTTTCAAAATTTAGGATGGATTGGGTTTTTTCTATTTATATTAAATTCATTAATACTATTGGTTCGTGTAAATTCATTGATAAAATTTCGAACATATATATATATATATATATATATATATATATATATATATATATATATATATATATATATATATATACAAATATAATATATAAAATAATAATATTTATGAATTCTCTCTTTGTGAAAACTTTCAAATCAATTGATTAGAGTTCAACATATTTTAATGATTTCCTGAATGTCATTTGAATATTGACTCGATATCATATGAATTCAATTGAATTCACAATCTATTTTAAAAAACTGACATAGTATTAAATTTTGAGAAAAGTTTATAGTTTACTTTTCTTGTATATTAGAATACCATTGGTTAGCATTTGTTTCACAACAGACTATATTTTTTCGTTATTCTATAAATATAACAAAATGAGACTCCTAAACATAAAGCAATTCTTTATCTTATGTATGTAATTTTACACTACATCAGTCATTTTATTTTATGGTATATGAAAATTTTTTTTATTGCTTTTGTCAAATTTCATGACTAAGATTTATATACCTTGTAAATGCGAAGAATAAATATCATTACAAGCATATACTAAATTACTTCGAAGGTATTTTTTATGGGATTTATTATTGAAATTCTCCTAACGCTTTGTGATTCTATTATCTTTTTTGATTCTCTAGTATCATTTATTTAGTTAATATTCTAGTTCCATTTAAATATTAAAGAAACAATATACTTTTCAGTTTCGATGCCAGTAACAGATGAAAGTCTTACGTTTGCACCAATTAATAATATTTTTATTTCTAAAATAATATTAATTTTTATAAACTATGAAAATGAGTGAATTTCTATTTGACATCAAATAAAAATGAAGTCATTTGTGTTTTAGTAGTAAATATCTCTCTCTGACCAAATAATTTGTGCATAAAAATGTTTTTAAATGTATATTAGGCTATTTAATGAAAATAATGAAGAATATAATAATAGAAATATTCAATTATTTGCAGTGCATCTAAATACAAAGGAATCAAATAATAACGTAAATTATATTATATATATGAAAACAGAGAATACAATTATTTTATTAAAATGTACACTAAAAATAACATAACATGTTATTTTTATAAAAATAACATGTTATTTTTATTTTCTTTAGTAACGTATTGAAACAAATAAAACATTAAAAAAACTAGATAACATTAATTCATTTTTAAAGAACGGCTAGCGGAAAAATATTCTTTTGAATCTAAGCTTTTTTAAATCTTTAAGATTTCAATGTCACACAAGAATTTCTCAATACTTTATTTGCAAAGTTTTGGATCGAGACCAGAAGAAAATAACCGAAGTGGATTTTTAAGCACATTTGGCGGATCTCCAATATCGATCCATAAACATTGCTTTCTCTTGGGGTTTGAACACAATTCCTTCATACTAGAAATAAAAAGCGAACACAGCAACATCTCGTAAGAAAATCTCTAATCTTTAAGAAAGTTGATATGCATTCCAATCGTACGATTGAAAAAAAAATCATACAGTAGTTCAATTGTCCAATAACAATATGTTACTTTTGTGACATCGGTTTATTTTTTTAAAAAAAAGAATTTCTTTGATATTATCTCAAATATGGATGTTACCTTGAGAATGCAATTGCAATGATAGTTGTTGCAGTGCAGTTAATCTGAAACAATATAAGACAGTTAAAATTTTATATTATATAATTCGTGTGAAAGAAGAAACAAATTGTGTTTTTTTAACGTAAGTAGAATGATAATTTTAACACGTTGTTATTTTCTTGAAAAAGTCAATAGTGAAGTATAAAAGCATTTTATGAAAAGAAATTTAATATGACGTGAGCTGATGTCTGTTAATAATCGAATAAATGCAAGAAATATTGAATTCAAGACTAGCTCACTTTTCTAAAAATGATAATCTCGGAAAAAATATTTTCTTATATTGCTGACTGGCTAGCCAACATATTAATGCTAAGTAAATCCCTTTATAAACTATAGGCGCAGCTTGTCCTTATTTGGACCTTGCGCCATAAAACCCAACCACTCAACCAACCTTTACAAACTATAAAGAAATTAAAATTAGTATTCTGCAGTATATTTCAATTAAATTTACAATATAATGACTTGTAATATTAGTTGCAATCTTTTTAACTTTTCTCATGTTTTCTTGTATATTCAATTAAATTGACTCTTTTATGATGTATAACTTATATCATTTATTCTATATTTTCTTACGTATTATGTAACAGAATGTTTTGAAAGTTATTATTTCTTTCGAAATTTTCTTATGTTCTTTTCAGAAGGAAAAATAATTGTTTTTCTAATTTTCCCATATTTAATAAAATTTTTAATAATAATAATACTTATATACATATGCTACATATTACATGAAACATATTTTGTATCTTGTTACCAATATTTATCCTTACATTCTAAACCAAGAAAAAAATTTCTAATGAAAAATATTACTTTCTTAGAAAAATACTACCTTAAATAGAATTTTAATTGCTCAAACTGAATGCGCTTACACCGTCATGTATTTAACTATTACTCATTTATAATTACTATTTATTTTGTAAAGTATTTGAATAGCAATTTTTTTCATACTTGCAGCACAGTAATGTTATTAAAATTTAAAATAAATATATTTGTAAAAATTTATGCTGAGAAATATTTGTGAATAATTTATTACATAATAATAAAAAATAAAATCTACATAGCACAATTTAATGATTCATTTTCATTTAATGAATGCAAAAATAGAAATTATATATATTTCTTACTATACTTTTGTAACAGTTAAATTCTCATTTCGTGAAAATCGGTTCGAATATCTTCTATCTTCCATATTCTTTTCTTTTATTTAATTTTAACTTGATATATTTAATGATATTTAGTTTCAAATCAACAATAAAAGTATAACTCTGAAAATAACATTTCCCAGAATAACAACGTTTAACGCAAATCTTAAATTAAGATTGCCTTTTATTTTCCCTGATAGATGTCGCTCCCGTCATCTTTTCCGGAATCTTCATCTGATAATCCAAGAGGCGAAAGCAGGAAATTAGATGTTATTTAGAAAAGTGTATCCCCAAATGATGCGGCTATTAAAGAGGTTTCCAGCAAATGCACTTGCCACTCATGTCGATCTGATATTTTTGGCATCTTTTCTTTTCTTTTTTTCTTTCATTCAAAGCATTTTTCTGAACTCCTTAGGGTTGCCTATCAGATCGTTATCCCGAATTCTCAAAATGCCTAGCTCTATTTTTGTGATGTTACCTTTTCATCGCCATTTTTTTTATATAAAAAAGGATTTTATTTTGTCTCAGTTCCTTCAGGGTTTTGCATAAAGAGTATAAAATAAAAAAAAGAACAAAAGCATTTTTTACTCATACATTTTCTTTCTTTCTGCATTATCGATGAACTTCTTTCTTTCAAGAACGATACCTTTCGTCGGGTAAGGCTATGCCTGCGGGCATCTAGGAGGAGAAATAATATGGGGTGGGTTTTTAAGGTACCCTTTCATGCCCGAGTAAAGAAAGATGGAAATATTATAGATGGGAGGACAATGTTCCTTATTCTGGTGAAAACTGAGTTATCGGAGAACTATTTATCATGGTAAATTTCTTCTGTGTGCCCGGGCAGATAATGTCCCTACTCTTATAAGGTTTTTTCTCCGTCATAGCAAGGGCTTAATGGGTTTTACCCTAAAACTTAGAACAGAAGAATTTTGTTTTCGAGAAGATCTATTCTCAGTTTGAATAATTACATCTGCACTTCTTTGAGAGTTGCAAATATTAGATATTGCTGAATTGCAGAAACTTTTTTTTTGTAGAAATACATATAAAGGGATTTTGGCGATAGTTCTGTGTACGAAATTACATTATAATAATCAATAGTTTTGAATTATTCCTACCCCTTAAGTGTCTTTTGAAAGAAGTCCTGCTAAGAAATATTTTTATCTGATAATTCCTGTATATTTCAGTTTAAGTTAATCACATGATTAAAAAAAGTTAGAAAATTATTTAAATTTTATTTTGTAAAACTTTTTTTTAACAGGATGTATTTCTCTCAAAACTGGAAAATTTCATTAATATTTCTTAAGAGTATTGTAAATAGTAAAATTTAAATTTAGTAATCAAAACTTAAATTACAGGTCTAAATGTAAAATATAGTTTTTATGAATAAGCAATCGGTATTTTTCTAAGTTACACTGAATTGAAAAGGCAAGATGTCTATGTCAAAGTATTAAAGGGGAGACTGCAATAAAGAAATGTGATATGCATGTGGAAATGAGATAATTATATTTCCATAAAATAAAAAATATATGACAGTTTTTATTAAATATACTTTGATTAAATAAGAAAAATCTGTTTTTTTTTTAAATAAGTTATAACAATTTTTGAAACATAATCATTCAATGTGAAAACATTAATAACTTTCTCGGTTATTTGATATTTTCTAATTTAAGAAGTGAAAAAATTACAAAGCTGTAAATTTTTAAAATATTGTGTTGGCCTACATAAATATTTTTTCACAATACAATGTTTAGTTACTTAAATTATATAAGTACAGAAAATTTGTAAATACAAACATGCATTTTCGATTCGAATAAAAATATTTGGTTGCAACAATACGTAATATTACTGGTTCTGGTTATTGCTGGTTATCATTTATAATAATGGTATATTGATATTATTAAAATTTTGATTTTTTATTCAAAATTAATATAATTTATATTTTATAGCTTAATAAATTAATATTGAATTATAATTTTAATGCATATGAATTTATTTACACTTTCTGTTTCCATTTATCAGAACTTTAAATACATGAAACTTCTAATTCTATAAAAGTCCTTATTTCCTATTTCTGAAAATTTTCTGTGTTAACAATACATTTTTTGTGTTAACATTTGTTAAGAGGCAAAAATTTTATTTTAAATGCATGATGAAAATAAAAGTTTACTACTCAACATCTTTTGATAAAACTTCAAAAATTAAAAGTACTTCTAGATTTTTGAAATATACAGAAGTCTTTTTAGCTTAAAGCTGACTATAGCCATTACGTCTAATAGTTTTTTTTTAAATAAATGGTGAATTATTTTTAAAAAAGAAAATAGGAGGCATTAGAGAAATATGTCTCAAATAATGGGCGTACACCAAATAATTTTAAGAAAATTGAAGTGCCGCGTATTATCGTCTACCATGTTTCTGGCAAAGTTTGTGAAACTGCTTGTTTTAAAGATTTTATCTGCTTATTTCATTATATTTACTTTTAAGAAGAACACGAAGAAAAGAGAAAAAAATTAATTCCTAAGATCTGAAAACAAGATATTTGTCTCTCTCATTATATTAATTGCCAATTAATTTCAAATTTTTCTACATAAATAAATTTATACAATTCTATAATACAATACAGTATAAATCACCTTAGAAAAAGGAATGGAAAACCAAACACGATAATGCTTACCAGATTAATTAACTCAACTTAACTGAAGTCTTATAATCAGAAAACACGAAGTTTAAACTTTAGATATTTAATGAAATTTTGTTAAAAAAAATCAATAAATATCATTTAATAATTGTTAAGGTGAAATATCAATTTTACCAAACGCACCACTATTTTAGCGGTGTTATGAACACTTTTGTCAGACACTTTTTATAGAGATTACACTAGAAATAAATTTATAAACTCAAAATGTGTTGTTCCTAAATATATTTCTCATTTATATTTTTCCAAAATTCATCAATATATCTTAAAAGTCTTATTCTTTGAATACTTTTCATTTTACTTTCATTCATTTTTATAAAGTTTATCTTTAAGATCAAAAGAATATTAAATAAATTAACTATTAAAAATTTTATGAGTTTAGTAAACACAATGGATTATGTAAATATTATATCCAAACAAAATAAATTAATAAATAAGAAATATATCTCGGCATAAGAAAATCATGAAATAAAAAAAGCAAATGTGGTAAAAGAGGATTAGATTATAGATTTATTCATTAAGAGATATATCAAAGATAAATACATAGAACTCAATTGTTTTAGAGACTTACTGATTCAGCAATAAGAGAAAGCGAAAATCGTTTGATTCTGTATTATTTTGAAAACAGAAAAACAAATTTTTCGATTCCAGTAAACCGCGTTCTAACTTTCCACCACCACAACAACAATATGGAGAAAGTATAGAAAATTTCTGTTTTTTATCTGAAATGTTTCTAAAGTTAATTCGATTGACTAAGTTTTTTTTCAACTTTATTGAATGAAATCGATTTTAATTTTGAGGGAACATCTTTCTTTCATTTTTCTTTATAGACTTAAACATGAGTTTCGTATTTACTGAAGTGAGGCGATTTTATCAATAAAAAGTAAGTGAAAAAAATTGAAGAATGAATTTTAATGTTATATATAGTTTAATCTTATATTTGTGGGTGTTTTTATAAATGCTAATACACAATATTTTCTATTGCTCAGTATTAGGACAATATTAATACTCGGTTAAGGAAGATTAGAGTTAGTATTTTGATTTGTTTCAATAGACTTGTATGATTTTTTATAAGTATTTTTTGCATGTTTTTAAACAAAATATTAGTATATTTATATAAATTAATGTTTTTAAAATAAATTTCCTTAGTAATATGTTTTTTCTGTTTCTAAGTTCCATGAATTATTTTTTCATTTTTTAAACCCAATAGTTAGGGTATTTTTTTCTGAAAGTTTTGCATAATCACTGTCACATTACATGCCTATAGTTAATTTTATAGAGAACTTTTTAGACAGAATTATGTTTCAAAGCATTATTTACAAGAAATACTTGTGGGAAAAATTTTCTGATTTTTTAAAATTATATTTATTTTTGTGCTTGTAAAATACAGATATAGAAAGGAATTTTTATTTGATACTAAATTCAAAATATGTGTTAAATGTTTCTTCAAAGCAAATGAATAATTTCATAATTTTTAAATCTTAAAGTGTATTCGTTGAAATAATTATCAAAACTTTCATTTTTAATTAACTGTCATCAATTTTAAAATAAAAGCATTGAAGTTAATAGACATGATGACAAAAAGGCACATTTTTTGTATACTTACAGATCGTATTCCCTTCTAAAAACAGTTTCATTCCCTATTCAAAATTGGAAAAAGCTTTTTTTTTGATGTCTGTATTGTAGAAAGCAAAAGATAATCGCAGTCATTAAGATTTTGTGTTAAAAGCAGTCGATTATATATTTATGATATAATGACAAACCAGTCACACAAAAATTCATAGCAAATTTTAGTCTCGAGCTAAAGTATTAATAATATAATATTATCGTTACTTTTAGTCAATAACAGGACAACCCTCTTATGAAGCTTATCTACTAAAACAAATGATCTTAATGTATATTATTGTACTTTAAAAGGACCACAGTTTAACATTGTTCTTAAGTCAGAATTATTTGTAAATTTTTAAAAAATTCATCACAAATTTCACTTTCTTGCTTTATTTTACATAAAAAATGACGATAAAAATCAGTCACAAATTTTTATAGATTTAAGATCTTTTATATTTAAATGCTATAAGCATTAGTTGCACATTCATTTCTTATTAACTTCTTCAGGGGAAAATTTGGTTTCCTCCTGTCAAGTAAAGATAATTTTTTTGTTGCTGTAGAAGATAATTAATGAATACCAATCAGAAATGAATTCCAAGTCATTACCAACAAGTCAATCACAAAACATTTTAAGGTCATAGCACTAATCATCAAGCCCTGTAACGTAATGGTAAAGACTCGTGCACCCAAGCCACAAGTGCGGTTTCTGTCTTCGGGTTGGGCAAGATCGACTCAGCTTTTCATTCCTGCAGTGGATTGATGAAATTGAGTACCAAACATGTTTGGGAACCAAACAATGGGCGTTTCGCATTAGGCTGACCACTAACCGGGACACAAGCTTCGCTCTCCAGATCCTTATGCCCAGGAAACTGATATGGACGCTATAGGCCTTTGTCCCCATATGAGTTTTTATGCCCTGAGTTTATCTTATTTTTTAATTTAGCACTAATCATAAAATTGTTAGTTTGACAGCTGAACGTGGAAGCATACTTTTGATGCATAAATTAAAAAAATGTAACTAAATATAAAACATTCTTTAAAAATATAACTTTCAAAGAAGCTATAAATAAAGTTCTAATTTTTTTATGCAAATTAAGAATTGTGTGAATTGTTTTACGGTTGCCACTCGGGTTCATGAAAATCTTATAATCAAATCTTTTTACAGTCAATTTTCTAAGTGATAGAACTAATGATGAAATAATCACATCTATTTGAAAAGAGAATAATATAAAGCATTCTAATCTTTTAGAAAACGAGTCGTCTGAAAGGGAGAATTGAGATCTTTCCTTTGAAATCGACTGGTTAAGGAGTTTTATGATACATTCTTAACATTTAGACATTTATTCTTTAAATCATTTAAGATTTTACTTCTTTCTCATTCGATAAAAAGTATTATCACAAATATATTATGCATATCGCATTTTTTTATTAACAAGCAATTTTATATTCTAAATAAACATGACTTTACAAATTATGCTCGGTATATTTATCAATTAATATAATCCAAATTATATAAAATTTGAATTTTCAGGTAGATTCAAATTTATTAATATTGAAAAACTGAGTTATTATTAAAATTATAAATATAATACGAGTTATTTTTCACCACCAAATAAATATAGCTTGATTTACCAAGAATGATCATATTGCTAAGAATAAATCTAACATATATTCTATATTAATTACCTTGAATAAAATAACTCATATATATAACAAATATAGAATTCTCTACCTCAGCAAACAGTATCGCAACACAATAACTTAACAGTACATTATTACCGGCATAAAAATGAATATCAAATCCATATATATATTTCCAAACCTGGCTTTTACCTCTAAATGTTACCTTCTTTTGGAAATCGAAACGTTAAAAGACCCAGAAATGCTATCTGCACCATTAGTCTTATTATGAGAGTTTCCATCAGGATTTCTACGGCAAAGAAAGATAATCTTCTGTAATACAGCTGAGAAAAGACATTTTTTGTTTATATATATTTCCTCGGCTTTTCTCTCTAATCTATTTTTTTTACGCTTGCATGGCCTTTCGGATTTAATCCGTGGCACAAAGAGCTAGCCTGTTCTCTTGACATCTAAGGAGACGAAGAGAAAATAAATAAAGGTTACATGACGTTTAAATGACTGCAAGTAGTATAAGGAATTTTATGATATAAATGAGTTATATATCGTAAAATGTTCGACAGATAATAGTAACTTTTTTATTGATGATAGTGTTAGACATCTTTTCTGTTTGTATAACATGCCCATGCTGTTCTTGTTTCAGACGATAAGTCTCGTAAAATGTTTATTTCTCACTTTTTTCCATTCAAATATGTTTCATAACATCTCTTTGTCACGTATTTTTATCATTTTATTTCTTTTCCATTATAGTGGAAGAAACTTTGCTCTAAATCTGTTTATACACTATCTGTTAAATAGTTACTTTCGTAGTTAGTTATAAGGTAGATTTTAAGTTTTATTTGATCTCCTTGATCGAAAAAGAAAAAAATATTAAAATTTAACCTGTTTGAATTTAAGAATGAAAGAAAAAAATTATAATAAGTTTTTGTTAATTTTTTTATCTAAGCGTTTTAAGAAATCTGATATGGAACTATTGAAATAGACATCCTTTCTATCAAATATTTCGTTACTAAGGGTTCCTACTTTAATTTTCTTCTTCTTTGAACTGATGCCTTACTCCAAGCACTTTTAAATGCATACGCTTATTTATATATATTCTATATCTCATGCAAACATGTATCTTTGTAATACATATACTTGTTTTCAGTTTGCTTTACATCATATGTTAATATTTTTTCCTTGATACAACATTTGTAAATTTATATGTATAATATTATCATGTTACATATTTTGTAACAATTATTTATAGTTAAAATATTCATTAATTAATATTTCTATAGCTTAAAGAATATATATTAGGTTGGGGAATAAGTTCGTAGCGTTTTTACCAAAAACTTTCATTTAAACAAAAAGCAATGATTATATCAATAAGTTAATCAATTATATATTCGCCGTTGCTGTTTACAACCTCTTCCCACATCTCGATCCATTTGTTAATGCCGTTCCGCCAAAAATCGCCTGGTCTGGTGTCAAAGAAGTTGTTGAGCCAGTTTTTAAGGACTTCTTGGTGCACAGGGAAATGCTCGAAAAGAATGCCACAGTCAGCAAGGAGCTCTACATTGCCCAGCTACACCACGTGAAAGAGGCTATTCGACTGAAAAGACCTGATCTATATGGTCAAACTATACTCCTTCACGACAACGCCATGCCCCATCTTGAACAAGTCGTCAAAGCCGGACTCCAAGAGCTCGAATGGGAGGTTCTTCAGCGACCACCGTATTCTCCTGACTTTGCAACGACTGATTACCATCTTTTTCGCTTCTTGTCAAACCATATGAAGGTCATCACCTTCAATAACAAAGAGGTCCTTAAAACTGGCTGAACAACGCCTTTAACACCAGACCAGGCGATTTTTGGCGGAACTGCATCAACAAATAGGTCGAGAGGTGGGAAGAGGTTGTAAGCAGCAATGGCGAATATATAATAGATTAACTTATTGGTATAATTATTGTTTTTTGTTTAAGTAAAAGTTTCTTATAAAAATTGCTACGAACTTATTACCCAACTAAATATATATATATATATATATATATATATATATATATATATATATATATATATATATATATATATATATATATATATATATATATATATATATATATATATATATATATATATATATATATATATATATATATATATATATATATATATATATATATATATATATATATAGATAGATAGATAGATAGATAGATAGATAACATTACCATTATTATGAGATATAATAGCAAAAACACTATTGTAATGTAAAATATATTTAATATAATATCTAATTGATTAATGAAACACCATCTAATGGTTTTAGTTGGCGTAATGTGCCATGAGCATAATATTAAATTTTTAGTTTAGTTTCTAATGCATTAATTACACATTAGTTTAAGTTTTTTTGTAAGTAAATGACTGGGTAGTCTATGAGTGGAATAACTTTTCACTTGAGACTTTAAAATTTTTATGTCTACATTCTTTTATTCGCACTTATTACCAGCAACAGAAAATAGTTTCATATAAAACTCTAAGCTTATATTATTGTATGTTCCATGCTGAATAAAATAAAATAGCTTTATTTGTAAAATAAATATTGATTACATATATTTAGATTTCTTATTTTATACAGTTGCCGAATATATATTTGAAAACACATTTTCTTATTTAGTTTGGTTTCATTTAAATCAAGTGTTCTTAAATATTGTATTAAAGTAAATTTATGTGCTTCTCTTACTATCATATACAAAATTCAAATATATTCATAACTCGAACAATCTGAGAATAATTAGGAAGTTCTATTTGGATTCAAAATGATTTTAGTTTAAACCCACTTTTTAATAAGATTTTACAATTATTTTTGACTTTTCTAATTTTCATTTGTGTTACTTCAAATTTATCCTATATTATAAGAAAAATATTATAATCATTTATAAGATAATATTGCTCCTTATGACACACAGTATTTTTAAAATACTAAAGTAAAATCAAATTTCTTTAAAATGAAAAAGCTTGGTTAGGTTATCACAGGTCGTTATACTTACTTCTTAAATCAAAATCAACTTGATCTCAAATAATGCATTGAAATGTTTAAATTTAAATTAATTTCATTATAATTTTTACACTATTTTTCATATATTTTTAAAGAAAACAATTTTAAATTAACGAAATATTCTCATATTAAAAATTAGAACCTTATTTAAATAAAGAGTTATACCATTGGATTATAAAAACACATGGAACTCTATTGCAAAACTATAATTTCATTATTTTCTAAATTAGATAAATAAGAAAATTCTAAAATAGAAACTTGCTATATAAAGCTATAACACCATATTTTAAAGAAACATAATCATTTAACTCTAATATTGCTTCTTAATAATTTGAATAAAAATATTTGCATAATAAATGAATAAAAAATACTAAGTCTTATTTCTAAGGAATGAAAAGTTATGGGATTCTTTTATATAAGTAATCGAATAAATATTTTTCCATGAATAAGAAAGAATTGGCAATAATAATAAATGATTTACGTTTTTTCAAATTACTGTCACAAAATTGTTTTCTTTTTCCATTTAAATTTGAATGTTTTGCTTCTAACTCCCCTTGTGAGAAGGGAGAAATCTGAAAAGAAAAATGCATGATATATACTGAAATTTCTCTGGCAAAAGAGAAATACCTGTAAAGATTGAGGATTAATTTCTCGTATTGGTATGGACTGCGAATCTATTTTCCCCGTTTCTTTAAAAGTAAAAATCTAGAAGATTAGATTTTTCGAAAATAAATTGGAAAAATTTTAAAATTGCCGTCTTCTGAATAAGTTGAAGGACTTTCGCAGAATGCCAGATTTTTCATTAATATTTTCATTGGCGAAAAAAAATTTAGAATTCTAATATTAAATTAATTATAGGGCTTAGAAATGATGGTCTAATGAAATATATTTTTTACAACTTCATTTTGAATTTTATTATTTAATATTAAGATTAGGCTCACGAAACTGGAAATAAAATACTTTAAAGGTCGTGGAATCTTAATTTTTATTTTAAAGATTATTTTTCATATTAGAGAACTATTTTTCCTTTAGAAGAGAGAAAAATTGATTCTTCTTGATTGAAATATTATAAGAGTAAATTAATTTGGAATGTTATGGAAAAAGCAGTATCCTACAAAATATAAAATCTCTTGATGTTTAATATGAGGAATTCGATTTGAACATCTATAAATTGCAAAACTTATAAACAACTTTAAAATGCACATCTTTCATATACTAAACTCATATATAAACTCATATAAAAAACATATAAAAACTCATATATAAAAGGTAAACACTCAAATCAAAATAGCTGCAATTCACTTTGGCATGGATGTTACAAATTATTGTGGTAGGTTTCAACAAATGTCTCATGCAAAATCGGAGCTATAATCAATTAGCAAATAATTAAGCAAAATCGGAATATTCTGAAAAATTGGTGTTTGATATCAAAGTTGTTTTTCTATGTAAGCTCAATTGTATTCTGTCGGGCTTAGATCCGGTGATTTATGTGGCCCGGTATTCAGTTAGAATTTCTCACTATGCTTTTTAAACCATTGAAATACAATCTCATCTTTGTGACATGAGTGTTGTCTAGCTGGAAAGTTTCATTTCCAGTTGGGAAGACAGAAGTAATTTGAAATAGCAACTGATCGTCAAGTATGTTTGACTAATCTGCAACATGTATGGTCTGTTCTATTAAAACTTAGGGTCTCAAAATCAATTCATGAAATCATCCCCCAAAGCATAATACCGCCACCACCAGTTTGTGTGTTACTTGCAGTATATGAGAGCAACTGTTCTTAAAGACAACGTACTTCAACTCGATTATCTATGACATAGATGAGAAATCGTAATTGAAACGTTTAGGAAAGTATCTTCTACTAATCCATGATAAATTCTCGATGTTTTCAACTCTTGTAAGCTTATTTGATGATCACTTTCGTTTAACAGAAGCATACTTGTAAAATATTTGCTGGGCACTCCAATAATACCCACGAAATTATGCATTCTAAAAATATTGCAGATATACCATATTGTATTAAGCTATTGTATGAGTAACTTTTTTTCAACGACTTTTCTTTTTCATGTAGAACACTCACTAATTGTTTTCTTTTAATCTCTAAATTTTCCTTCGTTTTTCTGATGCATAAAGTCCAATCCCTTGTCGTCTATTAACGGTTCCACCCTTATTTAACCACTTTATAAGAATTTTAAAAATGGCATATCGTGAAATATTATCTAATATATTTAATAAATTATTAATATATCTAATATCTAATAAAAATTATAAACTACTAATCTGAAATTTTTGAAATACTAGCTAAATGTCTTCAGACCCATACAATCTGTTCTCTTATATAGGAAGCTTTTCCTACCATTTACAAAATAATTTTTTCCGAATTTCCAGCTCTACTAGCTTTTTACTTTTCATCACTACAAAGGTGGAAGTAGTTGCACCTTTATATAGTACTACATTAAATCAAGGCGTACCATCGTCAATCCGAAACTTCGTAGTCTTCGTAATTTAGAAGCAAGGACCAAACAGAAAACCTCGAAACTTCGCCTAATATTAGCAGATATCATTTCACATTGTGATCACGATATAATTAACATGCTCTAGACATCATTAGTCAACGCGAGGAATGTTTGCCTGAGTCGGGATTCCAACTCATTACTTTCAAATAACCAGAAAATAACGTAGTCCAGCAGGCTAACGTGGCATTTGCAAAAGTAAGAGTGAGAATGTGATTCCTTACCTTCTGTAGCAGCAGATAAATATCATTCTCACTTATTTTTGTTGATCTGTTACCAGTCATTAATATCGCACTACCTGCCATTTCGATGATTTCATTCAAAAACGTGAAATTTGGTTTTCAATTGTGTATATATATATATATATATATATATATATATATATATATATATATATATATATATATATATATATATATATATATATATATATATATATATATATATATAATATCATGTAATTCAGAATTTTATTCAATGTTAACTTTTGAATTTTAGAGAAACAATTACGTTATTTAAGTTTCAATTATTATAAGTTTCCAGGTTTTCATGATATTTTAATTCCCTTTCAGTAGTTTAATTTATTATCTTATAAAATAAACTGAAAAAGCTAAACAATATTCTTACCAATTAATTACAATATGAATCTAATATACAACACACAAAATTTAATATAAGCTTTCCAAAGTTCTGATGCTGAACTTGCTTTGATTTTAGGGCAAAATAAATTTTATTGAATTTTCATTAATGTTTACGATATCAACACGATTTCTAGAATAATCCTAATTCATAAAGAACTTGCAAACTTTCTGCCATCAAAACATCATCTCATTAGCATATAATAAAGTATCACCTCAAAATTTTCTTTTTTAAGATAATTTTATGCATCTAATATTTTGTAAAAGAAAATTAACAACACTTTTATTTAATTTATTATTTTGTATTAAAGAATAATTAGCAAATTTAATGGAATATTCTAATATTTGATTCACTCATGTGATATATAAATACATTTTATTAGCAGTGAAATTCGTCAGCATATTTAGCCTTATTCTACGAGTAACTTTCGACAATGTCACTTCTATAAGAATTCAGAATATTATTCATATAAATAAAAATTGAACCAAATGCTGTTACTTAAATTCATATAACACCAAATAAAATCTTGGGCTTCAACCTGATACCTGAAAGACGTAACATAACTGATTTTGTTATGTTTACATAAATGAATGTGTTTGCTATCCTTATGTAGATCATTGGGTGTACTATACTTATATAGATCAACGTGTCTTCATTGATATATAGATCAATGCGATTTCCTAAAAGAACCTTTATTCAGACCAGAATGCTTCTGTCTAGAAATATATGATGTTTTGCTACATACTGAAGTAATTTGTCTGCGGTCTTCGCTTGGTCAATGATATTCAGAACTAATCTAATCTCATTTATTGTCCAATTAAATACATGGAATCAATAATTTCGTGACTTTAATTAAATCATGCCATTCTGCAAGAGGTAGATAAAGGAATACTAACTTTACTACCATTTCATACAGTGCATTACTTAATAACAATCTGTCTAAGTAATGGCAGATAGTCTCATCTCTACAAATACGAAAGTCATACATGTGAAAGTTGCTTTTCTATTCCTCTTGGCTGGTTTCGTATGTTTAGCAACTTGCATTCGCTTTCTTGCTCCGGAGGGTTAACTGAATACATAGCTTAAAATGGAACCTAAATCATTACAAATATCCACGCGTGATTGTGTGAATCGAATTTATGAGCTGTTGATTCCAAGGTGATTTAAAATTCAAGGTGACAAGATATTGATTATCTGATAATAAGCTAGTGTAGAAAACTGCCATTATCAAGAAATAACAAAATTGTGAGCACTGAAAAACTATCCAATATCTGTAGCTAATTGTCATGCTTTTGTGAGCTTAACAGGATGTGTGTACTTAAAATCCCTTATTGATCTTTTAAAATCTATATAAACAAATTTTTTAGATAAAAACTCATTAAAATTGAGCTATCTTTTATCGGCCCTTATGAAGAACTCTTACAAATCTGAATAATGCCAGTTTCTTGTTTGACAACCTTCTTTTCGTAATTCTGAATTTTGACTGTTACTGTATATTTTTTTGTAAATTCATTTATGTTTTCAATGAATCATAACTTTTTTAATCTTAACTGGATATAAAAAAATAAACATTTTCTTATAATGCCTACACATTTCTGAAGCTTCAGAAGTATACAGGCATTAAGCAGAGTATCTCCTTAGAAAAATGTATTCAAATATACACGTGAGATGGGAATAATTTTTTTATGATTATAAGAATAAAACTTAGTTATCTACATTATCCAATTAATTTAATAATATTTAACTATCTTCATCAACAAATTCATATTAATAATGTAAAAAAATAGATACAAAACAGCTTTTTAAAATATAGTATTCAAGCATTTCAACTTAGAAAGAAATTCAATAAATTTTTTCAACTTTAACTAGATGATACTTCAATTAGGCTAAATTATATATCGTTTAAATCATTAAAATTAACAGTAGTTTTAATGATACACTCGTTTTAACGACATCATACAGTATAAAAAAGGTACTTAATAATACTTTAAAGCAGAAAAATCTAGTAAACACTATTAAATAAGTTACCTGTGTGCCATTTTATATGAAGAAAAATGTGATTGGGTTTCGATATAGTTTAACTTTTGCCTTCCAAAATAAAGTCCTTATTGTAATTTTTATAAGAACCAAACTAACTAATTAAGCTTCGTTTCTGGATAACAAATCTTCTTTAGTGATAATTAACGGACTTTCTTTGGACTAAGATACTTAATACACGATCCTTGAAGTACTTTATTGGAAATCTTTGTGTTACTAATTTAGTAAAAGAGATTGAATACACCAATTATAATGAAAATTAACCTGATTACTAACGATAATTGATACACGATATTTATATGAATTTTGCTGAATATTAAACTTAAGTAAATGAAATAATTTTTTATCCTGTAATGTAAATTGTGAATGTAAATTTTGATTTTAACTAGTATTTATTTTTCTGAAATCAAAAGCAATTATTGATGATGTTGCTACTTTTTTATTATGCTTTTGTAGCGTTAGTAGCAACCTAAAATTTTAGAATGTAGTTACCTATTAATACATATTCAATCGTAAAACAAATATTGATAGTTAGAACAAAAGAAGAAATTTGAATAAAATTTTTTGATTTTGATGATTTTTTTATCAGTTTTTAATTTATTTAGTGATTATAATTTTGATTAGTTTTAATATACTTGATTCTTTAATTTACTGATTAAAATAGATTAAATGAAATTTTTTTTATATTTGAATATTTACGTTGTCAATTGTAATTGTTTGAAAAAACTCTGGAACACAGTATCTTAAGTTTTAGACTAGATAAAATTGTTTTAAATAACTTTTTATCTAAATGTTTGAGGTATGAAATCCAATTCTAAGAAAATAGATTAAGATACTTATTCTAAATTTTTATGATGCTCAAGTGATAAGAGTAACATATTTATAATATGTAATGGATAAAGTTATAATAAATAATAATATAAGAACATTGTGAATGGTGTTATATTGTCATAAGGTTTAACATTTAAGCGAAAAACATGCATTACTGCATTTCATTCAAATACATGATGAATTACAAGAGCCCAATGAAAATGGCTTTCGTTCAAATATGACTTGTCAAACATTCATTAAGCAATATGTTTATGATTATGTACATTGTAGTTGTGCATTAACAAATATATATATTTATATACATGGGTAGTAATTAACAGGTAGAAAATATTTGATAAAAATCGAATTTAAATCTATTTGAATGTAAAAAAAATGCAGTGAAAGAATGAATAGTGTCATTAATGTCTGCACGTTGATATTTTCATTGATAAAATGTCTGCACGTTGATATTTTCAAATGATAAAATATTTATCTACTGCGCAGCTATAAAACAACATAAATACGAGCGATGAGTTTTCAGAAAAGTTTATAGTTTTAAAATATCGACCTCCTCATCATAATAATTAACACAAATTTTTCATCAACTGAGGCAACCCTATCTTAACTGTTGCAAGTACCCTAGTTCTGTAGAATCTTCGACATCTACTCCATATCATTCAGTCAATTTATATTTTAAATTACACTAACTGTGATATCCCCATCATAAATGTTAGAAACTCTATAGTATCAAATTATTATTTTGAATCTTTGACATCTACACTATAAGTGAGTCAATTTATATTTTAAATAACATACTAACTGAAATAACTCATCATGATTGTCACATATTCTGCAGCATCAAAATATTCAGTAGAATATCTGCCTCACATACCATAACTGACATATTGCGCTGATTTTGTCTTGTGTGCAACATATGCTCGATATAGAGTTTTACATTCCTTCTGTTTCTTATAAAGGATTCAACACATTGTGTGACGTGGTATATTTGAATAATTTTAAAATTAAGGATTTATGTTGGACTTTTTAAAACAGATAGGTACTTATATGAATTATTGGATCATATTGAGATACATGTTACATGAAATTCAATGAAGTGATAATATCCATTGCAAAGTATGTGTGAGCTCCATTTATTAATAAATTTAAGCAGAACTTTTAAAGGTTTAAAACAGTCAATTGTTTAAAATTCCTTTATAAACTCTACTTTTAATTTCATTTCAACAATACATTATTTCGTTTCATTTATTTACAAAAATATTTGTTATTTTACTATATGTATATAGATATTGCAGATATTTATATTACTTTTCACTTTTGTTTTTGTGTTCTATTTTTTAGAACCATTCAGGTACTTTATAATAGTTCATATATAATTAGGTGATGTTTTGATTAGCCTTTTCTAATTCAAATTAAAATTAATAAAATTTCAAGATGGGTGTGTGTAATTTGAAAAATAATAGTAATTGTCTTGCAAATGATGTTAAAATTCATAATCAAAATGAAGCATAGCAGCATTAATAAATAAAACAATATTTTTAGGAGTTATTGCTTATATAATAGCATATTTTGACTTAAGTATGTGCATTATCACAAAAAAAATAGAATCTCGTAACTATAATAATTTTTAAAAGGAAACTAATGATTTACGTTTAAAAATTTTTGAGTTGACATTATTTCAATTTGCAATTTAAATAAATGTAACTAATATTTTATAAGTGATATACATTAACGTTTTTGTTATTTTTATCAATTAAATAAATGTTATTAAAATTTAAATAAATTTAATTAATATTTTACGAGTGATATACATTAATGTTTTTGGAATTTTTATTGAATATTTTCACTCTTTTCATTATTTTAAAAATTTTTTATATTACCACTAATTAATAAATAATATATGTTTTACTTATTTTAAACTTTTCGTTATACTATAATAAACTTTATTAATTATTTTGATATTAGTTTAGATTATGATTGAATATCAATTTATGATATATATTTGTATGCAGGATTTTGAAAATTATAATACGCTAACATATAATGTAATGAAAACTGACATTTTAGCTCTATCTTTTCGTAAAATTTTTATTTATCGTAAAATTACTATCGTTTTTTTATTTATCATAAAATTTCGTATCTTCTAAGGAATATAATTGAATCTTTTTTCCAGAGTGCACAAAATGTATCTCTCAAATTACAGTATGAGGCGTAAATATTTTTTCTAAACGTGTTCTCAAAATAGACGGAATTAAAAAAAATTACAAATTAATAAATGTATGAATATTTTTTCATGAGGCATGTTTCATTTGATTCAAGGTTATTTTTTTATAATCATAATTTCCAATTCCATATTTCCTGTAATTTAATTTTAGTATTCCTTTTTCTTACACTTATAAATTTCTACGCATTTTCAATTCAAATAAGAGATATTCAAATTTGTTTTATATTTTTTAAATTTATTTTTAACAAATCGCATAACCTAATAAATAAATTATACAAAAATGTGATTTTAATCTCACCACTTCTTACAGTTGAAAAAAATTGTGATTTCCAATGATATATATATATTCACTTTACATGTTTTGGAGTTATACACTTTAATTAAGTTTAAATACGAAAATACCACGTCAATATATTTGCCTAAGATTCTTCTTTTGGTCTTTATGTAAAAACTTATAAATCACTAAATTTTTGATAACTTTGTGCTGCTATAAATATAATTACACATATTTAAATATCGAATATTAAAAGTGTTGTAGACCCTGAATGAATATAATAGTAAGCAATCTGTATGCTCGCTGAAGCTTGTGAATGAAAGTGTATAACATAATGAATTATTAACTTTATTTGGTAAGATGATCTATGCAAGAAGATTAAAAAAATCTTGGTAATTAAGATTCAAATGATTAATTTTAAATAAAGATTATTAATGGCTAATATAGTCTATATGTCTTGCATAATCGCTAATAAATCAATTATACAATCAAAGTGAATGTGCGATTGTTAAATTACGATTCAATTTAATAGTGATGCATCTATTTCTGAAAATATTAATATGTATCTTGTACTATGAAAATAAACTTAGTTGATACATATAATTAAGTGTAACTATAATAAATTATATATGCAGTCCTTTCAATAATTTTATATTTATGTAACAGTAATAGTTTTAGAAAGCACTAGTACTTAATAATTACCATTAATTTTTAAAACATATATATATGTATATATATAACATAACATATAAACATATTTTAAAACATATATATATATATATATATATATATATATATATATATATATATATATATATATATATATATATATATATATATATATATATATATATATATATATATATATATATATATATATATATATATATATATATATATATAACATTGATGAAAGAAAAGGAATATAAGTGAGTTTTTAAAGTATGATAGTTATGTGATAGCACACAAAAGTAAATCTGTTCTGCAGTTACGTTTTCAATGGTTTAAAATTTAAATATATTCGAGTGTTCAGTCTCATTGGAATAAAATCTTTACACTACTGTCAGAGTATTTACTTTTCTCCATTGGTTCTACAAGGAAATCATTTGAATATCTAGATATTTTCTCCATTGTAGCAGCTAATTTGCATCCGAATGCTATTCCCTTCTCGCCAGGCGCTTGAGGACAAGAGGCAAGTGAAATGTTCCAGAAAACTTGTCCTTTTAAATCTTGGTTAAACCTTAAAAATGTTAGTTTGAACTAATCTAAAACCATGCTAATCGACGACATCTACTTAAGTAAGTTTCCAAGCTGAATGCCTTTATGTTTCGTCCTTAAGCAAAAATTCGAACTACGTAATGCCTTTAATTTGTGCGTTTCTTGAATTTCTGATTTCTAAATTTCTTTGCAATGTGCAATATAGGAAAATCTTAAATATTTTAAATAAAGCTGTTATTTTTAATCTCATCTTGAAGTGTGTTTGTTTTAAGGAAAAGAGTTTAAAAAATGCAAAAAAATTGCTGATGCTTATACTCTTTAAAATAAAACTGAGTTTTTAAACAGAATTTCTGATAAATTTGATACGAGACTAAGTTAAAACTGTCCTAGAATCCACAACATTCCCAAGATTAATATCATGGGCTAACATTCGCGACTTATATAATTTAAATGGTATTTCGTACTAGAGATTTGCTTAAATTTGTAAAAATGACGTTATTTACTTGCAAAAGAATGAACATATATAATATTTTTTGCAAATAGTAAAAATTGAGAGGAATAAAAGTTACAATAATTAAGCTCACAATATAAATGAGTTGATTATATATTAAATAATATAAAAAAGCACAAGTGAATCAAACAAAGCATAGCGCTTTATTAATTAACTATGTATGATGGTATAAAAATATCCATTCACATTTAAAAGCAGACCTATAAAATTAAAATAATTTTATGAAAATCCTTTTCCTTTTATTAAGTATGAATAAGAACTGTGGAATAGAGACATTTCGCAATGGAATCAATGAAAGTATTACACAACATAAAGATAAGGAAATCATTATTGCTTTTTGTAACACATGTCCCAAACTGAAAACCTAATTTAAGGAAATCAAAATAAGTTTAAGATGTTACTTTGAATTTTTTTTATAAAGGGAATAAGGAAAATTACTTTATATCTTTATTTAAAGTAAATTTTTAATGATAACAAAATATTTCAATGAAAGAAGACAAAAAAGTTTTTAAATTAGTTGTCAATCTTTATTGGACAAACAATCACCAAATGTCCAGTAAACATTTCTGGAATTAAAAATTAGCTTATCACATTTTGTTGCAGCGATTTAATAATAATTAAGACTTTATAAAAATAATTTAGTTTTATACTTTATGCATTTACTTTATGCATTTATAATGAAAATGAATAAAATGTCTTCAGTACTCTAATATCGGATTTAATCCTTAAACTAATAAAACATACTATGATTAGTAATGCTTAGTTTTTAAATTGTTTCTGACAAATGTATTTTTGTTATACATGTGAACGTGATTGTATTTTGTTGTTCTATATACGTATAAAATTTGCATACAGTTTCTAATGTTTTATTGTATCCATGAAATTATATATATATATATATATATATATATATATATATATATATATATATATACATATATATATATATATATATATATATATATATATATATATATATATATATATATATATATATATATATATATATATATATATATATATATATATATATATATATATATATATATATATATATATATATATATAAAATCTAATTATACTGTATTTTAGAGGTGGAAAACATTTACAAAAAATTAGTAAAAATTACATCGATAAAATTTTACTTCATCAGAAACAGAATTAAAAAAAAACTTTTTTGAAAAGTGATTAGAAACTAATTTGGTGCATTGTTTTTCTTGATAAATGAATTTAAAAAAGATATTAATATGCCTTAATTCATAATGTTTGTTAACAATTTGTATCTTTAGAAATATTTGCGGAACACTGCATAGTTAAATGTGGAGTTAACAGTTTTTTTTAGTGTGCTCATGTAATATAGGAACATTTAAGATATGAAACAGTAGCCTGTTTTTTAGAAATATTCGTAAGTTAGTCCCCATCTTGGATATTGTCAACATGTATATTCCTGAAATGAGGAGAAACTTGTTTCAAGTATTTTATATCACTATGGTTTTTATTTTAATTAATTTTATACATTATTAACAATTTATCTCTAAAATTAAGGCAATTACTTTGAGAATCACTTTTTCCTAAAACACTAGCTTACACTTCCTTCAAATGTTTTAGCAACACCGTCTTCTGACGTCTAAGCAAGTGTTTTCTTCCGTCTACTACATTTCCCATCAAATAATCACCACTCACCGAATATGTGAAATCACAATATATAGATCATCTTCGGAAAAATGAAAAGACATTTTAACAAAATTATTATTAATTTGATCAAAAACTGAAATACGAAACCTTTCTTTCGTTTTCATCAGTAATAAATAGAAAACTAATAGTCAGTAGAGAAACCTCAAGGCATTTATCGCTTATTTTAACTGGTTCTTCAAAAATTAGTTAAGCAATGACGAGTTAAGCTAGTCCAATCCGTCTTTTTCACATCTTTTTATATATACCAAGAAAGAATTCATGTAAAAAATACTTTTGAATTAAATGTGCTATTAAGGTTATGGAAAAACACATAAATCCGAATAGTTTGAAATAAATAATTAATATTTGAGCGCATCCTTTTCAAAATTCTTTAACCCTAACAATAATTTCCTATTCCCACAGAAAAATTACGAAAACTTCGAGTTAAAAGCATTTGTACTGTGGTGAACTACATAAAAAATAGAGGAAATTTTCATCATTTTTTAAAATATAATTCTAATGCATTCACAGTACGGTACTTAAATATTTTGTGTTTATATTTTGCTGAGTATTTAATTTTTACGAATTAATGAACCTATCTATTTCTTTAAAGGAAGCACTTATACGTCGAAAAATTAGCACAATATATTTTACATATTGGTAAATATTTGTAAAATAATAATGTATTAGATATTTCCCAATTGATTGGTCATAACTAATTGACATATTTGAAATTTTTATGCTTTTGTTTGAAAATTAGATAAATTGGTAAGATTTTCATAATATGAGCCTACATTAAAATAAAAAAAAACAATTCAAACACAAAATAAAAATTTATAAGATTTATAAAATAAAATAAATGTATTAAAATATGCAAAATTCATAATTTATTAATATTCAATATATTTTTAATTTTAATTGTTATTATTTATTTATTTTTTCCATGTTTCATTGAAAAAAAATTATCTATGAATTTAAGATCTTATGATAAAAATATTACATTGTGTATTTTACATTGCATGTATATTTTAATTTTCAACAAAAGGTATTATTTCCTAAATTGTAGAATTAAATAAAATTCGAGCACACATAGCTGTTTCATTTAATGTCAAATATTTAAGCATCTATGAATTTGAAAAATATATAAAATTAGACTAAATAATATTCAAAATAGCAAATTAACTAAAAGAATGTTTAAATGTCTCTGGATGGTAGAAGTATGTATATTCTTTTAAAATTATACGGTACATGAAAAATAATCCTCAATATATTAGTATAATATCATTAAAATATTTTCTGTAGATAAATACTACTAACTTATATATTTATTAATTTTCATTATTTTATATTTATCCCAGTTCTATAAGCAATTTAATATTTTAACTTACATTAACACAAGCAAATGGAAAAATAATTTATTGCCTCTAGATTTTTATTGATTATTGACTCATGAATATTTTATTTGCGCAATCATTTATAACTGCGTTCATAATACTTTGAAACTGCTTATTGATCTCTTCACTTCAAACGATATCTTAAATTCTTCTAAGGCTTAGCTCCAACATCGAGTTTTCCTTAAGTGCAAACGATTCTTTTAAAATAAAAAAAGAACTCTCTAATCCTCCTTTGAGCGCTCTAAGTTGACGCAAAGAAATCGCCTCTATCCCTTTGATGTAGATATATCAAAGCCTTTTTCTCGGTAAAACAACGGAGATCCTTAATTATTAGAGCTTTAATTTTGGTCCACCGGTGCACAAATCTTGTAATGTCGGAATTTGGCAACAAAGCATTCGGCATGATAAATAACCGAGAGATCTCGTTTCCGCTGTTCCAACGGGAACCAGTGGCATACCAGGGACTTCAGGCACTCTAACTGTAAGAGTGTACTGTAATGGTATTAAATTAATTATGCACAGATGTATTTATCATTCTGGAAACGAACGTCGTATTAATCAAATCGTCAAGGGCTCTCGTTGGTAGGATCCGACTCTTTCAGTGCTAAATCTTACACGAGACCGAGATTAATCGCTGTCAGAACATGAGCTTGATTAGAAATATGCCGTGAGTAAGAAGCACAAAAAGGAAGGGAATTAAATGAATTATGCGTGTTGAGTAGGATTTATTTGGCATTAATTCATGAAGAATGTTGATGTGATTTACTCGAGAAATAAAATCTTCTAAAAGTGGTGTTGGCTTTTATTAGCTGTCATTGGATTTGAAAATTTGTTTTAAGAAATCTGAAGTTCATAGGAGAGCAAAGAGAGGGCACAGAAAAATAAATGACATGCAGCATATTCTGTGACGTAAATATTGGAAAGATATTAATTTCTTTCTTAAAAGAAATTAATTTATGAATAAAGGAGCTTATCCTATTTAGAATGGAACAATATATTAAATTTCAAAAGTAAATTTGTTGTTTATTACTCATTGAAAAATGATGGGGGTGTGTGATTTATTATTATATGAAAGAATTTGAAAGATTCTCAGTTGAAGTTAACTTTACTGTAGATAAAAATTAATTCTGCCTTGAGAAATTAGACAACTTAAAATTATAGTGTTATTTATAAAAAATATTAATATATGATAATTTTTTAAATCACATAAGGGAGTGGTAAATGTTTTTATTTCCCATTCTATAAGTATTGCTTAAAAATCCAAAACATCAATCGATACTAATCCTTTCCCTTGATTGCATTTAAAACTATAAATGAAATTTTCACAATTTTATTCAATAAAGTCATAAATGTATCGTGATATTGTTGTACAATGACAAATAACAATTATTAGTACTTCATGTAATATGCTTTCAGTAATGATCTGTGACGAAATTAAAAGATTCTCTAAACTGTTAAAATTATTTATTCTTATAGCATATTTTTTAAAATAGTTTATAAATGTTATAATATTACGTGTGATAACTCATTGCGTAGTTTTACAATTTTAGAAAAATCACAATTTTTGTAAATATATTAATTAACTATGAATTTCTTTGAAGTTTTTTGCAAATAAATTTTTAGAGTAGAGATATTTAACTTTTTAAATCTCCCTACCTCATTGGATTAGCTTAATTCTAAAGGCAATTTTTTTATAAAATTTTTATGACGATAAGTGTAAAATACATCCATGTAAAAAGTTGCTTTTTAGGTACATGAATTGCATTTCCTTATTTGTTCTTAAAATGTACCAGTTTTATAAACAGTAAATCAAGAAAGCAAAACTTATTGAAACTGAGGTATAAAGTTTTATTACCATGTTTAAAGCATGAGAAAGAGACAGGACGGATATATATGCTGGCGTATTGATTTAATTTATTGCAAATTCCCAAATTCTCCAAAAATAAAGTATTTTTGGAAATGTGGTCATTCAATAACATTGGGTTATCATTTACTGTTACATTTTTAGGTTTACAATTAATAAATTACTAAGTATTAATATCATTTGAAGACAGAAAATAATTGGAAAATAGTATATTTCACTTAAGTTGTACGAAAAAATATAAAAAATTCAATGTTTGTTTTATTTATAGTTTATAGTTTGTGTTAATTTTATGTTAAATTTTTGAAAAAAATGTATAGAACTAATTTGAAAAATTTTATAGAATTTTTAGGAACTCTACAAAATTGCTGATAAAATTTGTCAATGCTAAAATTTGAAAAGAAAGTGAATATTTCTGTAAATATCTCAAGCAAATAATGGATTTGGTATTGAATGTGATTCATACATTCCATGTATATTTTTCTAAAAAATAATGATGTCTCAAAAGACTTTACGAAAAACGTAGCAGAGTTATCAGTTGAGAAAAATGAACAAATGTTATGTGGGGAAAAAATTAGGAATTTATATATATAACACCCGCAGGAAATAAATTCAAGTGTGAATATTTGCAATATGTTCGGAATTGCTGAACATTCCAATTTCACTCAAGAAGATTGAAAAGCCACAAAATGCCTCAGAAGATTGAAAGAGAAAAATGGGTTATCGACTGCAGTTGTACATTTTGGGGGTGGACGGTAGGTGGGCGGGTTTTATGGAAAAATTCATAGACGAGAGAAGTTTGTAGAAAATGGAAAAATCTATTCATACTGTAATCTAGAAAAATACGAAATAAAATTTTTTAAGTCACTGTTTGTCTTATTAGAAAATGTTTTAGTTTACAAGATAGATTAAAATGATAATTTAACTGCGCAATCCATATTGATTGACTTTAAGAAGATTACGTTAATTTAAATAGAATCACATTTGGATTTAAATAAAATGAATTAAAGAGTGTATATTCTTAATTAGTTAAAATAATATTTAACTTAAACCCCGCTTTAGAAAATTTCACCATTGAAATATTTTGCTTACTGGTTGAAACTAATATAATTAGTCTTTGTATAACTTTATTTTTTTCTGACTGTCAATTTTTGCCAATTTAAATCAGTAAATAGAAAAAAATGTAGCTTAGATTTTGTGGGTGTGACTACATTTAAGTAAAGATCTGAACTATTGAGCAGATGTTCATTCACACACACACATACACACACACACACACATGGAGGGTTTTGAGATCTCACTGCAGAACACAATTTTCTGTTGCATCAAATATCGAACACATTATATTTCTGGAAAATAGAGTGTTGTTTTTCTTCCAAGCTATCTATTAATCGTTTATTTGTTATATTGTGCTCAATTTCTGACTTATCTCCATAAATTTGATGCGGATTCTTAAGATTTTGCATCCAGGCCTTCATAAATCGCCAACAAAAAGTTAATAGATGAAGATGAAGATATTCAAATTTTATTTTCCGGGAATAAATTAAATATCCTGATAGTTTCCCAGAATAGGCAGAAAATGTTATGCACAATGACTATAAGCTGATGTTTCTAACACTGTAAATGTGTAATTCAGTTACAATTTGGAACTAGGTTTTTCCATTGTTTTGCAATGGAATTATTTGTTCAAAAAATGGTAAAAAAATATATAATATATTAAAAAGATGTAAAATATATCAAAATAATTTAAGAGATGAAGGAATTATTTGTAATTTTAGTTTCTTATTAATTTGTGATATATATGAAATTTGTAATGAAATTTTGAAATAATAGTCATTTTCACTTGAGTTAAAAATATCACAAGATTTCATTATGAAAATAAATCAGTTATATGTTTTTAAAACGTTTTGTGTAGAATTGCCACAAATGCTGATAAAACTATTAAAATTTTATGAAATTAAGATATTTGAACATTCATATTAAGAAGACTTTTCACATATCTGATAAATGTTTCATTTAAAATACTTAACATGATAGCCTATTTTTATCATGACAATAATTACTGAAAATAATATCACATGTTCTTACAAAATTCATTTAATATTCTGTCTCTACTTAAAGGTTGTTGATTTTTCAAATGTTTTAAAATATATGTTACTCAATATCATTTATATCTAAAATATGATTCTCATATAAAGCAAAAAAATGAATGTTTATAGATAGTGGAAATCATTTTCGAAATTAAATAGATTCATTCAAACAATAGAAAACCGCACTAGAACTTTTTAGTAGTTAATTTAAATAACACATTTAAGTAGTATATGCAATTTATACACATTATTTTCAAAAATTGTGTTCTTTTTGTATTTTATAAGCAGTTAAAAACCGATAAGTTTGAATAATTTATTTTTCGATGTAGTAATTAAAATTCATGTTACTGTTCCTCAAAATAAAATTATTACATTTTTAATTTCAAAAATTATTTACCTTCATCAGAAAATATTACCCAAAATCTTTTATTATTTTCAGTAAACTGAAATTTTCGTAATTGCATAGACTATGTCTTTATGGTATGTTATTAATGGTACCCATGGGGGAATGAGTGTCACATTCATCACGGGTTTAAAAGATAACACACTTAGAGATCGGTTAAGAAAGTTCATCAGCAGAATAGGAATTCAAGATTAAAATAGTAACACCGTTTTTGGACTGGGGTAAAAATCCGCTAGCTCCAACAGGACTATTTGTAAAGAGGAAAAATTAAGGTCTTCCACTCTTTCGCTCTAATCAAGCGAGAAAACGACTCATTTAAACTTTCCATTTCCCTTGAGGATCATTATTGCAGATCTCTTTTACAGCTCTTTCAAACCGCAGCCAATTAAAAGAACACGTATTAAAACTCTCGCCTGCGTAGGCAATAAAATCCGAACCGGTTCAGATGAGCTTCCTCCACTTTAATTAAATGTAAATACCGAAACGCGCCAAGTTTTAATTGGCAGCCGGCATTGGAACTTTGGGGCAGATTCTATGGATGACTTCGAGATGTGAAAGCAGAAAACCAAATGGAACAAGAGGTTTTCGAATTGTAATTACTGTGCACACTGTGGAGGTGTACCAACGAATATTAGTTATGATTTATTGGGATCTAAAAGTCTCAAATTGGAGAATTAGGGGTTAAGTACTCCCTTGGCTCTTCGAAAGATCTTTGTGTTGTATTAGAGATATTTATATTCTAATGTGAAATTAACTGTGAAATCATTATTATCTCTTCTCTGCTTATTCATTCAGATGAAAAATGAGAATAATATTCGAGGGAAAACTTATCAGTTATAAGGAAAGTTAATATAAGAAATATTAATTTATAAGGAAATTTCGAATATTTCAAAATTTAGATAGCGATATTTAATTATTAATCATTAACTTTTTTAATATAATGATTCATATGATGAGTTTCAGTTACATAAATTTTAAGATGATACTTATATATTAATGAAATAAATAAGTTAGATTAATATAAACATAATGTTATGTAAATTTTAGGACAATAACATATTTACAAGAAAATGTGATTTGGCATTTTAATTTGCAAAATAACACGCTGATTTACATCACAAAAAGGATATGATATATATATATATATATATATATATATATATATATATATATATATATATATATATATATATATATATATATATATATATATATATATATATATATATATATATATATATATATATATATATATATTAAATATGTTACATTTAATAGTACGAACAAATAATTTATTATGTAAATAATAATCAAAAAGTCTTATAACATTAACCTAGAGAAAGTATTTTACAGAATATATTTGTTAATTTTTATTTATTTAAAAAAAATGGATTTTTGTAAATAAAACTAAAACATCTTGTAAGCAATTGTAAATCATTTTATTTTTAAGAGCTACATGTAGATTTATAATTCTAGCAAATAATGTAGTCAATATTTTGAACAATAATCGAGAGTCTTAATTTGGATGCAATCTCTCATGTTAGAATTATAAAAAATTGGCTAGAGCTATATAGACTATATTAATAGAAGCTTTATTCACTAGATAGCAAGCCATTAGGTAGCATGTAGAAAGCCATGGGAATAAAATAGCCTTATCAAGTGACTAGTCACTTTCAATGATGCTAGAAATGTTGATGTTGAGGAGCAAAAGAGGTGGTGTTAAGTCATCAAAAGAAGGGAAAAGTGATATTAAGACCGCTGAATACCAGCATGATGAAAGACAACTGCCTGTTATGTCATTGGGAACTTCAGATAGACATTCCCAAAGGCAAAAACTAAGCTCAGAACTTTAAAAAGAAATGTGAATGATATTATCTAATGATAAAACGTAACACTTATGAAAAGAGTAAAAAGCTTTTCCTATTACTATAAAAACATAATTTTTATAATTGCTTTATATATTTCCCTTATATTCATGCTTGTTATGAAATTAAAGGTAATTAAACAGAGCAAGATAAATAAAACATAATATACTAATTTAATATATATATATATATATATATAAAACACAATAAAATTTAAGGTGTATAGCTTTCAAAAGTTTTTTATAATTTACATTAAATTACAGATTTATTGGTCTTCATTTTTATTGCATATAAATTATTTGAAGTAAAATTTATATAAAGTTATTTGACGTTTAGTATTATTCTTTGTCGATACAATGGTTAGATATAAATATGATTTTACAATCATTCTCACAAAAAATTAAATTTTAAATTTAGTGTATATTTTTAATCAGCAGTATTAAATTAGTTATATAATAATAATTATGTAATGCCTGTTTATTATTATAAAAACTATAAACTACATAAAATTTTACTTTGCAGTTTGATTTTATTTCACAAGCGTAAATGATAAAGTAAATTTAAATTTATTATTTTAATCTAGTAATAAAAGCAAAAGAACAAACTTGTCAAGAATTTAATTTAAAATAAATTAGATAACTGATGCATTTTTCTCAGTGATTATATTAATTAAATTATAATATCAATTAAATTATATTAACAATATGTTATAGTTTGAGCCTGATAATTCATTAAATTCTTTTGCCTTGTAATACAATTCAATTATATTTTGCTAAATCTAATTTATTAAAAATAATTGCGAAATTTTCAGTTTATTGAAACTTACATAGATATTAAAAGTTTAATATTAAATAATTGCTATATATTTGCCATTGCTTATATCTATAGATCAACTATCTCTTTATCTGGATTTATATGATCAAATGCTGAGATAAATACCTAAACACTAACTCTCTTTTACTAACTTCAACATAGAGGAATGCAGGATAATATTACCCAATGCTTTGAATAATCTCTTTCAGCACGACGGTCCTGGCTAGTTGGTTATATAGCCCACTTCAAAAAGAACGAAAATGATATCTTTCATTAACTAACAAGTTAATGCAGAATTATGTTGCATGATTTATAAGCAAATTTAAGATTCATAAGGAGTTTATAAAATGAATAAATTAGGAAAAGCTCATTATTTGGAAACTAAATAATAATTTACATTTCGAATTGCACATGAAACCATGCAAGACAAACTTATGTACATAATACTCGAAAATAAATTTATTGTTAAGCATACATCTGCTTATTTTGATGGCAAAGCATTTGCTTCAAACTTAAATCGATATATTCATGATGACTGAAACTTTTGAAACAGTTGTGTTTGAATTATATGTCACAACAGTCATACATATTGGCTTATTAAAATATAGATAAGTCGCATTCATTTGTTAACGAGTACAATAAATCCATTTTGTGTAAATATTAATTTTCAGAGTGTTTAATTGTTGAAACATTTGAGTTATTAAATCAATGAATACATAGATATACGATACCATAAACACTCATTTGTTATCGTATTTAAGCATGTACAATATTTATTGGATTTAATAAGCTCTTTTGATGTTATAATAAACTGCGTGTTCATGCGAAACGTTCAGCATAGACATAATAAGACATTTATCTTCCTATTAATTAGTACAAAGCATCTTTTGTAATTGTGAATTAATTTGATTGGAAGTGTATAGAGTGAATGTATATAGAGTTAAATAAAACAAATACAGCCTTTTGATGCTATGTTCTCTCACAGTAAAACAATAACTGTACAAAACTAGCTATTCAGAATGATGACTGTTTATAATATTCATGAAAGTTTAAAAAAATTTAACTTAATGTGATCAGTCCTTACGTTGTTTACATATTATTACACATTTAATTAATTCGTAATCTTTGTAATTTTGATATCTTGTGGCATGTGTTTATGAAAAGATTGCGTTTGAGGATGGAAGCTATTGTATTCAGCTGTCTCGGGTAAAGACTGTCACGTTGCTATACAGTTTATATATAGTTGCTATATATGGTATGAAATTCTTTTAATTAAAGAATGAAAAAGTTTGATAAAAAGCTGGTTCATGAATTGAATTTGTTATTTGGTCATAATTGATATTCCAAGCGTTATCTTCGGATATGTGAGAGGTTTTCTAAATCAATGATGATTCCATAATTCTAGAACACAGCAAATGCTAAATTTAAAGGAAATTATTAAAGTTAAAATTTAAATATTAAAGAAATGCCATCTACTTTTTCTTCACTAGAGAAATTTAGTTAAGAAAATATTCATAAAAACTGTCTTTTTTTGTTTTTGATTATTAAAAACCAAAAATTCTATAAAATAAAAACCATGGTAAAACGTTTAGAAATACAAAAATTGAAAAATGTATAAGCTTCAGAATATGACTTATATTAGTTTTCAAGAGCACTTGGAAGAATAAATTGAATTTCAGGAGGTAATTTGAATTAGACTGCAACTCATTTCAGAAGAAGACAGAGCGATGTAAATTAGTTACATATCGATTGATCTCGATTTCTTATAGACAAATGTGTAAAAATGAAATCATATATGAAATCAGGCATTTCCGAAATTATAGGATTTACTTGTGAATGTAGCCAAAAGGAATTAAAACCTTGATTTCTAAAATAGACATTTATTGATAACTTTTATGAAAATGTATTCATGGAGAATAAAAAATTACACAAGTTGCTTTTGATTGTCCCGATTCCATGTGCAATTTGTTGTTTTCCGCATTTATCTTTTATGGTTATGGAAATAATTTGAAAATAACCAAACAAGTATCCAAACATTTGTGAGTGGTCACCAATGATGTACGTCTTTTCAGAATATCATCATATATTTTTTTGTACTCAAGTAGAAACATAAGTTTATAATATATGGGAACTTTAAGTTTATAATATATGGGATTTTTCAAGGACATGTAACAGATAAGGGCATACAAAATAAGATACAGAAAATAAGATTATACTTTTAAATTCCATGAATTGGTGTTCAGCTATTAGTTGAATTCAAATTCGAGCAATTAAAATGGTGTCTTCAATATATCTGTAAGATCAGGTCCAATTGTACCGAAATTGTGCTCATGATTGAACTGAGGTTTACACTGCATTTCTTTTATGAGTCTGTTAGAGTCTGATCGTTATTCGCAGTTTATCTTAGAGTACCACCAAATAATACTCATTCCAAAGTAGAAGCATCCGAGTAAAGATTTTTTTGGAATAATGGATGTGCATATGTATATGAAGAGATCTATGACTACTTTACTTTACAATATCGAGATTAAGTCCAAGAGCAAGCTGTAAGACTTCAGTGACAAAAGTGATCTTGTTTTCATTTTTGTCAATGGGATCTCACATTCCTGTCAAACGGCTATTTGAAGAAAGAGAAGATTGCACTTAGAAAAATGCTGGTGTACTAGCTAAGTATTAGTCTATAAAAAGACTTGAAAAACTGTTAGATTCAATGGCATTTTCTATGCTAATTAGCTTAGATCAATAGAAACCTTTAGAGATTTTGAAAGTGATCTACAGAATGGGTTGATTTATTTAAGTAATTAAGCTCCTCGTATTTTCTGCCTTATGCATGGGTCGTTCCAATAAATAGAGTCAAACATTGTAACTTTGTATTCACAGGAATAGTGCTCAAGTTTTGTGTAAGCGGCACTTTTCTGTTTTTTCTTTAATGATTTCAATGCGACATTATTTTATAACTTTCAGAAATTCTTTCCTATTTTCAAGTTTATGTTTAATTTATTGTTTGGATTTGCCAGTAAATTGCTTAAGTATTTTTCTGTAAATTTTATGTTTTTCTCGATTTTTCACCTTTTTTCACATTTTCAATAATTTTGTAATTGAGTTTATGAATTTATTATGAGTTTCTTTTAAATTTAAAAATATATTATATTATATTATAATATATTTTTAAATTTAAAAATTTAAAATGCGGAAAATTTGTTTTATTTTATAAATAATGGTATAACTTAATTATAATTAATGGTAAAACATTTTAAATCACGTGAAACTATTTATGCATTACAGATAAATATGGATTTGACATAGCAGATTACTGCAGATTTTTGGAAGTACGGCATATATGTTAATCAAGATTAATTTTTTTGGATTAAAAATATTTTTGATTCTCTTCCAGATTTATTTCAGAGTTAAATATTTTTAATATTACTACTCAAATGTGTGTGAACCAACGATACAAAATAATTCAAAAAGCATATTAATTTGTGTGTTTACTTTAACTAGAGAAAATGCAATATATTTGTGATGTAGATAAGTTACAGTTGGAGCTAATGGTCAATTAGCCACGACTTAACCAACTCCGGGGTAAAAATAACTTTAAAATGTGTTAAATCAGTTATTAATATTCATCATAGCATCTTATGCCAGATCTTAAAATTACTTTTACGACATTTATTGGAAAATGAGGAGGAAGGTTTAAATAATACAAACATAACTTTCATAGTTTAAGTATTGAAGCCCGGAGATTTAATAAATGTGCTTCGCGCTCCCAAGGCAAAGGTCAGAAGTTTGATCCTTAAGCTGGACAAAATCGACCACCCCTTTAGTGGGTTGATAAACAAAGAACCAGTATGGTTGGGTATGATAGTACAAACACTAAGGGTTTCACGTTAAGTTGATTTCATAACCGTTACATATGTTGTGGTGAACTCGGTAATTTTCGAAGAATCCCGAGGAAACCCAGATTCGTTTTTCAACTAATTGAATGACAGAGATAAATTCAAAACAAAATACAATAAAACTTAATAATTTATTTTAGTAACTTATTTACAAGAGAAATTTACATTTACAATCAAAACATTCTTGATTAAACAATAGAGATTCTAAAATTACTATTTGTTTTATGACAATTACACATTAATATTATCACTGACTCTGACCAGATTGAGGAACGAGAGATCAGACTCACCCCTTTTTGAAGTAACCGTTGTTCTCCCAACGTCAATGGCATTACCGGCTCAGGATCTCGCTTGGCTTGCTCCTCGCTCATGGGTTCTCAGACTCTGTCGTTTCTATTCTGTTCGTCTATTTGGCGGACATCTGCAGCTCCATTCTGGAAATTCGAGGCAGGGTTCCTTCTGGAATGTGGGTTTATATTTTGTATACAACTAAAATCGTTTTAGCATCTTCTTATGCTCAATGAGAACCCAGTCCTCAATTGTGGACTCCTTTTCTATGTCGGGCCTCTCTGGGACATCTGTGTGTCTTCTCTGTGTTTTGATGCAGTTTTTAACTCTTCATAATTTTCGGCTTAGCTCCTCCTCTTCACACCATTGGTTTTCCAAAGTTCTGTAGTTCCTCCTATACTTCTATGGGATAGGTCAGAAATCTCTCCCCCTCATTCCCGACTGGTCAGATTCACAAATAATACATATCATAAAACCATATACTTTGCCTGCAATTTCCTCCAGATCACTCATCCCTTCCGAAAGGGAAAATTTATTCTTTTATTGCACTTGTTTCATTGTGCCAATTTTTATTACATCCTTTCCTTTATATTATTCCCGCTTAGGTTGAAAGGAAAAGAGGAAACTCTTAAATTTAAAGTGCAATAAAAATACACACACACATTTTCTCAGGGTTTGGTTATGTCGTATTACACTACGACATAATCCTCCCCAAATTATGTTGTGGTGAACTCGGTAATTTTCGAAGAATCCCGAGGAAACCCAGATTCGTTTTTCAACTAATTGAATGACAGAGATAAATTCAAAACAAAATACAATAAAACTTAATAATTTATTTTAGTAACTTATTTACAAGAGAAATTTACAATCAAAACATTCTTGATTAAACAATAGAGATTCTAAAATTACTATTTGTTTTATGACAATTACACAATATTATCACTGACTCTGACCAGATTGAGGAACGAGAGATCAGACTCACCCCTTTTTGAAGTAACCGTTGTTCTCCCAACGTCAATGGCATTACCGGCTCAGGATCTCGCTTGGCTTGCTCCTCGCTCATGGGTTCTCAGACTCTGTCGTTTCTATTCTGTTCGTCTATTTGGCGGACATCTGCAGCTCCATTCTGGAAATTCGAGGCAGGGTTCCTTCTGGAATGTGGGTTTATATTTTGTATACAACTAAAATCGTTTTAGCATCTTCTTATGCTCAATGAGAACCCAGTCCTCAATTGTGGACTCCTTTTCTATGTCGGGCCTCTCTGGGACATCTGTGTGTCTTCTCTGTGTTTTGATGCAGTTTTTAACTCTTCATAATTTTCGGCTTAGCTCCTCCTCTTCACACCATTGGTTTTCCAAAGTTCTGTAGTTCCTCCTATACTTCTATGGGATAGGTCAGAAATCTCTCCCCCTCATTCCCGACTGGTCAGATTCACAAATAATACATATCATAAAACCATATACTTTGCCTGCAATTTCCTCCAGATCACTCATCCCTTCCGAAAGGGAAAATTTATTCTTTTATTGCACTTGTTTCATTGTGCCAATTTTTATTACATCCTTTCCTTTATATTATTCCCGCTTAGGTTGAAAGGAAAAGAGGAAACTCTTAAATTTAAAGTGCAATAAAAATACACACACACATTTTCTCAGGGTTTGGTTATGTCGTATTACACTACGACAACATATGCTTCGCTATATAGGGTGCTAGGTCAGAAAAACAGATATGGGCACTGTACGCCTTGTCCCTCATGGTGATGCCATATTTTGTTTCACTTTATTGTTTAATGTTTACTTTATTTTTTTTTAGTTTAAGCACTGCAATTTCATAAAAATAATAGTATAATAAAGAACAAAAATAATAGTAAAACAGAGGAAAGGCTAAATGTTTTTAATTTGCTGCGTAGAATATTTGTCATTTATATTCTTTATCGTTTTAAGGCATTTCTTTGCACGAAATGTATAGTTAATATTAAAAATGATACGCGTTATGTAATATGCTTCATGCTTTGAGGGAATGAGTTAATATTTTTCAGCCTGAATTATATTAAGCTGACATTTTCTTCTTTTCACAGTCACATCTCATATGTCACGGTTTAATAAGCATGCCATAAGAACTGTTAGCACAATGTTCATTGGCCAAGTTAGAATCCAATGAATTAATTATCTTCCAATTATGAGAACTTAGTTCTACTAAGATGTCTAAAAAGCCTATAATTTGTATCTTAAAATAAATTTATAGAACATATTGATTATTTAATATAATTGAGGATATATTCGACATACAAGCCGTACATATATAAGATAGAGCTAGTAATATGCTTCAGAACTAAGAACTTAATTATTATAAGGTAATCAATGTCGTTAAAAATGTTTGCGATATTATTCTATTAAGAGAACTATTAAAAAAAAGAGATAAAATTAAATCACTACATTTTTTTATTTATAGCACTGTGAAAAATTTATACAAATAACGCGATAGAAAGATTTATTAAAATAATAATGAAAAGACTTCTAGTTAATTGACGAGGGAAATATTATGTCTGTTTACTTAAGAGCTTTAAACTTTTATGCATTTTCAACAAAATATAGAAAAGTGGTGCGAAATATAACCGTTTAACATAACATTTCATTTTCTTATTCCACGTAGCATGGTTACAGTTAAGAGACATTTGACGCCATTGAAACTACTTTGAAAAATTCAGATGAACCCATACATTCTTTATTTGTTTTGTTAAGCGAATACTTTGTCTGTCATCAGGCACGCCGCAGCAATTTTCCCATGGTATTTAGCGGAGAGAATGGCAACGGGAGTTAAGAGTTGGGAAAATATAAATATAAATTAGTATTTGAATACTCAATAAAGCTCTAGTGGTATTAAAAATTTAGGGGAATTCTTGTCTCGGAATTGAAAAAGGCGCAAGTGTCGTCGTATATAATCTCATTAAGTTTTAAAACTTGATATTTTGAATTTCAGATTATTATCAATTAATTATTTAAAAATAAGCATCATGTTATAATTTCAGTGACACCATATAAAATTTATTTTTAACAATAAAGTTAAATGTATTTCTATTACGAGAGAGTTTGCTTTTGACTTCATATAATTTGAAAAATAAATTTTTACTTCTATTTTTCCATCTCACTTAAAATACGGTTATTTATCCAAATACTTGAATTAGATTTTACATTATTATAGTGTAATAAGCATTAGTATTTCTGAGATCTGTTTTCTAATTTATTGCTTCACTCTATTTTTACACATTGATGGTTATTCTCTTTTTAAGGCTGAAGTATTGATGAGTGTAAATATTGAGTAAGTTTCTCACAAAATGATTAATGGAAGCCTACAGTGTAAAGTAAATACAAAATAACACTAAAGCTATATATTTGAAACTAAAGTTGAATTTCAGAACCATTAAAATTTCATTGAGATATTTGACTATTTCGTTCTGAGATTAAGAAAATGTAACGAGTGTTAATTTGAACTGGCAGCTGAATAGTTAGAACTGTGTATTTCGATTGTGCAGTTTGTCGATTCGATAACCATATTAGGAAATTTTACCATAAAATACAGTTTAAATTTATTAGACCAAAAAAATATGCAAACACTTCTTTGTACTAAAATGACACATATCACACTCAGTAACTCACTTACATATTGACATATATGTATATGTGCATGTAGTGTTAAACATCATTCTAAAGTGAAATAATATACAGTTAAATAATTGCTATGAAACTAAATTTATGTACGTATACAGTTCAAAATAAAAGTATCACTAAATAAGTTTTTATAATTTGTCACTACTTTATTTGCTATTTTATATACTAAATTAAATTGCGATTTTGAATTTATATTTTCACGCAACAGTTAGTATGATGCATGTTTCATTCCTATCCAATGTAAATTCCTAAGATATTTTTCTTTTCTTTCTGTCTTCATAAATTTTGAGTTTTTCCTTTAAAATTTTTAAATGTAATGCATTTGAATATTGATGTTTTATCTTAAACTAATCTAAAATATCCTTTATTTATATGATATTATAATATTAAATTACTCCAAATAATAGAGTTTATGCAAACCAAAAGTTAATTAATTTTCCATGAAGAATAGAATTTGTTACAGAGTAATTTTTAAAATCAATTTAAATACTTCGATGTGATTTGAACGATTTTATACTCTTTACCGTGTATTTTATACTTACAATAGAAATTCTATTTAATCTCGAGGGACCTAAACCTTAATACTGCATATATTTTTAAAGCTAAGTTCTTTTTCTCCTATTGAAAGCAACTATTCATTTTGGTATTCAAAGCGCTTTCAAAAAATGAAACAAATGCTTGTGCCAAAAGATTTACAATTCCAAAATGCATCCACTAAATCATCACTGACTGGAAGGCTTAGCTGGGGAATAGTCGAATGAAAACTTTTTTAGAAGGAACAGGTCAGAAAGTGTGGGTGGAGGTGGAGATGACTGTCAACTTGGCAGCTGATGAATCCTAAGTCGTCCCACTTGCGAAGTCAGAGTCAGCCTACCAAAGCGTTGGAGCTTAAGCCCATCTCCCAGAAGATCCACTCAACGAAAAGGTGTGGGGAAAAAAATTCCAACTTTCGTGAAGAACAAAAGAAAATTCTCGAAGACAATGACATTGCTGAAAGCCTTCTGGGCGAGTTGTCGCCTTACTGCTTCCAACCGAAGATATTCTCTGTACTCTCTTTTTCCGGGATAACAATGAACAGTTTATTTACACTTTCTTCATTGTTATTTGTTCTTATCTTTGAGTCAGAGCCTTGGGAGGTAACTATCTCTTTTGCGTCTCCGTAGCAACAGATTTTTTTTCGTTTCATATAATGCTTCTTTTATTTCATTCTAAATTTTTTCTGCACAGTTTAGGTTCCATAAACGTGGAAGAATAGTTACCAATAATAGACACATACATGGTGAAAGGTAGACGTGAGCACAGAAGTGATGTGAAAGGATGGAAAAGAATGTAATGAAAAGATGGCCATTTAAAGAAACGACTTGATTGTGTCTGTTTTTGTTATTTTTATGAACTCTTTTCCGTCGTCGTCAATTTTTATTTCATTACTTAGGTGGAGAATAACAGTTGAAGAAACTGTTTTGCTTCGTAGTATTTTCAATTATATATTCTTTCAAAAAGAGGAGCTGTTTGTTAGTTGGCAGTAAAATATCTTAATTTTCTACGTACTACCTTATTTCTGCTTTCGAATGTTGTGTTCACAATATATAGTTAAATATAGATTTAAATTTAATAGATAAGATAAAATGTGTGCATATTTATAAATATAATTAATAGTCTTAAAATAATTCATGTATTGTTTCTTTATAATATGTATTAAAAATTAACTTAATTATTTAGAAAGGAATACGTAACTTTATTCGACATTTTTTAAAACTTAATTTTTCAAATTTTGTAAATAAATGTTGAACTAATAATTAGGCAGATGAATATGTCGGCAAATGAATTGAAAATATCAGTATCTGAGCTTTTTGCAATAAAATATGTAAAGAAATATTCAGGTAAAATATATGTGAATCAACTAAGTTCTATATTCATTTTATATTACACATAAAATTTTTACGCCTGAAATTTATTCATAAAAAATATGTGAATAAACTAAGTTCTATATTTATGTTATTCTGAAAATTATACTTTGGACTTCATTGTCTGAAATGAATATATTGTAAAAATTTCGTAATCACTTTGATTTTCTCTGTATTAAAAAGTTATTATTGTTTATCTATCATTATTAGAAGCGTATACATATGCATTCATTATAAAACGTTTTTTCATCATGATTATATCTAATTTTATGGGAAATGAAAAAAAAATTAACTTAAATCTTGCCAATATGCACAAAATATTTTCATATTTCATACAAATTTATGGATTTATTTTGTTGGATATTTCGAATCTGGTCAATTTAGAAAGGAAAACTTTAATGAAGTGAATTACTTACTTAATGAGAGAAATGAGAAAGAGATATAATTAAATTATTATTTAAATATAAATCCAATTAATAACCGCAAAACGAACAAATTATATATATATATATATATATATATATATATATATATATATATATATATATATATATATATATATATATATATATATAAATATATATTTATTTGTTTATATATATACCGGGTGATCAACGAATAAGCCCTGATTTTAAATTAAATATATCAACAACAAACATTAATAGAATTATGCGGTAAACGGCACGTTTATTTGCAAAACTGTAAAAATGGTACAGAAGTTTCGTAAATGCAGTTAAAAAATTGCTAACAGATACATTGTTACCTTATTAATAACTTGTAAAACGTGTTTCGAAGTTTAAATTGATCACCACTGTTGGATGGCAAAAAGAGGCTAGCGTATAAATTGAAATGCTGTGTTTATTGAACAATGTGTTTTTTTAGTAATGGAGTAACACGGATTAGAACGCTGTCTTACGGCAACAAGGAGCAGTTTTAAAAAACCGATTCGATGCTCCAGTTCAACCCGATGCGAAAATCATTCGCTTGCTCTTGCCGTAATTATGAACGGACTGGCAGCGTGAATGATGATCGTAAGGGAAATGGTGGGCTACGCAAACAGTAGTTACTCCTGAAAATGCAGCAGCCAAAATTTGTAGAATTGTTCAGCAAATTCCTTAGAAAAGCATTCGAAGAATTACATCAGAGACTGGTTTGAAGTACATTAGTGCACAAAAATTATTGAGAGGTAGCTTTCGGATGTTTCCGTACAAAATCCAATGTCATCAAGCCGTACCTGAAAGCTGTGCGACAAAGGGTTGACTTTGCGAATCAGATTCCTACAATGATCGACAACGAAGAACTTGATGTGAGCGGCATCTAGTTCACAGATGAAGCCCATTTTTATTTGAATTACTGTAAATAAACAAAACTTTTATTTCTGGATTCCGGAAATCCTCATTTCAGGGAAAAGATTTACTGTATGAGCTGCGATATTCACCAGAGGCATTATCAGCAGCTTCTTGCGAGAAGCGAATATTAACGTTACTTTTCAATTTTGGAACAATTTGTCAGCACACAATTAGCGTAGGAGGACCGTCCCGGTATGGATTGATTCACTATAGAAGAAACTCGACCACATTGGACAGATAAAGTTTTCCGCTTTCTTCATGAATACTTTGGGAATAGAATAATTTGCGTTATATTATCTGAAATTCACTTTCACATAAATAGATTAGCCTCCAGATTCTCCCAATCTGATTCCTTGTGACTTCTTTGAGTGGGGCGTATTGAAAGACACAATTTATCGAAAAAATCCCCTTACTCTGGTTGAGCATGGAATTGGCAATTGGTTTTGCATGTTATTCCATTTCCGTTGAGACATTGCAAGACGTGATGTCAAATTTCATTATTCGTTTACACAACCTCAAATGATTGATTTTCTAGATTTCTGTGAAGTTGGGTTCCTGCCAAAACCTGTAGCCAGAATACCAGCCATTGTTGGAGATCACCGCTGTCACAAGCCTCGCCATTGATTCAAAGAGACATTGAATGTGTTTTGGGGGTACAGCAGACCAACCAGCTTCCATACGTTTCCAAAGTTGATCTGGTGTGGCATCTGGGGATAAAATCTGGGTCAATCATTGAGCAACCATGGACTACATGTATCAGCGAAAAATCTTGATAGTGAGCCGGCCAGGGAAGCAATTCATTCTGATGATTGACGAAGAACCCTTGGACAATGCGAGCTGCGTGCGGTCCCACATTATCCTGTTAAAATATGGCTGTGGGCAAGCCCAAAGGTTTGGAAGGACAAGTGGCTCTAACATTTTGGACATGTAGCGCTGGCTGTTTAACGTACTGGCAATACGTACTAGAGGAGTGCGAGAGTAATATCCATACCACCGCTATACCATAATACCCAGTGCATAACGCAATTGTTCAGCATCTTCTCCCTACGGTATCTCCAGACTAGAATGCGATCATTCTGGTGTTGTAGAAAGAAGCCTGACTCTGTGGTTCTGCATCAAGGGTAGAGAAGCAATAGACATCTTGCGCGCATACCACTCTGCAGTAAAATGGGTCGAAAGCTACGCACAGACAATGGATGAGGCATTACAGGCTGAATGTGTTGTGCTAGGGTACGTAATGTGGCTGAGCGATCCGTCACTGCCATGCCCATGATTTGCCTGTCATCACGTGAAGTGGTGCACTGAGGTAGATGCGATCGAATACGTCGGTCCGTCGTACCTTTCTGCATCCAACAATCAAATATCCGCATTACAGTTTTTTGGTTTTCTCCATCACGACTACCGATTTCTCTGAAAGATAATCCACAATTTCGGTAAGGCCACTATCCTTCGTCTTTCGAACTCGGATACTTGTTCAAAAATTGATCTCTGTTTTCTACAAGGCTTAATTGATGATTTAAAAAAAACACACACACACAATTGCCGAATACTACTTTGGCACTCCAGGCGCGCTTAATGTGCATTTGCACTAAAATTCTAATCATTTGCATACCTCACCTCCGCTAATGCATGTTGTTAATTTCATATTATTTGCATGCTTTTTTCAGGGTGTTGCAATTACGATGGGCACATAACTGTGTGTGTGTGTATATATATATATATATATATATATATATATATATATATATATATATATATATATATATATATATATATATATATTAAGCTGTATAATTTTTTATTGATAGTATATTATTTAATTAAAATAACGAACTATTTTTTATTTTTGTGAGCAATTGCAAATTATTAGAAATCAAATTCTTGGTATTGAAACTAGAGAGAAGAAATAGAAATTATTTCATATATACAAAGGATTTTTGATTTAGTAAATAGTTAAAATATTGTATTGAAATTTCCAACTGTCTTGAATAAGTATTTAAATGTAATAATTATAATTATCTCTCTCAATCACACACATACTCACGCATACAATCACATATTCAATAAAATATTAGTATATTCATATATTTGTCAAAACATAAAATATTAAACTGTATTTACTACATATGATATAAAATTCAAGAATAAACAGTCATTTCTAACATTTTCAAATCATTTTCAATTTAATAATATTTTAAATAAGTTTTCTAACTATAAATATATATTCGTCACTTGAAACATGATGTTTTCTTATATATATGGTATGAAAAACACTTGGGAATTGAAACTTCTCTAAAAATTAATTTAAACTGTGAAAAAGATTCTGAATTATATCAGAATTCGCAAGTGTTTGTGTTCATCAATTCATTCAAGAATTATTTTATTAAACACTCTTTTTGAGAGATTTGGCATTAATAAGGAATTATTTTGGGAAATAATGCTTCGTTTTTAATGTATTTAAATAACTATATCTTTAAGATTACATAGTAACAAAATTAGTCGAACAAATTTAAGCGTACTTGAAATAGAATATTTCAAAACAATTATCTAGGGGATTTAGAAAGGTTTTTTTATAAATATTTTGATATATATTTGCATAAATATTTAAGGCAATTATTTCCTCTAATATAGAAATGTTGTCTATTAAATGAGAAATTTGAATTAATATATTCAAATGTTGAAGTTACATTTTTTGTATAATTACAGACATTTAATTGAAAATAAGCTTTATTTTTTGGAAAACAAAGTACTTATTGTGAAATTCCCAAGAATTTTGAAATTTGTATGAAAGATATATTAAAAATGTAAAAATAGATAGCCGCAAAGGAAATGGGAGCAATTGCAGCTATTATATATACTGACAGTTAAACAATTCATGAAGAAGAAAAAAACAAATTAATACATAATTTACTAGGTAGGTTATGTTGCATACATTTTTGAAAATTTGTTAGTGTAACAAGAAAATTATACACAAATATTTAGTCCACTGTAGAGAATAAAGAAAAACTAGATTTTTTATATACAAAACTAATTTTCGACTGATTTTCCCAGTGGCAGATTTTTTTGTGAGAAGAAACATATTTTTTAAAGATGCTAAAAATTGCTTTGGCGATTGCTTATGGAATTGACGGTTTATGAAAGAAGCAAAATGGGATCAATAGGAGTGATATGAATTAATTTACATTTTACTCGACAACCTGAGTATTCTGAACAAGAAAAACGAATATTTTGTCAGACAATCTAGATAATCTTTACTAACGGAGGAAATGATCCCTTAATCTATCAACAGTTCTGAACATTTTAAAGGATGATGACACCCACAATCCAAACTGAAGAGTTTCTTTGTACAGAAACATTGTTTCATGTCACACAGTTTTCAGACGGTTCTTTGAAAAATCATATTTGTCGCTGCTATATTACTAAGACCATGTCTAATGACACGACACTATCACCTTCGTTTGCAGTGGCTTCTACAACAACGAACTCGGATCGTGAGAGAATATCACTGTATGGACTTCAATGATGAATCAAATAAGCAGCAATCAAATAAGGTTTATTCAAACATTTTAAATTGGTAAACAAACGAATATGACAAGTAAGATAACCTGGGGAGTCAATATTAAAGGCGTTTATCGTTCGAAGGGAATTTTAATGATTCAACTATATGTTTGAGGAATTTTGCAACCAATTATGATGTTGATCATAGCACATTATCTAGTCATAAAAAGCAATAAATATGCTTGGTCACACGCGAAAAAAAGTTTCGAGAGATTATATGAAACAAAGGGAAGCCATTTCTTGGTTGACAGACTCATCAAACTGAGTCCAATTGAGTAGTGGTACAGCTTGTCCTTATTTGGACCTTACGCTGTTAAAACCAACAAACCGACCATCCAATTGAGTAGTGGGATCCTTTGGTTATTTTAAAGCGCTACATGCCGCAGGATCTATTGCTCCATTTGCAATAAGTGAAGATAAACTTGACACAGGCGAACACAAAATTTGTATGTCTCATTACCTTATCATGTGATTTCTCGTGAAAGCGTTTAAGTTTCACATGGAGTTTTCCAGTAAGTTCTCATTAATTTAGTTTTTTTCACTGTAAAAATTTTTCCACTTTGATTTTGATTTTTTTTTCATTTAATGCTCATTTTAGGGTGATCTACTTTGTTAACATGAATATTTTTATATGAAAAAAATTGAATTCGTTTGATGACAGAAATTCTTTTAAATTTATGGACGTGTTTATTTAAAAAAAAAAAAAAAACATGTGAAATGCACCTATACCATATGATTCCGATTAGGTAATTGACTAACTTTCCAAGGAAATTCCTTTTATCAGATAATTGTTTTTTAGTTATTTGACTGTGATCAACCTAAAATTAAATCCATTTTTATTTTCTTATGCAATCTAATAATAGTGAAAAATAAGTCGCCTACTAATTTAATTGTAATTGAATTTAAAACCTGTATATATTCATTTAGAGTATTTTAGATTTATTATATGGAACATTTTATTATTAAGTGTAAATTTAATAAATTAGAATATAATCTCGTGTGTGCCGTTAAATTCATAATAACGTAGTAGAAATAATAATTTATGTAAGCCTTGAAAATGTTAAAATAACCTTTATACAGTACAAACTAATCTAAACTGTGTAAGACTATATTTTGCATATATGTTTGATAATTTTTATTGTTTTGTTCGACTCATATATTTTTATTTTCTGGCACATTCCTAGTTTTTTATTTTGTTATTTTCAAACCGAAAGAAATTACTAATATCCAAATATCCGTGCATAAATTACCACACATCTTAAAGACTATATAATTGTTAAGAGTTGTATGAGGTGGCACGCATTGTTATTACAATAAATGTTGTCAGCAGAAATTTGAAACCGCTATCTCTAGATATTTGCCTTATTTAAAGTGTTGTCTTTATTCCGTCTCCTTCTAGTTGATATTCCGTTATATTTATACACTCTCAGCATTAAATATTCGTATGGGACCGATAATTGCTTAAATGGAGTTTAGAGGACGGGTTATATACGTAGATACAAGTTATGCAATTGGAATTTCTTTGAATTTAAGTTAGAAAGAGATAATCGTCTTTTATTATCACAACTGAGAATAAACCAAATGTTGATTTAATTAATGAAAGGAAACCACATGCTTATCTTCTATTTCCTTTTAGTTTAATGTCGAAATAAAAATAATGAGTAATCAAATAAATACTCGCTCAATAACTACTACTTATTTTAAAATAAGTAAATAGCGGAAAATAAATTTTATAAAATGAATAAATATGATCCACAAAATTAAAAACAATTACCATGCGACATTTATTTTATGCTTTTATTTTTACTTAATCATTCATTTCATTATTTATGAATTTAAACAAAAATGGTAATTGCTTTATGCTTACTCTCTATTTTTGCTAACTTTCAATTTTTCTTTTTGAATCTTTTTCCTGATCGTTATTTTCTTTTTATTGATTAATCGCAGAACTAGCAGGAAAGAATACAAAAACAAATCCTTATAAGCGAGTCGCTGTTCTTTAATAACCTCTAAGTTTATTAATGAATTCATATAATTTAAAAGAAAAAATGTTTATCAGATTTCTATCGCTTTCTGCTTTATCTGACAAAAAAGTTTTATACTTTTTCACTATTCTTCTTTATAATTTTTAATAACGTTTCTTTATTGCTATTGTCTAACGAAAACATTTTTCAATTCTTATCTTAATTTTAATATACATTGGAAAATGGCAAACAAAAAAATTTTCCATCATAAAATTTAACTGAAATTGTTTAGTTTTTCACAATTAATTGAATTATTTTTAAGCAATTAAGAATGAAATATGGTTCTTTTTAAAACAAAATTAAATTTAAAACATAGGGAAAAAACTTAAAATGCCATTTGTAAAAAATTTACAAATTTAATTAATTCGTTAGAGTTAAAAAAATTTAATATTATTTTAAGTGAGTGGAAAATAAATTAAAGGTTTACTTTCAAAGCCTTTTCTCTTTGTGTGTGTGTGTGATTATTTAGTGATATGTTGCCCACCATTATGTAAATAAAGATGTATATTTGTATATCTTATTACATATAATATAAGATGAAACCTTATAATGTTATATTGTTAAACAATATTATTTTGTAAGTTTTTTCTTATCTTTTTATTTCTCTTATTTTCAATGGAAGATAATTTTTCAAGAATAATGTTAATATAAAAAAAATTCTCAATCAAAATGATCAATAAAAAACATGGTTTCTTAAGACAGGATTTAAACTTCTATCAATATATCTCGTTTAGAACTGCCATTTCTCAGTCAATCAAATTATTTTAAACTTATTTCTTTAATTATTCGCAATTACTTTATGTGCATTCAGTTTTGGTTTGTACTTGATAAAGTGTAAAAGATCATTTTAATTTTAAGTAGTATTTCGCTAATCTTAACATGTAAATCATATTACGGGGTGAATAATTCAATTGTAATTTACAATTGTGGATTTTCATAAATATTACTTAAGAATTCAGTAATATATTTAAAATATTCATGTCTACAATTGTGATTAGAGGTTTTTACATTCAGTCTTATGGAAATTGATTACAGAGTTATCTGAATATAAAAATATATTATTCTGTTAGATTAATGCAAAATTATTTCCTGAATTTTATGAGACTTAAAGGAAACTTATTTCCCATAGTCAATAATCTATATGAAGTAGTGCTGTTAAAATCTAATATTCTATAAAGTTGCAAAAAATATAATATGTGATAATATATTAAAATAAACTGAAATATATATTATGACATATTACACAAATATTTTTTAATATTTGAACATTTCATGTATTTTGATTAAAAATATGCTTTTGGAGACAGTATAAACATTTTATAAACTTATAAAAATAGTTTATTTCAATTCTTACTTATATTTTGATCTGTTTATATATTTTAGATGAGTAAAGTTATGGAACAAATGCCGTATAATCCATGCGCCAAATTCTGAGATTGGCTTTTTTTTGGCGGATTTTCTAATGTATCTGGGAACCTTGTTTTTGTTACGTCATACATAAGGAGACCTATAAGAATTATGCAGAAAATTCCATTTTGGTAACCCTGGTATTTATGTCATCGCCCATGTCACGATACGTCATCTTGGCAACATTTCTTCATCGCCAAAAAATTCAGAATTAGGAATAATGGATTATACGGCACCTGTGCTAAAGTTATTCTCACTGATCGAATCTACATTTGCAAAAAACTGTATTAATTACTATTTTTTAAGAAAGCAAAAAATTCATGAAATCTTTTTATAAAAGAGTAGAATTAAAAGTAATTTTGTTATTTTATTTACTTAATATACTCTTTTTTTGAAATAAATAAGCTTGTAAATTTCCTTTAAAAGGTGTCAAAACAGTTTAATTACAAAGTTTAGCTTAAAATCGTCAGCTATTTATAACTAATTTGGTCATGGTTTAATTATAGCTATTTTACCTGATTACTTGTTTAATTACGCCTTTGAAACATAATTATTTGCTTATGTATAATTATGGTACTCCACAAAAATAAAAAAAAATTAAGGATCTTAGTTCTCCATTATTTTCAAGATCATTTTCTACCTCACACCTTGAATAATTTTCGCATGAAAAGCAAAATTGAAGCCAATAACGATTTACAAAAGATATTTACTGTGGCACCAAATTATAAGACATATAATTGAATGTAATTTACGATGAAGTATTTTCCTAAAATAAGCTATAACAGCCACTCTAGAAGTCAGCAATTAAAGTGCCATAATAGCTTATTTTTCATTGCCAATCTTCCTACGCGTCCATAACAAAACATTAATATCAGCCGAGTAGTAGCAAAATGGAAAATTACCTTTCATCTAAAAAAGCCTATCCAGCGCCACCTAGTAAGTTCAAGCTTAAAATACAAATTAAATATTCACGAACTCGAGAGTTTGTTTAATGTATACTTTTCTTGATTGAGGAAAGATTATCCTTTGAGAGGAAAGTTCGCGTGGTCCAAAGCTTGGTGCATAAAATATAACGGGTGGGATAAACGCTTATTTTTCTTTTGGAACTTGACTTAAAGTAGGGAGACTATAAAAAAAAAACTCGAATGCTCTAAACAGAATTTGAGAGTGTTTAAAATAAGTTTAGATTTAACCTTTCAAAAGAGGAAACGTGCTTTTTAACTGAAGTGATGCTCTTCAACTTTCTCCAAAGAGTTTTTAGAAAGAAGAAACATTTAGATTTTTTGAGTGCTTTAAAGTCTTAAGCATTCTTAAATAAAAAATGCCATTATTTGATTAAGATAATGAGTTCAAAAGAACTTGTTTGAACTTTTGTAAGGAAGCAGCATCTTTCTTTTCTAATTTTTATTTTAAAACCATTTTATCTTGTTGACAGATTATTGATAAATCTGCTTATTTCTTAATTCTATAATTTTGAAAATGGATTTAAGTACCCATACTTTGCTAAATTGCCTTAAAGTTATACTTAACATATTTCAATTTTCTTTTCATATTTTGTTTTAGTGATAGCCAGCTCTGAAACTTTTATCCCACCAAGATCTGGTTTTATTATAAATATCAAGACACTTGACTAAAGTCTAGAGTCTTGAATTAAGTCTAGTGTCTTGACCAAAGTCAAGTGATTTGACTAAAGTTAAGTATTGTCTATTATGGGTAGTTGTGTTTAAATAAATTACAAACATAATAATTATATTAATGTTTTTATTGATTTTTTAAAATAAAAAATTCAATTTTTGGATTGATTTTTCCATTAATTCTTTATTATTATGAATATTAAGTTCATTTCTTTATATTTAATGATTAAAATATTTATTTAATAATAATTTGTAGATGTTCCTTATGTAATTATAATCAATGTACTATTATGATTTCAATGTGTAATTTTTGTCCCAATTTGATATTTTGTGTAATAGCATTGTACGGAATGAAATTTGGCTTTCAACTTTTAGTGATTCCAGGACAAAGTAACTTCAATAGTTACCACCTACAATTTTCTTGTAAATAATGTATTTTCAATTGTGCGGATCATGCACTTAAATTTCTAAATATTTAAAATAAGACTTTTAAAATTGTTAGAAGTTTCTTTAAAAACAATCAGCTGAACTATAATCAAAATTAATTTAATTATATACCCATTTTTTCTATTTGTTAATAAATTTAAATGTAAAGTGTGTAAATTTCATTTTAAAATGCTTAATAAAAAATTCATTTTACATATCTGTTAAATTAAATTCAATCTGGAACTTTTAATAGATGTCAAATATAAGCTATAATAAAAGCACCTAATTCAGTTTGATTATCAGGAGTATGGGCCCTCACACTCGAATGTTTAATTTTTTAATGCAAATAAGCTTTTTTAAATTAATGTTGTAAACTGTTTTGAGAGTAAATTGTAAAGCATTGTTTGGAGTGAAATATGTAAATTGAGAGCTTTAAACTTATTTTATATTCTGAAATTGTCGCAACAATTTTAGTCAAAGATTCTTGCTGAAGAAACCCCATTCTTGCATATCTTGCTTCTGTGTTGCTTCTCATTAGAATTGCACAGTGAGTTATTGATGCAAGTTGATGCTTCATTAAAAATAGTCATTATTTTCAAACAATTTGGGTAGGAAAATTAAAAGTAGAAGCAATTTCTACTTAATAATGAATGAAGAGGTAATATACATCTTACATCTAATAAATTACATTTGACGAATGATTTTATATATTTCTATTAAGTAAAGAACCTGATAGTAACCCACGTACTTTAAAAATGTATTTTGAGATAAAATGTGTCTAAATGCGCATTCAAAAATTACTTTTTCTGTTCCAAAAGAAACGCTTATTACTGGTAATACTACGTCACCATTGTTTGAGGCACTTTTAGCAGACAGGTGAATAAACCAGGGATAAAGTGATTGAAATGAGAAGAGTAGCTTGCTTGATATACACACTCACATACATATATACATAACAGTGTAGAATAGCCCAGGACTGTAACTAATGATTAACGGGTTAAGAATACTCACCTATTACCATGGGATTCCTAATTTTGAATGTCGTTCAGGTGACAAGGTCACACCTGAGCCGAAACTCTTTATTTAATGAGGGAGAATTTGGTTACCTATACAAACCTTCATTGTGGCAAATGATAAATTTTGATTATTTTACGGAAAGCGTCATGGTGTTACTGAGCCACTTGGTCTGTGTGTCAACTCACAGATAACAAGCGTCCAATTTACTCTTGTAGAACTGTACTTATAATACAGTGGACCACATTTAACATTTATGGCAAGTCCAAGATAATCTTGATGTTACCATATTGAGCAAGATCATTATTTGAAAATAATAAGGTCGCCATTGAGTCCAGACCTCAGGCACCACCGTTTGTTTTCATTTGAGAGAGAGTCACGAGGACTTCAAAGTAACATATTGTTTCTCCGATGAGTCATACTTTTATTTAAGCAATGAATGGCTATAGAAGTTTGTCATATAACATACTGATTGTTATATAACAACTGGTAAATGTCAGACCACACACAGTGTGAATAGCGTATGTACTTTAGAAGGTGCCTATGGTCATCTGACTTCTTCAATTTCTCTTCAATCAAAAATGCTTGGGACATGACTGGATTATTTTTATTGCTCCAATCATTGTGTTCAGAAGATGAAGTGTAGAAATTGGTTGCGAGAAAATGTAAATAATCTGTACACTCCTCGAGTCTGCTTCTAGTTATGTTGATTTGCCACCAAAAATGTTCTAACAAATAATTTAATAATATTGCATGAAGATGCTTGTTTGTCAATTGGCATCTTTTATCTTATATTTCTGATATCTGGATAAGATTGCTTTCGAGTCAAGAGAAAAGTGATTTTTGTTTTGATCGAGATAAAGTCACTCGAACTTCGCAGTAGCATGTTTCAGGTTTTTCGGATGAATCCTGTTTTTGTTTTATCTATGACAGCTCCCTGTGGTGATCTAGATTTAAATTTACAGCGTGGCATGTCCATTGAAGTTGTTGTACTTCTAAGTACATCATGTCATAATAAGAATCATTTCTTATTTGATCTTTTCTTGCACCTATTTTCCGCACTTTCTACATATGAATTCTGTGTGAAACATTGTATTCTCTTTCTCATACTAATATTATATATATATATATATATATATATATATATATTATGAAATGTCGAGAACATTTGGGTGGAATTTTTTAGAATATATTATAAAGTGTTTATCGTTTCCAAATAAAACTATAATAAAACCATTTACTTATTTTAACTTTTGACTTTTATGCGTACGTTAAAATATAATCTCCTTCTATGTTGACTTACCATTTTTTCGAAAAAAGGGCTTAAAGAAATAAAACTACTTGGAACATACATATTAGGAATATTTTTGCCGAATATAGCATAATAAAATTCATTGGCAATAAATGAATCATGCATACTGTATCGTATATTGATAAGTGAGTACGATATTTAAAAAAACTTTATTCTATCCATAAATTAAACATTTTTCTTATTAATTTGATTTTTTAATATTTAATTATGCTTTCTTTTCACTGATGACATTATTAATAAAAAATATATAAAATTTGATCTCAAGTTTATTGATATGTCAACAAGCCTGATTTCATAGTTCCTCTACAGTTTTAACTGTACTTTTTGAATGAAATTTTTATAGTTAAAATAAATACATACTTAAATTAAGTATTTAGTCATTTATTGTTATTTACGGAAGAAACATTAGGAAATCTAAAGATAGAGCGAACATTTCAACTATTTGAACAAATTATATCCTCATTTATTCTGATAACAATCTAAAGCTTGCACTTCAGTAAATGTGTATGCATTGAAAGTTAATCAGTCAAACGTGGGTTAGTGAATGTTTTGACAAAATATATTTATAAGAAGGATAAGTTAAATAGAGCCATAGAAAAATTTTGATTTAAAAAAAGAGATAAAAATTGTTTATGGATTTTTCTTTATATTAAGAAAAAATAAATGATTTATGGCATCTAATTGTGCTGCATTATGTTCTTTTATATCGATAGTACTGAAATTTACGGTTACTGAACTTAAATTATCTCTTTAAATAAAATTCTATCTATGTCATTTATAGTGAAAAATATGATATTTTGCAATAATATTTGTGAGAGCAAAGTTTCATACGCCTGAGTGGCAACATCAGTAGTTCTCATGGCAATTGTTTTGTGGTGGCTAAATAAAAAAATTCATGGAATGTAGTAACTAGTAACTGAGTAACGTAAATTAGTGAGTTTTCTTGTAAATAAATCTCTCTATATATTTTTTATAATGAAACAACTCATCTATATATAAATAAGCACATTAAAATAAGAGAAACAAGCAAATCAGAAGTGGGATTTAAAGATCCATATACGCCACCATCGATAACAAAGTACGTAAACTGATGGTTTTTAAAATAAAACGCAATTTTAAATAACGGATAGCAACGAAACGATGGACAGGTACGAATTTTATATAAAGATATAAAGTGACTTAAATTACTCGATTGCGTTTACGTTTTTCAAAAAATAAGTATAGCTTATTTAGGAAATTATAAAAAACTTATTTGTTAGAATGAGCGACGGAATTAGGGTAAACTGTTGATAGTAGTATGAAAAACGCTTGTTTAAGGTAGTTGATTGAAAAGTCGCCAAATTATGATGAAGAATTTGCTAAATTAATGCTGAATAGGTTAGTTGAAGAAGAAAAAGAACGAAAACAAGAAGAAAAAGAACGAAAGCAAGAAGAAAGAGAACGAAAGCAAGAAGAAAAAGAACGACTTGAAATTGAAAGACAAGAGCGATTGGAAATGCAACGATTAGAAACGGAACGCATAGAAAAAAAGAGAGCTTACGAACTGGAAAATATACGCATTGCTAATAGCCGTGAAATAAACAACGAAAGTAACGTTGACCAGGAAGTGGTTTTGGTTAAACCGAACAACGATTTGCAGAAGCTAATTCGCAAATTTGATCTTAAGGAATTGGAAATAAGTTTATATTTGGTTCTATTTGAGCGCCAAGCATGAAGGACTAAAATACCTGAAGAAGAGTGGGTATGTCATCTATTGGGATTATCACCGTACGAGGTCACCCAAATAATTGCTAGAAAACCTGAAGAAAAAGCTAATGATTACGAGCATATTAAGAAACTGTTGTTGAAACGTTTTAAACTCAGTTCGAAGAAATTTCATCAAAAGTTTATTTTTCAGCAAAACACAAATAGTACTCGGAGTGACTACGCCTTTGAATTAAAGAACTATTTTGAAGAATGGATTTCAGGACTAGGAATTAAGCATTATTAAGGTCTGAAGGACTTGATGATTACGGATCAGGTGAAACGCCGAGTTCCGGCTGGATTGAAAGAACATTTCATTGACGAGTGGGTGAAATTTTTGACGCCAAAAGAACTCGCTGATAAGCTAGATGAATATGAAACGGTGCGAAATAATAGAACGATATCTCAAATGAACGCAAACAAGCAAACAACTTTAATAAGAGTCCAAATAATTCTCGTTATCAACGTCCAGGTAACTTTAATAACAATAAATTTAAAAAACAAGTTCAATAAGTAGAAACAAATGAAAACAATAGTGCATCGGATTTCTGCAAGCCAATTCGTAATGAGAAGGGTGAACCGAAATGTTTCAATTGTAACTACTATGGACACTTTCTAAGGATTTCCCTGAAAAGAAAAAGAATTCTGAGAATGCCGTTACCAATTTGATATCTAAGACATCACACAGCTCAAACGCATTACTCTACATTAAGAAGGCAAAAATTAATAAAGAAAATTTAATAGATTCGATGATTGATACTGGAAGTTCTTGCTGTTTAATGAAGAATTCAGTTGCTGATAAGTTGGGTATAGTTTTTATTCCCGTAGTTACTGATATTTATAGGTTTGGAAATCAGATTAAACCAGTAAGTAAAGCACTTGGAAAGGCAATAGTGGATATTGAAATCGACGATGTTTTAAGTAAAGAAACCATCATTCTTTTAGTTAATGATTAGTCTCTGCCAGTGGATTTATTGGTTGGGAGGACGTGGTTAGAATTGCCTCATATTGCATATTGCTTATTAGGGTAGAAAATGAGCTGCACATTAATGAAGTACCATTCATCAAACTACATATCAATCTAAATAAAACGAGAGCTTCTTTGAAAGCTGTGGAAGAAACAGTGTTAGAAATGAATACAGCTAATTTCGTTCAATGTAAGTCGGATGAGCAGGAGGAAGGTTTTCTGTTGATGAGAGACAGACAAAATGTTGACGGTTTATTAGAAATGAAGGAAGGAAGGTTAATAGTACCCAATTCAAATGTACTTAGTGAAAATTTTATATTAAAGAAAGGTCAATGCGTCGGGAGATGTGAAACTGTAGAGTTCTATTCATGTTAAGATGGTATTCCGGTATATGAAGACTATAATATTGAAAATCCAGTTATTTGCACTAATGTAAGAGAAAATATTTTTACATTGGCTGAAGATCCAACAAAATCAGAAGATGAGACTTCTAAAAGACCCCTTACATTAGAAGATATAAAAACTGAGGAAAATGTAACTGCAGATCAGAAGGAAGAGTTACTTACTCTCTTGAATGAATACAGAGATTGCATTGCAACAAATCTTAGTGAACTTGCATGCATGAATTTGATTACGATGGAAATCAAGGAAATGGAAGGTAGCAAGCCAGTTTGTATGCGTCCTTATAGGACAAATGCAGAAAACGGGCCATAATTAAAGATCTTGTGAAAGAAGGGAAAGAAAATGGAGTTGTTAGCGAAACTAGATCTCCTTACGCAAGTCCTTGATGGTTGTAAAGAAGAAAACGGGAAACCATCGTTTGGTCGTGGATTACAGAAAGTTAAACTTACAGACGGTTAAAGACAAATACCCATTACCTAGAATTGATGACCTGTTTGAGACTTTGAATAACTGTAATGTATTTACGACTTTGAACTTGGCTCATGTATATTTACAAATTCCATTAAGCGAATCTGCGAAAGAAAAGACTGCCTTCATAACACCTGATGAAACCGGACAGTTCGAAAGCATGACTTTTGGACTAACCAATGCTCCAGCAGAATTCCAGTGCATAATGCACTTGGCATTGGGACCATTGTTAGATAAAGAAATACTATGCTATTTAGATGACATTCTTATACTGGATAAACTTGGACGGAAATGATGGAGAAAATGAAGCGTGTTTTAGAAAGGTTGAAATCTGCACATTTAACGTTGAAACTGTCAAAATGCGAATTTGGTAAAGAAGAAATTAAATTCTTGGGTTTTGTGGTTAACAAACATGGAATTCAACCAGAACTAAGAAAAGTTAGTGCTGTTGCCCAGATCCCAATTCCAAAGAACGTACATGAAGTAAGAAGATACTTGGGTTTAACTAGTTTCTTCAGACGTTTTATACCGAATTATACCTTGCATGCTGAATCATTGACACGACTTACACGCAAAGATGTTGCGTTTCAGTGGAATGAAGAACAACAAGCGGCATTTGACAAATTGAAAGAAGACCTGACTAAACAACCAACATTAGCACTCTACAATCCCAACGCCTGAACGGAGGTACATACAGATGCAAGCTCTGATGGTATTGCAGGCTTGTTGTTGCAATATGGAGATGACGGAAAACTTCATTTGGTTTATTGTGTTAGCAGAAAGACAACAGCAGTTGAGTCGAAATACCATTCCAGTAAGTTGTAGCTGATGGCTATAGTATGTACACTAGAACGACTTCGACAGTTTTTGTTGGGTATCAATTTTACTATACTGGCTGATTGCCAAGCTTTGATTTATATGAATGCTAAAAAGTCCAATAACCCCCAGATTTCACGTTGGAGTCTCTTCGTTCAAGAATATGATTTCGAAATCGGACATAGGCCAGGTACTAAAATGTCTCACATTGAAAACCAGTTCAAAACGCTTCACATACGCTAGGCTCTTTGATAGAAAACAATTTATAGGTTTGCCTAACGTTGAGTGTAGAAGATCAAGTAATCATGATGCAGAATTCAGATGATGATTTGAAGGAATTAATTACAATTCTCAAGAAAGAATTCGAAAACAGATCTAAAGAAGAAAACCAAAAAGTGCAGGATTACATTTTGAAAGGAAATAGACTATTTCGTGTCATCAAAGAAGGAGACAAAGAAGAACTCTTATTCGTCATACCAAAGAGTATCAGAAAAAGCATGGTTTTTTTTTCTGATACTCATGACCTTATGGGACATGAGTTTCATGATCATGTTTCATGACCTTATGGGACACTTTGTTGTCATATAGAAGCCAACATATTTAACAAACTAATTAAGAAAATATTCATCCCATTTAGGAAGACTCAATATATTTTGGAAGTAATACTACTAAATTTTTATTTACATTCTTAAATGCTGTTTAAAAAATTGTTCAATATAATAAAAATAAAAAAAAAGTCTCGTTTCTAAATATTGCATTAACCAATAAAGAAATTGACTATATTTGAAACGCAAATACTAAAACACTCAAGAGGAGAAAAATTACTCATAAACTATTTTGATTCTACAAAATATTCAATAATATGTATATTGCTCTCATTTTTCACAGTAAAAAGGTCACAAAAATAACGTATACAACAGCTTTGTAATGTGATCGCACACACACACCACACACACACACACACACACACACACACACACACACACACACACACACACACACACACACACACACACACACACACACACACACACACACACACACACACACACACACACACACACACACACACACACACACACACACACACACACACACACACACACACACACACACATAAAGATTATATATATATATGTGTATGTGTGTGTATATATGTATATGTATAATCTATTTGTACATGCATGTATATATTACAATACTTTTGAAGGGAAAGGCATGTACAACAATATTCTTTGAAAATAAATTATTTAGTTAAATATAACTATACAGTTTCTTGTTGTTAACAGGTGATATTCGAGATTCAACCATATGTAATATAAAACCCTCCTAATTATTGTTAAAAACAACAAGCATTATTATAACAACATAAGAAAGTATATATCTTGACGGATTTTCTTTGAGGAAAATTTTCCTTGATACTTAAAAGAAAAATTACTCAAAGAAAATTTGTGGAAAGCTGTATTCTTAAATGCAAAAGCATCTGTTCTCCATAAAATAATCGGCACCATTAAGTTTGAAGAAAACAGTTCAACTTATAACTTATAGGAAGTTCTAATAAGTTATTTTCATCACAGAAATTTTAGCATATAGAAAATTGAATTTAAGACAGTATCATAATTAAGAATACACAGAGAAATTTATTTTTAGATTGTAAAATTTTTGCATCCTGTATTAAATGGAAATTTTTGGAGCATCAGGTTCTGCAATATTATTTATTCATTTCGCTACTCGTGGGAAATATTAACTTTATTGGAAAAATATTCAGTTTCATAAATTGTATTCAGTTTTGACACGAGATGTTTTTGAAATAAAAATGAAACACACCACGGTGCCTCAAATGGTGGTAGCTCTGAAATGTCTGCATTTTATATTCATGCTTCGTCAGTTTTAGAATGTCCCACGTGCAATAGAAAAGGAAGACCGATTTTCTGTATCATATCATGTATTCTCCATTTGTGAGAAATCTTTTTAATACATTTTGATGTTGTTAGCATTGGGTTGACTTCTTTTAAAATGTTTCAAATATTCTTTTCACTGCTACAATTTTTTTCATATAGCACACATTCCACATAGCACACAATATTTTTTGTGTTTTTTTTATTTTGCAGGTTCTCCAAAAGAAAGTGCATGTCACATTTGAAAAATTGAAAATTTCTCAATGAAATCTATGAATTCAGCAGCTAATTTTATATAACAGCTCTAATGTTTTGGTAGTAGGTTTTTTAATCAATTATTTAAATTCGGAACAATTGATTCAAAAACTACATATAACTATCTTAACTGAAATAAGAATAATGCATCGTTCAAATTACTAGCTCTAGAAAATGTATAAAAATTCGAGTTTGATAATTACTTTTCCTTTACCTGACACTGAAAATGAAATATAATATGTAAATATGTTATATTTACGTCACCCGATGACATTTTTAATGTATATATATATATATATATATATATATATATATATATATATATATATATATATATATGTATCCATATGCGTTGTTGTTTACGACACTTGGGCAGGCCAAACTCGCTCTCCGGTGGCTATGCGAAACTAAGTCTGTGAATAAAGGGGTACGACATACCACCCACAGGACTTTCTATTCCACAGATTTAACCAGCATGTATATCACATACTCTAGGTGGGACTCTAGTGGCATTATGAATCGAACACCCAGCCCTTCTGGATGGAAATATATATATATATATATATATATATATATATATATATATATATATATATATATATATATATATATATATATATATATATATAGAGAGAGAGAGAGAGAGAGAGAGAGATAAAGAACGAAACGTATAAATCTATTAAAAAGATTAAAACTTGTATCCTAATGGGAAAGATCAACAAGTAAAAGAAATGAAAGAGTAAAAATATTGACTGATGTCATTGAAGAAGATCCATTAGTTGATCCCTCCAAATAGCCGTTTTCTCTCTTGATACTTAGAGTAACAATAGAAAATAAGCAAAATATGCAACAGACATATCTATCACAGTGATAATAAGTTCATATTTCGATCAAATAATAAACCATTAAAATTCCGAAAAAAAGAAGAAATTGATATGAAAATGACATTTATAAAAAACTAAAATTATTCCAACAAAAAAATCTAAGCGATTTTAAAAGGGATCAGTTAGATCAGAATTACTATAGGAAGCGTAGCCAGGAATATAAAATTGCTTAAAAGAATGCTTAATGTAATCTAACTTGTAAGAACTGCAGGATGAGAGAGAGAAACTGATTTTCGTTTCCTTAAAAAATATAAGCTCAGAGAGGAAATTAAAATTAAAAGACCTTTGATGTTTCCTCTAACATAGAATTTAGCTTTTAAAAATGTTTTAACACACAATTAATTAATAAATAAATGTTTTCTTATGAAATTAATAAAAATAATTTAAACGATTAAAAATGTTCTTTTATATAATATTGTAATTAAAAATTTTGTTTTGACTTAAATCAATTCTATTCAAAAGATTCAAAATAGTTTAAATTGCTGTACAGTTTTTGATAAGGTAGTTATATTTTTTGGTAGTTGATAAATTCCACTGAAATTCGAGTAATCCACTTTAATTATGAAAAATTATTAAGGAAAAAGAGTAAGGAAAAAGAAGACTATTTTAGTTGATGTAAAATGGTTTTATCAATACAATAGAAAAAAGGTGCTTAAAATTTAATTTTAACAAATTTTAATAAACTATAAATAAATGAGATTATATACCAAAAGTTTGTAAGCTTCATTAAAAGCTGTTAAATTCAAGTTTTGCTGAAATTCAAAGAGTGTAAAAGAGGGGAATTGATAAATGTATGGAGATGTTGACAGAATATTTTTAATTTTTTGTATAAGTAACGTAAAATTGGAGTGTTTACTCATATTGCACGTTAAACAAAAAAAGAGCTATTATTAATTAAAATTTGACAAATTTTAAATGGAAATTGAGCTTGATAATATATATGAAGTGAAACATTTTCTTATTTATTTTGAAATCATGTTTCACTGAAGAAATTCATGATGTAAAATTGAGCTGTACAAGATACATATATTAGTTTCTGGAGGTATTATGAAATTTAAGAAGAAACTGTGATGCATACAATTTAAATAAAGTGATTTTTTATTTATTTACATTTAATAAAATCAATTTCTGTAGTAGTTTCAAGTTATAATGAATTAACTTCTAATGAATGTTATTCTTCATTTCACAGACGCAAGCATTTTGAAAATTAAATCGTAATTCTCTTAGAATTTTTCAATGCAAGCACAAAAAAGATTTTCTAAAAAAAGTTAAAATAAATATAATTTTGATTTTTAAAAGAACTTCACAGAATAATATAATTTAACAGGAGAATAAGAATATTTAAAATGTGAAACTGTTTAAGTAAAAAAATGAAAAAAAAAACTTGTTTAGCTAAATTACATTTGTTTCAGTTTATTAATTGAAGTTTTCATTTTCAAAATGTATAAATATTAAAAAAAAATTTATTCCCTATAATTACTGATATACAAAAACTATTTATACATGAGAATATTCTGGAATTAAGATCTTATAGCTATTAATTATTTAATAAATTGGAGAAACATTTTAAGATTAATTTTAGATTTTCTTTTAGAGCTTCATCAAACATTGATTTCAACTAACATGTCTAAGCATTGTGTACTAAAAATTTCATAACGTGTACATTATAGATGCTCATATAAAAGGTTACGGGCAGAATTTCCGAATTTTCCCTTCATTTAACAGCTGATAGAAAATAAAATTTGTACTTTTCCTTCCAAAGAATAAGGTTATATTATATAATTATAATGAATACAAATATATTCTTTTATGTATAAAAATGCATGTGCGAGAGTCTGGTATGATGAATTTTCCATATAAAAAAACATGGATTTCTTTGGTTTGCGTCATTACTCTTTCAAATTAAAAAAAATGATACACTTTACGTTGATATCAAGCATTTAAATGGTAATGAAAATTTAAACTTAGGTTTCATTTATCCAAAATTCTGTGTATTACCACTATATTACTCTTAAACACTATTCCCTATGTTAACTATTAAATATTTACTAGTATTAAATTATTACTTCCTGGGTGCTTATGAATTAAATAATATTTTTTGAAAAAGATCTTTCACTTAAACTAATATTCAAACATAGGAAGAAAAAACAAAAAATGGTCTTATAAGATGTAAATGTGAGTGAAAATGTTAATTTTCTTTTATTTACTCTAAAATATTATAATGATAGATCTGGTATTGCAGGAATATAATAAAATTCTGAAAATAATTTAATAACACCTTTAATATTATTAATTAGATATGCTCATTTCATTGAATTTATTTTAATAAAATATTCAAATAAAATATTTATTAAATTTTTGTTAGTAGAGATTCCATATTTAATTTAATATTAAGAGTAAACTTTTTTATCTACTTGCCAGATAAATCTTAATTTTCGAGGAAAAAAAATTAAAAAATTTAAAGAATCTGGTGAATTTGACATTTCTTTTATTGCTATATTTCATGAAATCTGATTGCGTTAAAACTGATTTCAAATAATTTTAAAAAAGTAGCTAGATAGTTTCAAAACTAAATCTGTTATTTAGAAAACTAGAAAGATTTGACCAAACCTCTTTTAACAAAAATATTTTCATCTGTAATTATTTCAAAAAAATGTTTTTGATTCAGAATAAAATAGATGCTTCTGATTATTTTAAATATTATATAAGCCTTGTAAAATCACATATATTTAATAATTTATTACAGGAATAAAATTAATTTTGAAATATGCATTCAAAACTCTAGTGATGTCACACTAAATTACAATCACTCGATCTTTGCCGCATAATTAAAAATATATGTTGAGCAATTTCTTTCTGAATATTAATAACTTTTGCTGATCCTTTATTATAAGTAAATTTTACCCGTCAAAACTTCATTCACTATTAATTAAAATTTTTACTCATTTGATCATTCCTTAAGGATTAACATATTTTTTAAAAAATATCAACTTTAGAATATTATTTAGCAAAAAATTTGTTTCTGTTTTAAGAAATCAACTAAATTATTTAAAAAATTGTCTACTTAAGAACACTAGCTCCAAAATATTTAAAAAAACTATTCTTAAATGAAAAAAAATTCCAATTATAATTTTTACTTTCCGCGTACAGCTGAATTTTTTATAATCTAGAATTTCGAGCAGCATTTTAATTCAAGTTTAACTTGCATCACTGATTTATCCTGAAAACATTATTACTTCTCTTAAAGATTGTTTTCTCTTTGGATAATTATCATTCATATATTAAATACTCTTAAGCATAACTATTTTATTTATGCTATCCTGTTAATATTTAAAATAATTTAATTTGCTTTGTTTTTAAACAAATTAAACTTGTTCATTTTTTATATTTTTAAACTTCATAGACTCTTGAAATTTTGAGTTTAATTAGGAAAAAATGTGAATAACTTTTGTGTTTATCTTATAATTTTGTTTTTATAATAGGTAAAAAACTGTACATTTTAATATTTTTGGATTTTGCCAAGTTTTAAAATTTTTATAATAACTTTGATAAAAATTGTATAAAAATTATGGCTTAAGTAAAGGTTACAAATGTATTAATAATCCAATTATTTTATAATAAATAAGATATAATTTGATTATTTTTAAGGACATTGATCCTTAGGAAATTAGTTTCCTAGAAGCTTAATATTTAAATCATAATACAGATTTTACTTGGTATTTCTTTAACAATTAAAACCTAAATAAAAATTTTTTTGAAATTCAAATAGCTATCAATGAATATAATGTTTCAAAGAATTCTATAATACAATTATTACTTAAATTTTTGGTTTTAAAAATATTTTATTCTCCTTACTAGTCATAACTTATTAATTAAATCATTTTTAATCAATTTTAAAAATAACCAGTTTCCTTTTTTTAATTATTAGGATATTAAATCTTTAAATGGAAACAGGAAGATTGCTTTAGAGGGAGATGTAAACATAGTTTTATGACAAAGATAGGATTAAATAAGCTAACAAGGTCTCTGTTTGTTATCCTGGAACCAAATTAAATTAAGTAAAATGATTATAATTTTAAAATATCTTTAGACTCCTTACCTCAGAATTATCCCTTAGTTTTGAGCTCATTTTATTTTTCGATTATTATTGAGCACAGAATAACTAATGACTAAAGAGAAGAATACTCATCACTGTTTCCAATTCAAGTTTGATAAAGTTTCCTTGCATAATTTTTTTAAAATAATTCGTTATTTTCTTTTTAGAATTCTTTAAATATATTTTCTTATATCATTTTGTCCTTTATTACTATATTTTATTTTTATGTCACAATTTGAATTTGAAATTTTTTCTTATTTATCAAGTTATCAAGCCACTTAAGAAAAATCTTACCCTTTTTTATTGTAAAAGAAGCTGGAAAATTAATATCGTTGGGGAAATTGCCACCACAGACTTCTTCGTGATGATTCTTTCATTTATAATTCCTTATCTGTTTCTAAAAACTAAAGTACCATTGGATAAATTTCAACACAGGTTTCCTCATGATGATGATTCTTCTTTTTGTTTTCTTTATCTGTTTCCTTATTTTGTTATAGTTAATGTTATTTTTTAGCTTTATACTTGTTTTAAACGCATTTTATATAAATGTGTTTATACTTTGAAAACTGTATAATCATTTTTACTATCGTAATTTTAATCAATAATCCTATTTAAGCATGTATGTATATGTATGAGACGCTGATAGTAAATAAAATTGTGGAATATTCAGGATAAGGTAATGATTGAATATTATACCTTTATATTTTTGTATTGATTCTTATTGCAATGTAAAACATTAAGTTTTAAATTATTTATATCCCAAATGAAGCAATTCTTATGGAAAAATTGTATATATTAGACTAGTGAATCTCACGATCAAAATGTAAGAACAATTTCGATTATGTAATGTATATTAATAAGCGACTACATAATGTATAATATATTAAAATTGATTTTCTATACATTTTGCATTATAATCATTTATTTTTATTTGTTGTTCTTGATAATTTTAAATTTTTAGTGATATTTATATATACCCTCTTGAAATTTCAAATATTTATTAAGTGAAGTGTTAATAATAATACTTATATTTTATGTATTGACTTTTAGTTTATTTAACCAAGCAAAAGCTTTTTAATTACAGTACTGTGCAATGTGGGAATTTTAATGAAGGCTACTTTAGAAATAATGTAATTTATAGGTTAAGAATTATCATTCAATGAAACTAATGTGTCAAATAATTAAACATATTTTCTCATTAAAATGTTTATATGAGGAAACTTAATTTTTTCTCGTCAACAATAAAATAATATATAAGTATTTATTAAAAATATATAAATGTTATTTGAGCCGGTCAGAAGCCAATGCGGTTAAGTCCAAAACACGCAAATTGAAAAAAGTAATGTTTTTTGATACGTTAGTTTTTAAAATTCTTGGTTTATTAATTTAATTAGAAAAGTGTATAAAGTCTTTTTGAGTTGTAAACTCTGCAAAAAAACAAGATATGTGCAGGATGTGTAAATAAAACGTAAGTATTTATTGAAATAATGACAGCATCTCAAAAATATTTGGACTTATACCTTTTGGCAGCTGAAAAACAAGAAACTTATGTAAAAATAATAAAATAACATTTATTGTCATAAGTTTTATTTTTATTCATCATAACTAAGATCATCTTCTTCCAAGTTATTTAAATGTAATCTTGATTTTCACACGTATCCAACAAATATCGAAAGAAGAAGAATAATTTAATTTTTATTTCAAAATTTATGTAAAAAAATATTGATAAAAGGTGGACATTTTCACAATGGCGTCTGAAATTATTATACAATATATTCAGAAGCTATTAAAAAAAGGGCTATCTAACCTAAAAAAAGTAACCAACGAGTAAATCCTTCAATAACTAAGAAGATTATTATTTATTTCATCAAAACTTCCAAAAATCAGAAAATATCAAAAATGGACCGCATTGGCTTCCGAGCGGCTCATTTAAAACTTTTCTATTACAAAGACTACAACTATCGTTATTTAACAATATAAAACTAATTGTATAAACATAAGATATTACTATGAAGAATGAATAAATATTCATGATCATTTTCGTGATATGCACTTTAGAGTTATAAAATCTTTTTTTAATATTGGTATTAATATTAAAATTGTTAATTTTTAATATTTTTATTGATCTATTTTTAAATTTTTCTTAATATTGTGAGAAAGAATGATGCATCTTTTCACGCAGGTATTGTTTTTTCAGGGCGCTCCATGGCTGAGTGGTCAAAGAATCACTCCGCTAATCGCTTGAGTGCGTAGGAGTGTGGGTTCAATTCCCACCGTGGCCCTGGATGTTTTCTTCGTTATTCTTTTGTGGTTGTACATCTGTCATTGTGCTATTTGTCCTATTATCGACGAAGAATTACAAACAGATTTCAAGAATCAAGCATACAAGTCTAAATATATTTAATGTAATAAATAAAAAATAAATAACTTGTTTTTTCATTTTTACGAAAACTTTTATGCATTGCTAACTTTACAATAAAGTTTGACAGAACATTTTTATCTAATAAGCAATATTTCAATATCTGAAAATTTCACAAAATTTCCTGATATTAGTTCTATAAAATTTCAGTGAAATAACAAAAGCTAAGCTTACAGCATGAAAAATATTATTTTATCTAGAAATGAAAAAAAAAAAAACAATGTTAGTTTATTCTAGGATGCATAGCTAACAAACAAATCATAAAATGTTATTACTTTTAACGCATTCAAAGGATATTAAAGATGACATGATTCTAAGCGAAATTGGTTGCGATAATAATATCATTTCAGTTTTTAATATTGGAAGTTATTAAAACACAAAATCACTTGTTGTTTGATGAATAAATTATGAATGTAATAATACTTAAACTATTTTATTTAAAAGAATTCTTAATGAGAAATCTTGATGTTTGAATTCTTATAAATTACATTATATTAATTCATTTGAATCTCTGTATTTTCTTTGATCATGAAAATAGAGGGATGCAAGTCAGCATGATATCCTCTTTAATAAAACTAGTGATATTAATTATTTTGAGTCTTTGTCGTGCAATTAAATTTAAAAATATTAGTTTAGATGTATAGAAAAACAAATATTCATTCCTTCATAACTACATATTTGCACGTTTGCTCTTGAAAATAAGGATAAAATTCCTTTAAATTGGAAAATTAATTTCAATTTATTTTGTAAAACTTTTAAAATTTACTGATTTAACGATGAAAATAATGTATCTAAATTAAAATAATCGTAATCAATTATATATATATGTATATATAATGTTCAGAATAAATTAAAAATTGCAAGTCTAGATTAAGTATGCCAATTAATGCAAACATTTTCAAAAAAAAATGCAATAAGGAAAATAAGAAAATCGGCCTCCTATGTATTTAATGAATTTACATATTTACATAAGGTATAAAAAAAAGCATTTCACTTTTCTTTCTCTTCTTGTGAACTGCACGAACTTCAACGGAACACAAGAGTATTTTTTAAAAAATTATCATTAAAGATTAAATTTAAAACATAAGAAAATTAAAAAATTGTAGCGAAGACATTGCTTTAATTACTAAGAAGTCGATGAGAAGATAAAATACTTATAATAAATTTGTCTTTTTTTAATTTAAAGAACTTAGTTCATCATTAAAAGAAACTTTTGAAGAACATTTAAATAAGAATAATTATATACTGAGAAGTGGAAACACATATGTCATTTCTGTTGCTTCATAATTATTCTTAAGAAGGTATTTTGTAATTAAAATAATTATGTAAAATTTTTTAACAACTGAAAAGTGCTTTTGTAATAAATTTTTTAGAAACGTTTAAGGATATAATATTTTTCTGCTTTATTCTTTCATGCATTTCATTGACGTAACAATACATCTGAAGAATTCAAGACTGTACATAGTGCTTCACATTTATTTATCACATATTTTGTTTACTTGCAAAATGTTAAATTACATAAAGCCATTAAATAAAATGCAATATAATTTTAAAAATTTCTAATTTATAAGTACGAATGTTTAATTTAAATTTAACTTTTTTGATGTGTACTACAGTTCTATAAGCGAAAACAACTTAATATCGAGAGATGTAGAATAAGTTCATTCATTTTTTGGGATATTCTAATGAATATTATACTCAAGTTATATTTGTATATAGTTACATTAATTATATATATAGCCGACCAAATAGTCTAGTGGTCAGCGTGCCTGACTACAGATAAGGAGGTCTTGGGTTTGAATCCCGGTTAGGGCATGGATGTAATTTTTCTCTCTCTCTCTATCCTGTCTTTGTCCTTTCCTTGTATGAATGAGGTGTGAATGGTTGCCTACCCTATTAACGGGCCCCTATGGCTTGTGTGTACTGAAGAAGTCGGACTCCACACCAAAATATGGTTCAGTTGAAAAAGTGGAGCAGCGAACCCCATATTGCCAGCCTAGCTGGCACACGACAATAACAACAATTATAATATATATATATATATATATATATATATATATATATATATATATTTTCAGTGAACTATCAAGTAATTTAGCATTACAATAACAACAGATGTAAATTATTTAAATACATCTACTCTTTATTTATTCAAAATTCAAGTCATTTATCTTAACATAAAAACTCTACTTTTGGAAACACAAAAAAATAATTATTTTCAACTTAAGAAAATTTTTGAAATTTTCGAGCTTTATTCATTAGAGCGAAAAACAATTTTCGCGAAAAATTGTTTTATTGCACCAACGTATTTAATTTATTGCAATATAAAATTTATGTAAGGATAATATGTTTTAGCTGTTTTAAATATATGTATTCTAAACTATTTCATTTAAAATTAATTTATTCAAACGCCAAAATAAACACACACACGCACTCACACCATGCACGCGCGCACACAGGGACATATTATATCTACTTATGTTTTGCATATATGTATTATTAAATGTATAATAATTATTATATTTTGTTTTCTTGTTATTTAAATCCTTATAAAATGTATTTTCATTATTTTACTTAAACTAATTTCTAATTTTAGAAACTTATTTTCTCATTTTACTTTAATAATAATATTGGCTTAACTGTATCTCCTCTGCATTTCATCAAAATCATTTTATCAATCAATTATTATATTTTTATTAAATCAGTTAAATTTTTCATATTTTTCTTTATCTCTGTAGTTTTGGAGAATATATTCAATGTAACAGAAATAGTAAAAAAAATCCTGAAAAAGTTTTATTGAGAGTTGTTTCCTTAATAATCTATTCTTAACTATCCCACAAAAGCTTTCATAAAAAATATTTAAAAGATTAATGCGTTTAAAGTGTAAAACGAAATGAAGTGTGATGTTATTTTTCTCCACGAGTCAACAATGCGAACTTTAAATGCATTTCATCCAGAGAGTAAACTTTTATGTTTTGATAGCGATTCATATAAAATAATATCTAATAATCTGCTGTCAAAATTGCAAGTGCAAACGCTTAAGCTTTACATATACCAATTTTATATGAAAACTGTTATGGAAATGTATATTGAACTGGAATTAACCCACACAATTTTTGTTTAAGCAAAACATTAATTACTTATAAACATATTTTTGCATACGTTTTTCAAAAATGTTCTAATATTTTTGCTACGATAAAAGAGTATAATTTTGTTTAAAAGTATAATATAACAAGCAATCATTTTTCACGTTTTTATTTTTTATTATTGTTTCCTTTTTCAAAATCGCCTTTATAGAATTTCATTTTTTTTTCATTAAATACTTACTAAATTACATTTTTCTAATAATTTTCATTTTTCTAGTTATATTTTGATATATTTTTTAATGTATTAACATATTAATATGAAAGTTATGTTTTTAGTTACTTTTGATACACATCATACATTTGTTATACTTAATACAATGCAGTTCATTCAATTTAATTTTATTTTGATTCATTTTACAGTATTTTCTATAGAAATTATTTATTCTGAGTTTATTAAGAAAACTCTAAGTTTAATATAATGCTTGATAAGTTTCTTTTTTTTAACTGTAGCAAATTATTTCCTTATAGGGAGGTTTTCTTATTTGTTCTAGTATTCCTATTTGAATGTATAAAATTGTGCAACATTTTAACATCATGTTGTCATAAAATTACAGAACAATTTCCACTTTTAAACTATATTTCAAAATAAATTTTTTATAAGCAATTAAACAATTTAATAAAATTTTTGTATAAAATTATCATAAATCAATATCAAATTTTCATATCTGTTCAATAACAAATAAAATATAAAAATTTATTTTTTGATAAGGAATTTAATACGATCTTAAATATATTATTAAAATATAGTTATTTGTATAATGTATAGATATTTGAATATTATAGATCCAAGAATACATGGGCTTCTATAAGTACACATTTATCATTATTTAACTGAAATTACAAAATATATTTTTCCTTATAACGCGGGGGAAAAAACTTTAGAAATCACTATGTTAATACTAATACATATGTGTACCTTTTCTGTAATTCACTTTTATAAACGGAGATATAGTTCAGAATTCCTCCTAAAAGTTTTTCTATTCAGAATAAATAATATTTGTAAGTTCAAGCACCACTCTGTCATCTACTGATCATACTTAGAAATTCTATGATCTTTGCGATCACGAAGACATTACTATAGTATTCAATGAAATGATGGATGAGGTTGTCGTTGGGAATTTTTCTGTTCAGAAGAAGGGACACCCTTTTACCATCGCTCATACTCACCGGATATTACTTAGCGTGATATAACTTGTTTAAGAACTTAGGGAAACATTTGAAGAAAAGGGTTTTATGAAAGTGAAAGAAATCAGCAACAAGTTTCATTCCCTTTTGTTTAAGCTTACAATGAGCAGTAAAAGTTTACCTTATTTTGAAAATTATAAGCTTTGTCATTTTTACTAAAAATATTTGTATGAAAATATTTCTTTTATTTTTCGTTACATTTTGTTGATAATTTTTATGAAGTTTTATTGTATTTTAGACAATGCAAGTTTTGAAGATTTAACTAATTATGCATTTTGCAGTAGGAAAAATCTAGTTATGGTCTTATAGTTTTGCATTTAATTATTTGTAATATTTTAAATTGTACTATACATTGTTTTAAATTTTTTTAAAAGTTTTATTGTATGTTAGTATTATTTAAATTAGTCTTTTTTGCAGAATGATAAATAATTTTGAAAATACATGGATTTTGACGTGAAAATCCCTATATAGGTTTAAATCATACACGTAATTTTTGAAAGGAATAAAACTTTTAGGAATTTTGGTATAAGTACTACTTCCATATATGTGTTATAACAAGTCTATAAATAAAAATAAATTTTTCCAAATAAAATGATCGTAAATAAAACCAAATTTGTAATTGTAGCAATGAATTTCTTTTATTTAACACAAGTGTATTAACAAAAGTATGTAAAATAAATTTTAATTGTAATTTCCCAGCTTATTAATCATTCTCTGGAATCACATGTATGTAATAAACTGATCGTTGTGTATATTAAAGTCGAAGCAAATTGTCTTGAAGGAAATATATATAAAATTTGATAATAAAACAAAAAAGACATTTCATAAAAACAAATCCGGTAGCAATATTTCTAAAATTATTGCAATTATTTAATAAATTAATTATTAAATAATATTTCTAAAATTATTACCTTTAAATTATCGATAACTACGTATGATATTTCATAGTAAGTAACTAATTAAATAACACACTTTTATTATTTAATAACTTTGGCAGAAAATCAAATGCTTGATAATGTTTTAAGAAATTTAATCTAAAATGTTTACTTAATAAAAATGAGATTTTCCTGTTTTACTAAGTAGTATATCTTTCCTGTTAAAGGAGTTAGAATAATCAAAATGTGTATTTTACGTATTCCCAGCAAAGTTACAATTAAAATTTACTAATGACGTCTTCAAATAAATATTGACCAACACAGCTATCAAGTCATTATCCAACACCGATGCCACCTACAGCAAACTGAAGTTTGAACTTGGTGAGAAAATGTTCACTAGGTGAGAAATCATTCATCAATGAATAGTTTTAAGCATTCTGCTGAGTTGGCTTGAAGGTATAATAACTCATGTGTTTCGTTGGGTAATGCAATATTATGCCTTAAGTCATTTATAACTATTCAAATATCTGCTGTAATTAGTGAGAATAGATCACCACATTCATCCTATATTTTAATTATGTGTTGATAAAGATGGTAAGTTGTTTATATATATATATATATATATATATATATATATATATATATATATATATATATATATATATATATATATATATATATATATATATATATATATATATATATAAAATATATATATATATATATACATAAAAAATAACGATATTTTCTATTTGCACTTACATTTGCTCAAAGCACTGATTTGGATAATTTTTTCTTTTGTCCACTGCCAGTTTTTCATTAAATGCCATAAATCATTTATTTTAGTTTTATGACGTTAAATAACACGTTGCTCTTAATTATTTTAAAAAGAATATAAATATCACTTAGCACGGAATTTTGTTACACTATCGTTGTGTATAATTAGATTTAAGGAGCAATCAATATATTTGAAATTAAAATAATGCCGATGGTTAGGAAATATGTAAACTTTATTATTGCATGGAAAAATATTTCAATAGTGCAAGCTGTGCATAAATAGTATGTAAAAAAACTTGAGAATAAATGAAAAAAATCTGTATATCAGGCGATTATAAATTGAAATATTTGAAAAAATGAAATAACTTTATTCTTTAGCTATATTTTTTAACACCATTTATTTAAATTTGTTCTTTTTTAAATGTTTTCATTAGTAAATGTTGTTGTTGTTGCATGCCCTCAAACTCCAGCAGCGCTAGACCAGGTCCATGACGTTGTACACTCTACAATAATCCAAAACCAGAAGAGGGTCGTCAACCAAGTCCTGCCTGGAGAGCCCTAGGCACTCTAGGATATGTTCAGGCGAAGCCGCCTCGGTAGAGCAGTTAGTACAGGTTTCAAAGGTTTGGGAACCCTCAGAAAATGTTAGGGTTTTAAGATGTCTACTTCGAAATCGGGCGAGAATAGTTTGTTCCTGACGACTTAAGTCGTTAGTCATGGAGCCTCTGGGACGGTAACTTTGGTACCAGTAATGTACCGGAGGGACAATGCAAGTCATCCTATTCTTAATTTTTTCTCTGGAGTGAATCTCCGTGAAAGTGAGAGGAGCTAAATTAACGGAGGCTTCGCCAGCACCAGCTTTCAGCAGAGCATCCACAATTTCATTTCTCTCAATATCGACGTGGGAAGGAATCCACTGCAGATGAATCTGATGAGATATGGAAAGCCGCTTTAACTTGGTAACTATTGTCAATCCAATATTATCTCTAATCATGGATGGGGAAGAATTGCAGCCTCTGTTAGTCACTTGACCAGAGCACCTAAAAATAGGAAAAGGACCGACTTAGCTCCATTGCCCCAGGCGTTAGCTGAGCATATTGGAGTGGCCTTCAGGCCTTGGGTGACCCTGCCAGGAGAATACACTCCCGTCGTACTTCGCCTACTCCGCTCAGGAATACACCCTCGCCGGCGACTAGAGCTCTAGTCTGCTAGCGCATACTATGAAGAGCCTGTGGGACTTGAGGGGGTCAATAGTGCATTGCATGTTTCATGTGATAGATTTCTTTTGAATTTCCTAACAAACGTAAAATGTTTTTACCACTGGCAAAATATTTTGTAGCAAGTGTTTTTTTTCTATATTTAAAACCTTTTAACAAGGAGAGTTCTACATAAGAGATTTGCAATATATGCTGTTAAGGACCATAAATCACGATCACAACGTCCTTTTCAATAATGTTTTTAAGCAATACTACCTTATTTTATACACGTTCGTGTTTTTGTGTTAAAATTAAAATCATCTTTAATATGTCAAACAAATTAATTCAGAGATATATTTTTGAAATTTTTGGTAATGGAACAGTCTTCTGCTTATTAGATGTATGTTTTATAACTATTGAAAGTATTTATGGGATTAATACTGCATATGAGGCTTATTATTTCAAATCTTTTCAGAGCGATGGTTCACATGTTAGAGTTCCTTAAAATTATATACATGGATTTTCTAAAATATATTTCAGGTTAATTTTTTTATGATTTTCCTAATAACATAAAATATTAACCAAATATTTAATAAAATATATTATATAAGTTAAATAAATTGTTTTTTTTTCAAGTGATGAAAAGTTGATACCATTTATTAATAAATACTTAGTTTTATAATTTTGAAATAAAATCTTTGAAAGGCATATTAATGGAAAATGGATTGTTTCATTCAAGAATGAATTAAAGTTTCAACTTTTAAGTTATTATACATGAAATTATATTAAAAAACAATAAAAGAGATGAAGGAAAAAATGCTGCTTAATTTAACAAATGTAAATCAAAGATCGTGCATAGAACTCTAAAAATTCATGATTTTATAACTAAGGTTTTCCTGCAAAGTAACTGAATCTTAGTTTAATTTAAAATATTTTTCTCCATAATATATATTTTTATAAACAAATAGTTAATTTCAATATGAATATAATTTCTATGTAAGAATAAAATATAAGAGTAAAATCAATACATACGAGTATTGATTTTACAGTTTCTGAATTTATGTTCCTGTATTTTAAGGTTTGTGTTTCTGTATTTGTTTTTGGATTTTTGCATTAATTTTAAAATAATATTTCCAATATTTGAAGTATGTCATATGAAACGATCACATATGTTATATTTTTATCCTATTTAATATGATAATGAATGTAAAATATCATCTTTTCAGTAATCTAATTCAATGAGATTTTTAACGTTTTTGTCAAATATCGGTGTTTTGATGATATTGATGATATTTTTAATTTTATTAAAAAAAATAAACTTAGTTAAATGATGTATGAACAGAAGCAAAGAAATAAAAAAATACATCAAAAGTGGGAAAAATTTGCTATCTTCCTTTTTGTGTAAAAGCTTATATATAATGAATATTTTGTGATAAGAAATTAAATAAGAATAATTTATATATATATATATGTATATATGAAAATAATATCTATTTTTCAAGTAGTTTTGCTTAAAAAGTTATTAATTTACTTTGAAACATATGTTTTACGAAAACTCAAGATTTCTGATAGTTTAAAGATTTAATTTTTTTCGACATAAAGTGGTATGGATGTATTTTTAATAGCAGAAAACTGCAGGGCAACTGGCAGTTATTAAATTAAATATTCAGAAAATTTTGATAAAATTTCAAATTTTTATTTTAGTATCTCAAAAAGTTTTGTTAAAGAAATATCTATAATTGTTTGAATGTAAAAAAAAATTCTGTTGAAAAATAATTTATAAGAACTTCGCTTTTTATTTTGTTTTTCTCCAAAATATACAAAATTTATGCCCCATGAAACTTACTATTACATTTAAGCAATAAGTAAAGAAAATATTCATTCTAAAAGCTAATGTAAGAATTAGGATTAAATAAGAAGATGTTGTAGACAAAAAAGGGAATTTTAAATCAGCTATAAAATTTACATATGCATTGTTACAAGATTTACGTAAAAAGATATAAAATAAATAACCTACGCAAACTCAAGCGAGGTGGAAAAAAATACAAGAAAAGAACGATTAACTGCTTGGGGCAACGTAAGCGGGATAAAAACAGTGCACGTGATAAAATCATAATTCAAAAATTTAAAAACTTTCATGCCGAGCATTTGGCTATAAAAGCATAGATCTTAAGTCCTTCGAAGAGTCAGTAATTTATAAGATTCTGGGTTTACTGTTCTTTCGAACAATTTACTGAATTCTTTTTAACAGTTTTATGGACGTCGTAAAATATTTTAAGATTTAAAAGGAGACTGACTGACATTTTTCACTTGCTAATTCCGGTATTGTGACTGGAAAATGTAAATCATTTTTATTTTTTAACTCTTTTGATTTTGAATTTACATTATCGGTCTAGAGATGGCGCTGTTTATCAATTGCAATTTATTATATTTGTGAATTATGGTTAACACAGTCTTCATCAATGTATTGTAAAACTGTTTTTGAATAATTTTTAATGATATTTTCTGAATAAAACATAATATTCTGTACGAGAAATTTACAGACAAGAAATATTAAAAAGCATAAAAGAATTTTTAAGGTACACACATTAAAAAAAACAATGAAAACTTAATCGATTAAATTCAAAATTGAATCGATGAAGCATATTCATTATTTAATATCATAAGCTGAAATTTCATATTTATTATTCTCATTATGCCAAATAATCAATATTTTATAACAGCATTTTTAATTCGTAAAATAATTACTTAAATTTCGACAATATTTCCAAATTTATAAATTTTTGTTATTTAATGTTATTTTTCTAATTTTATTTTCTATGTATTTCAATTATACACTTGTGAATTAAATATTTTGTTTCATAAATGTATATTGATCATTTAACCATATGCAGGTGTATGTTATTAAAAACATCAAATTTTATTCACATTTTTAACAAGAATGATCAAAAATCTATAATGTAATATCTCATTATATCTCATGTTTGTGAGTTATAAAGAAAACTAGTAAAATTCATACCAATAAAAGCACACTTAATAATATTACATAGACTAACTTCGTAGTAATAAAATTCATTTTATTTTTGTCCGATTGATATATTGATGTATTCTTATATGTAACATTTCCTGCTTCATTAATGTTCTTAAAATGTTGTGAAATTCTTTAAAGATCTTGTGATGTAATGCTACTAGTTAATCTTCAGTATTCCATATTGAGGCTTTTATTTTTCTAAAGCAAATATGTATTGTTTCAAAATTACAAATTATTAAGGCTTCGTTTCTAGATATAAACAAAATTTTTATGGAATAGTCAAATTAAATTAATTATATTTTATGTTTTCAATGAAAAAATATTTTAACGTTAACTTAGATGTTATTTCATTTTACACAAATACTATAGCATTTACTTTAAATATTCATTATGAATATTTTAATCATAAATTACCTAATTGTATAAGATCATAATAAGGAATTTATTATTATAATTGGAAATATATGTTTTAAAAATTTATAATTAACATGTGTATATTAATTTGTAATATTAAAACTGTTACTATAACAATGTTAAATTTAAATTACAAAAGGTTGTGAAATTTTAATTCTCTCTTGTTTTATTAACTAATAAATATTTGTGTGGGAAGAACTATTCCTCGCATATCTAAATTCATTAAATTTACCGTATTTACGCGAATCTAATGCGCATCGTTTTTGGCCAAATATAGTATTCAAAACTGGGGTGCGCATTAGATTCGATGGCGCATTAGATTCGAGTGCAAGGTCTGCAGTTTGCCGATGACGTCAACCAAATTTAAATCGTAACAATGGATTACTGTATTTCTCGACTATATTTACCGTTACATTTATTGTTGACACATTATTGCATAGAGGAAACAAACTGCAGGGTACGTCATCACGAAACGGAGGGCAAACAGAGAAGAATGTCATGACTCTACTTTCAAACGTAAAGTAATTCTTTATGCTGAAGAAAAATTGGAATAGAAATGCAGGGAGAGAGTTCAACGTAGCTGAGAGCAATGTTCGCTTGTGATGGCAACAGAAATTGGCACTGTTTGCCACAAAAGCTAGTATAAATAAATTCTCTGGCCCTCACAAAGGAAGGCACCCTAAAATTAAAGAAGAAGGTTTGGAATTTGTACTTGAAAAGAGGAAAAATGGACAACCTGTGACTAGTGACACCATTAGAAATAAAGCAAAAGAGGAGGCTGAAGTTCTTTGAATACCGAAACAAGAGTTTAAGGCTAGCCGTGGATGGGTGGATCGGTTTATGAAGCGGATGGGCTTATCTCGACGCTGTACAACAATATGCCAAAAGCTTCCAGCAGATTTTGAGGGAAAACTACTAACATATTTCAGCGGTATGTTATCACTCTTCGGAAGAAAAAGAATTTTTCAATGAGGCGAATTGGCAATGCTGACGAGACGCCAATTTGGTTTGATACACCATTACGGAGAAGGGGACTAAGGAAGTTATCATCAAAACTTCGGGATGTGAAAAAAAACGCGTAACAGTTATGCTGCCAATAACAGCAGATGGGTGCAAACTTCCCCCTTTCTTAATCTTCAAACGGAAAACATACCATAAAACCTCTAAGAACGAAAAGCTGTTTCCAGATGATGTCCTGATTTGAAACCAAGAGAAAGGGTGGAGGACGGAATCATTAATCCTTGACTGGGTCCGAAATGTATGGGTACGCCGTCCTGGTGGACTCTCCAATCCACCATCAATGGACGCATTTCGTGATCATCTCACCGACTATGTAGAAAAGAAGATGTACAGCCTAAGCAGTGATCTTGTTATCATTCCTGGAAGGTTGACTTCTGTGTTACAACCCCTGTGGACGTTAGTATAAATAAACTTTTTAAGAGGTACGTTCAGGCGGAGTACGAAAAATGGTTTTGGGAGCCAAGCCGTGAACTGACCCCGACAGGAAAAATTAAGCGTGCTGCACCGCACATTGTTGTACATTGAGTTTCTGCTGACTCGTAAAGAAACGAAGCACCAATGATTGTGAAATCTTTCAAGAAATGCTGCATATTTCAAATTCATTGAATGGTAGTGAAGATGACGTGCTCTTGAACGTCGAGGATGACGATGATGATGACGAGGAAAGAAGAAATGAATCTGCTTCTGACGAAGAGAACTGCGAGGATTCCAGTGATGAAAACATTAGGGAATATAGACGTTTACTATTAATCACTGATTGTAGAAACTGTTTGCTAGATAGAAATGTTACGATTTATTTCATGTTCACATTTTAGGGTAGGTACCACATATAAAGTAGTGGTAATTAACAATGATTGTTTCACATAACAATAGCCCACTAATAGGTTATTTCTATGTTCTGCTACTCTTTATGTATAAATCCGTTGTTGTATAAAATATGGTATCTAAATTTAAATAAAATCATCATACCATTGATTGATAGTTTATATCAATCAATGGTAATGACAAAATATTTTTATTACTTAAAGTTTTAAAATGAGGATGCGCATTAGATTCGATGGCACATTAGATTCGCATAAATACGGTATTTCGCTTAAACTAATACAGTATTTATTGTGAAATTTAATTTTATCCTGGTTAGTAATGTTACTCAAATTTAATATAAGCCCTTAGAAATGTTTTATGTTGTGTTTTAATTCATATCTTTCGATTTGCTATTTAAATTTTTGTTAGCATTTACTGCTGAATAAATAGCAAATTTAATTAATTGCAAGGCTGAACATTTTAAACAATTTTATTTAAAGTTATTTTTACTTATTAGTTAAATTTTATGAGAAAATTTCTACTCTTCTAAGCATGGATAATCTAACAACATCGAATTATTTATATTTTTCTAATAAATTTTAATATTCTGTTTGAACTCTGAAAATGTTATATAGAAATATTAGTTACATCATGTATGTTAAATTAATACATTTATTCTAATTTTTTGTGTCACAAATACTAAATCAATGTTAATCAAATTACAAAACTTAATACTTAACATTTAAACATAAAAACACATAAAAACATTTAAAATGTTTTTATAGAATATTTATATAAGAACTTAAAAAAGAACTGTTAGAATTAGAAAAAAATGTATGTTACCCTTAAATTTAAAGATACTTATTTATGCAAGTAGTAAGGTTTTAGTTAAGTTGATGTAACACTCAATTCACACACTTTAAAATGAAATTCTTAAAATTTTAACTTTTTAATTTAATTATGTCATGGAATAAAAAATTATGTTAAATCTAACAAAAAATGATATATTATTAACTTATATAATTTCTTAAAAATTCGGGAACTTATAACAATTTCAGAAATTTAGAAGATATTAAAGATAGTGTTACATATATAAATGTGTGTGTGTGTGTGTTTCCAGAAAATTTTTGATGTACACATTTGTTTTCTGAATGAGGTAAATGATTAAAATATTTTGAAGGATATATTTCGCATATCCTGAAATATAATTGATACACTAAGGTTTGATTTTCTCCTAAAGATATTTAGTCTATCTAAATGCTTACGACTTTAAAGAAAAAAGTTAATGTGGAAGCGTTTAGCTTTAACTGGGATTTTAATCCCCCCCTTTTCCTTTGTATCAGAAAGCAACTTGCTCAAAGCTTTAAAGTTCTCCGTGTTAAATAAGTCATCTCTCGTCTAACTCACTTTATTTGAGTGCGACGTATCTTTGAACATAACTCAGATGTCATCAGGCATCTCCACTGTCTGGCATGGAATGATATATGTTCCATGAAAGTATAATTCCATCTCTTTTAAGTTAATGGCATTACGGATCCAGCTGTAAATGCCCGGGCAGTTACAGAGTTAAAACCTTTGGACTAACTACCCTCAGGTCTCTGTTCCAGAGGCAGGGGTGGGTAGGCATTAGCAAATGTGGCAGTTTAACTGGGAGTAATAAATCTTATCATCAGGCCTATCTTGAGTGCCTAAATGTTCCTTTCCGCCATTTTGACAGAAACGTTTTCCAAGAGAGGCTCTTTACTCGATTCGCAGTCTAGTGCTTTCCGAATGGATCATTTCACCTTCTAATGCTTTTGATTCTGTTTGACATGGAATATATATTTATATATTTCCCATCGACATCCTCCTTTCTGGCATTGTTTAATTCAGTTTTATTCCCTCTTAGTTTTTCTATCCAATATTAAAGAGTAAAAGTTTGCCCTTATGATCTTATATTTATTTGATAACATATTTATGATCATTACAATGAGAATAGAATACATTTTTACATGAAATCATTTACAAATAACCAAAATTGAATTTGTATTGTTTTGTAAGATTTTATTAGCTTCATAAATTTTATATCAATTTTTTAATTTAAAATACTGAAAATTAATTACTAAATTAAAGTATTTGATAAGATTAAATTTCTTATGCATTATTTTACAATGAATTTTGCGTTTAAAATAATAGTTGAACAATCAATCAAAAATATATTGGATTAGACTTTTTAATACAGTTATTGTATGAATGTTAAAATTTTTGTGCACATTTTTATTTATTTATAATTTTATGCTTACATTATAACTAAGAAATATCGTTGGTAAATTCAATGTTTTTATTTAATTCACATTCTTCATCATGTTTTTATATTCCTTAAAATTAAAAGTTATTTTTAAGTGCAATTAATAAATGTACATTAGATATTAATTTATGTGCAAATGACATACATAATTTAATTTCAGAAGCAGAAATTAGCACTAAAATATGTCAATATCAATGGCAATCGAATATAATTGCAATTTCAATTGAATATACTTGCAATTTTTTTGCAAAGTATAATTTTACCTCAGAGTCAAAACAGTTATCTTCAAATGATTATTGTAAGATGAAAAGGTCATTCTTGTGTTTCAATATCTTGAGAAAGAAATTATTGTCAAAAAACGTATCTAGCAGTTTATCCAAATCTTAAAGTAATAGAACAAAGATAGGGCTTTATGATGCTTATTGCAAGCCTTAAATTACCACTTCCAATTAACTTAAATAGGCTTAAAACTGTTTTACATACTCTATGGATATCTTCATCAAAGTATTTCATTGACAATGACATAAAAATATCGATATTTTGTTGTGATGTATTGTTGGGTAAAATTATCATATTTATTAATTAGAATTCTTTTGTATGATATTTGTATGGACTAAGTTGAAAAATGCTTATGCATTTATTGATTTTAAAAAGTGCTAGAACATTTTCTTGACATTTTCTGCTTATAAACGTTGTTATTAAATGTCATCACCGACTTTTGCTCCTTTTTGTTGCAGGACTTTCAAGCATATATTAGATTTTCATTTGTAAAAAAAATTAAAAAGCAATCAGTGTATTTGATAACCTGTCAAATTTAATCTATAATTTTATTGGGGAATATCGATAACTTAAAAAAAAAATTCCATGCCGTACTAGAAAAGGTAATATAGATTCCATAATTATCTATATCATTTACTGAAACTAATGCTCTCTTTTTACAGCAATTAATTCATGAAATATTTTCTTTGTTTCAATTAAAAAATTTTTTTCGAATGCCGGCTGCCTTTAGGCATTTGCCCTATTCAGGTCTATAATGGGCGAATTGTTGGCATCTTATGTAGTGAGGTACCCAGTGTGTGTGCCAACTGAGCTCCGAAAGTGATGTGATAAAGAAAGACAAACACAAAGAGAGAAAGGAGTATCTATGTTAAAACCGGGATTCGAACCCGAGACCTACTGCTTTGAAGTTTGGGATGCTAACCTCTCCACCATCGGTTGGCTCAACTTAAAATATGTATGTTCATAGACATAAGCAATACGCTTTTGCAGCGTTTTTTGGTCATGGTTTAATTTTTTATATTCAGAAAGCTTTTAATAATGAAATGCAATATAATATTATAAGAAGGATTAAATAAATTAAAAATTCCTTTAAATTATTATTTCCAAAATTAAGTAGGCAAGGTTTTCAACCATATATATATATATATAATATATATATATATATATATATATATATATATATATATATATATATATATATATATATATATATATATATATATATATATATATATATATATATATATATATATATATATATATATATATATATATATATATATATATATATAATAAATGGATTCGGCTATTTTTAAAGAGAATTTAGGCATTATTTGAAACAGTTATATTCAATTTATAGCGAGAAAAATGATTCAGATAATATGTACAATTTACAGATATTGCATAAATGAGATTTTACACGTTATCCGTAGTAAATATGCTCAATCTAGATTGCTTATAATTTAGCTAATAACAATATAAATTAATGGAAATACATATCTTAAATCATGTTTTTTCTATTAATTCATATTGTTGAAATGAAAAATATGACGTTTTATTCTTCAGCAGAGTCTGAAGATCATTTGAATAAGCGTTTCAAATATGGGAAATTTAAAAACAAAATCACTGACGTTAACGCATGGAAAATAAAAAATAACTGGTATGCATTTAATTAAAAATATATTTCCTGATAAATTTCAAAATGTGTGAATATTATCTGCATAAAAATAGGCTTATCACCCTGAAACTTTGAGGCACAACACCAAAATCCGTTATAAGTTTTTCGAAAATTTTTAAAATTAATGTTTTTCTAATAAATAAATAATACTTGGGATATAAAAATTTGAGATTAAAAAAGTAACATATTTAGATAATTAACGCAGAGAATTATTTCTTTGAAAATCAATTTTCCTTTTCGGAGGAAAACTTTTACGTTTTAAATTTTTCAGAAAAAAAAATGCGCATGAAAAACATAATCTAAAATTAACTTATGTGATAAAGTTTAGATACATAATCATTTATTTTTTTCTTGTGATAAATTTCATGCTAATTAATTAGGAAGCTGTCATGTCCTGTTTTTGCATTCTACTTCACAATCGTTTAACTTCTCACCATGTAAATGATTGCTTTAATTTAAAAAAAATATTAAATCTGGAATTATTTTTAAGATTTTTCTTTTTCCAACTTAATTTATGCTCCAATTATTACGTTGTGAAATATGAGGCTTTTTATTCTAAAAGAAAAGTACCTGTTTAACTATCTATTTTGTAAGGTTTATTAACGTTTTAATTTTTAAAAAATATTTTTATCATATGCGAGTTTTTTTAGTAGCAGTAAAGGTTACCACATTTTAATAATTTATCGTCAAACTGTTTTCACATGTTTCTCAGTTTTTGCATCTAAAATTTTTTCACTTACAAAACAATTTCTAACCAGTAACTATTACCATTACAATGACTATTGTAATGAGAGTACCAGTTTGTCATTGGCTTAATGAGTTTATGCACGATATGGTCATTAAATATAAATTATATAAGCTTAATTACTAACTGTAACGCAAGCGGTAATATTATATTTACAATTGTTTCTAAGAAAATATTAATTAAATTAATATATATCGCTTTATTCTCAAGGCGAAATAAAGTAAAAATTTTTGAATTATGTTTTAAGATTTACACTATGTATTCTTAAAATACAGGGCTAAAACATACATGATTAAAATTTATACTGTTTGAATTTTTTTTTATTTTTGTGAATCAAGAAATTATATCTTAAAAAATTAAGATTCTATTTTCTTTTTTCTATTTAGAAGCTTTTATGTTTCATAAAAATAGTTATGTTAATTTTTAAAAATAAATAATCTTGATATTTGCTGAAATTTGCATTATTTTAATTAATTTTAACTACTCTTGGAATAAAAAACAACGTGGGATTGTCCTGAAACGTATTTAATAAAATATTCACAAAAATAGAATAACATAAAAATAAATACATAGTTACAAAAATCACAGATTAAAATGTTTTACACAGTAAAATAGGAATCACAATGTCTTTCACTTCATGGTCTTTCATTACATGTTTTCGGTTATTGTTGCCATTCGATCACAGCTGAAATATTTGTTGCCTCTCAGTCCGCTAAAATAATTCTATCGCATAAACAGATAATAATACTTTCGTATTGGAAACATTAAAAGTTATGAACTATTTTTTTTTTACTTTTGATATTGCACTCTAAAATAGCATTTAAACAATAGCTACATTGTGTGATATTAGATGTTGGTTTTAATATTATTCATATATAATTATTTAGCACAGTTGAATTTTTCACTCTGAGCTTATTGCTTTTAGAGAGCCGTTAGATCTTGCCTTGGATTATGATAAATAGTATTGTTAAAGTTCCATCCAGTGCCTGAAAAATTGGCCAAATATTTTAGATAAATTGTGGCAGCATGTTATTCTAGAATTGGATGCTTTAAACCAGGGTGGAACTGTGTGTTTACAAGTAGGAGTTTACGAAATGAAGTTGCTGACCAGCTTGCTAGTGAAGGCAGCAAACTCTCTTTGCCTTTTCCACAGAGCTGAGTATTTCTGAGGTCCACTCCTTATTTTTGGCTAATACAAACACCACTTGGGGGACTTATTCTTATCATGCCTGTTATGCTGCTGAGCCCACTGGATTGTTCTCGCAGTGCTCCTGCCTAAGATCTGTGCAGACTACTCTAGATAAACTCAGATCTGGTCATAAAAAGAGTCTCATGCTCAATAGAAATGAAAGGACTTACGTACCTTGCCACTATTCGCTTTTCTCTTTAAAAGCGGATATGACTCTTAGATTTCATTCAACAGTTGCCTCACAGATTAGGTTCCTCTGTGAGACAACTGTTGAATGAGGGGATGCTGTTTTTGATCTTATAGTGTGAAATGGTCTCTTTGACTTGGTTTTGTTTATCTTAGTCAAGGAGGATAAGCAAGCAACAATAAGGTAATTATTTAGAACTTTCCTCTTCAGAAAAAACATAAATTTTTAATTTTTATTCACATCAAAATTTAGTGTTATAATATGTTATATCTTAAAGTATTAAAATATTTAAAATTATATATCCATTATTTTAAAGTTCTTTCCAGCCTAAATAGAAAATTTAACTCAAATATAAGCTTATTTTTTAAATTTTCAAATAAAGTATTTGTTACGGTATGAAAAGTCTACTTAAAAAAAAAAAACTTTGTAGAGAGAATAATAATATCCCCAGTAGCTTTAATTTTGTTTTCTTCTAGTTTATTGCCAAATAATATTCTTGGAGAAATAAGACAATTTTTTATAATTAAAGATTTTTGATTTTTTTAAAAATAATATTGAAAGTAAAGGGAAAAAAGTATCCTTCGTGAAAATTATAATTTAATCGAAAAATTTAAAGTAATGCATTATTTGTTAAAGTAACTAATTCATACATCCAATTTAAAAAATTTTAAATTTTACATATTAATAATAAATTTATTTATTACATATTTTTAATAAATATTATTTTAAAAGTAAAATTAAACATAAAGGAAAATAGACGCTAAATTCATTTCTTAAAAATTTAAATGTATGTAAAGCAAATACAGTCTGAGTAAAAACTTTAAGGCCAGTAGGCATTTTTCAGAAAATGGAAATATTTAAAGTGAAGAATTAAAATACCATTTGACTGAAAATTATTGAATTATCATTATAATTATTGACTGATAATTATAACAATAGTAAAAAAAGTATAAAAATTAATTTGCAAATATTTTATTATTAGAAAATATTACAGAACACACAGATGAATATTTGAGCCTGAGTAAAAACTTTAAGGCCAACATAGAAAATAACATAAGAAAAAATTACAAATTCTTAAAAGATTGTGATGGAGCTATTTCTGCGAATTACTTCAAATATTATTGTTTTCATCTATGAAACGAGTTTTTGACAAAGGGTAGGATCGGTTTTACTCCATTCATCGTCGATAGATTTTTCGATCGCAGATTTCTGAAATGTTAGTTTTTGCTAAAAATTTGTGTAGGCAAAGTAAATATTCAGTACTCTTGTTAATTTATAATGTATAAAATTGAGTTGTTAGAATGTATATTAAGAGCACAAAATACTCAAAATACATTATCATTGTCTACATTTTATTGTATATCGGGGGGGGAGAAACAAAACTATGATTGTAAATTGGAGCATGAATACTGAAATGTTGAGAAATACTGTAGTTAGGTTACAAAATGGCATGAGTTGATTTTATGCACACAGAAAATTTTCTTTGAATTTATACCATGTGCGTGGACATAGCTCTTTAGGATAAAATTTATCTTAACAATAAGTAAAGAAAGAGAGGTAACAGTAATTATATTAAAACACGTATAAAATAACAAAAAAATTCAAAGGGAATAAATTTTAAATATATTTAAAATTGTTAAATTATCGTAACCTTGCATTCAAAATTAAACATAAAAAAATAATACCAGAATATTTATGAAAATTTACGTGAAAGCGAATTTATAGATATAAATGATTTAAAGTTAAATAAATAACTAAAATACAGCTAGATTATCAATTGAATAATGAAAAGATGATAATCTGCAGGAATTTAGAGTAGAAAGTATTGTGTAAAAGAGCTTATATATATTTATATAAAGGTTTTTTTTTATAAAAGTGGTAAAGGGTAAGAAAAAATTAAGTAATAATTGTAATAAAGGTATAATGATAAAATGAAAGCATGAAAAAAAACTCCACGTCAATATTATGTACGGAATATTGCAAATTAACAGCAATTCAGTAATTTTCAAGAAATTTCAGAAAAATCTACTCTGCGGTATATATATGCTGAACTCCTTCATATAACATATTACTGAATGTAAAGTAACTATGTTTAGTTAGTATGAATTTAAGATCACTTACAAATTAGACATTTTTATTATATTTTCATCGTCTTTAGAAACTTACAAAATAAAAAAAAATTGATTCTGTGTTTATGAAGCTTCATAGCTTTAACAAGAATTCCATGAACTTATCATTTTATTTTTTCAATTTCAAAAGATATGCCTAAGGTATTTTTTCTAAATAATCTTAAGCAACATGTATTTTTTAGTATAAAAATTTATTAACTAATATTTGCAATAAATACTGACGTATTTTTAACTCACTCAATTATTTTAATGTAATCAGTTTATATACTAGCAGTATAAAACTGTATATATTACCATATAAAGTGAATATATATATAAAATACATATATGAACATGCATATCTTTATAATTTCAAAGGGAATTTATTGTTTTCACATTATATTGTAACATTTATATTAGGTCTTACCAAAATACTATTCATTTTTGAAATAAAGCAAAATAAACATTTTGTAACGTCAAAATACTTTATTAAATATTGTAATTGCCATTATTCTTAATGATTTCAAGCGATTGTGAAGGCAATTTATATACATCATTTTCGGAAATGTTTAATCTTTTCAGGCGAAAAATCGAAACAGTGCTTGTTTTATGTATTCTTCATTTTTAAATTTTTTGCCCTTCAAAAATTCTGTACGGACAAAAACAAGAGATGGTTAAGGGTGTTAAGCCTGAGGAATTTGGTGCATGGGACAGAATTTCCCAGCATATTTCTGCAATTTTTTGACGAATATATTCTTTGCTTCTTTCTCGGAAAAATGTCGGCCTCTTTTCTTGGATTGTTTCCTTTAAATTATTCAATTGCTGATAGTACTTTTTCCGAAGTGAGCTTTTTGTCCAATTTTTTATGCTCATAATGTAGGGGTCCTGAAATGACCCACCATACACGCTCAACATTAACTTTTTCAGAATCAAATTTGTTTTAGATTTGGAACGACAAGATTTTCAGCACCATATGCATTTTTCCTTACAATGTTTTCGTATGTAATCCATTTCCATTCTCATTATCATCAGGTTGAAGAAGGGCTTGATCTGTTTCGGAACAAGCAGAGATAGTTATGTGATGACTCGATCATCAAAATCTTTCTAATTTAATTGATGGGCACCCATTTTAAATAGTTACAAAACCAATCATATCTTCCTAATATAGTCCAAAATAGTTTGCATAGTAGAATTATGCTTTCTGAGATCTCCCCTGTAGTCAGGAAAAGGTCTTTCTCTCTATGGTTTTAACAACATCATCATTGATCAATGTACAGAACTTTCTAGTAAACCTAATATAAAAAATTAAGATCGACTATCAGGTCACTATTATAATATATGATAAGTCAATTGTTTAATGTCTGAGGTATGAAGTTACATTATGAATAGAAAATATAATACGAAAGGAGAAAATTATACTAAAAATAAAATATATATAAAAATAATATGAAATAAATTTCAGTCATTCATATATATTATTCTAGTTGATGCGATATTTAATTTTTCTTAATTTTATTTGAAACTACCTGTGAAAATCATACACATTTTCTTTCAATTTAGAACTGATAATTATATCAAAATAACTTTTATCATTTAAACCATTTGCAATATAAAGATTTTTTTATCAATTATAATAATTTTAGTTCGAAAATTCTTTTTGTAACTTAATTTTGCTGGCTCTTACAACTTTTAATATTTTGCGCAGAAATATGTATATATATATATATATATATATATATATATATATATATATATATATATATATATATATATATACAAGCTGACCCAGCCACGCGTTGCGGTGGCTGAGTTTTTATAATACATTGAATCAATTTTTTACTAATTCTTGGGTACAATCAAATTAATATTTTCTAAAAAAATTTAAAATAGGTTCATTCATATGAGGTTAAAAATAAAACATTTCGCAAAAATTTAAAAGTAATAGGTAAAGTATCGAAATTTTGAAATTAAGCACAAACCAACATATACTTTCTGAATTTACATTTTATTCATCTTATATTAAATTATAGTTTGTAATCAGTGACTTACTTATAAAATATACTATATAAATTAAAAACATCTAAAAATAAATTGTTATAAATGAGGTAGATAACATTGACATCGAACTATTATTTTTTCAATTTTAAATTATTAAAACTAAAAATTATCTAAGTACTACTTTGTGTACAACATTCCTGGTTAACCTGTCTTTCGCTAACACGAAGAGATTTGATGGTTTCCCTACACGTGAGCAGGCAACATATAGCTGTCCATGTGAGAAACATGTGTTTTCCAAATCCAAACCGCAAATAGACATTGTTTTGCCTATAAATTTATTTATGGTCATCGTAAAAGCTAAACAAATCGGAAATTGGAGCCTTTTAAACGGTATTGGAGATTCTGACGCTATCAGTGGAATACGTGGCAATAGGACGATATCTCCTTTAAATTTTTCCGTCAAAATTGTAGCTTCGAGAATATTTTCGGTCATTTTTTTATGACTAAGCGTGTACTGTTAAATAATTGAGGTGGGTTTAAATTACGTAGAAGAATAATTGGTGAACCAATTTTCAATTGAAGATTGTGTGGTGGCATTCCTGGCATATCCAGAGAATTCAAAAATTCAGTTGGAAAGTTTAAGTTTTCGTTTTCATCAATAACTGCGTCGATTGATTTAAAAGACATCAAATCACCGGGCAACATCTGTTGTATATGGAATTAATTTCGTTCACATCAACGTTTCTTGCTGCCAAAATAGCACGATTACAGAGCCAATTATCAAATTATAAAATAAAAATAAAAGGCTATCAAGAAATACTTACATGTTTTCGAGGTGGTATGAAAATTAGTAGAGAAAAACAGTAATAAATAAAATTTTATTTCAATATTTATAATATTAAAAATATTCAAATTGAACACTGTACAATAATAACACAATACAAAGTATAATTATAAAGATGATTCACGAAAAATTGTTACAATATGATTATACGTCATGAAAATATATTTAAATTCGATATTCAATCACGCGCTTGCGAGCGCACGTTAATTTTCTCTGGAAGATAGTATAATCTAGAAAAATAAATACGTCGCCATCTGCCGAATACCTGTGCAATTTAGATGCTAAATCGCCAACTATTTGGAATTTACAGAACTAATTGATAAAGAAACACTAATATCGTATAATAAATATTGAGATCAATAATTAAGAGATAAAAACTATTCTATCTTTTAAATTGGACCATATTATAAATGATTACAAAATTTTATCAAAATCGGTTCAGTAGTTTCAGAGTTTATCGCGAACATACATCGTGACACACGAAATTTTTATATATATAGAATTGCTGACCCAGCCACGCATTGCAGTGGCTGAGTAATTATAATACATTCAATCAATTTTTTACTAACTCCTTGGTACAATCAAATTAATATTTTCTAAAAAAATTTATAATAGGTTCATTCATATGAGATTAAAAATAAAACATTTCACCAAAATTTAAAAGCAATAGGTAAAGTATCGAAATTTTGAAATTAAGCACAAACCAACATATACTTTCTGAATTTACATTTTATTCATCTTATATTAAATTATAATTTGTAAACAGTGACTTACTTATAAAAAATACTATATAAATTAAAGACATCTAAAAATAAATTGTTATAAATGAGGTAGATAACATTGACATCGAACTATTATTTTTTCAATTTTAAATTATATTAAAACTAAAAAAATTTTCCGCGGCATTATACTGAAATAAAAAAAATTAAAAGAACTTATCATTTGAATAAATAAAGTAGATCAAAATGTACTGGCTGAATAAATTAATAATTATCAAATTATAAAATAAAAATAAAAAATAATAAAATGCTATCAAGAAATACTTACATGTTTTCGAGGTGGTAGGAAAATTAGCAGAGAAAAACAGTAATAAATAAAATTTTATTTTACTATTTATAATATTAAAAATATTTAAACTGAACACTGCACAATGATAACACAATAAAAAGTATAATTATGAAAATGACTCACGAAAAGTTGTTATAGTATGATTATACATCCTGAAAATATATGTAAATTCTATATTTAACCACGCGCTTGCGCGCGCACGTAAATTTACTCTAGGATGGTATAATCTAGAAAAATAAACACGTCGCCATCTGCCGAATACCTGTGCAACTTAGATGCTAAACCGCCATCTATTAGGAACTTACGGAACTAACCAATAAATAAACACTAATGTCGTATAATAAATATTGAGATCAATAATTAAGAGATAAAAACTGTTCTATCTTTTAAATTGAACCATATTATAAATGGTTACAAAATTTTATCAAAATCCGTATATATATATATATATATATATATATATATATATATATATATATATATATATATATATATATATATATATATATATATATATATATATATATATATATATTTATACGAGGGTTACTCTGAAATTATTGAGATACGCGCAGACAAGAATTTACAAAATAAAAATAATGGTTTATTAAGTACAAAGTATTTTAACTCAGAAGCCGATTTTTTATTGACTTACTTCAACTTGTTTAGCGTGGAATAAATTTTAAACAGAAGAGAAAATGGAGCTGACGCGAGCACATTTTCGCGCTATAATTTTCTACGATTTCAAAGCAGGATTAAATCAAGAAGAATTCGTTTAACGGTTGCAATTAGCATTTGGTGATGAATCTCCAGCTCGTGCTACTGTATTCAGATGGTTTAGAGAATTTAGAAGAGGTCGCAAATTTCTTCAGGATGAAGAACACACAGGAAGGCCACAGTCGGTAGTAATCCCGGATAATGTGTCTCCATACGAAAAATGTTAATGGTTTATAATCGCTGTACCTATCAAATGGTACTTGGATCCGCAGTCATACACAAAATCATTCATGAAGAATTAAATATGAAAAAAGTAGTTTGCCGTTGGGTTCCCCATAATCTAACTGAGCATCAAATAGAGGAGCGTGTCAGAATCAGTAAAGAAACTCTTAAAATGCTGAATTATGGTGGCCACCGCATCATTTCTAAAATTGTAACAGGTGATGAAACGTACATACCGTTTTTGACGTTCCCACACGTCAAGAAAGCAAAGTATGGGTCTTTGAAGAAGATCCCACGCCGACAATGGTGAAAAAACAACTCGCATTGAGAAAATTGATGTATGCCGTTTTCTTCAGAAGTACGGGATCGGTCAAAGCCATCAAGTTGGAAGGACAGAAGACAGTAGCAGCAAACTGGTATACCACTAAATGTCTTCCAGAAATTCTACAAGAACTGAATGTTAGGGGACTAATGCTTCACCACGACAATGCATCTTCACATACAGTCGGATTGACAGTTGAGTTTCTTAAACAAAAACAAATTAAAGTGATCGAACATTCGCCGTATTCACCTGATCTAGCTATGTGCGACTTTTGATTATTCTTTAATCTAAAAAAGAACTTACGTGGACGTCGTTTTCATTCAGAAGAATAGATTGATGTGGCTATAAATGCATTTTTCATCTATTCGAAGAAATGAATGGCTTGAGGCATTTAGTCTGTGGAAAATTCGTCTACAAAAGTGCTTTGATGCTGGAGAAGACTACTTTGAACACACCTAAAGTTTGTAAGCATAACTTTAAAAACCTAGTTGTATCTCAAATATTTCAGAGTGACCCTCGTACATATATATATATATATATATATATATATATATATATATATATATATATATATATATATATATATATATATATATATATATATTATATGTAAACTAATTTTGAAGACAATGATGTAAGTGAGAGTATCATCAAGCTGATTGGTGGGATCTCAGCTACTGCTAAAATTATTAAGGTAGATAGATATTCTTTACATGTGTTCGTCATGAGTTTCTTTGGTAGTGGATGATTTGAATCTGTTTAGTGAAAGCGTAATGACTTGAGACCGTTGTAAAGCATTTCAATATGTAAAGGGAAATTGTCTTTCGGGAAAACTTTTCTTAGATAGTGGATAGTCGCGGGTCGCAGAAGGGGAAATTTGAGAAAGTGCATACAGAAGACAGAAGAGCAACATTCATTTCTTGTTGTTTCAATAATGGCTAGATTTGTACCCGGAATTTTTAATCTGATGGGAGCTCACCAGGCTACGGGTAATGAGTTTCTAGATGATTTTTTAGTTTCTTCCCTTAAGACACTTGAATAATGCCTACTATCTACATAATGTGCAGGGGATGTTGAAATGTCTACGCCCTAAGACCGTGAAGCTTTCTACTAGATAGTGTCGAAACTGAATGAATTAGAAATGTGTAAATTTTATATCTACAACTAGTAGTTTCGTTTTATATATGGGATATTGTCATTTTTGGTTGATTGTTTATATTCGTGTGACAAATCATATAAATAATTAATCTCTCTCTCTATCTGTGGCACGACAGTCCATGTGTGCCTAGGCCTACAGTGCCCATCTCTGTCTTCGTGACCAAGAGTTCCTAGGGTGCGAAGCATATGTCCCGATTAGGTGGTCAGCATAAAACGAAACCCCCAGTATTTAGTTCCCAAGCATGCTTGGTACTCAGTTTAACGACCCACTGAAGGGATGAAAGGCTGAAAAGAACTATACACAAAAATACACAAAAACACATTTTTTTTGAAAAATTGTTTTAAAAGCATTTGTTGGTGCTTTTGTTTTCTTATTCATTATTTATACTTAAAATATACTGGTGGAAATGCAATTAAAGACACTCAAAAATTCACTTGTTTTTTATATAAAAGTGTATGATATTTTTTGAATTACCTTTATTTGAATCACATTTTTGGTAGTCACAACTATCCAGTGTAAAAAAATTGCAAAAAAAAAAAGAAAACTTTGAGATTGAAATAAAACTTTGAAACTAGAAAAAAAAACTTTGTGATTGAAAAAAAAAACCTTGAAACTAGAAAAAAAAAAACTTCGAAACTAGTGAGAATTTAGATCATTTAATCAAAAAATCAGAAATTTCGAGTGGAAATTCAATTAAAGATACTTGTGTTGTTGTTGTTGTTGTTGTTGCTGATCCCTGTTGTCTAGCAATTCGCTAGACCAAGTCTATGATATTGTACACTCTCAGGACATCTGAATGAAAAGACACTTGTTGTTTTTAGAACAAATTTATTAATTAATAATGAGTGACACCTCCATTGTTTACAATTACTTCATGCATTCTATTTGGCATCGATTTCACAAGATTTTGATGGTAATTTAATGGCAAATTTCACCATACATCACGAATTTTGTCTTTTAAGTCCATTATTGATTCAAAGTGGCCGTTTTTGTAAACTTTTTGTGTTATCAATCCCCAGATGTTTTCAATAGGGTTCAGATCTGGACTTCTAGCTGGCCAGTCCATAACCTTGATGTATTGCTCCATAAAAAAAAGCTTTTGTTGCTTTAGAGTTGTGAATGCTTGCATTGTGTTGTTGAAATATCATGGAATCTTCATCCATATCTCCGGCATAATGAATTTCCACCAGTGTAGTATGCATTTAAAGAAAGGAAAGCAATAAAATATTGATCCTAGTATGTGGTTTTGTTTTTATAACTCTTGAATAAAATTATTCATAATTTATTTTTGATTCAAAATATTTTTTATTAACGCAGTTGAAGTGTTTCTTTTAAGCTCAGAATACCATGTTTGGAAATGATTTATTTTTCATATAAAATTGCACAAAAATTCATAAACCTATTTAATAAAAAATAAATGTTAAATTTTTTAAAATTTTGTAAATAATGTAAAATAATTAAAATAAAATACGAAATTTATAATCAACAGCATACAAAAACAACAAAAAATTGAATTGTATCCGTTGTTTTTATAGGCTATTTGAGTTTAAGCTAAAATTGTAGAAATAAATATAAAATTTATTAACAGAGAGAAAAAGTGAGTTTTCTTCGCTATAATCGTTTTTTTAAATTTTATTTTTTTATTCCATAGTTAGAAATTTTCTCGGAAAGTGATTAACGTTTTAGAAATGAATTTATATTCAAATTCTTCTGTAAAAATGAAACATGATAATTGTATTTAATGACTTTACTAAATTACACCATCGAATGTCTGAGAATATTGTCGAAGTTCATTTGGTTAATAAGACGATTTCTTATATAAGAATTAAATCATCGGTTTGAGAAACCGTTTTTCATTGATTCATGCCATTAATACATGGATAATGGAACAGTAGAAAAAGCACAAAAAGAAAAAGATATGACAAAACAACCAAAGGCAAAACAACAAATCGGCAAGGACAGATGAATTTTTTTAAATATTTCCTTAATTAATAGAATTCTTATTTATTTATTTATTTATTTTATTACATTACATATATTCAGACTTGTATGCTTGATTCTTGAGATCTGCTTGTAAGTCTTCGTCTATAATAGGACAAATAGCACAATGACAGATGTACAACCACAGAAGAATAACGAAGAAAACACCCAGGGCCATGGTGGGAATCGAACCCACACTCCTACGCTCTCAAGCGATTAGCGGTGATGCTTAAGACCACTCAGCACGGAGCGCCCATAGAATACTTAATTAATAATTGCAATATATATAAGCACTCTTATTTGAATCTCAAGACTATTGCCTTACTTACGCCAGCATTAAAAATCTTCCTTTTATTAATATTGCTGAAATAATAAAGAGTAGAAATATAAAATATGGGCTCAAATAATTCATTAAATTTCTAAAAATTGTTTTTTTTTTCAAATTTTTTGAACTTTTATTTTCTCAAATTTAAAAGTAATTCATTAAACAAAAAATAACCATTATTATGAAAACTTTACGGAAACAATAGATATTTCAAAAATGTTAGCTACATTGTTTCCAGAAAAAATTTTACTGTGATAAAATCTAAAAAAAAACAAAAAAAAGCGCACTTTCGTAAACATTAATAAAGAAAGGAAACATTCCGGTGAATGACAGCCTTTATGCTTCTGTGAAATTAGAGCAACATCACTAGGCTCAAAACAGCGGAAAGTTGAAAACTTAAGACCTGCGGTGGAGATGTCAGTTTTCCATCTGGAGCTGAATGTCATCCTTTGCATGCAGGGATAAGGAAGTTAAAGTAAGAAAGCGAAAGAGACCTGTTTTCCAAAACGATGGAATTTCTATTTCTGTTGTAAAGGATCTAGTCACTTCCTTCTTAAGCTTAGATTCTCGCTGTCATTCTTTGCATTTGTGGTTCAAGTTGTTTCCTTTTTTTACAGGATTAATGCTGTCTAGACATCATATCATATAGTGCGTCAAAATACTCTTTTTTCATTTTACGTAAGCAATGTAGTTCTTGTAGTTTAGTAAAATGAATAAAATTTGAAACACACTTGTAAAGAAAAAAATATTAAAAAGTAAATACATGATGTGAATGAATTCGGAATTTTTAATCTCACTATTGTGCTTTAAAAATGTGAACATTTTTCAAGTCACATATGGGAAATGTCTGTAATGTTTAATACCGGAAAAGGTAATTTTTTTTATTTTACTTTATCAAGCATGTGCAACTTTTAAATTTTACAAATATATTCTACATGGATTTGAAATAATAAATAATTTAAGCGAAGTGTTTAATAAATAACCATGGTTTAATTTGATTCTTTAAAGGGTAGATTTTAATAAATTTCATGCAAATTATCCATTTAAGAAAATCAACTCTGTATTGAAAAATAATCAATGTTTCACAATGTTTTCGGTTTAAAATGGAGGTTTGTAATTTATTTGGTTCATTTTATTTATTTATTTTTTAAAGTTAATTGTACTCAATCTGGAACGATTTCATTTTTTTATAAGTTGAAAAAACACACCTAACAAATTAATTTGAAATTGTTAATTTTAGATTTTAAAATCAAAGTTTTTTGTGTTCATTTTAGTGTTTAAAATTATATTTTGAAAGAAAATTCCAACATAACTTTTTATGTTGTGATATAGAAAATATGCATAATTTAAATTGTAAAAGTCTTTATATAACGATTTCTTATATTATTAACAAATTATATAGATTTCATATTTATTATTATGTAATATATAAATGTATGTAAATACACGTTATAGATATTTTAAATTTATTCTATTGTTAACGGAATAAAAACTGCTTATGTATTACTCTATTAATTAAGATTTTTGCTTTATTTTTAACATATATGTTTTTACATTTTTATTGAGTATTTGAATTACTTTGCTTTATTTAAACTTTAAAATAATAATAGATTAACTTATTCTAATTCATAGTCAATAAAAATGCTATATAAACTATTTTAAAAATATATATTTGCATCAAACGTGAAGCACAATTAGAACTTTAACTATTAAAAGCAATTCTGTCTCTTTATCTGAGATTAATTTATAATAAATTCAATAGCATAAGGAAAAATGACAACCGATCAAAAACTTTGTCTTTTTTCCCCCAAGCCCTTTTTTACCTTAGGCATGAGAATGACTAATTCATTTTCCATATTACTTTGACGTTATCTTAATATAAAATAGCTAAGAAAAAACGTCTACTTTTTATTATGCTCTTTTATCCAAGAATTCGAAATTTTTAGATATGAACACCCCCTATTAGCAATCTTGTTAGAATCGATTTCAATGATCCAAATTTGCAGTTGCAATCTATTTTTTTTATTAATAAGAAACAATAACAAAAAAAAAATATTTAAAAAGTATCTCACATTAATCTTCAGAACTTTTTTCTCATTTTTCCATTGCTCCAGGCAAACAGTCCTTTTTATAGACATCATGTCCAATATATGTCATATTTTATGTCCTTAGATCAATACATAAAAAAACTAATTATATTTCTAGACTAATTAAGTTTCTATTTGTTTTAATTAAAGATTAAATTTGATCTGTATTTAAAAGAATTATGTTCTTATGCTGCAGTACTTTTTTTCTATACGTCAAGACACAAGTTTATATGTAAAGTGAGTTGTATAAAGAAACAATTTGATTTGCGTTATTTTAAGTATTTATAAAGCAAATTTTGAATAATAATGGTTATAAAAATTATTTGAGTCAACTTATTTAATACAAAAATAAACTATGAAATTACTCATTTTTTCCCAATGGTAAGTCAGTAATTTTATTAAAGAAAATGTCAAATCAATTATTACTATAATTATGATGAAAAATTTTTTTTATTTGTTGTGAATCCTAAAACGTCTACAGTTAAAATACAAGCGAATATGCAAATTACGGGAATAAAATTTCTCTAATTACTCGTACATTTATGTTGTCAAATTTTACCTTAATTAATAATGAGTTTAGTTTTCCATTTAGGGAATTAATTAAATTAGACAAAAACAAAATTATTATTCCTTATTCATTATTAATTTTGAAAATAAACTTCCAGACTTATAAATAAAATTCATAAGCTTACTTTTATTTTTATGTTGAGTCTTTTCGAATATTTCAAATGTCAATGGTCAATATTAAAACTTTTAAAACTAGTTTGAAAGTAACACAAAAGTTTGTTCCATTTTTTATAATGAATAATATTCAATAACGGTTATAAATATTTTAAACTACAAACACAAATTTACTTATTATGGAAAAATTCTTACAGTTATTATTTCATTATCAGCGTAAGATAAAGCATTTCATACATAGATAAAATGAATTGTATAATAAAATATAAATAAGAATAGAGATTAATTAAATGCTTATTCTTATTTATATTTTATCCATACAATGAATCTGCTATTATGTAATAATTAATGATAACTATTAAAATTTCTGCAATTTAGAGCATTTTCAGTTTTTCTGGTACCTTTAGTCAGGTGTTTCTTGATGTATATATATAATTTTAAATTTCCTGTATAAATCTCTCTTCGTTGAAATTTTTAAAAAATACAGATTATTTCCCCATTATATTGTTTTTAAGGACTTGATTTAAACTATTCAGGCCCTTTTTATATTTAATAAAATATTTGATAGAAATATGTTTAAAATGTTTTAATATTTTGTTATTGTTTGATTGAAAATCGATATTCAAATGACTTGACAATTATTAAATATTTCATCTCCAGTATTAATACTGTGGAATTGTATGTGAGATGCAACTATAATCAAAAATAATAATAAAAATTTTCGTTTGTTTTGCTTATGTATAGAGTACAATATAATTGCAAACCCATCAATGAGGAAGTCCCAATATGCTGCTAATGTATATGTCTTGATTGTTTAATATAGATCATACATAAGTTAAAAAAATTTCGTATAGACATTGAAATAAAGCTACATTATTTATTTACGTCAAAAAATTTGTAATTAGTAATACTTATATATAGATTTTACGTATTTGATATAAATGTAATTTCCAATTTTTTTAATTTTTATTACTCATGCCAAAAAAATTCAAATCATGCATTTTTAGTGACTTTCCATTAATACAAATTGTGCATTTGCAATAAATTAATATAGTACTTTGATGTGTAAAGAATATAGCATACGCCTTTGAAATAATGTATATTGCATTTAATAAGGGTTTGAATGCTTTAATATTTTTAATGTTATTGAAAATCATTAAAATAGAAAACATAAGCATAGAAATATAACCGATGGTTTAAGAGAGAGAAATTATCCTTTATTTTGAAGCTGTATGAGTTATTAAGTATTGCTGAATCAATGCAGATGTTATAATAATAAATGAGTATTGCTTTTTAAAAATGCGCAATATTATTAAACTTTGCAAAAAAATTTCACATTCAATCCAAATGCAAGCATTAGGACATTTAATCAGTACTCAATTTTATAACGATGATAAAATTACTAACTAACATTAATCGAAAAAAAAACATTTACATGTCACTTAGAGAAATATTTTGACATGAAGTGAGAGAATTATTTTCGGCAAGAGAAAGATAAATTATGTGGAACTCAAAATAACAATTATGCAACTACTTGTAAAAATGATTTGGTACTGCATATGGAAATCATTCAAATTTGAAATTGTATGAAATAATTTTAGATATACGATATTCTGCGTGTTTCTGCATACTTCTATTACCCGAGAAAATATTTGAAGAATTATAAAATTATTATTAAATAATCGTAATTCACTTTATTTCTGTTGCAATAAATATTCAATTTCAGCTAATAGATAGATTTCTTCTTGTTCCATATGTATGCCATTATTTTAGAAGAAAGTATTGAAATTTTATCTGAGTTTTAAATTACGAAGTAAATATTTCACAGATTTTATGAAAATTTAATTTATAAAATGTGTGAATTATTAGTACATAATAATACACTCAAAATGCAGTACACTTTGATAGTGAATTTAAAATTATAAGCAATCAATTATTATAATGTTTAAAATGATTATTACTATTCTCTCTTTAGTTTGTAATGCAAAAAATTAGATGATTACAATTCGTCGTCAATGTTGAGATATTACTAATTTTTCTTCTGAAGGAACAAATATATCAGTACATGAAGTAAAATATTTTTTAAACGAAATTCAAATTTACCTTTAGTACAAAGGACATATAATTTATAAAAGTTAATTTATAATTCTGGTAAATAACTTACAAATAGATTGAACACAAAATGATTTCACTATTAATTTGTAAAATCAAGCTTATTCTCAAAAGTTTGATTAATTTTAAAATGCACGTTACTTTTAAATAGCATAAATATTTTAGTTAATGGAAACAAAAAAGTTAAGTAATGTAACCATTTAAAGAAAGTAATATTATAAGTGAGAACATTCCCAAAATAACTTTTATTTCTTAAAAAATAACAACTTGAGAAATTAATTAATAATATTCAGAAAAACTATCTTTTGCTATGTATTTGTAAGTACTCAAAATTTTACAATAGGAAAGTAAGTGTTAGTTAAAAATTGCATTTTGAAAATGGGAACTTTCCTGACCAATGGAATTCATATATTATTTCACTATCCAGTTTAAATTTTTATATAAAATTTCTTCAAATAAAAAAAAATTGCAAAAACATAATTATATAAGTTCTTATTTCATTATGTAACCGTGACAACTAAATTTTGCTTTAAAACTAGAAATAATTTATTTGCTTAAAATTTTTAACAGACTTTATTATTAATACATGATTAATATAATAATATGCTATTACAATATGTTAATTGAAATTATCTTTTCAATAAAAATTTAAATGTTTTCTGATTATGTTATGTTTCTAAAGGATAAGAAATGGTTTCCAAGCATTTATTAATATCTAAAATTGAAATGCATTAATAAGCATCATTCAGTTATGAATTTATAGTAGCTTTAAGATAGAAAACATGTTTCAACCAAAAAATGACGTCATATATGTGACGTCAGTTTTTGATAGTTGATAGATTGTTATAACAATGGACTTCTTATTCACCTGTCAGGTTGTGTGAGAAAGCCTTGAAACGCAAACATCTTTCTCAAACCGGAAATTGAATATTTTAAGCATTTTTTTCAGTATACTAGCTAAGTGTCCTATAAATATCAAAGAAACGATCACAAGGAATTTTATCTAGTTTTAAGCAAACTTGACTTCTCCTATAAGTCTATGTGATGCACGATATTGCCTTCAAACAAACAACTCTACTTCCGGATGGCTTACAATCTTTCAGAGACTTCAAAAAACGCAATAAATATTTACTGATTCCAATGCACGAAATTACTTCTGAGTCTAAACTGCTTTTCTGGCTGGGTAGAATAAGTTTAATCTTAAGGAGTGAATTAGGCTGAAAGAGTGAAAAGAGAATTCTTACGAAACAAATGGCCGCTAACAAGTTGAATAAGCCTTTTTAGGGACCTATCTCTCGTCAAAACAGTCTACTAAAGGAATAATATTTTGCGTTCCTAAAGCTTACTCAACTCAACTAGTTCCTACATTAGTTTTTATTAACTATCAATTGTAAAATGTCTTAAAGTTGGGGGTTGATATTAAATATAGTTAAATTATGATGTGGTAATTTCTTAGATTAAATATTTTACTGGAAACATAACCTGTTCAATTTGAATATAATACCCTTCTTTTTTATGCAGAGAATATCTAGATTCATTTTCTTATTACTATCTCAATTCATAGCTTTATATTTTAATTATAGTAATTTTCATTTAATATTTAAGCAAGAAAGTAATTGTATAACAATGTAAAACTAATTTGTCAAATAGGATAACTGGTTAAATCCATAACTCCACAAGAAGATTAATATGTCAATCAAATAATAGAAATTTTTATATATTCTAATTTATTTTTCATTTTATTTTATACGTGCAAACAAAGATACTCTCATGTATGATTTAATTACTGATAGACTGTAAAAAACATCTTCCTTATTTAAAAAAAACTGATTTCTATGAGTAGTTATGAATAGAATCTTTACTTAAGAACATTTTTTTATTTTATATGATAGACAAAATTGTTTCATGATTTCCTTCTGGAATAAGAAACTGTATTTATATAAAATCATGAAGTTAGCACTTATAATATTGATTTATCTTTTAAGAAAAACTTGTTGTGAAAGAATATGAAGTATGCCAATTGATATGAAATATTTCATTTTATAATACTGATGATATTATTGTTTGCAAAAATAAAAGTTTTTATTCTTTAACCCTTAGTGATGCGAAAGTGTGCAAATTTAAATAGATTATTTCATTGATTTATTTTAAATGTTTCATGTTAAATGCACTTTAATTTTTTCTTCTAACTTTTTTGAATTTAGACACTAACATTTTGTTTCCCTTATCCAAATGTTCTACTTATAAAATGGCATTAACTTTTGTTTCACCATCGGAATATAAATACAACATTTTTATCGAGAGTTTCCTCTTAAAAAATTTAAAAGGAATCAAATTTTATATAACATAATATTCACAAAAATATTCTCCTTGTTGTCCTGTGTGACCTGTTGTCCTTGTCCTCATCTTGGCGGAAGGCTGTCTCTTTGGCGGAATGGACGATTTATGTCTGGACTATACACTCCTAGTAGGGTCATCCAAGGCGTAAAAGACATTCCACCATACTCAACTAATTTACGCAGGAGAAGAAGCCAAGCCTGTCTTCTCTCTTTCGGTGCTCCGGTTTCTTGTACTAAAACAAGCTGCTCACTCCTTTCTCCATGAGTTTTTGCATCACATGGACTATTTATAACAGCTAGGTCAGGGACCAGATCTAGCTGTTACTAGATCATGAAGGATTAGTAGCAACAACAACAAAAATGTTATGATAAATGAACATTTTTAATAATTTCTAATTTACGCAGGAGAAGAAGCCAAGCCTGTCTTCTCTCTTTCGCTGCTCCGGTTTCTTGTACTAAAACAAGCTGCTCACTCCTTTCACCATGGGTTTTTGCATCACATGGACTATTTATAACAGCTAGGTCAGGGACCAGATCTAGCTGTTACTAGATCATGAAGGATTAGTAGCAACAACAACAAAAATGTTATGATAAATGAACATTTTTAATAATTTCTAATTTACGCAGGAGAAGAAGTCAAGCATGTCTTCTCTCTTTCGCTGCTCCGGTTTCTTGTACTAAAACAAGCTGCTCACTCCTTTCACCATGGGTTTTTGCATCACATGGACTATTTATAACAGCTAGGTCAGGGACCAGATCTAGCTGTTACTAGATCATGAAGGATTAGTAGAAACAACAACAAAAATGTTATGATAAATGAACATTTTTAATAATTTATAGAAAAATTAGATTTAATATTCAAATTATTATGTTCAATATTTTTTCGATTTTTTAATAACCGAGAAATAGTTTTCTTGTAAGAAGTTGAATAAAACAAAAATTATAAATTTTTAAGAAAAGTGAACAGTTAAACTCTCAGATACACAATACTTCATACATATATATATAAGCATTTTGGAGGACGATTATAACGTCTGCCATACATTCAAAGGACTGCTAGTATTGTTGAATGATTTGCTTTGATAAGGTGGTAAAATTTCAAAGAAGGATATAAAGTATTGGTAGCCTTTAAAAATAAATTTATTGGAAAGTTTAATATTTATATTGAAATTATTATTATAATAATGACTTTGCAGTACTCATAAAAATTGGAAATATAGGTAAATAATTATTGGAATTTTATTCTTAACTAAATAATTTTTAGAAATATAAAGTTATTAAAATAATTCTTAGAATAATTAAAATAATTTCTAGAATTTGTTTTATTTAATCAATTAAATTTTTCTTTTGGTTATTGTTTGGGAAATAAATCCATGAAAAACCTATTGGGATAAAAAAAAATTAGCTAAAAAGTGTCCGGTTAAATGAAAAAAAAGATTTTATTCATTGACATTTAGCTTTCTATAGCTTATAGAAACTATATCAGTCATATTCAAGGAAAGAAGGAAGGAAAAAATAACTTTAATTACTGTAAATATCCTGAGATATTTAAAACGATATTCTATTTACATAGAGCTGTATACTTATCACTATCTGTTTATGTATATTTGATGCATACATTTCTATCTGCTTACGTTTATTTATAATCTATCATATAATAAGTGAAATATTAATTCAACAGTATATATATAGAGAGGTTCCACAGAAAATGTTCTTTTAAATAATTCACCCAATAAATCTAAAAAAATAGATAGCATTATTTTGTTTCTAAAGGAGACAAAATGTTCTGAAATAAAAGAGGAAGTCTTTTCTAGAAAACAACATTATTCCGTCAAAATTGAATTGTAAGTATCAAGAATATTGTCAACTGACAACTTTATCCATTTTTAAAATTAGAACAACCCACACATTGCCATAAATACCAAGAAGTTGAGAATGTCAGTTTCCGGTTTAGAGGACGATGACATTAGTTTGCATGAGAGGATAAAGAAGACAGTGTAGCGTAAGCAATATATACTTGTTCTGGAAGATAGAAGCTTCTTTTCCAGAAAAGGATATCCTTCGGCTTCTTCTTCCATTGTATTTTTTTATTTTTACCTTATGGAAGTCTTTTCTACTGAATTATTTATCTAGACGCATATTGTTCTTTTCTGTTATATATTATACGTATATGCATAGCATGTTTCTTTATTAATTTGTATTGATTTAGATATTCCTATGACATATTATCAGTTATGCTAAATATATTAAGTTAATGAATTCAATTACGTAATACTTTACTGACAAAAAATCTTAAAATTAGACTAGCATTTTATTGAAAAATGTAACATTAAATAGCGTGTTTATAATAAAACATTCTTACATATTAGATATATGAAATTCAAGTGATTACCTAAGGTAAAATAATAATGTATGTATTGCAAGTTGTATGTTTAACAAATTACATTTTAAAATAAATATTAATATGACGTTAAATACATCATGTTTATGAAAAAAATAATTTGAAAATTCAAAATTAACAAATTGTTTTTGAACTGAATTTTGCACAAATTTTTGAAAGTAGATTTTCAGTTCTACCCAGTAATATCTTCCACATAACTTGCGAAATACGGTTGTGCAGCTGTTGACTCTTTGCCTCTAAAGAAGAAAAAAAAAATTGGTGAAATTTTATTCCTTAAAAATGTTATGAGCAACAAGATAAATTTCTAAATGAACTTTCAAATAAATTCAAATTTTGCTGAAAAAACTGTAAATAAGAAATAGTTTAAATCCGCATTAACTGTATGTTAAGATGGTAAATCTAAAAAGATATCATTACTAAATAAAACTGATATTGCGTGAAATTTTGCCCACAATTGGGTTAAATATAGCAGCTAAATAAAAATATTTATATTTCTTCATCCACTTATTATTTTCTCCTCAAATTGGCGTTCAACGAAAGAAAATTTACTTACTCAACAATTATCTACAGTAACTAACATTTCTACAAAATATGATTAAATAGTATGCCAATGTGTGCGTAATCAGAATATATAACTTCATTATAATATTCCCAAAAGCTACTCCTATAGACTTTTACAGGAATTAATTTCAACCAATTTTACATTCCTTAATATATTATTGAAAACAAACAAAATTTTTAAATCAATGTATATATGTGTGTTTGTGTGCGCAATGAAATATTATATATAAAAATGTATTCTATAAAAATTGACAACCAATCAAAATTCTTTTTGTCAATTTTTTTTTCTGCATCCATTTCCTTGTACTTAAAGCGTGAAATGATTAATGTATTTTTCACCCTCCTTTGACATGTGCATTCACTATGCAAGAACTAAAGAAAATCTTTCTTCACAACTTTTCTTGCATTTTTTTCTTATTTCTTATACAGTTTTCTTTCGAAAAATCTATACTATTTTTTCAGACATGAATATCCACTAACAACCGTGTTTTTTTTTTATTAATTTTCTACTCTTACGCGTAGTTATGACACCTCGTTTGAATCGATTGCAATTTTCCCAATTTATAATCACAATTTCACGGATTGTTTGCTCAATATTGAGAACAAAAATAAAAATGAACATTTCTAAATTAATGGCTTGTTAATTTTTATTGTTTTCTTTTCTTAATATTACACATATTTTTTTCTATAGCAAAAGTTTGAATGATGTTTTGAGGCATTTTATAACTGAGTTATTTCAAGAAAAATAGATATATTTCAAGTGTAATGATACTGTTTATTATTTTTAATGACTTATTTATGTTCACTCATGTGTACGGATGAGAGTATTGCTCTGAATTTTACAAACATTTACATTTTTTTTTCATTATTTTCTTTCCATTAGTTAAATAAAGTGTAAAATAAATAGTTACACTTAAAATGTAATTTGTAATGTGTTTACTTTCATATTTTAGGATTTGAATTAAATTTATTATGTTGTTATTCTCATATCATAGTAAAAATTATTAATTTTTAAAGAAAATTTTTCTATTCATCTCTTATATCATTTCTAAAATTAATATTTCAGTCAAAAAATTTTTTTAACGAAGGCATTTTTTTTGTTGATGAATATTTCAGATAGATGGCATCACCAGAGGACCCACTCCTTTGATTTTGATATTGGTTTGAAGGAAAAAGAAATTTTGTCCAGACCATTACACTCATAGTAACTGCTGAACGACTGACCGCAGTACTTTCGATTTCACAGATTTAACGAGCATGGACATTGAATGTACTCGGTGGGTCTTTGGGAATCAAACATTGCCCTTTCAAATGGAAAGCCCACGCTCTAACAACTAGACTATCACGGCCCTTTATGACTTTCTTTATACAATAGTTTGCTTTTATACATTAAATATTTCCATTTTACCTGTTTATTAAATTTATGGCTCTACATATCATAACTAAAAACATACATAATTTAAAATATCTTCTTAAAACTTATAATTGAAATATTAACCAAATATTATAATTAACAAAACCAAAAATTCCAATTAAACATACGAAATAAATATCACAAATAAAATTAAGTTAGATTTTTGCACATATGTGTTTTATTGTATTGCGTTTTATATGATATTATTGATTAGGAAAAAATATTCCTTGATATGATACAGATAGGAATGAAAATAATGGACTGCAATCCTTTTATGAATTCTGCATATTTTAAGATTTTTCTTAGCATAACAAGACAAAAAATAAGTCTGTTAGATACTTTTCTATTACACACCCACTTTTGATTATCACAGTAATGGTAAATAAGATATTATGAATTATTGTCGTAATATTTGCATTTTGTGTTACTCAAAACTACTTACGTTTTCAGAAACTGCTAAAAATAATACAAATATTTTATATTTGCATTTTATAAACTAAACTATTATTCTTTATTGATAAAAGTTATTTAAACGTCAATGTTTATTCCTGGCGGAAACTGTGTTTAGCAATCGCATCGGTGATTGATTGAGGAAATGTAATAGTACCTTTTTTCAATGAGTCAAAATTTAATTTTGTTGTATTTAGTTTTTTTTTTTTTTTTTTTGCTCTTGGTGACTTGCGAATATAATGCTTCTTTTAACAAACAAAATCATCACCAACAATATTTTGCACCGATTAGCTTTAGCTTTATTTACATTTAGCTTGTTTACCATTGTTTATAATTTTTTAGTCAAAACTTTCGCTAAAAGAATTCAATTTTGTCTATATTAAATTTAAAATAAAATTTGAGCCAATAAAATCGTCGTATCTATGTTATTTTTTTTCACTTCTTCGTAAAAACATTCTATTTCTTTAGGATCAAAAGCGGGGTACAATGGAAGAATACCCTTTGTTATTATATAGAAGGTTGTCTTAAAATAAATAATTATATTTGAGTATACTGATTAAAACATCCGTCAGATAGTCATACATTTTTCAAATGGCACGCAAAAACAGGTGAGATTTTAACCATTAATAATTTGGACGAAGATATTTGTATGATAATTGTCTATAGAATTTGACACATGATTTCTCATATTAAAAAAGATTTTTCTTATAACAAATACACTTGGCAACTTATCAGGAAATATTTTTATATAACTTGAATTCCCAGTAACAATTTGTAGATAATCCAATAAAAATATTAATTTTAGAAACTAAGACATTGTTCCTGAAGAGTGTAATTTTTTGTCGATCAATGATAAATATCAATTTAGAAATTCAATGCTTGCTAAAGAATGAGAGATTTTGTTGGCATGCTTCTAAAAGTATTTTATTATGACGGAAAATTGATTTCAATTGAAAACGAAACATATTAATACTTGGTATTAGATTTTCACTCATTAAATTTAAGTGAATTAAAGTAATCTTCATGCGTCACAAATATTATAGTGTTTTCTATAAAAATATTTAATTCTGACTTGTGTGAAAACACAGAGTTATTTAAAATTTGTGTGTTAAATTTGCTTTTACTTTTTATGATGAAATGTAAAACTGTGTTTCAATTAATTAATTTCACAATAGAATTGTTGTTCAATACACCTTTGAAATAATATAGACAATCACTAATAAGTAATTGATAAATTATAAAAATTAGTTTACATATATGTAGTTTAAACTTTATACTTCTGTATTGTTTTTTACATTAATTCAAAGGATTTCGCTTTTATAATTGCATTGATTATTGTAATCTAAAATTTTTTACTTTTGATCTTTGATTTTTAAAATTGATAATTTTATTTTCTAAATTTAAAATTTAAGTTCTTAATGCAACTAAATGTTTTCAAGTAAATAATTTTTTTTTCAATTTGAAACTGTTGAAATTCGTGAAACAAAAATGACTCTATGAATCACAAAAAGAATATTTAATGGAGCAGTTTTCAAAAAAGAAAGAAATTATACATACAGTAAGTTACTTGTAACTTGTGAAAATCTGAGTGCCAGCTAAAAAATAGAACTAAATTAGGATCATCATCATGGATATACACGTTGGTAAGTGCGGCCCGAAGACCTTTACTCAGTGTGAATTGACTGAAGAGCGATGGTAAAATAATCCCTTTGAAATAACTTGGTAAGCCTAAATTAAAAGAACATATACGCGCGTAAGTAAAATGCCAGTCCGAAGACTTATACTTTGTTTGGTGTGAGGAAAAGAACAACGAAGAAGCATTCCGAGAATATCTCAGCATGTAACCTCAGCATCAGATCTGGAGTAAATGAGATAGGACAAAACACAAAAAACACACAAAAGAAGAAAAAAAACTGATTAAAATGTAAGAAAAATGCTATAAAATATTTACAAAATAGAAATGAAAGAATTCAGCAAAATACAGGCACTGAGTATAAAGTTAACAAAAAATAAACAGCAAGAGAGGAAATTTCAGCAAAATGCAGAAATTAAGTAAAAATATACAAAAATTAATAATAAACATTGCTTATATAATATAAATATAAGGTAATAAATAATATATTTAATAAATAGTACTAAGAGAAACAATAAGATAGCAATACAAACGGTCTGATTGATCTAGGAATCCCAAATCCGTATCCCAGCATATGGTGCAGTATCCTAAATTAATGCAGTATAAACAGTAGAATAATAAAACTCTATGCAATTAATAACAAGGACTGCAAGAAAAGATTTCAAATTACAATTGAATTAAAATCTTAAAAATTTGTAGGAGGTGTGGCCTATTTTCTGATTCTTACTGCCATTGGACAGTTCAAAGAGAGATGAGAATTTGGACTTGGGAGTAAATATTTTCCCCAAGTGAATTTTGAATTAGAATTTTGATTAATTTTTTCGAAAAACTTTCTTGAGATTTCTTCAATGTATTCATCTTGAGGTCTTTATGAAGAGTATAAATATACCATGGAGCATTAGAAATTTGAAGTAAAACCTTATTTTGGAAAATTTGAATAGAATTGATAGGAATATTAGCAGCTAATCCCCATATCTGAGAAGTGTAAGTTAATTTGGGCCGAATTATTTGCTTGTAAATTGAAATTTTATTTTTAAGAGAAAGTTTGGACCATCTGTTAAGCAGAAGGTAGAGGATAACCACAGAGGTGAATCTTTTATAATTTTGTCTTTATGTAGCTTAAAGGATAATTTACTGTCAATAATCACTCACAAGTACTTGGTATTATGTTCCCAGTCAATTTCTTGTTCTATGATGATAAGTTTCTCCGGAAATCGGCGGATGTTTCCTTTAGAGAAAATGATAGCGGAAGCTCTGGAAACCTTAAGTTCGATTCTCTATTTGTTCATACAGTTTTGCAAAATTTTGATGTATTTTTGCAGTTTGCTTCTTAAGAATTTAGCATTTCTGTGTTGGGCAAGAATAGCTGTATCGTCGGCGAAGAAGTAGACCATTATATCGTATGATTTCAGGATATTACTGATATAAATTAAGTATAAAAGTGGTCCAAGTACACTGCCCTACAGTACTCTTGCAGGAATGTTATATAAATTAAAAGAATAGAACATGCTACATATATAGGTTTTGAACACAACCACCAATCAGAAGGCAGCATTGCAGACGATTGGTGTAAAATTTGCGGACGTCTTAAGAGACTGCAACTTTACAGACGAAAAGAGACAGTCTGTGTTTCTTTGCGATCACTTATATTGTATCATTTACAATAGAAACAAATTGATATCATTTTTACAAGATTTATTCTGATAATTTTTCTAAATAATTTTTACAATTTCAGAGTGGTGATTGTACCAATTTAGATGAGCAATAATTACCATAGAATATTGAGCAGCATTGCAGTCTGAGAGGTAGGGAAGATGAATGCAATAACACATCAGGAAAGGACATGTGTCTTCAATAATTGAGATGGATTACTTTTTCTTTCGCCTCCTCTCTGCTGCTTCAGTGCGGTTCAAGAGGTGATAGGTTTGACTCCTATCCAGTAACCTGGACTTGCAATATTATTTGTCCTTGTCCTATCTGGTGCACTTATGTTATGCTACACCGTTTGATCGGCGTTTTATATTGAAGTTACAAAGTAGAATAAATAACTTTGTTATAAAGTTTCAGTTACAATAATGCGCATTTATATTGCACTCTTCCATAAATATTTTTCAAATTTATTTTCAATTCTTCGCTTTTTATATTAAGACACCTTGGTTTGAGAGACTGCATCTAATAAATATATCATTAATGTTTGGTAGAAAAAATGAAATAAGATTATTGAAGTAAGTATTCAGTATGTTGTGCTGAATGTGTAGTAATCTATATTTAATAAGATCATGATGGAATTTCAGTCTTTTTAGAAATACAACAACTTATTTTAATTTGGGAAGTTTCTCAATTTGTGGTAAGACATCATGAACTTGGAATATACTTTTGAGTTAAAGAATATATTTTCTATATACATAACAAACAACTTCTTATATAACAAACAAAGAAAGTACCCATTTTAAAAAATGTATTTCATAAAAAAATTCCAGTGATGCAGTAAACTAAGCAGTTTTTGGAAATATATTGCAATTTCTATGAATACATTAACTAATGGATATAGGAAAATATTAATTACATTTTCACCAGAAAAAATATTATTTACTTATCATCAAATTATAAACATTTATTAATAAAAGATTTTCATATTTTTTATCTATACAAGTTATCATCAATAAATTATTATTTTTTCTATACTTATATAATATTTTACAAATTTTACATCGCTATGGAAAAAATTTATAATCTTCTATAGTTCAATATTTCTGTAAAAATTAGAAATAAACTGATACTAGATGAGATACAATGGAAATAACTAATATATTTGTGTGTAGAAGAAGTTTATTTAAGAGTAACTGGATTCAAAAATTGAAAAAGAACACTCATTAGAAAATAATCACTCAATTTAAATCAGGAATTAATATAAAAATCCTTTATGGACCACTCATTCATTATTTAAGGACCAACAGATGTTTCATATTTGAAGCAAATTTAATTTGTTTCACACTTCAAATTACTATTTTTTTAGTCTTTTTCTTTAAAATTCATTTTTTTATAAATCACCAAATTATACGTGGTTCTGGACAGGTAAATAATTTCCAAAAATATGTGTAAATAAATAATGGATTCAGGTATTTTATCTTCATATTTATAAATGAATATTAAATATCTGTGTAAATTCGGTTATAATATATTTCAATTAATTAAAAAGAGAAATATATTTTTAATTACACTTTTAAAATAGATTGAAAAGTTAAAAATTAAGAGAACAGTTATACAATAATTCTTTTCAAGCAGAATAACAGATATATGTTTATTCTGGCTTTCTTTAATATTCATTTTCAAATAAAAATTATAGTGGAAATTCTCAATTTAGAAAAACTTGCAATTTAAAACTCAGTACTTTTTTGTTTTCATTGGTAAATGAATAATTTTACCTATGCCTAAAAGAGATAGCAAAGAAGCTTTTAAAATTTGTAAAATTGGAGAGTTTATAAAATAGACGTAGATAAAAAATGGAAATGATATATATACGAGGATTACTCTGAAATTTTTGAGATACGAGCAGATGAGAATTTACAAAATAAAATAACGGTTTAATTTTAAAGTACAAAGTATTTTAACACAGAAGACGATTTTTACTCACTTATTTCAACTTGTTTAGCGTGGAATAAGTTTCAAACAGTAGAGAAAGTGGAGTTGACGCGAGAACATGTTCGCGCGATGATTTTCTACGATTTCAAAGCAGGATTAAATCAAGAAGAATGCGTTCAACGGTTGCAATTAGCATTGGGTGATGAATTTCCATCTCCTGCTACTGTATTCAGATGGTTTAGAGAATTTAGAAGAGGTCGTAATTTTCTTCAGGATGAAGAACACACAGGAAGGCTGCCGTCGGCAGTAATCCCAGATAATGTGTCTGCCATACGAAAAATGTTAATGGATGATAATCGCTGTACCTATCAAATGATACAGAAGGAACTTAACATTGGATCCGCAGCCATACACAAAATCATTCATGAAGAATGACAAATGAAAAAAGTAGTTTGCCGTTGGGTTCCCCATAATCTAAATGAACATCAAAAAGAGGAGCGTATACGAATCAGTAAAGAAACCCTTAATATGCTGAATGATGGTGGCCACCGCATCATTTCTAAAATGGTAACAGATGATGAAAAGTACATACCGTTTTTTGACGTTCTAACATGTCAAGAAAGCAAAGTATGGGTCTTTGAAAATGATCCCACGCCGACAATGGTGAAAAAACAGCGAGCACTTAAAACGGTGATGTATGCCGTTTTCTTCAGAAGTACGGGATTGGTCAAAGCCATCAAGTTGGAAGGACTGAAGACAGTAGCAGCAAACTGGTATACCACTAAATGTCTTCCAGAAATTCTACAAGAACTGAATGTTAGGGGACACTAATGCTTCACCATGACAATGCATCTTCATATACAGCCGGATTAACAGTTGAGATTCTTAAACAAAAACAAATTAAAGTGATCGAACATCCGCCGTATTCACCTGATCTAGCTATGTGCGACTTTTAGTTATTCTTTAATCTAAAAAAGAACTTACGTGGCCGTCGTTTTCATTCAGAAGAAGAGATTGATGTGGCTATAAATGCATTTTTTCATCAATTTGAAGAAATGAATGGCTTGAGGCATTTAATCTGTTTAAAATTTGTCTACAAAAGTGCATTGATGATGGAGGAGACTACTTTGAACACACCTAAAATTTTGTAAGTATAACTTTAAAAACCTAGTTGTATCTCAAAAATTTCAGTAGTGACACTTCAGTATATATATATATATATATATATATATATATATATATATATATATATATATATATATATATATATATATATATATCTGTTTTAAAATTACAGTTGGAAGCAAAACAATAGAACATTTGACGAAGAGCACGTAGCAAAAATGAAAAAACCAACAAAATATTTTGCTCCAGTAAGAGAAGATTATTGAGGTATGCATAACACATTAAGCTATTCTGTAAATGATGTGCTGAATGAATTTTGGTAAAATGCTGTTACTGTGTAAAACTTATATAGAAATTTAGTAACAATACATTTATTATAATAGGGTAACTGATCTTTGGTGGTGTTTCACACGCTTTATAAATTCATCACTTTTAGGCAACAATGCAGTTCTTTCACAAAAAACATAAATATGTTTTTTTTCTTTGCCATGCTTTTACAATTAGAAGTCAATGTTTAATTTTGGAGGTTACTGATTTTTTATCAAGCAGATCGTAAGATATTAATCTTTGAAATTTTGAAGCAGAAGTTTCCTTATCACAATAAAGTATAAGAGATTGTATTAACTTGTATGAAAGTTTCACCTACAAAATATTTTCAGTTTCTTTCAGTTGACACACTAAAGTATTTGTGAAATACTTTGATAACATTAAGATTCACAGAAGCATCACGAGATTACTTAAATTAATGTATATAATTAAAATTGGTCGTATAAAAGTATGCACAAATGTTAAATGAATATCAAATACACTTATAAATACACAGGTACATTTATATATAACATGCTTTGTTAAATAAGAGTGGATTTTATAAATATATTAGTAACTGAAACTGTAAAAGAAAGAATAATATTACAAAGCATAAGCAATGAATATCATAACATTTACAAACAAAAAAACGGGCATTATTTTTTAAATTAAGTTCAAGGTTTGAGTTATTTTATTATTTTGCAATTTCTATATCAATGCTTAAATTTTAAAAAGAAAAAAAATTAAACTTTTTAGGAAGAAAAACATCAAAAATTACTTGATTATTTAGTGTCAAAGACAATTAAATGTCAACGTATTTACTTTACAATTATAAAGTAAGTTTAGTTTTTCTCATTAATTAAACGTTAAATACCTAAACAAAACAGACTTCAGATAGTTCATCAAAATACAACTGCTTATCTCTTTTCAAAATATTTATGTGACTGTCTCATAACAGAATGAAGATTATTAAATTTAAAGAATGTTACCAATCTCAAGAACGTGGAAAACAAACATTTATGGTTACTCTTTTACAAAGAAAAAGTGTAAGAAAAATAATGTGCTATTCATACCCAATGACTCTAGATTTAAATTTTCTAAAATGAGTTGCTGTTCCGCAAATATAGCTCTCACAAATATTTTGCATCTGGTAACTTTGCACTGTGTTATCAGTTAAGTGCCTTATATGTCATGGAAACGATAACAGAAAGTTTGCAGTTCTACTTAAATAACCGTCACCTTTCATATTTATTTTAGTGTTGTCTTTAGCAATGGATCATTGTGCAGTAGTAACAGATCCTGTCTCAGATTTATTTCAGCCTATTCATCTTATGAAAATAAATTTCTTAATTTTAAGGAACATTTATAAAAATGTATTTAGAAATATGATTTACAATGCACGCATAAAATGATTCTGAAAATATGAAACATTTTCTAAAGTTTTGTTTTCTCATTTTCCGATATTTTTAAATAACTTTTTACATAAAACAGTATATTTTTTTAAAATACAAATACAACATACTTTTTCTGTTAGTTTAAACATATAAGAAAATATACATAACTGCTTATCATTACATATTACATAATTTTAATTTGATATATGTTTTAATGAATGAAAATTTACTTTCTTATAGATTTTGGGGTATTGTATTCCCTTTAGTTACCAAATGTTAATGACAAACCAAAGAAAGAGTATAATTTTAAAATTTATATTCAATTAAAAATGTCATAAAAAATCAAAATTAAGTAAAAAATTTCAATTAATGTAAAAAATTATAATTAAATATATAATAATTAATAATAACTTTAAATATAATAATTAAAATTGTATATAAAATTGTACAAAATTAAATATATTGAGTAAAGCAAATTATGATCAAGAAAGTGTTATAAAGGAAAGATAGTGTCAATATTATTTAGAAAAAATTCAAGTTTAATAAAAATTAATATATATATATATATATATATATATATATATATATATATATATATATATATATATATATATATATATATATATATATATGTATATATGTATACATTTCTATTAAAACAACGAATGGTGACCTGGCTGTACATTTTTCAATAAATATTTCTTATGTGTATGATATCATAAAATATAATGAACCTTTTTACGTATATTGTATTGTCAAATATTAATATTAAAATATTTTATAGAAAGTGAAAATCAAGCAAGACAGAGCCTACAATTTTTGATTTGTAAATTTTCAATTTATGCTTTCTTCACTTAAAATTTTTGTTTAAATGGTATTTATTTATTGACACAGAATATTCATCATCAAATGACTTTATGATTATTTTAATTCATATAAGGATATTTAAGGAATGTAAATTATATGTTAGTTTAGTTATTTAAAAATGTCTGTGTAAATGCATGAATATAAAAATATTTATATTGTGATAAATGTATAGTACGTAAAAAATATTTTATCAAAATCTTTCCCTTAAAATAAAAATGTGAAACTACCTTTATATAATTATTTTACCAAACATTTCTTGTGCATGGAAGGTATATTCTAATTTAAATATTCTATTTAAACAGTTAAGAACATTTTTTAAAGGGAACCGAAGCAGATTATTTGTACTTCCACAATCACTTACGAAGCTTAATATTCATAGGTTTTTTATCTTCTTTTTCTTCCTACTCCATTGATTCAAATTCTATTTATTCAAAGTTTTGAATTCTATAAACAAATCTCTTTGTATGATGTTATAAACTATTTGAAGTTACAAAACTTCATTTTGAAAAAAGTTGATACTAAGTAAACCTTTCACAAATAAAGATGTTTTTGCTTTTAATACTGTTTTTATAATTCAAAGGAAAAGTAAATGCTTATGACATCCAATTTTCTGAAAAAATATTAACTCTTTTTGATCGTGTTAGCAAAAAGAATATCCTATTTATTTAAAGAATAATAAATCGTACACAGTTAAAATATATTTATTGCTCTTAGCATTATTTTACTTTATAAGCAATAAAGTAGTTAGTATTGAATATATGTTCCATATGTTTACTATATTTCGTATTTTCGCTTTATTATTTCTTATTTGGCATTTGATTAATTTTATAAAAAAATGTACGACTAATTATACCTTAGTAATTTTATTTAAGTTGCTTTCGCGATGAATGTAATGCTAAGCACATGGTTAGGATTCTATATTTTTGTAAATTTTATATATATATGTATATATATATATATGTATATATATATATATATATATATATATATATATATATATATATATATATATATATATATATATATATATATATATATATATATATATATATAAAATTTAGTTTTTTCATTTTTTACTATACCAATATTCATAAACATTCTGGCTTAGAACTAAGCAACGTTTATATAAAATTATGAGACGAAATTCAACAACATTGTTTATACATGAGTTGGGAGAAATGCAAAATAGATAGATGGTTAACATCTAAATGAAATAGTTGATTCATAATCTATAAGATACTAATATACTCTTATGCTCTTGACAAGTAATGAATCCTCTTTATATTAATTAATATGTGAAAGGATATTAATTAATATAAAGTAATAGTCTTGAAACTAATATTTTAGTGACTTGTAAACTAAGAATCATAAATAGATTTATAAAGCATATTTATGAAGATTGATTTCAATTCTAAACTTAATATTAAATTAATATTTACTTATTTTATAACAGCTATTCTTTTAATGATAAAACAAAATTAAAATATTCATAAATAATTTTGAAAAAATATTCGTTTGATAGTATTTATGTTAATTAGATAATGGAAGTTTCATATACATTATTAATAACATAGTTTAAATAAAATCATATTTGACTTATTTTAAATTTATAAAATCTATTTAAGGAAAGAAATCGCCTACAATACTAAGAGGGGCCAATTTCTTAAAATATTTTTTTCTTAATCTTATTTAATTAATTTGAAACAAACACTGTATTTTGCGTTCCTACTTTGGCATCGTATTAATTTTAAAATCAAATAAAAAATTTTGTCTTTATTTAATTTAGTAGTAGTGTTTTACTAATCATGGTTTTTCAACGGGAAAGAATCTTCCCCAGTTGCAGATAACTCAATCTAGTTGACTGTATTACGTTTTCAGTAAATTCATTAGGTTTATGTATCTCAAAAATTTATCGTATCCTTTATGTTAAATCAAGCTGAAGTTTTAAAAAGTGAAGTGGATTTATATAAACTAAATCTTTAATTTAAAATTTTTCTCTGCTGGGCGTTAAATCGCATCTTATTCTACACATTATATAGCTTCTTATATTTTTCCTTTTTTATATAAATGTTTCAAAATAAAGAATAGAAATCTTTATTTTTAATTGAGTATAAACCTAAAACAATTTTTAAAATTGTAATTAAGTCGGAGAAAAATTTATTTATGGAATATAGGTGTTTTTTACATTCAGTTGTTACCTAAGGCAACAATTTTGTTCTTGATGGAACATCAACACATGAAAAATTAATTTATATTTTATCCTAACAAAAGAACTTGACTTCATACTTTTATTTTGAATATTTTTTTAATGGCTTGAAATAATGAGTTGGATGTTTCCAATTTACAACACACGATTTTAATTATTTAACGTAAATTATTCTTTGATAAATTCATTTCAAAAAATTCCTTTAAGAATTTCATACAAAATTCTTCCATGAATTCCCCAAATGATATGATATATTATAAAGTTTTTACTGATACAATAAGAATATTTATATGAACTATTCAAAATGAATCACATGAAACCTGAAAGACTTTGCTTCTCTCAACAAGATTTATTTAAGAAATTTATTTCACAAAATTTAAAAATCATAGCATTGTAAGCAATACTGATAATACAGCTAGGTGGTATATCAATTTGATTAAAGTTCTTCCAAGAATTACTTTTAAGTTATATAATAAAAACTGCAAATAAATTGTATTAAAATTTTTTATTGATAACTTTCCTGTTTTATTAAATGTTCACCATAAGGTATTCTTATTTTGATAAAATTTTATTTAAATTTCGAAAATTTGGTTTTAATTTCCTTAATGTATCTTGAGATTAATGTTTGAAGATTGATTAAAAGGACTATCACATGACTGTTTAAAATTCTTGAGATTTTAATATGTGCTATGCAGTTAATTATCAAAATTCGATGATTTTGCGATTATCAAATACAATTATGAAACAAAGTTCACAACCTTAAAGTAAATAATAAAAAAATGTGATATTAAAAGTAAATCTTGGTGAAATGTGCTTGGAAATAAGTTAAAAAAATAATTACTAAAATTTTAATTTGTAAATGAGTTTGAGTCAACAAGACTGTGTTAATGACAAGCCATTTGCTTATAAAGTTGTGAGTTTTCTCAAGTTAGATTCGTAAAAAGAAGAGTGTACTGCATCTTTGATTTCAATGTGAATTTCATTTATATAAAATAAACCAATATTGACTGTCTGTCTTAAAAAATTAGACGAATCCACTAACTTAAAAATTATTTTTTTAAAAAAAAAGCTTTGAAGTCGATGGATTACTGTAATTTACTCAGATTTCCAAGAGTTTGACTTCCATTTAAATGATTTCTAAAGCCATATATATTTACATAAACCTATATCTAATGTTGAAACTTATGGAAATGAAAATAATTAGGCATCAGTTTTGATCTTATGTTGATAATATAACTTACAGATAGAAGTCGGATTATTTTGTAATTGACTTTTCCGCTTTTGTGAACCCCATATGTATTCTTAAAGTTGATATGGATTATATTACGTCATAACCAATGTTACTTAAATGTACAGTGATGTACTTTAAATATTTCAACTTTTGAAAAACTTCTTAAATTAGAGTTATTTATTTACTTAAAAATACTATCCTCTTTCATCTTGAGTCGCCAAAAAGGCTAGGAATAAACGACCGGATGGAATTTCAAGAAATTTCCAATTTTCAAAGATTTGAAGTCATTTTAATGATAAATCCTTAATTATGTTAATGTTTCACAAAATATGTACACCATTTCAAAAGTAGAATTTAATATTATTTTTCACGCAACCAAAATTGGCCGCCAGGTTCCGAGTATATGAATTCCTATGTCATAATCATCATAAGAATTGCAATTAACGAATCAAAAAGTCGATCAAATCTGACGGCAATTTCAAAAAATGTATTCACTACTATGTCTATAAATCTAAGCAAATGCTACTTATATTCCAAAACATTGAAATAAAAAATCTGAATATAATGTATCTATCATGACAAATTATATAAAATTAATTAGTTAATTCAAAAGGAGCTTTAATTTTAGCATATTATTTGTTTTTTAAGGAAATATATAAGATCCAGGTTTGCGTTGTTTTGGATATAAGTTCTAGTTATTGAACTATGTGGAGTTTTTTACTATAAGAATTTTGACATTGTAATGTTTTTTTTATTTACTTAAGAAATTTCACGTGAAACAAATGAAACAATATAAATAAAGCTGCTTCTATCTGATTTCTTCAATTTCTCAATATAAACCATTTCCACTGCAAGAATTCATGTTAAAATGGACAAAATTGTTATTCAAAAGTCAAATGAGAATAATTTTCATCTGCTCGAATTAGAGTTGAATATATCAAATGAAAATTTTTAAGTAATTAGTTTATTTTGGAACATTCTTCAGAAAAAAATCAATTTTTGATTAAACAACTTTAACAAAAAAAAAAAACATTTTCTAATTATCATCAGGTTCAACTTGTATCATTAGAAGACTGAAATGGGTATAGAAATTCTGAGATTAGGAGCATCGTGTTGGATATTTTATAATATAGATTATATGGAAATTTCACAAAGTATATTTTAATAAAAAATCAATAGTACGCGAAACATCGGAATAATAGTTTTTGTGCTTAGATAAAGAATGTAGTGCTAATAATTAAATGTTAAGATAAAGAATGTAATTTATTTTTAAAATTTTTTTAACGTGACTTAATATTTAAAAATATGTGCAAAAAATAAATAAATAAATCAGTGTAAACAAGTTTCCAATACTTTTAACATTAACAAATTTTTATTTTTTTGTCAATATTATGAAATATTTTTAAATGACTAAAAATTATTAAAAATTATGATGGCAGATAGGTTATTAGAATCAAAAACCTTAGCATGCATAGTTTTAATTTTTAAATGTTGAGATATTTTTTTATGTTCTTTCTTATGCTCAGCTTACAAAATGTTGATGGACAGTCATTTATTATGTTTTTAGAAAGTTATAAAAAATGATGGATTTTCTTTATTTTATAATTTTTTTACAGTGTTGCAAAAATTTAAATAGACTTCAAGCATTTCTACCTCAATTCTTAAGAAAATTTATTGTATAATAGTTTCCTTAATAATGTAATATAAAAGGTAAAATTAGATTTAAGAACACTAAGATTTGACATTAAGGAAAAATGGAAAGTTTATTAATATAAAATAGGAGATGATAGAATAATTCAATAAAAGTCAATTCAAATCTTATTTTACTTTAACAAAATTAACCAGTATAAGAGATTCGTAATGGGGAATATTTTATACATTTCTATAATAGAATAATGTAAGAAGCTACATGTTTTTTATTACATTAAAAAGCTTCTTTTTAAAAAAAATTAAAAATAATTTAATAATAATATAATGAAAAAGAAATTTTGCTATTAATTTTCTTAAAAAGTCATGAAAACTTTATTAAGCCTCTTAATGATCATTTATATCTAAAAAGCGAATACTTTGGTAAAATATTTTTTTCAAGACAAGTGATGTCCATTCAAAAAAGTTAAAAACAATACAATTTTGCTATAAAAAAAAAAAAAAAAAAAACAGTGTGAGCAAGTCTGCCACATTTGTTAAACATTTACAGAAGTGTATAGTGGTTTTTTAAAAAAAATATTTTACTTTAAAACTGAAAAGTAAATATATTCGATACAGAAAAATGCTGAAAACTCATTTGATGAGTAGATAAAATAGCTTAATTTTATGTAAAGAAGCACATTTGAAAATATGTGTCTACATACACTTTACATCCATTTATACATTAACAGAAGTTAGAGGATTTATGTAATATTCAATGCATGGTGAAATTTATGCAAAACCAATGTCACCAAATGACTTTTGAATTTTATATACATTATAAGAAGAAAGAATCTCCATATGGAGTTCAGTATGAAAGTATCACACTGTATTGAAGCGAAAATTATTTAATGACCCAAGATAAAGTGTCATACTAGGTAAAAAATGAATAGCATTTCAATTGACGAAATTACAGAAGAATATAACATTCCATTGTAGTTGATATTGCTAAAAATATGTTGACTACTATAGTTAAAATACGAACTGCTCTTGCTTATCGCTATAAGGAGCTGCTGAACAGAATTGGAATAATCTAATTTAAATGGTTTGTAAGAAACAAATGAACTTCTATAAATTCTCTGTTACAATGGCTACAATAGTGTCTGTGATTTAAAAAGTCATTTAGTGGTTAAATCATGATGTCTATGATCTAACTCTATGGAAATGTGTTGCCACGTTCACTCAAAATATCATAGAATCCAGTAACATTGTGAATTGTAACCGCCCCACCCGGGAGGTATACGGTGAATGGGATGACTTGTCGCGGAAGCAATCCCGCCAGTTAGTACACGTGCGGTCAAGAGACCAATGCACCCAGCTGTCATGCCAATCACTTACAACAATAAGGTGTGGCTGCGTGCCAAATCCGGACAGGACCCAGGTGCCCACCCGAGCATTGCCCGCTGAACGGCAACCACCACCCTGCGGTCCATCGAAACCAATCCAGACGGAAAGTAGGGCCACTGGTCTTTATTATAAAATAATAGTACAAAATAGTGAAAAGAAAAAGACTGTCTTTGTCAAAAATCGGTAAAAAGATTGGGATGTAAACATCCTTTTAACATTCAATAACAATAGTAATGTGAAATCAAAAGACAGACTTTGTTACAAAAGGTAAATTATAACTTTTTTAAAAATTTCTATGGATCATTAGAGTTTTTGAGGTGAAATAGATATAGGTTGGCCTCAATGATATTAATATAAGTCAATATTTTATTCGTATTGTGCACTGCTTTGTATTAACACTGTTATTATTTCTTTGACCGCTTTCTTAAATCATTTGAAGTTTAATAATTTTGCAATTGGTAACTCCTTATAATTTTTTTGGATATAATTTTAATCTAATGTTATCAAATTGCTTGCATTCAAATATTATATGTTTTATATCCTGTTTATCTTCATCAAATTGACACTTGTCGTCTTTTTTAAAGAATCTGTTTTGATAACTAGCAAAAATACCATGTCCTATTTTAATTTGATTTAAATAGAAATCTGTCTGGTGCTGCTTACTGCTGGATATATCTCATAAAGCTGCCTGGTTTTAGTAGAATTAGACCATCTCATTTGCCATTTTTGGTGCATGTACTGTTGGATTTTGGTTTTTATCTGAGTTTTGCTATACGGAACCATGTGTGTAATGTTTTCCAATTCTGTTCTTCTTTTTGCTTCAGTATCGGCTATTTCGTTGAGGTTTTTCCTTATGTTCATAGAACCAAAAAGCGCATTTTGGTTCTATGAACATAAGGAAAAATGAATAGCTTCTGAAATCATTTAAAGAATAAAAAGCTCTGGAATATTACTCTCAACATCAATTTTTGATTTTGTTGCTTTATAGATTTGTCAAGTTTTTAAGAATGTTGCATTAAATTAAAAATCAATTGATTGAGTTCTGTGATGTGTCTAATTTAAAGATACATGATTTTTATAATGCTTTTCTGAATTAGAATCATATGAAATACAAATTCTTGCACCAAAGGGACTGCCCAATACTGAAATATTGAATACGTTTCATTCTACAGTTGAGACAGAAATCGTATTAGCATAGCATAGCATAGATATTGCATGTTCAGAGATAGAACACTAATTTTAAAAAGAATATTTTAAATGCTTCTAATTGGTTGTCCTAGAAATATGTATAAATTATGGGAAAGATTTATAACTATTATATTGTAAAACACGGGTACTTGAAAAAGCATAAGCGTTTTATTAGTGTTCTTATAATCATAAAATAAGAGAATAATGAACATTTAAGAATGTTGAAAAATATTAAATGCAATGTTCTGTATAATTCTTGAGAATTGAAAGCATTTTTGTATAATTTCACAACCAATTCTGCTTACCTATGAGTATATTTTTAACGAGTGATTTTGAATACTGATCATTTGAACGTATACAAGTAATTTTCTTTATATTGACTGTTGTAGTGTAGATCTAGAATAATATGTAGAATATCTACAATTAAAATTTTTGCAATATTTTTCAAATTATATTAATATTTTATTATAGAAAATTTAGAAATATGTATATTTTAATAATTCTTTATCTTCTTTCTTTTACAACATAAAGTATTCCTTTTAAAATTTTGCATACCTATATAATCTAAAGATCATCTCTAAAGTCATCAAAAAATCAGTTAATTAGAAAAAATAAAAAAAAATTATTTGAAATACTATATTATAAACTGTAAAAACAAACTTTTATGCAAAAATAAGAGACCTGCTGAAATACAAATCCAAACATCAAAGCTAAAGCTTATTTTTTAATACAATGCACAAAAATATTTAGTGTTTTACTTAAAGGTTAAACTTTATGTTTATGAAAACTAATTCATTACTTCAAATTTTTATGAGGGTTAATTATTAGTTTCTTCAAATTAAGTAAGCTTTTGTTTTTTCATTCTACGTTTTAGTAACTCACGTAAAAGAGACCAAATATTTGTGAGCAGTATTTATATGTTTCCTTGAATATGATAAAAAAATTATAGAAATCAATATGTTCTGAAATTGAAAGCAATAATCTTCTATGAAATATCTGAGAAATGTATTATTAAAATATATTCTTATGAAAAATTTTGTAATAATAAAATAAATCTATGAATATTTTATCTTACGCTCATGATGAAATAGTGAAATAATCTATATATATGTATATTATCATGAGTTTAAAATCCTATCGAAAATTCATTTTATATATAAAAGTATATCTTATATTGCTTATATCCGGTTATAGTTAATAACTTTTCGTTATCAGTTTTCTACAGCGAAAGCGTTTGTTTTCAACATTTTCGCAAAAATATTTTTTAAAAATCTTTTCCTTTACCTTGTATTTTATTTCCATGGAACTAAAAACTGTCAATAAAACTCTTTATATAATTGTAATATTCATTACAAACGTAACATTGTAAATAATATGATTTACAAAAGAGAATATCAGGGTTTTATAAACGTTAATGCTGTTAAATATGATATATTTTACATATTTTACTATATTTTATATAGTAAACTGATGGATTGAAATCATTTTTATGAAATATTATTTTCAAGTTATGAAAAAATTTATGTATAAAGATAATAAAGTAGATATATTAAAATTAAAATTTCTAATAATTAAATTTTATATCCATTTATGTATATCTGTATATATACTTATGTATGTATATATATATATATATATATATATATATATATATATATATATATATATATATATATATATATATATATATATATATATATATATATATATATATATATATATATATATATATATATATATATATATATATATATATATATATATATATATATATATATATATATATATATATATATATATATATATATATATATATATATATATATATATATATATATATATATATATATATATATATATATATATATATATATATATATATATATATATATATATATATATATATATATATATATATATATATATATATATATATATATATATATATATATATATATATATATATATATATATATATATAATTCTTCAATATATGTATTGGATAATATCGCAGGATATTTAAATTAACATATTATAAGAGCATGCCACATACTCTTAAAATTTTTTTTGCATGTGGAACAAGTGTATCACACATTACGTTTCCTACCTTTAAAAAATCAGATATACACTACTGATCATTAAAATTGCTACACCAAGAAGGAATGCAAATAACAGAACGATATTTATTGGACACATACATTATAGTGGAAAGAACAAATGATTAGATTTGCAGGAAATTAGGATGTATAGATCTTGAGAAATCAGCACCCAGAGCAGCCACCTCTGGCTGCAAAAACAGCATTTATCCACCTAGGCATGGAGTCAAACAGAAATTGTATGGCATGTACGGGGATCTCAGTCCATGCAGCTTCAACACTATGCCACAGTTCATTGACAGTAGTGGATGGTAAGTGACGGCGTGCCAATCACTCGGCAACCATTGACCACACGTTCTCAATTGGTGACAGATCAGGAGAACGTGCTGGCCAGGGTAACAGTCGAATCTGTTCTGTATCAAGGAAGTCCAGATCAGTACAGGCAACATGCGGTCGTGCATTATCCTGTTGAAACAAAGCATTAGGGAGGCGTCGAAGATAGGGCAGAGCCACGGGCCTTAACACATTGGTAATGAAACGGTTGCTGTTCAAAGTGCCGGTAATGCGAACAAGAGGGTGATCGAGACGTGTATCCAATGGCACCCCATACCATCACTCCAGCAGATGGGTCAGTATGGTGGTGTCCAATACAAGATGGCAATGCGCATTCTCCACGATGCTTCCAAACACTGATGCGGTCATCATGGTCCTGTATACAGAACCGAGTTTCGTCTGTAAAGATGATGTGTTTCCATTCCCGCGTCCAGGTTCGTCGCTGATCACACCATTGAAGGCGCTTTTGTCTGTGACGCAGCGTCAATGGTAGCCGAAGCCATGGTCGCCGTGCAGACAATCCATGCTGCTGCAAACATCGTAGAAATGTTCGAGCAGAAACTTGTTGCCTTGCAAATGACTCCATTTCTCGACTCAGGGTTCGTGATGTGGCTGTACGATCCCTTATGACCATGCTGATAAGATGTTTGTCTTCTCTGCTGTTAGTCATGGGGGGTCGCTGAGATCCTGCATGACGTTCCGTATGATTGTCCTGAACCCATCGATTCCATATTCTGCTAACAGTCATGGGGTCTCGACCGACGAGAGCAGTAGTATTGCGGTACGATAAACCGCAATCCCGGTAGGCTATAATCCTTCCTCGCTCAAAGTCAGACACGTGCTGATAGGCATTTTTTCTTCTTACACGAGATATTACAACAACTTTCTTTGCCGAAAACAACGTTGAAACGGAAATTGAGTATGAGAAAACTGCTGTCAAATCTCTGGTTTTATACACATTGTAGATGTCGCTACTGTCGCCTGTTTTGTTTGAATGCGCTGAAAATCTAATCATTTGCATATCACAGCAATTTCTACCTGTCATGCTAATTTCACGTGTGTGGTGTACCGCTTTCCTGGTGTAGCAATTTTAATGGCCAGTAGTGTATTTACAAATATGTAAATGCTTAAAGTCTGAAAATAACTTAAGTAGTCTGTAAGTAATCATGGTAAAGAAAGGTCATAGCGAAATAGGTAAAAGTACGGAACTCAATATATTTTAATGTGTTAAAATTAATGAGGCCAGATAAATGTATACTCAATTCCGAAAATATTACAGACATTTACATTTTCCCGCATTATTTTTTAATGTTATACCGTTTATAGTCGATTCGACAAAACCATTCCTGCCTGGCTCAACTGCAGTTGACAACTTTGCATATTTATCAAAGGTAGTTAAATAGAAAGTTCACATTGTAATAGTGAATTAATGGGTTCGTTGATTTAACACTTGCTCCCAATAATAAGTAAATTACCACACTATAGAAAAGCCATCTCATAATGGAATACATGTGCAATTATCCACATAGTGTCCCTCAGTACTCAGTAAAATGGAATGCACTGATAAGCAGGGCATAAAATTGTCATTAGACGTTAGAAATAAGGAAATCTGTTGTTTGTGGTAGTGATTTAAAATTCATTTTTGTACATACCGATGATGAATTTCATGTATGGCGTAAGTACATGAAGTCATGGCTCTTTTTTCTCTACAGAGTACATCGTAAACTGACTCAAGCACTATTTTGTCGAGCAAATATTCACAAGAACTGAAATGGGTGCTTTTCATTATAAGATATCGCCTGTTAAATGTGAATGTTACCAGAATATCCTTAGTGGTCATTTGTTCCTTTTTATAATTTATAAATAATATTTCCATTTTACAATGGTTTTGCTATTATATTGTGTCGCAAAATATTAGGCTTTCAAGAGATTTTCAGACCATCAATGTCTCCTTAACTCATTTTAATTTAGAAAAAATGGAGTGAATTTTAGAGATGTGATTATGGTATTAATTTGAAGTGGTCAAAAAATTGTGGATACATGTAGCTTCACATTACTTCCGAAGCTACGTTGAGTCTATATCAAGATAAATCATAGCCACCATTAAGGCGAAAGGTTGACAAAATACGAACTATTTTATGGTTACCTTAATTGATGTATTCTTCACAGGATTTATACTACAGAGACGTTAAAGTCGTCCATCAAATATACTTTGATGAGAGACTTTATAATATAAAAGAATTATTTCAAAAATGTCAAAATCATATGAAGAGAAAAGAGATTGAAATACGTAAATTATTACTATTTTACAGCATTTGGAAGGCGCAAGAGGGGAAAATGATATCTGTTGCAGTGCCTAAAGCAAACGTTGTGCAAAGTATGCTTCTGTCTGAAATCCCTTTGTAAGGTAAGGATTTTTTCAAAATTTCATGTTATACCTCGATATGCTTAACATCAAGCATTGGAATTCGATAATAACAAAATTGTTGCCCATTGAGAATAGGAATTATAATTCCGTAATCCTAGTAGCTCATTCGTAGTAAATCCACCCGGTATCAGGCAAAAAAAAAGAAAACAATTTTTTAATAAGGGTCATACAAGACAACAAGAAGTATCTCAGCACCTTCCCATAACTAATGGCTGAGAGGAGAGTTGTTTTATGTAATTGCACTTACAAAATCATATAATCACATCATTGTTCAGTTGTCATGAAATTGATCTGTTTCCAGTATCTGTTCGTACAGTACAACGTTTGAAGCAGCAGGGACTGTTTGCAGAGAAACCATTATTTTAGCTTCTTTTGACAATAAAACGAAGAGATAGACAACAACTCTGGTGCAAACAGTGACCACGCTAGAAGCAAGATTAGAACAATGCCGTATTTTTAGAAGAGTCAAGTTTCTGTGAGGAGCATTTTGATTTCCATATATGTATCTGGTGGCTGCATTGAAAATACTCGCCTACTGGCTAGATCATATATTGTCAGGCGTGTCCTTTACCTACCATGATAATATGAATACTCATTAGCTATCCAAATTAGAAATACACGACATGCATATCTCTAATTTGAATCGATTGACGGAAGTTTGTTTGATGGGATGGATGGCATATTCCTGATATTATAAAGGCAGTTGCTGTGAATTATCTTGGTTGAAAGCAAAATGCCACCTTTTAGCAAGATAGTGGAGATTGAACATGCTGCACGTCATATTCTGAGCTCCCTAGGTGCAAGTGACATTCTAATACTGAGCTGGACTATACATTCCCCAAATCTCTTATCAATTGGTAGCCTCTGCTCATAAGTAGCCTAGAGACTGGATCCGTGATATATCTTTATATATTGCTAAATATTCTTTGACATTTCTTCATAAACAGTCATTAAACATATGGATACCATAATGGATATTTCTAACAATTGGAATCAAATATTTAATGAGAACATGAATTAAATTAAATTTATTAAATTCAACTAAATGCATGTTTTTAATATAAATAAAATACCATATACAATAACTTTTACTATTAAAGTTACCTTTAATAATAAATTGAAAATCTTACAATCAGCAGTAAAATAAGTAATATAATCATTACTCAAAATAAACAAAAATAAAAATTGATAATACCAGTATTATTAATATTTAAATGTAGGTGAACTGAAGTCACAGTGTATGATATATTTTAACAAAACAACTAAATATTAATCATTAATAAATAACTGTCGTTTAATTGTGTCAGAGACTTAAAAAAACTATAAATAATGCTTAAACGCTTACAATACAAAAATCGATTTAAAAGGGAATCGATACTTTGGCATTCAAGAGGAAAGCTTATAGTATGACGGTTATTAGCAGGTATTTACGACTGAAAAGTTTTACATTCTTGGACATAAGAAAAGAACCTTATAAAAAATATTTTTTTCAGTATTTGCATTGTGAGCTAATGTCAAAGTAGTAAGGAAAACACATTAATCATTCTCTTAGGTGGTGGTGGCACAGGGAGGAAATAATGACAAAGAAAACTTTAGAATAGTTGTCAATTTTTTGAACTGTTTTTTGTTACATTGAAAATTTAACAAATTAATATAAAAAATAGGTTTAACAAGTTCAAATAAAATTTTAACTCATTAAATCATGTACAATATATATATATATATATATATATATATATATATATATATATATATATATATATATATATATATATATATATATATATATATATATATATATATATATATATATATATATATATATATATATATATATATATATATATATATATATATATATATATATATATATATATATATATATATATATATGTATGTATGCTTTTTTAATTTCCACTTTTTATATATTTATATTTATGTGTTAAGCTTAATAAATCTGTTTCCAACAATTATTCATTCAATATTCAAAGTGATCATAGATATTTGCTTTTCGTTAAAGTTTGCTACAAAATGTTTGAAAATCACGGAAACTGTTTAAATAACTGATTATCTGTAGGAATTTTTGCTGTCAATTAGATTAAATTACAAAATGTTTTCAATTCATTCCAGCTATACTTTACAATAGAATTGCTTATTATTATTTTTAATGCTCACCAGATGAAGTTTTTTATTGAAGCACAAAATTATGTTCATTGGATTCAGTTTCATTACATGAAGTACAAAAAGTTTTGATGATCTGGCTTTGAATTTAGAATTTTATTTTGTCAAATAAATAGGACTATATATTCAACATTTTTCAAAAATGCTAAAATACTTCACATTAAGTTTTTAAACTATTCGTTAAAAAGGTAATGAATATTTAATATGAAATTGAATCTTAATTTGAAATTTGATACTTTCTCTGGCTTTATTTGTAGATGTAAACGAAACTTATTTGATAGATTAATATTATCTAGGAGATTTCATAGAAGTTGGATATAAATATTTTATATCAGTGTATATCTCATAGAAATACTCTTTGGTAGACATAATAATCAAAGTAATTTTTCGTTATCTTTGAAGTTATATAAATACTTCTAAGTATAGTAAATATTATCCCTTAGAAATTATGAAAGTGTGATATGATATTAGGAAAACATAATGCACAAAAACACTTTTTTTAAAAAAAATACTTCTGCTTGTGCCCCACAAGAAAAGAAAATTTGAATGTTAAAAAATCGATTTGAATTCCAGACTCTACTGAAGAATGGAAGATGGATATAAACCTTCTGTTTTTTGCATATGCAATCATCAATGACGATTGCTTACAAGTACTTTAGATGTTTTTCTTCATTTCTGAATATGGTTCACTATCTCACTATCACTATATCTTATTAAAGGATATAGTGAGATAACTCTGTCACTATAACTATACCTTATATCTTATTAAATGTTCATCCCAAAACCAATATGCAATTCTTGTTAAAATACTTCATGCCATTCAGTAGCTTGCAGCTATTGAAATCATTTTACTTAGCAAACTTATTTTTTATGCATAAAGCTACACTTAATGTATTTTAAAACTCTTTCTGTATTCTCAGAAAATATTTTACAAATATCTCTGTTAATAAGATGTTACAGAAAAAAGAACATACATTTAAAAATGATGATAAAAATTGACAGAAAAATAAATGACTTGTGATAAGTATTCTACATAATGCATTTACGATTAGCAATAGTGTTTTTTAAGTTTCATTTGAAGTTTTTTATCTTATTATTTTTTAATGCTTGTGAATATATTTTTTTCTTTTTATTATTATTAAGGAAGTGAATAATTTTTATTATTAAGGAAGTGAATGCTTTAATCTTTAAAATTCAATTCAATTTTTCTAGGATTTTTTCAAATTCGAAAGCTAATTTATTGCATTTCATGTTAAGATTTTAAAATATGATTTTTAAACGTCTAATAAACATGTATTTAAAATATATAAAAGTTATAATCCTAGTTATGTTATTGTCATTTATTCAGTGAAACTCCTTTGCTAAAAGATTTTATTATAACTACATAGTATAATATTAATGATTGCAATTTTCACCTATATTTAAAAAACGGCCAGTTATCGATTAATTATAATAAATTTTTTAATAGCTCATTTCATTTACAAGAAATTTTAATGAATTTCAAATACAGAGTTAATTTAAAATTGATAACTATTTAACATGCTTTGAGTAAATTTTTATTTATATAAATTTACGTAAGGCATATATTAAAAACTCATTTTAAATAAATTTCAATTTAAATTGATTTGAACTGAAACCCAACATTTACAGAAAGTAATATTAATAGAACAATAATAGAAAAATTAATTTACCTGAAAAAACGAATGAGTTATGCATTATTAAAGGTCCATCTTTTATTGCACATTAACTTTGTCGATAACAAAATATTATTCTAGTTATTATAATTACCTTTTGTATCTGATTACTGAAATCAAAAATCTGACAAAAACATTTTCCATATTAAGTAATTAATTTTAATAGGTATGCAAGTCAGCACATTTTTGAAATATAGAAATAAACTTATTTTTTCTTTTCTTTATATATGTATTACAGAATTTGAGTTGCAGTATTTTAATGACAATTTATATATCGTGAAAGGAAAATTCATTTTTGAATACATGTATTCTTTATTTGTCTTTATCACTATTTAACAAGCAAATACAAGTTTTGAACAGTTAAAAAAGTAAGAAAATGGAAAATATTAATTATTTTATACGTATTTCAAATAACTTAGTTAATTATTGCATCTAAAAATGCCAGAATAAAAAAAGTTTGTCAAAAAATTTCCTTTTAAAAAACAACTAGAAATCTTCTTTTAAAGGAAGGAGAAAAAAACATTTATATATTTGAAATACTCAATCTGTTTTATCATTAGAAATTTTTATTTAATAACCTGTTTTAGTTATAAAATTCACCATGATATTTAAAATTATTTTACTGTTAAAAATATTAACATATCTAGATTTTCTAGACAGTGTAATTAACAATTTAAAGAATATAATATCATAAAAATAATGAACGCTCACGCAAATACATATCCCAATAGGTTAAATAAATAAATAAAATATTCTCTCTTATAATCATAAATGTAAACTTAAGAAATATCAGAAATATTTAATTTTCATTTCATTAAAAGTATTTTTGAAAGAATAATATTAAGTTATAAAAATATTTCCTTTGAAATATACTTAATTGAATGTAATGAAACACATTTTTGTTCACAATAACTTATTTCGATAGAATAATATGCAGTTTAGCAAATAATTCATACATTTTATTATTTATTGAAAATTAAATTTTAAATGGATTTCCATTGCTAAGAAGAAAATAAAGTAAAATAAAATTTAATTAATTTTTTCTCTGCGTCTGTAAACAGGAAACGGATATGAACGTTTAATGTCATTTAGATTCTAGAAAATATTTTTTTTATTTAGTTTTATTAAATTTTCAAATTAAAATTTTTCAGCATAACAAAAAAGTAACATATACACATATGAAGATAAAATATCATCGTAAAAAATGAAATTCAATTATTAAAAATATTTAATAAATAATGAATAAGAGGTTTTTTAATCCATGAATTAAGATACATTAATAAATATTTAATGAATGAAAGAAATTATACAGAACAACATATAATGATTTCAAATGAATTTAATTTATATCGAATTCATTGAAAGTGAAATATATTTATATGACAATGAGCATATGAGTTTTCAGTTTGTTACGTTTATATAATACTGAAATCATCTTTGTGAAATAAATATATGCTATGACTCAAGTTGCTAAAACTAATTGAGTTCTTTAAAATCCAATTAAAAGATTTTTTTCATTGTATTATGATAAATATTATAGTTTGAAGATGTGTTTTATATTTACAAGCTATATTTAATATATTTCTTAAGTTTGACAGCCTAAAATCCTCCCTAATTTCATATTTACTTCCTTACGATTAATAATTAATAACTCGTAGAAATATTTACGTGAAAACATATTTCCCATTTTAACTAATAACTATCATACTTTTTGAAGTGAAAGATGGAAAGTAATTACATCTTATAACAAAAGAAATATGCGTAAATTCACCAACAAAGCTTTTTGTTATAATTCATACAAACAATATATAAGCAGTTTTGCATATAAATTATATATCTCCCACTGTTAAGTTAATACTAACTACATATTAATTAAATATTATCCATCAAAAAAGCACTAGGAATTTATATTTTATTCAGGAATATTAAGTATACTTATTTATATCATGGAACGATTGTTTTCTCTCTCTCTCTATCTCAGTTACGCAAATAAACATTTTGTTCAATAATCCATGAAGTCTTAAATGAAATTTCATTATTCTACATTTGAAGGAAAGGTATACTTTTAGTTTATTTACATTAACATTTCATTAAGAAATATGTTAAAATATGTTTTGTTGATTTGATGAAGTAGTAATAGTTTCTAGAAATTAGATGGGTATAATATGAAGAGTATATTAACCTAAATATTTAGTGCCGATGTTTTTATTAACCAAATAAAAAATATTTTGAATTCATTCATGTAAAATAAGGCGAAACAAAGTATGGAATAAGAATCATATTTTAAATTATATAAAATAGGCTTACAAAGAGAGAATTAAGTTTCAATTACATAAAATGCTTATAGATGTGTTCTTATATATTAATTTATAATTGCGGGTGTAATTATTTTGAAACCGTATTTTAGGTTAGAAATGTTTTTGAAGAGTTTTAGAGATGAAAATGTTTTAAAGAAGTTGATTTAAACATTTATACTCATTAACTGACTAATATGTGAACATTTATCTACATTAATTATTCTAGTGCTTTAACGGTATTAGTTTCAAATAAGTTTAAAATCTAAAAAGAAATACTTTATTCCAATTTTTTTAATGGCTAAGTGATTTACAAACTTAAAAAAATTATAAAGTAATTTTTGAATATATACACATTTTAATCATTATGTTGACATACGAGTCAATCCAAATGTATAAACATAAAAGTAACAGCCCGAACCATAATAATTCTTGTAAAATAATCCAAGAATTGTGTTGTTCTGATAAAAATGTATATATTTTAGATAATTAAATTTATCAAATAAAGTTTTGAATAATTATTTAAGTTCCATTACTCACTTCATGAAAAACTCTATTCTTATATCATTATTTTAATTTTAAAGTTATGTGAATAGAATATCATATTTATTTCAAAATTTAATCTCATAACTAATAAAATCTTGTTTTTAACACTTTATTTGATAAAAGGCTTATTAAGTCAAATATAGCCTCCTATCGTAGAAATATTTACAAGATGTGCATAAAGGAGAAAGCATGGGCTTCCTTACTAACAAAGCCTATTCCGTGTAACCTCCACAGAGCTGTGGGAGTGGCAAATTTTCGCCTTAAAACTGGGCATGATTATCTGCAAAAACACCTTCACCGTTTGGGTTTGAGGGACTCTCCAATCTGCCCTTTTTGCGGACTAGAGGATATGACTGGTGACCACCTTTTCACTTGCCCTGGACTTTCGGACGTCGCAGATAGAAATTCTGCGGAAGATGACTTTTCATTCACCTCAAGATTGTATTGGGCTGCCCGACAGAGACTGATGGTTGAAAACCAAGATCGGGCATAGGATAAAAAAAAATAAAAAAAAAAAAAAAAACACTTTATTTGGATTCAAAAAAAATCAACCAGATGAGTATTTAACATTGAACTATTTTATGGCAAAAGTATTGAATTTATAAATATAATATTAAATAAATTAATTATATAAATATAAATATATTGTGAAAGTATAGTTATGGTTATTAGAAGGATTGCAATAATCATGTCTAAGTGTTATAAATGCTAAATTTTTTATTCCTATATTGGTCTCATATTTTTTCTAAACTAATAAAAATTTTACATTATCCTATCTTGCTTAGACAAAAGGCTACATAAAGGGGAGACAAACACTAATCATGTTTGAAGCCACGCATCTAAGCTGCTATTTCATAATTAATGCTAATTATTTAACAATAAACTATAGATACTATGTACTTTTCTATTAAACAGAAATTTAGAAGTTATTTTTTACATTAATTATTATTTATTATATGTGTAAATGTACTTAAAGATTTAACATATTTTTAAAATATTGAATAATTTAAAATAATTATTTTAAATTTTCTGTATTTCACACCCTGTAACTTGGCTATAACCATGAATGGAATAGTTCATTAAAAATTATTTATTTAATAATGTGCAATTTCTATTTCTATGGGCTAAGAAAATATTCGTTCAGTTTTGTAAGATTGAAATACACATTTTTATTTATCCCTCTTAGAAAGCAAAACTTTTCAAAAACAAACAATGATATTACTTTATGAAGAATAACTCGATTCAAAATTCGAATGATTGTTGCCATTGTGCAACGAAGTTTCATAAAAAAAAATAAATAATGCTTCAATACGATTTTTTTCTTTCTTTTCTTTTTAAATATATTTTCTTTTTTAGACATCATTTCTGAGATCTTCGTTTGAAGATCATCTCATTTTTTAATTAACGTAAATTTATGGTGTTATTCTTATTATTTCACTGCGTTTGAAGAAGTAAGCCAAAAATCTAAATGTGGTTAAATTTAATAAATATAATTAATAATTGAATTTTTGTCAACATCCAGATTACGATCGATAAGCAAAACTTCTAGATATGCTGTAAGTGCTTATAACTGAAATTATTATTTGGGTAAACAATTACTACTTAAAAATTAATTTCATTGCTAAAAGTAGTTTTTAATTTTTCTTTAAATTATAGTGTTACACTATTTTGGTAATTAATTGGGACAAACACAAATATTTTCTCGAATGCTATATAATTGGTATGGTTTAACTTACATACACCTTATAGCAATTAAATAAGAATTTGTCATGGATTTTACTATATTAGAAAATAAATATTTAATCTCTTCCTCACACAAAGCCAAACTTTTATAACATTCTCACTCATTATTTTCTTTGTTGAGTAGTCCATTTTATTCACAGATATCTTTACAACGCACCAGAAATTTTCGATGAGATCTACTTTAAAAGAATGACTAGGCTAATCAAAAAACTTTAATCTTGAAAATAATTCTTGGTTAGCTTAGAAATGTTTCATTTAGCTAGATCTTTTTGAAAGGTACCAACACCACCAGTTAATGTTTGCATCAAAGCCACGATATTTCTTTCCATTATAATAATGTATTTTGTAAACTTCATGATCCTTTCAACTTTTACTAAGCTGCTAGCACCTCCAGAGCTAAAATAACCCCAAAACATCTGTTTCTCAGCTTGCTTAACTTTTTGTTAGAGTTGTGGTCTCCTTATGTCTTTTTCATGACATCACTTGATAAATCTTGGTCGAAGCTCTTCCACAAAATATGCGTTTCGAAACTGAATACAACTGCACAAGACTGGAAGAAGTCCAGTCTTGTGCAGTTCAGGATTAATAATTCCTGACGAAATCTAAATGCATACTACAAAAAACCTGAAAATCACTTCATTGGTGATGTTAACAGCTGTGTTTTGATTTTGGTGTTCACACATATCTCCCAATTACAATATATCATTTTTGAGCTGCTGATGAATAAACGATCACACCAGTAGATAATAATTCTTTCTGAAGGTCTGTATTAGTTTTGCAAAGATACCTTTTATAATTAGTACCCAAAATGTATTTGTTCGTGATGTAGCCTTGCATTTGCGTTCACAATTAATTTTTATTATGGAGAATAAATCCCAAAATTCTTTCACTGATTAATAATCCTAGAAACAAGAGATTTTTCCAACTTAAACTGAAAGCATAATGTTTTGTTAGTAGAATATGGTGGTTATAAGTAATATTTAATAAATAAAATATAGCTAAAATCATGTAAAACTTTGCTGAATAGATGTAGAAAAATAATATATGTTACTTCCTATTTAATATAATTTTGTTCATAAAATATGTAGATAAAAATTGTATTCACGAATAAATTAGCGATTCAATATAGTGTCTTTGAAACAAATTATTATTTTTATAAAAAATGTTATTAAAGCAAATTTAAGGCTCAAAAATAAATAAATATATGACGATAAATTCATTTTTAGTCATATAACCGATAAATAAATTTAATCAATTGATTATTATTATGAATAAAGTATTTTTAATATTTTTGAAATATGTCTATCGCCAACATTAAATAAATAAAAATAATCTATAGGAAAATATATATTGCAAAATCACTGTAAATAGTTTTATTTAAAAAAAGACCCAATTTAATACAAAATGGGTTTTTAATGTTTTTTACAGTAATTATAGGGCCATAAAGCATTAATGCCTAAGTAAATAATGAATTACTTTAGACTTTTATGTACATTTTCACACCTCCTTGTGTTCATATAAATGTTTGATATTGGGAAACATATTAGGTTTCTATACATACTGTTGACAGTATCGTTTCAAAAATTGTATTTATACTTAAATAATTTATTATATTTTATGAGAAAAGAACTCCTTAGTTCTATAGACTGATGAAAATATTTTTATGTAATATACGTTGAATAGAATAATTAAGGTACAATATAAAAATAAAATATTTATAATATATTTACTTATTCTATATTTACTTTTTATTTCCAAAGTAATCATAGTTTTTTAATGAAACTCTGCAAAATTATTGATTCGAGATTATTATTTCCTAATAATTAATTCATCAAGATAAATCAATTTATTTTTATGATAGTGATTTACTGACACCTGATGTCACATCCAATTATATTTTATTCAACTTTATAAACCCTCATCAGTTAAAATACCTTTCTGTATTAAAAAATTTCCTACCTTTTAAAAAAAGGTATTACTCTATAACAGCATTTTACTTCGTAAAATGTTTTATAATTTAAATCCGAAACAAACCTTTATTGGTAAATTGAAAGAAAACAATATATTTTAGTCTTTGAATAATAAGTCCACATTTTGTGTTGATTTAGAACTTCAAACATATATCTCTTTTATTAATAATCTAACTTCTAAATTCTAGGCAAAAATATTGAACATTTCAGTTTCATTTGAATTAAAAAATACTCTAATCTATTTGTATTTTGCTGTTGAGATATTTTCTTTTACTTTTTGCATCATAAATTAAACTATACTTAGTTAGTTTATGCTATATTACTTTTGGCAAAATATTATTTTATTTATAATATATATTTATTTCTTTTTTCTATTTTTTTTCCTTTATAACCATTATTTTTACTTCGCATATTTGAATAGGATTTTTTTTATTTGTATACTTGCATATTACGAAACATATATGTCTCTCAATAAAATACATATTTATTCATATACCTGTAATGTTCTGTTTAATTCCTTCAAAATAAATACATACTACTTTTTCTTTTACTGAAAACTAAACAGCAATTGAAAGAAGCTCTTTTCCAAATGAAGGGAAAGTTATTTTGATTTTTAAGATTAATGCATTATTTTCAATATAAATAATACTACCATTTGCATTTGCAGCACTTTAATGCAATAAGCAAGTTATATATTCAGAAAAACTTGCATAACGCAGAAAAATTTTCATAAAAATTGCAGAAACATATCATTATCGAAAGATAGGAGTTTAAATGCCAATCCAAGCGAAGATTTTTGTGCTCACCTACGGCAATTGGAGCATGTAAAATATATCATGGTCGTACTTTCCATCTTGTCAAATGATATTTCTGGGGTGGCAGGTCTAGTTTGTAAGTCTTCTACTTGGTCCGTGCTTACGAAGACTCTTTCACTTTCAATGTAACTATGCCACAATCACTAGGTGCCTCACTATATAAAAGTGCCACCACGTCCGCCTCTTCTAGTATTGAAAGTCTAAAAAACTATTAACCGGGGGACAACATTGTTATTTGCATTATAATTTCAATTTTTTTATTTTACATCATTAAATTTTATGCGTAGAGCATTTAAAAATTATTATTTATTTAAAATATTGTTTATGATCATCATTTAAATTAAATGTGTGTATTTTCATCTTGATTTATTTTAGATGCATTTCTCCTTGATATCAATTCTGAGACTGATTATAACTTTATTTCCCTAACAGTTAAAACTTTGAAATAAACATCATGAAAATATTTTTCAATGTGTTTATAAACACGATTAAATTATTATTTAATACATAAATTTTGTGTTTTGCATGTTAACAGGAGAGGAAAGTGTAAAGGAAATATAGTTTTAGTAAGTATTTAATTTTTTTACATTTTCATCTTTAAGATTTAAGAAATGTAGAATAAATTTTATCAAAGCAAGCTAATAATTTGCATACCTATAAGAATTTAAAAATAAAATAGATAATTTTTAATAAAAATTATTAAATGAGTCCCATGATGAATTTCATTCATATAAGTTCAAATAAATTCTCGTATAACTAAAGCAATTTATATTCATAACTAACACATCTTGCATTTTCATACTAAAATTACAGATTTTTAAAATTTCCTTTTATTATTTATACTCGTATACAATGTTTAAAAACCAATACTATTTCTAACTTTTGATTCTCATGTTGTAAACATTGGATGTCAGAATGTAATAAAATCTTCAAACCAGAAAATTTTGTAGCTTATATAGCTGAAAATGTTATAGTTTATTCCTAGTTATTTAATTAAATGAAAAAAATGGGAATAATCCGTTGTCATAAGATCAACATTTATAATATATTTTAAGGGATTGCTTTTAACATCAATATATTGTTATTATTTTTTAAATGATGACAATCTATTTTTTATAGAAATAATTATATTTTGTTGATGTTTTTACTATCAAAATTGGTTTTTAATTTTTAATTTTTATTAAAGGATGCTTTTTTACCAAGTTTATTTTTCTTAGACCTTCTTTTTATTAAAATTGTTCTATAAAACACATAAATATTGCACAATTATAATCGAAGTAACAGAGTTACTGTGAAGTATATTGCAGTAACCAATGAAATATGTATAACTTAAATAGGTTAATAAAAAAATAAGTAATATTAAATTATAAAAAAATTGAAAATAAAAATTAAAAAAATAACTGAAAATAATATTTTATTTGAAAAATGTAGGCACTTTAAATATTAATAAAATATTTCTAAAATCAGCAAATATAGTCATGAAACAATAAAATTTCTTGTAAATTATTCTTAAATACCTTTTAATTGCTTAAGAATATCATGAATATTTTTTTGTTTCATTTGCATATTCACTCAATGATTAAGTGTTGTCAAGTTTTATTACTTTACCTACTTAATACAGATATTTTGTATTTGGAAACATTTTTGATCTCAGCAAGCTTCAAATTTTATTTCCATGTGTCTTACATTAATCACTCTGAAAACAAGACTACGTTTTCAAAAGGTTAGCAGCACAAGTAAATCTTCCGACGCTGTTTATACTCGCTGGAAAGTAACATGATCCATAATATGAAAACTAGCATGGAGAGCAGAGGCAGTTTAAGCACAAATGCAAACTCTTTTCGTTATCACTTCAGTGATGTATGGGATACTTTAACAGAAAAGCAAGAGAATTTTTGAGGCACAGTTTCCGGGCTAAAAAGAATGTTTGTGGTTGTTTGTGGAACAGCAAATCATTTTACGGAAAGCGAAACTCAAAACTATTGGTTTTTTTATTCCCTCATTTTTCTGCCGAAACATGCTTTGCTAGACTGGAGGGTATGATAAATTATTGTTAATATTTTTAGAGATGGCAACATGTATTTTGAAGTTTCTGTTTTGCTTCAACTGTGTGAATATGAAGGTTTGTCTAAAATGGTCATTCAAAGCGTTACTTATTAAAATTGTTTGGAATATTCTGTGGTAGAATGTTTCAAAAGTTTTGGTTACTCGAAATTATTTGTAGAAGTTTTTTTTTCCATCTTTACAGAATGAAGCAAATATTTGTTTTGCAATAGAAAAAAAAAACTTTTAACAATTGTAGAAAGTGTAAAATTTTGTTTTGTGGAATTTATAGAATCAGTGGTATGGATTTTAAGCACTGCATATAAAAATACAATTTGAATTTTCAGAATATTTTTTTCAACGAAATACTTGCAAATTAACCAAGAAAATTTTTGTCTGCGCGTTTAATATCGTAAAAAAATGATGGAAAGCAATTACATATAAAGAATTTATTGTTCCTGTTATCTATAACAAAAAATGAAAAACTAATGATCTGCATATAAAATAGAACTGCATATATCAATAATATCTAATGATCTGCATATATCAATAAGAATTATAAAAATGGATTGCATAATATTTGGCTTTTTATCATAAAATAATCACATTTTTCTTATACTATAATAATTAAATAGTAAAAACCCTTAAGTTGTGATAATAATAATTTAATAGAGGTGTAATTTCAAGATCTACAACGCTCAGTTTTCTTACCCTTATAATAATATGTTACCCATGATGTTCTAACTTAACTGGCACCAGTTTTACCTTCCTAAGGATTTTATGCAAAACAAAAACAAATCTTTCCATACAAAAAATTCACATTTTAATCGAAATTTAGTAATTTATTTATTATTACGGAGCCACGTAGATTTTTATATTAAGTTTGATAAATTCATTTATTCTAACTTAAAATTATTAATTTTATTCACATTCTATTTTGAAATTCTAATTTAAGTTTTAATGACATTACTCAATGTTTTGATTCTCATTAACTGAGAGATAGGCAATATCTTTTAAACTATAGAATTGTTAGATCAATTAAAATTTAACATAAGTTTTAATCATAGTGAATTCGCATATTTATGGAAGAACTCATTAACATATAAATAAAAATAGTTATGAAAGAACACACACACACATTTATCTCTCTCTCTCTATACATATATATATATATATATATATATATATATATATATATATATATATATATATATATATATATATATATATATATATATATATATATATATATATATATATATATATATATATATATATATATATAAAAGTTATTGTCAGTTGTTTTTATAATCTTAAATGATCTGTGCCACATTTTTCATAATGAAATTAATTTAGCTTCGCATATTAACTTTACAAAATACTTGTCTTTTCAAAAACATTAGACATTATACATTTTAGCTTAGATAAATAATTATCTTATTCTTGTGTATTTTTTATTTAATATAAATATTTAGAAAAATTCTGACGAGGAATTTTAAAGCATAATTTTATTAGAAAATATATATTTAATGTCAATTTGAAACTATATATTATGGGAGATTTTATTTAAATATTTACTTATATAAGTAGATAACACACACATTTAAAATTCAAGTAAAAAACAAATTCAGCATTTCTCAGTGTAGATAAATATTTAAACTTTGATGGAGTGACTGCATTTTAAACGTATTTTTATTTTAACGAAATATATAGCTCCTAACCTATTTTCGATCAAATTATTTTTCCTCTTAAAATATAAAGTTGGAAATCTGGACAGTTGTGACTGACATATAAGTGGTTTTATCCTGGAAGTGTGGTGATTTTTATGCCACAAATGCCATTCTGATAAGAAAATTGTAGTTTTCCCTTCACATTTTGATTTTGAATAGTAATTCAAGTGACGTAATCTTTCAAATTTTTATTGAATTTTTATATAAAAAGTATAATATCAAAGTAAGAGTTGAGTAGATTATTGATATTCATATATATATGTATATATATATTTATATATATATATATGATATTCATTTCAATGATTGTTAAGTTTAAAAAGATTAAAAAATATAATGTGTATGTGTGTGTGTGTGTAATATAATAAGTAAATTTATTTCTATAAAATATGAAAAAAGTATTACAATAATTATTGGAATAGCAGTTTTATGGAAATATCTAAGTCTTTTGTGCCTTTAGTTTAAAGTTTTTTGCCTTTAGTAATACAGGGCAATTCTAACACCACAGTCCAACTGAAAAAACTGTGAGAAAGAGTAAACTTGTAGTCCTAGTATTTGTATAGATTGGGTGAAGCTATTGTGATAATGTCGGCATAATGCTGTTGCCACAGTGGTTCCGCCTCCAGTCTGGAGGAAGATATTAAGGGACTTGATGATTCATACTCCGTCGAACCTTTCTTCCATAGAATGTAATAGTGTTGGACTCCTCAGGCTTGACAGATGAGGAAAACGTCTGTGGTAAAGCAACCTCAGGAACGATGTAGAGAGCACATATGTTGGTTTCATGTGATAAAATGACCAAGCTTAACTGTCCCAACAACAAATTGAAAATGTGGGCACACTTTCCCACCGATCGAAAGAGTATAATTAAGTATAACGGAGTGTTTGTTCTATACCACCATAACAAGGTCTGTCCGCAGTTATCCTGTGGGAGACAATTGCTTTGGAGCATATAATTTAATGATTTCCTTCTCCAGATATGACCAATTAACACATCATTACAAGCATTTGCAGATGGTTCGCTGTTTATTGTTTCAGCAAAAACAAAAAAGCAGTTAAAGCTAACAGCCAATATTGCACTCTCACAGTTTGAGGATTTGTGTAAGAAGTATAAATTAACAATCTCCCATGAAAAGACTCGAGTAATCTTTTTTTGCAGCATTAAGAAGTGCTTAAAATTATATCCAAAGATTGAAATGTATGAAGCACTGAAAAAATAAGGAAATGAAATATTTAGGAGTTATTCTCGATTGCAAACTGTCTTGGCTTTCTCACATTAGGCAACAAAAAATAAAGACTATCGCTATTGCAAGCAGCCTAATACGAAACCAGTAGAAACTTGAGTGTCAATGCCAGAATTCTTAAAATTTGGTATAAAAGTATTATTAAAAGAATGATACTATGGATCAGCAGTTTTGGCGGAACTAATGACAAGCAGAAGAATCAGACAAATATCCAATTTGCAGAGACATTTCATCTTAACCATCACTAGATTCTTTTGCACGACTTCTAGGGCAGCATTAAATATCTTGTCAAGAGTCTTTCCAATACATTTAATGGTTCAACTAGAAGCAGCTAAATCTTATATTCTCCAACTTCAAGAAAAAACAATATTCCAGGATGGAAATTATAACCCAGATGGCTTTGAAATTCCCTTCAGAACATCATTCTATCCAGTAACACAGATCCTTATCCGCCTAGACATACACCAACTTTTTCATTGATGGCTTAAAAATACAAGGCCAAGTGGGATCAGCTTTCTGCATTTTCAAAAGTAGACAGGAGAGAGGTTATTGGCAGGGACAATTAAAAGAAGCTAAAAATTTTTTTCGAAGCTGAATTAGTTGCGATTGATGAAGCTTTAAAATATATAGCGGAAAATAATTTATGCAAGGCAGTGATTGGGTTAGACACCCAATCAGCTCTTTTGGGAATATATAACCCATATCACAGAAGCCCACTGATTCAAGTATATCAAAATTGACTCAGGACAAGCAACAATCGATTGCAAATTTATCTTCACTGGATCAAGGCTCATGCCGGACATATTGGAAATGAAAGAACTTAACACACTGGCAAAGCAAGCTGTTAAGGCTTGCTCAAACACGCATTAAATTTAATTAAAATGTCCCAAATCATACTTGATTTCTAAACTACACAATGATTTACAAATGGCCTGACAACAAGAATGGAATGAGGCAGAACATGGTAGATGGACATACAGCCTTAAACCCTCTGTCTCTCTTGATTTCCTTGTCAAGGACCACAAAGAACCACAGTTTTTTTCTGGACATACTCCAACACCAGAGTATCTGAACAAAAGGGGTATGGCTCCAAGTAGTGTTTGTTCATGCGGTCAGGGACTATTGTAAATTACGTGTTCAAATGTGATTTCCCAAACTAATGGCATCTAAAAGCGCCTAAAATCTAAGAGGAGCTTACTCTATTCCTCCACTATGCTAGCAAAACTCCTTCCTTTTTACATAAGATAAAGAGCATTATCTCCTTTATCTATGAAAAAGAATCGAAACTCTGTAAAGATTATACCATAACTGAGCAGTGAATTTCATTATAAAACAATTTGGTAAAAGATGTAACACGTGGTGGAGCTATACCTGATAACCTAAGATGTAGACCAGGTGCTCCGCCACGTATGCCTTTGTCTATGTAGACACAAACTTGAAGCATCTATCAAATAGAAAAGCTTGGATATTACTAAAGCGCCTGCCACATATGAAGGGCTTTAACAGATCAACAATGAAGAATTTACTGCAGCAGGGATGATTTTTTTAAAATTCATTTCATGACTCCAAAGGATTTTGTAAATATTTTAATACAAAACACTAAAACTTTTAAGACACGTAACGGTTTAAGAACGAATCACAAAATAACAACTTAATAATCGACAAAACTTATGTTTTTGCCCTTAGTATTGCTGGCTAGTCCTAACATCACAGTCCAGCTGAAAAAAATGAGATAGAGCAAATTAGTAGTTTGTGTGTGTGTGCGCGTTCGTGCGTGTTTGAGTATGTGAAATACTGCAATTATTCATATTGAAAGAGAAAAATAAAATCAGAACTGTAGAAAATATTTTCTCATTCATGTACATAGAAATTTTAAATTAATTATTTTTTTGATTTATTAAAATATATAAATTTACTCATATAAACATTAAAAATTTTTCCACACTGATTTAAATACATTTTGTACGAGTATTCATCATGGATGAATATCTAAAAAAGGTACCATTTTGAATAATTATGCATTAATGCATATTATATCTGATAAAAATATTACAAAACTTAAGGTATATGATAATTTTGACATTAGCAATAATTTAGTTTACCAAATAATACAAATATATCTTAATGTTTAAAATACATTAAATATATTGCACCATTGTAAATGAAAAATTGACAATTTAGTAAACGTTAATACAGTCTGTAATTTTTGTATTTAAATTTATTAATGGTAATGAATATCATTTTATTGTTACGAATTTTAATTTTGAGAAGAGTAGGTTCTTGAATTTATAATTTAAGACAGTGATTATTTATAAAAAAGGAAGAGTAAATGAATGATTAAAGTACTTTACCTGAGACAAAATTATTGCATATAACACACAAAACTTTAATTTTTTTAGAGAGAGTTTTTAATTTTTATTTCTTATATTCCTATTATAGCCCCTGCAATTGCGATGAAAAAATTGTAAAATATAAATATTCAAAGATGGATTTTTAACTAGGTGATTAAATTTAAGTGTTTAAGAAAAAAAATGAGTGGTATTTATATTTAGAGAAATGCAATGCAATTTACGATAAAGAAAAGGAAAAGATGAAAGTTATTATTTTCGCCTTGGTATAGTAAGTTGCTGTCAAAGGTGGGAGGAAAATGCATTAATCATATTTTCGCTTCAGGTGAAAATATGAACATGGAGAACAAATAGTAAAAAAACATGATAGATTGTCATTTTTCCTTACTTTACTTCACCTCATTACTTATATTATGAATGAACTAAGACAAAAGTCTTAAATTTCATTTAATGTATGAAAATTACCTAGGTCGTAATTAGATAATTTATATATGAATAAAAATTGCATTTAAATTCACAATTTTTGTAATTTCCGCAATTTTTTTATGAATCTTTGCAAGCAGGTAGATTTTATTATTGCTATAAGAAACTAAATCCAATTAAATCTATCGCATTAAGTATTTTCTTAATAACATTGTGTTGTTAAGATTATCTTTTATCATAAAGGAAGAAAAAGTTAAAATAGGGTTACACAAATTTTAAGGTTCATATATTAGTTAGTCATAAAATATTTCTGTAGTTTAAAATAAAGTGGGCAATCTAAATAAATATAAGCAATAATGACGGCTTTCATTTAACTTACTCATTACTTTTTGAACGCCAAACAGCTTAATAAATAACAATAAAGCGAAGGTTTGTTTAATAAAGAGAAAAATACAAACTTCTAATTATACCAATTGGATAATCATTGACTACAAAAATTTTTTCTGCTACTCTATAGGCTGAAATTGAATTTCAGTGAAGTTTTCAATCAAGTTATCTATGAGACCATACATTTCACCTCTGAATGTCCCAACTTTGATTCGATCTTTTCTTCACAAAAACTTTATATATCATCAATATATATTCGATGGCTACTTTCTACAGGCTCATCTGGCCAAGTAGATTACAAAGCGTTTCCATGATTTTTCATTTTTTGATTTGAGAAGTTTTTTTTATTCTATTTGAAAGTATTATTTTTAACAAAGTAGTAGTTTAAGTTTGCATTATATATTTTTGTAGTTTTGATTACCTACGGATTGTTCTTAGGAGAATATTACACAAGTGTATGTTGATAGAAATTTTACATAAATCACCTTTTAGTAATTATGTTGTAAGGGATATGAAACAACATAGACCTAGTGTAGTATGGCGCAATCAGAAAAACAAAGCTTTTGTCTTATTGAATGCTAAAATTTAGGTGTGTGTAGAGTTTCTCCTATCGCTCATTCGGATACAGTTATCTAACCATGAGAATTTAATCGCTTACATCTATACGCTATCTATAAAATATTAAGTTTTATCAATTCAGGGCAGATTTGATCAGGTCTTTCAACTGTTAGTTGATACATTTCATGATTTCTTCCATTAGTTGAAATAAAATATTCATGATATAGAAGATTAAGTATAGATGACTAAAGAAGATGCAGTTAACAAAGGCATTTACTTAGTATCCTTTGGACTAGAGATGGTCGGGAGAAACTGGCAATTAAATTAAAGTCACCTACACCAATAGTGTTGTTATCATCTATTTTAGACTTATTATACCAAGAAATATCATTCATATTGCATTTAAAAAGAAGGGAGATGATTAGATTCCAACGTCTATATAGTAAGACTAAGGTTATTCTAAAATATAGGTAGAATATTCTGGATTAATATCTGCCTCGGGTAAAATTATCTGCATTATTTGAAGGCACAGTCCGTGATTCACTTCCATTGCTGTGTTTGCATCTTATTGATTGGCCATTATATTCTTTGAAGAAATTCATATTTATCACAAAGATGATGATCAATGTTCCAGGAAAGCAACGAAAGTAATTTAATTCAGTATTAGTAATTCAGAATTTATTAAATAAACGCATATAGCTGTAACATCTGATGTAATAGTTTGGGAAGTAATCACAGGAACTCTTATAATTTTTACTTGCGCTGCAAGGAAATCTGATGACACACAAATATGTTTAAAGAATGAGTTTTGTTGCTAGTGTTACTTCTTGTGTTATAAGCAAAATATTAATTACCATTCACCAACCAGACAATGCAGGCCAGATATTATTATATATTTATAGACAAGTACACATAGGAACTGATGTTTGTACACGGCTTGCTTGCTCCTTAAATTTCGTACCCTTTTGGTATGTGAAAAATTTACTTCCTTCAGATATCTTTGTACCATTTTAAAATATTAATGCGTACAATATTAATTTGCACCAGTTTGAAAATTTAGTAATACTGTGATACTTTTACAAAATGAAAATTTTTTTCTAGATTTTTAATAATTTATTTATCTACAGAAATGATAAGTACACACCGATATTTGTTTTTATGACACCTTTTACTTAAAGTATAAATATTTCCGTTATACAAACAGTAGATCATGGTATCTAACTTTAACAGTAGATTATAGTATCTTACTTTATATATCCTTATATTAAATCATATGAAAAAAATTAATTAAAAGTACACAAATTAAAAAGTAATCAACATAACATTTAAAATTGCGTATATCAAAAACTCACTAAATTATTAAAAGCAGAAATAATAATAGAAAAAATAAACAATTCAGTTCAAGCTGACATGAAAAATCAAACTTATTTATTGTATTTAATTATAGATTACATATTATTGTTGAAATACTATTAAATTGAATTTATAAGTATTTACAATTGATCGATGCATGTAGGGAAAAAATATTTTCTCAAAAAGAGGATCCTTATTTTCCTAATCTAAGATAGAAAATGAAATGATAAGTCATAATTCAATAATGATATTTGTATAGTATGGAAACCAGTTAACAGAATTGTTTGTCTGTGTGTTGTTCCAATATTTTTAAACTCTTTTATGTGTGTTTCTGTGAATACTTATTAATTATAATCTGAGACAGAATTACATACCTAGCGCATGCCGAACTATGATTAGCTGCTCTGTAAGTAAATAAAATACTACATATTTGTTCACGTGATTTAAGCAATCTTAATTCTCCAACATCCCGTTAACTCAAGATGGAGGCAAAAACTGAAAGAACTAGAAAGGTGCTTAATTAATTTTAACATCTCATTTGAGTATTTCATATTTACTCTATAGTAATTTAATACTCGAATGATTTGTATACATACATGATTTTGCTTGGATATTATAGTAACAAAGTAAAAACAAATAAGCTATCTCTTGATGAAAATATATTTTCAGATAGTTTCTAGCTTCCAATAGTAGAAATTTTTTAAAACGTATGCAATGTTGTAAATGATAAGTTTTGGTTGGAAAATACCAAGCTTACATTACGCTTGATATATTACAGATTATATTTAATTTAACTATGTGCGTTGAATGAAATACGTAATTAAATAATATGCAAATAGAAATAAAACTGTCGTACACAAAAAGATATTTATTACTCAAGTACTTTTTAAAATGCAAAAATTTTTTTATAAATTTTAACTGAAATATAGCTTTGAAAATTTATGAAAATTTTTGATAATTACTTATTAAAAACTTTATGTTTTTTTACTATATTCAGATATATTTAAGATTTGAATAATTACGAAGAGATATTAATACTTGTTAGTATTGTTAATAATAATTAAATTCTCAATCACTAAAATCATTAAAATTAAATTTGTGTTTTCTTATATTATGGAAAGTATTTAGTTTGTTGAGATAAATTTTATTTTGTGACAGAAAATTGATGATTTAAATATAATGTAAATGTATTACATTACACTAAATGATAAGATAAATATTTCGCATTACAATATTATTGAAACAATTTACAGAAAAGCTTTATAACAATTTTTTTTCAGTATATCATTCCAATACATTATATTTATGAATTAATGATTATAAATGGTTCGCTATATATATATATATATATATATATATATATATATATATATATATATATATATATATATATATATATATATATATATATATATATATATATATATATGATAGTATGATAAAGTGAATCTTTATGTTAAAACTTAAAACCCTTATTATAGCAATATCCATTGCTTTTAATCTGACTTCAATCAAATATTGATTTTAGTTTCAGAAAAAAATAAATGTTATAAAAAATTTTAAAAAAATATTATAGAGACCATGAAATTATGAATCTTTTAGTATGATGTTATGTTAGCTGATAATAGACAAGATATTTTATCTATATTTTAATAAAATTATATTAGAATGATTTTATCACACCATTACAACCAGAGAACAAATTATATTTATTTTCTGATATTATTTTTATTTAATAAATAGATATGGTTGTTTAATTCATTCCAGTAGAAATCATGATTAGGTCACTTTATTACAATTCTCATTGGTTTAAAATACACATGACGTCAAACTCTATTCATGATTTTAACCTGCAATAAATAAATACTTTTTAATATAATTTTTTCCGTCTGTTAAAATTTGGATAATCATAAAAATTACCTGTTATTCTAAATAATTAGTTTTCAAATATGTGGCGATATTGCTTCCAAAATTTCTTGAAATTGTTATCGTTTCTAATTTTTGTCATTGAACGATTCAAGTTTTCCTGCCTGAGCTCTCCAAATCACAAGTTTCCCTAATGTCATTTCACGTCTTCTTGAAATCCATTAAAACTTCTGTAGTTCTCTTTGATAATTCTTGATTTGATGAAAATTTTGTGTGTTAAACATGAATTGTTATGAGTATCTGAAACCATGATTCCAGAACTCGTTTTCGATTCGCTTTGAAGCCAAATATCTTAATAATAGTCGTATTGAAAATGATACCCAAATCGAGTAAAGACTCTATGACTTCAACACTTTGGAATCAATATTAAAAATATTGTCGAAGTTCATTTTGTTATTAAAACAATTTCTTATATAAAGACCAAAGCATGGGCTTAAGAAACCGTTTTCCTTTGATTCAAGCCTTTAACATGTTGACAATAGAACTGAAGGTAAAATAAAAAATGAAAAAAGCATACTGAAAAAGACAAGACAAATATACACTTTATGGTTCGTTTAAATCAGCAAGGACAATTTAATTTTTTTATTTATATTTACTTCATAGTTACTCAATTACATTATTAGATGTGTTACTATTACTTAAACATGTTTTTAATCTTTGTAGATTATTTTTGCTTATTTAATGTATTGTTTTTATTAATTTTTTGTGGTTGATCAAACAAATTCATGTGTGTCTATAAAAGTGGAAATTAATTTAAGTATTTTGCGCGTTGTAAGAAACAAATTACTAAACATTAATAAGTTTTCCCGTTATTCACAAATATTTTAAATTTAAATAAAATTTGGAAGATTTTCAATAAATATAATTTGTATTTCCCAATACCAAAATATTTAATTTTGATTTTTTAAGTTTACTATCATTTAACTTTATATTTTCACAGACACTTAGTATAGTTTTTGCCTATTACACATAGTTAACTTTTTTCACTTTGAAAAAGAAAAAAAAAATTTAACTTTAATGAATGAATAAAGATAGTTGATTTTGCATAAAATAAAAAAGGGATAATTGTGTAAATCAATTAGTTATTTTTAAATTCAATAAAACCTTAAAATAGAATAAAATTTAAGAAAATCTTAATAATATGAAAAGAAAGATAACAAAAATTTCTGAGGTGAGTGGAATTTTCTGCTCAACACACTTTTCTAATGTTTATATTTATTGGTTAATGGTATTTCTTAAACTTTACATTTAAAATGATCCCTCATAGTTTGAAAATAAAGCTAAGGACTTCATTTAGGGCTAATGTTATCATCTACTTTTCAGCTTTTAAGACTGTGAGGCAGATTTAATTTCAGATATGTAGAGTTTTCATTCAACACTATTATTGAAATTCACCATTTACGTTTGTGGAAAAGAGTTTTCCCAACTGACAGAAATTTATACTAAAATTTTTGCAAACTAAGATTTATTTGAAAGGTAGTCCTTCTCAGACTTTGCCATTTAATATTTTGTTAAGAATTAATTTCTTATCACCGAAGGTTTCTATTTACAATTGTGTTTCAATACTTATTCACTATAACATGTTATTGTATATATACAAATACTTATATGTAAATGTATTGAAATACTGTACTATTACATACTGCAAATTTACATAATAATCCCGGAAAGAAATATCGCTTAAATTGTTTAGTTATTGAGAAATTAGATAAGAAATAATGGCGAAATATAAACATAATATTATTCTGTTGAATATGTCTTTGAGAATTTGCATATTCAGTATTTCATTCAAAACAAATTGTTAAAAATTGAAAACAATTTAGCTCATCTTAATAATATTATCAGTCATCTTGATAATATTATCAGCTCATGAAATTTACACACCAAGTATTACAATGTATCTAAATTTTGCATTGAATAAAGAAAAAATAAAAAAATATTTTTTTATGAAATTATTTTATCAATGAAGCTTACTTTTCATTCCCCAAAAATGTAAAAGATTTTTAATTAAATAAACGAACGTGGCTGATTAAAGGGGAAAAAATACTTTGTGCAAGTTGATTCTGCATGCAAATTGGTAAAAAATGGCTATTTTTTAAAAATAATATTACGACATTTTCCTTTAAAAAGCTGCTTTATATATAAATAGAATTTATTCCAATAAATTTGATCATTTATTATTAGAACGAAAATATTTATTTATTGATTTAAAAAATATTAATGAATGTTTTAATTATATTTTTGATAAATACATGTCACATAAAGTATTTACTGTAATAAGTATCAGTCAATCAAAAATCAATTATAATTTACATTTAATTATAAAAATATTCATTGCTTAAAATATAGTTTAGTAAATGTAATTATTTACACAAAAATTAAAGAAAAGTTTATTAAAATGAAATATTTTGTAAAATGACTAACATATTTCTCTCAAAATGTCAGGAAAATATAATATTGAGACATAATATAAAAAAAAATGTTAAAGAAAATGTAAACTATGCTTTTCAGTTTCCAAAATATACTATATTCAGTAATCAAATTTATAAATTTATGACGTTGAATAAATATCAATAACCTTTTTGTAAATTTGCAAAATTTAACTACAAATAAGATGAACACAATTTATATTTTTATTTTTTTTCCTAATGATATTTGATATTTAATGAAATAACTTTTATATATATATACTTACAATTAAACAAAAACTACTATTTCATTTTTGAATAATATACAATATTTTTTTAATATTATATTTAATTTAATGTAATATCAGAATAAAAAACTATAAAGTTCAGCATAATATATTATTATTCAAATAATGAGTTAAAATCTTAATGGGAATTAATATTAGCACAAGTCGAATGTTTAATTATAAATCTCTCAAGCAGTTTCAAATTAAGGGTATTGTTTTTATTTTTGTATTTAGAAAATTCCTCAATCACTTACACATATTTGCAAAGGTAAAATTGAAAAAAAAATTCTCATCTAATACTTCTATTTTAGTACAAATTTATAATGGTATCACTGATTATTCTTTTATTATAATTGCTTTTATCTAGATTACAAAATGTTAAAAACAAGTCTCAACTTTGTTTCTATGCTCACCAATTTAGTTGTTAAAAAAATCCTATCTTAAAATTAACTAACATAAAACAAGTATTTTGTTAAGGGCTTCAAAGACAAAAACAGTTAACTGTCGATAAATTTACTAGTTTCCCTTTATTCATCACATGACTCCCCATGGTACATTAAAATTTGGTACTTCCGATGAAAGTAGTGTTCTCAAGAAACTTTTGTTCTAAACTAAGTTTATGGTGTTGAACTAATCACACTACTGTAGGAAAAGTAACTGAAATAAAGTTGATTGAAAACGGTTATCTGAGAATGAATATATTTTTGTAATCTATTCAAGAATAGTCAAGAACTCTTATGGTGGGAAATGTTTAGTCTGCATAAGATAAGCAGAAAATAAAATAAAAAAAGCTTTCTTATTTTTTAGATAATTAAAGCACTTGTGAATCAAAATGTGAATGGTCGTGCAACCAATCTAATCAAAGATTCTCTTTTCTGTAACTCTGTTTAATATATATATATATATATATATATATATATATATATATATATATATATATATATATATATATATATATATATATATATATATATATATATATATATATATATATATATATATATATATATATATATATATATATATATATATATATCATGAATGAACTATGGATAAATTATTAATAGAAGATTATGTGCGTGGGAAATGAAAGGAATATTTTAAGAAAGGAAAGTAACATTTTTTAAAATATTAAAATTACTTAAACGTGATTTCTGTGATGTGAAAATCTATTGAATGAGAGAAAAACATTATCTTATATATAAAGTTATGCTTCATTTTAATTAAAAATGGGTTTTTTATTAATACTAATTTAAGTTCTTATTAAAAATAATTTCTTATTATTGTGGACTTAAAACTTAACTGTTTGTCATTTCATAATAATAATTAGAGTTTAATATCATCTAGAACATTAGTGTTTCCAAAATTTTATTAATTTTAAAATAGTAAAATGTAAGTAAAGTGCAGTTAAATATTATTTCCAAAATACTTGAGTTGTTTAGTTATACTAGAGTTGTTTAATTACAGTATGGAAAATTTCTTTTGCTTTAAAAGTTACTTTTTAATTTTATTTTGGGGCAAATATCAAATTTTTATCTTAATAATTGTATATGTTTAAAATTATAATGACAAATATTCTGTCAATAATGTTTAAATAGGAACCAATAACTAAATAATAATAAAATAGGAGGATACATTTGTTAGAGGCATATATGTTATTTGATTTTTCACCATAAATTGAAAATTAAAGCTTTTATTTTGTTCTGTGCATTAAAATCAATTCAAATTATTAACAATATGTGAAATATTTTAAATAAAATATTTAAAAGTTTAACAAGAATATTTATATCGATAGAAAAAATGTTAAATAATGAAATAGTGTACGGTGTTTAATATGAATTAGCATTATAATTTGTGTAAAAAATTGATGTTTAAAAAATTGTGGATTTATAAAACAAATATTATACAATTACAAGAACTAATATTTAGCCTAGTAAAATCTGAATAAAATAAATTGAGGGAACTCAGTTCTTTACATTTTAATTGATTTACCAACTTATCTTTTATAAATAAATAAATCATTCATATCATATTATATATGTGCGTGTGTGTATACATTCTTCTATTTGTTATAAAACTTTCAAAAGTTTTCTTTGTCCCTTCTTTTATATATACAAAATTTTACATTAATGATTAAGACACAAATTAAACTTTAATGACATGAACATAAAAACAAAATAAATTGCTTTATTTCCATACATTAGATCTATTTTATCTGTACGTAGTTTGTGTGGTTTGCTTTAAAAATTGAAATTCATGTGAAAAAATACAACTTTGTTTCATAAATTATTGATAATTCTATTCAATTGTAATTATAGTAAAATAGCTCAAGATTTTATTAAACCTGACAAAATGTGATAGATAGTAACTTGTTCACCAAATGATTACTACCTTTCACCTGATTAGCTTACCTGATTTACTAATGCAATTAAGTCAGTAATGTGACATTTTGCCTATCACTCTGCTTTGGTGAATTGAGTCAATTACGCATCAAAAAGAAATAAATATATGTATGCAAATTTAGAATTTAATTTTCATAAAATTAGAAAACAGTTTAAAAATCATCATGGTATCAATCATTATTACATAAATCTGCTCATTGAAGGAGTTGAAAAATTATTCATTTTCTTGGCATGTTTATTTAGATGAAGAGAGTCAACTTTTCGAGAATTTCATAAGTAGAGAAAAATGATGTTATTTAAAGTGAATATGATATTTTAATTAAATATAAAGACTAATAAGAGTTAAATAAATTTTATGATTGATTATGATGATTTACTTAGTTAATTATGTTTAAGAAATATACATTATATTGTTCCATTAATATAGTCAATTGAAGAACCGGGCGGGTCAAAATGAAGGAAAAAAAATAAATAAAACTAACCACAAAAATTTAATCGTTGTTAAGGGTTTCACAATATCTGGATTGTAACAAACAAATATAGTTTAATACAATTTTACTATTTATCAATATTTTGGCAAGTAATACATTTTACTTAATTTTTATTTACTATAGAAATCAATTAATTTCATTAAAGTTTAAGAATTTATACTTTTTAACAGCACTAATAATAAAATATGAAAAATAATGCTTTATTTTCAACACATTATCATCATGTATTATTGTCAATGCATTTTAATTACTATAAAAATCAATATAATTGAATTAACCAGAAATTCTTTCATTTTTCTGTGGAATTCAGTATTGCATATAAGGATCCTTAACAGATTATAAGAAAAACTATTAATTAAAAAATTCCCATTTATTCTATGCATATTTAGTGCTGAGTTCTGAATTTCACAATGTGTTACTTTGAAATTAAACGTATCCCCGGGGAAAATACAAACACCATAGTTATAAGGAAGAGATTACGCAGTTGAAGGAGATGAATTATTTCTCTGTTATACAAACGGAATCCGAACTTTGTCTGCAACATCATTAAAGTGAATGATATTAATTCCAGACATTGCTAATGACATTCAGTTATTTTTAACTACTTGACACACTATTACTTGCATATCTAAAAATATTTTAAATGTTAAACATTTAAAATAATTAAATTAAGCATTTGATTTACGAACTGTTGCTTTACAACTGAATTTTTAAGATATTCGAGTTTGTGATAAAACAATTAAATCAATTAAATGTATAACTTTATTTATCTACAAACTACAAATGATACTAAATCAAATGACAGGCTGTAATTTTTAAAATACCAACATAAATTAACCAAGTTCTTTGTAGTATTAAATCAATTTTAACATTAACTGATGGTTTATCATCAATTCAAAAATAATATTTTTAAAAAATGACATTGTTACATGACTAGTGAATATTCTTCAACCGTAATAATAAATTTATATATTACTGAATTGTTAGTATGGTCGTTACAGACATAAGATTATTGCAATATGCATTTTCACAGTTCATTTCAATCAAATTTAATAACATATTCAAATGGATATAAGCGGAATATTAATGCATTCATGATTTAGTTTAGTAGGACTTATCAATTTCGCATTAATACATTTTGGGAACAATCATTAATTTTCATTAATAATCAAATTTGAGGGAGCGCTACTGCTGACACCTGTTTCCAAACTATATTCAATAATTTATAACAGTTGGTTGAAATGATTGTTATGAATAAAATTGTTGTTAATTTTTTAAGGTATAAAAACGAAGCTTTTTAGGATTTTTACTATTCAGTTTTAATATTTTTATTAAATTTTTATAAATCATTAATACATCCTAATTTCTTTTATAACCTTGTGCATTAATCATATTCAATATACAAAATATTGGAATTTAATTTTTTTCATTCATAGAAGGTTCCCTAAAATTTCATTATAAGTGGCTTAAAATTTGTAAACTGGTTGATTGTTTACTAATCTGCTTAAAGATATATTATGTGTTTGAATTTGATAAAAATTAGTATTTTTATATTCTTCATTCGTTAAAGTTTCAGATTTTATTATATGGTTTATACATTTTTATTAACATATAATTGCAGAGTAACCAAATATATATTGTTTATTGACCTGATACTACTACATCAAATAAATAATACAACATATATAATATTTTTATACTTCATAAACAATTTTATACACATTTTTTCAAGTGGAGTTATAAAATCTTTAAAATTTCGTCAAGGAAGAAATAGAGACTGAAATGCTTACAACTGAACTAGGAGCAGAATTAATATAGTCTAGGAATAGAATGAATACAGTATTCCACTAAATAACTGATTATAAGAAATGTCATGTGGTGGACTGGAATCAAGTATAATGGTAATGTCTTCAGATCTCAAAACAATATTTAAAAATTTATTTTAAGACAATGAATTTTTCCCAGTTATTGAAATTTTGATTAATATTATAATTTTGCCTATTTATCTTTGATCAACTAATAATTAATTCAATAGTTATTCAAATGATCGCATTTAAAAAATTCCTATTGTAGCATTGAAGAAAAAGTACACTGTAAGATAAAAGTATATTTCTTTTTTATAGTTTACTAGACAGCAAAATGGCAATTACAATTTTTAATTTAAAACTATCAATAAGTTTTGAATAACATAATAACTATTGCTTTCTGTGAAATTTTGTTTTGCTACATTTTTAGATAATATCAAACTGATAACATTTTAATTTAAGACGCTCATTATATAATATTATATGTGAATTATTTGAAAGAGAGTTAAACTTAAAACTGTTCATTATACATTTCTTTAAATTTTAATTCAAATCTTAATATTATGTATTATCTAAAAAACTCAAAAATTATGAATAGTGTATATATTAACCATTAAGTGGTTGGTTTTTTCGTTCAAATTGAGATCATGATTTCGCGACTTTATTACAAATCTCATTGTTTAAAATATCGACGACGTCAGATGAAATTTTATCTATATCACACGTAATTAATTTACGACATCGTACTGAGATGGCGTCATAGGCATGACTTGGATGAATTTGCTGCGTGCCTTCAAATCACCTTCTTCAAGTGGCATCAAGCAAACCGAATTTTGCCATCAAATGTCTGAGAAAGCTGTCGAAGTTTTTTGTTGATAAAACGATTTCCTAATATGAAGACCAAAGAATTGGTTTGAGAAACCGTTTTCTATTGATTCAAGCCATTAACACGTTGACCACAGAACAGAAAAAAAAGCAAAATGAAAAAGACAAACATACACTTTATGGTTAGTTTAAATCGGCACAAGTACGATTTAAAATTAAAAAAAAATATAAATTAATTGATATAATCTAAATTAATAAGTTAAGTTAGGTTACAAAAAAAAAAACTGTTTTGGAGCGTTATGCTCGTAGATTGATAGCTTGCATTGAGTAAAATTGAGTTTTGAATCGAAACCTAACAAACATTGATGGATTGATGATTTTGAAAAAAATGATCGAAAATCAATATGATGAATCTTAAACGAGGAAGATAAACCGAGTGTTTGATTGATAAATGAAAGGGAAATTAGGGTATCTGGAAAAAAAGACGAGAAAAAATTAGAGCCTAATAATTTGTTTCAAAAAAGAAATTGCTGCTTCACATTTCTCTCGAAAACTCATTGACTAATCTAATATCCGAGAGAAGGAAAAAGCTCCGATACTAATTTTTTCTCTTAAAGAGTTTCTTGCTGAAACATACCGAGGACATGATAGCATTATGTGATCGATGGTTTCTTTTTCTACAGAAGAGCATTTATCTGTAGAAGAAAGTCTTAATTTATTTAATTTAGCATTTGTCGGAAAAGATCTAATTCTGACTCTAGCTAGCCACACTTCTTCAAAGTGAGATTTAATATAATTGCTGTGGATTTTCGAGATTGAAGAATTGTGCGAAAAGTTAGAGGCATATTTACTTTTATTCCATCCTTTGTTATTATAATTGATGAATACATTTCTTATATTATGGATAAGATCTTCAGATGAAATCGAGTGCACAATAATACTTTTTTTAAATCCCGATTTTGTGAGGGAAACTACTTTTTCGTTTCCAGTAATTCAGGAATGATCTAGAATCCAAACTAATTGAATAGATTCTCAAATCTTAGTTGCATTTGCTAAATCTAATTCGATGTGTTAAATGATGGTTGGGAAGAAATTGATAGAATCTTCAAACTGTTACACAGGTTAAGAAATCTTTTAAACGACGCATTTGGAAGGAGAAATACAGAATTTTGTCCCCTCCAGATATAAAGCAAAGGCCTCTGCTGTAGAACAGAATTTTAGCTGTTGATTCGCCCGGAGACAAAGGAGTTATATCTTCTGCTATAAACAGTGATTCCAAGTTTATTGTCTATTTTGGACGCATCAGTAAATAATAATATGTGATTGGACCATTCATAAGTACCATGCAGTTCAAAGTGGTCATTAATGGTATTTGTAGGAAGATTTTTAGTCTGAAAAGAATATTTTTTAAGTAAAATTTTTATATTAATATTTTCAGAAGGTAGGTTTTGAAAGAAATCTTAAAATATCTTATTCTTGAATTCCATTTTCTTCGAGCCATATCTTCTCTCGCAGAAACAGAGGAAGAGTACCAGAGATTTAGTTGTATATCATTGTTCCTCACAATATACCACATGGACATCTGGTAGAAAGTACAAGGTTTCTAATGTAATTCCTTTGATAGTTTCGTCTTACAGGAAGAGGTAAGACCTTCTACTTCTTTCAAAAGATGTGAAATTGGTGTCCAGCTGGAAGACCTGTAGTAATTCCAAGAACTGAGTGGTGAATTAGATCCAAGGTTTTTCGGTCTGATATAGGCTAACTGATGTAAATACATGAAATCTATACTCCAGTATACTTATAATGAATCATTGAATATTTGAAGTAAGTGATTAGTTTTTGCTCCTCATCTGTTACCTGCAGTAACATTTAAAATATTGATATTCTTCTGGGAGGCTTTTTTCATTTGAAAATTATATTTGAAGGTTAAGCTATTAATAAAATGGAAACCTTGGATTTTTATATGTTTAGACCAAGAAATAGGTAGTTGGTTGATAGCTTGTTCAAAATTTACAGGAGATATTTTTGAAGAGAAATCTATAACTGAACATTTTGCAGAATCAATTTTTAGTTTTCCATTCTTTACACTATTGTTCAAGTTTTATGATTGCAGTCTGAATTTTTAGCTGAAGACATTCTTGTGTTGAATGAGCAGCTAAAAGTATTATATCATCAGCATAAATAAAGCACTGAATATCAGAAGAGAGAACTTCGTAAATATCGGACACATAAATCATGAAAAGAAAGGGAGATATAACACTACCTTAAGGGACACTTCAATTAGAGAAGGTGAGTTGAGAAAAGTTCCATGCCCTTTCACTACAAAACTTCTATCCAATAAAGAAAACAATATCCAATATACAGCTTATAAGAGAGTTTGAATAACTACCAAACACCGAATTTCAAACATTAAAGCCTCCAATTATTATAAAGGGAGGATGAACAGGGAGATAACATGTTATAGAACCAATAACTTGAAAATTTACCATGTGGGATTTATACATTTACTAAAGTGTGAGAGGATTTGGATTTAGTAATTTTTGTAGCTAAAATTTCTGTGTCGTTATCTTCTGAGCGTGATATATTTAATACTTGCGCTGGTAGAGATTTGTCAACAGCAAAAAGCAGACCTCCACAACAACCATCTTGACTATCTAATTGAATTATTGTTTTGTTACGAATTTGAAATAAATTGGAGCTTTTTAGAAACGTTTCTTGAATTGCTAACACATCGGAAGGTTTGGTTTGGTTTTGTTTTCTTTGTCGCTCAACGGTCATTTTTTGCACACGAAAGCTAATTAGACCGGGACTTACGGTTTAAAGTGGATTTCGAACCACTACAAACATCCATGCCCAAGGTGGAATTCGAACCCACGAACTGTTGAACCGAAGGCAAGAGCGCTAACCATTCGGCTGCCAGCTCGGCAACACATCGGAAAATTGGAAATATGAAGGTTTTACATACGGGTGCTTAGAAAGAATTTATCTTGCATTCCAAGAAATTAAATTGTACATTAAATAAAACAAATAAAAACCTGAATAATTAGTAGAAATTAAAAAAGTACGCTCGTAGTAAAAGAGTTTATAAAGAAATTAGGAATGCTTTTTAGATCTTCTTTCTGACTCAATTGTTTCTTCTGGTATTTAATATTTGGTTGAGGAGACTTCATTTTAGGTTGTTCGGCTGATATCATTTGCTGATTCACAAAATTATTTTTGCTTATCTTTCTTGACTGGTTAGATTTTGAACGACTCTTTCTTGGAGGAAATTTAGAAACTGATCTAGCTGGCTTCGAACATGTTCGCATACACTCTTTCGTGAATGAGAACATTTGTTGAAGCAATAGATCTTGTCCAGCCTGTATTGCAAGTAATTTTATTTCAAATATAGAAGCCATCTCAATCGCTGCTTTTTTAACAATATCAATTATTTCAATTTGATTCTGCAAAAGAGGAAGATGACTTTTGGCTACACTGGAGTTAACTGGTTTTTAAAGATTTGTTATAACGCCTTCTCGCCTGAATAAATGAAAGGTGGTTCATGCTTTAAAATGCAAGAATTGTTTCTTAGGTAGGAGCAGGAAATGTCATTAGCTGCATGATTTTCCTGACAGTGTATACATTTAGCTGTTTTATAGGCACAGGGAGAGTCTTTATAGAATGTTTCACATTTTCTTACGTAGAAAAATATCTTATTTGCATTTTTTCGTAAGTTGAGTGTATTTATAGCAATTTCCGCAATGACGAACGTTATGAATGAAAGAAATGATGGAATAGAATAAATTAATTATTTGAAGTAAAAACTGCCCAATAACACTCACCAAAATATTTTCACTCAGCTCTTCAGAATTTATTTTTTGTAAATCTTTGTAAGCATAATATAGTTAACCCATTTGGAGCAATTTCTTCAGCAACAAGATGTAAAGGTAGCTCTATATTTATTTCTTTTATAAAAAATCTTGTGGATATATGTATATTCAGTTTAAACATGGCATTAACATTTTTTTCCAAAAATATTGTTATCTTGCTTATTTCTACAGCAGTATTTGGGAGATTTGCTTCGAATAGAAGTTTACCGTGACGGATGTGCTGAATTTGAAGTTTTTTCTTGTGATTCTGTACAAATCGTATTATTTCTTGCTTTAAATTGTAAAGCTTTTTGGAATAAATGCTGTAACATCAGTGGGAGACAGGAAAATGAAGAACTTACCCAGCAAACACAAACTGCCGGCAAAAATCCGGGCCGCTGCTGGCCAAGCCGGTTTCCTGTTGGCCACGGCAAGCCGCTGATGGTTGTTTGATGGCCCAGCTCCGGCCATTACGGCCACGGATGAGTGCTGGCCAAAATAAACCGGGCCGGTGCTGGATGATAAGTAGTGGGCCAACAGATTCTGGCCATTGTTGGCCCTGAAGCTGTTGGCCAGCAAAATTAAGACAATTAGTTATAGCGCTATTTTTTATTTTATCGTCAAAGACTATTTTTTCTAAATAACTGTTTTTTTGTGATGTTAGTTAATTTTCCTTTAACTTCTTACTTTTTAAACCCATCAAAAACAATTTTTCAGAAAGAAATCTAATTTTCGCATTTATTGTGTATACCGCGTGACAGAATGACGTCAGATACTCCGAAATGCTTGAGTCAGCGTCAGCCATTAATGTGAAGTGGCGGAAGTTTCGATGTTTGTCTGTGAGCAAAGAGAAATATAAGGTGAGTACGCATTTATTATTGTTGTTTATATCAGGATAGAATTGTTATGAATGATGCAAGAATAATATATTTTTTATGTTGAAATATTATTTAATTACTTTTTAAGAAAACTTCATAAACTATTGATAACATGACAACAAGAGAAAGACACTGGAAAATGTTCGTCATTGTATGTTTTAGAATAATTTCATTACCGTGTGAGGAATAGAAAAATGTATCATGGACAGAAGCATTTTTTCATTCTATATATTAGTTATATTTAATCAATTAGTAAAACAAATTTTTCAATGCTCAATTTTTTTTAAAATCGAATTCGATTGCTACAAGGCTTAAACGTATTTTTTACATTTTTTGTTTTTTACGAAGCAAGTTTATGAAATAAATGACAGTCTAAAAATATTCTACTTTAAAGCCCTTAGATGTTTATTTTCAATAAATTAATATTGGATCTTGTAGCATTTATGATCAATAAATTGTGTGTGAATTCCTTATAAACTTTAATTATTTTATTTTTAAAAGGCTTTCTTATTTACTATTTTTTTAAGTCAATTTTTATTGACCGAAATATTTTGTCTTATAAGGATTCGTGGTTTTAAATATTGTATACTCTTCAAAGATCTGTTTTAAGAAAGGAAAAATTTTTCAATGCATAAACATTACAAAATATTTTATTGCATGTATAACATGATTTTTATGTATAACCATGTCAACCATTAAAATCATGGTGGATTTCTTAGAGAAATATTTTTGCATCTAAAACTTGAAAATACAGTACTGAAAATAGTTGATTAACACTTATGAAAAAATTTTCATATGGAATCTAGTTGTGTAGCATGTTAACTATTTCCATGTAAAGAATGCTGTCAGATGTAACAGCTTAGTAGCTACTCTTGTGTTTACATACTTTATTATATTTAAAATCATATTTTATGTTTTTATTTATGACTGAAAAGTTGAAGTATGAATTAACAATAAATTCAAACAATTTGTTTTAATGAAAATATAAGTTAACTAGAATATTTGTCCTTTTCCATATTGGAGAAAGTGATTAACATTTCAAGCATTTGATGATACTTTTGACATTTTGATCACTTGATTCTTTTATAGTAATGTAAATGGTTTTACTGTTATAGTAAATAGTTGACCATATAATGGGTAAATGATACATCTTATATATATACACACTTAAACACCATTACATAAACACCTTTACCAATTTACAAAGTCTGATTATGATGACAATATTGTCCTAGATATATTGTCAGAATTATTTTTATTTACTTTTGATTTTTCTCTTTAAAGAATTAAAGTTAAATAAAGAACTTAAATATTATTTTATTGTTTTAATATAGTAAGCATAATTAGGTTAATCTTCCAAACATTTACATATATATATATATATATATATAATTTCTAAATTTATTAAATGTTTTTAATTTCCCGATATCTCTTTTTTTGTGATTTTTTTGAGTATTTTACAGAAAATGGTTAAAGTCATTTTTGATAGTTGATATTATTTTGTTTGTTGTTTTTCTTTTTGTAATTTATAACATAAAATGATTAAACTTAAAGTCCAGATATAGGTCGAAATTATTCAAAACACCACTTGTTATCAAAGAGGTAAAGTTTTGTGATATCCATCTTGAGAATAATTTAATCATTTTATTAGAGAAAGAATATAATTTAAGTTTAATCTTATTTATCAGTTAAGCATTTAATATTTTAAAATTAATATATCATTCATTAACATGTTGGGTGTGTTTTACAACTGTTCTACATGATGGATCAGCTGTTTACGAATTGCAAATTATTACGAAATCTAAACTTAGAAAAGAAAAAAAGTATTGCCCAATTACATAAGGGAAATAGTTAGGTCTTCTTTATTTATATGTTTTATCCTTTTTCTAGCTGCTTGCAAAACTTTAATTTGTTATAGAAATTTTTTTATCAATAACATTTGGTATAAATATATTATACTGGAAAGTGACCTTTAATAGGTATTTTATGGTTATATGTAGTCTCGATCAATGACCACATCTACCATAAATACAAATAATTTTTCCTTAATATTTTTCAATATCATTAATAATTACAAGCCAGATAATTTATTTCCTTGTGTTACAATTTTTTTAATTATTTGTATTAACAAATAATTGTAAATAATATAATTCTTGCAATTAATTATAATGGTAAATAATATTAACAAATAATTGTAATTATAAATACTATTAGCAAGTAAATATAGGTAATATTTTTTTGTCAGGCAGTACTTGGTTGATGACCCTCTTCTGGTTTTGGATTTTGGTTTGACGACCCTCTTCTGGTTTTGGATTATTGTAGAGTGTACAACGTCATGGACCTGGTCTAGCGCTGCTGGCCTTTGGGGGCATGCAACAACAACAATATTTTTAAAGTAAAGTAACAAATTATTGCTTATATTTATTATTGATGGCTATTTTGCTAATATTTCATTTTATACATTAGCTTTGAAGATTGTGTTTCTAACATCTCCCCACTCCAATGTAAAGTGTACAATTTAAACTATAGTCCAGAATCAATAACTTATTTTCTAATAATATTGGATTAAATATAAATTTAATACTTTGTGCAAAATAAAAATTATAAAGTTATGTAAAACATTTTTACTTCTAAATAATTCATGATTATGATAATTACTTGTGATGTAAATTTACTGTCCAACAACTGGAATGCATGTATTCAAAATCTGAAAATCATTTGCATTAATTGACGTAATTTTTTTCATTAATCTGTAATCACAGGTGTATAAAAAAATAAATTCCATGTTAATAAGATTTTGCATAGAATATTGCATAAATAATTCAAAATTATCAATATGTTTTAAAATTCATCAATATTTATTTTAATTACTATGATTTTATAAACTTTACTTATCTCGAATTGTAGTTGTGTATAAAAAATAATTTGGTAATCATTGATGAATATTTTATTTAACCATTTTTTATTAGTTCAAAATGATTTTTTAAAAGCATGAAATACAAAGTGAATGTTATAAATTAATTACATTCTATTATAACCTTGAAAATGTAAAATTCTGCTTAAAACATTACATTGAATTTTTGAAGTCAGATGTTTAGAATTTCTATTAAGTCATTCAACTGAAATTGTTTTCATGTAATCCAATTATTTGTCTCTATTTTTAATCAAAGAATTGTCAGAATTGATGAATGTTGATTATTCATTTGTTACTTAATGTTATTTATTATAATGTGTATGTATATTGAAATATCAATATGAATATAAACTATAAAACTAAACTCTGGCAGGACAGACCACATGGGCCAAGGCCTACAGTGCCTATTTTCCTGACCAAGAGCCCCTGGGCTGCGAAGCACATGTCCCGATTAGGTGCTCAGCATAACGCAAAACACCCAGTGTTTAGTTCCCAAGCATGCTCATGGTGGACATAATGTTACTAATAACCATTCCCCCTTTTTTAAAGAGATAAAACTAAAATTAAGTAAAAGATTCCATCATAAAAGAATTGTATTAGTAATTTTTTTATGAGTTATTAATTCTGAATGAAAATAGACATTATTATAGGCATTCACAACCTATTCAAGTGCTTGGCTTGTTTTGCTTTGACTGTAAATTTAATTGTAAAATATTGTAAGTTTAAAAATAGTTGTGTTGGATTCTCCTTATTCAAAGTTAATACTGTGAAATAATACCTACTTCCGAGCACAACTATCGTGGAAGAGGGGAATGTATTGCCTATTTGTAGCTTTGATGAATTGAAAGTTATGGAAGAAAGGCTCTAAGGCATTGAAGAATTTAGTAAAATGGTAAAAATATTAGTTTAAAAAAGCTTGTTTTTTGTGTGTATAATATATGTATGTATGTACATAATATTTTAATAGGTTATTATCAAAGAGATTACTTGGGTAATTCTAAGAAAATTAATAAATAATTAAAATTTTTGAATTTACAATTTAATATTATTACAAATTAAAATTAATTCCTGACTCAAAATTATTTGAAGCATTTATCATGCGTATATAAATGCAATTTATCATCTTAGAAAAACATTTTAAATTGTATGTCAGTAAACATTATTAATAAATTTAACTTATAAAAATGAAAAAAATAATAGAAAATAATAATCCTCAAAATAATAAAAAATACTTTAACAAATTATAACTTCCTATGTCACAAGTCTGGGCAGTTTTGATTGCCAATTGCAACCAAAATTCCTGTTTATGCAAAATTATTGAATGGAAATTGACCATTCTCATTTACTATATATTTTACTGGTATTTCTTCCTGTCAAATTAATCCTTTTATGTCCAAGATAATTGCTTCCTTAAAATTAATGTACATCCGTTAGGGTATATATAAATCTTAATTAACATATATAAGATAGTGATTTAAATTTTTTTCTAAAACAAAATGGTCTTTAATAATAACTTACTTCTGTTTCTATTTGAATTATTTAAATATGTTTAAAATTTGTGTTGCTTTTTAATTCTAAAAATATTACTCTTGACAAAAAATACTTGCAGAATATTTTCACCCGATTTCAATAATAGTTAAAGGGATTATAAAACTTATCTGTCTTTTTATGCTTGCAAAAGAATTGCAATTTTTTAAATAAACTACCTAATGTTGCAACTTTATTTGGCAATTTTATTGCAATATTCTCTTTGATTTATTTTAACTGGTTGATAGATTGTCACTTTTTGGTATATTTTGCATGCAAGGGCTAATATCTACAGTAAAAATTGTGTACTCCATCACTAATTTCACAATTAAGATGAGAATCAAACCCCTTACTGTTGAATTGATGACTGTGTTACTTTAACTATTGCAATGATTGGCTTGTGTGTTGATTATAAATTAAAATATAAATGTTTTTTAAATGGGAAAATATTTTTTTTAGGTTATTCTTCGAAAGTATGGCACTTTGAAATAATCATTTACTTGGTTTTTTAAGTATACTTTCCTACTAAAAATTTAGCAAAGAATCGAAAATTTCTTATAGAAACATTATTAACTAAAAAAACAAATAAAAATAACTAGTGAAAAAAATAATCTGCTGAACAATAAATTTGTAAAAGATGACAAATTACATGCATTTATATATAATATACACAAATAAATATAATACATTTTTTATTTCAATTTTTTAATAAAAATGAACTGTAACACTTCGATGACTTCATTATCAGCTTATTGCAGTAAGAACTGGAAATTCATTTTCTGACGTTGTGTTTTAATATGCAAAAACAAATATTAGAAATGTTATCTTTTTTCTTCTGATTTATGAGTTTTCTATAAAGAGGTAATTTATTATATTTTATTTTTCTTAAAATACTTTACTTTGTTAAATGTTAAGACCTTTTTAATATCAAAAATTCACTTGTTTAAAACTATCTATGTAGATTGACATTTTTCTTAGAATTCATAGTTCTTGTAAAACTAACAACAACTAGTCCGATATTCATAAATTTTTTGCTATTGGTAAACGAACTATTTATACAATACTTAGAGCCTAGACTTGTTATAATAGAAGAAAATAGTGCCAAAATATAAGCGAATAAGGAGGAGCTCAAATATTAAAATTTCTTTCATTGTTAAGAGAAAATACAAAATTAATATTGATCACTGAAATTTAAAGTGAAAACTTATGCACCAATTCAATATAAAAGGATAACTTCCAGCATTTATTTAAACAAGAAATTCTTGATTTATTTCTTAGTGAAAAATTTTATTGTTCTTAAAAATTTTATTAACATATATAAATATAAAGCAAACAGAAAAAAAGTAATTTACTACAAAAATTATCTTTGTTAAAGATTTCTCTTTTCTGTAATTATTTTTTTAAATAATTCTGAATTTATTTTATTACAGGTTACAAAAAGTAATCTGAATTGATGTTACCTGTATTAATTTAATTTGATTTTTATTTTCAGTAAGTGTTCGACAGCAAAGAGAATATTCTAGCATTTCGCAACACAAAATAGAGGAGTATGTAAGAAATTGGCTTTGAAATGCTCCAGATCGGGAAGGAGGAAGGAACAAAAGAAGAAAACTTTTAAATTAAAAATACTGTAAATAAATAATGTGAATGGATTTTTGATTGTAAATAAAAAAAATTTTATACAGGATCTGTCTCGTTCTGAGCCATCATTAATAAAAATATCATTGATATAATATAAATTATCTATTATAAAAAGTTCAGTTTATGTGTGTTTAGTTAAATGTGTTGCATGCTTTACAAAAATACAATAAAACAAATATCATAAAATAATTAAGTTAGAATTTTATGTATATGTTCATCCGCAGAACAAGTGAATTTAACAACAGAACTGTTAACAATGAAGTGAAAATTTCTCAAAGATATATTAAAATGTTTATTGAATAAAAATAAATAATTACTGCTAATTCAAAAGTAATCTTAACAAATTGGTAAAACATGATTATAATCAACATATAAATGAATTCTATTAGAAAAAATATTTTAGAAAAGAATCAAATCTAATATAAATATTTATTTATACAAAAATAAACTAATATTTACTAGCTCATTACAGTAAAAGCTGAAAATTCAAATTTTTGAAATTGTTTTAATTTATATATCATTATTTCTTAAGAAATAAAAACATATTTAATGTTATACTATTAATATATATGTATTTAAATTAATTTTAACAAAAATAAACTGTAATATTCATAAGCTCATTATAATAAAAGTTGAAAATTAAAATTTTTGAAATTGTTTTAATTTATATATAATTATTTCTTAAGAAATAATATGGGAAGAGAGCGGCATCTCTAAATAACCAAAGCAGATTCAATTTAATGCATTTCCAATATATTTCAATAGTAACTTTACAATATATAAATTCTTAGCAATTAAAAAATGGGTTAATATTTCATTTTAATCTGTGGAAATAAAATCAAAGTTATAATTGGCTCCACGTCGGTTAATGCGGCCATTGCCGGCCAAACTGCAAAGGCCCGACGGATAACCGTATACGGGCATGTGCTGGCAATTATACGGACCACACACGGCCAATACGGCATTGCTGGCCACCCAACGTTGGGCCAACAGCGGACCGTACTGCCGGCCCAGCAGCAATGACGACGACCACTTTATTGACGGAGCCGACGAGGCCAAATAGCGGCGGGCCGCTGCTGGCCAAGACGGCTGACAGCAGCGGCCCGATGGATGCCCGGCATCTTTGTGTTTGCTGGGTACTAACGTCATTTTCCGCAGCCTACTGGATTTGTTATGGAATTGAACCTTCGAAAGTTAATAACCTTGGAGTGCTTATTTTTGGAATGCACAAATCACAATCCGTATAAATTATTTCAGTCTCTGTTTCAATCATTTTGAATCCATAACAAAAATATAAACAACATAAAAAAATTGGCACAAAATGTCATACAATTTAGGGTGCCAAATTCTGAGATTGTGGATTTTTTTGCAGATCTTATGTATGTGACAACCTGGTTTCTATTACTTAATATTGATGGAGCCCTATAAGAACTATGCAGAATATTCTATTTTGACAACCCTTGTATTTACGTCATCTCGCACTTCACAATAGGCCATCTTGACATCATTTCTTCATCGCCATAAGCATTCAGAACATAACATTCTGAATTATATGGCATCTGTGCCAAAAAAGTTCTAAAAACAGAAAAATATATAAAAAGGAATAAATAAAAACTTAAATAATATAAATAAAAGAACAGAAATACTCAATTTTAGTCAATCAAACACCAAGTTAAAATTAGATGATAATTTCAATACGAAATAGAGAAAAAAAAACATGAAAGAAAACTTTAAATAATGACAAAATCAGAGTGCAAAATACACATATTTCGCAATTTAGAATAATCCACCATTTTTCTTTTAATTGATAATTGTAAATAATCTCTTTCTAATCTTAAAACTATTGCATTGCTTATGACAACATCAATTTTTTTTTAAATTTTTTTATTAATTAAAAAATTGATTTTCATTGAAATTTCTAAATCTCTTAGAAAACTAAAAGTGCTCAGAATTTTTATTTCAACAACTTTGTTATTATTTGATTGACACTTTTCCAAAACTACTTTTTTATATAGATTTTTTTCCTAAGAAGCTATAGCGCGAATTTATCTCTGTCTCACATTTTTATACCAAAAACAGCCATACTGTTTCTCTGGGGAAGATTTAAATAACTTGCATCCATTTTCCTTATTTTGTGGGAGATACCGCCGCTGAAAATAAAAAAATGTAAGTAATAAATCACATTTCAAGAGAGGTATAGAAGTAGTTTTTCTTTAACTATATATACTTTGGTATAAAATGGAAACATAAAATTGCTTTTATATTTTTTGCTGTGTGCATGATAATCTCCGTATTTCTATAAAGAATTTTGTTTCACTTAAGATTATACATTTTTAGAGCACCAAATCCAATTGTGCTTTTTACTAAAAATAATACTAAAATGTTTTGTAAGAGATGAAGTAGTGTAGAGATGAAGTGTGTGATTTCTTGTATCATTTCAAATGTTGCGTCTTTCTTATAGGACAAAGAAGTTTAAAGCGAAATGTCTTTCTACGGAAAATGAACAAGACGAACATTTCATGACAGATATGTTTTTCTTTAAAATTTATATTACTAAAATATTTGAATTTATTTTAAAATTTGAAAGCATATTTAACAAATATTTAAGCCAAAAATTTCAAAATTACTCAAATCTTGAGTTATTCATAAATTTGAACAAATGCATTTACATAATAATGTTTATTAACAAATTTTATTCAATTTGAAAATTATAATTCTAAACATGTACACATATATTCAATACATAAATGATTGAATTGTTGAGACGACTTTTTAAACATTATATAGATATTTAACTTATTAATTGGAAATATTCATATGATTCTTAAAACAAAAAATTTCGACAAATTCGATAATTGTAATTTATTTATAGTTATAAGTATATTTTTGATTTTAAAAGTTTTAAGGCTGAAAATATTTTTTCAAAACAACATAAAGATTGATTTCTCAAGTATGAAAGATAGTAAGTTTCCGAGAACAAAATAATTTATATTAATAATTTTGCAATGTAACTTTCTTGATGCTTCCTGTACAGTATGATATGAATTAAAAACTATTTTATAATAAATTATTTCAAAATCAAGAATATTTTATTGTAATTATACAATAATGTATTAATTTAGTTTATGTGAATATAATTTTATAAATCAGTTAAGAAATAATGAAGATGCAACTCAATTAACTTTTTAAAATTCATTTTTATTTTAATGCTGTTATTTCTAATCGTTCATGATCTAGCAACAACTAAATTTGATCCATGAGTCCATGTATTCTAGCAAAGTTGAATACTAGAAATGGATGTTTTAATATGTCTTCTAAATTCCATGCTCCGCAGAGGTTGACTTAAGATGACACTTGTGATAAAAGTTAATCTTTTAAGATGTCCACTGTTTAGTCTTGAAATTGCTGCAATATCAAGCCAACACCCCTTGAGGTCAATAAAGCACCCTGGGTTCTTTCTACAGTACCAGTATCGAGCGCGAGGAATAAGCATTTGCATTGGCCATTCCTTGTAGAAGACATTTCGTTGGGAATGAGTGACTCGGAAAGAGTCAATGTCCCCGGGGAACCCGTTTTTACCAACATATCAGCAATTTCATTACCTGAAACATTGACATGAGGGGGTATTCATTGAATGTTAATATCTAGTTTTTGGGACATGCATTTTAGCTTTTTGAGTGCTTGCAAACCCACTTTGCATTGATTTGATGTAAATTTTGTAGATGCTGAATAGCACTCCGGCTATAACCAAGTATCCAAATATCTTCAGTGTTGGTGTCACTAAGGATAAATTCGAAGTTTTATCCAACTTATATGGCGATGCGTATGCTCTTAAATACCAAACAAATACCTATATTACGTCTAAAAAGTTTCAAGGAATGGTGTTTGATAAAAAATTCCGCTTCCAGTCTGACTAAAATTATTTTTGCTTCCATCTGTATAAATTGTGCTTTTTTAGAGATGACTTCAGGAACCAACTCTTTGAGGTTATTAGACTCTAGTAGTTTGTAGAAGTTTCTAAATTATTATACATATGGAAAAAGAATTTCTAGAAGCCCTCAAAAAGACAGATACTAGGTATAACAAAAGAAGACTGGATTGAGTTAGAAATGATATTATTTTTTACACTAGGGTAAATGGACTTTGTCTTTTGAGACGCTAATTTTTTCTCCACGTACAAAGATATTCAAAAGAACGATTTTGGTTGTTATAGCTTTTCAACTTTTTAAGGTATTTTACTAGGTGTAAGTTTCTAACGTGACTAACGTGAGATGGAAGATCTGGTTCAAATAGGACTATTTTATTTGGTCAACTGTTTCTCAAGCCTTCAATTATATGGACTGTGTTAAGTTGAACTCGTTCTAATTTTTGAAGGCTGGTAGAGCAGGCAGAAAAATAAAATGGGAGTCCATATTCAAAGACAGGTCTTATTAGGATAAAGTTCGTTTTCCAAAGAATTTTGACATCTGCTCTCCAGTGTTTGCTAGAGATGAACTTCAATATACTGAATCTCTTGAGGCTCTTTTCTGCTTGTTTTTATAAATGCTTATTACTTGTTATCTCTTGTACTTTGCCTAAGTAATTTTAATGCTTTTTGTATAAAAGTAGTTGTTCATTAAAAGTGATTTTCTGTTGATAAAACTTGTACTTGTTATTAGTGAAAAACTGATATTTGGTTTTGAGATTTTAAATGTCAGTTTATGATCGGTTGATAAACTCCACACATTTTTCAGTGTCACTTTCAAGGTGAACTCGGTGACACTCACATCTGCATTGTTTATTCAGCCCGACAGATGATGCTGTATGAGTAACTGTAGGTTACATAAAATTCATGAAGAAGAGAGAGAACAGCTTATTTTAGTGATAGAGACCGAAACATCCAAAGGGAAAAAATAACTTAGCTCCTTCGCTTGTGTGAATTAGCTGCATAAAATGTAATGTATCATCCGGATATTGAACCATAGCCTTTGGCAAGTGATCATTCTACCATTGAATCACTGATGCGACCAATCTTTATTTTACATACATTTTGCGACATCAGGTGCAGAGATTGCATTGCTAAAGTTATCTAAAATACTAATAAAATTGTACAGAGTCACAACTCTAAGTTATTTATTAAAAAAATAAATACTTATTGAAAGGTATCATTTGTTATGAAAAATAAATTATCAATCAAAATAATTTATTCATACATAATTTTTTCTAAAATATGTTAGCATTTTAACTAAAAAACATAATAAGTGAAAGATCATTCATTAGCACAATAAGCGCTCAATTTCAAATAGATGGCATTAGTCAATATATTTCGGGGTTATAATTTGAATATTAAAAAGTTGAAATCCCTTAACATCTGACTTTTTAACTGTATATTTTAAAATATCTGCTGAAAAACGGAAAGTTTTAAATGAAATAAAAGTAAATTATCAATCAGAAAAATTAAATTAACATAAATGGATGTTAAACATTTTATAATACTGATGTATAAACAGTTTTAAGAACTTCAGACAAAATATCAATGTCCTTCTTGGAATTTCTAAATCGAATTTAAATTTAAACTAAATGAGTTTTACTATTGTAGGTTTTATTTTACCGTCCAATTAAAATTTTCGTTCATATTAAAATGTCTTGTTATTAAAAAATCATTACATTATTTAAAAATTTGTAATGAAGAATCATCATTTTACACTATTTATAGTCTTTGAATGCTTTGTATTTTGATTTTCGTTTTTATTTCCTTAAATCAAAGGAGTTTACATTTATCGAAATTAATTTCAATTTTTTGGATTATTATAATAATAATATAATTATACGAATATATTAATCAAAAGTGAAGTTTGAACGGTTTGATTAATGATTAAATAAAGAAGAGTGTATGTATTTCGTTGATGTATGTAGAAAAAAATCTGACAATCGTAATTATCTATGTTTACAATTAAACTTGGATATGTTTCCAATTTGTATTCGCATATTTCCTTATATTTCCTTACTAATATATTATAAATGCTGGCTCCAATAAGAATTATTATTTAATTTGTTTATATATATGTATATATATATATATATATATATATATATATATATATATATATATATATATATATATATATATATATATATATATATATATATATATATATATATATATATATATATATATATATATATATATATATATATATATATATATATATATATATATATATATATATATATATATATATATATATATATATATATATATATATATATATATATATATATATATATATATATATATATATATATATATATATATATATATATATATATATATATATATATATATATATATATATATATATATATATATATATATATATATATATATATATATATATATATATATATATATATATATATATATATATATATATATATATATATATATATATATATATATATATATATATATATATTGAATGGATTATTCTTAATAAAACTGAAGTATATAAGATACGTTAAATCTTGCTTCAGATTCTGACTATTTATATTGATTATAAAGTATTTGCTCTTATTATACCTGACATTGTGTTACAGCGATATTTCAAGTAAAATATAGTACATTTAATTAGAATGCATTATACACTGCTGGACAATTGCTAAGGACGGATCACAAATTGCAATGTAGCATAACATTAAGCGAGACATGTTACAATAAGCGAGGCCTAGTAGGATAAAATATAGTTGCCACACTGTTCAGACATTAGAATAAAGTATATTTATTGTTCTGGAAAGTACAAAAGCAGAGAAACATCTGAAAGAAAAATTGTTCATTTGATGCAGCATACGGAAAAATGGAACAATGCATCTAAAAGTCAGCAGGCACTTTGAAGAAAAGTGTACGGGATATGTCCACCGTGGAGTGTGATGCAACATTCCACACGTCGTATCATACTTTGCACAACATTATCCAGCAGCTGTTGAGGCAATTTATCCCGTTTCTCTGGGAGTGCACGGATGAGGGTGTTCTTGTTTGTCGGAGGATAGTTTCGACCAGCTACTTGCTTCCCCAAAGCATCCCACACATTTTTAATGGGGTTTAGATCTGGAGATCGTGATGGCCATACGAGAAGTTAAATACCCTCGCTGTCTAGACAATCCTGAACAGCGAGTGCTCGATTACATCTTGCGTTGTCATTCATAAAAACAATTTATCACCTACAGCACCACAGAAAAGACAAACATGAGGAAGTAGAACTTCATTAATGTATCGTTAGCCCGTCATAGTCCCATTCGCAACCACATGTAGGGGCGTGCGCGGCCATTGATCATGATGCCGGCCCACACCATGACACTGCATGTCGAATATCGGTCCCTTTCCTGGGTATTTTCTGGACGATAAGCAGTACCACTGTCGCGCCCGATCAGTTGGCGTCTACAATCCGATGACAGACTGAACCTACTCTCATCTGAGAATAGTACGCATGCCCAGTACTGTTCAGTCCAATTGCGATGTTCACGACACCTTTGCAAACGGGCAGTACGGTGCTGTCTGGTCAATGGGACACACACAACAGGTCTGCGGTCATATAGTCCTCCTCCCCTCAAACGTCTGGCAACAGTTTTTCGGGAGATCTGCTTTCCAGAGGAAGCAAGAAACTGATTTGCCACCTGCCTAGCTGTGGTGCGCCTGTTCCTTTTTGCTGATAGGACGATATATCTGTTTTCTGCTGGCGTCGTACTTCAAACACTACCTCCCCTATGCCACCTACTATACATTACAGTAGTTTTAAATGACTTCCACAGCCGTGAAACAACGCTGTGAGCGATGTCGAACTCCCTGGCAACATCTGTTATTTTCCGCCTTTCTTCGATCTTTCCAATAATTCGGCCACCCATAAAATCATCTAAGTGATGTCGGAAAGACATGCCAAAAAATTCAATTTCATCTAGTAAATCTTTCTTATAAGACTTTGACTTAAAACAACAACTGTCGACACGCGTCAACACCTTTTCAGCTTTTATGAACGCTATCACGTGATGAACAGATGTGAAAAAAAAATTTGCATACGCATGTTTCTTCTTACTATATCACACACTTATTCTAATTTTCCCACATTTTGCTGCCTTTCATTTTGTGGTTGCTATGGATGATAGTATTATCCGTCCTTAGCAATTGTCCAGCAGTGTATAATTTAAACAAAATATAATTCTCCATTTATGATCATTTGTATTTTATAAATTGTTGCTGAGATCTTTGAGAGAAGCATAATATCTGCAAAGTTTTGAAAACATGTATATAGTGTGCACTGTAAAAAAAAACGGAAGAAATACAGTAAAAATCACTGTTATTTAAATAGCAGTCATAGGAACACTAATGAATACAGTAAATTTTGCTGTAAAATTCAGCCGCAGAAAATCGTTTGCTATTGGGCATGCGCATTGAATATGCGGGATAAAAGTTTCTTCTGTTCCTGTGACAAATGAATCAAATTAATTTCGCCATTTATTTGCCCTTATTTTCGTTTGGTGAAGTTGGTGATATTTTGAGAGTAATTTTTCCTTTAGTTGAAGTTCTGTTGAAATTTAACCACCAAATATAAGGTAACGTATACTTTTCATATTGTTTATTATGCAAGTTGTTAGCTAACCTTGATATCTATAAATTCTTATAAATTTGACAACATTTCTAACTTTCTAGAATTTTCAACATTTCTACAAATTTTTTATTCTAAGCTGAATTCAAAAACGATCATTTTCATTGTATTAATTCAGTGTCAATATTTTTTTACTTACTTTTTATTAATATTTAAAATATTTTATAGTAGTTTGGTAACATAATTGATTAGTATTTTAATTATCAAATTTTTGACGAAATTAGAATTGTATTTAAGTGCTTCCATTGTTATAAAATTGCTTAGCTATATTTCCTTCGAAATTAAAATTGAATAATCATCTATTGTTATATTCTTTTAGATATATATTAAATATATTAACGGAATTTCTATATTATTTCGTTGTTGAAGATTCCTGATTTTTCTTTCATTGTAAAATAATATAATTTATTGTATATTAACTAAATATAACATAATTTTTATATTTTTAATAATTTTTTGATTAGAATTTTATCAAAAAATGTTTATTTTTTAATACAGATCGTTAAATTGCATTCTAATTTTGATCATTAATTCAATTCCCTTTTGTAACATGCATTAAAATAATAATTTTTTTAGGCATAAATGTTTGTAAATTCTTTCAATAAAATAATATTACAAATAATGATATTAATTAGAATAAATGGTCTTGTGTTTAGAATTTGACTGAAATATAAAAATGCATTTCAATGAAAAATGCAATATTTTTTTAAAATATTTATTTTTTAAAATCATTATAACAAATATGTAAGAAATATTCTTTTTCTAAATACAAATTAGGAAGTACTATTCGAATTAAGGTCACACATTTATTTAGAAAATGTAAAGTTTATTATTTTATAACCATGATTATTTTTTTTAATTTATATTATTAATTAGAACATTAATAAAAACCTGTTTGGGAAATCTTGTTGGTAGTTTGATATTTATAAAACAAAATTTCTGGCAACACATTTTTTTTGTAAAAATTTATATTACTGCAAATTTAACTTTATTTTATTAAAAATTGCAAAATTTGTAGTGCTATTTATGATTTATTTATGTGTTAGTGAAGAAATCTGAAATTCATAAAAAGAAAAGCTAATTTAAAATTATAATTAAGAAACAAATACATGGGAGAAAACTTTGTAATTTGTTCTTGCTTAACACATTTAAAACATATTGTGCTCAAGATTTTTCTAATACTACTGTGCACATTAAATACTACCTTCCAATATAGTCACACTTTTTAAAAAAATTTCGATATACCTATGTTTAGAGAAAATAAGAATTTATGAAGAAAGCGTTTGATTTGCAAAGGAAGTTTTAAAAATTGAATAATCGCAAATAACTTTTAGTAGTAAGACTATTCAGAGTAAAGCCTCTTCTTATCAACTTCAGCCATATTTGAAAGATGGAATAGGTATTGGGACAGTGAGAGAGTTTTTGTAAGCACGCGTATTTTTAAAAGTTTTCTATTTATCCTTCATTGTGATGTCCGACAAGAAGCCAAAATGCGTGTGTTTTTTGATGTTATTATTGAAGAGGTTGTAAAATTAATATAAGACTTCTCCATTTCAAAGAAAAGATATTAACACACCTAGTGTTATTTCCACATTAAAAGAAAGATTGCTTATTTTTAAAGCAAAACATTTTGGACCATTTTAAGTGTTTAACTGATGTAGATTTAAATGAAAGACTTAAGTTGGCATCAGCTAACAAAATTAAAAGAATTGTTAATTTCTTAAAAACTTCTCCTCCTAGAGGTTGTAAAATACGATTTTCAACCATTGAGGAATTGGATGGAAAAGAGGATATTGGAGCGTGTATTATTCTTCTATCTGCAGATTTTGGAGAAGACTTGAAAAAATATTTAGAAGTACTGCAGTAAAGTATTCAAAATTTTATTTTAAAAAAATTACTGCTTAGTAAATTATAAATAAGAAATTTAGAAATGAATATGAAAGTTAATCATAAATAAATTAATCAGAAATTTGTTTATTGGTTTTAGATTTCCGCATCTTCTCAGAATGCAGGACATATTATAGACTTAACTTGCACACCATGTGTAGTAATTTATGGTATGTATTATTTATATATTTCATAAGGTTTGAAGTGTTTTAACTCAAATGCAAAAATTTGTTGTTGCATTTATTGACCTCATCAAATACTGTTTTACTCTGCTAACATTCTATTTAAAATAAATCATATGAATATATAAAATTCTAAAAAAATCTAAATAAATTGTTTTAGTTAAATATATCTTTTTTGATACAACTTCAATTGTATTCTCCTTTATTTATCTCTAGGTACGTATATGATGCCGTAAATATGCAGCCTTAATGAACAGCAATTTTTTTTATATTTCCTAATTTTGCACTATTTGATGTAATTTTTTATTGAAATTAAAGTTTTCTTAGCGGGAAACACAACTTTGATATCTCACTCTAAGACTTAGATTTCACTTTTGACGTAACTATTTACGAATTAAAGGAATTAAGTTTCACGCAAATGTTTTATAAAATGTTATTTCATAAATTATTGTTACTTTGACACATTATAGCATTTTAATTTTTCTGTGTATTTTCGATGGAAATGTTTTTAAATTGTGTGTATATGTAAGTAAAAGAAATGTTTTCATATTCTCTACAAAACACATTTTTTAACTTAAAATCGATTTTTGTATGTTATTTTTAAAATGTGGGCATAAAGTTCATATTTCGCACTTTATTTCTAAAAATTGTAATTCACAGTTGGAAATGTTATGATTTGCTTCTCAGAGGGTATAATTTTCGATAACATAAGTGAATCCTTATAAAACAAATTCTATATTCTATTTTAATTAAATCAATTACAAATTAGTTTTTCGAGATAGAAAACATCAGTTAGAATGATTTAATTAAAGTAAAGATTTTATCATTATCAGAAGTTTGACCTTCATTACCAAAAACTCTTATCATGAAATTGCTAAAATCCCTTGAAATAACTTTTATCATCAAAATGATTAAGATTGAATAAATGAACAACCACTTGTTAACTGTCAAGAGAAGTATATTCTAAGAAAATTCAATCAATTATATAAAACAATAAAAATTTCTAAATATTTTATTGAACTATTAAACAACTTTTCCTCTGAAATATTCAGCTCTTGAAATTTCAAATTAGTTATTCATGTGTCTATTTTTTTTTCAGATGTTTGTTCAACTTCCCTCGCGGGGAATGAAATCTAAAAAATACGTCAAGGATAGAATCCAAGCACGTGTTTTTGTCACTTTTAAATAATTTATACAACTTTAAATGGCTATAATTATTAAAATGTAAATAAAAAATTCTTTACAATTATTTGTGTATTGTCAACTGTTTTGCTTTTTTTCACAGAATCTTTATTTGCTTATATTATAATAGAAAAAATCAATTACTTTAAACAATATCAAAAAGAAAACTTTTATTGTCTTTACAGTATAATTAAAATATACTGTATCATTAACTAATTTCCCTTTTGTATTTTTAGTAAAATGGAATGCTTTGTAAGGTTTATTTTTATCCAAAATCTGTAGAATCAAAGATATATCAAAAATCAATTTTATGCTAAGCTTTGTATCTTATTCAATATAATTGTTATTTCTTAATTTTTAAAAAAAAATATGTAATAAAAAATTCAACCCTCTGTTAAAGTTACGATTGTGAGGTCAGAAAGTTAAACTATCTCGTTAGGTATTGGAAGTTAAACTATTGATCACAAAATGTTCTGAAAATGACATCTTCTGCAATATAACATTAGTTATGTTTTCGTACATTGTAAATTATATAAAAAAATGCTAAATAATAGTTGGCCCATAGTTAGGAAATTAGCTATTGTGTTTTCAAAATTGATTTATACTCTACTGTTATCTTTACAAAACATGATGATAGCTGCAAATAGCTATTGCAATAAGTTTTGTAGAATATATGCAGCAAAATGCATAGTAAAATGTGCTGTAAAAATAACAATAAAAAGTGATATAAAAATAACAATAAAAAGTGCTGTAAAAATTGCAGTAAAAAGTGCAGCAAAATTACAGTTAAACATGCTGTAAAAATTACAGAGAAAAGGGCTGTAAAATTACAGTGAAAAGTGCTGTAAAAATTACAGTGAAAAGTGCTGTAAAAATTACAGTAAAAAGAACTGTAAAAGTTTTACGAATATGCTGTAAAATTTACAGCAAATTGTACTGGCGCCCAAAACGCCAGCACATTTTGCTGTAAAATTACAGTGCTTTTTTTAGAGTGTGATCAAAGGATATAACTAAGAGAAAAATATATACAATAATTTTTTTGTTATAGATGAGAATATTTCTAATGACAAATAAATATTACTTTGTGAAATTTTCTGAACCAAAAAATGCATTTTGCCTAAATCAAATTATTTTTATAATACTTTGTTAGGCAAGTAATTTGCTATAATCAATTATTTTTAGAATACAATTAAATTAAAACATCCAGTATAATAATACAAAAATTCTACTGCTTTCAAAATTAATAGAAATGTGCTTCTCAAAATTTAATAATGATCTCGTAATATTTTAAAATCTCAGGAAAAAAGCAAAGATTGAATAGACGTTCATGAAAATATTTTTTATTATCTTATAAAAGTAAAATTTGAAGAACGATAAGAGAAAATTAGTTCCATCATTTTGATTTCGTATAGTATTTATTACAAAAAAAATAGCAGTAGTTTAATCATTAGACAAAAAATAGGCTCTAATATTGAAAAAATATACATGTATTTATAATGGGAATAAGAATTGAAACTTGATTATTTTAATAAGAAATTGAAGTACTTATAATTTTTATGCAAAAACTATTAACAAAATAAATGGTCTGACTTATAAAAATGAGCAAATATTTTAATATTTATTGAAAAAAACGTCACTTTATATGAAATTTAACTAAACGTATACATATTTCGTGCAAAACAGAACAAAATTTTGTATTACTTATTTGATAAACAAATCAACCATTAATTGTAAACAAACCTTCATAAAAGTTGCCAAAATTTGATAAATGGTATTTTGTTTCAAAGGTAACTATGATATATATATATATATATATATATATATATATATATATATATATATATATATATATATATATATATATATATATATATATATATATATATATATATATATATATATATATATGAACCTTAATGGCATATTGATTACATTATATTTGTAAAAAGATGTGCCTTTTAAAATACACAACTTTTTTCAGTTTAAGAAATTTTTATCATACCACCATGATATCAGTTATAATTTCAATTTTATCAACGACAGCAAAATTCCCAATTATTTGAATACATTTGCAGAAAATTGTTATAGAATAAAAAAGACTTCCAAAAATAAAAATTCTCAAAATGCTTTGATAAAGAGTTACTTAAAAATCGTAAAAACTTATATCATTCTTGAGAAAATATTTTAGCTCCTTAAATGATTAAACAAACATCGGTATTCAAGGTAGAGCACACAAAATTTTAAAGATAACGTATAATTTGCCAAGATTTTCTTAATAATATTTTAGAAAGGGAACACTATTCTTTTTAATCATTGTTTAGGTTACAAAACGTAATGAGGAAATTTCATATTTCAGAAAAAAAATTTATTTGCTTTAAAAAAACAAACTTTAATTTATATCTAATTAATCAAAAATATACATGTAATAATCTTTAATTTTTTTCATGAGTTAGAAATCATGATATTAATTTCAGGATCATTATACTGTTTTGAATTGCGCAAGTCAACGTGCCTTAAGGTATATTAACACGAGTTTGGACAATCTTATTCCTATAAAGTAGTTTAAAACCAAAATTTGCATTAAAAAATTACAAATTAGAGAATACATTTTTGTACAAAAATATTTAACAAAACATAAAATGATGTTAAAAAAGAATTGAATTGAATTGATCAACAGAAAAGTCATTGAAGATAGGTAAGTAAAATTTTGTCAGTAGGGACACTAAAATACGATATTGCCATCTGAAGGAACATTTTAGGTGCAATTCAACTATAAAATCACAAATTAATTTAAACTTACTTTATTGCTTAGAAATGAGAAATTTTTATACTTAATATGAAAAAATGTATCTTTGCTTAAAATCTTAAAGTATGTATACATGACGTTATCACTCCTATAACAATTGCTTATATATTTTGCAAACAATCGATTGAAAGAAAAGGAATTTAGGAATGAGTAATTAATTAAAAAATAAGTTTCTGAAATTAGATTGCTTAGTTTGATTTATTTGAGAATTTTATAAATGTTATAAATTTTTATATCTAAAAAACTTAATCAATCAAATGATATGAAAATTTCCCAAATTTTAATAATTTTACATTTATTGAAAGGCAGTGAACACATCCATTCAAAATGTGATAGATAAATGGAAGCAGATTTAATGACGTACACAAGTGTCATGATAACATGGTGGTAAAATGATTGATTGAGTTAATAAAATAGTGCGCAGGAAATGTAAAGCTTATAGGTTGATCAGGTATGCATTTTAGAATAATGTATTTAAAAGGAAATGTATATCAGTTTATACATTTTTTAAGAAATCAGTAAATTATTTAATAAAATTAAATAAGTTAGTCTTAGGATGGGATAATTGTGAAGCAATTTAATTATATTAGTAAATATATATAAATCTCTAAACGAGTATACCTGGCCTTAAGATGAGAAAGTATCAATTAATTTAGAAGTGAGTAACAAATTAAGTGAAATTTTAACAAACAAAAGGAGTATGATTAGCTGCCAGAAAATGTACTCAAATTGGGCTAAATTTATAGCTTAGATTCACTTTAGACTCAAAAAAGTATTTTCATCACTTACTTATCAGCTGTTTTTTTTATTCATTTTTTTTAAAAAAATAAATGAAACTTCCTATTATAATAAGTGTTCTGTTGGAGAAAATCAAAAACTAGCAACACATAAAATTATGTTATTAATTTTATGTGTTGCTAGTTTTTAGTTGTTAAACACTTTATCAGAAAAACATTTTTAAAATATTGTTTTTAAACTTTTATGCGAAAATTGCTATCTTTTGAAATCCAAATTGTAATTGTTGATATCATTTTGTTAAATTTTGTTGTATAAAATTTTTATCAAAGAAGAAATTGTTTCTTAAAAATTTTACAACTTTTCTTATAAAATTTTCATTTTATTGTTTAAAATTATTGGAATGAGAATAAAAAATCCATTATTAATAAAATGTACAAAACTTTTCTCCAGAAATAAAATGCTGATGTACAAATTAAGAAGAAAGAAATTTATTCTAAATTTGTACTAATTTGTATCTCTTAAATTTGCTCTAAATTTATAATCTTTAATATTAATGTTAGCACATATTGTAAAGTGTAAAATTATTTTTTGATGAAACTAAGTATTCATTTCAATTTTCATGTTTATTAAAACTTTAGAAAACTTTTTATTCAAAAAATGATTATATTCTCGCCATTTTTTTTGTACTCTGCTCAGCTTAAATGCGCAAAAACAAATGTGTGAACAGAAATAAAGTCATCATGAATCAATAATAGACTATGTGAATTGTTTATATATTTAATAAACTTTTCAAAGATATTATGAAAGCGTGTTTTTATCTAAAAACAATTGAGACAATGTTGAAGAAATACATATTAAATAGATAACAAAATCAAAGTTATCTACTAAACTGTAAGTTACTAAAGTACGAAAATTTTACACAGATTTTAACAGTATCATTTATCTAAAAATTATTTGATATATATAAACTTATTTTGGAAGCTGTCTAAGTTTATTGAAGTTTCATTTTATTCTACTGCTCTATTTTATTTTTCTTTAAAGCATAGTTAATAATACTTCAATCTTTCTAGCAATATTCGTAAAATAATATGAGTAATTATTTTGGAATAGAATTTATAATACATGAATGTTAAGTCATATTAGTAAGAAACAAATATACGCAAACAATGATTTAGTGGTCAAACTTAAAATTAAATAGTACAATCATAAATCTTGAAATATTTGTAAAAATCTGAAGAAAAATAAAATAATTTCTTTTTCATAAAAATTTATCACATCGATTTTTGTTTGTATGGTAAAATTTCAAGTACATTTTGCAACTTTTTCACCAAGAGAATAATTTTATAGATTTTTTATTGATATTAGAAATAACTTTTCTGAATTTTCTTAGAATACAAAATATCTAAGGTATAATCTAAAATAAAAAGAGTAGAAAATGATATTCTAAAAGAAGTATTTCTGATAAAATTCCTTTTTTAGTTACTATATATATCAGGTATAAATTGGAAACATAAAAGAGCTTTTATATTTTTTTAGCAAACTGTTGAACTTATTTTGTTTAGTAAATAGGTTTTCAGCTTATTCTTATTTATTTATTTTTTATATTCCTTTGCAACTATTCAACGGAAAATCAGATTTATTTTTTAGTTTGGTTGCATAAAGTGCATCTTTTTTTATTCCAGCTCCCAGTCGAGAACATTTTTATATAACTTGGCAGAAAAATGTTTTGTAACAAAAGATTTTAAAGAAAAAAGAAACAAAATAAAGGTGTAAGTACGAGAAACGAAATTTTTATTGAAGTTAATGTGAAAAACTTTTTAATTCAAATTTAAAAATCTTTACTGCTATCTTTTTTCAATAGCAGTGAATTGTATGAGTTAAATTTCCCATGCATTAATTTAATTTGTCTTAAAATAGCAACTTGGGTTAGGTGGAATTTTTATTTTACAAAATAAACCTACTTCCCCTGATTACTCGTAAAAATAGAACAAAAAATTATACATTTTACTAAGATATTTCTTATAATTAATGGTGTTAAATTTTTATTTTAAAGCTTGAAAAAAATTAAAAAATATGATATTATTTTTTTGATGGCAATAAGTTTTGTGGAGACTAAAATTTAAGGTAGTTCATATTAATCACACAAAAAGAATGCTCTTTAAATCTTAATAAGTGTATTAAAAATAATAACTGTATTAAAAATATATCCATAAAATATAATTAATTTTATTGTACAAGTTTAATTAAATATATTTTCTCATTTAAGTTAAAGATAAAAATATCTTTCTAGATTTTTTTTTTATCTAAAAAGTTAAGTAGGAGAGTATTGAATAAAGTAAACTATTTTGCATTAAAATATATTTAAAATGAGATTTAAAATTAGTTAATTAATGCTAAATTAAATTTTATATTTAGTACATTGTTAAAAATCCAAAATTATTTTAAATATTTATTTTTTTAATATTTTGTAGAAATAAATTTATATCGAATATTCTTATTCAGCAGATTATTCAAAAATGATAAATTGTTATTAATAAATGTTGGTATAATGCATAATGTTAATAAAATTAAATGTGTTTATCATTGAATAACTGAATTATTGATTTCACTGTTAAGCCATCCGATCCCAATGAGTTTTTGTAGTTTGTAAGAAATTAAGATATGATAATCAGTCAGATTGTAATTTCCATAATTTTTCAAAAGACACATTGCAGTATATTCTTTGATTGAGAAAGTATTTTTAAACCTAATAGCAAACACAAATATTTTTATACATTAAGCAGTTAAACACCTAAATCACGTGTAAATAAAGATTTGCCAATTGTATTTCAAATAACAATCAAAATTGTAAATATAATTATTATTCATAAAGTTTGTCATAAAAATTCATAAAACTGATGACAAAAATTCAATTTTGACAAAAATTCCATTTTGAGTTCATTACTTACAACAAGAAGAAATGAATTTTTCTTATCAAATTCAGATTGACAGAGATTTTACTAAATTAACTTCATACAAGTAGTAAATGACATTTCACAATATACCATACAGACTTCTTTTTGCATATTCAATTAAGGATTGCAACTAAGGAAAGATTACTGTTATAATGTATAATATTATTCATGAAAATATAAATGAGAATTACTTTAGTAAAGAAAGTATGGAAAGTAATTCAAACAATTGATATAAATTATTTTATTTAATATTTCAGCAGAAATATTAAATAAAAGAGATATCGACATATTTTAAAGCTAAAAGCATCAACGCAATATATTTGTATAATTACTTCTCTGTATTATTTCTAGAAATTTACTTAAAAATTCTAAATAAGGTGAAAGTTTTATGAATGGAAAATATTTTCCATCGATTCAAATGCTTTGTTTACACATTTCTGAACAATAAATTAAAATTAAATACTGGTTTCAGCATACAATACATCTGATTCAAACTCACTAAAAGAGACAAATTACACCCCTTTCATAATCCGTTGAGTGAAAAAATTCTTTCCTGCAAAAATTTTCCAGTGTAATGGGCAGCAAGGAAAAGTTGCACTCAACCACTTCAAAGGAGGCTTTGCTTATAGCAGTGGAAAAATGTAGCTAAAAGGCATAACAGAATCAAAACTGTTGAAGATCGATAGAGAATAAAAAAGATAATTTTGCAGATGCATTGCATCTTCAAAGGTTTCCCCTCATTTACAAGATATTCGAGCTGACAACTGATATCGAATTTTTAAGGGTGATAAATTTTGACAAAGTGCAAAGATTTAGAAATAAAAAAGGCTTTTCAAAATATTTACTAATATTTTCTGAATGAAATGCAGGTTTGATACTCTTTTGCACACATATTTGTAAGGTATTATGTTTTAATGCTGGTGGAAGAATAGAACTTTTTACTAAAAATGAATCCATAACTATTTACTAAAATTTATAATAAATATAAAAATTAAATTTACGGTAAAATGTATTTATTATATTATATATCCCATAATATTCCTGTTAAGTTGAACTTGATATTGAAAATTTAACATACCTTGTGCAAAAATTTATAATCTTAGAAGGTATGATTAGATAAAGTAAATAATACAAAACTAATAATGTGAATCATATCGAAATCTGCTTGAAAACTACTTTCTAGCATGACTAAAACTTGACCCATGCCCTTTTGTGCTGTAAATTAACGTTTATAAAAAAAAGCGGTAAAAAGTGTATATATTAAAAAAAATTTAAAAGAAAATAAAAAGTTTCATACATTAATTAATGTAATTTAGATTTAATATCATTTGGGAATAGTAAAGTCTAATAAAATTTGCACAAGACTGAAAGAGATTTTTTTAAAAAAACGTATTATTTAAACAATTGAATGCAATATAAAACACTTAATTTTCAAACTATTAAAAGTCTTCTGCAAAATGTTTTATAAATGTCAACTAATGTGATCTTAAATGTAGCGAAATCATTTAATCTACCTTGTATTTTATTCCTAGATACATTACTTATATATTTCCAGCATTAATTGCAATAAAAATTTAATTATTTCCTTCTCTTAAATACTTCAAGATCTGTACAATACTTTATTTACAAAAGGAGTGATATTAGGAGATATTGTGCTGTTAAACAAAATATATCATTTGTCTTATTTCCGTTGTAAAATATAAAAGAAATTATCCGTTTAAATAAATTAAAATATTCTAAATTTATTGGAAAATGATGCTTGGTTTTGGAGTAGATATTTATGTACACTTTACAATATTTATACATATGAAGTTCTATAAATTTCTTTTTTTTTTGGAGTAGTTGATTTAGACTAATGAATATGAGTGATAATTGTTGAAACTGTGTGATAAGTTAATAACTTCTTTTCTGAATAATAAAATATTTATATAAAGAAGTTTTTATTTAATATTTGTAAAGATTATTGTGCTGATAGTTTGAGAGATTTTTGGATACTAAATAATTTACTCAAATTAAATAAAGGATTTGATGAAAATACATTTCCTTAACTGCAGAGTTTTTGTAAATAATAAGGATATATTACAGCACGTTTTGAATTCTTCAAATATTTTTCATAATATTTTCCATGAATGAGTTACTCGTACATTTATTTTTTGTTTTAACAGTATTCTAATAGGCTTTATATAATATTGCGTTATATCTTTTCTTTAAAATAATGTGCTATTAATTTAAAATCTGGGAAGTAATTTATTTATTTAGAAAATATCAGTTTATCTATTTATAGTTTAACATAATAAGTAATTAAAAAGCTATTATTTTATAAGAATAAATATTCATATTTTAATACCAATTGTAATTGTCTATTATAAATATTCATGTTAAGATCAATTGTATTTCTGAATTGTAATGCAATTGTTATTTTAGAATAGGATATTTTAGAAAATACTTAAAGCTAGCGATTACATAATCTCAACATTTCCCAATTAGTTTTAGACATAAAAATTTAATGAAGAACGATAGTTGGATAAATCTTCTTTAAAAATATTTTTGAAAATGAAAAATTCTTGAAACGCAATATAATAATCTCATCATACTTTATTTCTTTAATCTTTTATTTCATGATCACTATTTTTTTTAAAAAAGGTAGTTCCAGACGAAGCTTAAAAATGTCTAAAATTATTTAAATACCGGAGAGAAAAATAATAGAAAATGTAACAAAAGATATGTGACGTGTAAGTGTTTTATTAAATAGTATCGCTATATGTTAATAAATTCAAATGATCATAGATCATTGAAAATTATATAGAAATAAATGGGATTCCTTTATCTTGTAAGAATAACTACCAATTTAAAAGATTTTGTATACTTCATAACTAAATAAGTTTTAAGTTAATCAAATTTATTAGAATTTTTGGAACACCTTGTCAATAATACTTCATAATTATTATATATCATAATATCATTAATAATTGAATATATTATATATTAATGCAACTAACCATGATATTATATCAAAATATCATAATTAATTCAAAATGTAAACATATTTCATTAATAAGAATAGACTTTTTCAAATTATAAAGCCACAGAACTCCTCATTATATGAATTTTTAGCAAAAAGAAACCTCTGTTTCTTTTTTATATCAGATAAAGTAATTTTACTGAGACCGTGTGAATGCTATTAGAAGTAAATTATATTTACTTCATATTTTGAGAAAAGAATGAGTAGTTTTTGGCTTATGTGTCAGATAATAATATTATTCAGCACGTAACTCATTGTATATGTAATTCAGAAAAATCTTTCTTAAATTAAAAAAAAAAAACTTTTACTATACAAAAAAATTCTTGTTTGAAGAAAAAAAACTCGTCTACTTTAAGTTTCTGGCAACGTTTTATTTAATCTAAGCAATTTATGATAAAAATATGGTTGAAGAAAATTTACTCACATGTAGTGTTGAAAAAAAGTAAATGAAAGAAAAATATTTGAAAATTCCTGAGATGATATAGTGGCTGATATCTTTATAAAATTCTGGAATCCTCATACATCTCATTTTAAGAGCTTCGAAAAATTTCTTGCAATTTAAGAAAAGCCGTATAAATATTTATGCAGATATATAAATTTCATGTACATGTAATGTTTTCATTTTTTTAAAAATACATTATTTTCTTTTGAAAAAAGATTTTATGAAAGTATGTTTCTTTTATGAAAATAATACTTTTTGGAGAAGAAAGATTTGGCAAAGAAAGAAATTTAATTTTTCGTAGTTAGAATCCTTCATGATTATATCAACAGCTATGTAATATCATGGTACATGTACACAAACCATGATATCGTTGTGTCAGTGGTATCTTTTCACATATATACCACAATTTTAATAGTATGATAAACAGTCTACTGTTGATTGTTTGCGATAAATAAAAAATAATTCAAAATTTCATGTACATGATCGAATACCTGATGCATTGGGATTATGAAGCTTTTAATGTATGACAAATGATGAGGCAATATATACTTGCATCACAGAAGCTTCTCCTTTACATTAACTTATGTACGCGTTAATCATAAGGAAAAAAAAAGCATGCTTTATTTTCCTTATGATTAACGAATTGAACTATTTAAGTTATACCAATACGACAATTAATTGGGTGTACCTGATAAGCTAACTTTTCATTTTAAATTCTGAAGCTCAATCCATTTGAAATTTTTTGAAAGCTGTTGCAGTTAATACATATCTGGCTGTAACAATATTTCACCATAACATGTTGAAACCTATGTGTGTGTGTTTAAAAACAAGCTGATTCAAGTACCAAATCAATAAATACATTTTCATTAGATGTAAATTATGCTATTCATATTGATGCTGTTTGGATATTTAATAGAAAATAATAAATTAAACTATATATCAAAAAATAAAGTTAGCATAAAGTATCCTATTTTTCTTCCAATATTAACAGAAATGATATTTAGACAATTTAGAATAATAGTAAACGAATGAAAATTTATTCTGAGTCAACTCGAAACAATCCACAGTTAGTTAAAACTTAATGAACAATTTATAAATCTTATATAAAGATGATTCTTTTATAATGGAAAACATTTAATTAATACTTGACTGAAACAATATTTTAACTTGCATATAATTTATTTTCTATTTCTTTAGTGTTTGCGCTTTTCCTATGTATTTATGAATACTAAACTATGAATTTTAGATCGATGTACAATTAAGAAATAACTGTTATGTAATAAATCCAAACATATGTCGAAACATTCTCGTATCTGTACGCTTTTATGAAAGAAATCTGCATATTACGGAAACAAACATGAACTAAAAACTGAAAAATAACTACCGTGAATCATATTATACATCAGTAACTACATCGTTAATGGAAGAAAATAAAATTTCGGATTGGAAAATTTGGCATATGTATCAATATGCTTTAGGAATAATTCATTAAATTAAAGTTATCCTATTTTATGCGTAAGTTACTAAAAAGATCGTAATATATTATTTTCCAAAATCAAATGTCATAGCTTGTACCTCATATTAATGCGAAGCAAATTAGATAATTATTTAAAGTATTTAATTGGTTGTAATTAATTTTCAGTCCCTCATCCTAATATGTGTACATGTATGAAGTAGAAATAAGAAATACATTTCTGGAAAAATCTATGCAGTATCAAATTTTGTTGTTTATATGTTAGTTTTTACTCCGTTTCTCCGCTATGCTAGGAAAACTCCTTCTCTTCTGCATAAGATAAAAAACATAATCTCCTTTATCTATGAAAAAGGATCCGATCTCTGTAAGGATGATGCCATAACTGAGCAGCGGATTTCATCATAAGAACAATTTGGTAAAGGGTAAAAATTATTGTAAGGTATTTCTCCACTTTTCGTGATAAAATATTATTAGGTATTGTATGTGTTTAGCAATTTTTTATAATTTTGATAATAATAATTATGCAGATTAAGGTGCTGAAAAATATTGATTGACTCGGCACAATGTAATGTGCAATATTAAATATCCTAGCAAAGTTTATCAATTAGTAATTTTAATGTCTAATTTTTCATTATATTTCCTAAACATTGTAAACCATTATAAACTGTGAACAGACAATGCAGGTTTTTTATGTGATAAAATAATGCATTGTAATATCTCAAAATTAGCATATGTTTTATTTATGGATATACTATCAATGTATTGTAAATATTTACGCATTTTCTAATGCAATCTTCATATGGTATGTCAAGTGATATAACACTTTCCTCTATCTAACCACTTTCTATGAAACTAGGGGTTAATATTCAAGTTTGCTTTGAGTCTTCAGAAATACCCTATTTAGCAATTTTTGTGCAATATATTTTCATTATTATTTCTAGTACTGTTAGAATGTCTATAAAATATTTTGCTGTGTATTTTATTCACTTTTTTAAGCCCTTTTTATTATTCATTGTATTGTAATTATATTTTGTTCAATAATTTTCTTAATCGTACTAACTACACAGACTGAGCTGCTGCAAAATATTAACTGAATTAGCAGATTGCAATCTGTAATACTTTAAATATTCTACTGTTTTTCACCTATAGCAAATGTTAAATGTTCAACAGGATACCATTCATGCATATTTAAACTTAACTATTAGTATATATTTGCTCTTTTACTAATACAATCTTCATATGATACGTCATGTGATATAACACTTCCCTCTATCTAACCACTATATATAAAACTGGGGGTTTATATTGAAGCTTGCTTTGAGTCTTCAGAAATCCTTTATTTAGCAATTTTAGTGCAATATATGTTAATTATTATTTCTAGTAATGTTAGAGTGTCTGTAAAATATTTTGCTATATATTTTATTTACTTTTTTAAGCCTTTTTATTATTTATTGTATTGTAATTTTATTTTGCTCAATAATTTTCTTAATCGTGGTAACTACAGTGCACAGACTGAACTGCTGCAAAACTTTAACTGAATCAGCAGACTGTAATCTGTTATACTTTAAATATTCTACAGTTTATCACCTACAGCAAATGTTAAATGTTCAATAGGATACCATTCGTGATTATGTAATCTTAACTATCTAAGTTTAGACAATGCAGTCCTTTGGTATTGCGAAAAATGCAATGTTACATTAAAGGACCCAGGAGAGAGTTACTAGTACTTATTGAAAATCTCTCTCTGTCCCAGTTATTTGCTCTTTTTATCATCTTCTACTTAAACTTAATTATATTGCTTGCATTTTTGTGTTATAAACTACTTATATCGTCTGCTATGACCATCATAAAGATAATTAATTTGTATCTTTACCAAAGTAACTTGGAGTGTTAGGATAATCTTTCTTCACAATTTTATAGCAATATTTAACTCATGTCATCTCCCATAGTGGAAATTTGTAAATTTTTTGTTGTTGATGTTATGTTTCTGTCAAATTATTAATTTCAAATATTAGAGACCTATTGAAATTCAATCTTGTTATCAAATTTCGTGACAATTCTGTCACACCAGATGTATTACGTGATGGAGCTATACCTGATAACCTAAGGTACAGACCAGGTGTTCCATTGCGTATGTCTATGTGTATGTTAGTTTTTAAAATAAATGTTTTTATGTTAATATTATTCAATCAGCTATCTAATTTTTTCTAATATTGAAACTTTTCAGAGTATTTGTAAAATATGTTCAAAATTTAATAAATCAATTAGTTTATTGCTACGATAAGACTTGTCCAGAAAAACTACTATGGTCAAAATTGAACCATTATTGTGTCTATAAGCTACATCTTTATATCGTTTAGAGAATTATATTAAAGATGCAATGCGATTTATCAGTGTTCAGATTAAACTAATATTTTTTCTTGTTTTACGGAAGTACAAAATTGTATTTTTAAAGAATGATCTATATTGAATTTCTAATCCAATAACTAAATAATTCTACTTTACATATTTAATGCTGGAATATAAGAATGCAGGGATATTTATTACAGCTAATGTCAGAAATATGGACAATAAGAAATATAAAATTAAAAAAAAACAGTTTTCCCTTCTGAGAAAGAGCTTTCAAAATCATCATTTTTAAACGCAATTGTTGTGTTTATTTGGCTCTGGTGAATCGAACTAATTATAAAATAATTAAGAATATGATTTAAAACCCAAATCTAGAAAATTTAAAAGTACTTGCACAATTAATTGTAAAATTTAGATAGATACTTCAGTTTATTAATCTGAAGACAAATAACCTATTTCATTCAACAAAATAATTAAGCATGCAGTTCACCATTTTATTTCAAAGGTATTTTATTTACACATGGGTAAAAAAAAATTTACGTATTATCATTAGTCAAGTATTAATAATAAATTGGAAATTTAAGTGTGATTTGATTCTTCATATCAATAAAAGTGGTTGAAATTTTTAAATTCAATTGATTATAAATATTTACTATTATTTATTTGTAATGTGTCCTAATCTCAACAACTGTCCGCTTCAAACTTTTTTAAAACAACCTGATTCTGTCACGTAACCAGATTCATTATGGTTTAATGCAATAAATTATTGCAATCATTTTAACCTAAGGAATACGACATTGCATTCATAAAGACTAAATCAATTTTAGTGCAATTAAAAGGATTAAATACATTGCAATTCCATTTATCACTTTTCTTCTATTAATATATCTTTTGTTTTTATATTTGAAATTTTCTTAATTAATAATTGAGAGTTTATACATAGATTTCCTATAATGATTAAGATTTTCAAAATAAGTTTCTGGCATCTAATTTGTATTTATACGTTAATTATGGAAACTATGAACAAAATAAAAAGTATTTTAATTTTAATTTTTTTAAGATAATACTCTCTCAAAAATAAATTTTTTTTTAAATATTAAAACACCAATTTTTATTTTAAAGTTAACTATAAAGCGCGTATGAAAATATGCATACGAATTCCTTTTCACGCATGTTTTTGGATTTTAATAAATTATGTAAAGTTGAAAGAAATTTTCTTATGCAAAAATAACCTGCATAATACACTGAACAAGTAAAAACAAATGAATTCAAATGCTCTTCGCTCTTCACTTTATTAAATTACTCTACACATCTAAAGATGAAGGCAGACGCTTTTGCTAACAAAGCCTAAAACAGCAACATAAAAAATGAAAAAGATTTCTCGGTTTCACCTGAAGAATTCTACCTCTCGATGTACTCTCACAATATCTTATTCTGATGCTTTTATATAAAATATTTTTGCGAAGAATTGGTTTTTTTTATTCTGTAATCAATAAAAATAATATATATAATATATATATATATATATATATATATATATATATATATATATATATATATATATATATATATATATATATATATATATATATATATATATATATATATATATATATATATATATATATATATATATATATATATATATATATATATATATATATATATATATATATATATATATATATATATATATATATATATATATATATATATATATATATATATATATATATATATATATATATATATATATATATATATATATATATATATATATATATATATATATATATATATATATATATATATATATATATATATATGTATATATATATATGTATATATATATATATATATATATATATATATATATATATATATATATATATATATATATATATATTTATATATATATATGTATATATATATATATATATATATATATATATATATATATATATATATATATATATATATATATATATATATATATATATATATATATATATATATATATATGTATATATATATATGTATATATATATGTATATATATATATATATATATATATATATATATATATATATATATATATATATATATATATATACATATATATATATATATATATATATATATATATATATATATATATATATATATATATATATATATATATATATATATATATATATATATATATATATATATATATATATATATATATATATATATATATAATATATATATATTGTATGTTAATGGAATTTTAATTGCAAATATTGTTGCTGGAAAAATTGCTGGAATGATTAAATTTTATGCAATTCTTCTGTATATTCTTGAAAAAAAAACTACAAATTAATACTTGATACGTTATATTAATATTTCCACAATAAATATGTTTTCTCTCTCATATGTCTTTTAAAATTCGAAGCATTATTTAAAGCAATCTTATAAACTTCCATATGAAATAAATATAATTATATCCTGAATAATGAAATGTTAATGAAATTATAAAAAATATTTTACTAAGAAATTTGTGTGTTTAATTCAGGACCAAAGTACCTCATATATAACTCATGCTTATTTACCCTACTCATTGATTAAGAATACTTTAAGAGAAAACTTAATTATTCCATTTTTAATTCCTTAATGCATTTTAAGGAATATTTAATGCAGAAAGATTCCTCAAAATTAATGAACATTTGCTTCAAAAACCTTGTATTCCGAATGGAAAATTCAATGATAAATAAAATTCAGTGAAACAGCAATTTGGCAAGATTTTAATGGAAAATGGAGTGTAATTAAAAATACACTTTTATTAATTCAGATCCATAAATATAATATAAATTACTAGCAAGAAGAAGAATAATATTACAATTTCGTGAAATCAAATTTAATAACATAAGACCGGCATATATTTCGCTTCTTTACTTTGAGTAATGATAAAAAATATGAGGATTAACTCGTCTAAAAATTTATTTGAAGAAAAGATTTAATTTTAAATATCACTCATTGACTTAAGAAGTAGTTAGAATATTAATGAATGAAACATTTTTATACAAAATAACCACTTTTTATTGATACAGTGCTTGACATTATGGAATTGTTAGTTAGTTTCACCAAATAATATATGTAATGTTATTAATATACGTATTCTTAAGATTTTTTTATTAATATTCTTACATATGTTACAAATTTGTGTGGTATGGTTTTCCTTTTTTATTCTCAATATAATTTTCTATCAAATATCAACCAATTGAGCTCTGTTTTAAACAATAACTTTAAATTTTCCTTAACAATTTTGATTTTTTAAATTTTGCAGATAAAAAAATATGCATATGAAAGAAAAATTAGCTTTTTATGTCAGAAAATACCAAGATAGTCATTTTGTAAGACCTAAGGAATCATTCACCAGCAGAAATTAACACAAAATTCTTTTAAAGGATTCACAAGACTATGAAATCAAATTGCTCTAGCTATCTGTTCCAATATTAGTGTGACATTTCTAACAGTAACTGATTAAAATGTGCACATAGAAAAATTAGCATTTTTAGCTAGAAAATCCAAACGGACTCATTCTTTTTGTATTATCGTGTTAAGTAGAAATGAATAAAAAATAATTATCATTTTGCATAGAAAATTGATTAAAATATATTTTATATAACTAATCTTATAATATTGCACAAGTTTGTGCTTTAGGGTTTTTGAAATTAAAAAAACTATGCTATGCGAACTCTAACCATAACTGTGAACGACTTGAAACTATCAAAACATGGCGCGAACTTCATTGATATAAATATTAAAAGAATGGTTTTGCAATAATGTATGAAAAAGCTGGACCAGTGTAGTGGAATCATATTATATCAATCATATTATTATTTCAAAAATGTTTTGAAAATAGAGAACATATTAAAAATTTGAAATTTATATGAATAGTGATCTAAAATAATCCCACAACAATTGATGAAACAGATCGTATATCATGACAAACCATGATTTAGCTGTTGCTTTTTAATTTTCATATTACTTGAAAAACATAATTGATTTGCTGGTTTTAAAATTTCCGAGTATGAACTCAAAAATAACGAAATCTTATTTACTAAATAAATTTAATTGAACGCACTTACCAAAAGCAATGAATGAAATCTTACCTTTGACTGTGATGAAAGATACATTTTTGGGCGAAAACATTATGATTTGCTTCACAATATTGTCTTCATACATTGCAATGATTCCTTTATGAGAATATTAATGGAAATCATTACAACACAATTCAGATTAAACAGTTCACACTAATAACTTGAATAAGCCTATGACTATAAAATAAGCTGCCGTATTGTACTCCTGTAGATACCATTTTGCAATGCCTTACACATTTCTCAGGAGACAATTTTATGCAAATTAGTAATCATAGAATGTTACAAACAAGAGGAAAGATTAATTGAGTTTATAATTTCTCTTATTTTTTTTTTATCATTTACAATGAATTTGGGACACTAAATTTGACATCTTTCACGAGGTTGATTTTAAAGCCCAGGAATACAGCTTGTTGTCAGATATGACGCAGGATTTTATGGGACAATATCCCAGAAAATGCTGTACTTTAACCTTAACAATTCATTTGAGATGATATTACAGTGTTCATGTGTGAGTTTTTCAGCTGGAATTAATAGTTTATTTTATCTGAAAGTTTGATATCTTATTAAACTGCCACTATTGGTTTAAAATTTCGATTAAATCTTTTTACATATGTATCGTATTTATTAAATCTTCAGAATTTAGGATACTCTTCGCTAAATTTATTGGAGATAAAATATCAGAGTATATAATAATATTCTTTTCTCAATTAAAAGTAGTATATATTTTCGAATTTATTTTCCTAATATTGGAAACCATAAGAATATTAATGAATGCTTCTCAAGAATTCCTTTTTGAAAAGAAAAATAGCAAAGCTCATTCATATGCAGAAAAAATGTGATCTATAAGTTCGGTTATAAAATATAATTATTTTTAATAACTACAAATTTCTATTCTTTTATCATTATAAGTCTAATAGTTAAAAAGAAGAAATGATCTTTAAATTGATAATTTTTGACAAGAGCATTTTTCTTAAATTTATAATTGTTAACTGTACATATATACCATTTTCGATTTTCAAATTTATCCTGAATATTTAACAATGGACACTAGGGAAAAATGCTTCACTATTATAAAATGAATGAATGTTGAATAAAATGTGAGGAAAATTATCAATAACCATAAATTTTCTAAACCCAACTTACCTAAAGGAAGATTATAGTTAGAAAAAATTTAAATAATTCAAAACGATTACTTTTACGTTGGTTTAAAATACAGATAATGAAAACAATCACTAGGATCTAAATTTGTTTCTAAATATATAAAAAGTATAACAACAAATGATTAAATATACAAAATATTTAGAGAACAAAAATGAATATTTATTTGAGAATTTACCATAACAGTATATATGTAAAACATTATCATGCAGACTTGGGCATCAATTAATATTCATGAAGAATTGTTATTTAAAGCTAGTATATAAGATTGTTTTTATTTAATAAATAATCTGTAAAGGAGTAATTAAGTAAAGCAAATTTTTAACAAGATATTTACATGTTATAGTTGTTTCCATAATTTTAAAAATTACTGTACTTCATATATGTTAGTATTAATATGTTAGTATTGAATGAATTGGTAAATATTCATACACTTGTGTTTAATCAATAAAGCTTTGTATAAAACTGCAAAAACTGATTACAATGAAAACACTTATTGATGCACAATATACGATTCAATCATAAATAATAACAAGTTTGTATGCAGTACAATGTACATTTTATCCATTTCTGTGTAAAGCATAAATTCGTATTTTGTCCCAAAATCAACTTAGATATAATGGTATTGAATTCTTTATGTAATTTTTATGCTATTTTTTTAACAATAAAATTATCGGAAAGTTTCAAACTTTTATTACACATTATTATTATTAATACACAAAAGAAACTAGAACTTTTATAAAAGAATAATAACTTCATCTTACTCTTGAAGCACATATTTATGAAAGCATTTTAAAATTTATAAAATATATTAAAGCATAATTGTGATTTAATAGACTGTATGAAATATAGAAAATAATAATATTTATAACCAAGTAATTAAAAATTGCTTACGAAATTTTGTACAGAGTACTTCTTGTAATCATATAGTACAACATAATTTAAAAAAAGAAATTAATACTTTTAAGCATCATTATAGACATTTTTTCATCTTCAGATGATAAAAGCAAATTATACAAATCATAAGAAGTGCGATCCTCAGACATATTAAATTATTAAATTAATATATACTTTACTTTATGTTATATATGTATATATATATATATATATATATATATATATATATATATATATATATATATATATATATATATATATATATATATATATATATATATATATATATATATATATATATATATATATATATATATATATATATATATATATATATATATATATATATATATATATATATATATATATATATATACATAATGCCTAAATAAATACTTACTTACGGCATAGTTAAAATGAAACATTATTTTTAGTTCAAAAAGTGATTTAAAAATTGAATTTTATAGCTGAATATTTAAATTTGATAGTGAGCTATCTCCGTGTTTTATGAGGGTAAGTAATTTAAGAAAAATTGAACTGAATATGTCAACATTTTATCAGGAAATTAAATCTTAAGTATTTCCTCACACACTCATATATTCTTACCTTACAACAGCAAGTATTAAATATTTCAAAAAATTTTAAAACTATAAGTGTGTTCTTGAGTTTTCTGTTATTTAAATTCTGTTCTGTAGCTACATATAAATTAAAAAAAATTAGAAAATTATTTATTATTAATTTTTATAACTAATAATATAAAATACATAGTTTATATTCTACACATGATTTGGTGTGAATAGAAAGATTTTAATTTTATTGAAAATTTCAATTCAAAAAATATTGATTTAAGCTTTTTAATTGAAGATTTGTACTTTTGTGTAATAGAAAAAAATGTCTAAGTTATTTCAAACTTTTATGTTACTAATGTAATTCTTTTAAATGTATAGTTAAACTCATAATATTTTTCTGTCTCATTGTATTTTGACTTATAATATACTAAAAACATATATATTGAGAATTTCTTATTATACAACTTTAGGCACAGATAGTACGTGTATTATTAAGAATTGAAAATTTATTAAAAATGTTCGCTTGGTTACTTGTGCACATTGAAATAATGGGAATTGATTCTTAATTTAATATGTTAATCATAAATATGTGGTCTTTTCATTAGAACTGTAAAAAAGGTTTGTTGTTTTGGTTCTAAAATTTTATGAAAATTGCATTATTTCAAATATTTACAGATTTGTACAGTAAAAATAGCTCTTTTTCAGCATGATTCAATTACTCAGAATTATTTTTTACAAATTTTGCTTACTAATTTTTCAAATTACGTAATCATTGTTTAATTCTGGAGCATGTTAAGTCTTTAACACTTACAAAATCATTAAGAAATATTGTGGAAGCATAGCAACATTTTCAAATTCTTTAATAATGCCCTCAAAATGATGCAAATGTTTTAGAAAAAATAGTTTAATTAAGTTGGAAAAAAACTTGAGTATTTCTAGAATAAAGAAAACGTTATTAAAAACAAATGCAATTGTTGATAGTTAATTCAAACAAGGTTTCTATATGTGTAGAAGTATTTTGAATGATTGATGTAATGAAAATTATATGCCAATTACTTAAATTTTAAAGTTATTAAATTATTTAAATTATAGAGTGTAGACTCATTTTCATTTTATAAATTGTATTGGTGGATGAAGGATGTGCAAAAACTTTATATTTGGTTAATTAGAGAGAAAAATCATTATTATTTTAAGTTTAATATTAAAAATTTAATATGGTGCATTTTTGCTTATTTCAGAGTACTTTTTTGAATTATAGAAAATTTTAATTGGAAAAATTTCAATGCTAGTTAAATTTTCTATATTTCAGAATACTTTTCAAAATCCATGCAGTAAAAATGAAATTTATCGTACCAAAAGTGTTCCATTTATAATAAAAATGGTAATAGTAACATATAAAAATAAACGATTAAAATTTGAGAATAAGTGAATAATTTTTCAGAATATATTGCTTACATATTTTGTGAATTATCATTAAACATGGATATAATTTTGCTTCGATCACAACATCAATTTTTAAATGTTATTTTGTTAGAAATTTAGTTTTGAAGTTTGAAGTCTCTTACGTAATTTTTAACATTTCTGGACAAAAACAATCATCTTTTCATAACGTTTCAAAAATGAATTTTGAGAATAAGAAATGGAAGCTACATTATTCAACTTCTGTTATATATAATTTTTTGTTGAACATTGTCTCACTTTTGCTGTTGAGTACGTGCTTCAGAAAAGACAATAAAAATTGTTAGTTTTTTCTGGACATTATTTCTACAGTATCTTCGAAACAGCTGTTCGTTGAATAAGAGATATTTATTCCCTGAAAATTCGTACTAGTTTCTTAAAATTAACTACGATTTCAATTTGTTGAAACCAATTGTTACTATAATATAATTTAAGAATATTAGAAATCATATCTGTAGGCCAGCAGTGATATAAGCGCTGAATTGAATCATTGATAGTGTCAAGGTTAAGTACTAAAAAATGCTTTATAGATAGCAATCATGAGAATAATATTAATACAAATGCTCTAAGTACATTTCTTCCACGTCGCCAAGTTGTCATTATTCAGTCATTTATAATAAATATAACTAACTGAAGTCCAATATATTAAAAATGCGATTGACGTCCATACTTTAATTTATAAAATCCCTTTTTGCTGTTTTTTGTTAAAGAATGAATTTTTATGAGCAGTTTCCTTTCTTTAAGCTCATAAAATATTATTTATCGTAAGTAATGTGGTTGAAAATATTCTTGAAATGGTGAAAACGTAATTACTTCAAAACTTCTGAATGTTTTACTTAATATATTAATTTATTGATGCAATAACGTCGGAAATATAAAATTCTTACTCAATTTAGTTTACAAGAAAATAAGAATATTTTTATGATGGTTGTCAAAAGTAGTAACAATAATTATAATATTCATTTATACATTTAATATACATTTATGAATATCCATACATTCATTTATGGATACCAAAAAACTTTTTCAACTAAAAATAATTGAAAATGAGAATAGTTGATGGTATAAGAAAAATTATATTTTAAGGTTATAATTTATTTAGATTTTATATACTTGCAGAGTAAGAATATTTTGCTACATTTCTGTTACTTTGTATAGAATCAAGAACTCAACAAATGATAAAAAAATATTTGTTAAAAAATATTAAAAATAAACCGTTAATTTGAATTTCATTATGGAGTCAAATATGTTCATAGTTTGAGTGTATCATGTATGTTTGAATTCAAATATGTACATAGGTATTAATCTTGAGATGTCTGTGATAGGCTATTAATAAACATGAGATTATGTCTGGTAACTTCAAATATATTTTGAACCTCAATTTCTAAATTTTTATTGTTATATAATTTTTTAAATATTTCAATTTTTTTATAGTTTCCATAGGAAAAATAACAATTTATTTGATAACTTAGGAAGAATTTGTATTTGCAGCACATTAGAAAGGTATTTCAAATCTTTTTAAAGGATTATATCACTGCAATAAACATCAAAACATTTAATGCATCAAAACAAATTTTTATGGATACTATTTTCAAATTTCTATTTTACCTAATTTGTATTAGGATTGTGGAAAAAAAAAACACTTCCTTTTAATTATGAAACATAGAAATGGGCAGTTTTTGAATTGTGGGTATCTTTTAAATATATTCTATAATAGTAATTACATAAAATGTATAAAATCAGTAATTAAAAATGCATGTATCACTTATAAAATTTTAAAATCAATAAAATTTATTTAAATTAATTTTGATGGTATTTCATTAGCGTAGTGTGTATCACAAAATCTGAACTTTTTATCAATAACTTGTTGCCCCCTTAGATAACATATTGATCGTGATTTAATGCAAACTTTTTTAAATTATCAAATTACAATAATTTTCTTTTGAAATAAAAGTGAAACATTTATGTTCAAACTTAATTGAAACAGAAACGTTTTTCTAACATTTCAACTTTTGGTGCGACATTTTTCTGTTATAAATTTATTTAAAAATCATAGTTAATTTTTCTTTTGATTTCAAGCTATACATTTATATATGATGTATGGCTTTAATCCTAAATATAAATTTGAAAAAAAAAATTAAAATGATTCAAGAAATTTTTAATTCCTTAAAAATATCAATGAAATACTATTAATTTCTCTTTATAACAATTTAAATGATGATTACTAAAATCAATGAGTATAATATTTACATATAGAGAAAAGGTGAAAAGATAATTCTTAAATATAATTGAAGGATGCATCTACAAAATTAGGATTTATTTATTAGAAGGTAATGCTAGGGTTTACGATAGTATTGATAAATTGTAGTGGTTTATAGCTATAAAATATAGAGAAATAATTTCAGATAATTGTATAATTTGCATAAATCCTTATGCACACCTTCAGATTATTTCAAAGATAGGATTATAAAAATATTTAATTAAATGAATTTAATAATAGGACATAGATAATTAAAAATTATAATGTCAATTTTAAATATTCAACTAATGGATGCTCAGTATTTTTAAATATTTATTCACAAAAATAATATTTTTCTAAGTAAATAATTTTAGTATTTATTACAAAAATGAAAATGATTTTGTTACTTTTTAAAAATAATTTGGACGATTGTAAGATATTTAAACTACAAATAAAAACCATTTAAAAATCCTTTTTGTGATAAATATTTTAAAAAATTGGGAATGAGCACGTTAGATTTTAGGATCTTTTTTAAAGTCTCATACATGTTTTTTTTAATTATTTTCTCAGACGATTTCTTACCAAAGTCTAATAAAAATTACTATTAAAATTACGATTTTTTTTTGCTATGCAAACTGAACTTGAGAAATAGGTGAAGACATTCTTAGTTAAAACTTTCATCATTGAAATTAAAAACATCACAAGAAACCATCCAATTTTTATGCACGTCATTGATTTTAAATATATTCATTCGTGAAAGTAAAACTTTAATCATATGAGTTTTTGAAAGAAAATTTCAATTTTTAAGCATATCACAGTTACATTATGGTAGATATTATTCACTAAAAAAGAGAAAAAAAATTTCATTGATGGCCAGTATACAGAGAAAACAAAATGCGAATAAGAAGTATCATGTTTTAAGCTTCGTTTTCTTCAGCAAATTTCTGCTTCTCTGCATATTAAAAAAAATCTTACCTGCGCAAAACTTTTCAGGCAGAATGAAATTCTTTTTTTATAATTTTCCAGACTTATTAAAATTCTAAGAATTTATATTATATTTTAAGAATAAACTATATAGAAGAAAAATATAAATAAAGAGTTAACGGAATAAGATTGAACTGTAAGTTATAATATAATCTAAGTTTAAAATTTTTATGTAATTAATTGTAGAATATAGTTTTTATAATAAAAGTTTAATTTCAAGCAGAAAATTGATAAAATTTCTTTGCTATATATATGTTTATGAAAGTTATAATAAGCACATTTTACATTGCTTTAATGAGAGAAATTTGTTTTTTTTTTCACAATTTATACACATTTAATATATTTTCCTTTAGCTTTTGAATTTTTAAAAAATAAGGTAAATATATTAAACTAATATTTTTAAAGCTGAAATTTTAGAGGACAATAATATTAAGTAGTTTGAATTTTAAATGCAAGCAAATTAAAGTTTTATTTTGAGAATTTCTAAATTAGTTTACAATTAAGAACGAAAATAGAAATATATTTGATAGAAGTATTCAAAAAATTTATTTAAATGTATATAATGCTATTGATTTGTTTTTCATCTTCATAATGTGGTTATTTTTTTCTATATTAATGGAATTTAAATTGTGTTTCATGATATTTTTATTGTAACTTATATGTACTTCTTAAATGGGTATCATAACATGCCATATTATGAAACTAATATGGATCAATAAATTATTAATTACTTAGCATTTCTTTAATAACACACATTAAAATTATTCATAAATAATATTTCTCATACACTTTGTAACTGTTATAGCAATGAGTATAAGCTTATAAGAAAGCCCTTTTATTTAACTTGAAAGAAATAATTAATCATGATTGTGCAACATTTTTAAGTCATTTATTGTGTGTCAAAGATAAAAATTACATATAAACTGAGATATTTAGATAGGTATTAATTTTATTTTAAGTGAAAATATGTAATCTTATTCACGCCAAATAAAACGACTACATCTTTTCATTTGCTCTCTAATTAACTAATATTTTCACTGCGTAATCCTGAACTTGCAACTCAGTGAATTAGCAATATTTTTGTTAGACAACGTTAGCACAGTTGTTTTGATTGGACTTTTGTGTTAAGAGAAAACATTAATTTGATAAATAGGTAGATTATTTAATTATATTTTTAGGTTTAATCAAAAATCTGATGTCAAAATTATCAGTGAGTCAAATGATTATGACAAAAAAGCACTAACTCTGAATTGTAGGCAAACTAAAAAGTATTTAGCGTTAATTATTAATAATCTTATGGGCAGATGTAGATAAAATAAAGTGTTAACAAACAGCATTTAAACCATCCTTTTCTTTATTACATTAAAACTTTGGTATAATTAATTTATTGGATGTGTTTTTTTAGGTTCTAGTTTTGGATTGCTTCTTAAACTTACTAGGATCATGAGAAGAAAGGTGAATGTTTAATACATTTTAGATATGAGCATAATATAAGAATTATATCACTTTTGTCACAAAAGAACGTCAGGTCGTGTTACACATCATGTTTTACAAAATGATAATTTTAGAAAAACTGTATTAAAGTTAATTTTCGGAACAATATTCCGATCTCATATCCTTAGAATTTTTTCGGAAGAATTTACATATAGAATAATTCAACAAGAAAAGGCATCTTTAAATGCAAGATAGAATAAGAATATTGTAGAAATGAATTTTTACATTATTTTATACTCTATCAATATATTTAGTCTCTGCTTAGTCATATGGGGTTTGTTGTTCCTTATTCCACTAGATGTAGTACAATCTAGACCGAGTCCAGTGGATCGTTCACCCAGAGAAAGTCACGAACCAGCGCAGGGTTTTCAAAAAGATCTCTCTTTTCCAAGCCCAGACAGGAGAGCAGATGGTCCGGAGAAGCTTGGTGGAAATTACACCTGAGGCACACAGGGAACACTTTCTGACCCTGAACGAATGTAAGGGTGCAAGTATGTCCAGTAATAAGCCTGGTAATGGTGGTTTGCAATTTCTATTGCCCTTCAGTTCCAGGGCAGCCCCAGGATGGTTTTGTTCGTACCAGTCATGAGTAGGTGGGATCCTCCAAGTCTTCCACTTTAACCTTTGAGAAAATTTCACTAAACGTAAGTAGTCCACCATTTTCAGTTGTTTCAGCAGAGCCCTCCTCAGCCAATTCATCGGCCAAGTCATTGAAGTGGAGGTCCACATGGGAGGGAATCCACTGTAGACGAATGTCATTATGTGAAGAGTAACTTTTAAGTTTGTTTACAATGTCCATGCCGAGCCTGTCATTAATGCATCTCCATCAGCTTAGGCTCCTGCTGTCTGAGTAAATCCAGATGTCGCAAGTGCTGCTAATCGAGATCATAAATTTTAGGGCCTCGTCAATGGCTATCAATTCCGATCTAAAGACAGAACAAAAGTTTGGGTTTCACCTGTTCCGTTTTGTAACGCCGTCGGGAGTTACAATTACGACTCCACTGCCTGTGTTACCATTGTCTTGTTTACTTCCATCAGTGAATATTCGAACTGCCCCTAATGGGGAACTATGTATTGTTTCCAAAGCCAATTGCTTTAGATGTGCTGGATGCATATCTTTTTTACTACTGAAGGACAGTAGTTTTTCATGAAAGAAAACTCTAGAAAGATCCTCTAGTGGACTTAGGTGGGGCCCCAAAAGGCAGGATTCAACCTCAGGAAATAAAAGATTAATTGACTGTTTGGCTGCCCTGCTAAAGGAACTGTCACTTTTGAGTCTTTGATTGTTTTTCCAACCTTTTAAATATGAAGCAGTTCGATATTGGTCTCCAAAGCTAAATAGCTTACTAAAATATCTTGATATATTGGAAGTCCATCTCAGACTCAGCGGTTGGAGATAAAGAACACTCATAAAGAACAATCTCGTTAGGGCAGCTATTACGTAACCCTGTAATGATTCGAGCAGCACTAAGCTGGATCCTTTCTAGTTTCTTTAAAATGGTATCAGATGCTGTTCGCAAGATCTGATACCCATATTCCAATAAAGGTCTAATGAGGGATGTGTAAGTGGTTCTGAGGGTAGACGCATCCGCCCCCCAGTCCCTATCGGAAATGTATTTTAAGACGTTTAGTCTCTTTCTTGCTTTTTTCACTAGATGGTCAATAGTTAAATTATAGGTTTATTATGAACAAAATGTAAATAATAATGAGGGAGAGATTAACATATTTACTAATTTAGAACTTAAGGTCAGAGCTGTATTTAAATAATTCTCTTATCACATTATATAAGAAGTCTATATAGCAATACAAGAATTTTATGTGTAATATAGAGAAAATTTTACTTGTAAAAATGATGATTTCATTAAATTATTACATAAAAATTGCCCTTGCTTTACTAAATTTCTAACTAATGTAAAGTATGTATATTTAAAAATGTAAATACGAGAAACGTTTATTTATTTTATTTTTGACGCGATAAGTTTTAAAAAAATGTTTTTCGTCTCAATCATTGCATAATTTAAAAATTAAAGGCTATGCTATCTTTAATCCTATACTTGTAATTCTTGAATTACTATTTGATGTTAATTTTTTTGACGTTTATAAACATTTTAAGGTTTAAACTTAAATAAAACACTGAAAATGAAATTTATTGCAATTTCTACATTTTTTTTTACCACAACTCTTTTTAATACAAAGTTTGAAATTACAAAACCTTAATATCATATTTCAATTTTTATTTTTGTTTTAAAGAAAAACTTCTTTTTTCAACTACAAAGTGGAAAAACTTCAGAGTTATTAAATATCTGTTTAAAGCATTTAAAATTTAAATTTAGTTTAATAAATACACAAATTAAAAAAATATTTAATCAATATTTGAAAAAAAAAGTCATTTATTAATTTTTATTTTAAATTTCCTTGAATATTTCAAGGAAATTAAAAGAAAAATCACAAATAAAGAAACAAAACTTACAAAACTATAATACGATATAATAATTCATACAGAATAAATATATAAATGTTTACCAAACGTTGACAAAATAAAAACTTACGTGATTCCATTCCCTAATTATAAGTAATTTACATCAATGATTTATTATAAAGCAAATTACTTATAATTAGGTAATAAAGCCACGTCAATTTTTGTTTTCTATTATAAATTTATGTTATGTTTTTATTAAATTTTTACTATGTTTCATTTACATTTATTATTGCAAATTTTGAAATGGCAAAAATGCGAATAAGAAAAGAAAAGTCTTTATATTAAATAACATCACTTTCCCATGTTATTTTATAAAATGTGAAAACTTTAGGAAACTTCTTGTAAAACATCAACTGCTTATAATGATTTTCTTGAAAAAATGTAAGCATTTCAAACTTTCTGTTCATGTTTTTACGGTTGAGAAGCCAAAACTGCAAAATTGTCAGAACATTTTTTATGAAAAAAATATTAACTCAGAGCTATAAGAAATGCACCACCGGTGAAATGAAAGCAGGAAAACAAATAGTGTGGTTTATGTTTCACTCAGAAATAACCTGGCATATATTTCAGAATAAAAGAACTCGCGATCACTTAATTTTTAATATAACTCAAAAGTTTCTCGTATTTGTTGACATGCAACTTTACAAAAATTATGGCAATAATAAAATTAAACTCGGTCATCATCGAGTTTAATTTTATTACTATTCGTTGTAGTTTTAGATGATTTCAATGTAGTTTTACCTTCCCACTAATTTTTGCTCTAATCAGTAGTCTAATATAAACTCTTTCAATGTAAAAATCAAGATAAAATATAGTATTGCATATAGTATGTAATGGATGACATTAAATAAACATTTTAAGTAAGAAATTAAAATATTATGGAATAATGTATTTTTGACAGATATACCCATAAAATACAATTCTACCACCAATGATATTCCTGCTCAGGACACAAGAAAAACTATACCATGAGCACATGAATTTATAGTAAATAAATCAGAACATAATAAAAATCATTATGTTTCATAAAATGATTTTGATATGAAATTTTGCTTAAAGAATGGTCAAAAGTACTTCTGAAAAATTTTGAAACTAGAAAAAAATATATTTTTTATAGCATTTTAAATTTAGCAACAATTACCACTGAATGCGTGTTGTGACTTTCTTATTTATAGACATAGAATAAGACATTTAATAAATTTTATTTTCATTGAGAGTAATTAGTTTAAAATATAAAATTCTTATATGCTGTGATAATTAGAACGTACATACGCTGTTTTGTGTATCAGAGCTGATTCTGGTATTTTATTTTGTTTTCGTCAACTGTACCTAAAGATAAAACATCATAATCACTATCGTTTCATTTTCAGTTCATTTATTATCGTTTCTCTTTGAGTTTGAAGGCATAAATTGCTTGTTTAGTGGAAACTGTATACAATTATGTGATAATTTCTATAATTACAGAGGATATGCAGCATTAGTTTCCCATCACATTACTCTCAAGGAAAATAAAAATGTAATGAATAAGAAGCACCTCTGTATTTACATGTGTACTTCTTGCGAGTGGAAGCTGATTTAAGTTTATTTGGTGGAGCCTAAATTTGATTTAAGCTAAAATCTTGAACTGAACATTTCTAAAACTCTATTATTTTGAAGGGCATTAACAAACATTCTTTGTAAGTACCTTAGCTAAATACATGAGAATGATAGCAGAAATCCAATTTTTAGATGTCCTAACATCAGGATATCTGGCTTGATTAAATAAGATTATTGGCAGACAGTCGGTTAAATGATAACTGAATACAATGCTCATAAAACTAAGAGGTTTTCTTATAGATTTGACGCATATTGTTGCCTATCTCACTCTATCACTGATACCATATTATTAAGAAAGTTTGTGTTAGAAAGTTAGTTCCTATAACTTTAATGATGTGCTAACTTTCAATATCACAGTGTCTACTACAATTTTCACCATTATTTGTATACTTGATAAAATTATTTACAGTGATATATCTCAAATATAGTGGAGTTGTCATGGAATTTCAATGATATTTATTACAAGGCTTTGAATGTAAACAAACTTCTCTCTATCAATATCACTTGTATCAGCTTACATACCGCGCGCCCGCGATTGCACATATAATGACAGAAATAATGTTTCCCATTTATAGTTACAAGTTTCACTAATTTTCTACTTATTCAAGTAGCTTCTATGTCATTATAGTATTTTTTAATGTCATAATGTTTTATTCTTCTATGTACGTTTTTGCCAAACAAACAGCTTAGCCCTGACACTTTAAATTTTAATAAATAGTTTATTTCTCTCTTCTTAAGGAAATATCAGAAATATTTAAAAATTAAGTTTGATTGAAATTTAAAATAAATGCTAATGCATATTAATGTTCTAAGAAGTTGTAGTCACTGATACATACTTATTTTTAATTAGACATAATATCAATTATTCTGAACAAAACAATACAATGAACGCAACTAGCTTGCACAATAAATAGAACACAACATTTTTTTTCTTTATGATTGTCAGACATTAAATCTTTATTTGAATATTATACAAGTATAGGTGTCTACCTCAAGCAAAATAAATCACTGGAAATTAACTCCATAGAAATAGATGAAAACTTTTTTTAAAATTATCAACATATGCAAATGCTATATATACTTGTATGATTGTAGCTTTCTGAATTGTCTATCATATACTAAAAATGCGTTTAAGAATATTTTTCTAAATCATCTTAGCCATTACTTTTTTTTTTATCAAAGTGGTATAATATACTATAAGTGCAGCGCTATACCTATAAATATTTCCAAAGCAAACCAAGCAGCGTGAATTGAAAATACAGAATGCTTTAAAGTTTAGAAAATATATCAAATGTAGATTTTATTTATAATGGAATATTTTTAAGTTTTAAAATTATATGAAAATGTAGCGAAACGTAAATCAAAATAGACAAAATCTATAAGGACAAATTAGCTAAGATAAAAATGAGGATGAATTTGATTACTAGATTGGAAAGTCACTGGCGAAACTACAAGTGAATTAATAAATACATAAATAAGCATCTATAGAGGTGTAGTTTTCCATTAATTACACCCTGAAATCTGTATTAATTCAAATATAATTTTTTTATTTGATTCAAAAATATTTTAAAATCTTTTTTGAAATACACTTTATTAATTAGGAACTAGTTCAAAGAAAATATTTTTTATCTTTAAATTGTTTACTTTTACATTTAAAAAAATAATACTTAATTCAAAATCATTGCGAACAAATCAATTTTGATTGTATTCATAATTTGTGTTTTAGATTCACATGGAGAAATTATGATTTTTCACTATCTTAAACTTACATGAAATACATCTCTAAAATATATGGTGCACATTCTGAGACATATTTATGTAATAAAAAATTAAAAATTTATACATTATTTTTGTAAACTTTGCAGCAATAAACAATGAACAATTTGCAAATATAATGAGTACTTTTAGCAAATAAAATAATATGGCAAGTCAATGTTTAGCATAAAAACATCAAATAATAAATTTTCCAAACAAAACAAATGTGTAAAAAATGTCAAAACAACTTAATCAAATGCTTCCTAACTCTTATGCAATCTTTAAAATTTCTCAGGGAAATAAAAATGATTCATTTTTAAACCCCAACAATGTATTTGTAATTGGATAATATTCATCGATAAAAATAATTATAATGATTGTTTTTATATTTGAGTTTGTTCAAAATTAATTTTATTAGTATTTTATTTCATGCATTTAAATAAACTTACACTTATAAATGTAGAATAGTGGTTGAAACTTTGTTTAACATAATTAATATATCTTTCAAAATCTAAACATAACCTTAAAAATAATAAAAATATTAAATTATACTTAAAATCAAAATATGACATAAATATAAAATGTTTACAAACTAATTAAATGCACGGTTGTACAATTATAAAATATAATTTAAACTCTACCACATAAAGAATTTTATCGTAGTATACATCATCTTAAAATTCACTGATTTTGCAAAGAACTTAAACTAAATTATAGTTTTATAACTTAAAGTTAATTAGTTTCTCCACTTTAACTTCGACTATCGAATGCAGTGCCTACAAGGAGAAGATTTTATGATTATACGATTAGATCTTTGTTCATGTTAAAGAAAGAAAAAAAGCTTACAAAATAAAAATTGGAAATGTTGCAATAAACTGCGCTTTTCCCAAGTGAAACTGATATTGTTTCGTATTTTGAGCACTTTATTTTCACAAGAATTACTAGCCTGTTAAACAGTTTGTTGATTTTTGAGGGAGATTTTTTTGCTGCTATCTTTTAAATTTGCAGTTAACTACCTTTATATAATCAGATTTGAATTCAGATAAAATGCCTAGGGATGAAACTGATATTTTACTATATATATTTAAAACATACTTGGATCCCACTTTAAAGAAAAAAGTGATACAATTTATCAAAATTTCCCTCATTATTAAATATCAAACATTTAAATTCAGTTTTGCTTAATTTGTTGTAATTTATTCGTAACACTTTACAAAAAAAAAAAAAAAAAAAAAAAAACAACTTGCATAAATATACTAATAAATAAAACAGTTATTCCTTATTATATTAATATATTTTTATTATAACTTCGTATCAGATTTCATTGCCTCTATTGGATTTCATTACATAGTTTAAAAAAGAGAAATAGGAACTAAATAATAACTAAAAATATATTACCGTTTGATGTCAAAAGTGAAAAATACTTATATGTATTTTATGCTTTCAGTTTTTGTTGGTTTTCAAATTATCATCAATTTCAGTTAGTTTTCATAAAAAAAGCTTAAAAACTTTAGTCTCAATTTAAACTAAAAAATTATTTAATGTTCGTGCATATTAAATGTATTTTTATCAAGAGCACAGATTTAATTAAATTTTATAATACAAATTTAATGTAAATGTTGTTATAATTATAATTATCTTCAAGTAATATGTTTGTAACATACATGCGTATATATATATATATATATATATATATATATATATATATATATATATATATATATATATATATATATATATATATATATATATACATTGTCTCACTTTGCCATTGAATGAAGTGAGAATAAATATAAAATATAGTTTGAGACAAAGGTCAGTTGAGAATATCAGTCGTTATAAAAGCAGGTCCACCTTGTACATTCAGCAATCGTAACTCCTACTGTAGCGAAGTAAAAAGGCGTGTAGAAGGAGGTCGTTTCGATGTAGTTTGTTTTACTATTTCAAAGTAGGCTTATCAGCTGCTGCATCAATACGTCAAGCATTTGGAAATAGTCCTATGAATGGACGTACAGTGATATTCGTGGAAAATTCATTACCAATAAAGCAGACATGTGTCAAGCACTCAAGGACTTCTTTTTATCCTAAATCCTTGGGATTTACAGCAAAATGATGATAAGACTGAAGATACTTTGGCAGAAGGTGCTGAATATTGATGGTGATTACTTTGTGTACTTTCTTCTTTATCTTGTAAATTTTATATTAATGTAATTTTTAAATCTTTGTAACAAGTAATCGCAACTTTTTTGGCAAGATTGAAATAAACTGTTCGGAAACATTTTAGATATGAACAGAAATGCTTTAAATATTGAAACCCATTTTCTCATATTAATTGAACTCATATCTATTCAATAAAAAATTAAATTAAAATATTTTGCTGAAAATATTTGAAACAGATTTGAATTATTTTAATTTTAAGACCAAATAAAAATTTTAATGTCTAAAAGGAGGAATTAAAAATTTATGTAATGTATAAGAATTCTTATGATAGATGATTGTAATTTTGTGAAAACAAACATTATGCAGAAAGATAGAAACTGAAATGCTAGTATCCAAAAATATATATTTGTGTTTTGAATAATTTAATTTTATTTAAAATTTTTAAATTCAGATAACAACCAGATTTTAATAAATATACATGTATAGTCGAAATATATATTTAAACAAAAAATTTTGTAAATTTATGATTCAACCTAATGTGATATGTTAGATATAACCATAAATTTGTTTTGTTTGTTTTGCAAAAAAAAAATTAAAAGTTTTGGTTTTATATTTCTACGTTATGATAAATTAAGTTTATCAGATTCTATTTAAAACACTTAATTAGCAAATAAACATTAATCTATCACATTTAACTCGGGAGAAAATTCCTCTTAGTTCTTTGATTTCTCAGAAAAAGAGTGTATATCAAATTCATATTCTACTGGAAATGCATTTTAACATATTTGTAATTGTAAGGATAAAATTAAAAAAAATTAAAAATTAATAACAATTACACAATTCCAATTTCATTTTTAGGATCTAATTTTCTTACCTTTTTTATAAATACTATTCAACCTAGGCAAAAATTTCATGTTTCCTATTTCCAGCAATCTTTTTTTATGATACTAATTTTATGGATATGATAACAAATGAAAAATGATTCCACATAATAATTGAAAAATTATCCATTTAATTTTGAATACATTCTTACATTCATTTGTGTGAAAAATGTTTTACAGTAAACAAGAAATGAAGCATAATTGATTGTTAGTATAATCAGTATATAATTATCAGTACAATTGACAATAATATATATTATATACAGATTTTTTTTTTGGAAAATATTTATTTTGATAATAGTTTATATTAGTTTATATGTAGATGTGAGTAATGAAAATGTTCATATTTTAAAAGAGATATTTAAATATACATTGATTAATTTTACTGCTTATCATATAATATAAACAACATCATTGTAAAAATTTGATCTCTACTAACATACATTATACTAACAAATTTACACACTAATACCTGATTTAACGAAATTAATAATCGAAAATTAATTTATTTCAAACAAATTAAGTGTAAAAATATTTTAAAAATGTCATCCCATTTAAAATATTTTAAGATTGCAACGATCTTACTTAGCACATCCTACTTAAATGTTAAATAATTATTCAAATTTACTTAATTAAAAAATTAATATATTATAAATTTGTAAAGTTATTAATTTTGATGCTTTTTTAAAAATATGTAATTCAATGGAAGTTTTAAATGCATATTTATCCTGTCAATGTCAAAGCTGTCAATATATATGACCATTTAGCAGCTCCACTGATTTGAGTGTTATTAAAATGATTCTGAAAGAAATTAACATCTCATATTGACAGCACATTGCTGAAAAGTAATGTTTATTTTTAATTCAAAATTCCATATCAATCAGCCTAAATGTACTAAATATGAGTAAACTTATTAGAAATTATACGGGGTTTATTTACCTGAATTAAGAATATTAAAAGTTTGCTTAAACTTTTTTCTTGTTTTCTTCGTTTTAACAAAATTATATTGCAGCTTTAATGCATTGGAAATATTCAGGTTTATAATACTAAATAATATTTTGAATATCACTAGAGATTCAAACGTGATATAACTTATTTTGTCCTGACTTACAGCAATTTATTCATGCAAATATTTCTCTCTAATCAATATTTGTCCATCTGTCTATAAATATCTATATCTATCTATCTATCTATCTATCTATCTATCTATATATATATATATATATATATATATATATATATATATATATATATATATATATATATATATATATATATATATACATGCATGTTGTCTAATAACGGTATCTTCAGAATATAAATATATACAATATAGAATAGAAATACAAATGTTAAAAGTAATTAATTTTTTTTTAATGTTAGTATTTCCATACACCAAATATATTTATTTCTACCATAATTTAAGATTTTGTACACATTGCTGATTTGCTCATTTAGAGACATAATTCTTCCAATAAGTATTAGTATCTGGTACTATTTTTTATGTTATGATTTTTGTCGCCATTTATCACATCCAAAAACCGATATTTGCTGTCAGCTCAAATATATGCCAAATGAGGTACAACATTTTATGATTCAGCTCTTCTATAAACAGATTGCTGCTTTTCTTTTCATCGATTTCTAAGGGCTTTGCATTCCCCGTGTCATAGAGCTGCGTTTCGCATTTAAAACATAAAGTTTTCTTTCAAACTCTAGAGTGTAACTTTTCATCCCTAACCATTATACTGAAGAATTTCTGTAAGATTCCTCATTTAGTACAAGAATATGTTAGACAGGAAGTTTCTTTCTTTAGTGAGTCGAATGAGAGATTTTGCGTTATAACATACATTTATTTTACATATTTTTGCACAATCTGTTTATATATATATAGCTTTTAATCTATTTATATATATATATATATATATATATATATATATATATATATATATATATATATATATATATATATATATATAACAGTAAGCAATTAATTTTTTTAATTAATAATTTAACCTCATTTTGTTCCAATATATAAAACTTCTTAAAATAATTTACTTAAATTTTATGTTTCCCATAATGTGTGATATGATTAATTGCATTCTTTTACTTATTGAAATATTACATCATGAGTATTTATATATATATATATATAATATATATATATATATACATATATACATACACTGCTGGACATTTGCTAAGGGCGGATAACACTACCATCCATAGCAACCACAAAATGGAAGGAAGCAAAATGTGGAAAATTAGAATAAGTGCGGAATATAGTAAGAAGAAGTATGCATATGCAAATTTTTCTTCCACGTCTGTTCATCACGTGATAGCGTTCATAAGAGATTTAAAGGTTTTGACGTGTGTGGACAGTTGCTTCAAGTCAAAGTTTTGTGGACAGTTGTTTCAGGAAAGATTTAATAGACGAACTTGAAATTTTTGGCATGTCTTCCCGACATCACTTAGATGATTTTATGCGTGGCCGAATTATTGGAAAATTCGAAGAAGGGTGAAAAATAACAGATGTTTCCAGGGTGTTCGACATCGCTCACAGCGTTGTTTCATGGCTGTGGAAGTCATTTAAAACTACTGGAATGAGTAGTAGGTGGTACGGGGGAGGTCGTGTTAGAAGTACGACACCTGCAGAAGACAGATATATCGTCCTATCAGCAAAAAGTAACAGGCGCACCACACCTCAGCAGGTGGCGAATCAGTTTCTTGCTGCTTCAGGAAAGCAGATCTCCCGAAAAACTGTTGCCAGACGTTTGAGGGGAGGAGGACTATACGCCCGCAGATCTTTTGTGTGTGTCCCATTGACCAGACAGCACCGTACTGCCCGTTTGCAATGGTGTCGTGAGCATCACAATTGGAGTGAACAGGACTGGTCATGCATACTATTCTCAGATGAAAGTAGGTTCAGTCTGTCATCGGATTGTAGACAACAACTAATCTGGCGCGAGAGTGGTAATGCTTATCGTCCAGAAAATATCTAGGAAAGGGACTGATATCCGACATGCAGTGTCATGGTGAGGGCCAGCATCATGATCAATAGACGCACACCCCTACATGTGGTTGCGAATAGGACTATGATGGGCCAACGATACATTAATGAAGTTCTACTTCCTCATACTCGTCTTTTTCGTGGTGCTGACGGTGATAAATTTGTATTTAGGGACGACAACGCAACATATCATCGAACCTTTGCTGCTCAGAATTGTCTAGATATGGAAGATATTCAACAAATGGTATGGCCATCATATTCTCCAGATCTAAACCCCATTGAAAATGTGTGTAATGCTTTGGGGAGGCAAGTTGCTGGTCGAAACTATCCTTCGACAAACAAGAACACCCTCATCTGTGCACTCCAAGAGGAATGGGATAAATTGCCTCAACAGCTGCTGGATAATGTTGTGCAAAGTATGATACGACGTGTGGAATTTTGCACCACACTTCACGATGGACATATCCCGTACTGATACTTTTCTTCAAGGTGCCTGCTGACTTTTAGATGCATTTTTCCATTTTTCCGTATGCAGCATCAAATGAACTTTTTTTTCTTTCAGATGTTTCACAGCTTTTGTACTTTCCAGAACAATAAATATTCTTTATTCTAATGTCTGAATAGTGTGGCAACTATACTTTATCCTACTAGGCCTCATTTCTCGCTTAATGTTATTTAACATTGCAATTTGTGACATTAATAGGATAATTTGTGACTAAGGACGGATTGCAATCCGTCTTTAGGAACTTTCCAGCAGTGTATATATTTACTTCAGCTATAATGATATTGTAATAGCCTTATTTTGTTTCGTATTATATTTCTTCTATTTCCAGAAATAACAGCACTTGTATATTAACATGCTAATAAATATGTAATTAAAATTTAAAGAAAATTATATTAAATGAGAATAAACAAACTTATACTCATTTATGAAATCTCAGTGAATAACATGAACCCAATCAGTAAATACACACATTTTAATTTTAAAATAAGAAAATATACGATTTTTTATATATATGTTTAAAATAATGAAGCATGAGATTTTTATTTAAAATTTTTTATATGGTACACCGAAAATTTTTTTTTTTGCTTATGTAACATATTCATGATAAAATATTATGCGAAACTGAATCAGTGAAACTTGTTATAAAATTATACATATTATTTAAATCAGCGGTTCTTAACCTATGGGTCGCGATCTGAAATTGGGTCGCAAAGCATATTTCTTGGGTCGTGCTGAGTCGAACCAAAAAAGTTAGCCATACACCCCAAATAATAAGTAATACCAACACCTCCTAGAAGAGTTATTCCCTAATTCAAGTTATACCCTAATACAATGTTTCGGTTTTACTGCTCTTCGCGAATGGCCTTTCCGGAAGGCCATTCGCCAATTTTCGTGCGGTATCCAGGTTTAACAGATATACAGGAGGACATTTTATTTTGTAAACCAATGTCAACAACAACTAGAGGTGAAGATATTTTTCTTATGGTCGATTCATTTTTTAAAGAAGAAGGATTAAATTGGAATCAGTGTTTCAGTATTTGCACCGACGGTGCAGCTGCCATGACAGCATCTCAAAACGGATTTTCAACAAGAGCAAAACAAATGAATCCACAAATTATATCGATTCATTGTTTGTTACATAGACAAAATCTTGCTTCAAAAAATTATTACCCGAATTATGTATCGTTTTGGATGAAATTGTTGCGTTAGTCAATTTTATCAAATCAAGAGCTCTTAACTGTAGAATTTTCTGCGAACTATGTTTCGAATTTGGTGCAGAATACGAACATTTATTATATTATTCTGAAGTTAGATGGCTATCCCGGGGCAAAGTTGTTCAAAGAGTATTATCATTGCGGACTTAAGTCGAATTTTTTTGAGAGAAAAGAAACACCCATTAGCATCTAAATTCTCCGAGTTGAAATGAATTACTCAAATTGCTTATTTGTCAGATATTTTATTTGAAATAAATAATCTAAATACGTCTATGCAAGGACATAATCATACTATTATTGAGTTAACTGAAAAAATTACATGTTTTAAAAATAAACTCAAATTATGGAGAAATAAGGTTGAAGTAAAGAAACTTGCTTCATTCCCGACTCTTAATTTACTTGCTGAAGACAATAATATTGATATCACAGATTTTGAAATACAGAAAAGTATTATTAATCATTTCGAAAAATTAATAGCAGATTTGATCGATATTTCCCTGCAGACGATGTTTTCAAATATAATTGGGTTCGAATGCCACTTAATTTTGATGTAAGTGATTTGCATGAGGAATTTGTTAATATTAATCAATTTCAAGAACAATTAATAGAAATGCAAAGTGACCAAGTACTTCGATACAATTTCTACGAAAACACTGAATCTTATATGCTTTTTGGTTAAAATTAAAAACCGAAAAGCAAATAATTGTTTAAGAAGCCCTAAAAGTATTATTGCCCTTTTCAATAACATATATGTGTGAGGCTGGTTTTTCAGCTCTGTGTGTAATCAAAAACAATTACCGGAACAAGTTAAATCCAGAAAATAGATATAAGGTGTTCCTTGACAAGCATTCAACCGAGGTTTGAAGATCTTTCAAAATGTATTCAAGCACAAGGTTCTCATTAAAACTGTATGACTTGCATTTAAAATTTAAAAGACTTAACATGTGTATTGATTGCTTCTTTTTTTCTTGATATTCTTTTTTATTTTTAGTAATAAGTTAAAATGTCAATTATTTTCAAAAGTTATAAATATATTTTAATTTGGTCAATAAAAATTATTAAAAACACTTGATTATTAATTAAATTTTCCTTGGATCAAAAAGTACTTTTGTTTATCTTTATTATTAAAAAAATAAAAAAAAATTTGTAAGTTAAAAAAAATCATCATCGTAGGATTGAAGATTTTTTAAAAATACGATCTAAAATAAAGCAATGAAAAAATTTTGACTTTTTTTTTGGGTCGCGACATGAACATATTTCTCAAATTAGGGTCGCGGCTTAAAAAGGTTAAGAACCACTGATTTAAATGAGCTGTTCCTGAATCAAGACGTAGAAAATACATAGAAAATAGAGGATTTATGTTTTGTGTAACATTTAGAAATAAAATCATGCTTACTGCATACAGATTCACTTTCTGTGAGGATAATTTAGTGATTGTTAGAATGATCATAATATAAAAATTATGACATAGAGGCTAGAAGAAAGAAAATAGCATTTCCTATCATTCTTAGAACAGAATATTTAATTAAAAATGAACATTTTAAATGTGAGAAATATATTGTTTTTAGTTTCATTTCATTTTTATAAATATGTAGAAAAAATATTTTGAATAATTTTGACAGGAAAGGAAAAAGCTAAATAGGAGTCACTTCTTTAATTTTAATAAAATTAAATAGTTTGGTTAGTCTATCTGCAACAAACTTTGCCGTCCTATTTAGAAATGAGTGGTTTATATGCGATTATGCTTATAAGATTTGCTGTTTTAGTTTGTGGATAGTTAGCTATTTTCATGGATATTTTATATAAAAATACTTGATGAGTGAGAGTAAAATATTGTGGATTTTCACTTGGATTTCCATACATATTTTTGAAAGATTTTATATTTATTACAATAAAATAATTTTCGGTTTCAAATGCATAACTAACAAAAAACAAAAAATAAAACAATTAGAAAAATATAATACAAAGGATGTTTCTCATTTTTTAGAACTGCATTTTAACTATTTATATATTCATTACCTGATTTCCTTAAAATATGCGTCTTGGGAATATTTAAATATAATTGATTTTGAACACTGACCGGCTAACTTAGAGAGCATGAATTCCTTATCCCTAGGCGTCTGATTTGAGATATATCTATTATCAAAGATTCTTCTTAAAATGAATGAAATATTTGGAAAATGTATATCAAATAAAATCTACCATATTTTTTCCATTTTCTACCAGAATTAATTTTTTACGATTAGTATATGCTTTGCTTTATGATCATTACTTTATGCTTTGAGTCATACAAAGATGCTAAATATTAACAAATATGGTTTTATAACGCAATTGAGAGATACATGGCGGAAATCCCAAATATATATATATATATATATATATATATATATATATATATATATTAACATGGTTTGTATATTTAATCCACTTTATTATAAATATAAAATTACTTTAGAACTGTTATTGATGGCAAAAAAATTTATATATAAATATATATTAATTAATTTTACAGAAGATGTATTTGTATACCTTAAATTTTTTGAAGGATTTAATAGATTGCAATCAATGCTGTGCTCCAGTTTTAAACTCAAATTTCATTATATAGGAGTCTGGAATTTTTTGTTTGCTGTTGAAATAGTCTGTAATTAGATTTTAAGAAAAAATCATTTCAATCAACTTTATTCAAGTACTTGTTTTCCACAGGCGTATAATTAGTGCAAAGTTATAATTTTTTTTAAAGAAATAACTATATTTTCTCGTCAGTACATTCTTCTTGTGCAACCATGTTTTAGCATTCCATGGAGAGTGATTTTAAAAATAAATTGGCTCAAGTGAATATAATCATTGGATAACTATCTTTGTCTCTCCAAGCCTTAAACAAAATACTTGTTTTATATCAGTTTGTTTTAGGACTATGAAACTTTTTATCAGTCAAATCATCAAGTGTGAGATTCGACTTTTATATAGTTCCTTTGTTTAAAGGGGAGTAAGTAATTTTCTACATCAATAAATAATGCTGTGAAATACTTTAAATATATAGTTTCTGATTTTAAGTCTGCCCATGCATTTTTAAATGGAGCGCAATGAATTTTTAAGTTTTATTGAAATCTTTTCTCCATGGCGAAAAAATATTTTTTCAGCAAACATACTTGAAATGAACAGAATGCAAAATTTAGATTTATTCTCGACTCCTTTGGGGAAACTCTAAATATATTCTTATTTATTTTCTAATTTATTTTTTAAATTTATTTCCTTCTAAAATATTTAAAAAAAATATATGTATTTAAATGGAATGAGAACAAATAAATATATTTTAGTAAACGAAAATAAATCATGGTTGTAAAATATTACTTGATTTCATAATATGAGCTTTTTTGACAGATGCATCGAAATTGACAATGAATTCTACATTTTTAAAATATATAGTAAAAATGATTTAATAGACTGGTAGCAGGTAATTTTCACGATGAAAATACTTTTAAAATGTAAGTTTATTCAAATATACTAAATTGCGCGTAGCTACAAATTTATGATACAAATTGTCTTTTAAAATTTGGTAAAATGAACTAAGTCGTATTTTAGTTATTATATACTACTGTAAACCACGCGTGTCTAGTAACTATAATTTTATTCATGTTATGATATAATGATCCTCATTACTTACTTTATGTTGCAATATATCATTTAAAAAATTTCTTTCAGATAGTTGTAAAAATAATAAGAAGAAAGAATGTACAGCTGTTTAATATGAATGCAAGAGTAAAGTCCTTTAGGAAATTTTAACTGGATGCTTACATGTTCTTATCATAAAACAATCAAGATCAAAATTTTTGAATTATTTTCAGGGATGTATATTTGTAATTCCTTGATAAAACTTAGTGTTAAAGAAGGTAAATATTCGAATTTACTCTAATATTAGTTCTTGAAGCATACTTATTGTTAATGCTGTATTGCTTCATAATATTGACTGCAAATGGTGAAAAACGACACCGAGAATCTGCCATGGTTCTAAATAGATATTATTAGCAATTCATGCAGATTTACACCACATATCAAAGAGATAAATCAAAGATGGATAAACAAAAAACGTTTAATAATAATCATATATTAAATGCTTCACTGAATAAAATGTGTTTTTTATCAGTTTTCTAATATTGTTTTTACAATTCTAATTTTTTATAATTTCTAATTTTTTGTTTTTTTAAAGAGTTGTAAACAATTACTACTATAATATACAGGGTGGTTAAAATTAAACGCACGTAATTAGAGGCTCATAGCTCCGGTTCTACTGAATGGAACCGAATGAAATTTAAAATATACGTTATGTAGAACATGCGCTCAAGGTTTTTGCAATAAAAAAAGGTTAAAATTTTCGCCAATAGATGGTGTTGTAATGACGTAAGAAGAAAGATAACATTAAAGATTCAAAGAATAAAGGAAGGTTTATTGAATTGCACACCCGTATGCTCTACGTGCATACCTTGTCGGTCAACAATATGCTGAAAGCGTACGATCGCGTGTTCAACGACCGCACGCAACATATCGGAATGAATTAGTGAGACGTGGTGTACGATAGACGCTTTCAACTCTGCTTCATTAGTTACACTTCCTTGATAGACGCGATCTTTGAGAAAACCCCACAGCCAGAAGTCGCAAGGGCTTAGATCTGGTGACCTTGCTGGCCAGGCAATGGGGAAAGTCCGCGAGATGACGCGTTCATCAGGGAAATGAGCTTGAATCACAGTCTTCGCACGTCGCGCCGTATGAGCAGTTGCTCCATCTTGCATGAAGACTGTGGTGGCCAAACAGCCTTGTTTGCCTTAACGCTGGGACAACATGTTCTTCCATGAGTCTAGCGTAGCGGTCACTGGTGACGGTACACCGAACAAACCCGTTCCCTCTAACTTTCTCGAAGAAGTACGGGCCCAAAATGAAGTTCACCGTGAAGCCACACCATGCGGTGACGTATGGGGAATGTAGCGGCTGTTGTTGCATGGCATAAGAATTGGTGGAACCCCATATGCGGCAGTTTTGCGTGTTCACAGCACCATCTAAATGAAAATGAGTCTCGTCTGTCCATAAGATATGCGACGGCCAGTTGTCATCCACTTGCATCCTCGCCAGAAAAGACAAGGCAAAATCCAGACGTGCAGAGTGGTCGTGAGGTTTCAACTGTTGCACGAAATGCATCTTGTACGGGTAAAGCTTCAAAATTTTGCGTAAAATCATACGCACAGTTGCCCATAGAATATTCAGTGTTCGTGCTATTGAGCGGCCACTTACAGACACATTGGAAGAACTTGCAGCTGCAGCAGCTGTTGCAATTGCAACTTCATCTACAGTTGCCGGCCGTGTTGCACGTCGTCCTCTTCCTGGAGCAATATCTAAGGAATCAGTTTCTTCAAATTTCCGAATCATGTGTTTAACGGCACTGCTGGACATGGGGCATCTTCTTAAGTTTTTCATCCACCGATAAGCACTGAGAGCTGCCGAAGCATTGCTCTCATTCTGATAAAACAGTTTTACGATCAGTGCGCGTTCCTTCTTGTTCAGCGGCATGTTCACTGCGGACGAATGATTGCTTTCAACCATGCATCTCTCTCTTATATACAGAATACAGTCGCTATTCATTTGCATATGGTTTTCGCAGTACAGCGCCATCTATTGGCGAGAATTTTAACCTTTTTATTGCAAAAACCTCGATCGCATGTTCTACATAACCTATATTTTAAATTTCATTCGGATCCGTTCAGTAGAACCGGAGCTATGAGCCTCTGAGTACTGTGTGTTTAATTTTAACCACCCTGTACATTGGTCTTTTAAAGTTAGAGAATAATTCGTTTTTTGCGAATAATTTGCAAAGATATTAATAGAAACACCAAATGTGATGGACATGTGCACAAAACAGGTATGTACTGATTGCAACATAGAAATTTACGTAAGAGAAACGAATAAATGACTTATAAGAACAAAAATAATACTATTTTGTTGGAAAAGTCCATTCCTTATAAAATGAATATCTGTTTTATAATGCTGAATGTCATAGACATATAATAAAAACAGTTTTAAAAAGAGATATATTCCCCTTAGTTTGAATGTATTAGCGGCATTAACTTTTCATGGAATTAATGAAATTGATGAGATTTTAAAAATGGAAAGAGAAGATCAGACACACAGTTAGCTGTTTTCAAGCTCTCGTACAAACTTCGGAAGAGGACTTAAAGTAACAACCGTTCTACCAAGATTGTTCTTAAGATTCAGATCTAGATATCAAGTTGGCTATTCTATTATCTAAAGACTAAGACCCTCAACAATAATATCTCGATGCAAACGCGCATTATAATCCATCAGAATGAAATTATTGTCAATTGCACCGGCATATAGGCAGATATATTGATTAAGAATTTCAACTCGATATCTCGCACCAATAACAGTTCTTCCATGAAACATATACAGTCAGTGTGACTACCGAATAAGATCCCTGCATAAACCATCATTCTCTCATTTCGGTAACTATGTCTTCCCATAATGTTGGATTTATAGTATTTGGTGCTTTGTTTCTCCCAAATTAGCACTTGTCCTGAATCTCTCTCTTCCATGGTAACCAGGACTTTTATGAAAAAAGTGCAGAAGCTCATCACTGTCTGCTCCAGAAAACATATTTTCTTTCCAAGATAAGTGGGTGCTTCTATGCCGTAGGACGAGGAAAACGCATACAACTAATCATCTTACGTAGAGTCTTGCAATGTGAAGATGATTTCGCATCATACTAGGTATATTCTTAAAATGGCAAACAAGGATTGACAATTTCCCGGTGTTACAGAGTGAGTCAGTGACAAGTTATGAGGAACTTAAATTCTTCTTCTCGTTCCAGCCGGAAGTGCTGTAAAACGGTCTTCTCCAAGCTTTCACACTCGGCTTGGAACACGTCTTTTGAACACAGAAGCCTTGGTTTGATTTTGATTCCAGAGAAAGTGGACCACTTTGCGAAGCATTAAGGCACCTTCCAGTATCAGCCAGTTGCATCCCCATTTCCATCTATCCAACAGACCATACTACTTTAACTAATCTTTAAAACGACTTCTCTCAGACATTGCGGTATCCCTACAACTAATGTTAATGAATCTGCTAACAAAAGCTGAAAATCGAAATAGTTATTTACGTAAATACGAAAGCGTCAGATTTAAATATTTTTCTCACTCATATCTACCTATTCTTTTCTATCAATAAAATTGATAATTTTTTCATAAATATGCATTAGTTCATTTTAATTAGTTATATAAACTTTGAATTGTAATATTATTGTCATCTTTTAAGAGTGAACTTTGAAAAACATATTGTTACTTAGCTTTTGAAGGCCAGTTTATTTATACATATGAAGTAAAAGAGATAAACACAATTTGTTTATATTTGTATTTAGTACAGCTTCCATATGAGGGAACCACAGTTTAACAGTCCGGGAGCTGTTTTACGTAAGTGTTTGCATGATAAGAAATGGTATATATTCACCTCGACTTAGAAACAAATTCATTCATTGTTCTTAGAGGTTGTTACACACCTGAATTCGCTGATAAACTTATCCAGAAATCGAAACATTAAAAGTAGAATTATCATTCATGATGTAACAATAATCCAACCCATAAAATTGCCTCAGTGTATGAAACATATTGTTGTCTATAATATTGGAGGGTGGAAGTCAGTGTTGAGTCTATTATAAAGTGAGATTAAATATATTGTCCATACTACTAGAAATATTTTGAGAACTCCGCTAAATTTTACTGTAAGTGAAATTGATTCTGATCTTAATTCAAACGCCAAATTCCGACTTGGTTATCTGATTTATAGCTCTTGGACTTGGATTTATCAATCAAGAGAATCTGTTTCCATTAATCTAAGTTCAATTTCGATGTAACTCGCATCACCTCAGCTGATTAATTTGAATGTACTTTATCAATAAAAGCTTACCGGAAGCAGCACAACCATGAAAAGCATACAAATGTTCTTACTTGGGGATAACATTTATGAAAAAAACATTCCTAGATACTTGTTGAATCTCCAGGTGTGTGTGCTTCAGTCATTTGGTTCGGCATTTCCAAATTTCCTGAAGCAGCATTTGTCGGTCTGTCTTTTAATTTTATTGTTCTGGGTGGTCGAAACGCGTACGAAAAGTGTACTTAAATGTAATAAAGTAGATAAAAACTTCAAATATCCTCATTTGCCAGGTTGTCCAAGTATTTATTGTAAAACAACGTAATTTTTAAACATCTTAAATAATTTTACACATGTTTCCTACTTTTAAAAGTATCTTCTTGCAATGCCCAATTTAATATTAAAAACATTTATGAAAATCTCACAACATTTAAAATATATCAGTTCATTGAAGAATCATTAGTTTTTACGTAATGCTCTTATGGAATAAAAAGCATAAAATCTTATTTTCTTACAATGATTGAACTTTGCTAATAGTTTTTAATTAACCTGATAGTTATACTTACACTTTAAATCTATTTTAGTTTGTAATTTACAGTAAAATAAAAATATTACATCCAGAGATGTTTCTATAAAAAATATATATTTTCTTCCCAATAGAGTTCTCATTTAGAATTTTGGTACTTGCAAATGTTTTATATATCACTCGTAAAAATACAAATAAATCATGATAAAGCAGTAAATAGTACTAGTTTATTTTAAAAAGAAATAAATTTTAATAATTCTAAGTATGTATATTAATATTAAGTTAAACTTTCTGACTTATTTTGAAATATTTCATACTTTACATATTTAAAACAATGTTACAAATTCTTATATGCTAAGCCCTCTAAAAATTTATTATTCAAATGTTTTTACAAAGTACTCAGAAACATCTGTTAAACATAAATTCTGTCTTCTTTTTTCCATTTTCTCTCACTTTTTAGCATACTGACATAGCACATACCAAAGATTCCTAGGAATAGAAATACAAAACATATTCCCAATTCTACACTTAATACAGAAAGAATTTTTACATTGGAAACTGTATTCATCTCTTTGCACGTGACAAGGGTATAATTTGTTTCCCTTAACGTGCCTGAATATGAAATGTTTCTAATAAAAATAGAAAAGAATTATTCATTGAATACCCACGAAAATAAATTTCATATGGTTAATCCAGAAAATACTGTTTTATATGAAACAATATATTGATGATTGTAATTTGGCTAAAAACGTTTCAAAGCACAATTTATAGGTTTATATTCTTAAGAAACATTATTGCCTAAAATGAGGAAATTTTTTAGATACTGTGTTTTACTCTGTATATGAATTTAGTCAATATAAGTAGGTATATATTTTTTAAATATTTTGGTAACTTTATTTTGGAAAAATAGATTTAACAAATATGAACTAAAAATAATATGTATTAAAATTTACTTGGCTGTAAATGGCATAATAGTTTAATATATTATTTTCTATTAATTGATGACTTTTAACTACGTGTATATTTATTTATTGTATTATTGAAAAGAAAAATTCTTTTGGATTTTATACAAGTATTGACATTTTTCATACATTAAACTGCTCATTTAAAGGGAATTCTGTGCCAGGGCTTTCCAACCTTTTTAGCTGGCGGACTCCTTTTTCAGGCAAAAATCCGCGGCGGACCCCTGTCAGTCAAGTGCACAATAAATAGTAAATCTCAGCTCGAAACCTATCGGAATTGAAAACTCTATAAATCAAGTGCCATTATTTTCAATAACCCTAGGACCAATCAAGAGCCTTTGAATTAATAATGAATGGAAACGACTTTAAACTAATTACGTTTCCATTAGTCTGAATTCCCATATTATACTCAGATACTTGCTATTCGATTTACTCACACTGTTCAACAGACTAAGCTGGCCATACTTCTAATTGAATGGAGAGAAATATATTGCAAAGAAAAGCAACATTCGTTGGATAACATTTTAATTTTCAGAATGAAAATATCAATACAAGCAGAATTCAATTAATTATTAATTTATTGAAAATACAAACTAATTATTAATTTATAGAAAATACAAACAAACTAATTATTAATTTATAGAAAATACAAACAAATATCTAAAAAAATTACAGTTCAGGAACATTTCCTACTCATCGTAGAAATAGAATGCGTTCTTCTTTACTAGAAATGAGTCATGTAGGAATAACAATTAATGTGAAGGTTGAGGTTGCTTCTGATTACACAATTTTGAAAAGTCAGGCTCAATACTTGACAATTTGAGACGGATGTTAGGTTCAGCATTTAGACAGCTTTGGTACTTAGTTTTGGTGGCGGCATAGATCGAGAATCCGGATTCGCACATGTATGTTGTGGCAAATGGAAGTAGAACACGTTTTGCTTTTTCAACAAGGGGGTAAAAATTTTTATTTTCCAAACGCAGCCAAAAGTGTGAGAAACCATTACTATCGAAAGTAGATTTCAAGGTTGAGTTTGTGGAAATTTCTATCAACAACTCATATTCATTCGACGATAGAATATTCGGCTTTTTGGATACAACGAATGGATTCCTGCAGCTTTTCATCTTGAGCTGTTGCGATATAATGCTCCAACGATAACGTCAAGCTTCAGAGGTGTTCGAGAATTTCTTGAAACAAATTGTTCCAAAGCTGCAATGTCTTGTCTTTCAAAGAATTGTTGAGAAAAGGGAAACACTCGAACTTCCCCTCCTCCATACTCTCTGCCCCAAAATTGATTTTCCTCTTGAAAGCACGAACTTTGTCGTTTGCAGTGACTGCTGTCATACTTTTCCCTTACAGTGAAGTGTTCATTTCATTTAATTTGGAGAAAATATGTGCCAAGTAAGCAAGTATACATTGCCAGTTTTCATCGTTAATAATCTCTGTTATTTGGTATTTTGGTAGTCTAAAAGTAAAGTCTAAAAGTTGGACTTCTAAACGTAATTCATATAAACGAGATAGTGCATTCTCACGTGAGAGCCACTCTACTTTTGTGTGGAGAAGCAGAGAATGATGAAGGCTTCCCATATCTTCACACAGTATTTTGAAAAGTCTTAACTTCAACGGCTGTGATTTTATGTAATTGATAATTCGGATAGATTCATCTAAAACTTTCTTGAAATATGCAGACATTTTTTCGTAGCTAAAGCATGTCTGTGGAGAACACAATGACTACTTCTGCAATCCTTCGAGATCCCTTTTATTTTTGTTACCGCCCCGACCATTGAACCCGTCATAGCTTTTCCATCATCATTGCACACATCGATGCAATTAGACCATGGAATTTCGTTGGTTCTTAAAAACTCATTCAACAAACGGAATATTTCAGTACCTGTTGTATGGGCAGTTAGTGGCTTGTTCAATAAGATGTCCTCTTCGAAACATCCCGAGAATGCATAACGAACAAAAGCCAATAAAGTCACTAATCCCGAAACATCAGTAGATTCATCTATTTGGAGATAAAATGAATTGTGTTGGATGCGAGAAATCAGAGATGCTTTCACATCATTTGACATGTCAACTATCCGTCTCATGACAATATTGTTTGATAGTGGCATTAAAGATATAAGTTTTACTGCCTTTTCGTCTAACATACAAGAAACAATATGGTTTTATGAAGGTTTCCGCAATGGTATGAGCTTTGCCTATCTTTACCACCCGATAACTTACCAAGAAAGAAGCTTTTAGTGAGTTTTTATTAATTGTTTTTGCCCGAGTTTTCATGCAGTGTTGAGAAGCAGCTAATTCAGTGCTCTTCCTCTTGAAAAAATTAATCTCGATAGTATGGAGGTCCGGGTGAGTACCTTTAACATGACGACGCAATTTAACTGGAACCATCGAATTTATTCGGAAGGACTCGCTTGCAAATTACACACTGAGCTTTACCCTCCTGTGTCTCGATAAAGCCCATTTTTATATAACTTTCGTTGTACTTACGCTATTTAGTTATTCCACTTTCGCAGGGTACTGCAGCTAATCAAGAGCTTGAAGAGTTTTTTCATAATAAATCCGGCTGTGGCGCTTCATGTAACTGCTCTTCATTTGGCCGTCCTCATTCATCATTAATTTCAACCGGGAGCTTTCCTTGCTGTGAAGGCGATGCAGAAACTGCTAGCTTCTTCAATAATCCCGACTTCAGCCACCGACCCATGGTGGAAGCAATAAACTGTGCAAAAAGTAAATGGTACTGTCACGAAGGAAGTTCAACATTGAATGATATCTCGAGACAAACGAAAAAAAGCGACGTAAAAGCTTTCTACGCATTGCACGCGACCCCCGGAGTTCATAGAAAGTCAAGCAGGAAGGATACATCCACTGTAATTAAACTATCTGCGGGTCAACATTCATGAACATATATATGAACACACACACACACACATATATATATATAATCATATATATAATCATATATATATATATATATATATATATATATATATATATATATATATATATATAATCATTACAATTTAAGGGAACATCAAAGTAAATTATTAGGTCTAATTCCATCATCATTTTTCTAAAATTCTGAAATGTATTTTATTGTTGTTATCATCAATTCCCAGAAAATGTTATATCGTAAGACGATGTAAAATGATTCTGGAGAAACTATACTAGTTTCAAAAACACTTTACTTTGACAGATACAACGTTCGCAAAAGAAACAAACTTACAGAATCGAAAATTGCATTGTTTCCACATTCTGTTTTAATATCAAATATTCCGATCACTTTTTATGATTTTAAAAGTTACTAAGATGCTCTAAGCTTCATATATCAGAAATAAATTCATGTAATTTTAAGCAATATTTTTAATAAAAAACAAGGTGAAGTGTTGTTGTTTTTTCATGGTGTCATAATTATCCGTGGTGATCTGATTCTGGTTTTGTTCACGTTCAAATTAATTAGTTTATTAGCACAATTCCATTAAATTTTCAGTACTTTACATTAAAAAAGTCCCTTTGTTTACTTAAAGTCACCGGTTTTTCATTTCATATATAAATGAACTTCCGAACCTTCAAATTTAATGACAAAACCATTATCTACTAATAAGTACTTGGTACCAAAGTACCAAAGTCACGCCTTCTGTGCTTTAATATCACATTGAAAACAGCATTGGTATTAATCGCACTTGTAAGATACCATGAAATTTTCAGTCTTGCTTCTGGGAAAGGGCTTTTGTAATACTTAAGAGTTATCTATATGCTTAAACCTTTCAAAATCGGGAGTAGCTTATGTGATGAAGAATTTGAAAGTAAGAGATGATTTTTGGAATGGGCTTTTCAAATGACTGACCCACCAAATTAAGACCGACAAGTAGTGTTCAAATGAATTCAGATAAACCTTACCAAATTAATACATATAGAAGGAAAGGAAACTCTATTAAATCTCTCAAAACGTTTGATTATTTTAGGGGTACGAAAAGAATACATATGATATCTCTAAAGCAGGGGTTCCCCAACTTATTCAAATCGTGGCACCCTTAAAAGAATTAAATTTTTTCAAGGCATCCTCGTCATATAATATTTACCGGTAGTATATTATGATGTAGTATATATTAAATGTAATAAATATATTTCCTATATATGTATACGACATTGAAGAAGAATTAGAGAAATGACAAGGACATAGATATAATTAATGTATTTAAAAATCATTCATGTACTTTAATTATAATAACTGGAAAACACTTTACTATTAATTAAATTTTATTAGTCCAATGAAATTTAATTAATGGTAAAATGACTTTACTAGTGCTTTTATTACATGTGTGTTTTGTTTTAGAGTGATTGCTGTTTCCTGAACAGTTTTTCAAATCACAGCTTGATACAGCTACCCTCATTTCTGTTTCAACATGAATTTTCGAATGATATTGTCTTTTTATAATATCAGCCGCAGAGAATACAGTTTCATAGAGCTATGAAGTTGCAAAGGGAATAAGAATTCTCATTTCTTTTACAGCAAGAATGTGTGTGAAGTTTTCATTTTTTATGGATATCCAAACTCATCCAACTCCAAACAAGCTAATTTCTATTTCAGGCTTTTGTTACATGGTAACTCAGATTCTTTTTTCTTTTTAAGTGAATTCTTTTATAGTTTTAAAAAGGAATGGATCTGTCATTCACACAAATCTCTTGGTTTAGTCTACTGGAAAGTACTTCGAGAACCAGTCAGCATGTTTTGATAAATGCCCAATAAAATATGCCAGCATACTATGTAAAAACTTCTCTCCACACTATACACTATGTACTGCTGCAATACATAAAAGCAATCTTTGCTTTCATTATCAATATTTTTCCTTTTTTACATTTGTAGATTTTTCTGAATGTTGAAATTCTCTGTTCAAGTTTAAATAAATGATTATTACGGCCATGAAGCGAAACACTCAAAGCATTATTAAGTCTTTCGAATATATCGCACAAATATTGGAGTTTAAGCATGACGTCGGAATCAGCAAAATTGTTCGCATTCCCATGATTATTTTCTTTCAGAATTTTAAATGTCTTACCGAAATTTAAAAGTTTGAGACAGTATTTTGCCCGTACCGGTATTCGAACCCAGGACCTCCTTATCCTCAGTCAGGCACGCTGACCACTAGACAAGTTGATTGGCAGTAATAAACTATGAAAAAAGCAAATGGTGCACTCACTGAAACTCGACATTGAATGATGTCTCGAGACAAACGAGAAAAAGCGGGCGACCATCCGCCACGCATAAAGCGAAGAGAGAATACGATTCAGTGAGCACTCTATTGGTCGGATGAACACACGCCTTTTTCGAAGATCATGGGTAAAAGGCTTCTACGCGTTACATCGTTCAAGGTCGTGTGCACGCCGGCTTACGGCCCACGCGCACGCGACCTCTGGATTTTACAGAAAGTCGAGCAGGGAGGCCACATCCATAAACGCGGTTCAAAAGTGGCCCGGATCCCCTAGAAAACGCAGGCGTACTCCTAAGGTGTCCGCGGACCACACATTGGGAAGCTCTGTTCTATGCAATATATACACAACTGAAAAATTAAAAATATATCAAGGCCTATTACAAAATTAAATTGAGAAAAGTATATGAAATTGCATTTTTAAACATGGATCTAATACTGATGATGTATATAATTGAAGGATTTTTAAATTAAATGATTTATACGAACAAAGATTTTAAAGTAAGATTTCAGAATGTAAATTAATGATTAATTGAACTAACATTTGTTTTTACTTCACATAATTGTATTGTTTTAGAGAATGAAAATTTTGAAATTTACAAGAAATCAAAAATTAAATATACTACTTCAAATAGAAATGTATATTAATTTTTATTTGTGCTGAATTTACAATGATAACAAGTTTTAAAGCTAAAATTTAAAACTTGATTAAATGGTAGATTTTGAATTTTCAATGTTCTAAATATACATATGTCAGTATACACATTAAAAAAGTAACTATTGAGATTAAGTTATACAATATCTTTTTGAAAAGATGTTTCTTGAACTCATGTTTTCAATGTTGACTTTATGCAACACCTAAAACAAAATGCTCACAAGATAATCTGTATATTTAAGATAATTATCATCAAGCGATAAGAAGACTTAACAAGATCAAAGATTACCCATCATAAAACTCACTAAATTACTGCTCTCGATTTAAAAAGATGATCGATTTTTGCATGAAATAAGCATAATTTTTAATTCGTGTATGTTTATTTTAAGTGCTAAAATACAAAAAATATTTGGAAATTTTTAAAATATATTATTGTACGAAACTGTTATTAAAATACGTACAACGTTCTTGAATGGTGCAAAATTATGTTTGATTTTGTTACAAATAGATATATTATTTTGCAAATATACATTAAATTATATGTCTTTAAATAATTTTATTATATATTACTCATTACCAAATATATTTTCACGATAAATTATTAATGTTTTGCTTGAAACAAAATGCTAGTTTTTATTTTAGTAGTTAGAGTATGAACACTATTTTACATTAATCTTTTCAAATTTACAGAAGTGATTGATATAATAAGTAAAAAAACAAGGGAATATCGAAAATTAATGATCTTTAATATTTATAATAAAGTTCATATTTTTTTGTTTTATGAATGTAGCTTATGCTTATGAATTTCTGTTTCATGTATTTTCAATACTTTTCACTTACACAGAGCTTAAAATTTGCATGTTTTTTTAGTTTTAATAGCTCAATATACACAGAAATTCCTTTATCATTTCTATTAAAATTGTGTGATTTTGAAGGAAAAAATTAAATGAATTCTCTAAAAAATATGAACACCTTTCTCTAAACAAACATCCACAATCTTTCTTACCACATTTTGTTAACCATTTGCTGTAATTTCACTAAATCAAGAGAAAATGCGTGTGGAATTTTATATCATTCAAAATTAATAGTGAGACAATTTAGTTGATGGAGATGAATTTCATATATAAACTAGTGTGAAGTAAATTTATAAGTTTACTGCATCATAATTATAAAATAATGGAGTTATTTTAAGTGATTATAAATGATATTTTACCTCCGAAATATTAACTGAATGTCAACTAAATAAATGGCTCAGATGTACTTAGTGTTTTCAATGAATTAAACTATTTGTTGCGGGGTATGTACTTAATAAGTTATTTATTCGTTTAAATGTTTCAGGAAACATAATTATTACTTTGTTGAGAGAGATATAAATACAAATTTCTTGCAAGCCAATTTCATTATTGAGTTCATATATCATCATATTCATTCTTGATATTATTATGCATTTGGAGAATTTAGTTTATTATTTATTCTCTAAATGCATGATAATATCAAGAATGAATATGACGCTATTTTGTACAAAATAATGAATTTTTGTTTCAAAAATTCCTAAATAAAATTATAATGTTTTAAAAATTAGTTTTTAAATATGAATAAATATTTGAAAAATATGAAGATGGTGGAGTTATTTTAAAAATCAAAATCATGTTAAATAATTAGAGTTTTCTGCTTAAAACTATGTAAGCAAATTAGTTCAATCAAATAAATCTTATAGTAACTACTTATGTGATAATAAAGAAACAAATTAAAAATATGTTATATAGGTAATAATTTGTTTTTCTATTATTCTTTTTCTAAAATTTCCCTAATGTACGATTGAATGTAGATTTTTGAAATATATTTAATGAAAGAAATGCTTACCTTTTAAAGTGCATATTTGCAAATAAATCTTTCTTTAATCTACAAAGATATTCTTTGTTGCTAAATTAATTGACAAAATGAAGAATGTTTTCCTTATTTGGAAAATATTTATGTAGCTGTATTCCTTATAAGAACTGCATATTAGTATTTAAATTATATAAAATATTAAAATCATAAATATTTTTTAAAACATATGAAACTTAATAATTATATGCAATGGTTTTGTGTAACTTAAAGAATTTCTGTTATTTATTTCGTTAAGTTTTACATATCAAATAACTCCTTAGAAAATAAGATCCATTGATGTTTATTTTTGTCACTATCCCTCATAATTATTCTTTTCAAATTTTAACTTCAGCTTCTTTATAAAATAGGAAAATCTCATGAATCAGTCATAAGAATATGAACTTTAAGAATTTATATTTGAAACCATTATCTTGAATAAATAACATCATTAAAATTGTCCACTGTTGCAATTTTAAAAATTACTGTTTATGAACAATTGTGATAAATTGTAAATACACTTAAATAAAATTTACTGCAAGTGTAATTACTAAATTTCTTGACCTCTCTTTAAACTAGAAAATGTTTTTAATTAAAAAAGGAAAATGTAATAACAAAGTTACTGCTAATGTATCAAAGGATATTCCCGCATTATCAGAATCACATTAACAAATTATCACATAGCTAATTGTCTGAAACTTATGCTTATCTTTTATAATAAACTTTAATTTTCAATTTATTAAATTATTTTTAGAAACTATTTTATATTATCAAGATTTTCCTTGAAATCACACTCTCATTCATGGATTCCTTAAAGTAAATTTACATCATATTTGATCATTTTTAATTGTTTTGACAAAATTTCCAGTTATATGTAAGGTTTTTTCAACCATACTGAAAAGTTTAAAATCCTGTATTGGTGATGCAGCGCATCATGTGTAATATAATATCATACTATATAAGCCTATATAAAAACATCAAAGGAAGTAAACAAGAAAACTCTTGAAGTTTTCACGTTGCCATTGAGTGAAGTGAGAAGATATATGCAAATTAAGGTATGACGTGACTGAAAGAGTGGTCAGTAAGGAGTTATTATATCATTGGTCTTATAAAAGATGGTAAAACATGCACAATCATTAATTGTAACTCGTACAATAGCGAAGTAAAATGGAGGAGTTCAAGGAAATCATTCGGTGTTGTTTCCTTAACGATTTCAAAGTGGGCTTATTGGCAGCTGCATCAAGAAGCCGAATGTGTAAAGCGTTTGGAGTTAGTGCTGTGAATGAACGTTGTCGTAGTGTAATACGACAACACCAAACCCTGAGAAAATAGGTGTGTGTATTTTTATTGCACTTTAAATTTAAGAGTTTCCTCTTTTCCTTTCAAACTAAGCTGTAATAATATAAAGGAAAGGATGTAATAAAAATTGGCACAAGGAGACAAGTGCAACCAAAGAATAAATTTTTCCTTTCGGAAGGGATGAGTGATCTGGAGGAAATTGCAAGCAAAGTATATTGTTTTATGATATGTATTGTTGGTAAATCTGACCAGTCGGGAATGAGGGGGAGAGATTTCTGACCTATCCCATAGAAGTATAGGAAGAACTACAGAACTTTGGAAAACCAATGGTGTAAAGAGGAGGAGCTAAGACGAGAATTATGAACAGTTAAAAACTGCCTTCAAACAGAGAGAAAACACACAAAAGCCCCTTGAGAAGCCCGACATAGAAAAGCAGTCCACAATTGAGGACTGGGTCCTCATTGAGCATAATAAGAAGCTAAAAAGATGTTAGTTGCAAACGGAGTATAACTGCCCGGTCCAGTAGGAGCCCTGCCTCAACTTTCTTGAATGGAGATGCAAATGTCCGACAAATAGATGCATGGAAGAGAAGGTAAAGTCTGAGGAGAGATAGCAGAGAAAAGAGGGAAGCTCATAATCAATGAAAAAGCCAAGCGAGATCCTGAGCCGGTAATGCCATAGATGTTAGAGAACACCACACTGCTACTTCTAAAAGGGATGAGTCTGATATCTTGTTGCTCGTCCATCTGGTCACACTCAATGATATTAATGTGTAATTGTCATAAAACAAATAATAATGTTAGAATCCCAATTATTTAATCAAGAATGTTTTGATTGTAAATGTAAATTTCTCTTGTAATTAAGCTATGAAAATAAATTATAAAGTTTTATTGTATCTTTGTTTTGAATTTATCTCTGTCATTCAATTATTTAAAAAACGAATCTGGGTTTTCTCGGAATTTTTCTAAAAATTCCAAATACCACTACGACATATTTTTTGAAAGGAAAAGAGGAAACTCTTAAATTTAAAGTTCGATAAAAATACACTCACCTATTTCCTCATGATTTGGTTATGTCGTATTGCACTACGACAAACGTATGGCAAGGTATTGGTTTCATAAATTCCCTTCGGAAGATTAGTTCCTCTTTGATGAAGCTGGTGTCTGGTGAACGAATCGTCAAATGGTTCCCAATGAGCTGCTACCAACGGGTCAAATGGTCACTGCGGATCTGTACTCGTAGCAGTTAGAGTGTGGGAAACAAGTATTGATACATATAGAGTCAACACTGATTAATAACAAGAATGTTCTGATCTTGGCCAATAACACGAGTCCCCACATTGCATTGGTGGCCAGGAATACCATATAACGATTTGGTTTAGAGACTTTATGCCATCATCCTTATTCACCCCTGGCAACTTCAGATTACAATCACTTCCTTTCTCTGAGCAATAATTTTCGGAGAAAATCCGTTACAAATAAAGCAGGCTTGTGCTAAGTACTCACAGATTGGTGACCAAAACTTCGAGTTTTATCGCAAGATTATTGCACAACTGAAAACTCTTTAGCAATAGGTGCTGTATTCTAATGGTGATTACTTTGAGTGCCCACAATATGCTACAATTTCAGTAAGTCATGTTCTTACGAGTCATTAAAAAAAGCAAGAAATTTCTTGTTTACCTAGTATTAAATAAACAAGAAATTCAAGTATTTCTACCATATTTACGAATCATTTATTAAAAGGGCTCAACCTTAATCCATAAATAATTACTGAATTAGATCATTAATAGTTCTTTGAAAATAATTTTGAAACCAATTTTGTAGCTCATAAAACACTGATCTACCATGCTTTTGAACTTTAATGAGGATTTAAAGTGAATTTTATATTAATTTAGTTTAATAAAATTCTTAACTAGGTGATTTTCCTCAAAAATACTATTTGACAAAAACAATTCATTCAAATTTATTTACTTTTTTTTCAAACTTCTTGTATCATGACAAAAACTTGACATATCAGTAATACATTTTATCGTTAATCCATGAATAAGATAATTCAATATATAATTTTATTAGTAGTTTTTAATTTTGACACTTTCTCTATGTCGAATACTAATTTAATTTTAATTTTTAATATTTGTTTCATTTTTACCTTGATTCACTGATCAAAGTGATTATTAATATCACTAAGCAGCTGCATTGTTTTCAAATATTGTATCTTAACGTACTTCATTCTGTTTTGATGAAAACAGTTCTGTAATTATATATAAGTTGAGTATTGTTTGGCATTTCTAATGTTTTTAAGAATAAAATATTTTAATTTACTAAGTTATTTTTTACATAGGTAAACACATGTTGTGAATTTAGATCTCAGTTAGCTCTCAGTTTTAAAAGAATGTGTAATGTACTCTTAATTTTTAGTGCAAATGTAGGAAAATCTTAAAACTATAACTAAACAACCTAATAACAATCCTCAATTAGAAACAAATTATTACATATTTCTTAGCTTTCGGAATTATTGGAGTTGAAAAAGGTAATTGTTTGAAATGAGCAGAAGGAAATTAATTGGAACTTCGAATGAAACAATCGCATCTGATTTATTTAACCCAAGATGAAGATCATTATTTATAAGATATTGAAATTTCCAATACAAAAAAATCCGAGACTGCAAATTGTCATAAACTTTTCCATTTCAATCTTGAATTAAATTATGTTTGATGAAAAAATGCAATTATCAATATTTTAAATGATCGCATACATTAGTGGCATAATTAGTTTTGTATTTCACTCAAATATGAAACATTTGACATCTCACAAAAATTAAAAATATTTATTAATTAAAACCAAATTTGTTTTTGTTTGTTGTGATGAAACTATATAAATATTTTTCATTTACAAAACTGGTTATATCATTTTAGAATAAAATAAATAATTTTTCAAATGTATTCGATAGGAAAAGATTATGCATAGAAAACTTCAGTTGTTGCATAAAATGTTTACGCGAGAAATAACTACACAATGATAAATGATCTCAAAATATATCGAATAAAAATTATGATTCCATAATGGAAAATGATTTTGATTAAACATTTACTTAACTTTCAGTATATTATTATAAAAAATTTTGAGTTTAAAAAGAATGAAATACAATAAGTTTAATCTTGAAATATAAGTTGTTTAATATTTACATTCAATACTGTAAACTATAATATACCTTGTAATAATCTTCAATGTTCCAGAAAAATTGGAAAAAAATATAATTCAGATTAAATATGATTTGACCCTGAAGAAAATATGTAGTTCATAATTGTATTCAAAATTCTAGTAGATTAAAATTAGGATTTTATTTGCAATATATAATAGCTGACATTTGAATTTTCTCTTCACTATTATGTATTAAGTAAACAAAAAGGGGAAATATATTATATAAAAAACAAATTATTTCAAAGATTTTAATTATAAATAGGATATTTTATCCATTAGGCTAATGAATAAGAAAGAGATTGCAAAATTTGAAATTATAAAAAAATATAATAAGGAAAAATTCTGAACACATTTTTGATATTTAACTTGTCATTTTTGGCATGAAAATTTTATGGATTACTGTGTAAAACATTTACCATTTTGCCAAGTCTATTTAATAAATGGAGGAATTAATAAAAAATGTGTATTATATAAGATTATGTAAAATCCCTTAAATATTTAAATATTTCAAAAGTTTTTCAATAACTAATTTTTATATATATATATATATATATATATATATATATATATATATATATATATATATATATATATATATATATATATATATATATATATATATATATATATATACATACATACAAATGAGTTTATAATTTATGGTTTTATAAAGATAATTTATGAAGAATTAAATTTTTGTAATGCTCTTAATTAATAGATTTATCTACTAATTATTATAATTTACATTGAGGTTATGTGAAATGTAAATTTGAAAATGCGTAGAAACGCACTAATGACTGCAACATTCATATTCTAATCTTGAATTTACTATTGAAATCTTTAGGCAAGTGAATCAATCTCGTGACATGCTCCCAAGTCGCAGGAAAGGAGTCTTTTGTGTGAAACAGCATTGTTGCTGAAGGAATAGATTACAAATGAGGCTCTCATTTGGACAGTAACTGTCAATTAGTCAGGTTCATTTTGACAGCAAGTTGAAATGAATGTACTTGAGATATCGTTATTCAGTTTATGTTACCTTTCGTAAATATATATTTAAATAATACCAAGACATCGCCTAAGATTTTATGAAACTGAGTATTTAAGCGAAATAAGAATAGAGCGAAATAAGACATGTATAATGCAATAAATGCTTTGCATTATAAATATCTTAAATTGTATTAAGAAGTTTTTTCAGTGGTAAAACAAAATGCATTTAATGACATCAAAACTGACACTTTATACACATTTACTGTTTATAGGTTACTTCATATCTCATAAATATTTTTATGTGTTCATTTTTTAATAGTCATGAAATATTTATTAAAATTTTAAGCATTACCGGTAATTTTTAAGATAAATATCTATTTAAAATGCTTAGATTATCAACTACAAAAAAATTAAGTAATTGAAAAACAATTTTTTCGTACAATTACTTATATTAATATTTTATATTATGTAATATTGAGTAGTGTGAATGATAATCGATTCATCTTAGAACTTTTGTGTCCAATAATGTGTGCATTTTTTACGATTTTGTAGATCAAATTGTATTGTATGCTTCACAAAATTAAGCAAGTCATAATCATTTCATCTTGAACATTGAATGCAACTCAAAATTTGTTTAAATACATTAACAATTGTGATTATTTGTAGAAAATATTTATGCTTATTTATATTTCGAAAATATTTTTGGTATAAAGAATATGTTATTGACAATAATCTCATGATATAATTCATTTGATTCCAAAAAGTTTATAAAAAGAATTTAAAATTTTCTTTGTTATTTGACAGGAAATATTATATTGTTTTTGATATGAATGCTTAAAGTGATGAATAAACCTCTTAAAATATTCCTAGATTGGAGTTTGCCATAGAAATTTATTTTTACCTATTAGAAATAGTTTAGATATTTCTATTTAAAAGTAATTATTTACAGAATTCCTTCAGGTGTAAATAATTAATTTATTTCTAATTAAAATACTAAAAATATACCAAGTGATGCAAGGAAAAAAGAACAAATTCTTAGGACTTTATTTAATATTAGCACTTTTGAACACATTTAATATTTTGAAAATTCAATATGACACAAAATTTAATTCATTAACTAATATTTCTTTTGATGAAATTTGCATCTAAAACGATGATGTAATATTTTATGAATTCAAATTATATATATATATATATATATATATATATATATATATATATATATATATATATATATATATATATATATATATATATATATATATATATATATATATATATATATATATATATATATATATATAGCAGCATTTTTGTTTTAATTATTTCCAGGTTGCGTTCCTTAATGTCAAGTGTCCATGGGTAGCCCTATATTACATTAGTCAAATATAGAAATTTTTTAAGATTTAACTATAAAGATATATTTTAATTTCATCAATGTACTTGAAGATGAAGCTACACTGGTGTGCAAAACTTAAGTAATAATGTAAATTTCACATAGATAACAATAAAATTAATAAATAGGGGATCTTGTAATCAGTACAATGAATCCCTATTCAGTAAGTAGGTCCTTTTATGCAAACGTCAGAAACAAAACTTTCACCTGTATAACAAAACGCAAGATGCGTACGATTGGTGTCTACAGCTCTTGATTTAAATAAGGGACGCAAGTAAAAAATTTTGCTACACAAGGCAAATAATTTCACTGCAAAGCTAGAAGAAATCACATGGACCATATCTTACGTGGAAGATTGATCGCAAAAGTAGAGAATGTGTTGTGAAAAATTACAGCTGAAATGTTCGGAATTGTTTAAAATGTTTTCAAGGTGCGTGTAAAGCCTTCTGAACCACAGTTGTTATAATGAATGTCGATTGCCGGCGCAGTAAACCACTTGTAGATGATAAAATATTGATCATCCTCAGGTAAAAGAAACTGAAATCAATCAGCAAGGGCCATTGTTCTGCAAATTGGTATAGTAAAGAGGCGACAAGGTTTACTGTGAGCAGATGTCTTTACAAAGGTGCTCTAATCACCCATTAACAAGAAAGCTGTACCCTTTAAAAATTGGTCATTTACACTACCATTTAGACTGAGACAAAAAGTACAATAAGCAGATTTCTCATCCATTTATATTTAACGACACGAGATTTTAAATATAGGAGATTTGGCGAGAATTTGGGACATGTTTATATCGCAGTACCAACATGAAAAGAGAATTTTACGGTGGTTTCGAAATTATCGCTTCATAAAGCATTATAATGAATGGGTCAAGTTTTCAATGGTATTCTGTAAATAAATATTGTTATTGTAAGACTCATACAGATCCTCCCTATTCTACCCCAAGTGAGTCTGTTAAAAAGTGACATTGAACCAAACTACTTTTCCAGGAATCATAATCCAAGACCACATAGGACCTCTGTTGTTCAACACATTGAGGAACAGAATGTGAAAGAGAAAATACTATTCTTGTAGATGCTGAAAGTATCGGTAAATACAGATTTTTTGAAACATGCGCAGACTCATACGAAAAGAGAAAATATCCTTTTCATGAATTAACCAGCGTAATCCCATGATTTGGACTCTATAGAAATGTGGTATGCTTTTCGAACAAAGTTTACTCTATGATTACCTTGTCCGAAAAACATCCAATAACTGAAAAAGATGCTGATTGAGGAGTTAGAATTTACTTCAAGAGACGTTGTACAGTTTATTTCTGAATATGGAGATACGGTGCAATGTAAACATTGCCGTAATTGAGGGCTATTTTTACTAAATGACATCTAATTGGTGTTGTTCTTCTTTTACAGACAATCATGTGTAACGAAATTATGAGCTTCAAAAAGCAATTTTGTTTGATTAATTACATTAATTTTAATCATTTTTGCGCAATAGTGTTTTTGTTATTGTTTAAATATGGAAGGATGTCTCTCATTTTACTTATATGTGATGATTTCTCAAAAAGCTTTGGCGGCTAGAAAAAACAAATATTATTAATAAGTAATGGACACTAGTTAAGATATGGCTAATAAAACGTGTTAATTTTTTGGTGTATATTAAGTGTATTTTCTAGCTAAATTGTATACTTTATTTTTTAATCTTCTTATGATAATTTTAATAAATATATTATAACAAATAAATTGTATATATATTTAAGTTGAAGTTTGCATAATTGGACTAGCATGTACCTTAATCTTAATTGTTACTTCTCAAATGAAATCTTTCCAGAAAAATTCTTCCTGATGATATTTAACATATTGCAAATGCAGACTTGAAATGTTACAATAACCTAATGCTAGAGTTCAATGATAGAATTTTGTGCTATTGTGTATTGTGCATATTTCAAACCCCAAATAAAATTACAGTCAATATAATCATTCTGGGAACATAATGAAATATATACCGAAACTATTTTTGTTTAAAACGTGTACTTAATACATTGCTAAAACGATTTTCACTTTAAATTATTATTAAAATATCGTAGATATAGCATTTACAAAATAATTACACGAAATATTTTACTAATTACTATTAAGGCATAAAGTGAGATATGTTTCCTTTTTCCATGTAAGGAGAGAGACCACTCTAAAAGTTAAATTAACTGTTATCATAAAATATCTATTTTTATGATTACTTTCTAAATATAACTATCAATTATAATCATAACAAAATATTTGGGACTCATTTCATAAGCATTGATATTGACATCAACTGCATAAATATTTGGAAAATATGACTTACATAATATGTAGTAGGTTTTTAATAAAAAATAGATGCGTAAATATTTTTTAAAAATATGACACCTATGATTTTAAAAATAAACTTCGATTTCTTTCTATACATTATTTTTAATCACATATTCAAAGCTTCTATTAGTTATAAAATTTATGTTTACAGTTCATAATATTAGATGCATTTTTAAAAATAATTAATTACAAATTGAGATCCTTAATAACAAAGTAGGGAATACTAATTCCTAAAATTTTTTAACTCAATAGTGTAATCACTATTAAATAATTAAATGCTAATTTCATAGCATAAAATGGGTTTAAAGTTGTTAATGAGAAATATTAATGTACATTGTATTTAATGTAGTTATTTCTGGAATCATTTTATATTCATTTTAAACATTTTTGCGTAACTACTAACTAAACTTAAGAAAATACTTGCTGAAAATAATTATTTTAGATCATCGAGTGTTCAAATCTAATGTTCTGAAAAAGAATATCATAAAATACTTTATTTTTCCTTTTCATAAACATTACTAATGTAATACGTGCAAATTTATTAATACTAAATTTATTTCCTAGGAAGTTGCAATATTATAAAATATATTTAACTATATACAAATTTCAAACCTAAAATAATCTGTATTTTATATTACATGAGGGTTGAAAGAACCTATTCAATTATTGTTATAACTATACAAAATGAGTAAAAATTTAACAATTGATACAAAAAACCCAAAATATTTGGATATTTTAATTATTTTTTTTGTATTTTCTATGAAAATAGTTTTTCTAACTTGTTTCATCGAAAATACATGCTCTAACATGCTTCATCTAATTATTATGTGTTTGTGATTTACCTTATTTACGCGAATCTAATGCGCATTGTTTTTGGCCAAATGAAGTGCTCAAAATTGGGGTGCGCATTAGATTCGAGTGCAAGGTCAGCAGTTTGCCGATGACGTCAACCAAATTTAAATCGTAACAATGAATTACTGTATTTCTCGACTACATTTACGGTTACATTTATCGTTGACACATTAGTGTATAGAGGAAATAAACTGCAGAGTACGTAGTCACGAAATGGAGGGCAAACAGAGAAGAATGTCATATGACGGTACTTTCAAACGAAAAATTCTTTATGCTGAAAAAAATGTCAATAGAAAGGTAGGGAGAGAGTTCAACACAGCTGAGAGCAATGTTCGCTTGTGGCGGCAACAGAAATTGGCACTGTTTGCAACTAAAGCTAGTAGAAAGAAATTCACTGGCCCTCGCAAAGGAAGACACCTTAAAATTGAAGAAAAAAATCCGGAATTTGTACGTGAAAGGAGGAAGAATGGACAACCTATGACAAGTGACACCATAATAAATATAGCAAAAGAGGAGGCAGAAGTTTTTGGAACACCAAAACAAGAGTTTAAAGCTAGCCGTGGATGGGTGGATCGGTTTATGAAGCGGATGGGCTTATCTCTGAGACGCCTTACAACAATATGCCAAAAGCTTCCGGCAGATTTTGTGGTGAAACAACTAACATTTCAGCAGTATGTCATCACACTTCGGAAGGAAAAGAATTTTTCAATGGGGCAAATTGGCAACGTTGACGAGACGTCAATTTGTTTTGATATGCTTCGTAACTACACCATTACGGAGAAGGGGACGAAGGAAATTATAATCAAAACTTCGGGATGTGAAAAATAACAGCAGACGGGTGCAAACTTTCCCCTATCTTAATCTTCAAACGGAAAACATGCCTTGAAACCCCTAAGAATGAAAATCTGTTCCCAGATGATGTCCTGATTTGAAACCAAGAGAAGGGGTGGATGACGACATCATTAATGCTTAATTGGTTCCGAAATGTATGGGAACTCCAATCCACCATCAATTCGTTGTCTGGACGCATTTTGTGGTCATCTCACCGACGACGTAAAAAAGAAGATGCACAGCCTATGCAGTGATCTTGTTATCATTCTTGGAGAGATGACGTCTGTGACTTCTTAATGGGTACGTTCAGGCGGAATACGAAATATAATTTTTGTGAGCAAAACCGCTAATTGACCCCGACAGGAAAAATTCAGCGTGCTGCACACCACATTGTTGCACATTGGGTTTCTGCTGCCTGGAAAAGTATCGAAGCACCGATGCTTCTTAATCTTTCAAGAAATGCTGCATTTCAAATTCATTGAATGGCAGTGAAAATGATGTGCTCAGGAAAGCCGAGGATGACGATGATAATGAGGAAAGAAATGAATCTACTCTTGAAAAAGAGAGCTGCGAGAATTCCAGTGATGAAAACATTAGTGAATAAAGACGTCTACTATTAATCACTGGTTTTAGAAACTGTTAGCTGGATAGAAGTGTTACGATTTATTTCATGTTCATATTTTACGATAGGTACCGTATATACGGTAGTGGTTATTAACAGTGATTGTTTCACATAACAATAGCCTATTAATAGATTAATTCTATGCTCTGCTACTTTATGTATAAATCCATTGTTGCATAAAATATAGTACCTAAATTTAAATAAAATTATCATATCATTGATTGATAGTTTATATACAAATCCATTGCTGAATAAAATAAGATTCAATAATTTCCTCATATCATTGATGCGCATTACATTCGCTGACAAAGAATTTTTTTTATTATTTAACGTTTTAAAATAGGGATGCGCATTAGATTCGATGGCAAATTAGATTCGCATAAATACGGTAATTGATTATACTACGAGAAGTTCATGTAGAACAAATATGTCTACCTTACAACATATTTAATAACTAAATTTATAATTTAGTAATATTAGTCACAAACATCAATATAAAAAGTGAAAAATTATTCAGGTGAAAGCTATCGATAAAAATAACTTCAAACATTTAAGTTAATAATTCAATATTACTCTAATTTTTTATTAAAATTTTTTCAGTATTGTAAATTTATAAAATTTTCCATTACTTCAGCGATTCTGAATACAGCGTAAGATAATTGTTTATGGAGAATAAAAATTGCATATTGTAAATTTTCTCAAATATTTTTAAATTTCTTATGTTACTTTCAACAATCTCTTATTTAACAAAGAGTTTAATGAAAAAAGTAAGAAATTTTAAAAATCTTTAAATATCTAAGAGCAAATATAATTTTTTAGGTAAAAGATTACTATATTAGTAGATAACATATGCTCAAATTAAACTGTGCACCTTTGTAGTTTGCATTTAAATTATAACACAATAAAAATAATGAACATACTATACTGGAAAAAGGATCTATTTTTTGTATTTTATCATGACTGATATCGCCGAAAAAATCCAAATTTTTCATATAAAATTTTAAAGAATTATAAGCAATATCTGTTTCCACTTTCTCATGTGACATGCATCAAGAAAATTAAAATTTTTTCTATTCGTTTTCTTAAACAAATTCCTTTAAAGAATGGAAAAATTAAAAGATTTCTTTATTCAATATCTAGCAACAGAGAATCCAAGCTTATTAAACGAAATCATTCACATATTTTACATACATTAATTTTTTCTTAAAAAAATTTTATGTCTTTTATTATTATTTGTATTTTTCAATTTAAATTTTTCAATGAATGTAATTCTAGAATATCATTTGAATAATGTGGCATGAATTCAATCATTATTAAATAAATAAACATTAAATAAAATAATTTGAGGATATTTAAAACGTTTAATTATATAAATTTTAAGAACTTCAACTGGGACTTGATTCTGAACATACTTTATTACTTTCATTACGTTAATTTTTAAGCTTATTCAATATTGTATAAATTATTTAGAAGTAAAAATTAGAAAAATAATTGTAATTACAATTAAAAAAAACATCTGTTAAGTGTAGTTTATATTTTACAGAATTTATTGAAACAATGTTCGAAAAATAATTTCAATAGAAAATTATTTTACATATAACTGTTATAAATTTTACTAAGATTTTACGATAATTAATAGTTTTCTCCTTAATCTCATAGATTTTACTATTCTGTGTCAATTAAAAATTTAACGCACAAGCAATTAATTAACCGCTTTAAAACATCATATTTTTGAAATGGGATCCCTTGAAACTATTTTCAAATGAATGCGAATTTGTTAAGAATGAACCATTAATCCCTAAGGAGAGAAAAACATAACTTATACATTATATTTAATTACATTTATTGCTTTATTTTCCTATGTTACAATTATTTTCAAAATACACAGAGATGTTTAGTTAGTTACTAACTACATAGTTTATTAATTTTATTTAACTAATGATTCTGTTTAATATTAATGACGTTAAATTCTTCAACAAAGACTATATGTTAATTTTCTATATTAAAAATCTGGTAAATATATAGTTTAATAGTTAATTCTCATTAACAAAGTATACTTAAAAGTACAATAACATTTTTCACAATAAGTATTTTCTGCATACTTTATATTTGAACATAATCTGTATATAATATTTAATTCCACGTGTTTCATTTAATCATAAGAACTAATTTAAATTCTTAGTACATAACTTGAGGATAAAAACAATAGAAATAATCATTTATTTAAATGTTACTCTACTCTTAATATGTTTTGTCAAAAATATTCCTGAGTAATTCTGATTTCCATATTCCCGAAGGTAAGACTAAATCGAAGTAAATTTTGAAAAAGATTTAAATGCAACATATTTTCTGACCAAATTATATTTCACTGGTAAATACATTAATATCCTCGAAAATCTTGAAATTAGTGCTCTTATTAAAAACATTGTAAAATCTTATCAAAAATAGAATTTTAATGAAATTAATGTAGATTAAAGTCCTTAAATATTTTATTAATAATTTTTATAACTAAGCATTTAAAATGCATAAGTTATAACAAAAAGTTTTTTACTAATGTATTTTAAAATGATTTTATTTGTTACAAATGAATTTACATATTTTAGGTTGCATATTTCTGTCTACTGAAAAAGTCACTGATCTAAACTAATTGCCTCGAGATTTTGAAGTGGTATCGTGACTGTTACCAAGTGTAATGATCAACACATAACTGCATTAATTTCACTCACTTCTCTGCACTAACTGGATGTATAAACTCTATTGGTATTTTAACAATATTAGTTCTCTAAGATGTATATTTGAGGAAGTCGAGTATAGAACCTTCTATCTTCCTAATCATCAATGCTATTTCTTCAGCCATCATCTAATCTTAACGTTTTTATTTTATATTTAACGTTCTAACAAAATATAAGTCATACTCATTTTTAAGAAAAAAAAAATTGCTCACACTTTCTTATAGTTACCTGATATACTCTCTAGTTCATCTAATTTTACTGAAGAAAGCTTTAATCAAAATGAAATGAATTTAATGAATTAAGAAATATTTTATAATACATAATTATTTTATAAATAGAATACTTTTTACATAAAATGTTATATATGATCAATACTTACCTGAGACAAATATCGAAATTTTGGTTATAATTACTTATCAATAAGAATAGGTAATTTGAAATATTTTCATGGGTGTTACATTTAATTCAGATTTAATTTAATAAAATTCCAATTTCATGTAAAACGTAAGAACACGAGAGCAATGCATTTTTAAAAAATATAAAATATGTGCTTAAAACATGAACATTTCACTTATCTATCTATCTATCTATATATATATATATATATATATATATATATATATATATATATATATATATATATATATATATATATATATATATATATATATATATATATATATATATATATTTATATATATATATATATATATATATATATATATATATATATATATATATATATATATATATATATATATATATATATATATATATATATATATATATATATATATATATATATATATATATATATATATATATATATATATATATATATATATATAAATATATATATATATATATATATATATAAAAATATAATATATATATATATATATATATATATATATATATATATATATATATATATATATATATATATATATATATATATATATATATATATATATATATATATATATATATATATATGTATGTATATATATATATATATATATATATATATATATATATATATATATATATATATATATATATATATATATATATATATATATATATATATATATATATATATATATATATATATATATATATATATATATATATATATATATATATATATATATATATATATATATATATATATATATATATATATATATATATATATAATACGCTCTGCACTTATTGCAGTGGTTAGTTTTTATCTTCACACACTCATTATCTGATTATTCAATAAATCTTGAAGCAAAAATATCAATTCCTCAACCGTCATCCATTTCAGTTATTGAGATTTACAGCTAGAATGTAATATTTTCACATGCTGTGTGTCTTCTCAAAACATCACTAACATTTATGGGATTCATACCAGGGAAGTACGCTGGCCGCTCCATTCGAGAGGACGTGGGGCCAGCACAGGAATGCATAAAACACCAATTCAGAGTCTCTTACCATATTGTTTGCAGATCTAAATCCAGAACCAAAAAAGAAGCCTAGGATTGGAGATTGGAGCAATTGAGCATGAGAAGCTAAAAAGATTTTAGTGACATACGGAGTATAACTGCCCTGTACAATAGGAGCCTTGTCTCGATTTTCTTGAATGGAGCTGCTGATGTCCGACAAATAGATGAGGATAAGAAGAACAGGCGACAAAGTCTGAAGAGAGATAACAGAGAAAAAGGAGAAAGCTCATGAGGAATGAGCAAGCCAAGTGAGATGTTGAAATATCAGCGGATGGAAATGCAAAGCGAAGATGCCGAGAAAAGGACGGGAAGTAGATGAGAAAAGAGAATCATCGACATCGAAGAGCGGTGATGCCATTGTCGATAGGAGACACCACACTTTCATTTCAATTCCCATCTAGTCAAATTTAGTAATGGTATGTTATTTTGTGAATGTCATAAAATAGAGTTAGAACTTCTTCAATTATTTAATCGAGAATATTTTGAATGTAAATGCAAATTACTCTTGTTATTGCTTTGCTAAAATAAATTATTTAATTACGCTTATTTATTTTTTTGTTTTTTTATATTTGTTTTTTGAATCTATCTCTGCCGTTCAATTATTAAAAACGAATATGAGTTTACCTCGGAGTTTTTCTAAAAAAATTTCCGAATATCACCACAACAATTCTTACCTTTTCAAAGTTCTAATAAAAGTAGAATATGTGTATGCGTGTGAAATAAAAATTTTTTATTATAAGAAACTGGCAGAATTAGCTTTATAAACTTTATAAGCTATAACTTATTTTTATTTAAAATCAACAATATCCACAACATGAGGATTCTCAATTTGGGTTTGAAATAAAAAAATTTTCAAATTATAGATAAAAAAGATTAGTTTTATTTTCAGATTATATAACATTTTAAAATTTCTTTTCTGATTTGGAAAATCAATTTTCTGTTATTGAGTTTAGCTTTAAACTATCATTAATTGAAATTTCGTTTTGTTACTCCTATAAATATGAGAATGTTATGTGATGTTAAAAATTTTAGGAAGATAATTTTAAATACATAAGGTATGATCGTGAAACATTTGTAACAATTTATTAATAAAATATGCGTGGTAAAAATGATTAAAAGAAAAAAAATATTTGTAGCTAAAATTATACATACGAAAAATATAAAATTGAATTTTAGTAAATTAATTCCATGTAATTGAACTGCACATATGCTGCATATCATAATTTCACAATTCGAGTTTACAATCAATTTACCTAGAAAATAATAATTAACACAGAACTTTTAATACTTTAGAATGTCAAGATTAAATAAGGCAAGAGGTTTTCCTATATATTTTATTCGAAACATTCGTTTAAATATTTTGCATCAAAAAGAGAACAATTTTTAAATTTTTGAATCTTTAAGCAACCAAATTTTATTTCTAAGAAGTTTGCTTTATTCATTTAAATTAATGAAAACTTCAATTTTATAGACAAAAGATTAAGAGATCATGTTAAGATAATAAAATATGAAGTTTACCTTATTTGATCACACAATAGAGGTAAGCCCATCGGAAGGGTAAATAGATTCACTTACAGTAAGTAATCAACATTTGGTCTGTTTAATATCCAATTCATTAATGCATGTTGGAATGATTCAGAACATTAAACTGAATGTTCCAGTCAATCTAGTCCTTGAGTGCAAAAATAGACCATAGATCGACATTTAATACCAGACCAAATGCGTATAGAAATAAAGAGAAACAGTGATTATTTACCATAATGATTCAGCGGAATTCTCTTATTATTAAATTAATAATAAGAATCTATAATTTAGAATAATAATATTTTAAATTATAATTCAAAGGAGATCGCAAATAATTTTTATCTTAAATAATATTAAGTACATATTAAAATTAATTTTGAATCATATAATTTTTAAAACAACATTGTTCATTGTCGTGTGCCAGCTAGGCAGGCAACATGGGGTGCGCTGCTTCACTTTTCCAACTGAACCATAATTTGGTGTGGAGTCCGACTTCCTCAGTACACACATGCCACAGGGACCCGTTTATAGGGTAGGCAACCATTCACACCTCATTCATACAAGGAAAGGACAAAGACAGGATAGATAGAGAGAGAAAGTACACCCATGCCCGAACAGGGATTCAAACCCAGGACCTCCTTATTCGTAGTCAGGCACGCTGACCACTAGACAAGTTGGTCAGGCAATGCTACTACATAGCAAAAGTATTTAAAACTTTAATTGTTACCTAAACAATATAAAAAAGAAAGAAAAATATATAAACTACAAAGTTTCACAAAATATATCTATGCAAAGTTTTATTTTTATTCGAAAAAATAAACTTTTAGAAGGAATGTTTCTGAAAGCACAGGGGTAAACTTTCTTATTAAAATGTGATCAAATTTAAAGATTTAATATGAGCACATTATATGCGTTCGTTAACAAAATGCATTCAGTGTGATAAAATTAATTTGGTTTCTATTATTTAACGGAAGGCCTCGTAGAACTAATGCGCATTCTCGTGTGTGTAATATAAGCGCGTTCTTTCTTATGTTATTTTTCAACAACAGTGATTGAAATAAAACTATAAAAAGAAATTCCAATTGAAAACTGCTACAAAGGTACAGGAGTAATGCCTTTAGAAATTACTTATAGGCAAATGATAATATTTTTCAAATATATTTTCTTCTTCAAGATACATTTTTACTAGTTACATAATATTTTATTACGAAATTCTTTTCTAATTTTTATTTTTGGCCTGTGCAATTAAGTTTATTTATGTATCTTTTTCTCAATCAATCATGTAATTGTCTTTATAATAATTTTTTAATGAGCATCATTGTGTGAATAATCCAAATAATAATTTAAAATTCCTTTTTATTACATTTGTATAAATATTTAATGTTATTTATCTTACCAGCATATCCTTCAATAAAAAAGTAAAACGACTAAGATGTTGCACCGACCCACCCTAGGGTATGCGGTGAAGAACGCGTGCGATAGTCAGTACTTGGAAGCCGAGATTGGCACTTGGCCAGGACAAAGTCCGAATAGTGCAGGGTGAAAGCACCGAAGAAAGTTCACAAAGTCCCAACTAGGGAAAGTACGACTCAATGCGCGTTCTATTGTTACTCTCTCTGACTGGAAGATTGGGCCCAACAGGCCTTTATTTAACAAAGTTATATACAATACAATATGAGAATAAAAGGGTTACAAACAATGAAGGTATTTACAATGGGAGATTTATATACAATATTTACAGGAAAGAGATTACAACATCTAAAGGGTACCAACATGGCGTTGGCTTACAATTGGCTGTCGGTGGGGTGGAGCTCGTTCATTTGGTATTGGAGCTCTTGCTGGATGATTTCTCTAATACCTATTTGAGCCTTGGGGATTTTATATAATTGAATAAAGCTAATGTTATTGAAGTTCTTTGGGAACCACTTAGTACGGACTGGCTCATATCTGTCACATTGGAGGATGAGATGCTCTGGATCGCAAACTGCACCATCGTGTGGGCAAAGTTCCGACTTGTTGTGGAATCGGTTGCGATATTTCCCAAAGACACCATGTCCGGTAAAAACTTGATTAAGGTAGAAGTCTCCATATATCCTAGCAGTAGACACTTTGGGGCAAAATTGGTGAAGTCTTCTAGCCTTATCTGATTCATCCCAGATATCCTGCCATCGCTTAGTAAGATGATTTTCTATAAATTTCTTAATTTGTTGCTTGCTAAAGTTGACAATTACATTAATTGTGTCAAGATAGGTAGCTTCTTTAGCCGCAGCGTCCGCCTCCTCATTGTGTGTGATCCCGCAGTGGGCCTTTACCCAATGAAAGGTGAAGCGGTGGCAATGTAATTCAAGGAGGTTTTTGATGCTTCTAATCGTATCACTAAAAATATCTGAGGAAGAGATAGCGTGTAGTACAGAACGGCTGTCTGTATGAATATGGCAAGTTTCATTAATGAGAATGATGTGATTGATAGTATCGAGAATCGCTTGGGCTTCGGCCTCGAAGACAGTGGCTTCGTCGTTGAGCCGCTTTTGAATCTTGTGGAATTGTTTTTGGTCTTTAAAAATGATAGAAGCATAACCAGTTCGATTATTCATCCTGGAGCCATCAGTATAAGCAAAAACATGATCATGATTGGTTTGAAAATCCCAATGAATCTTTAAGACTTTCCATGGTGGTTCGTGAGAACAAGTGTAGGTCCAAGCGTTGTTGGGATTGAATTTGAAATCATTAATCTCAATTTCCTTATGAATTTTCCACAATTGATATTTTAGCAATTGAGCCTCAGCCTTCAGGTGAATGGGCGGACATCCAGTGAGGACTTGGAGTGCATGAGTAGAAGTGGTTTTGTAAGCTTTTGCGATCTTAAGGAGGGCAATTCTTTGAATTTGCTGGAGCTTATTATTTTGTTTAACAGTGTTATTAAACCATGCAGGTGATCCATAGAGAATGATACTCTCAATGGCAACATTGTATATCATTTTCATGACTGCGGGTCTTAATCCCCAGGTTGCCCTTGTGACTCTGGCTAGTTTATTAGTTATATTGTGGATGATGTCTTTAATCTTTGACAGATGGCAGTTCCATGTGAGTTTTGGGTCTATGGTGAATCCTAAGTATTTAAGCTCTCTAGTGTAAGTTAACCGCTTTCCCTCCATCAATAAAAAAGTAAAATGAATGTGCTGTTTAATGTTGATCAATAAATATGGCATAGTTAAAAATTTATCGAAAACTGAATGAACAATAACATTATACGTGTAAAGTGTGTATACAATACCATCTTAATTATGATATGTCAACATAAAATTTTATCTACGCCAAATAAATGAGTATACTTGTCAAATATATTAAAATAACTTTTCTGCTTGTGTGGAACATGTTCTTCACAAGTAATGAAAAATGATGTGAACTAATTCTAAACGAATGGCTATAAATTTTTAAACTATTATATACTTCCATGTCTTTTTAGTTAATAATGGCGACGTCACTATTTTATAATGGCATTTTAAATTAAATTAAAAATTTAGTTTAACATTTTGATATAACTTATTCTAAAAAAATTCAAGCTTTAAATTGTAGTTTATTCATAATTTAAACTGCATCAAATATTCTATTTCTCAATTTCTTATCTGGTGCTATTAACATACTTGTTTTTTAATTTTTTTCTCATAAATTCATTCTTTTTATTAATTAAACTAAAACAAAATTTTTGAGTTTACTCTAGATTATAACGCACGTTAAAAAAATCATAAAATTTGGCATTAAAATTTTAACCAAATTAAAATTGTTACTAAAATTTTAGGAAATTTTTATTTGCAAAAGGTTTTAGAAAGCATTAAAAATGAAAACAAGTAATTCATCTACATTATTCTTATTTATTTTCGAAATACAATGACTTTTTGAATATTTTTACATTTGACCGAGATGACGGTAATGAGTTTTTGATCTTGAAAAGTTACGAAAATAAAAAATGCAAACCTTTTCCGACATTTTTAAATGTTTTAACCAAGTAATTGAACTGTAAAATACAATTAACAATAATAAATTTTATCTTTGTTCTAAATTCATTGTTTAGATTTTACTAAGGAATATTAAGCTAAGATTTTAAAATGTGTTATTCGTAGAACGAAAATGAATTTATGTATATAATTTGTGATGCTAGAAAAACCAATTATTTATGAAAGAACATTCGAATACTTTGAAATTATTACAGCAATTGGTTATGAGACCACTGATTAAGACAAAAGGCGAGCATACAATGTTAAATGAAAAATACATATGGAGAGAATGATGTGGGATACAGAAAAACTTTTGGTTATAAATACATGGTTAAGTTTTAATTACTAGAAACAAAATCAAGTGGTATTAATGATATTACTCCGGTAGTTATTGGATATAAATTTTTTTACAACCCATTTTACATTTTATAATATTAAATTTTTTGTAATGATTAGAGATAAAATATCAAATTCACAGTGTTTAATGCGTTAAGTTTCGGTACTTTTTAAGGAAACAGATTAAAATAAATTTTAACTCTTACAACTCCTTTGTTACTAAATATGACCATTGTTTTACAACCCTGCACTTTACTTTTAGTTTGTTTAGTTATTTAATCAATTACTATTCAAAGTGAAAAACTTTCTTAGCAAAAAGTTTCGGGTAAGTATTTTTGCAAAGAACATAATACAATTTACACTAAAAATCAAAAGATTGCTTTATTGCTTTATTTATTTCATCGTTCAACAATGCTTTCGAAATTTTGAAAAAAAGTTGATATATTTTATGAATTTTAAATATCTAATGTATTAATTTAAAATTTTAATAATCTAATAAGTTAAATTTCAATTGTATTTAGCAAAATAAATAAATAAATAAATAAATAAATAAATAAAAATAAAAATAAAAATGGGTTTTAATACAGTGTAACGTATTATGAATAATATTTTTTTTTTATTTTAGGCATTAAAAACAAATAAAGATGTATTTATTTTTCAGCATACAATTAAGAAATTCAGTGCATATATTTTGCTTATAAAAATGGCAATACAGTTTTTAAAATATTAATTTTCTCTCTATATATATATATATATATATATATATATATATATATATATATATATATATATATATATATATATATATATATATATATATATATATATATATATATATATATATATATATATATATATATATATATGTATTCAATAAAAACACGTAAACTTTTAGGTTTCTTTAAGTAAATAAACTTTTTACAGTGTTTTGTGTAAATAGTTTATTTTGCGTTTGATGTGTTGCGGTAAAAGGAATCGCTCATTCAAGCTTATCAGTGCTTCAGGCATACTTCCTGCTTCACTGGTTTTTGAGCGTTTGCTATAAAAGAAATTTCCTTTTTCAAAAATTGCATTCAGTCAAAAAAGGCTTATGAACTCTTAAAAAAGTGAATTATTTTTGTATATTTTTTACAATATATTCTACTTTTATATAAGCAAAAGTTGTATTTTCAGAAGCATATGTGTCACGTATAACAACTTATTTTCATTTCTCTATTCTATTCAAAATTCCTTCTTTAAGAATTGCGAAATTCAGAATGGGTATGATAAATATTTAATTTTTTAATAGTTTTTTGTTAATGCATATTTTCAAATAAAAGCAATTTAAGTGTATTTTTACAGCATATGTTAAAAATATACTTTTTAAACGCGTAGTAATATACTAAATTTAAATCTCTGTAATAAGGTAATATTATGTATTTTTATTTATTCATAAATATAATAAAACTACATTTATAATTTAATTATATAATCCAATTCTATACACTTAGCTTCATAATTTCGATTTTATAATTAATTCTTTTATTCAGTTCATAGAAAAAGACAATTTGTTTATTGAATTTTGAAATTATATGCATTAAACAAATTGTTATCATAATCCTAAAATTTTATACTTATTATAATGAATTTAATGTTACAGGCTTGACACACAAAATTATATATGCATTATTTTTTATTGATGTTCTCTTCATTAATGTCAGTATACAATCGTTTTTTTTTTTAGTAAGAATAAACTGTTCTTAAGTTCTAATTAAGTAAGAAATATATATAACTGCTGCAGTTAGTTACGTCATTTATATATAATACACATTTAATAACAAAAAATAAATTTTGTAGGCATTTTAAATATGTTCATCTGCGAAACAGATTATAAATGTTTCATGATCGTTATGTTATGAGCGTCATTCATATATCAAATTTTAAATAAATATTTTGCTGCAAAATATCGAGCAATCTTTTCAAACATGAAATTATCAAATCCTTCTATACAAACATTTACATTTTTAATAACTAAACATATGAAATAAATGTTTTATTAATTTCTTGCTTATAGTATTGAAAAATCTGTATTAGAAAATAAAATTTTTTTCATGAATTAGGCACATATATTTAGCAAAAATTCCTTATTGCATAAGAATATAAAAACAATTATTTGCTTAAAGTAAATGGGAATGGGAATCGATATTTTTTTTCAATTTTTTATTTTTTTGTTAATTACAACAGAATATGTGTTTTTGTTATCTTTATTGCATTATATTTAAAGTGTATTTAATGTGGATTATATTTAACTTGTAATTCTAATTTATATATATATATATATATATATATATATATATATATATATATATATATATATATATATATATATATATATATATATATATATATATATATATATATATATATATATATATATATATATATATATATATATATATATATATATATATATATATATATATATATATATATATATATATATATATATATATATATATATATATATATATATATATATATATATATATATAACAATCATTAATTAGTCTCAGTAACATTTGACAGAGAAAAATCTATTTCACAAAAACGTTTGCAACGTGTAATTAATATTTTTGATAATTTTATTCTTTTACATTATATTTTATCTTAAAAAGAAAATTAAAATTAACTTTTTAGAAAGGTTAGCATCACTTAGGCAGATAACATAAGCCGTAATAGAGATTTCACTATAAAATTTTTATAAGAAATTTGTAATGAATATTGCAACTATTAATGTAAAATAAAATGCAATTAACTCTTTCTTGAACTTAAAATAAGGTTTAAAAAATAATGTAGAACGTAATATACCATTTCAAAAATATTTTTATAACTTATTTGGAACAAATTTTTATTGCTAAATATTATTTGTAGTTTTAAAGCATGAACAGTATAAATTTTCTCCCCCAAAATATTATTGATTTATATTACAAAATCACTCATTAAATTATTAAGATGTTATAACTTATTAAGTTGTAAAAATTTTATATTACACTTAGTTCTGTTATATTTTAATTATGTAAGAAAACAGCTATTCATTGAATTAAACTATTTAAGAGAAAGTATTTTCATCTTCCTTTCTATTTATAAACCATACCATATGTCTTATATTGTTCTCAGAAACATCTGTTTTTATTAATTATTAAAAACGTTTTGTCAGATTTATTTTCAATAAATATAATGTGTGTGGAAAGTTAAGTTTTAAAAAACAAAATGTTTTGCAAATAGAAAATTTTAAGCACACAAAAATGATCTATTTATAACACAAACATTTTATTGTACGAGACTGTTGTGTCAGTCATATGCATAAATCAAATAAAAAGAATTCTAAATCATTTTTCTGAAAGACTTTGAAGACAATTGCTTAGATTTATTGATTAATTCTGCACTCTTGATATGTTTTTAAAGGTTTTTTGTGCATTCAAATGATATTTTAAATATTCTTTTAATCTTAATGACAATATTTTTAAGTCTAAAAATTAATGTATGTATTTTTTTACTTTAATGAAAATGAATGCATTTTATTTAAATATTAAAAAACACATTTTATTGCTGTTGATTTTAAAACACTGTTAAAAAACTATTACATAACAGTATTATTTTAAATAAGGATATTTAAATAATAATAATATTTAAAATAACAATACTTATTAAAAATTATAATTAATTGCTTTTTAAATTTTGTATTGGATTTTTAAACAAATTAAAGAGCACACATTTAAAATATTCATGTTAAATGTTGATATCTGTATCACTGTTATATACTTTATTATTCCCGAAAAATTGTAAAAATATTTATTTTTAATTAACTAAACTTAACTATTCAAATAAAATATTATTATTCATAATAACTTCATATTTAATCCTAATCCTTATTTACTGCATTTTGTTTCAGATTCAATTTCTAATTCTAAATAATGTAATTAGTTATTTTGAAAAAATGATAAATTGTTTATTTAACAATATTTTCTTCTTCAACGGTTTCTAAAATATTTATAATGCACTAAATTCAAATAAATTTTATGTATTAAATTTTTGTTACAAAATAGTACATAATTTTAAGCAGATTATTTATTTATTCATAAATATATTTGCTGAATTTTTATAACTGTTCATAAAAAACATAACATTAGGAAAATATTTTCTCCAACTGAACTTATAAAATACTGAATTTCCATGCAATAATTATGAATTACATTTACTTGCTACTAGACGTATTAACAAAAATTATGGCTGTCATTGTAAAATAAATGAAAATAAATTATTCAGTTAAAGAGGAAACTTTATTTGTTGTTACTTTCCTCTTAGTCACAAACTCATATTGATGGAAAATAATTTCCAATTTTACTTGACTGAAAGTGGTAGTCTGTCAAAAGAATCACAAAATAATTCAAATGTTTCGAATAAGAATATTGATCAGAAAATTTAAGCATATTTTATTCATTATTCAAAATAATTCTACAGTATTTTCATAACTGTTATATTTTGTTAATGCATAGATTCAGCTTTGATTCATATTGGATTGTTATAACTTTGATTCGATTGTGACAAATGTATAATCAGTAATTTTTAGTCCCTACCTCAAAAAATACTCATGAGAGTTGAGGTAATATTCACAGATTAGTTTATTTATAGACACTTGATTATTCTAAAACTAATAGTTTAATATGATTTATATAAAAAATAAGTCTTGCTTCATCAAGGTAATTCTGTAATTTTCCGTAGAATGGGTATTACGTAGACATTTTTACAGCAGTTTTGCGCTATAAAAGTAATAATTGCAGTATGAGTGTAAATGAAAAAATACATATTAGTAGTTCATGTAAGTTTTATTATATTATTTATTTAAAAACATGATTTTAATATTAAGTATTAAAATACAGAAATGGAATTAATTTTGAGTCATGAATTTTATGAATAAATCTATATAATAAAAAGTTATTTTCCCTAAAGATTCATAAAAAGCCAAATATGTAACGCAAAATATTTTTTAATAGTTAATTTAAATCTAGAGTTTTTGAAAACGATAACTATCAACAAAACATAGCAATATGGGGGTTTAATTAAAGGAATGATTTAGTATACTATTGAATCGTTAACTTATTATTGTAGAGCTCTCAAAAATGCAGTTATTATATTTCTTAAGAAAAATGTAGGAGAATATTAATATATTTTGTTTGTCATATCAAAACAGTTCAGGTTGTACAGTTTATAGCTGTAAAATAATAAAAAAGTAATAGTTCCTTTTTGATTTTATTTAAAGAATTTACAATTATATGAATTCATGATTCTAAATCTACATGTATTACGAGCTTCACTACTTTATTTTTATATTTTGTTTATAAAATAATTAAATCATGTTTATAATGAACAACTATGTATAAAATGAGTATTCTAGATTTATTGAGGAATTAAAAATACTCTGGTAATAAGACACTATATTTAATCTAATTGTTAATAAATATTCACATGATTGAAATTTCTGGTTTAAAAACATATTTTTGATGTATTCCGTAGAATTTATGATTGAATCCTTTTTCCCAGGTAAAAACAGGATTTATAATACTAAATTAAATTTATAATGCAAAATTAAAATAGAAATTCTAAATACATTTAAAGTTAAACATTGTTCTATTAAATTTCTTACAGATTTTTATATTATTTTTCCTAAGAAGTATAATTACGTATTCTTTTATTTAAGAATGAAAATTATGATAAATTTGTCTTTACTTTTGAATGTATCGAATAATAAATTTTAAAGAGTACTTATATCTTCTTTAATAGAAAACTTCAAACTTACATTAATAATTGAAATACATTGAATCTTATTTAGCAATAAATTAATTTAAATTTAGGACATGAAAATATAAGAAATTTTCATTAATGCTGAATATCAGAATTTGTTTTTAAATTTGTAATATGTATTTAAACATATTCTAAATTTAAAAACAAATTTATTCTTTTATTTTCATAACATTGTATATATGTTAAATTTAATTAGCTTTGCAATAAATAATAAAATTAAGTTTAACTTGCGTTGTTTAATACATTTATATAAAATAGTTATAAATAAATATTGATTTACTTAGTGTCTTTTAAAAGTGATAACTATATGAAAGTTTCTAAAAAATTATGTTAAAATATTACAAAAATGTTTTATAAAATTCAAAGATGTTAGCATAAAGTGTAATAACTTTTTTATAAGAGAATTTAATTACTAAGACTTTTAATGATAATTAATACTTTGTTCCAATATTTAATTAATTGTTTAAACATGTACCTGAACTGAATTATGATATTTTTTATTTTTACAAAATATATTTATGAGAATAAATTAAATTTTTAATACAATGTGGATGCAAGGACGTTTACAATGTTAGCATCAAAAGTAATTTTCACCTAAGTTACTTAAAACAATCGTATAAATTATGTTGATAATTTATACAATAATTTATAACCTGATTAATATTATTTATGAATATAGACAAATAATTTTCCTTCTGCTATAAAAACATTAATCCTCATTTCTTAAATATTGTTAAAATTTTAAAAGTTTAAAAATGTTTACTTATTATTATGTACATTATTACATAATATTTATTTCTGTTTGCGTGCTTTTGATATTTCTTTTATGTAAATTGAGCATTAGCATGTAATGCATTTGATGAAAGTAGAAATATTGTGCAAAAAATGTCTTTTCTTAATATTGAATGAAAAATTTAAAAAGGATAAAATTTTTGCCGACTTAGTGTAGCGTGTCTTGTTAATATGTATTTCAATTCTATTATTCAAAAATAAAAGTACTATGAGTAATAATATTGTAGTTATATTAAACGCTAACTGATAAATTTATCGCTAAAAAAAGATTCCAAATGTTATCAAAAATATCAAGAATTATGTTTAGATTTAGAAGAAAATTGTCAATGATAAATTTAAATCAGAATTATAAGTACATTATATATTAATATATTTAAAAATAATTCATTTACAATTTTTTAAACATATTTATTTTATGTACATTAACATAATTGCTATTCTTAAAAACATAAATATTTTCTTACGTTTTCATAGACTTGTAATTCCAAGCAACTTTTTAGCATAAAATAAAAAGCTTAGTTTAATAAGTTAAATTTAATAACATGTAATTAAAAATCAAAGTTCATAATGTTTTTGTTGCAACATAAAAGAGTAATGATAAATATTAATGTAAATTGAGTTAAGCATTTATTATTATAACTGTATAAATATTATAATTTAAATGTTCATAATGTAACTTTATTTGGACGTAATTAAGATTTTAAGTATGACACAAAATTAAATATAAAAAAATTTAGTAATTCCAATTAATGTTAAATGTTCATTGAAATTGTAATAAAAAATTATGTGAATTGTTTATATAAAATTGAAATTTTCTTTTAAATATTTAATGTTTTGTTTTTGCACACATTTTAATTTTATGTTTCTACTACAAGAAATCTATTCTTTAATATACTAAAAGTTATTATAAGCTTCTCTTAGAACTTTTGTTTTTTTAATTCAAGTTGTCTAACATATTTAAAATAAATAATGTTTTAGTTTTTCTGGAATTGTTTAAATAATTTAATTTAGTATATCATTGAAAAACTTCATTTTAACAAGATAAAAAATATTATATTTAATGAAAGAAGGAATAGTATATGCTTCATATAATTTACTTTAAATTGAATGATATTCAGGCATACATTCCATTTATAAACTTTCTATATAGAATAATTTGCTTGCTAAAAATAATTTTAATATTTATAGCAGTACAAAAATGAGAAATAGATTATTGATTTGTGTCTCAAGTTCAAAGCAATAAAGTTTTATTCTTATATATATATATATATATATATATATATATATATATATATATATATATATATATATATATATATATATATATATATATATATATATATATATATATATATATATATATATATATATATATATATATATATATATATATATATATATATATATATATATATATATATATATATATATATATATATATATATATATATATATATATATATATATATATATATATATATATATATATATATATATATATATATATATATATATATATATATATATATATACGTTTTATTTCAAATACCAAACAAAATCTACCATGCAAAATTTCTATAATCTATGGAAAACTTATTTAAACTTCAAAAGTATTTCTATGACATTATGTGATATTTTTTCTTCAAATAAAAACCTTTTACTTTATTCTTCTTTATAAATTGAAATAATTTATACAATAATTCGTATTTGTTTAAAACAAACAATTATGAATTCTATAAAGGAATTTTTTTCCTATATCGGTAGAGCAAGACATATTCTCACATATTAACATTCTTCATCTCATGTGAATATTGAGGTATGTACAAGTTCTGTTACTTAAATATCAAATAAAGGAATGCACAGTAAATGAATCACATGAACAGGCTGATACAAATATATGATGTTTTCAGGTTCACTTTCTACTAATTGGGGAAAGAGCCATTGTTGTAGCATATACAGATAAGAAACCCCTGTTACTGTAGCTTCTTGGAAAAAATGGTCCGTACACTTGTCGTCGTGAAACAGCACAGAAAAAGTTTATTTTTGAAGAATCTCTTTCGTGTTGTACAAGTTGATGAGGATTTTCTGAATCCCATATTCGAACATAATGGGTATTTACCTTCGCACTTGCATGAAACGTCGACTCATCACTGAACACAACATGATGCAGAAAGTCATTGTGCCGTTCAAGAACTTCACATGCAAAATGAATTCGTACTGCACAATCATTTGGCTTAAATTGCTGTACGAACTGTAATCGGTATGGACGCAAGTGTAGTTTTTTAAAAAATCGTCCAGACTGTCGTCTTTGGCAACTGCAGTTCACGACTTGCTTTCCGAACAGATTTCTGCGGACTACGATGGTAAGATTCTTCGACACGTTCCACATTCTCTATAGAAATTTTGGGTCTTCCCGGGCTTTTACCTTTAAGATTATCCGGTCGTTTTGAATTGTCGATACCATCACCGGATATTTCTGTCACATGGGGGATCACATTTAAACTTTGACGCACGTTGAACGGCAATTACCGAATCACTCTTAGCAAATTGTAGAACACAAAACGCTTTACGCTCAGAAGTCGCCATTTTGAGTAGATGACGCTGCAACTGGGAAAATGATGTAGCGGTACACACATATGCGCTTACCTGAAACTTTTGGAGTAATTCTTTATTCGTCACCTTCAACCACAACTGTCGAACGATTACAGCTGATACTATTACAATTTGAAACACGGACATTCTTTTACGGACACACTGTATTATTATGAGTATATAATGTAAATGAACACAAGAAACTAAAAATGAAATATTCAAAAACAAACCAATTCTATTTTGTAAGACAAAGATAATAAAACTTATATTCAGGAGAAAGCTATTCATTTTTCTTTCCTTTTCATATAAAAGATATTAATACTTTTAAGTAAAGAAACAAGAAATGCATTTGCTGCCAATTAGATGAAATTAAAACTATTGAATTTTTAGTTTTATTACTATGCAAACAGATTTTTTCATGTAAAAAAATTATACAAAGTTACTTCCATTGAAATTGTATCTTTTGTTTGCAATATTCAATATTTTTAATTACATTAGATCATCCTTGATATTTTAACTGTTCTCATTTTAACTATATTTAATAATATTATTTTTTCACTTTCAGAGAGGTAATGTGGGAAAAGAGATTGCGTATGACAGTTATTAAAGGTCTTAAAGGGAATGAAGTGTAGGCTTGTTGATGACCTAAAGTCCTAGCTCTTTTTGTGTCATATATATTTATAATGTATCTATTCAAGTTGTTCATTAGATTAATGTTATAAAATGTTTTCAAAATTTGGGTAGCATATTCAAAATTCAAGGAAATGTCGCTTAACCACATGGGATAGTTAAAAACAAATTTCAAAAGCTTTAGATTAGATTAATAACTTTGTATTAACTAGTAATTTTAACAATTACTTTATATTGATAATCGTTAAATTTCCAAATATCTTCATCTTTAGTTTCTTTATGTTTCTTCCTATAATAATTATTAAATATTTAGTCTATAATTCACTTAACCCTTTACATTTACCTTTATATTTATTCTTCTTTATTTAAATAATATATTACTATAATATGAAGTAATATATGAATTTTAATTCAGTAAAATTATAATGCATTTTAGATACTAAACATAATTAAAAAATATAAACATATTTTTCGTTATATACGACTTAAGTATTCAAATGTTTCTTATAATTTAAAACAATTTGAGTTTCGCAACTTAGAATTTTCAGATTTTTTTAATTAAAAGTAATTGTAAAATTGTCTAAGGCATATATTCTTGTTTTTCTTTTAAAATAGCTTCCCCTCTCTAGGTAAGTTTATTTATTCATTCATTATTTCGCATAAAGTCCCTTTGAAACTAACAGTATTTCTGGCTTGCTTTATTTTTATTTGAAACAATTAATTTTATCCTTCTTTCTTCCCGTGAGATTAATTTAACATTAAAAGATAAATAGAAGAAAATAATGTAAAAGCACACAATTTTATCAAATAAATGTTAGTAAATTCTATACACAACTTCTACCATCAATTTGAATCTTTAAAATTTTAGATTTCCAAATGTGTTAATCTTTATAAATAAATATTAAGAAATGCAGTTTTTATATTAACTAATAAATAAAAGTTAAAAAAAATTAATTATTTTTAATTTCTATGTTATAATTTCAGAAATGTTAATTTTAAGTACAAGTAAATTTATTCCAAAAAAGAATATTTGTTATGAAAAATGAGGATATCTTTATAAACTAAAAATAAAGATAGTTATTAAATTTTAAAAACAGCAACCATATGTTAACAACCATGTGTAGAATGTCACAATGGCATACAAATATTTTAAATAATTAAATTTAGATACACTTTTGATACGTTATTGTGAAAACATAATGATTTATTAGGCAGGCTAATTAAGACATAACATGTTTGTAATCATCCTTCTATATTTTGGATATACAATTGAGACATTTCCAGTTCTGAGATAGAATGCTTTGAAAGTAATCACTGAAATTTCTTTGCTATATGAAACTAAAGTAAAAAACTTTTATGACATGATTAAAAGCATCAATCAGATTAAAAAATACATCATTTGTATCATTTTACATCATTTTACTTACGTAAGAATCAAGAAGGATACTCCAGGTAAAAAATATCCTATTAAGTTAATTTGCTACAAAGTCTTGTATTATAATCACAAATATTTTTTAGAAACTTTGATGTCTCTGGTTAATTTGGTTAAGAATTTTTGTTGTTGCAATACGTTTGAACAATTATTATATTTTTTTAATTGGAATATTAAATTGTAGCTGATGATGAAAATTGAATTTCTGATATTATAATTGCTGATTTACGTTAAATCTTAAAATGGAATCTGCTTTCATCTCAAGTTAGATATTGAAAGTCATATAGATAATAATCTTCAAATAATATAAAATTCAAAAAAAAATGTCTATCTTATTAGAAGTTATCTATGAATAATACTGATGTGAAGTGTTATTATTTTTTAAGATATTAAATAGGAATTTAAAAAAAGCCATTAAATATTTATGTACTAAAATATGGTAATGATGTTTTTAAATAATATATATAAATTTAAAAATAACAAAAACTTAACTTTAGAACAAATTATAGATCCGTAAATCTATGCATTATTATGCTAAATTCATTAAATATTTAATAAAGATTAAAAGTAATCTATAAATTTATAAAATTTAAGAATTACATTAAAGAATAAATGATATAATTTTATTAAAAGAATAAAATATAAACGTATTGAAATGCACGTTAAGCTTTTTTATTATTTGATAAGATTGGGATAATAAATTAGATACATTTTAAGATTTAAATAACAAGAAAAAAATGCTTTATGAAAACCTACTGTGAGCTTTCTTTTTAATATCTTCTTCATAAAATTGATAACGATATAAAAAGAATAAACTATTGTTAATTTTAATCTTATGATTTTGTATTGTATTCTCAATAATTATAGTTGAAATTAAATTTGTGATATTTTAAGGGAAATGAGAAATATATTTGATATATTTATCAACTTACTAAAATGATTATTACATTAAATGCATTGAAAATCTTGTTTAAACTTATGAAAGATACATTTAAAAGTGTATTATGTTTACCATCTCTAAAGCAAGAGGCATATAAAATATTTACCCGAGGTAGTTAAAATATTTTACATGCTATAATTTATAAATGTGAATTATATTTTAGTGAATTTATGAATTAAATGCATTTCTACATAAAAAATATCCTTAAAGTTTACGAGTAAGATTTGTAGCTTTTACTTGTTCTGCCTTACTATTCATAACTTTAAATATTTAGTATTTCATAACTCTAATTATATTTAATAATTCCTAACTTTTCCATAATCATCTCTTAAAGATTAAAATATATCTATTGTAATTAGTAATTTAACATCTTTTGTGGCAATCCTAGTTTTTATAACTGAAAATACATAAACTATTTATATTTATAAGTATAAATATAATTACGCTATTTTATGTCCTATTTTCTTCCTAAAATATACTTTTACTTATAATAAATGACTAGAGGTTATTTCCCCTGAAACCTTCGTTTATGAATATGGGTTTAGAAATGCTTTACGAAAATTCACAATAATCGAATAAGAAAACTCTTTCTTTCTCTTTATCTCGATTTCAGAATTTATGGCATGTTTCTAGGTATTTTTAAGTTTTCCACGAAATTTTTTTCAAAAATTCTATTATTGGGAAATTTTGGAAAAAACATTTATTTGAAATTATTAATATGTATTTCTTAGAAAAATCTGCTAATGCTCTTTTAATGCTTCAAACAAAGTAAATAAATTGAACTTAACGTAAAATAAAATGAAATAAAAACTGAGAAATTCTTTATTTTATTAGAAATATTTTCTTTAGATTTAATATGGTATCAGCATAAAAATGGCTTTAAATATTTAATTATAATAACTATGTAATTAACAAACATTATATTTATATAAACAACAAACTTATTTTCTAACTATTTTAAATAATGATATTTTTAATTTCAGTTATTTTTATTTCAAATAAATTTACATTTGTTCTATTGTTTTGAATTATAAATGATAACGAAAATAAACTCTTTTAAAAAAGTAATTTGTTTCTTCCACAATTCAGCTGTATAGATCGTGACACAGCTTAGAATTTTGTAGACTTAGTCAGGATTTATATTCAAATATTTTAAGTGGTTTTATTCAAAGTTTATTTTAACATTTTATATTAAGTTGTATCTCGTAGTTTTTTTGCGATTATTTCTTTATATTTACAAATAAAATTCCATCAAAGTGTTCACAACAAAATTCAACTTATATATATATATATATATATACAATTTAAGTAATTAAATTTAAATAAAGTATAGATTTTCAAGAGATTTATGTAGAAGGAATAAAATAAATTATTTTACTGGTGTTCTTTAAATAATAGATATAAAAAATTATAAACATTTCTGTATTTCATAATATATTATATTAGTGAATTTATATTTCATTTGTAAACATTATAATTCAAAATTATACTTATAACATTTAAGTTTTGCTTTAAAAATTCATAGAAATAATTTTTATAATTATTTTCTAAACTGTGAAATACATTTATACTGAGAATGTAAAACTGATTAATAATTTTCTGTAATTATATATAAATGATTAATATACATTAGGCACCACATACACACACAAGTGAATACTTAAATTAAATATAATTGTTTATGAATGTATACTTAAGAAAATATTATTGATTCGAAAGTAGGGTAGTAGTTAAATGAAAAAATATGAAAGCCCTAGTAGTTAATATTTAATTTTGCATAAAATAATGATAATTGTTTTAAAACAAAATTTAAATATGGTATTTTTAGATATAGATAAAAAATAAACAATTAGATGATAAAAAACACAAACGTCCATAAATTAAGGGTAATGCCAGAACTGATAACTATAGGTACATCAAACGGGTATAATAATATGTAACATATATATTAATAGTAGGTAACAAACGGGATATATTTATAAAACTCAAGTATAAAGCAAATAAGAAATAACAAAATAGATGGTGTATATATGATATAAGACATACACAATGTTTTTATAGCTCCCTTGAGCACTTACACCATATACACTTACACCTCGTACGACAAATGAACATAACGTCGTTTGTACCATGGTTAATAAATCGTGTATCTCTTTTATGAAATAGAGAAATTCACTCTGCAAGCAATGCTTTTTGAAGACCTGGTGCAGATGTAAAAGGTGATTGACGGTTGTAATTTCGAAATATGCGGCACACATGCTATATCGGATACAAGTCTTGTGAGAATGCTGGCCTTTCTATGCGTGTGATATCCTCCGATTGAAGGCAATCATCGACGATGGTGGTGAAGAGGGATGTTGTTATCCATGTACACAAATTCAGCTCCCACAACACTTTTAAAATTTGGACATATTATTCCTGGATGGTGTCACAATAAATATGGTCTGCCATAATAACATCCTAAATGACACATTTCCACCAGGTTAAGGTTGGCATTCAATGATGTTATTTTGATATTAATAGGTACCTGGCGTTCCTTATGAACATTCAATGTGAATCGGACTGCAAGCTAAACCTCAACTCCTCAAAAAACTTAACACATGCTCAGTGAATGGGATCCACATTTTATGTTCCTTACTCCTCGATAACCATGATGACATTGAGTTGCCGGGAACAGAACACATCTGACTATCCTCAATGACATCATGGTTAAGGAGGAGCATATATACTATAGTGTCCCAAGCATCTGTAGATGGTTTATTTTGAAACAGTCATACCCATAGCCCACTATAGCTGACGTGATAGGTCCATTGTTTTTTTAATAGTTACTTCCAAATACCGGTCTTCATTCAATGTTGTTACTCGAGATCAATCTATACAGTAACGTCTACTGATATCTCTATCTTTTTGGAATCATTGCCACAGCTTATAGATGGCACGTTGGGTGACTCAGAGTATCTCGGCCACTGCCATCTGCGTACGCTCTCACTCCAGGAGAGAGAAGCCCCTATATTTCTACAACGTAAAATATCCTCCACATACAACCTTTGTCCTTTGAGGTCGTCGCACTGAACGCCGAGTGGGCCACTTATGAACACATTTGGTTCTTTGCTACTGGCTCTTATGTACCCCTCTCTTATGGTCTCGTCCTATTGAGGTAGTTTTAGTGTCATCAGGTGTCTTCCTGTAATTGGCATACAATGTTGGACGATGTATGAGATATTTCTACAAGTGACATTTTTCTCGCTTTGGATTTCCGTGTGCTTCTGGATTATTCTTAATCAATAGATGTGTGAGTATTTTGAGTTGAGAATTATATTTCATAAACTGTTCTTTTGTGAACCCTTGAAAAATGTTCTCTCTTCAAATAACAATAATTGGAAAGTTAATTTTAAAAAAGACATTTTTAAAATCTGGTATAAATATGATCTAAGTTTATTTTGCTGATGTCTAGATACATTTTATATACATATAATGAGATAAAAAATACTAATTATAAAATAAACTTCTTTCATGAACAAAGAAATTTCCGCATGATAAGAATGTATTAGTAGACTTTTGCTAAAATACTGTATTAATAGATATTTTGCTGAATAATGTTTCAAAATTCGTACACAATAGTTTTAATAAAATATAATTTGTTGCTCGTTTTTGTTATCTTCTTGATGGCAATAAAATGCTGCTGAATATATATACCGGGTGATCCAAAAGTCAGGACGAACTTTAAAAATGAATAATTCGAAAACGAATCACGATACAAAGATGCGATTTGCACCAAACGAATGGAAAATAAACCGGGTTTTGTGTGGCAATGAAAAAAAATAGTTCTGTTGGCGACCAACAGATGGCGCTATAGTGTTTTATTGCAACAAAAGATGATTTACAAATGAAACAATGATTAATGAAGTCAGATTAATTACAGTTAATTAGTACTTACTACAGTAAATGTTCAATGTGATGTCCATCATTCAGAAGTAAAGCTGTGATACGATTCACCACACCATTCACAGCATTTAGTAGCATTTCTTGCGTTATGGCAGACACATTTTGGCGGAGGGCATCTTTCAGTGCCGCTAGTGATGCCGGTTGGTCGCTGTACACTTTTGACTTCAAGAAGCCCCACAGCCAAAAGTCACAGGGTGTGAGATCGGGAGATCTTGGAGGCCATGCGTGATTAAAGTAGCGACTGATAATACGATCCTCCCCAAATGTTGAGCGTAGCAGGCGTTGCACAGGCAGAGCAATATGAGGTGGTGCTCCATCTTGCATAAAGGTGACTGTTTGGAGTGCCTGTCGGGCTTGCAGTTCAGGAATAATGCTGTTCTTTAACAGTGCTAGATATCGCTTACCGGTGACAGAAACTGTTTGGAAACCTGTCTGTGTGACTTCCTCGAAAAAAATGGACCAATTATGAAATCAGCAGTGAAGCCACACCAGACTGTCACTTTAGGCTGTTGCAAGGGTACCTCAACAAATGCATGTGGATTTTCTGTGGTCCACACTCGACAATTGTGGTTGTTAACAGCGCCAGAGAGTGTAAAATATGCTTCATCTGTCCAAAGCACAGTGTGAAGCCAGTCGTGCTGCTCTTCCATCTTATTGAAGACCAAATTCGCAAAATGTCGGCGAGAGTCGAAGTCAGGAGGTTTCAGTTCTTGGTTATGTTGCAACTTGTAGGGATACCGTTGCAAAGTTACTCGCAGCGCTCTCCAGACACTTCCATACGACACTCCTGTCTGCCTCGAAACTTCTCAAGCACTGCACTCCCCATGTGCAGCAACCGCCGACATGGCTTGCACCGTCTGCTCCACTGTCGTGGCAACAGCAGCTGCAGTTGAGGGACATCCACTTCTTTGACGTGACGCCAAAGAACCTGTAGCTTCAAATTTTTTCACAATTTTGTTCAATGCAGAAGACGTTATTGGTCCTTTGCTATCTCGCATACCCTTCATGTAGCGATATGCTCGCAATGGCACTTTCCAAATTCTTATAAAACAGTTTAACTAAGAGGGCTTTCTCAACTATGGACAGCATTTCGATGCATACCAGCTTCGACTACCATTACCTGCAGTAGTTGCTTCTTTTTATATCGTTTGTTGCTTTGCATAATCCTACATCAGAAATCCGACAGCGCCATCTGTTGGTCGCCAACAGAACTATTTTTTTTCATTGCCACACAAAACCCGGTTTCTTTTCTATCCGTTTGGTGCAAACCGCATCTTTGTATCGTGATTCGTTTTCGAATTATTCATTTTTAAAGTTCGTCCTGACTTTTGGATCACCCTGTATATATATAATACTGGATTAAACATTAATAAAAATATTGCTAAAACACTGAATTTATTATTAAACTTAATGCAAATTAGTACATAAAATTGAAAAATCAATTGGCATTTTTCTAAAAAAACAGCCAATTGACTTTAATAATGAATATTCTTTATTGTAAATTTTTTATTTATATCTATTTTTATTTTAACAATTGTGTTGCAATACATATAATCTTCTTTAGAAGTCATTAAAGTGTCAGTGTTGTAATGAATACATAATTTTTCATGTCATCATAAAATGTTTATTTAAGTGGTTTAATGTTTATTAAGAAAAAGTATATTATTTTTACTTGCCATTTTATTTTTTAGAATGATAATTTATAAGTCTTCGTTTTTATAAAATATATTAGAACTTTATGATAGGAATTCATTAGGGGAAAAGAATCCAGAGCAATTTTATTAAGTAAAGATATTAATTATGTCTTACTCGATGAGTAGTGTTTATTACGTCTTCTAGAAACTTTGCTTTGCTTTTTCAAAACCACATGTAAACCGTGAGCTGACATTTGGATTGTTTTTAAAAAAATATATTTTTAAATAAATTTTTTTGGATTATATAAATATGTTTTATGAATTTATACAAAATAATATTTTTAAAATATTCGAGAGAAAGTTTTAAGGATTAATATTTTCATGTAAGTAACTTATGTTCTACATTGTTCTTCATATCATCATTTAGGATCAAAATTGATTTCTGAAAATATATCATCTACTTAAGCTTAAAACAATCAATAAATAACAAATCTTAAAAAATCATGGAACAATAAAATATATATGCACTTATTTGAGGAAAATTATCTATGCTTTTTAAATTTAATGCATTATAATTTACAGTAAAAATCTATTTTGAACAAGAGTTTCAAATATTTTCTTTAAGTTTTTTTTAGTAATACTACCATATCTGTTAAAGAAATCGTAGATAAATTGGTAATAAAATAAATAATACTTTTATTGATATTGTGTTATATGAGATAAAATTTAAGAATCAAATTCTTTAAAATTATTTTATCATTTCCTGTACTATAATTTCATTTTCATTCAGTGTAAAAAGGAAACAACTTTATATTTTTATTATATTCTACGTTCATCAGCATTCACAACAGTTTTACACAGAAAAAATAGAGTAAAATAATTTAAACCAAATTTTAATTTAGTTTTTATAATTTAACTAAAAATAAAAATGGTTTAATTTACTGTAACAATTAGAGCATGTAAACAAGTGGTATATAAAACATTGTTATTTCAAAAATAAGTTTGAATGACTTTCAAATTAAATATTAATTGAGCATGAATTGCATAACTTCAATCTTTATTGATTCTAGGATCTACATTTAAATAAAAATTTCTAATATGCCTGTGCTCGCTATTTGCAATTTCCAAAACGTAATATTTTTTATACTTAAAACTAATTAATCTAATATTTTGATAACACTCGTAGCTTTTGATGCTGATATCATTAGCAAAATGTTTCCAAACGTAGTTTTAAAAGAATTTCTAAATTTAATAACTCATCTCTTTTTTAATCTGGAATTCCTACGTGTCTCTTAATGCAAAAAAACCAAATATTATATATTATAGATAGTTTTTTTATAATTATCAATATATTTTCTAATTTCATTATTAAACTTTCGATTCTGAAAGACTTTGATTGAATGCTTTTACAAAAATTAAACTCTAACCATAATGATTTTTAAAATCTAAGGAATGCTCCTTTTATTACTCAAGAATTTACAATATTTTTCGTTGAAATGTTCATAAAAGAATTTTTATGGTTAGAAACATTTTGTAGGCGCATTATGCTAGAAATGGTACTATTACAATTTTTTAATACAGTTGAAAATCATCATACGTTGCCATATTTATTGCCTGATAATTCTTATAGTGAATTTTCATCAAGTTTAAATTACTCAATAATTTTTATTAATCAGAAATAAATGCAAGTCCTGCAAACTTTGCAAAAAGTCTTCTTTTAGGATTTAGTTCGAAAGCCTTATCACGTTTCATTAGATGATAGGAATATCACCAAATTTCTTTCCCTTCAAAGCGAATTTGAGTTGGGGGAATAGGAAAAGTTTGGAGGAATGATATTTGGCAAGTATGGTGCTTGTTCAGTATCCACTAGCCTTTTTTTAAAAGAAACCACTTGATGTTGTTGGCTGTGCGAGAGCCATGTACAAGAGATCATGAACCTGGTTGTGTGCACTGGAGTGGTATCTTGGTAGATGTTTTATGAAACAAATCAAAATTTCAATTTACCTTGAAGCATTCATCATCGTTTTGTCAGGTAGAAATTCTTTTCGGATATTGTCTCGATTATCAAAAAAGTGATGAGTATCATTTTAATGCTTGATTTTTCTGACGAATAGATACAGGAGAACGCTATTTCCTGCTCTGTTGTTACATTTTCAGTGTCATATCTAAGACACCAGGACTCATCATTAAGGGACAATAAAGTTCTAAAAATTTAAAACTGCATCCACCAATCCTCTAAAGCCTGTAAACGTGCCTGCTTTTGATTGTCTGTCAAGTAAAGTGGCTTAATACTGCAATACGTTTTCCTCCTCCCTAAATTCTGAGTAAGGATTTGTCCTACGGAATCACAGTTATTCTACCGTTTATATGCTATAATATAGACAGTTAATCGACAATCTTTCGTGATTAATTTCCTCACTTTCTCAATTTTTTATCATTGATGTTGTTCGTTGGTCTTTTAATGCTGGTGTTGTCAAAAACCTATTTTCTGCCTTTTTAGAAATGGGAGAGCCATTCGTACATACACATTATAGACAGTGCTTGATCTTCATAAACACGTACCAGAACCGTATGAGTTTCAAAAGGTGTTTTGCCAAACTTAAAACAAAATTATAAATTGAACAAAGTTTAATTGAACCACGATGGGGGTAGATGGTGAACATCTGTTGCTATTCATGGGCAGCGGTTTAATACACCAATATTGGCAGATTAGTTGTTTTGACTTCGTTCAGTGAATTTTATTGTTAGAGGCTGTATAAAATATAATTCTTCTTTATATCTGAATTATTGTAATGAGAACTAAACAATGTTTAATAACTTTCGGTCATGATCATTTTTACATGAATGAATGCAATTATTTTATTTTGCTTTTCTTAGATTAACTAACTAGTATATTCTCCCATATTTTGATTTCAAAAATATTCTTCTTTTTACCAGAATATATTTATTCTGAATCTCTTCATTATTTAGTAATGTTTGTAACAGAACAGAGTTTATTGTGATAAAAGTGTAATTATTTTAACTTGTATATGAAATATATTTTTCAAGTTTTCTTCAGCAATGCTTATGTAAAATGGCTTAATCATATTAAACTGCAATTTAAAATTTGTGTTTTAAGATTAAATACAACAAATTAGTGAAATCATGAGATGAAAATATCAGAGCATTTTATAAAATAGAATTTCTAAGCATTTAGATGAACATTATAGACATTCTTTTAATTTTTGCGTTTTTTTATTTTAATTGTAATTACACAATTAATATGGAATTAAATCGATGAAATGGAAAAAATAGACAACCTTGAGGAAAAACATATTTTTATCCGTTTTTTAAGATGCGTGACAAAAACATTAACAAAAATTATGCCTGTTTTAAACAAATTATGGAATTTTGTTTAATCCAGTTATTTTTCTTTTACTATGCATTCGAATAAGAGAAAATCAAAAATAAGAATTTTACTCATTTATAAATATTAACTTTATTAGTTTTATAAAGCTTTTCTTCTCTGTCCTGTAAGTACAAAATGATGACATGTTTAAAAAATATGTTACATTTTGATTATATTAATGTGCAAGCTATTTAAGATAAGTTTAAATCAAAATATTGTTATAAACGAGTTTTTGATTTCAAAAACAGCTACAAACACGAGAATAAATTTAGAAAAGAATTAAAAACATAAACAAGTAGAAACACTTATTTTTAAAAATATCTCAACTCTATTTTTCCATTTTTAATTGTAAGTATTATAATTAGCTTAAATTAATAAAGATAACTTTAAGTATAGTTGGAATCGTCATCTATATTTCAAGAAAAACTTTACAAACAACAAATTTAAACTATGGCATTTTCTGTGAAAGAACATTAATGCAAACTATGCATAACATTTATTCAAATAATATTGTTATTCCAAGCAATCCTCTGGTGACAAGAGTAAATAATACTCGCTTTCAGACTGATTGTTTTGCAGGAAACAAATTTTAAGCATTTGGCTTTTAAACTATTTTTTTCTTTGTAAGAAATGTTTCAAATGCTTTTTTAATCTTTAAACAAAAGAACAAACAGCATTTACTCTATCGAGAGATGACTTAAATAAACAATAGCATCTAAAATATCAAAACTACAAACTAAAATCTTTTTCATTTATAATGAGAAGGTTGAGTTAAAAAAGTAAATCTGTATTTTCATTTTCGAGAAAATTCTGCAGAATATTTATATTATATAGAGTCAGAAAATAAGAATTTTTATTTATTGTTCTTTTCATCATATGTAACTTTTATGTAGTTTAATTTTATTTTCTTATAGAATTTCAAGAAAAAATGCTTTCTTTCCATTTGTTTGTTTTATATATTTTGAAATAAAAATTTTAAATTAAAAATAACATTTTAAAACAAGTGATCTGTAAAAAAGAATTTTAAGTTTTTAGTGTTTAGTTAGAATTAGTGGATGTAAATGAAGCAGTAATTTAAATTTCAAAGAATATTAAAATTTTTGATTAAAATAACTGTAATGAATTACAACAATTTCATTCACTGCTTTGATGCCAAATAAAATTTCTTTGTAACTGAAAAAAATACAATTTTAATAAACATTTTTATAAAAAAGTATTTAAAATTAAGCAATTAATTCATTTTTGTTTTAAGATATAATATTGGTTTTGAAAAAACTACTTTCTTCCTCTTTAAAATTTATTAATGAAAAAAAAATTATCGACGAAATATTTTTTGCAGAAATAATAAGTAATTAAATATAAGTATTTACTAAATATTTCATTTGTCACTTGCTACTGAATTAAATCAATACCTAACAGTATATTATAAATTGTATGTATAATTAGAAACTTAGAAAACCTTTTAAGTAAGCAGCAATACCTGAATGCAGACTGATAAAGAAAGATTATTTAAATTTGTTTTGTTAATCCTTGTGATAAAATGTAATTCTTAAGCTAATGCTAGGATTATAAGTTATATTAATAGAAGAAACATATTTTAAACCAATGAACTCATATCAGGATACTACACTTTTTGAAGGACAACAGGTTGTTTGAATCACTACAGTCAGCTAAACTTATAATATTTATGTAAAATGCTGATAACGTAAAAAAGATTGCTATTTATATCCAAAAAATAAATATTAAGCAAAATAAATGAATTTGAATAATGCTGAATAAAAAATCCAAATTATATGAAGTAATATCTGCAATTTAAATATCCAAATTACTTATTTACTAAAATACGCAATTTAAATACCATTTGGATTTTCTAATCAATAATTAATTCAAAAAGGCAAGTGCATTGCTCAAGCTCAATACAATAAGTATTATTCTAATTTTAAGAAAGTAATTGATGTTTTTTAAATAAAAAATGTCAGGTAATTATAGCATACAGCATTACGTGTTAGTGACATAATTTATAACTCACTATTAAACAGTGAACTATTCCTTATATCAGTATCATTTATGTTCACCATAAAACAACAATAAATATGTATATTACATTTTATATTTGTGTAAAGACATCATTGTTTTATTTTTAAAACAATTAAAAAGCGCAACTTGCGTACTTAATAAAGCGAAACGTAATTAGTAATAAAAATGTCATTTTAAGAGAAAACAAATCTTAGGTCATAAGAAAACTGCAAAGCATAGAGAAAACAAAGCATTGCCTCCTAAGAAAACTGGTTCTTTTAAAGTAGATTAATTTATTTAAAATGTATATTTAAGTATACATAAGTATAAGTACCATTCTTACTTTTTTATTGCCAAAAATTATTAAATGAATTAAAGTATGAAGTGGAATTAAACTTATATGAGGATGTTGAATTTTGTCTAGGTACAAGCAAAAGCAATAATTCATTTCAAAATTTTTACTGTTATAAAAATTTCCAGTAATAACAATTATTGAAAATTATTTTTAAGCTATGAGTTTTAATGCAAATAAGTATATGCAAAGACCATATACATTTCAAATAAAAGAGATGGTTAAGTAATGCTTGCATTGAAGAAACATAAAAATATATTTAAAATTAATTATTAAGGATACTTTGTTCTGATTTTATAAATGCTTAAATACTAAGTAACGTAGATGAATTGTAATGTACATTTCTATGGTAATCTTAAATATATCCGAGAATGCTTTCTGTATCAACCACATATCTATAGATTTATAAATCTGAATTGTGACTGTTACAGATTATTCTAATTGTAAATAGTTAGCGAGGCTCTCGTGTTCAAGCTTTATCAAATTCTAATATAGGAAGTTGTTGAGTGATGCGAGACTGTTAAAGTTAATGATTTTAATTCTTGACTTCAAATGCAATTAAATACTCTGGAACTGTGGAAGTGAATGCACAAAGAAGTAATGAGAGTAGTTCCAGTAAAATTCATAAGCTAACTATTACCGAATTATATATATATATATATATATATATATATATATATATATATATATATATATATATATATATTGTGTTTATAAAATATATTAATTAATATTTAATTTATAAATGCTTGAATATGTGATTTTTGACAAATTTAATGCAAATTTTAACTAAAGAAATATAATTAAAATATTTTTACAAAATATATTATGCTCCAATTTATACTGCATTTTAGATTACGTTATATTTTAAAGTTACATTAACGCAATCAGTATTTAGAAAGGTAAGTTTTAAATTTCAGTGGAGCTTAAGTGCATCTATTCAAATAGAAAATAAGTGTTTGGAACTCATTTTCTTTAATTACCTTACACCAAGAAGCATATATGAAAAATAAGTTGCATTTTATTTGATGGACGTATTTTTCATACATCATTTTGAGGAATTGTCATTTATCAATTGGATTAGAGCAGCGCTTTTTCATTACGAAGAGATAATAAATATATTCCTTTATTTTTAAATCATTTTCAGTATGCTCCAGCCAGCATACAATGTCAGCATACTTTTGTCAGGCATGGTGATGAGTCCTACTGAAGGTTAAATATTATTTTTTTCATGAATTAGAGATTTATTGAAAAGTATCAAGTTTGATTCTCGGATGGTATCCATATATTTGTTGCCTGTAGAATGCTTTTAATTACTGGAATATGCTCCATACCATCTAGATTGACAGAGTCATATCCTGACATTTTCTGGATTATTTGTATTATATTCAAAGCTAATAGGATGTTTCTGATATAGCTCATTGCCTAGTCTATCCCTCACATATTTTAGCCCAAGACTACAAAAGAGTGATACCTTGCCTTCATTGCTTCAGATTATTTTGTTCTACTACTATTCTGACCCCTTAATGATATTTCTTTTTTGCCTACAATATTTATCTCTAATGTTGCTTAAGCTTTAAATGTGGTATTTTTCTTGGAATACCACCTATACTCTGAAAATAATTATCTTTTCATTATTCATATTGAATTAACTAAAATATATATTTAATTCCTTTCATATCCAACAAGATCTGAGGAAATACTCCTATTTTTGAGACATGTTCTTTATATCGTTCAACCGTCAAAAGCATCTGTACATTCTCCCGCGTTATTCCCAGAAATAAGGAAAGAATGCATCTGTACATTTTTACCTTATTTCTCACTCATTCACCTTTTTTATAACGTAAGCACATATTTCGGTGGACAAATAAACTCATCTACCGTCTTGTTTCGAAATTTCAGCTTACAATGTAAGCTGTATTGTTGTAAGTTGTTTGTATGAAAAATAGATTTCAAATATTTAAAAAATATTATTCTGTTTAGTAAAGTTTCTATAAATTTTAATAAAACTTTTTTCTAGTAATATTCCGAAGAAAATACCAAGAAGAGCCCTCAAACATCTTTAAAATTAGAAAAAATTATATGTATAATGATACAACCATTTTAAATAATTTTACAGAAAATTTGTCAACGAGTTATGTCAACTCATTTCAACATCAATCGTATTTAATTTTATTTGCTTGAAATTAGAAAGTAATATTTTTTCTGATTGTTAAAATATGGCAATTGTTTACTTGAGATAGAATAATTAAAATATGATTAATTTATTTGAAGTTCCTAATCTAAATAAATTAAATCTTAGATTTATTTGTTTGTTAGGAGAATAATATAATTTATTTACTTTATTAATAATAAATGTCCGGAAATATAAGGTGTGATTTCGATAAATTTATGCAGTATAGTATTATTTAGAAGAATTAAAATTAACTTATAACGAAATCTCGTTTAATTAATTAAACTAGTCATCTGTAACAAAATAAAATCAAGAATTGTTTCTTTATTGAATGTTTGATATTTAAACAGAAGTTTACATACATGTAGTTGAATTATAATATTTTAAAATATATAAAAATAAACAAATAAAGAAACTAAAAACATCTCTCACAATTTTAAGTATATTTATATACTATGTATATATATAGATATACACTGCTCAAAACAATTAAAGGATATTTCGGTTTTAGGTGGATCTTGTGGCTGGGAAACTTTTTAGCTGATTGATACGTAGTCGACAGACGTAGTAGGTTATATGAGAATAAATTACACATGTTTGGCAGAAAAAAATGCATTTTTTGCGCATTTGTGTACAAAAGGGGAAAAACACAATTGGAGCATGTGAGAAAAAAAGAATAAGAAAAGGCGTTGTCTTCAAAGGAAGTCATTTTCAGTAGGGGGTATGGTTTCCACGGATTGCCAGCAACGTTGAACACCTCTGAGGCATGGAGTCAATGAGGCTATTAATCACGAGTTGGGGTATTCTGTCCCAGTCTTTCAGAAGAGCTCTTTCCAGTTCTTGAAGAGTTTGTGGGGGTGGTTGGTGGCCAGCAACTCGTCTTCCTAGAGCGTCCTAAACGTGCTCTATTGGATTCATGTCGGGAGAACACGCTGGCCATTCCATTCGTACGATTCCTTCCTTGAAAAGGAAATTCTTCACCAGGTTAGCACGATGTGGCCTGCAGTTATCGTCCATTAAAATGAAGCCTTCTCCGATTGCTGCAGCGTAAGGAACTACAATAGGTCTGAGGATCTCATCCCTATATTGGTGACCAGTCAGAGGTCCATCTCAAATGATATAGAGGTATGTGCGTCCGTCAATGGAGATGCCACCATACACCAACACTCCCCCACCGCCAAATCTGACACTTTCGTACACGAACGCTGGATTATTCCTACTGCCACGGTCCCTCCAGATGAAAATAAGCCTATTATCAGGATGAACAGAAAAACGCGACTCGTCAGAAAAAATATTATTGCTCCATTCATTTCTCCTCCATTTCACATGCTCTGTTGCCCACTCCCTGCGGTCGCGACGATGCCTTGATGTTAGAATACACATACCATCGGTCGGCGAGCATACTGACCTACACCATGGAGACGGTTTCGGGCAGTCTGAGTTGACGGTTCCAGTTCCTGGAAATAACACTTTGTAACATTCCAATGGCTTGCGCTACTCCGGCTTCAGTTTGGCCCCCTTCTAACTTACCAACAACTCTCCAAGCTTCTGAATCGGTAAAATGACTTCGCTGAGACATCGTACTCATCGAAACAAAGCAGTCACTGAATAACGATCATCCTTGTTTTCATTGTCTTTTATTCAGTTGAAAGTCAAATTTCATTCACTGCCGCTGAAGTGACGTTTTTGACGTCAAACTCAAAATTAGCATACTCCACAGTTTGAAAATCAGAAAAATTTTCATTTGTGATTCTCTTCTTCTATTTTCTGCAAAAAAAATTTCGTTTATATTTTTATTTTATATAAAACTTCCAATATCATTTAATTGTTTTGAGCAGTGTATATATACATCCTATATAACCCTCGTGTATATATATATATATATATATATATATATATATATATATATATATATATATATATATATATATATATATATATATATATATATATATATATATATATATATATATATATATATATATATATATAAATTTCGTGTCACGATGTATGTTGCCGATAAACTCCGAAACTACTAAACGGATTTTGATAAAATTTTGTAACCATTTATAATATGGTCCAACTTAAAAGATAGAACAGTTTTTATCTCTTAATTATTGATCTCAATATTTATTATACGACATTAGTGTTTATTTATTGGTTAGTTCTGTAAGTTCCTAATAGATGGCGGTTTAGCATCTAAGTTGCACAGGTATTCGGCAGATGGCGACGTGTTTATTTTTCTAGATTATACCATCTTCGAGAAAATTATCGTACGCGCGCAAGCGTGTGGTTAAATATAGAATTTACATAGATTTTTCATGATGTATAATCATACTATAACAATTTTTCGTGAATCATTTTCATAATTATACTTTGTATTGTGTTATTATTGTGCAGTATTCAGTTTGAATATTTTTAATATTATAAATAGTAAAATAAAATTTTATTTATTACTGTTTTTCTCTACTAATTTTCCTACCACCTCGAAAACATGTAAGTATTTCTTGATAGCCTTTTATTATTTTTTATTTTTATTTTATAATTTGATAATTATTAATTTATTCAGCAGTACATTTTGATCTAATTTATTTATTCAAATGATAAATTCTTTTAATTTTTTTTATTTCAGTATAATGCCGCGGAAAAAATTTTTAGTTTTAATATAATTTAAAATTGAAATAATAATAGTTCGATGTCAATGTTATCTACCTCATTTATAACAATTTATTTTTAGATGTCTTTAATTTATATAGTATATTTTATAAGTAAGTCACTGATTACAAACTATAATTTAATATAAGATGAATAAAATGTAAATTCAGAAAGTATATGTTGATTTGTGCTTAATTTCAAAATTTCGATATTTACCTATTACTATTAAATTTTGGTGAAACGTTTTATTTTTAATCTCATATGAATGAACCTATTTTAAATTTTTTTACGAAAATATTAATTTGATTGTACCAAGGAGTTAGTAAAAAATTGATTCAATGTATTATAATTACTCAGCCACTGCAACGCGTGGCTGGGTCAGCAATTCTATATATATATATAAAAATTTCGTGTGTCACGATGTATGTTCCCGATAAACTCCGAAACTATACTGAACCGATTTTGATAAAATTTTGTAACCATTTATAATATGGTCCAACTTAAAAGATAGAATAGTTTTTATCTCTTAATTATTGATCTCAATATTTATTATACGATATTAGTGTTTATTTATCAATTAGTTCTGTAAATTCCAAATAGTTGGCGATTTAGCATCTAAGTTGCACAGGTATTCGGCAGATGGCGACATGTTTATTTTTCTAGATTATACTATCTTCCAGAGAAAATTAACGTGCGTGCGCAAGCGCGTGGTTAAATATAGAATTTACATATATTTTCATAATGTATAATCATACTGTAACAATTTTTCGTGAATCATTTTTATAATTATACTTTGTATTGTGTTATTATTGTGCAGTGTTCAATTTGAATATTTTTAATATTATAAATAGTAAAATAAAATTTTATTTATTGCTGTTTTTCTCTACTAATTTTCATACCACCTCGAAAACATGTAAGTATTTCTTGATAGCCTTTTATTTATTTTTTTTTATTTTATAATTTGATAATTGGCTCTGGAATCGTGCTATTTTGGCAGCAAGAAACGTTGATGTGAACGAAATTAACTTCCATATACAACAGATGTTGCCCGGTGATTTGATGTCTTTTAAATCAATCGACACAGTTATTGATGAAAACGAAGCCGTAAACTTTCCAACTGAATTTTTGAATTCTCTGGATATGCCAGGAATGCCATCACACAATCTTCAATTGAAAATTGGTTCACCAATTATTCTTCTACGTAAGTTAAACCCACCTCAATTATGTAACGGTACTCGCTTAGTCATAAAAAAATGACCGAAAATATTCTCGAAGCAACAATTTTGACGGGAAAATTTAAAGGAGATATCGTCCTGTTGCCACGTATTCCTCTGATAGCGTCAGAATCTCCAATACCGTTTAAAAGGCTCCAATTTCCGATTTGTTTAGCTTTTGCGATGACCATAAATAAATCTATAGGCAAAACAATGTCTATTTGCGGTTTGGATTTGAGAAACACATGTTTCTCACATGGACAGCTATATGTTGCCTGCTTACGTGTAGGAAAACCATCAAATCTCTTCGTGTTAGCGAAAGACTAGGTTAACCAGGAATGTTGTACACAAAGTAGTACTTAGATAATTTTTAGTTTTAATAATTTAAAATTGAAAAAATAATAGTTCGATGTCAATGTTATCTACCTTATTTATAACAATTTATTTTTAGATGTTTTTAATTTATATAGTATATTTTGTAACTAAGTCACTGATTACAAACTTTAATTTAATATAAGATGAATAAAATGTAAATTCAGAAAGTTTATGTTGGTTTGTGCTTAATTTCAAAATTTCGATACTTTACCTATTACTTTTAAATTTTTGCGAAATGTTTTATTTTTAATCTCATATGAATGAACCTATTTTAAATTTTTTTAGAAAATAGTAATTTGATTGAACCCAAGAATTAGTAAAAAATTGATTCAATGTATTTTAAAAACTCAGCCACTGCAACGCGTGGCTGGGTCAGCTTGTATAAATAAATAAATATATATATATATATATATATATATATATATATATATATATATATATATATATATATATATATATATCTATATATATATATATATATATATATATAATATATATATATATATATATATATATAGATAATATGTATATATATATATATAGATAATATATATATATATATATATATATATATATATATATATATATATATATATATATATATATATATATATATATATATATATATATATATATATATATGTATATATATATATATATTTATATATATATACAATATGTTATATATATATAATCCTTAGTAATATATTTATTTCTTATAGTATTACCACGCATCACCGTGAGATCGACATCTATTTCCCTCTATTCATATATTTATTTCCCTTCATATTCAAACTTCTATGCAAATGTCATGGAATATGACGCTAAATGTAATTGATAATACTCCCTTTCACGATACACTTCCGAAAATTTTATGTCCTCTACTCAGGCCTTTTAGGCATTTAACGTGGAGGAACATGGATTTAAGTAATATTTGGAATGCCACTAGTCATTTTAGTGACATCGAGAGATATGAATTGTATTTAGAGTTTCAACATCACTCGCACATAACACTTACATTTCCAGCGTGTTAAGAGCTTGAGATCTCACAACTCCAAAAAACAGCTTAAAATACAGTAAATTATATTAATATTCAATGATTTAGCTTCTGAGAAACATATACAAGAAAACTGTATGTTGCTACACTACTGGAATCACTAAACTATAAAAACTATTCTAAAAATGTACTTATAAGGTATAGTTTTCAATGCTGTAAGTTAAATATACACTCGGTGTAGCTAACTTCCTCTTGATATTCCGAGATTCAGCTGTTGAGAAACATAAACAAAAAACTTACGTTATTAATAATTTTAATAAAATATTAAAATGCTTTTAAATCAGATAATTTTACTAAAAAAGTTTGCTTAAATTTTAAATTATTTTCAAAATATTGTTCTATAGTTTTGGGCCATAATACTGGTAAGTATTAAGCATAAAAACCATGCATTTTTAATTCCGCAAATATTTTATCGATATAAATATATATATATATATATATATATATATATATATATATATATATATATATATATATATATATATATATATATATATATATATATATATATATATATATATATATATATATATCTTATACGAAACATAAGGTGTGCCCTTCTTTCTTAAGTAGCAATAGGATCTTTTAGAATATTACTTTTCATTGATATTGAACGTCTAGGTAATTAAAGTTATGAGAAATAAGAATTTGAAATGTGGAAAAGAAATAATTTAAAATGCTTAAGATATTCTTCATGATTCAAAACTCAAATTACATGATTAATTATAACAGTGCAATTACTTGTTTCATCAAACATTAAACCTAAATAAACTTATTCATAAATCTAAATTTACTATACATAAATGTGTATATATGTAAACATTATTTATTTATTTAAAAAAAAAACGTGCTTATTAGCAGATATAAAGTTTGTAACTTTAAGAAGTGAATGCCATCAAATATGCATTTTGTATTAAGAAATAAAATTTTAAAGTTCCATTATTTTCAAAGTCTTCTTTATATATATTGAATCCATCATTTGTAATAAAACACCTTCAATAGAATTCACATAATTTAATTTCACAGAGAAATTAATGAACCTTCTCCAACATTGAACAAGTACAAACGAGATTAGAGAAGACTTACTTGGTAATGTAATTTCATTTTATTAGACTTCTCCTAGCAGATTTAAATGAGTAAGATATTATTAACTTATGAAAAATCCAAAGTTTTAAATAATAATTCTTATACAAAGTATTTTAGTTTTATTTAAAATGTTCACATTTTATTGAGGCTCAACATTGAATAATCTGAAAATAAAATTTTTCAAAAATAAATAACCTTAGGTCACGTGGATTCATATATTATATTATGGATATTTATCTATATTAAAATATTTAACTAACTATTTCTCCATCATATATATCAATAATTTCTTTATGCTTCATAAATTATTCATGTTGCAGCATATGTTTTTCACTAATTCTTTCTTTGTTATTTTTTCTTGAAATTTTAATCCCAATGGATATTTTAATAAAATTAAAAATTATTATGAAAATATTTTTTTCTAATTTCTGAAAAAAAATGAGCGATATGTCTTTATTCTAAAAAATTCAATTAATTTTTATCAAGATTTTAATTATTTATATTTGAATTCTTAATTGATCAGCTGTATACAAGAGCCATTTAAAATTTTTGAATTACACCAAGACTTTGAAATTTGATTCAATAAATTTGTAGAATTAAGCTCTCTCTTATCATGAATGCAATTCAATAGGATGTTATTTCCAAAAATTGTTTAATAAGCACTTTTTGAAGAGTATAAAAAATGCACATATAGAACCATCAATCTCAGTTTGTGAAAGAGACCAATGTCATGTCAGCACTGATTTAATTTACAGAATTGAGAAACTTGTATGTATTTGAATCAAGTTAATAGGGTTAATAGTCTCCCACTTTGATTTGTTTTTGATCGAAAAACTGAAATATTAATTTTACAGAATGAGAAGCCACATTTTCAAAGTGGATCATGAGTCTAATGAATAAAGGATTCAAAAAAATCTGGAATACTTATCAACGATCAAGTTAGTTGTGATTGTCTCCTGTACGTCAGATTCATTGCTTTGATCAGTGGAAGAATATAACACAGATTTTATTTTGCATGCCACATTGTCTTTTCATCAGTGTAAAGTTCAGTATATCGTCAAAGATCAATAACCTAATTTCTTAATATTATAGAAATTCAAACAATGGTGCAATCATTTTCTCACCAGTCAGAATTTTAAAGGTTATGTGATGAAAACCAATTTTTAGTGATTTAAGTGTTTGTGTAATGTTTTTAAGAAACTGCTCTTTTTAGTATCAAATTAAATAATGGAACCCAAGACAATTTACTTCTTTAATGCGCAATTCAACATGGCTAATTTTATGTGTTGCAGAGGACACAACATGAAACAAACTAAATAAATTTGATGGTGCATATATTATTAGTAAATACAGTTTAGACAAAAAAATTAATCATTTCTCTATTTTACAAATAAATAATATTGTTTTTTACTTTTAAAAGGACATATTTTGCTTATTTCAATAATTACGTAATAGTTTTCTTACAAAACTGTCTTGTTTATTAAAGCGTATTCTTATTAATCATTTTTGCAAAAATATAGTCACATTTTATATCTTGTTTAGTTCTTAGATGAATGATTTATATTTGATTCCTTTTATGATTTGTGGGAAATGGTTTCTAGATTAATTAAAACTATTTTTATGGTTAAACAAATTTTGAAAAAAAATACTAAATGATTGTGATTTAATGTTATTTTTCTATGACAGTAATACTTCAATTCTCAAAACACATTATTTTTTGTGTACAAATTTATTTATAAATGATTATTATTGTAAGAAAGACAGAAAATCGCAAAAAAGTGTATACTACTGCTTAATAATAATAAAAAAACGTTTCGCATACTGATTCTTTTACATAGTCAATAATATTTAAACTTCTGTTTACTTGTTACATTTATAACAGATAATTATATTAAATTATTACGAAACCAAAGATTAAAATAGCTGTAGTAACTAACACAAGGTTAAGTATTGTGCGACTGATTATTTATATTAATGGTGTTTATTTTTAAAGTTAACAGAAAATGGTATTTCCAATATTTTTTAACATACTTATATGTTTTTCTCCAATAGTAAATTTACATGTTTTAACGATTGAACTATTTTTTAATATTTTAATAGCTTAAATCTTGGCAGACTTTTAAGAAATATGAATTGTTTCAGAATAACAATATTTGTAAGCAAGCTCTATTTTCGCATAGTGAATTTTAAAAGTAATTTTCTCTATAATATGCCTATTAAATATAATTCTAGTAAGGCAGTAAAATTGGTAAGTAACTCTTTACTTTAAATACAGTGTCAGTCATTAAATACAACTTCACATTGTTAAGAAACATTGTAGTTCAGCACTATTAATCATATAATATTTAATTGACGAAACTCCGATAGAAAGAGTAGGCTTGCCTGCCACCTATCAATTGAAGTAAGAGGATGAGCGGAGATTGTCTCATTGATTCAAAGTCTGTTATCTCAGATTTTGTTCATTCTGTTGCAGTGGTGTTTATTCGTTTTTCAACACGATTGTCTAAGGGAATCATTTATCAAAAATTCGACTTAAATATTTCTTTATCGGCACTTTCTGTAATATTGATAATGACTGATGTTGAAAAAGAAGTATAATGACTTCTTATTCATGGAGTTCATATCAATACTTCATTATTGTCTTTCGATTCTGTTCTGCTTAAGTATTAGGAAACAAGACTTTAATGACTTTGTTATTAAATACCAATTTGTATAAATAAGTGATAGTTCACAAATTACTGAAGATACATGTCGCAGAGTAGAAATTGGTATTTTGTAGCATTTATTGAAAATGCTAATCAATTTAATCTCTTGGTATCTGAGAATGATTCAACACTGATTGTTTGGACTGAGTAATAAATGAAATCATTGGCTACTTATGATGTTGTTAAAATATTCAAAGTTTGATAATTTTCAAAACTCTTTAGAAAAGAATAATTAGGATTTGGAATGCTATGTTATAATACAAATCGATGGCACAATTTGCCTAAACAAGAAATGAAATTTAATCATTTCCAAAAATATTACGAGCCAATAAGAAAAGGAAAAAGTTTCAAAGATACATGGGAAAAAACTATTTATATTTTAATTTTCTTCAATGATTTCTCAGATATTTGGAAGAATTAAACTCAATTTCTTGACAACATTTGAAGTTTATTCAGTAAGAATTTCTATTCGAAGAAATCTAATATAATACCAATCTTTTATAAATTTTCAAAAGAAATTGTTGAATGTATATATATAAATAACTATTCTGAATGTAATATTGAAAATTATAGTCTATCAAATTTTATTATTAAAATTATTATGTTGTCTTTGGATACATTGTAATATAAATTTATTTTATTTATTCAATCGAAAATTATTTTTCAGGTATAAGGTATATAAATCATCATTCAGAATAAAAAGAAATTAAAAAATGAGAAAATTAAAAAGTTATGAAATTCAAAATAAGAATTCTTTTATCCTAGATGAATAAATTGTATAGCTTTAGCATGAATGTTTGTAAAAAAAATGTTATAAATCTTATTGCAATATGTGATAAATTTAAGTACAAAGCTATTTGGTATCAAAACCATTAAAATGCATGAATGAAAATAATTTTTTTATTATTATTGAATACATTGAAATTCCAACAGTCATTGAAAAAGAGAATTGAATACACAAAAATCAAAACATGGTAACAGAAATAAAATAGGCACCCTTAAATTCGTTCTAGAATATAAATATGAAAAAGCGATTTTATTCAGAACAAAAATTTGGAAAAACGATGTAATTAATTTGATCAAAATAAGCAGTGTTATTAAAATATATTTTGATTTTTTTTGACGTGTTACATTATTGTTTAACAGAAACAAAACGTTAAGCAAATCATTGTAGTAAAATTATTGGGTAAAATTATATGCATAGATGATTTTACAACAAATCTCCAGGAATCATTATTGAAATAGAATTTAGATTTTGTAATAGTTTTCTTATTTGCAATATTAAAAGCTAACTTTAAATAATATGAAAAGTTGCTAGATAGTTATACTTGGAAATATGCTTTAAAGCATGATTAATAATTTCTCGCAAATTTCATAGTATGAGGTAAACCCAAGTCATTTAAAATTAAAAGTTACTTAATACACTTGCTGTTTTTAAAGTGAAACAATGATGAGAATAGAGTTTTCTTATATTAATTTGGAGTTTGGAAAAAGAGTTGAATAATATTTTTCTAAAACTAAAACATTTTATAATATAATTAATTAAAAACATTATTCATTTCATTAAATTAAAAATAATTACTAATTACATAGTAAGAATTACTTTATCTAATGACATTATTCCATTGATTGATTTGAACTTCATATATGGATGTTTCTGTATTTTTAAAATAATAAAAATAATTCTCAAAAATTTATATTAAAATCTTTAGCTAAATCTCTAATATATTTTAAAATTTATTTCATTATTATAAATTTTATCTTTTCTTTATTAAGGAAAGAGAAATAAGATATTTAATGGGAAATAAAAAATGTCATATTTAATTATGTAGACATATTTGACGAAGCATCATGTCTAATGAAGTATCATGGTCGAAATCCATTTGCCTATCGAAGATCGTAGGAGTGAAAATGTGTCATTAAGTTCACTTCAGAATTCTTGGTAGTTCTGTACACAATACTTTTCATTGTACTCCAAGAAATATAATAAATGGCAGGTAAATCAAGTGATATAGGAGGCGAGGCCACCTTGACGTCCTACTCAACTATTTAAAAATGTTTGTTTCAAATGGTTACATGCACTCATTGCTTTTAGTTTCGGCGATCTATCATAATGAACTGTGTTTGATGCCTAAAATCTGTAGGGACTTCATTAAGCCTGTCCGCTAGTACGTTGGGCAGAAATGCAACATGTTTTCAATTGAGTTAAAAAGATTTATGACTTGATTGAACTATACACTAGTTACCCATCCACTCATTTACAATTAAACGTTGCTATGCATATTATGGTCGAAATCAATTTGGGCTTCCTGATATCCTTGTATGCATTATGGATAATGAGTACCCCTTTACATAAAAAACAGTATTATTTGTAAATAAAATTGAATAAAAAATTGAGTCGACTAAATTTTTGTGCAGAAACCATTGTATAAACGAGACTGAAAAACTACAAGGCAGTAGGATTATAAGGCTTTGCCTTACTGCAACTAGTGACCGGTTTTGTTTTCTACGTAAATCTCCCATATACTAGTAACAAGATTTAGGTTCACATTACTCAACAGATCCTCTTCGAAAATGGGTGCTAGTATCAATCGCGTACACTCAGTATTCTGCATAGAGAATGGAAAATATTCACGTTTCACAGAGTTTTGATGGGCCTTTGATGGTTTTAGTAGCTAGCCTTTTGAAATTTTTAACAATATAACCAAATAACAGCACTTCCGTTTCTGTCGACTAAGCCGAAGAGGAAGTAGGCGTCAGTCAACTCTGTGTTTGTGAAGCAATTCATGTTTATGAAAAACATTCATTGTTTAAAATGAAGATACACAACTGCCGATTTTAAAAGTTCACATACATAAAGTATACATGCCCATACATTTTTTTATTTGTTGTAGTTTTTAAGGCTTATGTCTTTGTTATGCATGTGTGAACATATATTCTAAAGAAATTTTGTAAATTACAACGAGCGGCCTGTAAGAATAAGCTACTTAGGTGGAATGACAGTTCAGCGTTATGAAGAGGAATGGCGTTTACATTAATATATTCGGATGCATGTTTACCAATATATATTAAGAATCAAGAAGAAATATGAATTAAGCGAATTATTTACAGAAAATATATAATTTTTATATGCAATTATATTTACTTTTTCCAATTTCTATAATCTATGCAAAATGCACCTATTTGATTAATGTAAGATAGGTGTGCATATATGTTAAGCTTTGTATAAGAAATTAATTCAAATTTAAATGCATTTTTCAAACATAAAATAATTCAAATCATTAACTACTATAAAATATAAAAGCAAATTATTTTTTCTATGAATATTTAGTAAATGGTGGAATTTATATAAATTAAAAATTGATTTTTCTGAAATTTTGTTTGTAAAATTAGGTTAGCTTTTTCTTGCAGTATATAATATAAAACAGCTTAATATTAACGAAATATTTAAATGCAATTGACACATAAATAAGTAGCATATTAATTGTTGAAATGTTTTTCCCCTCAAAATCGTACTGACATTTAATCTTGCAGTTTCTGTAATGATTGTCAATATATTATTAAATTTAAATTTTAAATATTATCTCTCTCAGTTTAATATCATTCGAATGCTTTCCAAAATTTTGTTTTGTATCTATATTATGTGAGTAACTGATAGAAGTTGTGTTTTTGAAATCATTAATATTTTATTGTTGGTGTGTGAGCACAAAAGCAAAATATTATTAAGAAATCTGAATTTGATAGAAAATAATTTCATTCGGAATTGTTAATATTCTATTTATTAATGTATAATATTGAGCATCTCATTATGTAACACAAAAATAATTAATTCTTTTAAATTGCAATTTAGATTAAATATATATTCATTAAATATGTAGACTCATGTGTTATTTTAATCTGCTATTGATGTAACTAGAATTACAAGCAAATGGATTCTGAATGTATCTTTCTAAATTATCGTTTGTTTATTATTTTTAGAAAGATGAAATTAATTGGTGCTACTTTAATAAATAAAAATTTTAACATTAACTCGTAGAAAATGCTAGTAAAAATCATCTTAATTTTTTTCATTCATTTTATATAATTTTAATAAAGTATATAACTTAATTTATTTTAATAAAATATAAAAGCAATATTTAATTTTAATAATATATATTAATTCAATATGGTATCACTAAAAACTATTTACCACCATTTATTTAATACCATGTGATTTTCTAAAAAATAAATAAATATATCTTACATATATCAAACAATTTCTTTATTTCATTTCATTCCTAAGTTGCAAAATGCGTATATTATGCAGTTTCATTCTATAATAGTACATTATTATATATCATACTGTATATGATAACTGCAGGTAATATATTTTCAAAGACCGGTACATTATAAACATTGCAAATGGGGAAAGAACCATAATTTTATTCCATTTGACTAAAATTGTAATAGGCAAATCTTGCAAGGAAGGTAGTTACCTTTGAAACTAAGGCACCAATTGGAGGTTAACTTTGTTGGAATTGTTTTTATAGCTGTGAGAAACTAAGTATGCAAAATAATCAAAGGCAACATTTTTTATTCCCTTTTAAATTATTAGACAATATGTTATCAATTAAATTTTTTATGCTAATTTTAAAGTTGTAAAATAGTTTTCTATAAAAATGTATAGAAACTGAAACAATTTTAATCTGTGCTACTTGTCACTCAAATTGTTTTTTCAAAATTGGTTAACTTTACGGCTGCATTTACCACATTTTTCTATATGAAATGAGGATAACTTGTAATATAACTTCCCCTTTTTATGCTTTTATTTATATGTTTCCATTTTTTCTGCAGTGAATTATATTAATACAATTCAAGTAGTTTATAAAAGATAAAGTTGACGTTTTTCATTTTTTGAGAGAAAATAACAGTATTAAATCTAACGTAGATATTGATAGTCTATAAAAATTTTACGATAATATACCTTTTTATGATTTGATCTTTGTTTTCAAAGGAAATCGATTATATTTTTGGACTTCAAGGATCCTCTCAAACCATAATCAATAATGGAATTCGAAGATATTGTATTGTAATTGACAGACGAAGGAGTTCCGATGGTAAAAATGTGTTACTATAGTGGTTCAATGATTATTTAATGGTTAGAACTTCTTTTATGAAAAAATAACAGTTTGCTTCAATGGAATAAATTATGGAATATGTCCATTTTTCAAATGTTATTTGTTTGTTGTTTTATCATAATTTTGCCTTTGAAGCATTAGCATCTAATACTGAAATAATTCTTAAAAAGGTTCATGAGTAAACCACTAATATACACATGATCATTTTTGGCATAGGCAATTTATTATTCAGTCTGAAACTTTTTTCTTCCGAAATTCTAAAAATTCATGCATCGATAAAATGTTTTAATTCTACCAATTGGTCCTTTCCACTATAAGCATTTAGATGTTTAGAACACATTTAGACATTGTATGCTTATGAAAACAAAGAATTTGATTTCTTTCATTTTTTCCGTTCTTAATAAACTGAAGATACGTTGGCAAACTGTGTATTCCATAGTCCAATGTTTTAAAAATGATTTTTACAAAGCTAATAAATTATGATATGAAAAAATAAAATGATGAAAACTGTAATCAGCAAAACATTTCAAAACCAGTTTTTATACTAAGGGGGAGAATATTATTATATTAAACATCTTGTATCAAAATGCATGCATAACAAAGAAACTTAATAGAAAAAATATATCGAATTAGGATAAAATGAATGCAAAAATGCTAAAGAGAAAAGAAAGATTCATTGGATATTAAAAATGAGGTATTTACAGTTTTGCAGATAGTAAACAAATTAGTTCTAAATGAATGACTTTGAAATAAAAAAGTATCTGATAGTCCACTTATGATTTTGAGACTACAAATTCTTAAGTTTCATATTTAAAATTTTCAGTGCAATTCTCTCTAACTCTATGATATATTCACAGCACAATATTTATGGAGAACAAGTAAATTGTGGAAGATTTGGTCTCTAGAAATGCTTGAATGGGGATTTTCTAATTGTAAAATTGAACGTGCACATTTTAAAAATGAAGATTCCATGGTTTGGGTATTCAATGTGGTAATAAATATTTATCATTATATAAGACATCAATGTATAAATTTCTATATTAGTTTTGAGTAAGATAATAGTTTGAAGATGTGCACGTTATAAGCTATTTGGAATTTAAAGAAACCCCGTGAAACTGATGTGCTTTCTACATATGCATAGATTGAGTTTTAGTGCCATGCCTTTTTTGCATCTTATTCGAAATTGTTTGGTTATTGGCTTTTAAAATTGTGCAATTTCGGAACATATTTCACTTGGGTATTAGACTTGTATTAAAAATTAGCTGCAATAATTTAAGTGTTTTGATTGTTGTGTCAGTTTCCTTATGTAATATTATATATTTGCTCAAAAACTTGGAACATTTTCTTACTTTTAAAATTTTACATACTTATCTTCTTTTTTTGATTTCTAATTTTCATCACCTGTTTATATTCAGAATTGGTACATGATTTAAAATTTTCACTTTTACATCAATTTCCTTAATTATATTTGGATATATCTATCCATAATCAATACACTTTACCCCTACAATACCATTAATATTTATTAATATAATCAACATTTATTTCAGAAAATATTGATGGAATTATTTACTAAAATTTGAGTTTATTTGCACATAAGCAGGATATGCAGCATGTATTTCATAGTTAAATATTTTGTAGATAAGAACTAGTTATAAATAATTTAGACATTATACAAGCGCATTTAACATGTATTTTAATTTCAAAAATTGGGTTATTCTTGTTTCATGCTAATCAGTTTGAAAACAAATTCTATATAGTTTTTCGATATTCATTTTTTTAATGTAAGATTCATTCTTATTATTTTCTAATTTCTGTCGGTTCTAAACATTAAAACGCAATGTATAATTTAAGTAATTGATTGGGAATAAAATTAACAAGGGAATTTTGATATCAACTTTCTGACAATTAACATTCAAGTAATCAATGAATTCATAGTGAGCAATAAAATTTGACACTTATAAATAATGTCATAGATATTGTCAATTCAGAAACTTTTACCTGGAAAGTGAATTAAGGTTTCCATTATATGTATTATTTATTGTAAATTCTTTGTTGATTATAACGTAAATGAAAATCAAATTGCGAAAATATTTTGTAGATCAGTAAGAGGAAGTCTTGCTCTTTTATTGTACTTTTGAGAGACTGTTGCTTTTTGCCTCTGATTGCTGATGCATCATGCTGATTAGTCGATAAAAAAGTTAACAATATTTTCTTGAAAAAAACCTAGCTTTCTCATATTAAACTAGATACAATTTACTTTAAGCAAATTAAATATTCATAAAAAGTAAGTTCATCTATTTTTCACATTATTCGCCAGTATTTAAAGGCAAAAAACAAAGGAGTTTATTAAGGAGTAAGAAACAAAAAGTTAAGTTTTAAAGTTTAGTACAAAGGAGTAAAAAAATAGTTTAGTTTATTGAAATGGTAAAATTTTTATCAAATGACCATTGTAATATTACTGATTGTGAATTTTTCAAAGTTATAAATTTGTAATTTTACAGCACCACCTTTCTAAAATTGCTTTAATATATAGTAATTTTCATCAACTTCTAAAGAATGTTTTTCTCCAGAAGTTGTTGAAGCTTGATTTTGCATTCACAATAATTATATTTTTATATAGAAAAATTTTATCTACAAGTTAATGGTGTCCCTCAAGCTTCAGAATTCTCAAGCCCATTAGAAAATTAATTTTTACATTATTATGAAAAATCTTTCATTATTCAGATGACTTTTGCATATAGATATATTAATGATTTCATGATTTGCATATTTTTATGTTTTGAAATAATTACACAGATATCTAACCTGAAGATAAATTTAATTAAAACTAATAGCAATAACTTAAAAACATAATTTTTGGATATTTTGCTTACAATAAAATACAACTATACATACATTGACGTTTATAATAAAACTAATAACTTTAATTTCAAAATAATAAGCGAAATTTTCAAACTCAAATATTTCAATTAAAATTTATAAAAATTTTATTTCCAATCAACTTAATAGAATTTATAATATATGTAATAATTTTAACATTATCAATAAACAAATAAAAAGACTGGAAAATATTTTAACTAAAAATAACACTTCAAATAACTTTATTAAACACAATTTGGCTAGTAGAGCATTGCTTATAAGAGCTTAGTAAAGCTTAGTTGTAAACTATAGAAGGGTCACCCAAGTCTTGAAGGTCTTATAAGGAGAGTTGCCAATAGTGTTTACACTAAGTCTTTAAATTTATGTATTTGGTTTACACTTAGGATTTATTTGCAGTTCTTGAGGATTTGGATCTGCATTTGTGATTTTGATTACTATAAATACATTGTGTATTTTGACAATGTTAGATTTAATATTAGATTTTGGCTTATATTGCAGCTTGACTTTTTTCCCCTGCATTTTGGTTTGTCATTTTTAGTGTGGTTTTGGAATGAATGTTGGTACTTCGTTCCGTTTTCCTTTTATTCTATGTTTCTTTTAAATTTTAAAATATCTATTGAACATATGTTCCATCTGTTTACTATATTTTGTCGAATTTACACTTTATTCTTCATTTAGTATCTAATTAATTTTTTGAAAATTTTACTATTATTTTTACTATTATATATATAATAGTAAAATATATATAATAGGACCACAAAATATATATATTTTGTGGTCCATAAAGATGTGAAATAAATCTTTTATACATAATGGGGGGTCTTCTATCGACATTCTATTCTAAGCTTTAAACAATTTTTATTCTTTTTTGATGTGATTATGGCACAATGCAAATGTGATGTGTTCGGATTAGTTTAAACCATCACGTGACTTTCTACTTTTGATTTAGTTTCACAAAAATGGGGAAATTTAATACTTCATTTTGTAGAAGTGAACTGTTTGAATATTTAAAAAGTATAATCAGGTTAGAAGGAGTGCAGAAAAAAAAAAACGTTGCAGAATATCTTTATTTCTTATAATTAATTGAAAAACTAAATCAAAACATCATAGTTATAATTTTTTACGAAGACCTGAATATAAAATATTTTTATTTTTGAACAATGATTTTATTGATGTTGGATATGAAAGATTGAAAGCACTTGATATTTTAGATAAATTTCATCATGTATTTGATGCACATGAAAGCATAATATACGGCAGGTGTAAAAGTATGATGATAAACTTGCTGTATTTTATGCTTTCATAGACAATATGATTTATAAATTAATAAATTGTCCGGATGGAACTTTAATTGAAATAATGCATACCTTACTATATGCGATCAGAATCTAAATTTTCCATAATCGATGAATTAAAATGTATGTTATCCTTTTATTCTTATTTTTATAGTATTCTTAATTTGTATTACTAAACTGTCATTTCAAAGAAATTAAGCTCCGCTATTAGTTTGACATCATAAAATTGCGAATTTCTTAATACATATTCTTATTTTTTCTGAGTACATAGTCAACTATACAAAAGACCAGGTAAATTGAACAACTTTTGCATAGAGATTATGTTGCTACACTCACACTTAATATTAAATACAGAGTAATTAATATAAGAAATGGCTGACAATTTGCTTGATATTGAATGTAATGTCAAAAGCACTATAATTATTATAAAATCAGCTTAACTGTTATACTATTGAATAAAGAAAACCGTATTTTTATATTAGAATTGTCAAAAAATGCATAACGCCTTAAAATAAATAATTCAAAATCCATTTTCTGCACTAAATTGTAAGTATTAAAAAATCAGCAATACTCCTATAAAAGATGGAAATTTTTTTCTTTTTAATTAACCCCTTTACATGATTTATTATTACTCCCTTAAAAAGAGTTATTTCAGCGCATCTTTCAAAAGAGTGAATTTCTATCTTAAACATTATCTGAATTTTGTCAAAGTGAACAAATGAAATTTTACTCCTTCTGAATGGAATCCACTCGATTTATATATATACATTTTTCATAAAACGAAAAGAATAAATTAAAATCATCAGAAAGAACTGCTATTTTAAGAAACTACACTCATAACATTTGAACTAAATAAATAAAATTGAACTAAACATTAACTGAGATTTTCTTTAAATGTAATATGAATTTGCTCCAAAACATTTCGACTTAATTTATTAAATATAACTCAGTAGTACAAAAATATTATCTTTGATGTTAGTGCATGAATTCATTTCGAAACAAGATTAAATCCACTAATCATTAATTATTTATTTGTTACTGAATATGGCATCGCATATATTTAAAATGAGGGTTTTAATCATTGCATCTCATTGATTCGAAATTGAGAATGAAACTTCCTATTTAATGAGATTTATCTTCTGCTTAAGAGATTTTATCTTATGTTCCATGACTTTTAATGACGTCATTACACTGGATATAATTTTAATCTTATCTATAAATTTCATTTATTCGATTTTCAGTCATACTTATCTTAATAGTATAAGATTGAAATTAATACTTTTTATTTTGTAGTTTTCTACAAACAATATTATTTTTTAGAGAAAATCCCTTTTTACACTCTTAGATTAAGACAATGTTAACAATCTATTTGTGACACTTTATGAATTATAAAACTTATTCTCTTGTTGTGAATGAACATATGTATTAAAATATTTAATGTAAATATTCACATGCTCAATAAGAATATCTTGTTCAATTCCTCAATTATAGAGCCTTATTTCATTTAAGTAAAAATATTTATTATGTTGAATTAAATACTTAAACTCAGGTCAAGTTGCATCAAATAATGAATACAAAAAATTAAATCTCTTTCTTGTCTAATATTTTGTATTCCTTGAAAAAATGACACGTAAATAAATGTAATAACATAATTGGTTTTCTATTATTCTGCTGTTAAATATAATTGTTACATATCTTACGATGGAAGAACACAAAATGTAATCAACAATACAATAATTTACAAACATGAAATAAAATGATTAAGTTTTTGAAGAGTAAAATTGCAACTTTTAGCGTGAAATAATTTGCCAGATAATTAAGTCATGTCAACATAGAAAATTATTATATACATCAAGTTTTTCAAACAAAAAACCATTTGAATGTTTTGATAAAGTGAATTTTTGTTATCACTCTTGCAATGATAAATATAAATACTTACGATATACATAGTACGTCTCTGTGTTTTAGGTATCATTATCAACACTTAATTTTAATTTATACCTTAAAAACTATTTTTATATATTATATAGATTCTTCTATTCATTTTTGTTTCAAACAGGTTGGGAGACGGCAATTTAGTCCAGTAATTTTATAGACAATTGTTTATTATTAGATTTACTATTTATTGAAAATTAATAATTTTAGTGTTATATTACAAAGATAACTTAAATATATTTTATATTATAAGATTAATTATTATTTTTAGAATTTAATTCACTGCTGGAAATTTTTATCCCTATTTGAATATGAGAAAAATTGTAAAATGTTGAATATGTAGAAGTTATACAATTTGACTTTTTGATTGTTAAGGACCATGCAAGAATATAAGAAATATTTAATTGGATGTTTACTGATACATAAATTTATTTTTACAGTATTTTATGCCGTTCACCAATATTTCTTTTTTGCCCATTGCTTAATAATTTTCCAGTATCTAGCAAAAGATTTTATAGAAAACCCCATTATTGATCATATTACTTAATATTTAAATATAAATCTCTAAAACAACAAAAATATCATCTGGAATAGCTGGTATAAGAAAAACTCTGTTTTTTTTATTTTATATGCTGAGGAAACATTTTTCAATAAGATATTTAATAGAATCTACTTTCCAACCACTAGAGATCTTGAAAATTTCAAATATTAAATTTTATACTTCTGATTTCTTATCATAATAAATTGCTATCATTCAGAATTCATTCAATCTTCTTGACAGAACTTGATTTGACATAAAAATGAATTTTGTAATATCAAAATGAGAAATTTGAAAGTGTGTGTTGCTAGGTCGTATACAGTACATAATTGATCAACTTTTATAAATGTTTACTAACTTCACTAAATAAATTTTTTGTCCAAATTTTATGAGTTTAATGTAATTAATGTTCAGATAAAATAATATAAATTTATGGAATCATACTATTATTTTTTTGTATGATTTTTATAATTTATAAAACGTGAAGTGATTTACATTGTACACTTTTAATAAAATCAAATATAAAATACTCCAATTAAAACTCAGCTCTATTATACTCAAAAGTAACTTATAATATACCACTAGAATTCATGTTTTAAAATTAATTCATTGAATATTACAAAAACTGACTTATTATATTCAACAAAGCAAATTAACTCTGCAAAATTATGTAGGCTTTTGAAAAAAACAAAAAATTCAATAAAATAAATTCAATTTTATCTGAGAAGAAATATTTAATATCTATTGGGTTGATTTTTGCTTTTTCTAATGATTTTTTTCTATTAAATTCAGTTTTTTCTTAATTATTTAGAATTTTGAATTTCTCTGTTACTTCCAATATTTCCATAATAAATAGCATAGTTCATGCGAATATTGTGCAGATATTAAAAGCAAATAAAGTGGCGTTTTTATTTACACCATAGTTTTGTAGTTCAGTGTAATTTAAGACAAGTTAGGGTGTCAACAGACATGATTAAGCTGTAGAAGGAATATTACTGTTATCTAGAATATTAAAAAGTACGTGTAAAAGAATGATTTAAAACTTATGTTCATTCATCAATATCCAGGTAAGTAGGAGAAGGAAATTTTTTGCCCGATTAACTCACAGTTAAATCAGTGAATATTGGTTCAATAACTGTCAGCAAAATGCCACCATTTAACACCCTGTTAAATTTCAATAAAATATCAGTGGATCAATTGCAGCTGTTTAGTTTTAATAACTTTCTAATGTATAAGGCGACTCAGAGCACAATAGTTTTAAAACAATTGATTTATATTGATTCGATTATTTTTAAGCATGTGCAATCATAAAATGTATTTTTCAATGCTATCAATAGGATTACATTTTGAATTGGAAAAATGGCTTATATGATTGGCGCATATTTAAATATATTTAAAAAAATCAAAAACAAGTCAGAGAAAAATTATAAAAAATACGTAACTAAATCCTTATTGCTCTCATTTTATTATATCAAAAATAATCCAATAAACTTTCGAAAAAACTTCCATGGAACATATAACATGTAAAACTTAACTCGCACAGGAAAATTATGCAGAAAAAAATAAAGTTTATATTTTTAGAAATTTCAAATATATATATATATATATATATATATATATATTAGAAGATAAACTTTCGAAAAACTTCCATGGAACATATAACATGTAAAACTACTTGCCAGGAAAATTATGCAGAAAAAATAGTTTATATTTTTAGAAAATTCAAATATATATATATATATATATATATATATATATATATATATATATATATATATATATATATATATATATATATATATATATATATATATATATATATATTATATATATATTAATATAAAGAAAAGACATATATGAATATAAAGTAATAAATACAATGCTAAAAATATAATGTTGTAACTACAATGCATAATAGGAAATCTAGCCAGCGCAAAAGCAGCTAAAGAAAGATTTGCCTATATAAATAAGATAAAACATGAAGAAAAGTAAAATCAGAAATATAAAATTGGAAAGATACTAAAGTATATGAAGCAAAAGACAAGAAGGCATAGGGACCATGTCTTCATCAGGAGGAGATGGTCAGCTATGCAAAAATGAACACTCTTTTCTGACATGCTCGAAGGACAAATGTCTAAAAATCTTCGAGCAATTCCCCCGAAGAGTGTTCGTATTAAAAGAACTTATTTAAAAATTAGACTAAATATATATGTAGAAAAGATAAATATATATGCAGAAAAATAAAAATACTCACTATAGATGAAAATACTCATATTAGTAGAAAAATGCATACAGTAAAAAAATTCTCACAATAGTAGAAAAATACATACAGTAGAAAATACAAGAAATACAAAATAAAGCCAGTAAATCAGATTGAATTTGTATATGAGAATAGTAGGAAGTTGCCAAAAGTAAATTTGAAATTAGAATGAAGAAATATTGCCAGAAGTAATTAAATTCAAAAAGTTAAAATGGTTTAAAAAGTTAAAGTGTATTAAAGGGGATTTACATATATACACTTTATTTTATACATAACTAAAACTTAAATCCCCTTTAATACACTTTAACTTTTTAAACCATTTTAACTTTTTGAATTTAATTACTTCTGGCAATATTTCTTCATTCTAATTTCAAATTTACTTTTGGCAACTTCCTACTATTCTCATATATAAATTCAATCTGATTTACTGGCTTTTGTATTTTGTATTTTCTACTGTATGTATTTTTTACTGTATGTATTTTTCTACTATTGTGAGTATTTTTTTTTGCTGTATGTATTTTTCTACTAATGTGAGTATTTTCATCTATAGTGAGTATTTTTATTTTTCTGCATATATATTTACCTTTTCTACATATATATTTTAAATAAGTTCTTTTAATACGAACATTCTTCGGGGGAATTGCTCGAAGATTTTTAGACATTTGTCCTTCGAGCATGTCAGAAAAGAGTGTTCATTTTTGCATAGCTGACCATCTCCCTCCTGATGAAGACATGGTCCCTATGCCTTCTTGTCTTTTGCTTCATATACTTTAGTATCTTTCCAATTTTATATTTCTGATTTTACTTTTCTTCATGTTTTATCTTGTATATATATATATATATATATATATATATATATATATATATATATATATATATATATATATATATATATATATATATATATATATATATATATATATATATATATATATATATATATATATATATATATATATATAAATAAATTCATAATTAGCTATAAAATAGAAAATTTACTTAACATGAAATGAATATATTATCTCATTTTCTGTTAAATATGCTGTCATTTCTCTTATAAAATAAATATTTCAAACTTCAAACCAATTATAACAAATAGGAATTGACTTGAGGTGTTAAAATAATTAAATGTAATGCAAAAAAGAAGTATGAAAATGGATAGAAGATGAGTTAATAGTTAGTAAAATCAAAATGCGTTAACTATTATTAGTGAGGGCTTACCAATGGACTTAAAAAGTAAGAAAGCTTTTTGACAGTAATTACTTTATTTTTTACATACATTGTAATTTATATTTTTGAAAACAAATGAACAAAAATTTTAAAAAATTTCCCTTTTCTCAAAATAGATATTAAATTTAATTGATCATTAAATTTATCATAAGTAAAATGCTTTTTGGCAACCTTTATTTAACTAATTATGGGATAAAAAAAGTGTATACAATGAATTAATCATTTTAAAAAATATTTAATACTTAATGAAAAAAGTATAGTATTGTCATTTTAATAATTAAATGATAAACGTTATATAATACTAGGGAAATATTGAAAATCATATTAATAATATTCATCAAGTTTATGATTTCCTAAATATTATTAAACTAAACAAAAATTAGTTTTTAACTTTTATTGCAATCTTAAAATACTACTAAGTATGGTAAAGTTGCCATATTTATTAGAGAAAAATAAATATCCCAAAAAAGATCATCTGATTTATACCGATAATGCAAAATAGTAAAGCTGATATTGCTAAAGGCTTTAAGAACCTGTATTATCTGTACTTTATAAACGCAGCATATCTACAAAATGTTTCTGTAGAGACATGCATCAGTTTCTCATAAGTTTCAATTATATATGTTATGAGAAGTAAAAAACTGTTTTTAAACTTTACAATCATTTCAATGATTGGTAACATGAAATGACAGAACTGAGATGACCATAAGGTTGTTTATAATGTTTACTTAAATAAAAGAACATTAAAATATCAGTATCTTCTTATAAGATTTTTTATATTACATATATAAAAGGAAAGAGAAAAAATTAGCATCTCACAAATGTTTTAAAAATTTATGTTATTAAAACACAGCAGAATATGTTAAGAAAATAGGTGAAAATTTTAAGTTAAAAGAAAAATATGTTACCATATTAGAAAGAAATGTTTATTGAAGTAACTGTAATTATGAAATTATAAACCAACTTTATTATAAATTAACTAACAATATCGATGAAAATTCTTTAAATTACAACTACTATTTGAATAGTATTTTCGTAGTAAATCATGAAGAAATAATTTGCTTTTTAAAATAATAAAATATTCATTAAATTACTATTCTTTTTACATGTTACTTCTTATATTGTTATTATAACTGTATCACTGATATCGGGAAACTAATATTCTTCCTTAGATGCATTTTTTCAAACGGCTTACATAAAAAGTAACCCTTAGAATCGTACTGAACATGTTTCTGAACTTTAATTTGTGTTTCGATAATTTCATCAATATCTTTCAAGTCTGAAAAATACCTTCAAGTGCTAAATATTAATTTATTTCAACAAACATAAAATTATATTTTAATATTAATTATCAGTAGATAAGGTGTTTAAATTTCTGAACAATTTGTTAATCAATAGTTCTTATAGTTTGGAAAAGAAATGTTTGTGAAATAAAAATGTTTTGCTTTAAATTTACATATAAATGTTTTTATTGGAAGTGATGGTAAATTTGCATACCATAAACGAATACATTTAACATAAACAACTGAAGGAAAAATAGTTGAATGTGGAACAATAAATAATTACCTAAAATTATATTACATTTTTGTTGTGATTTCAAGGATCTTCGAGATCTCTGTTTTAGAAATTTCTTGAATGTTATGTTTAAAAAATTAAAATTTTTTATATGGTTTGAAATATGTTGTATTTATGGTCTACTTAACAAAATATTTTAGAAAAATAGATTTTCTTGAATTAATTTAACATAATACTTTTTAATCAAATAAACATTTTAATCGAATAAAAATAAAATAGATCTTAAATTCCTTCTCTTTCGTTGTAAAAATGCAGAAAATGCATTTCAAGTGATTTTAAGCATATGAGATCTCGTGAGCATATGAGATCTTACGCATGCGTTAAATAAAGGATGTATTCGAAAAAATAATATTCTTCAATTTCAAAATCTTATTTTATTTAACATTCTTTATAAAAAACCTATCTCATCCAGCATAATTTTGTCAGAATTGTAAAATTGAAAAATATAATAACTTATTCTCATGTTTATCAAGCCCTTTTGAATTTGAGCTTATTGAATAAAAGGAAAATTTTAAATTTGATAAAAATTTAACATTGTCTTCTAAGTCTAAACGTTAAAAATGAGACAGCTGTCATATTGAGGCTTCCAGCATTACATACTTTTTTAAAAAATCTAGAAAAAGATCTTTTCAAAATCGAATATTGAATTATGACAAAGACATTCGTAAAAAAAACTGTAATGCTATTCAATTATAGATTATATTTATTTTTAACAATAAATGAATATCTTAAAAAAGTACAAATGCTGTTCTTACTATTTTTAGTCCTTTCAAACATTTCGTATTTATTTGAAAGTCAATAAGAAAAAAATTTAACACAAAATACTGCTGATGTCATTTTAATATGTTGCAATAAATGCTTATTAAAAATATTCTTTTTTTTTCTGCGACAATTTGATTTTAAAATTGGATTAAATATATTTTAAGAAGTTCTTAAAAGTTTAGTTAAAATAGACATTTTTTTTCAATTTTGAGCAAATGTATGTGGAATTATTCTTATTTTTTTATCATTCTTTTAATAGTTTTAAAAATGCTTTATTTAGTAGTCAATCAGTTATCTCGATGTTTTTACAAAGTTTGAAAAATAATTTAAGGACATTAAAACTTGCATTAATTTTTTCTTTTAATAGTTTATAGAAACATAGCTAAGGTTTCACGTATAAAATGTTACTCTAAATGTAATAATAAGCAGTATTAATGTGCACAATGTGAAATCTTTTCAGAATTTTATTATAATACGGGCATTTAGAATAATTTAATTTTAGGTATACATTTCGAAAAAATATCAACCTGCTAAGAGGAAAAATTCTTTTAAAATTATAATATATATAAGATCTATTAAAACTTTAACAAATTAAGAAATATATTTATTTTCTTGAATCTTTACTTTTTATTTAATGAAATGTTTTTGTAATGAATGTATATAATGAAATGTATTTAATGAAATCATTTATTAATTACTGAAAACGTTTTTCTGTCCATGCATGAAATTTTTAGCAAATCTCTTTACAAAATACATCGCTGGAGAGTATTTTTATTTGGTTTACCCCACTTGGATTGTAAAATGAATTTTCAGCTGTTATTTATAATTCAACTATCATGTTTTGTACACGAGTACAAGTACAACTCAAAATTTCAGTTTAAAGTGAATTTAAAAGAATTGATGGAAATAATCCTTGAATAATGAGGGAATTGTACCCACGAATTTATAAACAAGGGATTAGAGCACTATTTACTCAGTGGACAGATTCGCTTAGACTCTTTGAAGTTTAAAATACAAAAAATTAATTAATTCTGAACAAAAAAATTATCAATTTTAAATTTTTGATTCTCAATAATATTAAATAATAATCTGAAATTGGGAGTTTAACAAATTCTTTAGATTAGGTTTCGTATTCATGAAAAAAAAGAAAAGAAAAGAAAAGAAAGTGCTAAAAACAAGTCAATTAAAATCTTAGAACTAACTAAGAATCTGGACTGTGTACTTTGAAATTGTTTTGATGTTTTCTATGCCCTTAATCGAATCATTTATCTGAAGTTACTCCTACTTCTCATTATAAATTAAAAAAATATTTTCAACAATGCAAATGTATTTAAACTAAAAGAACGTTAAGAAAATATACAATCAATTTGTAAAATCAATATATTCGCATCAATGATAAAACTTATTAAATAAGCAAATTTTAAAATCAACATTTTAATTTAACAATAGCAAACGTTTTCTTTTACAGGAAAATATATTTTTACTGTTGTCATTGTTTGAAAGCATTCAATTTTTTACAATAAGTAAATGATATAAAACATAGGATTTTCATTGCCAATTAGTTTAAATTTCTATAAACTTATTTATTCAAGTTTGAATTGTATAAATTTGTTTATATTAACGATTTAAAAACATATATTTAAAATTTCATCAAATATGTTGCACATCGATAATATTTTGACTATAACAGTTATCAAATGATCATTTTATAGCTCATTAATGAAAAAGATACTACAATAAAATTTTATGAAAAAAATGTACTACGTTTTGAACAATATTTTGAAAAGTTGTAACTTAAGTAAATGCTTCTAAACAAAAAATTTTATCTTACAATTTAACAGGTTAAGAAAAAATAATTTAATAATATTATTGTTAAAGTAAATTCAATAATATTATTTCAATAATATTATAGTTAAAGTAAAACATATTTTGTTTAGAGGTTCTTATTAATAAAAGAGTCTTTAATAGAAAATAAGTATTAGAATTCCTCCAACACAGTTATTTAAGTAAAATCAGAACTTATCTAGAAACGCTGTCTCGCTGTTACTATTCAGAGATGTTAAAAATATAAAAAAACAACGTGAAGCCTAATATTTGTATTGCAGATGAAGTAAATTTCTTATTCAACTGTTAGAATTTTCTTAACTTTTATTTTTCATAGTTGTTTCTTCAACTCCAATTGAGCTTTTCTGAAATACGAGAAACAAAAGAACCAGGTAGAAAATACCATTGTATTTTTATTTCACTGTAGCCGTCTTAGCGGGCGCATATAAAGTCTACCTGACAGGAAACATTTTAGGATTTAAATGAGTTATTTTGGAAAAAAATCCTCAGAAAAATCAGTCTTCTTACTAAATTTCTGTTTGTTATTCAAAATAGTTCTGTGTCTTTTCCTTTCGGAAGTCACATTGAATCTGGTGCAGTGACTTTCAAAGAGAAACACGAATAATTGGCCGTCGGAGTCATTCTGGAGTCCGGAAAAGATTTCTTTAAGAAGAAGAATTTCCAAAATTTTTCAGAAGATACTAATGAGGTCTAAAAATAGGCTATTCATTTCAGATTTCTTTCAAATATTTATAGATATAAAAGGATTAATGTAAGATAGCAGTATGTTTTGCTTATCTTTTCGGTAAATATTTGATAAGCAGCAAGTAAACTACCTATAAATATATTTAACTATATATATTTACAGTTCTTTTTACTGTAATTTTTACAACACTTTTTAATGTAATTTTACAGCCCTTTTCACTGTAATTTTTACAGCACTTTTTAATGTATTTTTACAGCACTTTTTACTGTAATTTTTACAGCACTTTTTACTGTAATTTTTACAGCACTTTTTATTGTTATTTTTACAGCACTTTTATAGTTATTTTTACAGCACTTTTATAGTTATTTTTACAGCACTTTTATAGTTATTTTTACAGCACATTTTACTATGCATTTTGCTGCATATTCTACAAAATCTGCTGCAATAGCTATTTATAGCTATTATCATGTTTTGTAAAGATAACAGTAGAGTATAAATCAATTTTGAATACACAATAGCTAGTTTCCTAATTATGGCCCAACTATTATTAAGCAATTTTTTATACAGTATACAAAGCACAAAAACAAAACTTATGTTATATTGTAGAAGATGTCATTTTTCAGAACATTTTGTGATTATTAATTTAACTTTCAATACCCAACGAGATTGCTTAACTTTCTTACCTCACAATCGTAACTTTAACAGAAGTTTGAATTTTTTTATTACTTATTTTTTTAAAAAAATTAAGAAATAACAGTTATATTGAATACGATACAAAGCTAAGCATAAAATTGTGTTTTGATATATCTGTGATTCTCTACAGATTTAGGATAAAAAGAAACCTTACAAAACATTCCATTTTATTAAAAATACCAAAGGAGTATGAGTTAATGATATAGTATTTTTATTATACTGTAAAGACAATAAAAGTTTTCTTTTTGATATTGTTTAAAGTAATTGATTTTTTCCATTATAATAAAAGCAAATAAAGATTCTGAGGAAAAAAAAGCAATATAGTTGACAATACACAAATAATTGTAAAGAATTTTTTATTTACATTTTAATAATTATAGCCATTTAAAGTTGGATAATTTATTTAAAAGTAACAAAAACACGTGCTTGGATTTCATCCTTGACATATTTTTTTAGATTTCGTTCCCCACGAGGGATTAAAGTTGAACAAGCACATTAAAAAAATTAGAAATCATACACATGAATATCTAATTTGAAATTTCAAGAGCTCAATATTTCAGAGGAAAAGTTGTTAAATAGTTCAATAAAATAATTATAGAACTTTTTATTGTTTCATATAATTGATTGAATTTCCCTAAAATATGTTTCTTTTAATAGTCAACAAATAGTTGTTACATTCATGCAATCACAATCATTTTGATGATAAAAATTATTTCAAGGGATTTTAGCAATTTCATGATAAGATTTTCTGGTAATGAAGGACTCACTTCTTATGAAGATGATAAAATCTTTACTTCAATTAAATCATTCTAACTGATGTTTTCTATCTCGAAAAACTAATTTTAATTGATTTAATTAAAAGAGAATATAGAATTTGTTTTATAAGGATTCATTTATGTTATCGAAAATGATATCCTCTGAGAAGCAAATCATAACATTTCCAATGGGAACTGTGAACTATAAATTTTTAGAAATAAAGTGCGAAACATGAACCTTATGTCCACATTTTAAAGATTACGTACAAAAGCCGATTTTAAGTTAATAAAAATAATTTTATAGAGAATATGGAAACATTTCTTTTGCATACATATATACACAATTTAAAAATATTTCCATCGAAAATAAACAGAAAAATTAAAATGCTATAATGTGTCAAAGTAACAATAATTTATGAAATAACATTTTATAAAACATTTCCTTAAAACTGAATTTCTTTAACTCGTAAATAGTTCCCTCAAAAGTGAAATATAAATTGTCTTAGAGTGAGATCAAAGTTATATTTCCCTCTAAGAAAACTTTAATTTCAATAAGAAATTACATGAAATAGTTACAAATTAGGAAATATTAAAAAAAATTTGCTGTTCATTAATTGTGCATAGTTACGGCAATATATACGTACTTAAAGACAAATAAAGGAGAATACAATTGAAGTTGTATCAAAAACATATATTTAACTAAAACAATTTATTTAGATTTTCTTAGAATTTTATGTATTCATATGATTTATTTTAAATAGAATGTTAGCAGAGTAAACAGTATTTGAAGAGGTCAATAAATGTAACAGCAAATTTTTGATTTTGAGTTAAAACATTTCAAACCTTATGAAATATATAAATAATACATACCACAAAATAATACACATGGTAAGTCTATAATATCTACTGCATCTTGAGAATATGTGGAAATCTAAAACCAATAAACAAATTCCTGATTAATTTATTTATGATTAGTTTTTATGTTCATTTCTAAATTTCTTATTTATAATTTACTAAGCAGTAATTTTTTTAAATAAAGTTTTGAATACTTTACTGCAATACTTCTAAATATTTTTTCAAGTCTTCTCCAAAATATGCAGATAGAAGAACAATACACGCTCCAACATCCTCTTTTCCATCCAATTCCTCAATAGTTAAAGATGTGTATTTTACAACCTCCAGGAGGAGAAGTTTTTAAGACTTTAGCAATTCTTTTAATTTTGTTAGCTGATGCAAACTTAAGTCTTTCATTTAAATCTACAGCAGTTAAACACTTAAAATGGTCCAAAATGCTTTGCTTTAAAAATAAGCAAGGTCATCTTTCTTTTAATGTGGAAATATCACTAGGTGTGTTAATATCTTTTCTTTGAAATGGAAAAGTCTCATATTAATTTTACAACCTCTTCAATTATAACATCAAAAAACACACTGCATTTTGCCTTCTTGTCGGACTTCACAATGAAAAAAAATAGAAAACTTTTAAAAATACACGTGCTTACAAAAACTCTCTCTCTCTCTCTCTCTCCAATACCTATTACAGCTTTCAAATATGGCTGAAGTTGATATGAAGTGGCTTTACTCTAAATAGTCTTACTACTAAAAGTTATTTGTAATTATTCTATTTTTAAAACTTCCTTTACAAATCAAACACTTTCTTCATAAATTCTTACTTTCCCAAAACATAGATATATTTAAAAAAAATTTAAAAAGTGTGACCATATTGGAAGGTAGTATTTAATGTGCACAGTAGTATGAAAAATCTTGAGCAAAATATATTTTAAATATGTTAACCAAAAACAAATTACAAAGTTTTAACTCATGTATTTGTTTCTTAATTATAATTTTAAATTGGCTTTTCTTTTTATGAATTTCAGATTCCTTCACTAACATGTAAATAAATCATAAATAACACTACAAATTTTGCAATTTTTTAATAAAATAAAGTAAAATTTGCAGTAATAATGTAATTTTTTACAAAAAAATGTGTTGCCTGAAATTTTGTTTTATAAATATCAAACAACCAACAAGATTTCTCAAACAGGCTTTTAATTAATGTTCTAATTAATAATATAAATTTAAAAAATTAATCATGGTTATAAAATAATAAACTTTACATTTTCTAAATAAATGTGTGTGACCTTAGTTCGAATAGTACTTCCTAATAAGTATTTAAAAAAGGAATATTTCTTATATATTTGTTAAAAATGATGATTTTAAAAAATAAATATTTTAAAAAAGTATTACATTTTTCATTGACATGCATTTTTACATTTCATGCAAATTCTAAGCACAAAACCATTTATTCTAATAAATATCATTATTTGTAATATTATTTTATTGAAAGAATTTACAAACATTTATGCTTAAAAAATGATTATTTTAATGCATGTTACAAAATGGAATTGAATAACTTATCCTAATTAGAATGCATTTTAACGATCTGTTTTGAAAAATAAACATTTTTTAATAAAATTCTAACCAAAAAAATTATTTAGAAAATATAAAAAGAAATTATGTTATATTTAGTTAATATACAATAAATTTATATCATTTTACAATGAAAGAAAAATCAGGAATTTTCAACAACGAAATAAAATAGAAATTCCGTTAATATATTTAATAATATACATCTAAAAAATATAACAATTGAAGATTATTCAATTTTTATTTCGAACGAAATATAGCTAAGCAATTTTTATAATAATTGAAGCACTTAAATACAACTCTAATTTTCTCGAAAATGTGATAATTAAAATACTAATCAATTATGTTACCAAACTACTATAAAATATTTTAAATATTTATAAAAAGTAATTAAAAAAATATTGACACTGAATTAATAAACAAGTAAATAAGATCGTTTTTAAATTCAGGTTAGAATTTTTTGAAATGTTGTCAAATTTATAAGAATTTATTTTCATCAAAATTTAAATGCATTCAAATTTTCAATTTGAGAAGAACTTCATTAGTGTTTAAATAGTTTTGGACAATATTTTATTAAAATGTGTTGCTATTCTAAATTCCTATTTGCTATTTAAAATAGTGTTGTATATTTAACACTTAAATGGCACTGTAAATTTCCTGCAGTAATGTTTGAAAAATTAATTTTGCTTACATCATTTCATTTTTTAAACTACTAAAAGTTTTTTTGACAAAAAAGTTTCTTAATTTTACAATTGATATTTTTAAAATTCAAAAACAATTTACTATACATAGAAAAATTCTTTAAACATTAATAAATATCAAAATAGCTATTACTTTAAATTTTCTTTTTTCTCTGACTTTTTTAAACAAAAATGTTGAAGCGGCAAGCCAAATGACAGAAATAAGGAATATAGCAAAACTTTTGCTCTAAAATACTTAAACTATTTTTTGCTTGTTGTTTAATGTATTGTTAATTAGACTTACATAATAAGACAAGTATCTAAAATACAATTAAAAAAGTAAAGGAACTTTTTAATATTATAATTCTCATAAGTTATACGCTTTATAAAATGTTTAACTAAATTATAAAACAATATTCTTACGACAGTTTACGATTTTACGTAATTAACAAGTATTAATGATGCAATATAAATAACTTTATTATTATCTATCATTTCTAATAATGTAATTCTGATTACAAATATTTCTTGCCATGATAAAGCCTTGTTATTCTGCATCAGATTATTACGTTTATCCTTTATTTAAGAAAATATTAGGATCATTCAAACAGAAAATAATTTTAAAAAGCATAAACATTCAACGGTTTTTCATTATTTAAAGTGACTTTGTAAAAATAAAAAAGTATTGTTATCGAGTTGCTGGATAAAATAAAATTGACATATCTACAAAATTCAAATACAAATATACATAATTATGTAATATAAACAATCTAAGTTTGGAATTTGTCACAAACAAGTACCAAGTACAGATGATAACTAAGCCTGGTGATCGAATGATCCATTTAAAATAGAAATGTTGATAGTATAATATATCTCATCATAGTTAATATTATTCAAATGCATTTCAATGTGAATTCTGATTCATTGTATTAGTAAAATTAATGAATAACATACTCCATTTTACAAACATGAATACATTATTATCTCTTGGAAAAAATCTTACGAAGATAAGTCCTTGATTTCGGTAATTCCGATTCATTATTTATTATAATCATAAACAGTTAAATTTCTAAAATGTCTGAAACTGTTAAACACATCGATTAATGTTGGCTATGATTATGATTACAATATCAAGCAGAAATTATGCAACACGCAGAAAAAATTTGACACTATTGGGCATAAATAACAATGGAGTGACAGACATAAACTGACAAAAGCTACTTCAAGAATGGATAATAATGAAAGAATTGATGTATTAAAACATTTTCTCTTTAGTGATTAGTGATTTTTTAGTTCAGTGGATTACAAAAATCAACAGAACTCGAATTCACAGATGGTTTATATAACAACAAATACCATTCATAATTAAGAATTTAGATATTTATACATAGTTATACATATATACATACATATATATATATATATATATATATATATATATATATATATATATATATATATATATATATATATATATATATATATATATCATGGTCACAATGGGAATAATTATTTAAAATTGACATATTAATTATATTAAAATAATATTTATCATAATGTATGAATAAAATTAGAATTTTAATTGCTATTAACTAAAATATCTTTTATAGTTTCGTAAAGCTTAAGATTACTCTGCAAAACAGTAAAATTAATATTTCTAATAATATATCTGACTTTTTATTTGATGCGAATGCAAGTAAAACTGTCTAAAATATTTGTAAATAAAATATGTAACTTCAGAGAAAAAAACTTAATATTGAACGAAAGAGCCTTCATATATTTTGAAAGAATATTATAATTAGTTAGATTTTATTTACAAATAATCATTGATAAAATTAAAAAATATTATTTATCTGATATCAAATAAAAAAACATATTTAATTCAGAAGAAATTTTTGCTCACAATTATTCTCATTACATCTAAATAAAATGAATAAAAATTATTTATCGTACATAGATATTAGTAAAGTATAATATTCGATAAGCGTATTCAATTTGATGTAATTATATGAAGCTGAAGTGAATAATAAATTTATTTAAATCATTACGAAACAGTGGTTTTTGAAGGGACTATCTGATATTATCAATGCTAAAAAACATTTTTAATTACCATTTTCCAAATAATAAAAAAATCTCAATAGATGCCCTAAAAATTATTAATTAAATTTTCTGTTAACTAAATCAACTGTCACCTTATGGAGAACGCAATGGAGGAATGTTCTGAGCAAAGCCTTGACTGTCGTGCTGAAGAAGAAAAAGTTAACTAAATCTTGAATTGAAAAAGAATTAATTCTCATTGATAAAATCATATCTATCTATCTATCTATATCTATATCTCTATATCTATCTATATATATATATATATATATATATATATATATATATATATATATATATATATATATATATATATATATATATATATATATATATATATATATATATATATATATATATATATATATATATATATATATATATATATATATATATATATATATATATATATATATATATATATATATATATATATATATATATAAATTGCCATATTATTTATTTTTAAATAAATGTAATCTCTAACTTAAAAAATTCTCTTTAACAACAAACAAAATGATAATTGAGAGGAATTCAAAATTTAATTATGGAAGGTAAAAATTTCTTAAGAAAAACATTTTTTTTATTTACCGCTTAAGTAAAAAGGTAAAAATTCGTTGCAATAGAAAATTGTAAAAATACTCATATTGTTAGTCTACCAAAGCATATTTTGCTCTGAGAGAAGTTCCGATTTTATTTATCTGAGAAAACTTGAATTCCCATTTCATTTTTATTTCCTTTCTTTCCAGTGAAAGGAAGAAAATCATATGAGTTTTCTAAATCTTCCCAATCATGGTATATATCTATATATTTTTTATCTGACAATAGAAAACATTTCTGAGAAGGGGTTTCCTAAGAGTAATATGGCGAAAAATATTTTTCAAAGTTTCATTCAATCCAGAATGTTCATTATTTTTCTGAAGATATGTTTGGCAATACAAATATTTATAAAGTAAATCACTTAATAATTACTTGAGTTTGTTCGTATTAGTTAGCTAATAATATTTTACAATGATATTAGTAATAACATTTAACGATAATATTTAACATAGTAGACATAAGTAGGTGTAATGTACTACTTTTAAGCTATAGTTATAAGCAACTTGGTAAAAAATAAAATTATGAATTTTTTTAAGAATATATATAACACAATTGCAAAATAATTTTCATGTGAAATATATTAGAAAAAGTTCAAAAATAAAGCTTGGTCTAGATTTCAGTCATATTAAATATACTGTTAAGGAAATTTGCTTTAGTTCTTTCATATAATTGTAACAATTGAGCACACTAATATTCTGTTCAATTTTTCTTTTAAAGATATAAATTTCTATATTTATTATTAATGACTTTCCAAAAAGTTTTTTGTATATAATGCAAAATGGATTAGAGTTTTCAAATTTTCTTCATTTTGAATGGGTATTTTTAAATTTTTTTAAAAAAAGTAGCTAAGTCAAGTAGAGATTTTTTGATCAATATCAAGAAAACAGACAAATATTAATTAAATATTTACACTGACTTAAAATTTAAAAAAACAGAAGTATGTAAAATATATTTTATATTTTATATACTTCTGTTAATTTTAATACATACATACATATATATTAATATGTATATATATATATATATATATATATATATATATATATATATATATATATATATATATATATATATATATATATATATATATATATATATATATATATATATGTATGTATGTATGTATTAAAATTTAAATTTAAAATATATCATATCCTAATTTGAAATTTAAGATATATGAGTACGAGATTCAAATATGAAATACCAAATTTTAATTTAAAAATACATGAATGCCTAGCAAAAAGCACTTTTAATGAACAGTAGCTATTATATACAAACAATGTATGTATATTTAAGATAAAACAAATTATAATTGTTAGTTAGGCTTAAATTTTATCACTGTTCATTAAAGTATTATAATATTAAACGTATGTTGTATACCACATGGCAACATGAAATATCTGAAATTTAATTTACTTAAAGAGTTGATTGTGTTAGAAAAAGAGCAAAATACTAAGATCCTAATTACTGAATATTTGCATTTTTTTAACTTAAATAATTTAGACTGTTTGTATCTAAACTATATCTTTTTGCTATTTAAAATAATAATTTAAACAATCTTCAAAAACTTGAAATCTGACTTAGAAACAAATTTCCCAGTATGCAGGAGAAATGGAGAATTTTCTTATAATTCTATCTATCAATATATATATATATATATATATATATATATATATATATATATATATATATATATATATATATATATATATATATATATATATATATATATATATATATATATATATATATATATATATATATATATATATATATATATATATATAGTATATATATATATATATATATATATATATATATATATATATATATATATATATATATATATATATATATATGTATGTATATATATATGTATGTATGTATGTATAAAAATCATGGTCACAATGAGAATAATTATTTAAAATTTACATATTAATTATATTAAAATAATATTTATTATAATGTATGAAAGAAACTTAGAATTTTAATTGCTATTAACTAAAATAACTTTTATAGTTTCGTAAAACTTAAGATTCCTCTTCAAAATAGTAAAATTAATATTTCTAATGATATATCTGACTTTTTATTTAATGTGAATGCAAATAAAACTTTCTAAAACATTTGTAAATAAAATATGTAACTTCAGAGAAAAAAACTTATTATTGAATGAAAAAGCTTTCATATATTTTGAAAGAATATTATAATTAGTTAGATTTTATATACAAGTAATCATTGATAAAATTAAAAATATTTTTTATCTGATATCAAATAAAAAAAACTGCCATATATCTGAAGAAATTTTTGCTCACAATTATTTTCATTACATCTAAATAAGAGGAATAAAAATTAGTTATCGTACATAGATATTAATAAAGTATAATATTCGATAAGCGTATTCAATTTGATGTAATTATATGAAGCTGAAATAAATAATAAATTTATTTAAATCATTAAGAAACAGTGGTTTTTGAAGAGACTATCTTATATTATCAATGCTAAAAAAATATTTTTAATTGCCATTTTCCATATAATAAAAAAATATCAATAGATGCCCTAAAAATTATTAATTAAATATTTTGTAAACTAAATCAACTGTCACCTTACGGAGAACGCAATGGAGGAATGTTCTGAGGAAAACCTTGGCCCACCACAGGCTGTCGTGCTGAAAAAGAAGAAGTTAACTAAATCTTGAACTGAAAAAGAATTAATTCTCACTGATCAAACCATTCCTTAAAATTTCTATAATAATTCTTTTGTGACATGGAATGTGTTTCCAAAAAAAATCAAATACATTGTGAAAGAATTAAATCATGTTCTATATTTGTTAATTATGTTCAATATCTATTACATCATGTTCTATCTTTGTTTCATCATGTTTAAATAAATTTATCAATACAGTAAAATTAACTGAAAGTATGAATCCAGTTTTATTGCAAAAATTATTTTGTTACATGAAAAAAAGACTGAGAATTATTTATATAATTTTTTATTCATAAATAAGACTCATATTATCTATATTGAACCTTAAAAAAATTTAAATACTTTGCAAATTGAAAGAAATAATTTTGATGTTAAAATTCCTTTAAATCAAAGTTATATCTTTTTAGATATATCTTTCTTAGATAAATTAAAAAAGGTATTAGCTGCACACAATAATTCTATTTTACTTTGATAATTTTAAAGTTAGAAAATTTTACAAGAAATGGCAATTTTGAGGTAACGTTTTGAAAACTACTATGATATTTTTCATATATTAACAGCTCATCAATTATTAAACTTTGCATGAAACCAAATATTATAAAATACTAATATTAGTTTATAGCTATTGCCAACCGATGGTGATGCGGTTCACGTCCCTAAATTCGAATCTGTATTTCCTGGGTTTGAATTCCGATTATGGTATGATGTTCTCTGTTTTCTCTCTGCTTATAAATATACTTTATAAAATTAATTGTAAAACATTATAAGATTAATTACAAAAGGAATATTTACGCAAAGTTGGCTAGATAGTTACAAAAGAAAGATGATGATCTAAGCACTTGATTCCCTTCAACTTGTTTAGGACTGCTTTAAATTTCACTTCCTTTAGTTAAAAAAATGAAGAGCACATATATATTTAAAATCTAGAAAGCTAACAGAACTAACTTAATAGAAATTAAAATCTCATTTCATTAAAGTGATTAATTTTTAACTGAATTCCTTTTAATTACTGTAATTAAAGTATGCTATGATTATGAATCTAATTTTTCTAAATCACTTTTTTGAATAATTGTATTCAAATGAACCTATTCTAAAAAGAAACGAAAATACAGCTTGCGATTTACTTTTAATCTTCAATAATACTTGATACATTTATTTATGAGTAATTAATTTCTTGGACAATTTTAATGCTCTATTGATAGATTCAGTAAGACACATTGAAACAAATCGTCTTTGAAGCTCAAAATGTATTTTTATCAGCATTTTTATCATGAAAGATTCATTGACCAAACTATTCATTTACATGAATATACAACGGCAATTTCTGGGAACTTTTAAGTAAAATTGAAGTAGATTATTTTGCATTTCAGGCCATGCAAAAATTTCAAATGACGATAACGAATTTTTAATTTATCTTTATTTGGAATAGGTATGTTTGTGAAACACTATTCATAGGTAGTTCTTGTTGCTACTTTATATTGATTTCACAGCTTATTTTTGTTTCAACATAATTGTAAATGCCGAAAATGGATTAGGATCATATTTCGCTTATATGGATATTAAATAAAATTAATTATTGAATTATATTAATGGAATGCAAATGCTTATAGACAAACATAACTGTTTACCAAAGATTCTTATCATCATTATAACATAATTAATTTCAATTATACCAAAACATTTTAAAATAATTTTAAGTTTGATTAACAAAGAACATTTTATGCATATATGATTAACATTTTGTGTTCAAAATACTTTCCATAAGCAGAGGAAATAGTCAGTATTTTAATCTGAAATAAGCAGAATTCTTTTGCAAATCTTCATAACATAATTTTAAAGAGAATAATAAAATGAAACTACTTACAGACAGTAAGTGCATTTCTTTATTCTGTTCTCTTTTTAAAATCGGTATTATTAACTGACATGAAATAGTTTTTCAAAATGTTTTGTTAAAAACTGATTGTTCTTGCTTATATATAAATGATACAATGATACATTATGCTCTCTATAAAAGCCCCTGTTATAATGTTCATATATTATTTAAAATTTTCATTTAGATTAGGTAAACCAACTTGAAAACAAGAAAGTTTTAAAAGGTTTGAACTCATTGGAGTTAATAACTCCCTCTGGTAAAGTTTATAATGCAATAATACCTGCAAATTTCCAGATATTTAAAGAAATATTATGTAGGATTGCCAATTGAATCTCTGTGTAAAAATAAAAGAAATATATTCATGGCTCTGCAATAAATGTCATTTTGAAAGTTTCTTTTACTTTTGTTGATTTACTTGAAAACTTTCTTGGCCAGCTACCTGTTGCCATTTTCTAAGCGCATAGATGTTCACTGCTGAATTGAACATAAGGGAATTACTTTTGACAACACAGTAATTTCACAAAATTACCATGGTATAATAAGTTTAGTACATTTTTCATAATTTGCTTACAATCTTTTACCAGAAATAATAATATGTCAGAAATTTTACAGTTAACTTTCAAATGAGATGGATAATAAGAAACAATCATTTATGACAGTTTCATTTCATAAAAATTCATATTGTTGGATATGAAATTGACAAATTGTTGTCAATAACTTCAAACCAAAAACTGCAAATTTACTCACATATATTTTTAGTAAATGTGTTTTAAAGGGGATAAAATCATGCAAAGTTGTTATAATTCTATTGTAGTAATTTTTTATTCTTTCATATAGCATTGTTATAACTCCTTAGACTCAAATTTGAGTTGGAATTGACAGTATATGTACGAAGTATGAAAAAATATATAAAAACATGTTAACGATTCTATAGTATTACATTTTTGCAAAATAATACATTTTAGTTTTGATAAATCACCCTCAAACAGAAATATCTGTCATTATAACGATATTTTCAGTTGCCAAATGAAGAAAGCTAAAACACACGTTCAAAGAAAAAACATATAAAAATATACGTATTAAAATGTTGAACTATAGGTTTTGTACAAAAGAATCACCATTTAAAAATATTCAAACATATATTTCTACATTTTTTAAATTTATACTTTTTTGACCTTAACTTCGTTTTAAGGTACATACGTTTATCAGTAAAATATCTTAATAATACAATATTGTGATTGATTGGTTTCATAAATTCTTCTTTAAAGTAAAGTCTGACTGTATTTTAGTCAGAATTTAGTATAAAGAAGAATTAAATAAAGATTTATAAGAATAGTTTATGAATGCGTATGAGTTATTATTTTCTATAAGTTTATATATTTTACCATAAATCAGACTTAATTTATTTTCATTTCCTTTTATTTATAAAACATGAAATGTATTTTATAATATCAAATTAAATTACATGATGTGGTATATGAGCTTAAAAAAATTAATTATACATTTTAAATGGTGTTTATAAAAATATAATTAAATTAATGTATATTTATAATTTTTACCTGCAACATATTTCTTGAAAATATCGCATTCCAATTAAAACTTTATATTTAAATTCTAAGAATACAAAATGTTTTATTATTTAATATTAAATATATAATTTAAAGTTACCACAATTTAAGAAAATTGTGTGACAAAAATAAACACCTGAAATTTACTATATATGGAAGCTTGCAAATGACTTTATCCATAAATCGTCATAATTTTATTTATTAAATTTCAAAATGTCAACAAATTATTATACTAAATTATATTAAACAGTAATTCCTTTTAGTGTAATGAAAAATTTGATTAAAAAAATAATCTCCAATAAGAAATGAAATTCTTTTTAGACCTGATTGGTTGATTCATAATCTTATGGGAGAAAATATTATCAATTCCTATCTCAAATAAATTTCTCTTTCCTAATCTAGAGTTCTTGATTTTTTTTATTTCCGCTTACTTTCTTATTGATAGATAATCTTACTGCCTTTCATCTCAGGGACACTGTGAGTATGCTCAAACAATTTCTTAAAAGTCTCACGTATGATGTATTTTTTGCTTTACATGACTTTTCAAATAATTTTTGAACAAATTCTACTTCACTACGCTTTTTTCTTTATAGAAGTGAGATCCAGAAAACATTAATGGAAAATAAACTTATTACCACAAAACTTGTAAACAAATTCTTTTAAATGATTTTAAAAGGTTTTTAAAAAAAAAAAAAACTTGATAAATATCAGTTCAAATTTCATATTTGATTTTGCTTTAAAATATTATTGTACGAAATGATGTTTAAATATATATATTTAAACTAAATATCTATAAAAAATAATATCGCATAAATTTTATATTTTTACAACTTTTTTCAGTTCTAAAATTATTTTATACATATAGAATCGTTGACAATATTATATTTGAACTCTACTTTCTGAAAAGAAAGGGATTTCAAAATTAGTACTTTTTTCATCATTAATAGTATAATAATAGAACAATGCAGAACAGTTTAATGGAATTATTGCATTAATATGCAATAATTGTATCCAATAATAAATAATTGTATCTAATAATTGTATGCCACAATTGTATCTAATAATAAATAAATAAAATTAAGTATAAAATACCCTAAAACATTTTCACGAAACACAACATTCATTAAGATTTGAAAATGGGTAGTTTGTTATAAAACAGAGAAAGATAATAAAATAAAATTTATTAACACACACTTCATTTATTACGTCAAGCACAGATCACACTAAGCATTTCAAGAAATATGAAAACTAACCGATATCTTTACTCAAGCTATCTTTAATTCAAAATTTAATATAATTTAGAGTAACCTTAAATGCAGTTTTACTTTTCTTAGTACCTCAAAATACCACTTAGACCATCAAAAAATCTAATTGAAACGCGATGTCTAAGTAAAAAAAAAATGGTGTGATCATATTCTAGCTTACTGTTAACTCGAGAAATTAGAGTAACATCTGAAACTAACAAGCACTAACGAGATATCCATCAATGTATCTAGCTCATTGTGGTCAAGTGTTTAGCATGAGATCTGCTGAGAGGACACGACGCAGTTTGCTTTCAATCATTTTTAACTAAAGTAGACTGGCGGTTTTTATTTATATTAAAATTTTGATACCGTGAATAGAACACCGTAAGATACTGTAAAGTATTTCATCATTATCATTATTTTTGTCTTCCAGAAGGTGTTTCTGACACGTAATGTAATTTCATCTTTAAAAACAAAAACTCTCAAACAGCTACCCGGACAGATTTGCAAGTAGAAAGTAGAAGAGCCTCACCTATCATTTTTTAAATGTGGTGATCAATTAGTCAAAAAAACCGTCTTCTTACAAGTTAAGCTTCTTAAAAGTAAGCCTAGTAGATGGACTTTGTGCAATCGATAAGAATTATACGCTTTGTATGGCCGAATTGTAGTATTGAAATTCCTTATTGAATCTTATAATTTCATTTCTTAATAATTCATTCATGAAGGAAAAGTACCACGAGATAAGATCTTATAATTTTTTGGGATTAAGACGGGCTGTTTCTTTATTTAAGGGTCACTATTTGGAACTCAACCATTACTGTTAAATGTGAAAGGAGTATGTTTTTTTTTTTGCCTGTAGCTCTTCTCATTGGAAGTGTTTGAGTGCTTTCTACACATATATGTCAGAGACGCATGATTGTCTATCATGTCCTAATATTTGTGACAAAATCCTGAAAGGAAAAATAGGATATCATTTTAATTGTTTGAACGCCTTAGAAGAGATTTCATCTGTTAAACTATCTACTTAACAGGTTCAAAAATATCATGAAATCTCTCACATTGACTTTGACAAAACCTTACTATAAATAATTAACACCTTGGCTTAGTTCAAGCAAGTTTGAATAAAAGATGAATGATATTGCAATTTTGAAAAATGTAATTTTTTATAAGTATTTCGAAGTTTTTTGGTACTTATTTTGTTACAGAATAATGTGTTCTGTCATATGTAACAGATGAAGGCAAGTACAGGATTGGTAAAAGGAGAACAGCTGTTTTTCTTCAATCCCGTGGAACCCAAATATAATATATTTTCAATGGTTTGGAATTTAAATAGGAATTGACAAAAATTATGAGTACTATGACTCAAGTTTCATAGACGAATTATTGAGGAATATTTAATTCAGCCTGCTCACATTTGCGGTGCTTATATTTTTTATTTCATCAGGCATAAAATATGTGGAGAAATTACACTACCTTTTTATTTTTACATTTACAAGTGGTAAGCAAAAGGGCTTGGTATCCAACTATTCCATCAATGAAGAAACAGTATTAAGTTTTCAAATTTAACATTATTACCAAAATAGTACAAGTCTTCCAGAAACTAACATACCGGTCTAACACGTACATCGTAACATTATTGACAGACCTACCTGATTTCTGTCTAATGATAATCTTCAAGCAGAAATATTGTTTTAACCAAATGTTTATCAAGCCACTATTTAGCTCTAACAATATTTTTCCATCTAAAGGCAATGCTTAATCAACACAAATTCAATTCATTTTAATCTATTGTTTCGAACATTACAAAACTGGGATCAGTTAAATGGCTATAACGTCTAAGCTAACTCTTAGAATGCCTTGAAATTTTGATATTTGTTTTTCAAGAATACTCAGAAATTACAAGGGGCTATTAACATAGTTGCTATACATGTGACACTAATTGAAGGATGTGTTATAAAATGCTTTAGTTCTAACACGTCCACATTCACTAGATCACCATTTCAATATGTTATAAATGATTCTATTAACAAAATATCGGAGCTCTAAATCAGCAGCGCTTACTAGATCAAATGCAAGCTGTGGTGGCCAGGTTGGTTAGGACGTCGATCTCATTCTCAGAAGTTAGTGAATTTAAATTCTGGCTTAACTGAAAATCCGTCATGTTCACTAATTGTCGACTGGGTCACATTAAAACTGAGCATGGTCACAATGTCTTCAAAGTGAAATGATACTTCTGAGGGCGGCAGGCCAAGTATTTTGATCCTCTGCTTGATCCCTGCCTCCAAATCACGAAGACTCCACCAGGCTGCTTCTATCTAACATGTAGAGCACAACTCAGGACTAGGTATAGGGAAACATGCAGTTACAACAACTAGATCATGTGCAGAAAGGAACTACAGAATCATAGAGGAGGAGAATAATGAATCTATAGTCTATTCAATATGCCAAACTGATATTAACACATATAGTTTACTTTAACAACATGTTTTTATTAAAAATTTAAATATAGCATTCAATTAAATATTATTTTTGAACAAAAAATACATCATATGATGTATGAGTCACAGAATAGTAATAAAATAAAAACAATTCCTATGATTTTCAACATGTTCCATTAGATGAATTATCTCTGAAATGAAATCACAATTACAAATCACCTATATAGCCAAGTATGATTTTGAAGAAGTCACGTTAATATTTCCCTGTAATTCATCCAGGACATTTATTGAAGCAAAAAATAATCTTGCATATACCTCTGATCTGAGCTTACAATAATGGGTCTAGAAAGAAAAGCAACTTCTTAAAATTATATCTTTGTTATACCTTTGTTATTTGTTATCTTTTTTTTACATCACAAATTTTCAAAACAACATAATAAATACTTAAGCTAATTTATAAGTTGCAATTTGATATCATATGAGTGTATATGAATTTAAATCATTTTTAGAGCAAAATGTGATAATTGATGCTATATCATTTATTATTACATTTCTGTGGGTCATCATTCATAATTGGATTTCAACTAAATTTTATTGAACATTTAGCTAATGCTATAAATATTTTTGAACTATTATCAGAAGTCATTCATTTCTGATATTGTTTACCATACTTCAATGAATATTAATTATTGTTTGTTCACAACTGGATTGATTTAGAATGTAAAGGCACACACACACATACATGCATATATATATATATATATATATATATATATATATATATATATATATATATATATATATATATATATATATATATATATATATATATATATATATATATATATATATATATATATATATATATATATATATAGATGTCATAATAATTAGAATTATATTTAGAATACAAATAAATAAATACATACCATCTGACCTTAGTTCTTAAAAATCTTTGAGGTGAAAGAAATTTAACAAATTCCTCGTCTTTCATTGAAGTGAGTATTTGCTTTATCTAAGAGTTTTTGAAACTCTGTTCATTCGAAAAGACATTTAGAATGCTATTTCCTTAACGAGAGTTTTCAGATGATTATATTTTTCTTGATGGCGAGAAATGCATTTTCTCCTTAAAAAAGTTTCTTAAAGAGAAGGAATAACTGAAAAATAGCTTTGCATTTGTTTTAATTATAATTCAAGTTATAACAATTTTTTCGTCTCATTTTACATTTTGCTTTTCACATATAATTATCTTTTATTTATTTTTAGTACTAGGACTATTCTTAAAAATTATTCATAATTTATGTAGAAGAATAAACACACTTTGTTATTAACACTTTGTGCTTTATAGTTTTGAAAATTCTTTTGGTAAAAAACTGCTTTAAATTACTTTTTCATTTTACTTAATTATTCTTCTGTTAACTTATAGGAAAGTAACTCAATTTTTAAAATTAGTTTTAAAAATTTCACGTAAAAATCTACCGAGCTTTACTATTATTTTTTAATATTTACTCTTTTATTACGAAAAGTTTTCTTCATATTTTTATCGTTAGAAAAAATATATTTTTCATGTCTTAAAGTTATAATCTATAATAATTTTATAAAAATGTTAAATAAAATTTATGAAAATCAAATCATCCTATTACTGATTCAGTTTTAAAAAAATATTGTTATGTATTTTGTACTACATAATGTAATTTAGTTTAATTTTTATCATAAAATGGTTAGTAAATCAAAATATTAAGAACATATTTAAGTGTATTTTTATACTAAGTGTATTTGTATATTAAGACATATTTTACTAAGATAAAGTTAGTAATGATCAAAATAAAAACTGTGATGTACACGTAATAGCATATCGCATGGAAAATGATATTTGGATACTCCATATTAAGAAAATATGTTTATCAGTCACACAATAGACAGAAGATTATAATTTTATAAATATTTAAAGTTTCTAGATAAATAGAAATATCTTTTAATACTAAGTATTATTTCTAATCCACTTCAAGAATTGCAGAATTTGAATGCATTATCTTTACAGTAAGAATGTCTAATACTTTTTCTTTATATTCAAACATCATGAAAATTTAATTACCTCCACGAGTCTTACTTCATGGTATAAATTGAAAAATTATATTAAATATTTTAATGAAGTATTTAATGTAATTCCAAAAAGGAAAATTAAAATATTTTACATTATTGGATAGAGGTGCCGTATAATACATAATTCCAAATTCCGAATTTTTTTGGCGATGAAAAAATGTTGCCAAGTAGACGTATCGTGACGTGCGCGATGACGTAAATGTTAGGTTTACCAAAACAGAATTTTCGGCTTAATTCTTATAGGTCCCCATATGTATGACGTAACAAAAACAAGGCTGCTAGATACATTAAAAATCCGCCAAAAAAATCACCAATATTAGAATTTGGCGCATGGAATATACGGCACCAGTGCCCATGATGGTTATTTTTTAAACAAAATCCTGCAGAAATTCGTATTTCATTAACATTGCTTGTAATTTCCCGATGTAATTACTTGCATTACATGAATTTTGAATACTTTCATCTTATGAAAACGTATTTGCATAAGAATTTTATAGTTTTCATCAATATGTCATAATTTATTGAATAATGTTTAGAAAAGTGTCAACTCTGTACCATATAACCAAATATTTATATCAAGAAAATAAAATTAGTTATTATTTTTATGCAAAATATTTTTATAAAATTATATTAATCATTTTTACGCAACATAATATTACAAAAAATAAACATTTATTTTAATATGACGTTCCAATTTCACTATTTTTATAGGTCATAGTAATCTCTCAATGCATGAAGATTATTTTCTTCATTTAATTTAATTTTTTCTCATATCGTTTGAATGAAATAAATATGACTTAAATAAAAGAAAACTATCATCTAATGACTACGTTTATACTTTGAAAGTTGAATATTTATTAATTGAATAGGGTTGTAATGAAATGGTTGATGGCTCAGTGGTTAGCGTTCCTGAATCCTGAGCTATGGCTCCCGGATTCAATTCCCAGTTCAGGCATGGATTTTAATTTCTTTCTCTGTTCCCTATGTGTTTCTCTGCCCTTTATTCTGTGATGCTGTATGAATATGGCCCACCCTATAAGCGGGTTTGTGGTGGTATGGCGTGGGCAATGATACTCGCCTCCCTGTCTTTGTTCACAGATGCCCGCTGGGTAACGACAAATGAGTACCAGTTTCTGGCCTTGTTGTGGCGTTGGGTTCGTCACCCAAGTGCCCACCGTTTGAAAAAAATAATAAATAAATAATGAAAATCAGTTGTTAAAATTTTACTTGCAAATCTATATATATTTTCATAAACTAAATTGAATATGCAAGTAAATAATATCATTTCCAAATATTTTGGTATTTAATATGCACTGAAGCGAATACTTTACTTCTAATATATTGCATGGTACATTATTCATATATAATTCTAAAAATAGAATTATTAGTACATATCTTGGGAGTATTTTAGTTATAAAAAATTTTAATTGAGAGCAGCAAGTAGGCAGTTTTCATTTGATAAGTTACAAACTTGCATTCTCTTAAAATTTCATTGAAAAATTTCAATTTGAAATATAAAATATGCATTTTTTATTTTAAACATGCTTAAAAATTTTAACACTATTGAAATTTTGCATCCCTATATTGAATTCAGTTCTTTTTAATTATCTCACAAAAATATTTTATTAGTAACGTACTTTGGTTATATGTGTTATATACTTGTATTTTTCATTTTTAAAACATAAGTTTTTTTTCCTTTTATATAACATTTTATAATATACTATATAATTGTTTTGACTTGGTAAAAGTATAAGATCAAAGAAAAAAGTAATTTGGTTAATTTTGATTATAATTTTCATTGACTCCATTTCGTCATTCTGGGAAAATTTATGCGAGACATTCAAGAAATATTATTGATGAATGAGAATACTTTCTCTATCTGGAATGTATTATTCAGAAAATAGTTTGGCAAATGTATGTATCTCGAAACAAATCGGAAGCAATATCATTCTTTTTAATTATTCCTCGTGAGGATAAGTTATTCTTCAAATACCTATATGCATTTATTTTCTACTCCTCTCTTTCATTTCGATAATTAAGAACCGTGAGTAAGTGACGGGAAGTGCTAGAATTTGGGATATTCTTAATGAAGATACTTTGACGTCTCCACCTGAGATTTGAGAGATCATTAATAACAAAGGTGGATTGTTTAAAATATTCGCATAATAATTCTAGAAAAGGTTTTATTTCCTGCTTTGAGAATTCTCTGAAAAAGATTTCTCAAAACTTTACCAATAGTGTTACGTAGTAATGAATAAAGTCACAGTGTGTGTTACTGTATTTTATAAAAGTCTACACTTATTCAGATAATGATAAAATTTTCATAATTTCAATATTACAGTGATGAGTTAAAATGAAATGTAATTTTTTCTTAGAAGGATGATTAATTATTGTTAATTGTATTGAAAGCTTGCTTATATAATATTTTTAAATGATATAGACTGATAAATATGGTTATAGTATAAATTGCTGTTACTTAATCTAAGGAAAAATATTACTCAATTGAGCAAAAAAGTTGCTAAATTATATAACAGGTGTTATACCGATAATTTAAAACTGCAGGATGATGAACATAGTTTCATATTTATCTTTACGTATTTTATTTTATATATTTTAGATAATTGTGCTTTAGGTTTCAATTTAAAAAATTTTTAAAACTATACGGAAAATATACATTACACCATTCACAAAAGAAATTATTGATTTGATTTCTGCAATGTAAAGGAAAATTATATGTTTTTCTGTATTACCTAATTGTTTAATTTGCTTAGTTATAATAAAACCATTTTTATTTTCATAAATTTAAGCTTTTTATAAATTCATATAAATATGAATTAGATTTTAATTTATGCATCTAAAATTAAATATTCAATAAATACTTACATCTTTCAAGAATCATAATAACCTATTTATAGTCAAGAAAAAGAATACTTACTTTGATTTAGTTTTCAATTTGAAAATATAGGTCTGAGTATATAGAAGTCAATGCTTCCATTACTAAAACTAAATCATAATTTTTAATGTATTGTGCAATTTAACTGAAATGTAAAAACTATCTTCTTTACTTTCTAATATTACATGAATATAAATTTTAAATAATAATATTAAAAATGTTTCACGTCTTGTTTAATGTCTTGTCAATATAATTTATAAATTCATTATTTTTTTTTAATTTAGTGAACTCCTTAATGAATATATTTTATTTTAATATGCCTTGTGAAACAACATTTTTCTGAAATTTTTCTCATAATTTCTTCTTTTTATTACATAGAAGTATTCAATACTTATATTGTTTTGTTAAAAACGTATTCTAAATTTAACAAACCTATTAGGTATCTTTTAATATAGCTATATTAAGAATATTAGAATCAACAGATAAATATTGCTTAGTTATCAACCTTCGCTTCAAATTTGCGAAGATGCTGAAAGCAAGAACAGAAGGATCAAAAACACTCTGCCTGTATGAAAACTTCTAACGGCAGATACACTCAGGCAATGAAACCAAAATTTGAGATGTGACGTGTTTGTAGGTGTAACCACTGGATTCAGTGCTTATTTTAAATAAGAAGAGTTGATAGTTACAGTTACAATGTGAGAGTTTTGACATTAATAAATTGCAATAGAAACATTTTCCTTTGTAAACCAAATCAATGTTTTTAAAAAAAGACACAAATAGCTTAGGATAATTAATGTGTAACAAAAGTTTCCTGCAGAAGTTCTATGCATTATAAAAGATTAATGACACCAAAGGGAGAAAGGAAATTGACTTTACATGTTTCACTTAATTGCATAATTTTTATGGTTAGACAGTTGAAGCTTTAATAACAGATTACTTTATGAAAAACATTGCTTAAAAATATCTTTAAATCCAGTGTAGATAAGGAGTTCTTCTCAGTCAGCTGTTCAAATGTGCCAACAAGATGATACTTTCTATGAAACAACGAGATGAATTAAATTGTTTTTATCTAAACGAAGAAAATACTGTCAAAGCATTGTGAACTTTTAGGTAAAACCACAGAATAAGATGAGTTCGGTTTTTGTTAAAAGTAAATGATGTTTGGTACGGGATTTTAGGGAGCCTAAATGCGCTACCGGTATTCCCTGATGCCGGTGACTGTTCCAAATGAAGTTGTTCTTGGAATACTTAATAAAATTAAGGCATCTATTAATATTACAAAAAATGTTACTCACAGTTAGGGACGCAAATTGCCTATTTTGAACCCAATCAACCAGTTCACAGGTTCGATACAGCTGTAACTATGATTCTCAAGCTTCTGTTTTCTATTCTACGGATGTTTTTTATTAGCTCCAGTATGTCCACATGTTCCAGTCTGAACAAAAACATTTGCTTGAGAATCTTCCGAAATCTTTCCTCATCAGGCTTGATAAAGGTAACAGATGATCTCTGTAGACATTACTAAGAAATTAACTAGGCTGACAAAAACACACACGACGTGGTGCCAGTGCATTTACACAAATAAAAAGAAATTGTGGTAATTGTGTGGTGTGCGATATCAGCACTACAATGTTTCTTGATCAATATATATATATATATATATAATATATATATATATATATATATATATATATATATATATATATATATTATATATATATATATATATATATATATATATATATATATATATATATATATATATATATATATATATATATATATATATATATATATATATATATATATATATATATATATATATATATATATATATATATATATATTATGGAGAGATATCTACCATGGATGTAAAATCCTTCTCTCTTACAAATGTTTGGAATAAATCTAGTTTATAAAATGTGTCATTCTTGAATTACAGCAACGAAATGTTATTGGTAGCATTGTATGGAGGCAAAACGTTGTTGTTCCACATGTACTCAATGTGTTAGACCAATGCTGCAACAACACTTTTGTGTTAAACTTTCATAACATTGCAGTAACATAGCAACAGTATCTTCAAACGTCACTAATCTTGATTTCTAATAATCGGTTTATAGTTTAAAGCATGCGCTTGTTCCACGAAGTGTGACAAAATTAAAAGATGTCGTAAAACGTACAGTATACAAAATGACTCATATTATGTTAAATGCCGTTGTTCACCTTTTTTGTCATAAAATGAATTATTGTCTACGAATATTTTTTTCCAACGGTGGCACTAGGGTGATGAACCCTATGGCAGTCAGAAACTGCTACTCATTTATCATTACCCAGAGGGCACCTGTGAACCAAGTCACGGAGGCGAGTGACGTTGCCCGTGCTATACCACCACAAACCTGTTTATAGAGTGGGTTACATTCATACATCATCACAAAAGAAAGGACAGAGAAATACACAGAGAGCAGAGAAAGAAAATAACATCTATGCCCGAACCGGGATTTCAACCCGGGATAACAAAAAATTTTGACTTCTTTTATTGGAATGCATTTTAAATTAAAGAAATAAATATTGCATCATATGAACATTGGTTTTCTTTACATCAGCAGACTTCTCTGGGGCTAGTTCAGAACGATTTTTATTAGTTCATAGAGAAGCCACTAAAACTCAATTAGCATTATTAAGTAATTACTAGTATGGTCTTTTATGCTAAATTATTAAAAATACAAAGTAAAAATAAGAAAGTCCTTACCATTTTTAATGATCCAAAACAACATGACCTACAGAAAGTGTAGACTATCATTAGCAATCAAAGTAATCAACATCGGCATCCAATACTTTCCGTTAATGTGTCTCCATTTGTGCAATCTACCTGTAAAATTCGGGGCTTGGGACGCAAAAAGTTCCGTGAGTATTTGGCATTATTCTCTTCATTGGTGAAAGAGTTTTTATGAAGATGATTGCCCAGAGAATAGAAGAAGTCGTACTTTGATGGTTCAAGGTCAGGTGAGTAAGAAGGAGGGCACAAAGTCTCCCAAGCAAAACACTGCATTGCATTCCTGCCCACCCGGTGACATGCATCGACCAAGGACATTATACTATTACGATTAACTAGTGCTAGCTTCTTCTGTTGCAATGACTGTTGTACACGTTCCGATTGCTGTGAGTTCAGGTCCGCAGTGGCCATTTGGCTTGGTAGTAGATCATAATGAACTTGAATTTGTGAAACCAATGCCTTGCCGTATGATCATTCACAGCTCTATCTGAAACGTTTGACATATTCGGGGATTGGATGTAGCCGCTAATAAGCCAACTTTGAAGTCATAAATCAAACAACACCGAATGAGCTCCTTCTACTTGACCATTTCTCTTCACTAATGTACAAATTATGATTGATGAATGTGTGCGATTGATCTGCTTTTATAGCGATTGATTTTCCTAGTCTTGACTGACCGGTGTCTCAACTACTTCGTATATTAATTAAATTAATTTCCATACTTATTCACATTTCATTAAAAGAAAATGCAAAAACAGCAACAATTTTCTAGTTTGCCTTATAGATAACATGGAAGAATATTTAATGATAAATATATTTATAATAGAAAAGAAACAAAAGAACTGATGAACATCTAAAAAGTAAAGCAATGGTCACAGAAGAATTGTTCGAGGTGATTACCGTAAAACAGATGAACAGCTATTTTAGGTCGATAAGAAAGTACATGTGTTTTGGTTTATCATGTCTGGTAGTATTGCGAATTCCATATTTTTAACGTATTTTAATTGTATAAGTTAGTGCGAGCCACGAGAGATTTTAACATAAAGTAATGGACAATATTAAGTTTTTTTTTTTTAAATAGGAAATGTAAAAATAATGCAATACATACAGAATAGCTCTGTTAGATTCATTAATTGAAGGAAAAGTATTTTCAGCTCTGACTTTTAAAAGTTTATTATTTTCATGCATATCCAATATTCAAGCTACATTATTGATTCTACAATCAATAATGAAGTGCTGATACAAATTATTTTTAATGCCACATTGTCGATTAAATGCTATTCTGTACTTTGTTTCGTTTTAATAAGCTGTCTTAATGATTTTTTTTATAATTTTTAAACATTAATTGTGCTGCATTTATCAACTTATTTAGTGTATCGTGCGACTACCGATGACTATGAAATGTTACTAAGCACTTTCGTAAATTTTAAGATTCATTTTTTTCTTTTGGATATGAATTTTTCAGTTGTTAAGGATTTTTTGAAACAAGATAATTGACTTAGGTCAATCATAGGTACTTTTTATTGCGAATTTTTGAATGTGGTTTCAGAAATAAAATGTCATTTAATCGGGAATCAGTTGATTTTATTGACTATCTGCATTATGATTAAATGACCTACATATAACATATTTAAAATTTCATTTAAACTTTTTCATAAGACAAATGAAGTTTTATTGCTACAAATTTAATTCTTATAGCGTTTAATTAAAAAGAGGAATCACATTAATTTTTTTCTTAAAATATCATAAGTAAAACTGTTTTGATAAAATATGAGCTAACAATCAAGCAGAAGAAGATAAGAGTTTCTTGTGAATTTGAACTAGAAGAGAAATCTAATCAACTCTGCGTTGATATTGTGGCTTATCCGCCAAATGTATGACGAAGTCAGACAAAGTCTACTAGATCATTGAATCTGAGGGAATCGAGGACCAGTTGGGGGGATGATTAACTCCGAGTAAAATGTTGCTATTAAAATCACTGTAATTTCGTTACAGCCAAAGTGAACAAAACTATCAAAATTAATAGCATTGTAGGAAAAAAAAATTACATGCGAAAATAATTAAAATTATTTCGCACTGAAAATTTATAATAGATTATATTATTGTGTAAAATATATTTATGTTAATCGACAAATATGGTCATGGCTTGATATTTAAGCACTTTAGTCTCAAAATCAGGGTAATTATAGAGACTGGGGCATATAATGATATCAGCATTATGAAAAGACTACGCCAAATGTGTCGAAATTATTCTTGGAGTATAAATTATATTGAACTGCGCATTTTGCATAAATTTTAAGTTACAAAAATATTTTCATGTAGCTCAAAAGGAAAGTAAAAACACATACAAGATAATATTTACGAGTCAGGTCAAACTGGTTTGGAAATTCGTAACTCAGAAGAAGGGACCCTTTACAAAGTTCCCTAATGCATGAATTGGCACCACAGAGGTATCATTTCACTTGGAAGACATTGCAGATATGACTTGCATAAAGTGCCTCGAAATGGCCATTACTCAAATTCCCTATTTTCCAACAATGACAATGATGCTAACCAACCAGCTCTCAGAGGCATCGCTGACAAATCATTATAAAATTATTAGATTTTTTAATAAAATTCAATTTGTTTCCATTGAGTAATTAAGTAAAATTTTAAAATATTAAATCGCTTCTGTATAAGCATTTAGCTTTTCATATATCTCATAAAGTACAGAAATATATATTAATTACCAGGATATTTCTTGTCCCATGCATAAAAACAGTTGGTGTATATTCTAAAACATTATACTTTTTAATATTGATACAGACATATACTTTGTAGTATTTTCAATTACTGTCATTAAATAATCTATAAATTTAAGAAAATGCAGCAACTGAATAGAAATTTTATTGAGTTCTAATTTGTATGGAATCCAGGGACTAAGGTGAGCTTAAAATACATAAAGAAAACGTTTGTAACATACATTGTGTAAAAATAAACTTTATTTTCCTTATCTTCTTGCAGTTCAATCTATTCCATTTGCAATCTCCGATTCTTTTCCATAAATTCTCAAGAAGAGAACTTCTACAAATACGTATATTTTATTACTGAGTAGTCCATTATTGGAAGAAAAGACAGAGGCATATGCATTATGCATCTTGAAAAGAAGCGGAAACGAAATCATCCTTTTCAATTATTCTTCAGTAGATTTGGATATTTTGCGAAAGAAAAAAATTCTAAAGACACAGGCTTCTCTTTCTGTTCCGATGATTAAGAATAGGGAGAAATTGACAGCAAAAAAGATATGGCATGCTTAATGAACGAATTTTGACATTTCCACATGAGACTTCTACTGTCATTAATAATGAAGGCGGAAATCTAAAATATTCGAATAATGATTCTGGAAAAGTTTTGAAACTCCGTTTTGGGGAATCGTGTCACACATACTTATTTTAAGCATAAGGTTTTGTTTTTGTAATTTACAGAAAAGAATAATGAAGCTTTCCTGCATTGAACTTAGTATAAATGTATATGTATTTGCATAGAGTTTTGTTTTAATTATTTTGATTTTTAGCTAATTTATCATTGTTCACTTGTATTCCGTCTTTGCTCTGGTATCTACGAAAAGATTATATTCGCTTCAGTAAATTCATAAAATATATATACTTTTAATATCATTATTTAATTAAAATTAACACAATTGAAACAGCACAGTAGTTTAGTATATTAGCATATTAATGTAGAATAAATGTTCATTAAATCTATAAAAATTAATTATTAATTTAATTTTAATAATTTTGCTTTTTAATATGTAATTAAATAAAAGATATTACGGCTCCTATTCCGGGAAAGCGAGCTGGTCAGGGAAATGTTCATTAAATCTGTAAAAATTAATTATTAATTTTATTTTAATAATTTTGCTTTTTAATATGTAATTAAATAAAAATATTACAGCTCTTATTTCTTAAATGAATTAAGTTATCATTGCACGTTAGTATATAAATATTGTTAATTATCATTATATACTGAAATATAAAAATAACTAAAAATTTTTTACACTTCAGGCGACTCAAATTGCAAAACCAAGAAAGATAAGAGATATAACAACAAAATTTATTATGTAGATAGCATGTTAAACACACAAGTATCAAATGATTAAATTCATTGAACTCTGTGAAGTGTGGTTACTGCCAAAATTAGTAGCGCAGAGTAGCTGCCATTGATGGAGATCATCACTGCCACACCCTTCGACACTGATGCAAAGGGACTTTGGATGTGCTCATGGAATACAGATGATCAAGCAGCTTCCACACGTTGCCAAAGTTTATCAGGTGCGGCAGCTGCGTATGTAATCTGGGTCAACCGTTGAGCAACCATGGACCATATGTTTTCTATCAGTGAAAGATCGGGAGAGTGAGCCGACTAGGGAAGCAATTCAATCTGGTGATTGACGGACCCTTGGACAATACGTGTCACGCGTGGTCACGCATTATCTTGTTCAAATATGGCTATGGGTAATCCCTAAAGGTAAGGAAGACAACTCTGTTGTAAATGATATCGAATGGTATGCGTAGACACTGGATGATGCGTTATACACTGAATGTAATGTGCTATGATTCATGATGACCGATCCATCACTGCCATGCGCACAATTTGCTTGTCATCACGTGAAGTGGTCCACTGATAGGATGCGATCGAACTCGTCAGTCCGTCGTACCCTCCTGTATCCAACGATCACATATTCGCATCACAGTTGTTTGGTTTCGTCCAACACGACTAAATATTTCCCTGAAAGATAATCCACAATCTTGGTAGGCCATTATCCTTGCTCTGTCGAAATCGGATACTTCATCAAAAAATTATCACTGTTTTCTACGAGGCCTAATTGATCATTTTTTCCTTTGAAATACCACAACAAAATACAATTTTCGAAATCTCCAAGCCTTTATTAGCATTTTAAAATGGTGCCAAATGTGCAAGTGTTGCGCGCCTGGCTGAAATTCTATTCATTTGCATATTGCACTCAGCTAATGCATGATGTAAATTTCATATTATTTGCGTGATTCCTTCAGGGTGTTGCATTTACGGTGGCCAGCAGTGTACATTAATTTATACATTAAAGTATTTTTCATATCGTTATAAAATAGTTTAATTAAGTCCCACAAATAATTGCTGAAATTTTTAACTTTAATAAAAAATATTTTACACTATAAAGAAAAAAATTATATCTAGACATAAGTCAGTGATTTCTATTTACATTAGCTCTCAAAAGTATCGAAAATAAAAGTTGAATTAAATAAATTTGTGAAAGAAAGTATTTCGGAGAGGAAGAATAATTTGATCTAAAAAAAGTAAAAATCTAGAATATAAAAGTAGATTTTTTCAGCATTAAAATAATAGGAAAAAATGTCACAATTATTACACATACACATGTTATTTTATTCTTAACATTACTTTAAATATTTCCAATAGTAAAATTAATATATTACATTAATTTTAAACTTTATAACTTTATGTATTACATAAAGTTATGTTATTAAAAATAATTGACTTTAATGATTTTTAAATAATCAAAATTTTACTATAGATCCTAATTTCACAACAAATGGCTAAAAAATTCTTTCATAGAAAATATATCATGCATATTAAGCATATTTTGGAGGCAGAGTTAAGAATGTTTAAAAATCAGTGGTTGTAGGTTTAATGTTAAGTACTTATAAATAATAAAAATTGATCTCGCGTTTCAGGGATTTTCAGTTAAACAACATTCTACAGGAATTCATTAGTAGACTTTTAGTCTGTGCGAGACATATAAATAACAAATGATGCACACAATCAAGAAATTATTAACAATAATCACAAATATTATTGTATCCAATTTTTTCACAAAGTTATTCTACAAATGAACATAGAAATGTAATTTCATAGAAGAATTGGCACATTGCAAAATATGCTTTCGTACAATAATTTTACATTCAAAATTTTACATAAGGACATAAATTAGGACATATAAATAAAAATAAAGACAAAATTAAAGACATATACATAAAGAAATTGCTTTAAATTTACCAGAATAAAGTAGCATTTAATCAAAATTGAAGCATATTACAACTGAAAAAATAGAAATATTGGCCAAATTTAAGACTTGAGAAGCATTTTTCGAATTCACAAGCCCTTATCACCCAAAAATTTAGATATCTCTTATAATCTTGAAAGGTACCTTTTTAAAAAATAATGGGATTGAATAAATAAGGCGATTAAGTTTATTAAATTACTCATTCATATACACTGCTCAAAACAATTAAAGGATATTATAAATTTTGCATAAAATAAAGATATAAGCGAAGTTTTTTTGCTGAAAATAGAAGAAGAGAATCACAAAGGAAAATTTTTCTGATTTTCAAACTGTGGAGTATGCTAATTTTGAGTTCGACGTCAAAAACGTCACTTCAGCGGCAGTGAATGAAATTTGACTTTCAACTGATAAAAGACAATGAATACAAGGATGATCGGTATTTAGCGACGATGAGTACGATGTCTCAGCGAAGTCATTTAACCGATTCAGAAGCTTGGAGAGTTGTTGGTAGGTTAAAAGGGGGAAAAACTCAAGCCGGAGTAGCGCAATCCATTGGAGTGTTACAAAGTGTGATTTCCAGAATCTGGAACCGTTGTTTGGAGACTGGAAGTGCAGGCCGAAGACCAGGGCAAGGTCATAGACGGACACCAACGCTTAATGAAGATCGTTATTTAGTGTTAACGGCTCGGAGACACCGAAATATGAACGCTACTCTTCTCCAACAACACCTTCGCTCGGCTACTGACATCACGGTTTCAACTCAGACTGTCCGAAACCGGCTCCATGGTGTAGGTCTGTATGCTCGCCAACCGATGGTATGTGTTAAACTAACATCAAGGCATCGTCACGAGCGCAAGAAGTGGGCAACAGAGTATGTGAACTGGAGGAGAAATGAATGGAGCGATGTTCTTTTTTCTGACGAGTCCCGTTTTCTGTTCATCCTGATAATAGGCGTATTTTCATCTGGAGGGACCGTGGCAGTAGGAATAATCCAGCGTTCGTGCACAAAAGTATCAGATTTGGCGGTGGGGGAGTGTTGATGTATGGTGGCTTCTCCATTGACGGGCGTACAGGCCTCTATATCATTTGAGATAGACCTCTGACTGGTCGCCGATATAGGGATGAGATCCTCAGACCTATTGTAGTCCGTTACGCTGCAGCAGTCGGATATGACTTCATTTTAATGGACAATAACTGCAGGCCACATCGTGCTAACCTGGTGGAGGATTTCTTTTTCAAGGAAGGAATCGTACGAATGGAATGGCCAGCGTGTTCTCCAAACATGAATCCAATAGAGCAGGTTTGGGATGCTCTAGGAAGACGAGTTGCTGGACACCAACCACCTCCACAAGCTCTCCAAGAACTGGAAAGAGCTCTTCTGAAAGACTGGGACAGAATACCCCAACTCGTGAATAATAGCCCCATTGACTCCATGCCTCAAAGGTGTTCTACGTTGCTGGCCTACCGTGGAAACCATACCCCCTACTGAAAATGACTTCCTTTGAAAACAACATATTTACTTATTCTTTTTTTTTCTCATATGCACACATTGTGTTTTTTTCCTTTTGTACACAAATGCGCAATAAAATGCATTTTTTTCTGCCAAACATGTGTAATTTATTCTCATATAACCCACTACGTCTGTCGACCACGTATCAATCAGCTAAAATGTTTTCCAGCCACAAGATCCACCTAAAACCGCAGTATCCTTTAATTGTTTTGAGCAGTGTATTTTGTCTTCAAAGTAAGCACAAATGCGAAAATAATGTTTTTGCAATACACATTTTGCAATGTAAGAATATTACTTTAACACAAGTATTTCTTTCCTGAAATTTTTAATATAAATTTATATTTCTATCATGCTGCAGTTTTTATAAAGAGGATATATACCTAATTGTGTGATTGTAATCAAGTAGCTTATTTTTTAGATTTAATTTGTCCATTATCACGCGTAAATCATATACAAGTTATACTCACCCGTCTGTATCGTCCATACTATTTATAAATGATTCCAGTTAACCTTCGAATAGCTATATACGATATTTTATGTTCAGTAAATTTTTACATTGTTTCATGTTGGAAATAATAACTTCAAGAAATTACATATTTGATTGTGAAACGGATTCGGTCCTGAGTTATGCTTCACTGATAATGCCGTAACAAGATTTGATGAGGTCTTTATCGTGCTTAAATCAGACAACCGGTCCTCGTCTATTTACCTGAATTTGTATTCAGTCAATTGATTAATCTATATAGTCAAGAAATTTGTATAGTTTCATAAGCCCATGAAATTCTGTTTTTGAAATACTCTATTTAATTTTTGATGACATTTTTCTCAAAATTAAATATGAATATACTAATCGCTGATTATCATAAACTGTTTATAAGATGTTGCTTTATTTTAAAATATTGGATTCTCTTTTAAATATATTGTTCAACGCACTAGATAAATAAATAGTTCCTGACACTATGTTATTTATAATGTGTTTTGATGATCGCAATCCAGCATCTTAAGAACGTTTCCTAATCAACATGTATTTCAATTGAATGAACTTTGTATACAAGTCAGTCGATACGAATAAAAATGCTGACTTATCATTGTATCTTTATGTATTTCTTACTAACCTATATGTGTCGTATTATGATAATTATTAGCTTTGATTTCGTTTTCCTTAAGTGTATCACATTCTTTTTTGCGTACCTCCTATAAATGACGATTGTGATACAATTTCATAAAGTTATTGCAATAATATATGCAATGTTTTACAATTATTACACGCAATAATGGCATAATGATTATATCAAATAAAAGCATTTATTTAGAATATTATTTTTTTACTGGATCTTTATTGAAATAGAATAATAGGATATATACGTATTTATTTACTTGCATTGTTTTTAATATTTGCAAAATTCATTTCAATATATTGAATTCAATTGATTTTCGAAGGCGTATGAGAAAAGATTCTTATTCTACAATGCGATGTTTGCATTATAATTAAAAAATTGCAATAAAAATGTCTGTATGTTTTGTATAAATCTGTGTTTGAAAATAAATATTTGCTCAATGTGAAATATTTACATAATAGATAAGAGATTTTCTACATATCTTCTATATTATATACATAAAAAATTTACTAAATAATATTGGGTAAATTCCATTCTTTTTTGTGATAACTGTGCATTTACCCAAGATTTTTATATGAATCAGAAATTCGTCAAAGTAAAATCCTAAATTCAGAATATAAAAATAAAATGTCCATATCGTTTCTTTTATAACTTTTAATTTAATAATGAATACATTTAAGGTTAGTGTTACGAGAATACTGGTTTCAGGTTCTAGAAAACGTGAGATTCCAATATTATTATATTGATCATGTTGGCGAATGAATATTTTCTTTAAAGATAATTTATTGGTTCTTATCACCGTTATTGTTCGATTTAAGAGTAATCATATATATAATTTATAAATGTTGTTGTTTTGCTGTTGTTGTTGTGTCTAATTCTAGATGATATAATTAAGCTACGCCATCTCCATAAATCCAAAAATGTCTAGAAGGACCAAAAATAAAATCGGATCCATCAAAATCTCAAAAACTGTAAAATTTAGACAAACAAGACTATGATCGGGGGAAGCTTGAACAGTACCACGCTAATGTCTAAATGAAAAGAGCCTCTCGACTTGGTGAAAGATAAATGATTTAATATGGCCGCTCACAGAAAATGTGAGAGAGCCGTCTGTTTTCTCGATATATTGAGCTTGTGGCACCATCGACGTATTTTGCCAAAGTACTATATGTGAGCAGGAGGAACTCTCCTAAGTGTACTTAATTCCTTCTTTTAGACTGAGGAAATTTCAAATTAGGTTAATTTAGCGTTGTCATGCAGGTTATCAGTGAATGCAGCCTTGGACAAATTATTGGCATACTCATGGCCATTTAATCTAACAAAGGAGGAGACCCATTGAAAGTATATAGAGTATCTTTAGCAAGCTGATACCAAAGTTCTAATATATCCAGGCTGGTCATTAGGGTGGAGGGAAAACTTTTTTTTTCTGTTTGATTTGCTATAGTGTGCAAAAGTTGCATAGGTTGGTGGTATAAAAGACGCAAAAAAGATATTGACATTGTATAAAATCTTCCGATCGCACAAGCGTCTTGAAATTTGAAAAAATATACAAAAATTGAAAATTTTCCACAATGAATTTAAAGAACTTTTTTTCTTTTTTCACTCGCTATACTTTGAAATGATAACTTAAGACATTGTTAAAAATGATTAAAGAAAATTAACGAAACCAAACAATATCTTCCGATCGCGCATGCGCTTGAAATTCAAAGAAAATACGAGATATTTGATGTTTTTTACTTGGTGCAAATGCATTACATTTTTATCTAAATTATTTGATTTGTTTACAGACCCTCAACATTGCATTTGCAACGCAAAATGTGCAGCTCTCAGCTTATTTTGATACACAAAAATTATGTAGAGTTTTCGGTTTTATCAAAACAACCCATAACTCACCACGTGGAGGGGACTGCACTTCCAGTTCCACCCATACCCTTCCCAACCATCCAACCATGAAGATTGTTTACTGTTTACTAACTATGTACAATATATACAAAAAAGTTTTCTTACGGGATTTGACATTTTAAGATTTTAAGTTTTATTTCTCATGAAGGACAACACTGTATTTTGACTTCTTAGAAAACTTTGGTATGATTGATCTCGAACGTAAGGTTGCTCTAATATAATCATCTCTAGATTCTGGGTCACCCGCTTTCAGGGATGCCTCTGATACAAGCTTGACACATCTTTCAAATGCTTGAGAATGACAGGGGAAATCTGAGAGATCCCATTTCGGTATTTCAGCAGAATGTATGAAAGATTTAATTTCGGTTTCTGTTATGTTTCGAAGTACTGGAGGTGGGGATAATTTTACTGATTCCTAATTAATCAGTTCAGTATAATCAGTCGCATTGAAGTTAATCTTTGGTGTAACAAAATTTCTAATTACTTTTTCTTTTGAAACACATTCCCTGGCTTTTAAAACTCTTCTTAAACCAAGTTCCCGTATATGTGATCTTTTGTCAAAAATCATAGCAACTAATATATTTTCATGGTGGGCAAAGAATGCATTCCTTTCGATTACGGGATCCACCACATTTTTTAGATCATTTGGTAATAACGTGCTGTTTCTATAGCTTTATAAATGTGAATGGGTCCATCTGTAAATTTATTACTTGATTCGCGGCAAAAATAAATGGATTTTTTTCTGTCCTAGGAAAAACGACTTGAAAATTTTTAAATATTCGAAAAATTACTGTACATGCGCGATCGGAAGATTTTACATGTTTTCATTAACTTCTTTTTATCATTCTCATTTATGTCATATGTTATAATTTCAGGGTATAGCATGTGAAAATATGTATTTTTATAAATATTTTTAATTGTTGAAAATCTTCAATTTTTGTTGAATTTTTGAATATTCAAGGTACATGCGCGATTAGAAGATATTATCTGATTTCAAAAAAATTTTTATGTCTTCTATCCCACCATCCTAGACAACTTTTGCGCACTATAAACATAGACATACGCAATGGAACACCTGGTCTGTACCTTAGGTTATCAGGTATAGCTCCATCAAATAATACATCTGGTGTGACAGAATTGTCACGAAATTTGATAACAAAATTGAATTTCAATAGGTCTCTAATATTTGAAATTAATAATTTGACAGAAAAATAACATCAACAACAAAACATTTACAAAATTTTCACTATGGGCGATGACATGAGTTAAATATTGCTATAAAATTGTGAAGATAGATTATCCTAACACTCCAAGTAATTCTGGTAAAGATACAAATTAATTATCTTTATGATGGTCATAGCAGACGATATAAGTAGTTTATAACACAAGTATGCAAGCAATATAATTAAGTTTAAGTAGAAGAGTATAAAAAGAGCAAATAATTGGGACAGAGAGAGATTTTCAATAAGTACTAGTGTACTAGTAACTCTCTCATGCTTTAACTGGGTCCTTTAATGTAACATTGCATTTTTCGCAATACCAAAGGACTACATTGTCTACACGCAGATAGTTAAGATTAAATATGCATGAATGCTATCCTATTGAATATTTAACATTTGCTGTAGGTGATAAACTGTAGAATATTTAAAGTATAACAGATTACAGTCTGCTGATTCAGTTAATATTTTGCAGCTGTTCAGTCTGTGCACTGTAGTTACCACGATTAAGAAAATTATTGAGCAAAATATAATTACAATACAATAAATAATAAAAAGGCTTAAAAAATGAATAAAATATATAGCAAAATATTTTACAGACACTCTAACATTACTAAAAATAATAATGAACATATATTGCACTAAAATTGCTAAATAAAGTATTTCTGAAGACTCAAAGCAAGCTTCAATATAAACCCCCAGTTTTATAAATAGTGGTTAGATAGAGGGAAGTGTTATATCACATGACGTATCATATTATCACATGATGTATTATATCACATGACAAGATTGTATTAAAAAAAGAGCAAATATATACTAATAGTTAAGTTTAAATATGCATGAATGGTATCCTGTTGAACATTTAACATTTGCTGTAGGTGATAAACAGTAGAATATTTAAAGTATTACAGATTGCAATCTGCTAATTCAGTTAATATTTTGCAGCAGCTCAGTCTGTGCACTGTAGTTAGTACGATTAAGAAAATTATTCAACAAAATATAATTACAATACAATGAATAATAAAAAGGGCTTAAAAAAGTGGATAAAATATACAGCAAAATGTTTTATAGACATTCTAACAGTACTAGAAATAATAATGAAAATATATTGCACTAAAATTGCTAAATAGGGTATTTCTGAAGACTCAGAGGAAACTTGAATATTAACCCCTAGTTTTATAGATAGTGGTTAGATAGAAGAAAGTGTTATATCACTTGACATACCATATGAAGATTGTATTAGAAAATGCGCAAATATATACAATACATTGATAGTATATACATAAATAAATCATATACTAATTGTGAAATATTACAATGCATTATTTTATCACATAAAAAACCTGCATTGTCTGTTCAGAGTTTATAATGGTTTACAATGTTTGGGAAATATAATGCAAAATTAGACATTAAAATTACTAATTGATAAACTTTGCTAGGATACTTAATATTGCACATTACATTGTGCCGAGTCAATCAATATTTTTCAGCACCTTAATCTGAATAATTATTATTATCAAAATTAAAAAAATAATTGGTAAACAAATACAATACCTATTAATATTTTATCACAAAAAGTGGAGAAATATATTACAATATTTTTTACCCTTTACCAAATTGTTCTTATGATGAAATCCGCTGCTCAGTTATGGCATTATCCTTACAGAGTTCGGATCCTTTTTCATAGATAAAGGAGATAATGTTTTTATCTTATGCAGAAGAGAAGGAGTTTTGCTAACATAGCGGAGAAACGGAGTAAGTTCCTCCGAATTTTTAGGCGCTTTTAGGTGCCATTGTTTTGTGAAATCACATTCAAACATGCAATGAACAATGGTCCCAACCTGACCGCATAAACAAGCACTATTTGGAGCCATGCCCCTTTTATTGAGATACTCCGGTGTTGGAGTATGTCCAGAAAGAAACTGTGCTTCTTTGTGGTCCTTGACAAGGAAATCAAGAGAGACAGAGGGTTTAAGGCTGTATGTCCATCTACCTTGTTCTGCCTCATTCCATTCTTGTTGCCAGGCCATTAGTAAATGATTACGTAATTTAGAAATGAAGTATGATTTGGGCCATTTTAATTCAATTTTTTGCGTGTTTGAGCATGCTTTGGCAGCTTGCTTTGCCAGTATGTCAGCTCTTTCATTACCAGTATGTCCGGCATGAGTCTTGATCCAGTGAAGACAAATTTGCCATCTATAGCTATATGTCCTGAGGTGATTTTGGATGTCCTGAATCAGTGGGCTTCTGTGATATGGATTATATATTCCCAAAGAGCTGATTGGCTGTCTGACCAAATCACTGCCTTGTATAAATTATTGTCGGCTATATAATTTAATGCTTTATCAATCGCAACCAATTCTGCTTGGAAAACACTGTTAGCTTCTCCTAATTGTCCCTGCCAATAACCACTCTCCTGTCCATTTTCGAAAATGCAGAAAGCTGCTCCCACTTGACCTTCTATTTTTGAACCATCAGTGAAAAAGTGTTGGTGAATGCCTTGACACTGTGTAGGATTCAAAGTGTGAACCATTATCCCTTCCATCTGTGTTGCTGGGTGGAATAATGCTTTGAAGGGAATTTCAAAGTCATCTGGGTTATAAATTGAATCCAGGAAAGTGATTTTTTCTTGATGTTGGAAAATGTTAGATTTAGCAGCTTCTAGTTGAACCATTAAATGTAATGGAAAGACTCCTGCCAAGATGTTTAATTCTGCCGTAGAAGTCGTGCGGAAACATCTAGTGATAGTTAAGGTGAAATGTCTCTGCAAACTAGATAGCTGTCTGCCTTTTCTGCTTGTCATTGGTTCCACCCAGACTGCTGATCCATAACATATCATTCTTTCAATAATGGTTTTATACCAAATTTTAAGGATTCTGGCATTTACACCCCAGTTTCTATTCGTTGTTCGTCTTAGGCTGTTTACAATAGCTTTAGTCTTTATCTTTTGTTGCCTGATGTGAGGGAGCCATGATAGTTTGCAATCAAGAAATACTCCTAAATATTTCATTTCCTTAACTTTTTTAATGCTTCTTCCACAAATTTCAATCTTCGGATATGGTTTTAAGCATTTTTTGCTGCTGCCAAAAAAGATGGCTTGAGTTTTTTCATGGGCTATAATTAATTTATGTTCCTTACACAAATCTTCAAATTGTGCTAGTGCAATATTGGTTGTTAGCTTTAACTGCTCTTTTGTTTTTGCTGAAACAATGAGCAGTGCATCATCGGCAAATGCTTGCAATGATGTGTTATTTGGCCATTTCTGGAGAAGGAAATCATTAAAGTATATGTTCCAAAGCAATGGTCCCCCACAGGATCCCTGCGGACAACCCCTGTTATGGTGGTGTAGTACGAAACCTCCATCGTGTTTAATTAAACTCTTTCTATCGGTGAGAAATTCTCATCTTAAATAAATTGTTGGGACAGTTAAGCTTGGCTATTTTATCTAGAAAAGAAAAAAAAAAGTATTTTTCGCTCCACCCAACTGGTCATATCCCCAATGAGAGAAGTGCTGTATAGAGGCACGACTGTCCGATAAAATCCAAATATCCTTGAAAAAAGTTCAGTGGTCGTGTATATAAAATGTAGCCCCTTATCCCACAAGTTCAGGCATGAAGAAGGAACAGCCATCAGTATTCCTAAACTTAAGATCAATTGTGTTATTAGGTATATCGATATGCATTCCACTTCCAGATACATCACCTACGCCCCTGCTACCATCAGTTTATATTTTAAGAATTCCAAAAGAGGGATATCATGTACTGTCTCAAGAGCCATCTGTCTAGTGAATTCAGGAATATCTGACTTTTTACACACCCTCGTCAAGTGTTCAGTCTGGAAATGTATACGCTCTGGAGCCAGCATGAAAAACGATGTGGGCTTTAAGGAGTGCGGTTCCCCTTCATCGGAAAACAGTCTCATATCACTAACCAAGGAAAAAGGATTGTGTTTCTTTAAGCGCTTATTGTCTTGCCGAGAGTGCAGAAAGGCAGAAGTTTCTTCCCAAAGAAAGTGGCGGCAAATCACTCTCATACAATACACTGTTGTTATGAAGGCTAGTAAGTAATTACTTTGGCAGCGCTAAGTTGCACATGTTCAAGGTTGTTTAAGATAGTCTCTGATGCACAAAAATGAATTGAAAAGCCATACTATAGTATTGGCCTGACCAAACAGATGTAAGTTGTTATCAGGGTATCGGCATCTGGACCCCAGTCATATTTAAGAATGCTAAGTCGCTTTCAGCATTTTGTCACCTGGACCTCTATGCGTCTGTTGCTCGAGATTTCATGGTTCAAAATGTGTAATTTATAAATAATGAAATGTATAATATAAAAATAAATAATTGCCCTTTTTGAACAAATTGTATCAGAAAACAATATAAACAGAACAAGAAATAAAAACATGCTTTAGAAATTAGGTATAAAAATTTATGTGTAAATACAATTGATTTTACGAACAATATTGGAATTTTATAGCTTTAGTTTTGATAATATAAAAACTATACAGATTTTAATAATTTTCAATTAAAAATACCTTTTGAAATAAAAAATTACCAATGTTTAGTTTATATAAATAAAAAAAGCTTTATATGCAATGACTGAAAATTTCGCTTAAATAAATTTTTCAATATTTTACACTGATAACATATTTGCTATGTGCTTAATTTGCTTTTATATAAAATTAATTTTCGTTGATTCTAAATTAAGAGGATCATGAAATATTTTTACAATATTAAAAACATATGTGATATTATGATAAACAAGAGAAAATAAATTAATGTTTTGAATAGACAAAAAAACAAATTTTTTACAATAAAAATTAATCCAGGCAGAAGAAAAATATGATATAGAATTATATTTCAATTAGATTTTCTTTTTTAAGTACTTCTTTCTAGAAAAAAGAAACAAAGTTATTTTGAAAAATGGAAATAAAAAATAATAAAATTTAAAAGTTTATTATTGTTTATATAAAAAAATTAAGCCAAAGCTACATTTCTACTCAATGTAGACAATAAAAATTGATTTAAAATTTTTATATCATAATTAAATATTTTTTATGTATAAAATTCGTTCAAATATTTTATTGCTTATTTTCCAAAAATGCACTGTAAAATTTATTTTATCTCCTTTACAATTTTTTGATTGTAATATAAAGATAAAGTTTCTTATGAAATTTTATTTGAATTTAACAAATATTTATATATTTTTGATTTTGTAAAATAAATTTTAGTTCGAAAAAATCAGTTTCATTCAGATTGTAAATATGTATAACTCATTTCTGAAAAAATAATGAATTTTAAATAATACTTTTGAATTTCTGTTTTTAGATTAAAGTTTTTTGTTCTCATTAAAATTAGATTTATGAATATTTTTTGTACATAGAAAAACATTTATTTGAATAAACTTGATTGCAATAACTTATACTTTGTTTTTATTCCTGAATCAAGCATTTTTGCGAAATTTTTATTACTAACTTTATTTATTGAATAAAATAAACGAACGAAATCTTAATTTACACTGCGTGAAAAAAGTAGAAAGACACTAGGTATTTTTCAAATAAAAGAAGAACATTCAATTTTTACAAAATTATTTTTCTACAACACTTTTAGAAATTTATTTACAATCAGATAACTATATCTCTAACAAAGAATAAAAAATCATTTGCTTTTATTACAAATAAAAATTATTTTAACAACATCATACTGTGTGTTGCCGCCTTGAAAAATTGTTCAAAGGGCGATAAAGTGCGCCAATTATGGCAACCTCCTACGCTCTTGTTTCTCTCTGATTCAGAAAGGAAGGAAAAAGGATTGTATTTTGTAGCGGTATAGTCCGCGTTCTGATTCAAGCTATCGTGCTTAAATAAATATTGTTATTGTTTGTTATCGACGGAATTATTTAATTTAAATCCTACCATTTTGGTCAGTCGACCGGTAGGTGAATTAGCGTCCTTTGGATACATAAAAAATTTGAAACTCATATTGTTGAGTATCTTTAAAAGGTATTACTTTCGTTTTGCATCATGTCGGACTTTAAGGTCTTGAATCGCCGACGAGGCACTTTGAAGACAAAAATTGGAAGATTAGAAGCTTATGTTAAAAGTGATAAAGCAAAGAATGATGATGCAGTCACCTTTGATGTAAAAATTAGAAATGTTCAAGAAGCAAAAACTGAATTAATTGAATTGCGTTTACAGTACCATGCTATACTAGACGAAAAAGATGTAGAGGAGAATGAACAAATCTTTGATCAAATGGATGAAGAAATCGAAGAATTGGAGGTAAGCTTGTTAAAATTAAAATCCTCCTTTAAAAGTGAAATATTGCATGCTGATTCATTTGCTAATGAAAAGAACTGTAGTAATATAAAAGTAAAATTACCAGACATTCCTCTTCCAAAATTTTCGGGACATTATGAGGACTGGAATAATTTTAAAACACAATTTGAAACATTGATTTCTTCTAATGAGCATTTAGATGAAGCTCACAAATTATTTTACTTGCAATCGTCCTTAACTGGAAATGCTCGACAAATTCAAACTACAGAAGATAGTTTTTCTTCGCTTTTTCAGGCGTTACAGGAGCGCTACGATAATAAAAGGCTTATCGTTAATTCAAATATTTCGGGATTAATAAATTTAGAAAAAATTAACTATGAATCAGGTATGGATTTAAGATGCTTACTAGACAAAGTAATCAAACACGTTAGAGCTCTTAAATCTTTAAATTTGGGATTAGATGATTTAAGTGCTAATATTTTGATTAATGTTGTTTTACAAAAGGTAGATAAAGAATCAAGAAGGCTCTACGAAATGTCGCTTAAAACATCCGAATTACCCAAGTGGGATGAATTTATTGAGTTTTTAAAAGGAAGATGTCAGTACCTAGAAAACGTTCACGCATCTCAGTTAAAACCGAAAGTGGGCAATAAAATGAGAAGTTTTTTCGTTGACTCTAATGTAAACAAATTTCAGTGTTTAATTTGTAACTCACCACAATATCACCCGATTTTCAAATGCCCAGAATTTTTAAAGGCTAGTGTGAAACAAAGATTTTTCTTAGTTAAGAAATTCAAGTTGTGTTTAAGATGCTATAGTTCGAAACATAATTTAAATTCTTGTGATTCTAAGTATAAGTGTAAATTCTGCCAGTCAATTTCTCATGGATCCCTTTTGCATGACTTTTCGAAATCGGAAATAAAAAATAAAAACCAAGGTTTCGAGCAGCCACCCAACAACACTCAAGAGCAAGGAGTTGACCTTGAGGTCAACTCTCCCTCCTCAGAGCTTTCGGAAAATACATGTGCAAGCGCCACTTACGGACATAAATCTCAAACTGTGGTGTTGGCTACTGCTCACGTTTTAGTGCGGGATGCTTTTGGAAAGTCACATGTGTTGCGTTTTTTGCTTGATAGTGGCTCCATGGTAAATGCCATAAGTCGTGAGGCTGCAGATTTGTTGCGGGTAAAGGAGAGCAAAATAAATATGCCAATTAGAGGATTAAGTGGCTCCCTAATAAATGTAAAATCAAAAGTAATAATGGAAATTTCGAATTCCTCTAAGGATTTTATTAAAGTTTCGGAATTTATAATTGTTCCAAAAATCACTAATATAACCCCCACACGACAGTTGAATATTAATTTAAGAAATTTGCCTAACAATATAAAACTAGCGGATCCCACATTTTTTAGACCGAATAAAATCGATGGTCTACTTGGGGCAGAATTATTTTTTGATATATTAAAGACCAAAAAATTAAGGCTTAAAGATTCTCGCCTAATTCTCCAAGACAGTGTTTTCGGGTTTATTGTTAGCGGATCAAATTCCATTTCTAATACGACCAGTAATTATTATTGCGGACTTATTCAAGATTCAATTAACATAGATAAAACTCTTAGCAAATTTTTTGAACTTGAATCAATTCAAAGTACAACTTCTATATTAAGTCCAGAAGAAATGGAGTGTGAAGAACACTTCATAGAAACGCATTCTAGAGCACCTGATGGCCGATATATCGTGAAAATCCCCCTTAAAACTGACCATGTGTTAGGAGAATCAAAATTACTGGCATCTAAGCAATTAGAATCCTTATGCAAAAGGTTAGAGCGAAATTCTCAAATGAAATCATTATATGAAGATTTCTTGCGAGAATATAAGGATCTAAATCATATGGAGGAGGTATCAGAGGATCGAACCCCAAACACTGTATATTACATGCCTCATCATGGAATCTTGCGGCCTGAAAGCAAATCAACGAAACTGAGGGTTGTTTTTAATGCCTCAGCTCCTACATCTACAGGTACATCTTTCAATCAGCTGCAAAAGTTAGGTAGAATTCCGCAGCAAGATCTTTTTTCCATAATGCTTCGGTTTAGGAAGCATAAGTTTGTTTTTTCGGCAGATATATGCAAAATGTATAGACAAATTTTAGTCCATCCATCGCAAAGAGATTTACAAAGGATTCTTTGGAAGGAAGGTCCAGACATTTCAGTTAAAACATTCAGGCTTAATACTGTGACATATGGAACTGCCTCCGCACCCTACCTTGCCACGAGAGTGCTTAAACAGTTATGCGATGATGAAGAAGCTTCGTTTCCAGATGCTGCTAGAGTTGGACGGGATGACTTTTATATAGATGACGTATTAACGGGATCACATGATTTGGAATCAACAAGACAATTAATACTCCAGCTTGCCCAGTTACTTGCACGGGCAGGTATGTCCCTTCACAAATGGAATTCTAACGATGACAGTCTTCTCGAAGGTATCACTAGTAGTGAACAGTATTCCTTCGAAGATTCTGAGAAAATTAATTCGGTTAAGGTTCTAGGTGTATTGTGGAAACCTCAACTTGATTGCCTTTCATACAAGGTTACAATTAAACATAGAGACACTTACACTAAACGCTCTGTATTGTCAGACATTGCGAGGATATTCGATCCTCAAGGACTTATTGGTCCTGTTGTGACAAAGGCAAAATTGTTCATGAAGGAACTCTGGCTCTTAAATGCAGATTGGGATGCTACGCTTCCAGTTGCTCTTTTAGAACGGTGGACAGAATTTGTGTCACTTCTCCCAAAACTAGAAACCTTAGTTATTCCAAGACATTGTTGGAATGATGGAAATGTTACGATTCACGGTTTTGCAGACGCTTCTACGGCAGCTTATGGTGCAGTTGTTTATGCGCAGTGCAAGTTATCAGATGGAACCATTTCGGTTCACCTTCTGTGCAGTAAATCCAGAATTGCTCCGGCAAAACAGATCACTGTTCCTAGATTGGAACTTTGTGCAGCATTGCTGCTGGCTGAACTTATGCAGAAGGTTAATAAAGCCTTAGTCATCAAGGACTGTGCCACAATTTTGTGGTCCGACTCCAGTATCGTTTTGGCTTGGATCAAAAAATCGGCTCACGAACTGAAAACATTTGTCAGCAATCGAGTAGCAGCCATACAAGAGCTCACTGCGAACTGTCAGTGGCGACATGTGTCCTCAAGAGAGAACCCAGCAGATCTGATATCCAGAGGCCTAGCTCCAGATGACATCATAAGTAAGGACCTGTGGTGGACTGGACCAGCATTTCTTAAGGAGGCCACTCAATTACAAGAGACTAGCATTCCAGAATCTGTTGTGGACAATAATGAGTACTCGAAGGAACTGAAACAACAACCCGAGAACATTAATTTAACTGTTACAATAGAAAATTCAGCTTTAGGTCATATTCTTAAGATTACCAATAACTATGTTAAACTAATTAGAATTTTAAGTTTCTGTTTCAGATTTCTTCATAATATTAGAACAAGGGAGGACAAGCGTTATGGGCAGATCTCCAGTGGAGAATATCATTTCGCAGAAATAAAATTAATTTCCATGGTTCAATTAGAAGAATTCAGAGAGGAGTATAAGGCTTTAAAGGGAAGTAAACCCCTTCCAGGTAAAAGTTCTTTAAATTCCTTAAATCCTTTCTGTGATACAAACGGTGTCATCAGGGTTGGAGGACGTCTTCAAAATTCCGATATAGGTTACCAGAAAAAACACCAAATTATTCTTCCTGCAAAAAGTAAGCTAACTTATTTAATTATGGAACATTTGCACAAAAAATATTTTCATATTGGACCACAAACACTCTTGTATTACACAAGACAAAAATTTTGGCCTATAAATGGCAGAAACCTGGCAAGGAAAATTGTACATAATTGCGTAGTATGTATAAAAAACAAGCCTATGGTAGTAGAGCAATTAATGGGAAATCCTCCGCAGGAGAGAGTTACGGTAAATCCTCCATTTACAAATACTGGTGTAGATTTTGCAGGACCATTCCTTATTAGGTATAGAAATCAAAGAAAGGGTACACTTCATAAGATTTATGTTGCTATTTTTGTCTGCATGGCCACTAAGGCTATTCATATTGAGATAGTTTGTGACTTAACATCGCAGGCATTTATTGCAGCGTTGAAAAGATTCTTTGCCCGACGTGGCAAATGTAGGACCCTGTTCTCCGACAATGGAAAAAATTTTGTGGGTGCCCAGTCAGAACTTAAACAATTACATGGATTAGTAAATCATCCGGATGAGGTGCTAGGTAAGTTCCTAACCTCTGAACAAATTAATTGGTCCTTTATTCCGCCTGGAGCTCCTAATTTTGGAGGACTCTGGGAAGCGGGAGTTAAGTCCTTTAAGTACCATTTATTTAGGGGTGCAAGAAATGCCAATTTTAGTTATGAAGAGTTTCTTACCATAGTTACGGAAATTGAGGGATCTTAAAAAGACCCATTACAAAATTGTGCATACTTCCTGTAAATACTGATTAGAATTATTGTACTGTCATAACATTGTAGTCTCTGAATATTATTTATCATTATTATTTTCTGTATTGTTTAATTGCATTAATATAATTGTTCTTACCATTTAGTACTTAAACCTGTGTGTGTTAATTATGAATATTAATTGCTGAACCTAAATCCTGAATGTAAAGTTTATTATTGTGTTAGAATATTACTTTAAAATTGTGTAAATCATATTTTACTATTATTTGATTGTTGTTGAATGTTAACCATTCCACGGGGGCCGGGATGTTGCCGCCTTGAAAAATTGTTCAAAGGGCGATAAAGTGCGCCAATTATGGCAACCTCCTACGCTCTTGTTTCTCTCTGATTCAGAAAGAAAGGAAAAAGGATTGTATTTTGTAGCGGTATAGTCCGCGTTCTGATTCAAGCTATCGTGCTTAAATAAATATTGTTATTGTTTGTAATCGACGGAATTATTTAATTTAAATCCTACCACTGTGTGAAAAAAAATAAAAGGACAGTTATAAAAAATGAAAATAAAAAACTTCTTATTATGGAATTCATCTCCAATTCGCTTTAATTACTTCAAAATCTCGTTTTGCCATTGAATCATATAAGTCTTGAATTTCGTTTTGACAAAAATAGCCAGAAACAAATTCAGAACTTCTCGAAGTTCGATCAAAGATTCATATTACTTGCCTCTGGCGTAAACCTGCCGGATAGCTAGAGACCATATATTTTTAACAATATTAAGGTCTAAACTTTTAGTAGGCTATGGCAAAACTTGAACATCTCGAACAATTTTAAAGCCATTATGCTCGTGAATTGATGCTCCATTTTGCTGAAATATCCAACTTTCTCCATCTAGTTTAGTGCCACAGGGAAGGAGTTCTGAATTTAAAATTTGAATGTAATCTGTATGCTTTTGTCTTTGATTCAGAACCACAAGATCGGTCTTTCCGCCGTATCCAATAGTTATCCAAACCATTAAACTGTCTTCTCTTATCTGTCTGGTAGAATAAGTATTTTCTGGTGAACCCAGACAAAGCCAATAATATTGATAAAAGTTTCGGACATCTAAATTAAATTTTCTTTCATCAAAAAAATTAATAAATAACTGAAGCTCATTCAGAGTTCCGAATCATGTGTTCTTTGAGTCTCGGTAGCCGGTGCTCAATGTACCTTTTCGTTTCATTTAAGATGGTGCTTTCTTTTCTTGAACATAAATGTGTCCGACCTTTTTATGTAGTTGTAAAATGTTCTGGTTACAAGAGAAAATCCAGATGGATCTTGTGCTTTACCAATGCTTCCACCCGCATTTTTTAAAGTTCTTTAAGGTTTTTTCTTTTATCACGTATTGCCAATTTTTTAGGTTTGCCAGTCTTTGCATTTTTCAAGGATTTGAAAACAGCGTTTAGACTGATTTGCACAGGTACCTTACAATTGCTCTTACGCCTTTGCTCACATCTTTAACTGCTCAATTTGATTTTATTGAAATTCACTTAAAGGCTTATCCCTAGGTATTTTAACTGTACAAAAGTTGCGGATATTTTCAACAAAATATATCTTTTGGGAAAGAATAAAAATTTAAAAGAATAATGTTTTCCACATATTATACTGATACAGATTCTAAAATGTAAATATTTTTGCAGGTGTACTTCTACTTTTTTCACAGAGCAAAAATCCTTAAGTACTATTTTATAATATTTTCTTAAGGTTAAATAAAATTTTTGCACTAAAAATAAAAGAAAAAAATAGATTAATTAAAAAAAATAAAATTTACAACTATTGTGATAAAATATATAGAGCATAATTTATAAAACATGAGTGTTCTACTTTTTTCCAGCAGTGTGGTGCAATTTTTTTCTTTTTTTATTATTTACTCATATAAATATTTCTCTGTTAAATTGTTTCCATTTCTATTTCTCCTTCTTGAAACATTCTATAAATTTTAATTTAAAATTTACTCAGTTAGTACTTAATATGTGAAAAAAAGTTTAATAATACAAACCTTAATCTTAATTATAAATTATGACTCTAATTTTAAAGCTGATGCATCTGTTTTATTATCTTTAAACTTATAATGAATCTTAGGTATAAACATAAAAACCAATTAGGTTATGATGGTAATTTTTAGTTCATTTCAGCTGAAAACTACATATCAAGAATTTTAAAACTTGCATTTAACCATGCACCAAAAGACAAATATTAATATTTCATTAAATTACTTTTTATACTGAAATAGTTGATTCGTTAGATCAGTTTTCCACATACTTTTGGAGGGTATTTATGGCCAGAGAATACAAGACATTGGCTGCTCAGAATTTTAGAGCTTGTAAAATAGATGGAAGAGAGAAAAGAACTCATGATGTGTATACGTCTTTCCAGCATAGCCACGAAATCTTTTGTCTGTAACAATTTCTACAATGTCCAAGGAAGGTGATGTGAAACAATTAGTCAGCAAAACAATTTCGAATATTTCCCCAGTAGACTAAGTAATTGCATACTCATCCATGGAATAGCCGTCGCCATTACAGTAAAATTGCAACATGCAAGGGTGCACTTGTTTTGTCGATGCATCTTGGTAATTCTTATTTATTTAAATTCGAGAAATATAAGATTAAGTTTCCAGAAAGATGGCAGCTCTAAGCAATTTATAATTCTCATAGACTCTATACTACGACCGTATTATAGTCTCATAGACTATAATGCGGTCGTAGTATAGAGTATTATAGTGAATACCGTATTATAGTCTCATAGACTATAATACGGTATTCACATTATTTCAAATTTAATTCTCTAGAAAAAAATTTTCTTAATTTTATTAACAATATTTTAATTTTTGAAAAGAGAATTGCTTTTGTTGTAATAATAATTATTATTTAAAACGAAGAATATCTGTGTATGTCAAAAAGCATGATGTTTTCCTGTATTATACTGAATTAAAATATTATCTAATGTCATTGAAGCAATTTTAAGAATTTTTCATTTGATATTATTTTAATTTAATTAATTTTTGAATATTAATTTTATTCGAAACAGCTTTTCTAGACCTGAAAATAATAAACAAAAATGTGACACAATTGTCTGAAGTATTACAGTTATTTAGGATTGAACTCATTGTATTTTAATCAGAAATGAGCAAGAATGCAGTAGGGTTAAGCAATCAATTGTTTTCATAATTTAAAACATAGCAAATATACTTTCTACTTATCTGATGGTGGATGTACTTATACTTTAGTTTAAAGATTAAAAATAAATATCCAGGCATTAAACATTTTGGAGTCGAAAGAAGAATTTAATCCTTGTCACGAAATTCAATACTTTGTTCCTTTGGATTGATCCATTGGGAATCAAGTGATACCAAAAGCCCCTTATCTTCCTTGTTTTGAAAGTTTTTTTTTTCTTCTTTAATCTTGATTTTTACGGCTCATAATTCGCGTATTTTTTTCTTCTCTTTCAAGGACAAATAATTTTTTCTTCCTTTTCATCTTAAAGACACATATGGGGATCTGTCGAAATGTTCATGAAAAGAATCATGACCGTTTTTTTTCTTCCATTTTCAACACGTTTTTCCCTTATCATTTTCTCGGATCAACTTTTTTTCAACTACTTTCAGTGAAGTAATGTGGAAGTAAAAGATGTCTTACGTGAATAAATAGAGGATAAAAATAATCTTTACTTTTTTTCTTTTATTATTATGAAAATATGGTAGAATGTTATTCTAAATTATTTTTATACAAAAAAAATCATTGAACATTTCTCAAATACATAAGAATTTAGTTAATGATTTTGATAAACTTTGCATTTATTTTAATGTAGTTTGTAAATTGGTTTTAATATAAATAATAAATAGGCATATGAGTTATGATAGGAATTTTTTATCACTTTAAATTAATATTCTTAAAAATAAAAATATTTTAAACGACGTTAAAAAATACAATTAGATTTAAACTATTAGAAAGGAAAATATTTCAAAATAAAATTGTTCATTTTAATGTTAAATACTTATTGTCTAACTACATTAATTTCCTATTTCTCATGCTAAGAAATGTAATTTTTTCCTTCCTTATTCGTCAGTAATTCAAACGGAATGCTGAAAGAAACGCTACTGAAAAAAATTGAATGAGATAAGCTAAAGAGTTTTCTTAATAGAAATTTCAAATAATTCTTAAAAAACACGTTTGAAATTATTTGATTAAATCTTTCTCAGAAGAAAATATTAATAAAAATTCTACTAAAGTAAAATTTCCGAAGGAAATGTAAGTGTCCGAAAGAAATATAGAATAAAAACACTTCTGTATTAAACAAAATTAAATAAATATTTCATGTAGTAAATGCATAATATATGGTGTTTAATGAATAAAAAAACACTTAAGCAGATATATAGATATATTTACCATTTCTGTTGATTTATAAATTATGAAAATTAACACAGTTATAAATTTATATTTGTTTCGCAATGCTATGCAAGTTGCTATAAGTATTGAAGTTTCATGATGAAAAAATATGAAACTAAAGTAATTGCAAAATGATAAATACTGAATTAATTTTTCAGCTAAATTACTTTTAATTTTTATAAGTATGTGTAATTTAGAATTTTATATTTTTAACTTCAATATATATTTAATTAAAATACTTTAATGTAACTAGTTGTTAAAATTTTTCACAATTGTCACCTTACATTGCACTACGCATTTAAATTAACTACACTAATTATAGCTTTTGATGTTCCTTGAGAAACGGAATATTAAAATTCCATTGCTTTTATATTATTTAAAAGAAATAACTAGATTGATTTTTGTACAATTACATAAGGAAACTCAAGATTCTGAAATTTATTCATCTGATATATTTAAATTAAAGAAATTTTAATAGAATATTTATGGGGGAAAATATATAACTTAACATAACAAATATATACCATTTAATGAAGTGTTTTAAGTTCAAAGAAATAAGAATTTTATTGTTTAATTATTTTTATTCAAGAAATATATTATATTTTCCTATATCTTGGAAATACTTAAATATCATTTTGCTTTTTAATTCTTTAAAAAATTTGCTTTTAAAATTTCAGTACTTTTTAATGTGACAGTAATAAAAAAATTACGTTAGGTGCATGATAAGTCTTAAAGCAATAAGACCCTTATTATATGCCTCATTTTTATATAAATTAAAATATTTATCAAATATACATTAGCGTATTGAATGATAAATTTAATTATTCCATCCTTCATGAATATGTTTCTATGACCTACTTTAATTATAATATTGTAAAATATGCACAGATCATTAATTTCTCTTAAGCATAATTTTCAAATTAATATCTTGTAAAAAATCTTTTATTACGATAAGTTACTTTTTATTTGCACTAAATTTTGATTCCTTATTAAATTTAAATTTTTTTAAAAAAAAGTATGTATTATAAAAAACATATTATAACACTTGTGTGATATATACGAGGGTCACTCTGAAGTTTTTGAGATACAACTAGGTTTTTAAAGTTATACTTACAAAATTTTAGGTGTGTTCAAAGTAGTCTCCTCCAGCATCAATGCACTTTTGTAGATGAATTTTTTACAGATTAAATGCCTCAAGCCATTCATTTCTTCGAATAGGTGAAAAAATGCATTTATAACCACATCAATCTCTTCTTCTGAATGAAAACGACGTCCACGTAAGTTCTTTTTTAGATTAAAGGATAACCAAAAATCCAATATAGCTAGATCAGGTGAATACGGCGGATATTTGATCACTTTAATTTATTTTTTTAAGAAACTCAACTGTTAATCCGGCTGTATGTGAAGATGCCTTGTCATGATGAAGCATTAGTCCCCTAACATTCAGTTCTTGTAGAATTTCTGGAAGACATTTAGTGGTATACCAGTTTGCTGTTACTGTCTTCTGTCCTTCCAACTTGATGGCTTTGACCAATCCCGTACTTCTGAAGAAAACGGCATACATCACTTTTTTCAGTGCGCGTTGTTTTTTCACCATTGTCGGCGTGGGATCATCTTCAAAGGACCCATACTTTGCTTTCTTGACGTGTTTAAACGTCAAAAAACGGTATGTATGTTACATCACCTGTTACAATTTTAGAAAAGATGCGGTGGCCACCATCATTCAGCATATTAAGGTTCTTTACTAATTCTAACACGCTTCTCTTTTTGATGCTCAGTTAGATTATGGGAAACCCAACGGCAAACTACTTTTTTCCTACGTAATTCTTCATGAATGATTTTGTGTATTGCTGCGGATCCAATGTTAAGTTCCTTCTGTATCATTTGATAGGTACAGCGATTATCATCCATTAACATTTTTCGTATGGCAGACACATTATCCGGGATTACCGCAGACGGCGGCCTTCCCGTGTGTTCTTCATCCTGAAGAAAATTGCGACCTCTTCTAAATTCTATAAACCATCTGAATACGAGTTGAAGATTCATCACCAAATGCTAATTGCAACCGTTGAACACATTCTTCTTGATTTAATCCTGCTTTGAAATCGTAGAAAATCAAAGTGCGAAAATATTCTCACGTCAACTCCATTTTCTCTTCTGTTTAAAATTTATTCCACGCTAAACAAGTTGAAGAAAATCAGTAAAAAATCTTCTTCTGTGTTAAAATAATTTGTACTTTAAAATTGAACCGTTATTTTTATTTTGTAAATTCTCGTCTGCGCGTATCTCAAAAATTTCAGAGTAGCCCTCGTATAAACCCAAATAAAATAAAATATCATAAGTTACAAAGTAAATTAAAGATATTTTCTGCGCTTATCTATTATTAAAGTTAGAAATGCATTTTTTTAAATTTACATTTTTAACTCGCTTACATTCATTATTAATGAAATCGCCAGAAATAATCAAGACGCATCTCAGAATGAAAATAAAATATGTTATTCAAAATTCTTATACAACTTAAGTATATCGATATACAAATTATAAATAATTTACAAAATTTATATATTTTTAACTTGTAGTGGAAGTGCAAAATATATACTTTAGTTATAACGTTATTGAAGCTATTTACTGATTTCGAAATAAGAATAATTTTTATAGAAAATTTTACATGATGAAAGTTTAATACATGTGTCATTCTATATCTATACATTCACTGACAATAAAATCATTTGGTTGGAAAGAAATAAAATTTGGTTAGTAACAAAACTGAATTGAAATGTGTCGTGAAATCCAAATCTCTCACATTCAATATGTAAGAGCTAATTTAAAATATTTACATTAGTGACATTCTTATAAGAGAAATATTTTATAGATATTTAAAGGGATATCAGTTTCTCACAAAATGTTTTTCCTGTTGAAATCATCAGGTTATGGAAAAAAATAATGTTCACCCAATAAAAATATTTCTTATGAAATTTTTCTTACTGATATGCATTGAAGTTTTTATTAAAAATTGAAAAAAAAATCTATTTTTTCCTGCAGAATTATTTAAATACTAAATTAAATGTATTGATCACTAAGATAGTAAAATATCTTAATCGCAAATATTTCTAAGATTTGTATAATAACCTAAAAGTATGAAACTGTAAGAAAATAAAATAAAGAAGATTCACTTGTTTTTCCTTTCGAAATTTGTAGGTGTTAAATAGTTGAATGTCTGACTAAAAATCTGAATCTCTTAATACATAAAAGCTGTTTGTACGTATTTTTCTATCTTAACTAAAGATGAAAGGTAGTTAAACAAAGATATATTCTTACAGCAGACAAATATATAACATAAATAAGCAGTATATAAAATAACGCATGAGTAATAGTTCGTTTTAAATGTATTACATTAAAAGTAACATGCTACATTATAGTAAAGAATAATAAAAGCGATGCTTTTAATTCATTAAATAAATATCTGATCAAATATCTTACCGAATAGTTTGCTTAAATTCCTTTATTTTTTCTAATGTAAACTCACCTTTTGATTTTGAAGACTATTTTAAATTTTAAAGTAAAATAATTACATGAAATGATATGTTATTTTTCTAAACGATATAACATTCCCCCCCCTCCCAGAACATCTTTCACTTGAAAAAAAAATAAACTTGTGACTCTTTCTCTTCTTTTTAAAACTGTTATACATACGTTACCAATAGCAATTCAAAAAATATTTATTGTCTAAGGTATCCATTTCTTTTCCATTCTCTCAATGTAAATTTTTAAAGAAAGAAATGATATTTCATTTTTGATAAAATAGTGTTTTCAATTTCTTCAGCGATTGCGTTTTCTCCTTTTCCAATTAGTCATGGATTAGGAATACATTCCAACGTAAATGAAAAAGTACGGGCTTCAATATTTAATAGTTCTGCATCTAAGGAGAGCTGCAATGCATTACCCATCTCATTTGATTTGTTCTTTTCTAAACAGAAGATTTCATAGAGTGTTAGAAAAAATCGTTTTAAGGAGCTCTTAATTACATTTTTGTTAAAGTTACGGGTTCAACTTTAGAATTTCACACTTTATCATTTCAGGAAATATTAGTTACAAAGATTTTTCTTAATAATTTTAGCTTTTGCTTATTTCGGTATGCCATATACAAAAAATATCTAACGTAAGTTCTTTTCTTGTTATTTAGTATTAATTTAGTATTTGTCTTTTCAGTTCGTAACTAGATTAGAACTTAAAATACGTTTGGGCTTTATGTGTTATAAACAGGATAATTTCACTTTTTTTACATTTAAAATGAAATATCAATAAGAATCTATTTATTATAACTCTTTTGATTTCAGTATGCCGTTCATAAAAGATTCTACTTTTGTTTTCATTTCATTAACTAATGTTTGGTTTTCATTTCATAGGATATTCAAAATCTACGTATTTGATAATATTGAAAATTAAAATAAATGAGCTTTTTGAAGTCAGATGTAAGCCATAAATTCCTTTAACCATATTCAAAACGATTTAAATTAAATGCAGTTCAAATAAATTTATCTGATGAAATTAAAAATCAGTACAGATTACACTTAATATTTTTCTTCAAAAATGAATTATATTTTGGGAAACTTAATATTTTACATTCTTTAAGACATCTGGATAAAGAATGATTAGTGTTTTACCATCTGAAGCAAAAATGCTAATGTTTTGTCGAATTTATTCTTTTAACAAGGTTGAAAACTTTTAAAACTTATGACATCATGGTAAGTGTGAAAAAATTTATTTGTTAGGACAATATACCCTGATGTGGCCGCACCTCACCCTAGCTAAAAAAGTAATAAATAATCAAATAAAGTTGCGGTCAGCGGTCAGATATATTATCTTGTACTTAATCAAATACAAATAGATTTTAAATTTAAAAAAAATAGATTAAATTAAAATAATCTTCATACAAAAATCGATACCTATCACCATAGTTTTTAACCTATTGTTGAATTTAAGAAAACAGGAGTATTGTAAGTCAAAATCTATAGCCATTTAAAACTTTAGTTTTATTCATAATTTTCAATAACCTGAGATTTATCTCTACAAATCTCAATTAAATAGAAAAGTGAAATTGGTGAAATTGAAATGATAAATTGGATGGTATAAACAGTTTGCTGGATAAATAAATGCTGAGCAGTTTTTTATAAACATTTTATAATCGTTTCTATAACGTTTTAGTGCAGATAATTCTAAAACCTGCTTATTAATTACAATAATGTTGTAAGTTTTTAGTTCAAGGATTGCTTTACTGTGTAACCAATTATGATTTTTAAAATGCTGAACGAAATTTAAAATTAATTATTTTAACTAATCTTCATCATTTTTATTTAAATTTCTTTTCCAGTGTCTTCAACTAACACAAATCCACTTTTTCTCAGAAGCAACTAAGTCTCGATTTAAAAATTGAAGTGAAATATCATCTGTCATATGGGGCTTCCCGTTAGTTTGTAATTTTACTCCATCTATATGAAGTCTTCTGGAATGTATACATAATATGAATATAGCTTTTACAATGAGGCTGCGTTTGATTTAATGATTTTATTAAATAACAGTCATGCAGCTCAAACAATAGAATATGAGTAGATAAATCAGCCCACTCTCATCTGTGAAAATTTTGCCAATTATCACTCACTTACGTATTCACTAAGAAAATGGCTAGCTTCCTCTACTTTGAACAATGTCTTGAAATCCAGAAAATGGCAGGAATAAATTTAACTATAAGAAGTGACTAGTTATATCAACACTAACTTTTTAATTTAGAGACTAATTTATTTTCTCATGTACACTCACTTGCAAAAGTTAAGCACGAAGAGGAAAATGCTAATTTCCGGAAGCCAATCAGAATTGAAGAGGACGCAAATCGCTGCAGAGGTAGATGGAAATATGCAAATATAGTAACAGCCAATCGCGCTTTTCATGTCCAGAAACAAGCAAAAAAAGCAGTCTTATAAGATACCAGCTTTATGAAGTGTTTCAGAAGTTAGTTGTAAGTGCTGATAGAAAATGTTTAAAACTTTCGTACAATTTCTTTTTAAGATATACGTGTTTCTATGACTTCCAGAAGACGAATGGAAGATTCTGAGCGCTGGCCTACTGAGGGGCGCATTGAAACAGAACAGTCGATCTCAGATGTTGCTCTTTTCTTCGGCGTTCATCATTCTGTAATTTCAAGTTTATGGAAACAATTTCAAACCACACAGACAGCTGTCTGAAGGCTTGTAGCCGGTCGCCTAAGGGTTACAAACCCCGCGGAAGATCGATATATTTGCAATTTTTGAAAAGCGAAATCGCAGAGGAATCCACACGTGTGACATCTATTTTTACAGCATTGGTAAGGTGATATCTGCAGCTACTGTATGCAGCAAATTATATAAGAGTGGACTCTACGCTCGGGTACCTCGTGTTTGTGTTTGTCTATCCGTTCAATCAATAGGGTCATGCTTAAAGTGGTGCCGGGAACATGTGATTTGGACTGTATCTGACTGGGCAATGTTATGTTTACTGATGAGTCAAAATTTGCTCTGGAGCCAGAAGACAAGTGTATAAGGATATGGGGTGAACAGGGAACACGCAATCAGCCCCAAAAGATCACCGAACATCACGCATTCAGAGGCGGAATTATTATGGTGTGGCAGGAATTTTATTAGGATACCGTACCGTCCTGCACATCTTTAAACGTGTTTCTGTGACGGCTGTCCGGTACTGAGATGAAGTCCTAGAACCCATTGTGAGGTTGTACGCTGCAGCAGTTAGCCCTACTTTTGTTTTAATGGACGATAACGAACGTCCCCATATAGCCGACATCGTTGATGACTACTGGAGAGTGAAAGGATTGCTCGCGTATGGTGTAGCCAGTAGATTCGCATAACCTTAATCCCATTGAAAATCTTTGGGATGCACTCTTCCATGCTGTATCTTCACGTTTATCACTCCAGCCACTCTTAATGAGCTGGAAACTGCTCTACAAGAAGAATGGCTACTGCATAATTCTGCGATAATTGACCACCTAATTGAAACAAGGTCACAAGGTGTAAGCTTTGTATACAGATGAGAGGGGATCACATACCCTATTAATGTCCATTTTTTTTCATTTTATGCGGTTTATTTTCACTTTATACATAATTCTACTTCAATCTCCAATATGACATTACCTGATAACTTACAAAAAATAATATTGTTTTCATTTCTGCATATAATTATTGATTTTATTTTATGCATAAATATATATGCTATTTTCCTGCCTAGTTTTGTGTCAATCAAAGCAGTATTTGTTGATTGTTTTGCATTTTACATCTTTGTGCTTAACTTTTGGAAAAGAGTTTATAAACACAGTCACACCAGTAAAGTTACATTTTAGGGTATTCCATTCTTTCCTGATAATATTACACCATTATTTTCTGTAGTGATAAGTTGTTACTATAATTTATTGAGGAATTTAGGAATATTCCCGTTCCAGTACATCCTTTAATTCAGTCAATGAACCTTTTCACGTTATTTTCCTCGTTTATGCATTTAGGGCTGTTTATATTGACAAAGGTAGATATTCTGGATTTTGAGATCGCTGGATCAATCCTCCATGATTTCTTAAGAACATATTTTTATTTTCAGTATGATATATCTATCCATTAAATATCATTAAATTATCTTTCCTGGTGTTACATTTTTTATCGTCAGTAGTATAAATAGCTTATTCCTACAATGCTATTAAGTTTTATAACATGTAAGTTTATAAGACTTAATACATTCTTATATATGTGTGTGAGTAATTTGTTTTCCAATTTTGGATTTTTAGTGTAGGTAGTAACAACCAGCGTTACATAATGCGTAAAAAATAAGGCCGTCTTTGTTGCGTCATTTGAATTTTTTATGATTACCTCTTGTATTCAACCTGACAGCTGAATGGTTAACTGTAAATTGAAAATTCCGTTCCACTTAACTATTCAGAGTGAAAAATGAAATTATGACTAATGAATAAAGTAGACAACCTTTCAATTTACACCCAGGTGAAAATTTATTCAGATTTTCTCAACGTGAATTTGGATAAACAAAGTAATTTTTTCTCATATTAAATTTCATTGCCCTTAAAACTTGAGAATAATTCTTAATTTCTAAAATAACTCTAAAAATAATATTCAGCTACATGTCATTCATAAAAACATCTCCGACTTTATCTACAAAATACGTTGCGATTGGTATTTTACAAATGAAAAGGGTTTTTAGTAAGGTGATTAAAAATGTCTCTCGTAATATGAAATAAAATTTTAAAAAAGTCAGAGAGTTCTCTTCAGGTAATCAGGAAGAAAATATAAATGTCATTGATATTGCTTTTTCTTCAAAGAAACTTAAAATTAAGTCATATTTTTTAAAAGAAATTAGAGCCAAGATCTAAATTTTGAAATTATTCAAAAATAAATTGAATCGTTCGTAAAAAACTTAAATTTTTGTTTATCCATAAATTAATTTTAAGATTGAAATATTTTCTATTATTAAAATTTCAAGAAACTGTTTTTTGAAATTGAAATCACAATGGAAACGAGTATTTAAAAAGAACAATTTATTATATTAAAAATAATAATTTCACCTTTGAATTAATCATTTCTTTATGCTATGATGATTGAATCTCATTTTCATTTTAATAATTTTCTTTTAATTATTTGTAAAGTATTAAGATGTTTGAAGGATACTAAGGATAACATTTCATTGTTTTTCGAAATATTCTTCAATCACTTAAACACATTTTTCATAAACGGTGTGCGCTGTTTTTAAATATAAATTTAAAATCATTCAGTTCCATATTACATTAAATGCTTAAAAGGGAGAATGAATTTAGTTAATTGATTGATATATATATATATATATATATATATATATATATATATATATATATATATATATATATATATATATATATATATATATATATATATATATTATATATATTATTTATTCAAATTCATCAAAATCATTATTTATGCATTAGTTTTAGATTTTTAAATAAATATAAAACATATAATTTTGATTTAAAGTAAACTTTACTTTTATTTTCATCATATTTATTGGGAATATTAAACTATTTCTTTGCATGAAGGTAAGAAGAAAATAGTATTTTCTTAAGATAAGCATAAGAATGTTACACTATCCCATATTGAGAAGATCAATTTACCATGCTAAGTTATTTTATTTTATCGAAATTTTTTCCCTCTTTATTCTTCTTTACAGAGATAAAACTTAATGCTTAAAAGAAGCAAACAAACCAAACTATTTTTTGTTATGAAACATTTTGTGGATTTTTTATAGGTATAAATATTTTGTTTTGTAAGAAAATTATTGTTTTTGCTTTATATTATGAAATTATAGATATAACTAAAGTCGGTGTGTTTATTATAAATTAACATCAAATTTTGAGAGCACATATACCTAGTTTTATTATTACTCTTTCTATATAATTAGGAATGTTTCCTACAAATTTTACGATATTTATTTAATGTTTTTTTAATTTATATTCATGCTTACATTTTTATAACTATACAAGAATATAAAACGATATTTTGATTTGAATAAAAAATAATTCTAACAATGCTTGATATTTTAAATTAAAATTCATAATTTACTGATGGATACTAATAATTCATTCATTATAAGTTAAAAGAAATCGTGGAATTTCTAAATTTATATAATAAATGATTATCATATTGTAGAGAAAGCATGTTTTAAAAATATTCAAAGAAATGAATTCATTATAATATATATCATTTTATAATGATACTCTACAATTGTCAAAGGGCAAATACAATTATAATAGATGTGTTATACATTAAGCATGTAATTACTATGATTATTAAGGCTAATATTTAAATTTGTATAGCTGAAAGAAAATTAATATTAAGAACCTAATTATATAAAGTGAAATATGTTATGTTTCATAATGGACTATTCATGTATTCTGAAACTTGACAGAATCCATGAATAGGACCCACCTCTATCACTGTGCTTCACTGCATGTCAGCTCTGAATCATTGCTTTATAAGCAAGCCAGAGAACTTTTGGGGCAGTGACTCCGGTCATCTCATTTACGTTTATGTACTGTATTCTCCTGTTCTTTATTCGCCTCATATTTATTTTGTAACTTTTTATGTGTTTTATTTGTGTTATTCCCCGTATTAGAAAAAAACTCCCAATAGAAATAAAAACAATCCATTCTTTTCTGCTAAAATCAAACATTGTTATATAAAAGAGATTACAGTGAACCACATACTTTCATGTGGTTTATATTAAATGAGTTCTTATCAAGTAAATTTATATAACTGTCACCTGTGTTTGTATAATATAAATTACTTTTCAGATGATACGTCTTTTTTACGTGCGTAAAAGTTACATTTTAGGTTTGTAGTGTTTCTATCAATGTCACGTACATGTGAGTTTAAAAAATATTCATCTATAATATGTTACGTTAGATGAATGTATGGGAAATTATCAAAAATATTGTCTATAATGTTAGCATTCAAAAGTATGATATTTATACTCCAAGAAAAAGTAAAATAAGATGAAAAGCAAAATATCTATGTTAGACAACTTGTAAAAATCATGAAAAGCAAAATATTCGTGTGGGACAACTTGAAAGAATTAGGTTAATTTAAATTCCAGCTTAGATCAAGAGTTTCTAAATAGTTTTAATTCAAGTAATGAAAAAGTTAGCTTTCAAAATCTTGATGAATAATTTACTGTAATACTTTTCGTTCGCAAAAGTAGAACTCAAAATTTCTGTCATTCATCTTCAATTTAATTTAACATTATTGTAATATTCCGTGTATAATTTTAAGTTATAATATTTTATATCACATTTAGTTTTGACAATTCTTTATAGAATTATTTTTAGTTCGTGAATATGAGAGTTCAGGAAACAAAATGTATTTTCAATATTTCTTAAACAGAATTTATTCTGCGCTAATGCTTTATTTTCACATATTACATTTTAGCTCATTGGCCACATTATTTATAAGGATAGATAAAAATTTGTATTGTGAACTGCAATGTGTTCATGTTGAATATACTCGCTTTTTAATTTAGCAATTCACATATAATTTCTGTGTACAACTCTATAACAAATAATCAATAATTTATTCAAGAATGGTTTCGTTCAAAATTATATTAAAAAATCTTAATGGTTTCATTTATTCCTTGTGAACTAGAAAAAACAATTTACAGACGAACATATAATATCAGATGTGGAATTCTCCACATTAATACAATTTTGACATATTATAATCATTTATTTAGATTCAATCTTTATTTTTAAGGAAACGTAACATTTCTTTCTACTTGCAAATATGTAAAAACACTAAGAACTTGAAGGAATAAAGTTCTCTTAAAAAACGAATAAAATTACTTTATGTAAAATTTGTAATCCTTCATTTTGGTCATTTCACGAGTTTTAATAACATAATTATTTAAAAGAACATTTAAACAAAAACTATATGTTTTTGAATAATATAAAATGGGAGACAACAATTCAACTCAAGTTAATGTATTTACTATACGGTAATGAAAAATATAATATACATTTCCACCATTTAACTTTTTAAAAACTTGCGGCGATTACATATTTCAATTTCTCATGAGGTTCCAGACTTTAAAACATCACTTTCCCAATTTAGCCTGTTTTCTGTACATAATGAACACTGTATCAATTCTTAAGAGTACGTTCTTTTGCATTGCGTAATGTTTGCATTATTCTGTCACAAGCACACTCTGCAGATTCCTTAAGTAAATAACACTTAGATCTCTACAGGAAAAATAAAATAGCAAGATGTCGTAATCGGTCAATGGAACGATGATACCATTTCAAAAATGAGAAGAGGCGGACAGCGCATGGATGAACCTCAAGCAGGCTTCCGAGAGATATTCCGAACACACACCTGTCACCCACAGACGAGCGTTCTGATGGAGCTCTCCTGCCTGTGGGTGGAGTCTTGACACGCCCTGCAAATAATAGAGTCTCGTTTGAGGCATGACTCGCATATATGTTATTTTAGATTCGCGTTATCTATTACAAGGTTGGCTAAGTGACATAAAAGATGTCTTTCTGTGTTAGTTAATTTTTAAATAATTCACTTAGTACTTAAAACATTTTTTTTTCAAATCGTCAGTGAAAACCTTATTCCCTTAAAAAAGTTGTGTGTTTGAAGAATCAGGTAATTTATATATTAAATTACTTAACAAAAATATGGTCAATTATATATAATGGATTAAAATTTCTTAAATGAAGAAGGTTAGTTTGGTTTAACTTGTGTGAATTTCCATTTGATATGAATATAAATTTATGTATTAATAGGTTTTGCGTGATTTCTCATATTGGTAATAATTTAAATAGTCCTACTTTATAATAACATTATTAAAAACACTTCCAATTTTTATTTATTTAGTACATATAATTTAATATGTTTTCAAAATACATGGTTAAGATATTTACATCATGAATGCTTGACGTTTTATTTATATTAAGATGTTTGCATATGTAAAATTAGTTTTTATATGAAATGAACTTAATTATTTTTCTATATAAAGTACTAAAAATGCACTTAAGCCAAATTATGTATTGCAAAAAATAGAAGACGCATGGACAGCAATATGTAAGTATAACACAAGAAATGGAAATAAATGCCAACGATCGATGAATTTATTTTGCAAAATAATATTATATGCAACGAATATTTAAAATCAATAAAAATAAACTAAAATATAATAATAATTTTATTTGTAGTAATCGAATAGTGCTTGATAAAAATGAAATATTTTGATAAAACTATAGTGTTTATTAATCTTGATATGAAAATGCAAATGGAAAAATAAGTACAGCATTAAAGATGCATTTTAACATTAATATATTGCATGACTGAACTTTATATAAGAATTTTTAAATGAACAATAAAATTGAATCATGTTAAAACATAAAAACTCGTTTATTTTTATTTTAAGGAATATTTTTCGAAATAAAATCATTAAATGTATAAATGCATTACATTTAAAGCTGAAAACTTTTATATCATGACTATTTAGTAAACTTTGAGTAAAGTGAGTATGATAAAAGAAGAAACTCAAAATAAAATCGCAATAAAATTGTGGATAAGTTATTATATAATATTTCAAATCATTTTTTCCTTTTCAAATGGTTTATTATTTAATAAAGAGTTACATTCACAATCGTAAAAGGTAAGAAACTATATAAACTTTACACTTAAAATGTTATTAAAAATGAAATAAATAAATTTGGTTTGAAAAACTTAATATTTAATAGTTATTTATGATTAGTTTTCCAGTTTATATACTGCTATAAGACATATTTTAAACATAAAATTATACCATAGAATAAAGGTGCGGTGATATCATTAGGGTTTTAATGTATTCATATAAACTTCTCCAAAGAACCAACAATACTTAAAGAAAAAGCAGATAGCAAAATTATTATATTCAAATTACACTATTGTACATTCTGGACTAGTAAAAATTTTTTGTTTTCGATTTGTAAATTGGAGAGGTACGATATGTTTTGTACAATATATTTGATTAATATATATTTGATTGTAATAGAGGTAAAATTTTATCTTGATTTAATTGTGACTTTTTCAACTGCAATATTGCTATTCGTATGTGTTGAGATAACATGACGATTTGCAGAATATGGAATCAGTAATTTTAATGTGGTTATATATAGAATGTCTTAGTGGGTCTCATCGACCCACTATTGCTAGCATTTTAAAAAAACACATGTTATAAACATAGGCGCAATTAATTTACAACCATGACATGATCTCTGACTCAAGGAATTATGTAAGATAATAAGCTTATTATGTAAGTTATTATCTTATTATCTTATATAACTATGTAAGATAATAAGCTTTCACGAACATTATGATGACAATTGCTACAGCATAATAGAAACGTATGTCGAATCTACTTTATGCTGTTGTGGTAAAATACTAGGAGAGCCCACAGCCTTGGCGACAGACTGAAAAAAGAGCCAAGCCAGAATGAAATTTCGGAAATAGTTTGGCTTACCTTATCTAGTGTATCGAAGTAGGGTCATCAAGATTAACGCAAGTCACAATTAACGATAACCAAAATCATTCTCGCTAAGGGTGTGGGCTCTGCTAGTATACAACCTCTGTAGAAATAACAGTGGAATCGGTGGTTGCAGCTTCGACTACACTTAATATTACAAATAAGAGCTCTTTTTGATCAATGAAGAACCTGTTTGCCAAAACATCTAGTTTTTAGGTGGAGGAACTTCGGTTGTTCTTTCAGAAACATATGGTTGCATATGTGTTTAATGGCATAGTAGATAACGTGTTGCAGAAATACATTTGACATCTCCATAGAAGTACATTTTTGGAGTTATGGTAGGAGTTATCAAAGAATACAAATATCGCTCCTATCTTGTTTGTATTGATGCCTTTTTAAGTAGCGACCATTACATTTTTTCTGTGTAAGGTTCCATGATTTCACAATTTATTAGAAGACCGGTGAAATACTAAATTCTCACCGGACAATATATGCAATAAGTTGGAATATCACTTGAGTCTTTCTTGGTGCAAAAAATATTTAATTTACTTACTGTAATTTAACAAAATATTTAATTAAGATTAATCGATATTTCTAACAAATATAAAAAGTCTAGTTAATGATTTGGTTGTCGATATTATATTATTGTTGAAGCTGCATAAGCAGCTGACTTGTACATGAGATCCAGATTCTATTTCACTCAATGGCAAGGTATATACAAACTGTTATTTGTGAAAGAAATGGATATTCTGAAATATAATAACTGAGTTTACATAATTCCAAAGTTCTTGCAATTTAAAATTTTCATTCTTAGTTCAATATATTTGATTAATGAATATGATTTTTTAATTTACTTTTCTTCTCGTTGTAGAAATTTTATTGTTAGCAGTATATTTGCCTATGTTATATGTTTAGCAACATATGTGTTTTTAAGTTTACTTTCGACAAATGTAGAATGTTCTTAGTTGTAATGAAACTGATATTTGATATAGAAATTGCTGTAATAAAATAGTTGTTTTAATATTTTAATCTTGTTGTTTTAGTATTATTTTTCATTGGAAATAAAACAAAAAATTGTCATTTTTAATCATTTACCTATATCATAACATTGGACAAATGATTTATATTGCAATTTTTTCCCAACGGCGGACACTTGAGTGACGAACCCTATGCACAACAAGGGCACAAACTGCATTTCATTTGTCGTTATCCTACGGGCAGCTGTGGACCAAGTCACGGAGGTGAGTAGCGTTGCCCGCGCCATACCACTACAAACTCTTTTATAGGGTGGGCCACATTCAAACATCATCACAGAAGAAAGGGTAGAGAAACACAGAGAGAACAGAGAAAGAAAGTAACATCCATACCCGAAACGGGATTTGAATCAGGATCCACAGCTCAGGAGTTAGGAACACTAACCACACAGCCATTGATCGGCATATTGCAATTATTTGAACAACATTGTTTTTTATTTAAATTTACATATGTAATTTTTTTTTCGTTTTTCTTTTCATAACTATCCAAAATTCACAACTTTTATTATTTCAATATCACAAGTTTGTTGAAATGCGGTAAACATGTGTTTTTACAAAAATATACATGCATTATCTTAATTAAAAAAATTAATTTATATATTTTGAGATGAAATATTTTTGGTCATATTTTAAGTAAAAGTTATAAAAATTATTTAAGTATTCTTTTCATTTTCACAGAAAATAAACAATTCTTAAAGTGTTGTAAAAAATATCGTAAGAAATTTATTAGAATAATTCCAATTGTAATTTACTAAATAAATTATGAAATATTTTAAATTTGATATATGTGTATCTTTAACTAAATTTGGCTTGAAATTATGTTGTATTTGAATGAGTATATTAACTTTAATTTAAAATATGGACAAATTAATTTTTTTAAATATAAAAAAAGTTCTTATATAAATAATTTTCTTTTTAAAAAAAATACGGTTTTTCCTTATAATTTTACAAGAATGTCAATATTAAAAATAATAATCTGAAATACAGCTGACATAAAAAAATCGTTAATAAACATAAATAATAAATACATTTTTGTATTTATGAACTTAAATTGACTTCTTTACTTTCATTTTACATAAAGAAACTTTTTTCAATTTTTTGTTTAAAGAAAATATAGTTTACTTAAAGAAATTATAGTTATACATTTTAGAGTAACCAATAAGATAAGAAATGGGGAACTAATCGCAAATAAATTGTGTATAATTAATGTTTATTCCGTATCTCGAAAATTAAATCTTTTAATAGCTAGCTCTCATAGCAACAAGTGTACTCATTCAGTTAAATCAATCTTTGTATTGCAAAATGTTTTCATCAACGAAAAAAAAAAAAGAAAAAAACATCTGAAATATTCAAACATATTTGAACAAGTTATATTCAAAAAAAGTTGTTTTGAACTCAAATAACATTGACTTGTTATTCTCACGTTGTGTTCTGGCATGTGAATGCTCAATATGCAAATAAAAAAAATACGAAATACAATAAATTTATGTTCTTAAAGTTAGAATAAAACACACATATCACAAAATTGAAGATTAGGGGACATACTTTAAACTATAATGTTTGCTTATATTGTACAGTGACAAAAAGAGATTTTTTTTTGTAAAATATCTTACCATCAACAATATGTTTCTGAGGATCTGAATTGGAGAAAACATTATTCTAATGTTCACAGCTTGTAAAAAAGAGCATTAGGAATGTATATGATTTCATAGTACATTGAAAATTTACATTTTGATTTTCAGTGACTTTAATTATTTGTAGAAGTTACATCATCAAAACCATTAACATGATCTTTTGCATTTTCTAAGTAAAGAAACACTTAAAAAGAATGATTATAAAATGGGTTATAACTTATCCTAACAATATTTAATAGCCTAACAATATTTAATATTTAATATGAAATTCTTACCATTTTATTATTCTTAGAAAAACGTCTTCCCAGAGTCATACGCAGTAGAAATTGATATTTGTATGGACACAAAGAATACTTTACATGTTTTTTATTACGTCCTATTGTATCCAAAATTAAAAAAAAACATTAGTTTCTAATGTATATTATCAAATGAAAATTCATTGTTTAACAATCACTTGAATCACATATTGTAAGATGTTATTTTATAAATGTATAAGGATTATTACTCTTTTGTGAATTGTAAGGAATATTCTTACACTCTCCTAAATAAGTCATCTTGTAATAATTTTAGAAAGTAAAATCAGTATAATCTTGTAAGTACAGTCATTTTAGATCATTTTCTAGAAACAAATTTTTTTGTACGGTTGATTTATAATTTTTACCTTTTTTTAACTATAACATTATGCGTGACAACTTTAACACGATACATGAATTTACACTGGAAAATGTTTACTGTAAAAATATAAAATCTTAATCTATTTGACTCATTTAAATAGATCATATGAATATATCAGAAAATACCAAAAAAACAACTCATATCAAAATTATTAATGCTCCAATATTGAATTAATTTGCACACAAAAAATAAAAAACTGTAATAAGCTGTTATTAATACTGCTTATTACAGGTTTCTATAACGGAAAAAAATTGCTATTAAGGAGAATTCAACAATTTGACAATGATGTTATCCAGACGCTTTTCTAGGAAAAATAAAGTGGTTTTGAATAAAAAAATCACTAAACTATCTAATTCTAAGAATTTATTACATTATTTATAGAATTAGTACTCAGCATTTTGGATTGCATTTATATTTTTCTATGGCGGCAGTTTTCCTTGAATAAACTCTATCAGTTCAATATATTATTGTATACACTTATAAAATGCCACTATCAGCATTTGTTCTTGTTGTTCTTGAGATTTCGAAAAGAGTTGAATGATCCTTCCCCTATCTTTAGAGAGGAACCGTTTTGTGTAACTAAAAAAAATTTCTTATATAAGACTTTTCACTGAAAGCTGAAAAAAGAAAGCAATACAAACTTCTCTCAAGGATTTCCGTTACCCATCCAAACTCAAAAGGGAAAGAGAAAAAAAATGTTTCAATGTTTGATGTCCCGGCTTTTCTATAGAGGCCGAAGGAAGCGAAAAAATTTCTTTAGTGGATGATCATTGAAACGGAAGTATTCAGTCTTTGTAGTTGCAATTATGTTTAATCTATAGTTCGAAAGTGTGGTATATTTTTAATTAAAATATAATTAGTAGAAGAATGTTTGAAAATTAATTTTTTTGGTCTATGCAAATTAATAAACTTTAAACATTTAATATTTTAAATTTCAAATTTAATGACATTTTAATTTCCGATTGTTCAAAGGCACAATGAATAAAATATTTTAGCATTTATAAAATAAAGATTTTAAACAATCTAAGAATTCATGTATCAGTGCTTGTCCTTTAAATATAAATAAAAAAGGTATCCCTTTAAATTTAAAATTTCCTATTTCCAAAGCAATTCTATTTTACATTTGTTTTTAATTTCCAAATTTCAAAATAGAACATAATATATATCTAGTACATAATTTGAAAACCCTATGATGAAATTTCACTCAAATAGATTTTTTTTATTTTGTAAAACTACACTAGTTATAAATAATAAATTCCTTCTTAAGAAAGATCTGATTGTTACTTATTCTAATTAGTTATAAGTATTTTAATTGCATTTAAATAGCAACCAAAGATGAATCTAAATCGTAATAAATAAATCTGACACTCCACGAGTGAGAAAAAAACCATAATTTTTTAAATATTACAAAAGTTATTTTTGACTTATATATATATATATATATATATATATATATATATATATATATATATATATATATATATATATATATATATATATATATATATATATATATATATATGTGTGTGTGTGTGTGTGTGTGTGTGTAATATATGTACATACTTTTAAGAAATATAAAAAAAAATTGCTTGTTTTATTTTGATGAAGTATAATTAACAAATATTTATCGCTCTCATTCTTTAAAACCACAGTTCAGTAACAAATTTTAATTTAAAAACAAACAAATTTGTCTGGCAAAATATAACATATAATGTTAATTCAAAAAGATTTTACAATTGGTCTCCCGAAAACAATAATTTTTCTTCAATTTGTTGCAAAATTCACAAAGTGCTTCAAGATTTGAAATAAATTCAGAAAAAAAATGTTTTTCCGAATTTTTCCGAAAAAAGTTTTCTTTTTTTTTCTAGTATTGTTCAGAGAAGCACAGTTAAACTTTTCACAAAGAGCTCCTTGAATCAACGTTACTTGAAAGAAGAAAGGGAAACAAAAGATAGTTTGTTTGATGTTTCAGTATTCCTAAGATGGCTCAAAGAATTGGAAAGCGAAAAATTAAATTATCCGGGAAATAAAAACATATAATTTTTGGGAAATTTAATGTTAATTGGCCAAACTTATTTTGCATTGGAAAATTTTAAGAATTTACTTTATGATTAAATGATTAATGAATATATAGTCACGTTTATAAAAAGTAAACGCTTCAATTGATGATTATAATGCAATATGTTGTATTTTTGTATGTGTGTATTTTATTGTATCTTTCTTTCTTCTCTCCATTTATTAAAATGTATACGCTTATGAACATACACACGCACACATAGATCTATCTATATATTCTATCTATATACCTATGTCTATCTATCTGTAAATATAAGTCGTTTGATATTCTTATCGTCTCCCCCCAAAAAACTTCCAAAACCATTGATGTTTAATCTATGAATGCCTAATTCAATTTGTGAATTTTTCAAACTGAACTTTTAGAGACATATTGCGAACTTATCTCTTTTGTGTAGCATATCAGATACATGAGTGTGCCTGATAATACTTTATCCAGTTGAATTTTCTATCCTTTCTCAACTGGTCTACCACATCGAATTTGATTTGCCACTCAATTCCTTTAAGTTTCTTACAACAATTAAGATAGTTTGATGAAAATGATGTGAAACTGCATTAAAACAGTACGCTCACATCCTTTACACAATCAAGTAGTACTTTTGTTATTACAACCTTTCCACTGATTGTGTGACACGTTTACATTTACCTTAGAGTAAAATTATCCCACGACATTCAGCTCAAGAATGTGTCACCGTAACCATGACTATTAAATGCTACAACTCTAAGATAATTGTTTCATTTGAATAAACTTAATATCCTACTCTTTAACTGCAGCTTTTAATTCAGAATTTTTGATTTGCTTAAAATAATTGCAATAAATAATATTGTAGATAAATTTGATGCTGTTGAAAAAATTTTAATAAACTTTAAAGGAAATGTTTCTTGTTTGTATTTGAAAAATCTTTTATTTTACCACCACTTCATTTGCGTACATTACGTTAATTGTACTACAAAGCATTGCTTTGATAATTATCAAAAATAATATATATTTTTACATTATTTTTTGGAAAAATTAAGATTTCACATAAATTCTTAAAAATTGTTGATTATAGTTGTTGAAAATAGATGTTTTACTCTACATTTGTCATAGGATATTAGAAGTATTTTCCTAATGTATTTTAATATTGATTAAAAAATCAATTTATTTCCCTTTTAAGTATGTATCATTAAATATCGAAACCCATTTATTGTTAAATTATTTTACCTTCCATTTCATTGAGAGTATTCAACTGAAATTCATTAAATTACTTGAAATTCTTAGATACGTATTAAACGATTGTTTGATATCTCGAAGAAAATGGTCGTTTATCAAAGAATAGTCATTTATCTGTTAATTGATTACATAATTTTCTATTCTATCTGCACTTTGATTATTGGCTTTTAATGGTAAATACTTATCGGTTTATAATAATATGAATGAAATAGTTGAAGGAAAATTTCAAATTTAAAATAGATTAACTAAAAATAAGGTGAAGTGAAATTTATTTATTGAATATTGATTTCAACCAGCTGTCATTATTGAAATTAATGTTATTAAAGATATGAGAAAACAACTTTAAACGCATAGTACACAATAACAAACATGAAATTATGCATATTTTACACACTAAATAACTGAAAATTTTATATCACAACAAATGATTCTTCAAAGTAAAATTTTAAAAACTAATCCAAAGCAAGAGAAAAAAGATATATGTATTGGATTAAGTAATCAAATCATTTGCTGTTTATTGGTAAATTTTTATATTTTCTAGCTTTTTATCTATATATTCTCCTGTTTCTGGGAATGTAAGAAAATTATTATTTTTATTATATATTTGTCCAAAATAAATTCCTAATAAGACATATTTCGCTAAACTCTTTCATTTTCTAAGTTATATATTATTTTTATCATCTAAATAATTTTCTCTAAATTTTTCACGTGAGTAAACACAAAATATATTATGAAAAACGTTTTACAATAATATTGCAGTATTTAAGCAAAAATTAATAATAAATTACATCAAATAAAAGTGTGCTGTTAATGGAAATATATTAAGTAACATGTCAATAATTTGCATACACTAAATTTGTTTAATAGTTGAAACATACGACGATGGATTCACAGACACAAAGAAAGTACAATAAATTATTATATATTCAGCAATGTGTTTGAATAAATAAAGAAAAAATTAGATGATAATGTATTTTAAAAGCGTTTTGTTTGTTGTCTATTCTGAAAACAAAATTTTAAATTAATTGTTGAATATTTAAAAAAATATTTTTATATGTAAATTGAAAGTCTTAAGTTCAGTCTGAGAACTACATACTCTTAAATCTTTTAAATATATTAAAAATGACGCGGAATTTAAAATTATTTTTTAATTTAAAACTTTGTACTTATAGATATGCAAAATATGAAGATGGATTTAACAATTTCAGATAATAATTCTTGTAATAAATAAATATATGAGGAAATTATCTCTCTTAAAGTTATTTGAAATATAAATCACCCATTGTAAGAAAACTAATATTTTACATATTATGATAATAACTTTATAATTATAATATTATATTTAAAAATATATAACTTATTACAAGAATCAAACGCTTTTAATGCAATATTAATCATAAATTTTCATATTCATTTTTTTATTATTTACAGTCATAAATTTTCATATTAATCAATCTAACTTTGTCTCCACTTTTAAATCAAGCAAAATTGTAAGATATAATAAAAATAAATGATAACTAATATTTTTGTCGAAGTAAAATGTGCTTTTCAAAAGCAAAATATTTCTAAGTGTGGAATTTTTAAAGAACTTTTCTAATTTTTTTCTCAATAAATATAAACTCCTATTTATTAAAAAAATATTGAACACAAGCTGAAAACTAGCTCTTCTTATAGTTGAACATTTTTTCTCCAGTACGATTGATGTCTCTAGTACGAGTAGTGATGTTCTTTTGCGAATGCCTAAAGTAAAACTAATACAGTTCATTTAAAATTGAACAGTTTTTTGTCTAGATATAATATGCTTTGATTCACTCATAATGTCTAATTTGTAAATTTTTATCTATTTTAGTAATTTGATCTTTTATGATGCTGTGAAAATAGATTGCTTCTTACATTTTAAGAAATAAATGTAATTTTTAGTTATATGCTAAACATCTTCATTAACTCATGAAAATAATATTTTAATCCCTTTCTTTTATGATTGAAAGATACTTATATTTCACTAAAATGTAAAAAAAAACCTCAAAATAGTATTACATAAATAAATATACAACTGAGAAATTAAATTTCTATAAATCAAATTTATTATTTGAATTGGATGCAAAATAAATATTTTTTCATACAGATTTTTTAAAGATAATTTACTGAAAGTGATATTACACTTTTGCTTGATATTTAAGCATATTTGATTCAAAGAATATAATGATAATATAAGAGAAGTAATATATTAAAACTAGGCAAATTGTTTTTGTCTCGTGTTAACAGTATATTATTGTAATACTCAATATAAAAATTAAATTCAATGTACCTCTCCTCAATAAAATAATTTTAGATGATTTCATTAACATCATAAAAATTAAATTCAATCAAAATTGTTTCATAAATTTGATTAATAAAAATATGATATTTACATTTTACATTACCATATACCTTAATTTTAATTGTAATTTTTTTAAAATCGTATTTTAGCTTTAAATATTATAAATATATATCTAATGATTTTCCTTTAACGTATAATTTTAATATAATCAGTTAATATTTAATATGTAAAATTCATTGCTTACATTTTTCTGAATAAATTTATGTAAAACCAATATCTTAAAAAATTACAAAATAAAACCTTTAGAACACTTTTTGAAGATGAAAAATAACCTTATAACGATGATTACCGTCTTAATATGTTGCGCACTTCATTGAATAATTGACATGTCAATCAAATCTAAGAATCATAATATAATAATTTTTGTCTTGTAATTAAAGAACTAACAGAATAATTATATTTATAATTTTGTAAATTTTAATACATTTTGAATGATCAGAGATATAATGTCATTTGACTGTAAATAATAAAGGATATTTCCACGAGAACCAACTCACTCAACCATTCCAAACGATGTCTTTTTCACAGAAATTTCTTCTTATAATAAGTTATAAAACATGTAATAAGTCTTTTTCTGTATTTCATAATAAATGACAAATAAAATAATTTTCAAAAATAAAGTAAGCTAAAATTAAAAATAAATGCATTCAAAATCATATGTTTCTTAATACGAATGTCTTGACATAATGAGCATCAAATTTTTTACTAACTGATTGCAGAAATTATATCATTGTTTTTTTGAATATCATAAACTATTGTAGGAAACGTTACCTAATAGGCTTTCTATAGTAAAAAACACCAAAATTATACAATGATTTTCTTTGATTCACACGAATTTTTCTTTCACTAACTTTTGACAGTTTAACAAATAAGCAACTTTCTCTTAACATCATTATTTCTTTGACACTCTTCTAAAACATTGTACACATTTCTCCTCTCTTCTAAGAAAGTTGTGGATTGTTTCCCACAGATTTGTGAAAATATCCAGAACTCCAAACTGTCGTTCACAGAAGAGAATTACAACTTACGCCTTTTATATATAGGTAAAGTCAAAACGTACGTCACGAATATAAATCGTGTACTACAGAAATGACGCCAACACCTGTTGTATGATGATCATGAGAAGTGTGGCAGACGCCGTCAGTCTACCGCTGAGCTTTGTACGACAACAAACAATGTCATGGATATTAGATGTCAAACAAAGAAATATTTCATGTAGTTTAAGCATTTGTGTCCTAAAGATAATTTATTTATAGCATTTTATCGTTTTTAATGGTGTTTAATAATTTAAATTTTTTTTGATTAACTGAGGCATAAAACAATAACGTTGTTTACTTAAAATTGATGTTTAACGAATTAAACGGCCTTCTTTAAAACGTATTAGTTTCTTATTTCCTTTCAACTTTTCTAAATTTTCAATTTTCAGGCTTAATTTTATGGCATAATTTATAAATTATTCGAAATATTAGTTGAGAAATCTTTAGCTTCTCTTATCTTCATTGTCCAGTTAGCATAATTGTTATAAAATCTTGGATGTAACTCAATATAATTAACAGATAGTTTTTATTGTTTATTGGAAGGAATACATATTATTGATGTTGTGATATAATTATGCTGTTGTTGTTACTAATGACACTTGGACAAACCAAGCTCGCTATGCCTTGGCTATGCGAATTTAAGTCAATTGGGAGCGTCTTTCGTTTAACCAGAGCACCATAAAAGTGAAAGTATTATTTTTGTTCTTCAAATATTCCAACAGATGGCAGTACCAGAGGATCTACTACTTCAATTTTGGCATTTAACTGAAGGGAGAGTAAATTTCTCCAGACCATTGCACCCTAACTGCTCAACGATCGACCCGCAGGACTTTCGATTCCACAGATTTAACGAGCACGTATATATGGTTAAGTATAATTTATAAATATATCCCTTTAAATCTTAAAGTTCCAACATGATGCAATTTTTATCTCTAGATAACCTAAATTTTATTTAAAAAAATCTTTTTCGATTGATGCTAAAACCTGTTGAAAATTTTCGAAGCTTTCAGTCTGTGTTTTTAGGTCTATAAGGAAATACTTTTTTAAGAATTTTATTGAATTGCCCGTGTTTAAATATGGCTTCGAAGTTTGTGGAAAGAAAGAACCACAGTGTGTTTTAAGACATTTTGCTGGTCGTCGTTTGAAAAGAGAAGAAAAGTGGAGGATTTTAAGTCTTATGTTTCCTTGTTTAAAAAAATATAAAAAATGTTCACTGAATGATTTTAGAAGAAATAGAAGCACTCCAGTTTTTCCAAGAAAATAATGTCTTTGAAGTTCTCGGGTAGCTTTTTAAACTTTTAAATTTTAACAGATTATATAATTAAAATATTGCACTGTTTTTTCTTAATAATTCAAGATTAGTAGATATACAATATTTATACTGAATATCTTTTGAATGCAGTGAATGAAATATTTATGCTCATGAATTTTAATATTGCGATGCTTCAAAAAAAAAAAAGTGCTTGAGTTTAATCGTAACTTTAAATGGTGAAATGAAAAACCTCGAAGATCAATTTAACAAACAATTTATATAACTATAATTGAACACAGTTAAGAAAAATAACCACAGTTATATTAAATAAAGCACAAAAGTTTTCCATCTTTAATTTTTATATTATTTGCTATTCTTGTGTTAAATTTTGTGTATCATGTGTATGATAATTGCAATTTTAAATTATATAAGTTTTGCTATTTTGTATTATGTAACTTGTCACTTCATAATATTAATTTTACAAAAATCAGATAATCTAAATTATGAACTCATAAAATGACTGATTCTTTGTATTATTGTTATTAGCTAAGGAAAAAAATTAAGTTAATACAATTGTGTTTAAAGATAAAATGCCCTTAAAGTTTTAGAAAGTGAATTTGTGTGTGAGTTTCAAGTATAAAAATTAAGGTGAAAATAAAATTTTTGTATAAAAACACCATCGTTCTAAAAGCCAAAATATATTTGACAATGAGTGAATTTTTAGTGTTTGAAAAATAAGGAAGCGTCATATTGAAATTTTTACATTACGGCAATGAACTATTAAAGTAAATACGTTAAAGATGTTGAAAATTAAATTAGTTTTAAGGCACATATAAAGTGCAGACAAATAATTCTGAAATATTACCAACTGTATAGGTTATATGCTTAATATTTCAAAACCAAAACGTTTGCAATATAAACAGTTAAAAAAATTAGTCTGTCTTTTGAAAGTAAAATTTATTAAAATGGTTATAATATCGGAAGTTTTATTATTTTATTATAAGAGAAAATGTTTTTAATTTACATATCCCATGTACGAAAATATTTTCATTAACAAGTAAATAAAGATTTTAAACTAACAGTAGATAATCTTTCCACATAAGAGAATATATAATTTAGTACTAGATTACATGCACATGATCTCTTGAACAAATAACAAACAATATTTCATGAATTTTAACCTCATTTGAATATTTATTAGATGGAATCCTCAATCAACGTAATTTGTATATTTATTGCGTTTAATATATAATCTATTAAACTTGTAAACTTTTTGAATGATTTCTTAATAGTATAATGTGTTTTTAATGTATTTAACCATTTTAGAATAGCTTAAGATCAGAAATTTTATTTGACTTTTGTTGTTACTTATCTTGCATAGTCTCTTTGTAAACGTCTGCCTAAGACCATGAGTCAGGTTGTTAAAATTGGTTTCATATGATAAAATTATATAATTTATCAACAAATAATTTATTAAAAAATCAAGTGAATGCATTAATAGAGTTTGATATGTTATCACTATATATTTAATGAAATATTTAAATATGAAAATGAGTATTGATGTTTTAATTCATGAATTATAATTGCAAGAATTTTAAAAAAGTAAGCAAAATTTATTGGTATTTTCATCTTAAGTTAAATATTTATACATGAAAAATGAAGGTTATTAATTTTATCTTTTCGAAATAAGATTTTCTTTTTTTATAGCTTATTATAATTTTTTATGCTTATAATTTTTTATGAACGATTTTTTGAAAAATCTTTAACATTTTACACCAATATTTAAAAAAAAAATTAATTGCTTGTTCAGTTGAAACATTTTACAACTTTCAACATTTTGAAATGTATAAGCATTGTTTGATTGCTTCAATTTCTGTAATAAATAGTATGATATAATTATTTTAATTTAATAAATACGTGAGAATTACTTAACATTTTAAATTATGGAACACCTTTTTTCATTTCTTTTAGAAAAGCATATTTTTTTCTTAATATAAATAAGAATAAACTGCGTACATATTACAAAACTGATTTTTTTTAAAATATTTTTTTATAAATTTTTAAGACTTAAGAAAAGTGAAATTTTAAGTAGTTACTTATAAATAAGAAAAACAAATGTTAAGATATTTGAAACCATTCGGCAATGAGTGTATTTATATGATTGCCAAAGAGTTGCAATCATATGTTTTGTTCCTGTATATCGCAGTATGGAAATTAGGAAAAATTTTCCAATGTTGACTGATGAAATTTTTTGTATAATTTCAGTTCCTTTTAATATTCCCATTCTCTTTGAATTTAAAGGACAGATCAATGAAATATTTGAATTGCTTTATCAGAAATAGGTAACTTTTATTTTTTGGAAGACCAAAAATAAATATTCTTATTCTTCAATTGATGAAATACTAGTAATATCTAATTATATAATTACTATATAATTTGTAATATGCATTGTTAAATTTATTGACATTTTTCACAGAAACTTCCAAAGGATGAACAATTTTAATCAAAACATAATTTGTGCTCATAATTTAAATATAAATAGTATCAAACGAATAAGAAAAGTTGGTATATTTAAATACTATACCCATTTTAAGCTATGTCTGTTATTATTGACATAATGATGATAAAAATGTTTGAAATGAATAGAGCAATATCCTAACACGTATCAAATGTATCGCTTGACAAATAAAGCTGCTCTAGCAATGAAAATGAATATTGTTGAAATTAAATCAAGTTAGTTGTATAAGGTATCGAAAACATGACACTCAGCAACATTCAGCATTTTCATGAGATGCAATTTATCTGTTTGAATTGGCATGATCTAAGGGGAAAATTGAATATGAATAATTTGCTTTTAGTAATAGCTCTGTCGGGAGTTTTTCTTTATTAGATTGAAATTCATTATCCATCAACTCTTTCACTCTCAGTTAAACATTTAAATTTGTATGCTCTACAAAATAGCAAACTCATTATTTTATTAGCTTTCAAAAAGGAAGGATATTAAATGGAAACTTTTCAAAAATCATGTAACCATCCATGAGAGATGATGCTTAAATAGCAATTTGTAGTTGCTTAAATTTAAATATAAATTTGAAGTAATATTTAAAGAAAATCCAATTTGTGGTTTTTGCTTCCTGTAATATAAATATGTCACTTTAATGCTCAGAAAACATAATACCTAAATTAGAAAATCTGACTATAGAATGTTAGAAATAAAATCGTGTTATAAAACTATCACTTCTAAAATATTCTCATCCCTAATAAAAGATGCAATTATAATAAATGAGTAAATATTTTTGATTTTAACAACCCACGTGGTTGAAGAAGGACATAAAAATCAAATAAACATTTGGTATAATCACCTTCAAAAAAAGAAAAGATCATTAGATGGAAACATTTCAAAAATCATGTATCCAGCCATGAGAGAAGTTGCTTAATTAGCAATTTGAAATTGCTTAAATGTAACTAAATTTGAAGAAAAATTTAAAGAAAATCAAATTTTTGATTTTTGCTTCCTGTAATTTAACTATGTCACTTTAATGCTCTGAAAACACAATACCTAAATTAGAAAATCTGACTATAGAATGTTAGAATTAAAACCGTGTGTTATAAAACTATCACGTCTAAAATATTCTCATCACTAATAAAAGATGCAATGATAGTGAAAGAGTAAATATTTTTGTTTTTAACAACACACATGGTTTTGACATATAAAATCAAAGAAATGTTTGGTATTCTTATCTTCAGAAAACCATAGTGAAATCGTCTATTTTCCTCGATAAGTTTAAATGTTTGTGGAGAATCACAACTAAATACTTCTTAAAAACATCCTCATTATCAAGCAAAATGATTAAGTATTAATGAGAAATGCATCTTTTTCCTTTAAATATTTATTAAATTACTTATTGATATCTTACAAAATGAATCAATATAATTGTTCCAAAATAAATAATTTAAAATTCCTCATTATGTTGTTTAGAATTTCTTATTCTTCACTTCATAGATTGGAATTTTATTCTGTTATCAATTTGTGAACCCTATGCAAGATTTGACCAAATATAATTTTCTTTATATAAATGTAATGTTAAATTAATTTATATAAATATAAAATGTAGTAGTAGAATTATTGATTTCTAAACACACTTTATGCACTTAACGACGGAATCATATTCTTTGAGCAGTTTGTGCTATTATTATTAGCATATTTACATACATAAAGTTATATGTTGTATAAAGAATAAAAACAAACATCCGGGATGAGTGATAGCAAAAATATAAATCAAAAGTTCCCTGATATTTAATCATGAATCCATATAACGCCTAGTTTTGAATAAATAAAAATTGTCTTTCTGTAAACCATACTATTAATTATGCCTCTGTAGAAAAGCATTTCATTTTGCAAAAAATGTAATGATTCTATTAAGTTTCTATTAAATGATTATATCCTAAAAATATTTTATGGACAGCCATTTACTAAATTAATTTTATTCAGAAACTGTTGCTCGCAAAATTAAAATAATTTAAAAATGGTTTCTCATAGTTTTATTTATTATATTGCTATTATTTTATTTATTAAATTAAATTATGACTTGAATAATATAACGTTATTTTATTACAAAATAGTAACTTTTTATGATTCTAAATGGTCGATTCTTGTAAGATTTTCTTATAAAATTATTTCTCAGAAAATGAAACATAACTGAATAGACTGTTTTTGTCTTGATTATATAATTTCATTTAATCATGAATCTAAATAAACTATAATTTGTTTTTAAATAAATAATCTACGCATAAATATGAATTTTTCATCGATGATGTTACATATGATATAAGCAATATTTCATTCTACTTATTTTTATAATATATCTTACATCAATAATTTCAGATTTTTTTCAAATAAAGACACGCTTTTACTTTACTTTTTGTGAATGGTTTAATATGAACATAAATTAAAATATTTTAAAAGTAAAGACAAGAAATTTGGCTTAATTATTCGATTGTTGCATATATACATCTCAAATTTCAACAATTTTATTATCTAACACAAATTTTAATAATAAAATTTTTAAGAAGTTTGCGCAGTTGGACTCAATAATATACAATTAAACGTCCTCAACTTTATTTGAAAGAGTTGAATTTTGAAATTAAGTTTTCAACCTATCGTCATTCAAAGCCATTCTTAAGTAAAAAGTATTTATAGTAAAAACTCAACGGTAGTTTTCACTATTTATATTCATTATTTGTAATATTTAGTTCCAATGTATTGGTTTCAAAGTAAATGAATGGATTGTATTGGAGTTGATCAAATTTAACTCTATAGGAATGAGATATTTTATTCAATTAATTGAATTTCCATGACTGACTATGCGGTTAATATGTCTTAGTCAAAACTTACTGAAAGTTTTAGTAAATAATTACTATTCATTCTCTGAATTGGGTCTTAATAATTCATGCAATACTTGTTCTTTCTACAATGAATATGGGACTGTTGGTATTATATAAAATAAAATGTTCCTTTGATAAAAATAATAATCAATTTAGCAAAGAAGGAATTTGCTTTAATTGTATTGTATAGAAAAATATTATTTTTTTGCATAACATGTTTTACATAGCATGATTTTATAATGTATTACACACATTTATAGTAAATATTTCTTTATTTAGATTTTAGTGTATTACATCAGTTAACACATATCATGCTAATGAATTGTAAACACATACAAGTAAGAAAAAAACAGCAAAGAGAAATTCAAAACATGTTAAAAATTTGCTCACTTTCTCAATACTCTGTTTCAGCAGTATGCTAATTTTTCTCAAATTCTTGCATTTAGAAAAAATATTAATTTTTATTTCACGTAACTTTACAGAAACGTTAATTCTATGTTTCAATAAATTTTGGACTACCGTAAAAATGTCATGCCTTATAGAATTATTTAGTTCCAAAGTGTGAAATAATAGATTGCATCACAATTCAGTTCTGCTTTTAGGATACCTTTCAGGCTATTTGTAGGCTATTAAAATCATGTTAAAATATGCATATTTTTCAGAAAATTAGTTTTTTTATTTAGTATTTTAATATGTGTTGAGTTAATCTATTTTGGTAAATAAACTCAATCTGTAATGATGATAATTGACTTACAGATTATAGTAAAGTATTTGTTCTCATTACCGAGGAAAATGTGTAGCTGCAAGTTTAAATGTTTTGCCACATAGCTCTTTCATTACTTTCCATTAAACCACAAATCAGTAATATACATTTATAAAATATCTTAACAATTTATCCATTGATATTTATTATCTATTTTTCATGAAAATAAACAACATTTTTCTTTTGAATGAATATAGTCATAGCTATTTCACAAACCGAATTATTCTTAAATAGTATGAGCTTTAGAATTCGAAAATTATATATCTATTATTCGAAACATTTTTAAAAGGTACTTGTTTTGTTAACTTCAATAAATTATTGAATTTTTCATTAGTTTCCTTGGAACTATTACAAATTAATGCTTTCATTTATCCAGAAACTTCTAGTAATGATTAACAACTCTAATTGCAAAATGAAAGCAAACCAAACTTTAATTATAAAATCATTATTTTTGACATCTTAGAATTAAAATGATTAATGATATAAGTCAAAAGGGAAATATACTTAAATGCATTTTCAGACTATTTAATAGTTAATTAAATTACACAAATCACTCTGGAATTCATTTCAGTGAGTAATTTGTAAATTTCAATATCCTTATTTGGTTTAGAAAATTGATTTAATGATATTCTAATGACAGCTCACACTTTAATAATAATATAGTAATACTATAATAGAAATTGGATATTAAAATAGATATAGATATTTAACTCTAGAAAATGATTAGCTTTGATTTCAGTGAATGTTTTGATCTTATTGTAATTTTCTTAATATTAATTTATTGAAAAATATAACAAATTAAAATATTTTGTTTCTGTGAAACATTTTTTTATCTAAAATATATTATTCTATTTTTAATTTATAGAAATAAAACGCTTAAAAATAAACATATGCATTTTTCCGAAAACATGATACATTTCTGGACAAGTTATTTTAACATTTAATTATTAATTTAAAGTAATAAAAACTCATATAGATCACACAGAAACATAAATTATATAGCAGTATACAGATAACTAGGATGCAAACAGATGAAATATACTTACAGAATTTTATGCCATACGAGAAATGTTTCGAAATTTTATATCTGCATTGCATAGAATTAATAAACTTTTTCCCCAACTGATATCAGCAAAATAACTGTTTGACATCGTCTGTAGAAACAACTCAAATTTTTATATCCTTAGAGATACTTTTAAATAAAACGCATAAAAACTGTAATTAAATAAAATGTTTAATATTAGTTAAAAGCAATAAATATTTTTAAACTATTTTACTTAGTTTTCAGTTAAACAGAAAAACTTTATACACATCTTTATTTATAATCTTATTAAGTTTTTTTATTCCATTATCATGCATTAATGCATTGTTTTGGGCTAAGAACACATATTGACCATAATAAGTCTCCTGTGAAAGTAAATTCGATCTGCGTGCCTATATTTATCTATCTATCTTTGTGTATATATATATATATATATATATATATATATATATATATATATATATATATATATATATATATATATATATATATATATATATATATATATATATATATATATATATATATATATATATATATATATATATATATATATATATATATATATATATATATATATATATATATATATATATATATATATATATATATATATATATATATATATATATATATATATATATATATATATATATATATATATATATTCAAAATAAAACAACAGGAAATAACTATCTGAATTCTATTCAAAATATCCACATCAAGTTTTCTTAGTTCCAAAATATTTTATGAATTCGAAGTACACACGTGTATGTACATTTATATATGTTTCTCTTATATAATTCTCGGCTATTAGAATTTCCTCATTTCAGCTCTACAAGGGGTAGACGTGATGGTCCCTTATATAGTGAGGAATCCAGTGGGTGTGCCATCGTAATTTCAAAAGTCGGTTTTCGTAGTTTAAAAGTAGGGATCAAGCAAAAGACTCCGTACATGGCAAGAGGTATCATTTCCCATGAAGGATATTGCAACTATGGAAAATTTAAGGCACCACAGTCGCCATAAGCTCACAAGGAGGATCTTGATTTGAGTTCGGATTTGAGCTATCACCTGAAAGCGAACGCCCTTATTTACCAGATTACCACTGCCCAGAATATGCATATGTACTTTTATATATCTTGTAAATATATATTAATGTATATATGTAAATATGTAAGAAAGTATGTGTGTGTCTATAAATATCACTAACATAGTGATTAATTACTATACCAACACTATAAAATAAAATTTAATATGGTTTTGAAATAACCATTTTATTTTGATATCCAATTTAGGATAAAATATTCATATAAGCTTACGAATACACATCTAGAATTTTCTGTATAAATCTATAGAATATCTTGATATCTGATTATAATTGTATATAACAGCAATTAAAACATTTGTTGATTTAAATTGTATTTACGAAGTTATTTGCTATAATTTAACTCATATTATTGATATTGCAATAGAATGCAATTGAGTAGATAATAGTATAGCTAAGAGAAATAACAGTAGATTTCCAAGTTGCAAATCAAGAGACAATGATCTGTAACTCAACAATCTGTCATTGTGTGTGTGATTACCATTGTCATTGTGAAGAATATTCGTATTCGCAGATACTTTTTTTAAATTATAACAGCCTCATTATAGAATTTATAATTTCATATTCATTATTAGAAGTACAAAAAGACTACACACATGATTGCTTTAGATAATATTAGATAAAAAAATATGTAACAGAAACATTCAATGGATATAAAAGCAGAGAAAAATATTACATTTAAATATAAGTAAATATGATGGTGTGCAAATTTGTCCGATCTATGAACAAATAATGTACTTTAAAGCAAAGATGCTTAAAATGAAAATAGAACGGCATATCAAATGACCTTAGTCATGATATATTTTATTCAAATATTTTACTTCGATTTCTAAATAATAAAATTGAAAACGGTTCTGATTTTGAATAACTTTATTCGTTTCCATGTTCTTGTTTCTATTGGATTATAGTAAGTGATTAACCATCTCTGATTCAAGTTTTGCCGAGCTGGCAGCCAAATGGTTAGCGCTCTTACCTTCGGTTCAATAATTCGTGGGTTCGAATCCCACCTTGGGCATGGATGTTTTAGTGGTTTGGAATCCACTTTAAGCCGTAGGTTCCGGTCTAATTAGCCCTCGTGTACAAAAAATGACCGTTGAGCGACAAACAAACCAAACTGATTCAAGTTTTAATAAGTCTTAATAATATGCGAAGAGCACCAGAATAATTTGTCAAACTTAACTGTATAACTTTAAAATTCTAGTGTTGAAGTACACTATGAGCTACTCAAACACTGTAATCTTAAAATTACAGTTAAGATAAATAAATAAGTAATTTAAAGTTACATTAATGAAAAAATGTATAGATCATCAGTACTTAGATTAACAGATTAATAATACTCTAATTAAAAATGCGTTAAGACTTATTATTTGAGAATATGTTAAAAAAGAAAATTGTACCACGCTTTGAGGTTTATGTTGATTGAGAGTCGATAAAATAATCTCTTGAATACCACTATATTTTTATTCATAACAAGTTTAAAAAGATACAGAGGAAATTCCAGCAGTTGAATTTACAGTTACCAAGCTTCAATTCAGCTAATATTACCTGCTTCCATTCATTGAAAGTATCTAATACACGAGACAAATAGTTGTTTCACAATGAACTAGGCCTGCATTCACGACTGATAGTCTTCATTAACAGCTGCAATGACGGACAGTGGTATTTATACCTGAGTTGGCTGGAAAATCCCATTGTTTCGACAAAGTTTCTTGAAGGTTCTAGGATACCACGCTTTATATTGCTCTAAGAGTTTCGGTGATAGATATTTCAGTAAATATCTGTTTTTCACTAAATCGCTAGGAATCACATCAATAGGATCACCAAGTCGCACATTATAAATGGTGTATTTACTATAGAATACTTCTAAACTTCTCAATGTTTGTCCAAAATCTGAAATTGAGAAAATTTCAGATCTGTTGGAGATAATTTAAGATACATACAAGTAGCGTTAATAAACTTATGAAATATGTTAAAACCATCTTTCTTACATTTTCAGAAACATTTTCAATTAAATTAATTTTAAAATAATCAACTATTGTATGAACAATAAGTACATTTCAGCTATATTCATGTAAATTCTAAAAAATTTACTAAAAATTTTATACTCTTAAATTTAAAAAATATATATATTTGGTTCATCGCATAAATATTTCAGCTATTAATTTATACAAAATATTTGCGAAATCTAATTTTTTGTGGAAAATGAGCAGAAAAATACGAACATCATTATAAACTTTTAAAATATTATTGTCGAAAATTTCAGTTTAATTCAGCTAATAAAATAATTTTTTAATATAATTTGATATTTTTTATTACTTTTTATGTGTTCACACCAGTACATTTTTGTTAATAATATATAAAATAATAATAATAAAAATAAACATCTTGGATTTTCTGATAATTTAAAAATTATCTTGTATTAAAAAGAAAAATGCTGTACAATTTAAAGTCATCTTTATTTTCTAAATAATAACTGTCCACTAATCCCGATAAAAATCCAATGTATCTGTCGTTATAAGTGAATTCAACTTCCTATATGTGTCTAGAATAAGAAAATGGTTTTATTTTCTAATAAAAATCTATCAACTCTTAACAAGAATTTCTTCTCAGCATGTGCTTTTTCACACTTTTCTTCGAGTAAAATAAATAAATACAGTTGAATAGGTCCAAATTTTAACGGATTTTGCAGGACCTCAATTATACTTACCTGTCATTCACAGAACAGAACTCAAATAATATTTTCTAGTTAAACTATTATTTTCTTCTATGACTTTACTTATATCATACTTAGACAGGCTGTATATTATACTTAAATGTTCTACATACACATGAAGGAATTAAAATTAATAAAATGAACAAGAGATAAATCATTTTCTTACAATTAGTTTAAAAACTCTTTCATGATATTGTTTTTATAAAATTTGCCAAAATGGGAGTGTAAAGTAAAAAAATAATGTGCTGTATATAAATCGCAAAATTTTTAAATTTACGAATTTCTATAACTCTAAATGTGTTCTTTAAAATTATTTCTGAATATAAGTTTTATCAATATAGCTTAATCCCATTTTTATTTAATGAATAATTCAGTATTTAAAAAAACAAATCCAAATTCTATAAGTCATTCAACATATTGAAGTATAAATGATTTGCGTATGACTTTAAGTAAGGTCTCAAAATAATACATAGCTAAAATATTATAAGGATAAATACATAATTTTTATACTTCGCAAATAAAGATTTTTCTAAATGACATTATGACGTAATATTTATTTTTCATTGAATGTATTGGAATCTATGATCGATAATAAAAATTATTATAAAGGATCTAAGAATCTCAATTAAATATTCATTGTACATCATGATTAGGAATTCAGATCTGTCTATAATAAATATCTAAGAAGTTTTTAAGAAATTATTGTAATTTTACTTACTCGAAGTGCAATAGTGTAAACAAGCATTTGTTTGAATGGTTTTATAATCTTTTCTATTCTTCATGTCTTCTCACATGGAACTGAAAGTTTCCTCTCCATGGGAAGGAAATATTTAATTCTTATATACAGAATTATTCCTCTACGTAAAGTGATAGTTCGTTAAAATAGGCATAACAATGTTAGAGTATTTCTAATAAATATACATATCATTACTTATTATTAAATTGTTTCAATTTTCTTCATGAAAAGTCGAATAAAATTTTTCAAAAATAAATTTCAAATATCAAGATCAGAACGCCTAAATAATTTTTGGAAATTATCTATAAATAGTGCAACTTTCATTATAAAGCTGCAATCAATGTGTTTTACAATATCCTGTACGGATGGTCCACGTGCCAGATAAGAGTTATATCACTGTGGTTATACATTGCTTCTCAGATTTATATATTGCATCGAAAATATTTTGGTAATGAGAAGCTGATACACTTGAATCATTAAATTTATTTCTTTAAAAAATATATAAGTTTTATGACTGTATTAATTTTACTTAATTTTCTATCTTTGTTCATTATTTTTAAAAAATCTACTCATAAATTGTTGTTCTGAAGAATACATATAATAATCCTTCAAATCATAGAAGCAAATGTATTTAACAAGAATAATATTAAAGAAAAACGTTTTATTAAAAAACAATAAATTAAATTTTATCATTAAGACTATATAAAATAATATGTGTATTGATCCATCATCAACGTAATATTATTTGTTTAAAATTAAAAATGTATTTTAAGACTTAATTACAATAAACTTATTTTACAATATGATTTAATTACAAAGTTACAATAAACTGAATGCTCAGATTAATTTTATGTTTAAATTGAATAGTTCATTCATCATTTTACCCCGTTTTTCTCACATATAAAATATTTTATCGCAATATGTAATTTTAAATAGATCCTGGACTTTATCTACAACAATGGTCAAAATTGTGTCTAGGAATTTTTTTAATTGAAATAATATTTCTCAGATCTACACATAATGTGCATAGTGGAATGATTTAGATAGTGAAACGATATTAAAACTGTCAAGTTGCTTTTTCAGAATAAAGATATATTTTAAGCTAATAATTATATTATAACTCTTCAGTTTTTGATGACAAGTAAGTTAATAAGTTATTTTTCATGCAAAATTTTACGACCTGAAAATATGTATCCATCCATATATATATATATATATATATATATATATATATATATATATATATATATATATATATATATATATATATATATATATATATATATATATATATATATATATATAAAATGTTTCGAATATTAAATGAAACTAAAACATTGGTGAAAACTTATTAAGTAAAATATCATTTAACTGAATTATCTTTAATATCCAGATATATTTTAGAATAGTTAAATATTTTATAAGATATTTTGTATGACCAAAAGACGTATGTGATAAATGTTAGCATGTATTTAAGGACTTTTTTCCAGGTTATTTTAATCTAGATTCCCAAAGAATACTCCTGATTTTTCAACCATTTTAACATGAATCTTAAAAAACGCATTTCATGAAAATATATCAATATTAACAGTTTTATTTGCAGTTAATAATACAAAAAAGAGCTTACAGGTATGTAAAAAATATATATATTTGATAAAGTTCTAATTTGAATCAAGATGCAATGGTGAGAAAATAAATTTTCAATACATTACTAAAAAAATTCAAAAAATCAATATTGAGCGAACAAGTCATTAAATCTTTGCTTTGGGCTAAAGAGATAAATTTCACTTATATTAGTTTTCGAATCTTTCCAAACTTCAAATTTTTGACAATTTTAAACTGCATGAATATTGAATTTATTAATAATATTTAAGAAATAGTGGTTTAAGTCATAGAATGTGAAATCACATAGAAATACTATTATCCAAATTACTTTCTCTCTCTGGAAATAATAGTTGCGCATGCGTTCTGAACAGATTGTAAAGGTATTAATAATATATGTTTGAATATCTTGTAATAATATATTATAACCAACTTTCTTGTGTAATCTTATAATGAAGAAAATCAGGTAAATATTGTAACTTTTATTTTTGATTGCATATTTCATCATTGGTATTGCCTTTTTTTCTTATTGTAAGGATAGATATTGTTGTGAATACCAATATAATAAATTACTTCATTTTTCCTAGAGTACAATATGTATCTTCTCATATCTAATAACAAAGCAGTGCAATTATTTAAAAGTTACTGAATATCTGAAAAACTGCTTCAAAGATAAAATTTAATAATAATATATTTTCAATTCTGAGTGGACTATTTTTAGACCTTATTATCCTTTTGAATTTAATTTTTTCACTTTATCCTGCACAGAACGAATCAATCAGTTTTGTTTCAAAAGTTTTGCTATGTCTAAAAGGGAACAGTATACATTGGAAGATTGAAATATTTAAAAATGAACCTGAATTTCATATTTTAAGAATCTATTTTATTAAATAAGTTTGAAGAGGTATTCACCATTAGAAATTACATCAAATGAAAAGGATTCTGAAAATTTGAAATTTTAAGATTATTATTTGAATAATCTGTTTGTGTGTGAATTGTCAAACTAAATTTATATCTTTTAATTAATAACCTTAAATTTTTATTTGATGCAAAATATTTCCATTTTTATAAATGTTGATAATTGCTTTATGGTGAAGCAATTTAAATATTATTTTTTATTCGAACATGTTTAATTTAATTTAAAATTTATTAAACATGTTTTACATATTTATATTCTTTTCAGCATTTAATTTGAAAATTGGTTTTTGATAATATCTATTTTAGCAATTTTTAATTTTTTAATATACTTGATGATATTTTTGATGATTAAAATTCTTGCATCGAATCCAAACTACGTTATACCTTTAAACATAAATATATATTAATAATTTTACATCTGTAAACAATTTTGCCACCCATAAAAAATTTTATTTATAAAATATTTGATGCAAAATTTCTATATTCATGCATCAATAATACTTTCACACAATTATTATTCCTTTATAATTTTTTTTAAATTTTAATATGAAATCTGGTCAGAAAATTATAATTCAATGAACACATTCATAGTAAGGGTGAATTGAAGTGGACCAAGAAGTTACATGAACTCTGATTTATAAATACATATTTAATAAACTTCAACATACGTGCAATAAATTTTCTACAATACCGGAGTCAATATTTAAAATTATTATTGTTAAATTATTCTCGAACATCCTACTTTAAATAATAAATACCAATTTTTGAATTTTCAAATTTTTGTTAAACAGTTTCGGCATTTGCTTTATGTTTTGAATGAATTTTCAACAATCTAAATATTCTAATTTTAATGGTTCACACCTATACATGCGCAAGCACAGATCATAACAAACATGTGGTACATAGATCCATATCATATTTTTGTACTTCCTTTGAAGTTTCGTTGGCACTAGGATACTTTGTAAACAGTTGTTTTCTAACATAACCTTCAGGATAGGTACTTTTTCTGAAGCATGTAAAAACTACTGAATAATTTCTTAAGTTATATTCATAATTAAGATTCTCTTAACAACACCCACTTGAAAAAAAAAGAATTGCAAATATACTTCTAAAAAGGTTTTTATAGAAAATGAAGTTTGTTCAATTATGACAAAATAAGATATTCATAGTGGCTTTAATTAATTACCTTATGCATACTTCAGGATATCTGAAACTCAATACTAATTTTCCATAAAATCAAACATTTTAACTTTCAAGCCAAATTATAAAAATTGCAGTAAAATAAATGTCCTAATTTGTCAAACTTTTTTGAATCAATAATTACATTCGTTTAATATATAAGGCATATTAAACACTTCATTTAAGTATATTCGTATTAGGAGACAAATAATTAAATGAAAAACGTGTGAATATTTATAATCCAAATTATACGAGTTCTATAATACAGTAAATTTATTCACACATTTAATTATTTTTCAATCTAAAAGAATGTATTATAATTATTTGTAATAATTTGCATTTAGAATTCCAAAATGGAAACTTTAATCAGGAACTCTTTTCTCAGTTGTTGAAAAAATTTGAATTTATTAAAAGAAAATTTCATATTAACAGAAATAAATTTCTGAGAAATTAAAATTTCACATCAAAATATTTATCGTTCCTACTGTATTAAATGAATCTGTAAATAAATTATTATCAAAGTATATTTTATAAAAATTCACGCAATTTTTCATTTTATGCGGCTTTAAATCACAATATGTAAAACCATTGGAAAGAGAGAAAATTATATTTATTAGAAACAACTGGTATTATACAAATTATTTAATTAATACAAAAGTTATTAAAATATAAATTATTTATAATTTCTTTGGATTTATTTAATGCTTCAGAAATTATTTTGAAATTTTAATTATTATTTCATTATTGAAAATACATATTACAATATAGAAGAGTTAAAAAGTCACCTGTAAATGTCATCATAGTACTATATATATATATGTATGTAATATATATATATATATATATATATATATATATATATATATATATATATATATATATATATATATATATATATATATATATATATATATATATATATATATATATATATATATATATATATATATATACGATTAAATTGCAAACGCTGCAATAAACAAATGAAACTAGTATCAGGAAAGGGGTATTTAGTTGACTTAAAATGAATGTTTTACTTTAAAATTGGGATTGCAGCATTTCTAATCAATTCAATATATAATTAATCTTTTAATTCTTCACTTACGTTAAATATGCCTCAATGTAATTATTTAACCTACGTAATATACCTTTTTGAATATCTTCTCGCACCAGAAACCACACACACAAAATTGTGCTTTTCTTTCCTCTTTTTAAAATTGCCATTATCTCTAAAGAAGGGAAAAATATTTAATTCATTGGATCCCCTATTTCTCTCCTACTTATTCGCAGTACCTATTGTCAGAAAATAATGATATTTACTACTTTTATTCGATTTTCTAAAGCGCGTAGATTTTGCCCGCTGCAGCAAACAGATTTAGTCTTTCGCGTTGTGTCACCGGTCGAAAATGTATTGAAAGAAGTATAAATTCTCAACTTTCATATTTGATAACTTTGTAACCATAGGGAGTCTTTTAGCATTCTATTTATCATTCAATTTGATTTTAGATATGTGAGACTTCCCTTCGGGATTCTGAATAACATTTCGAGAAATTATTGATTTGTTTATTTTGTAAAATCTACATTTTCAATAAATTTAGAGCTTTCCTATTTTCACTCTTAAATTGGAAATTCATTCAGAAGTGATTTCCTTTATTATTTGGCTTTTTTTTTCTTATTTTGATATACTGTATAGGAAACAGAAATAATAATTGATCTTTCTGTTTTCATAGCATTAATATAATATTTATCTTTCCATTTCAAAATTAGATTATAACTTTAGATATGTTTCGTATTTCTTGCCCATTTTGATGCGTTAAAACTGTAGAAAAATGTTTCGAGAATTTATGTTTTCACATTTAAATGGAAACTGCAGTTAAAAATGTTTTAATTTATTTCATATTTTGCTTATTTTAGCATGCTGCATAGAAAAACAGATCGAAATTAAATCAATTTCTTTTTAAAGAAAAAGCACTCTCTAAAAAGGTAGAATCTCCGATATCTAAGTGTACATTTGCTTTAGTAAATTTTAAACTGTGTAAACAGGCGTAAGTCAGGTGTCAAATGTGAATTTTTTTACAACATATGAAGTGACTTAAATAGAACAAATAGCAAAGCGGTTATATATAACTAGTATTATACATGCATGATTTTGATATGAAACGTAATATTTCAAGACAAGATGAATTTACGTTTCAATACTCCAAAAATTAAATTGAAATTTTTAATGAAACAAAGATATTTTTATATAATAATTGGGAACGATAAATAACGTCCATGTCTTTAGATATTGTTTTATTGTTTAAATCAGTTTCAGCAATTAATATATATATTCATATATATATATATATATATATATATATATATATATATATATATATATATATATATATATATATATATATATATATATATATATATATATATATATATATATATATATTCATAAATATGCATTAAAATTATTTTTAGGTAGATGTGTATGATAATGTGTAATTGTATTTGCATATTTACCATATTCCTGCTTACTTAAATATTTTTTCGAGATAATTCAAGAATGACAATAAATTTTTTTTAAGGAAATAACATTTAAATTTCCATTAAACTTAGTTTTTGTTTAATTTATTACGCAAAAAGATTTGTAAAACTTATTTGAAAGAAAATTTAATGTGGAAATGAATAGGATGTATTTTGATGTACATCCAACTGTCCATCTAGACGTGCATACGTACTAAATTGAGAATATATTAATAATTAATAACAATAATTCACAGGAGTCTATTTATAGAAACCTGTTAGCTAATGACACTAAATTCGATCAATAAATGTTTGCAGACTACGAGTTTGATTGACATTAAAATGTATTTGACACTCAAAATGCACACAAGAGACCAAAGTTTACAAGCGCAAATGTGTTTTACAGTTCAAATTTGCTACTGCAATTACCATATATTTATTTAGAAACAAATATAAGAGAGAGAAAGAGAGAGAGGAGGGTGTTATTTTTCCTCTTAATTTATTTCAAATTGAGGATTCTAGAATCAATTATTAAAACTGTTAAATATAAATGATCAATTAAAGTGAAAAAATTGACAAAATTTTACGAATTTTAAAAGCTCTTAAACAAATCTTATGCAATAGTAATATACAATATAATTAAAAGTAGTACGCAATTAATATGGGAAGTTTTTCTACTTAGATTTTTCAGATTTCAATCATCCAATAAAGAACAATTACATTTGATTCTAAAATATCCTATTTTGCTAATATACTTCATTTTATATACACTGATGTGCCGACTGATGGCGGAGTGGTTAGCGACACTAACTCGGAAGCAGCTGATTCCGGATTCAAATCCGGGTTTGGGCATGGATGTTCCTTTCTCGCTCTGTGTACATATTTCTCCATCCTTCCATTTTCGGGGCAAAAAAAGCACACCGGCTGAGTGCCTCACTGAATGAGTTGCAATTACCTTCACCCCTAGTAGCGCTGAATAGATTCATTTTCAGATCAGCCGAGCAATGGACGAAAAAAGATATACATTGAAGCTGCAAATGATTTAAAATATAGTTTTTAATCACGAAGCAAAATTAATTTTTGGATAAAATTGAGTTCCCCAATATGTTAGAAATAATTTCAAATATTATGGATGCAGAATTGAAACTATATGGTGAATAACATTTTTATGTCTACTTTGTTATTACTTCTTTAAATGATTATAAAAATTTTATTGATCAATGGAAAAAGTATATCGAGCAGTTAAAAATATAAAATTAAATCAAATTATGTAACACTTATTTAGCAAATTTGGTTTGTTTTCTGATTTAGAATAAAATAGGAATTTTAAGAAAATGACTTCAGAATTCTAACAAAAATTATATAACTTTGAATTGTTTTATTAATTACACATAAAAATTTTCTTTATTTAATTTTCAAATAATATCAATACATTTGAGTAAAGATTATTGGTTCTTTTTAGTGAAACTTAGCACATAATTTTTTAAATATTGTCAGGTAATAAAAATTGATTACTCATTTGGATTGCTGATACATTTTTTAATATCTGATCTGCAAAATTGATTAATGTCATTTTCAAATGAAAAGTGTTTTATGAGAAGAAAACACTTGTGAAGATATATTAAAATTGCTTTTCTGAAATTTTTGATGAAAATTTTATTATACAAGAATTTTAAATCACATAATATTATCAGTAAACAAAAATTGATTACTTATTTGGATTGATAATAAATTTCGGATAATCTGATCTATATATACAAAATTGATGAATGTCATTTTTAAATCAAAAATGTTTTATGCGAAAAAAATACTTGCGAAGGTATAATAAAACTACTTTTCTGAAATTTTTGATGAAAAAAATTACTATACAAGAATATTAAATTACATAATTAAATTTGAAATGAGTTCAGAAATCGGAGTTTACTTAGCAGAAGAAAATATTCCTCTATTCAAATTGACATGTTTTCATAAAAATTATATATTTAACTATGTAAATAAATTTTATCAAAATGTTATTTAAGTGAAAATTTTGAATAATTTTAAATATTAACGTACAAATTTAATTAAGTTATAAAAGACTGAATACTTCTACATCTTTACACTGCTGATGAAATGTTTCTATTTTTCTTGATATTTTCAAAAAGTTTATACTTTATATTCATTTCCACAATTTTTGAATGTAAATAATGTTAAGAAAAATGTCAGTACTTATTTTTCAAAAAATGTTTTGGTATTTAATTAGAAGTAATAAAGGCAATATCGTTAAATTGATTGAGGTACATAAATGAAGTACATTTCTGACATATCTTAAAAATCTTAATTATTCTCATAATTGATTTACTTACATATTTAATGAAAAAAATAGAAAAAATTTATATTTCTACATAAAATTATTTTATTGTTGAGCAGCTTTTGATTGTTTGCATGAAATGATTTTTATAATTTAACCATTTTCAAAAATAATATTCTAAATTATGAAATTTCACATACGGTTAATAAATTTTATGCTAACAAGAATTTTTCTCTAAAAAAAATAAAAAAAAAGATCAGCATAATTCTTTATATTTTCTCAACTCTGAAATTTAATGATTTTTCACGTTTTTCCCAGATTGAAATTGAGGGAACATTCAATAATGTCTTGCTCTGGGGTGTGAAAGTGACTATTACTTGGTTTTTGCTTTAAAATATTTTAACAGGAATTTATATATTTTTTCTCTTGCATATCTTCCTGCGTTTATTAAAAACTGATTGAAAGTAAACTGGCGTATGTCAGAAAATTTCACAAATTTCCCAGCCTAAGCCTCCGAATATTAGTTTTTAATAATAATTTTTCCAAAAACCAAAATAAAAAATTAATTACTATTCTTTCCATAAGCTGCTGTTTTCATTTTTAGTTTGAATTTTACATAATTAAATTATTAAATTGCTGGCAAAAATTTAATTGGTTTTCCATTTTATATATATATATATATATATATATATATATATATATATATATATATATATATAAATTTATATTAATGTAAAGAAAAGACATGAATATAAAGTAATAAATACAATGCTAAAAATATAATGTTGTAACTACAATGCATAATAGGAAATCTAGCCAACGCAAAAGCAGCTAAAGAAAGATTTGGCATTATAAATAAGATAAAACATGAAGAAAAGTAAAATCAGAAATATAAAATTGGAACTGTAAATTATATAATTTCCTTCGAGCATGTCAGAAAAGAGTGTTCATTTTTGCATAGCTGACCATCTCCCTCTTGATGAAGACATTGTCCCTATGCCTTCTTGTCTTTTGCTTCATATACTTTAGTATCTTTCCAATTATATATATATATATATATATATATATATATATATATATATATATATAGCAAACCATTCCATTTTTCCTGCTGTTGAATAAAGATTTTAAAATGAAATATTTGATTTATTATACCAAGGTCATTTTTTGGTCATGAAGGCTAATCAGACCGGTATCCACCTTTTAAAGTGGATTCCGGATTACTACAAACATCTATGCCAAAGGTGGGATTTGAATCCACAAAATGTTGAACCAAACGCAGAGCGCTAAACATTTGGCTGACATCTCGGCCTTGAAATAAATGATCCATTGTTAAAATAAATTACTCAGTAATGAATTATAATATGTTTATAAAGCATGAGAATGTGCATCTAAATTAAATTTGAAGCCTATAATGCTGCCACTATGAAAACGGTTCAAAGAAATTTTTAATATATTTTTTATTACAATGAAAATTTTAAATACATTCATAAATAATTGATGAAATACTTCAGGAATATTTTTACTACTTACATGCACTATACAAACTCATTTATCACCTAATTTATTCCAAAGATTTTTCCTCTATCTGATAACTGAAATTAGCATTTTGACGTTGAATAATTCATGATTCATGGATTAAACATTCTTTAAATATTCGATTAACTTCTTGAACAAAATTTGACCGTACACTGACAAATAAATTATATTTTCAGCTGGCATATTTGTAGAAGTTACTAATAAATTTAAAATTTTATTCGTTGTCTCTTAAGCACAATGAGTAAGAAACAAAACTGTATGCCCATACTGAATTATCATTTTCACTACATTGAAATTGATTTGCAGTAAGCTAAATTTAAATAATATGCTCAAAATGTGCCACTAAATTTATAATTAAATAATGATTATATCCCACTGAATTTAAGTGAATTTTCTAAATATGCAGCAAACTAACACATATTTGTTGCAAGTTTTCCATTGTTCCACAATAAATTGCGGCTTCTGAATCTAATATTGTAATTGAATATTTGTATTAAAATATCCAATAGTAAGAAAAGATAACGATAATTAGCAAAAGAACTAGGTGGTGAAAGTAAGAAAGTGAACTGCAGCTTGAATAAATCGAAATGAAATGATCTCATAATATATGTTTTTTACAATTGTTTCTATACAGACACTTGAATTCCTATTTATATTTAATCACTAAATTATCAAATGAATTCAATTGATTTTAATTCAGTTATTTTAATTGGTTTATTGATCCTGTGATGAAATTTTATTATCTATTTTGAATTAATTATGCATTTTTTTCGTGAATCAATAGAGCAAAATTTTCAAATCTTTAGAATTTTTAAATTTCAATCGTATCATGTTCCCATTTTGTTTGTTTTTTATTCAGTATCTATCAAACAAAATCTGCTTAATATTATTTATTGTACGTAAATAATGTGTACAATATACATAAGTGTCATGTCAAATATATATATATATATATATATATATATATATATATATATATATATATATATATATATATATATATATATTAAGGGAGTATATTTAACGCAATCAATTTCACACAGATTAAAAGCCAAGTGATTAGAAAATGTGTTCATATTGTATAGCAATTGTTGGAAGTATATAATTTGGACTCATTATGACTCTGTGTATTGATAATTACTTAATTGATATCATATTTTGAAATTTTAAAAAAATGTTTATCAATCGGAATGATGTATAGGTGAAATATAATTGCCTAATTCCAAAATGGCAATACTAAATTTGTTTTGATTCAATGAAAACTGTATGTTTGAAATTTGCTATATCATTACGCTCGCGCGCGCGTGTGTGTGTAGTCATGATCCCTCAGAATATATATTTCTTGAGTCATATTTCAAGAGCACATTTATGTATTTGTTTCATATTTATTATGATATTTTCTTGGGTTTATCAGTATTTTTAAATCATTTAAATATATTGATAGTCATAAGGCAAGGAACATTCAGGAACATTTAGATTTTAATTTTCTAAACCATGATTTTTCAAGTAATATTTACAAATATTGGGAAAAATAAGGATTGTAATACCGGAAATGATAACTTCATAGTTTTTTCTCTAATTCATGAACATTTTATTCCAAGAGTTAAAGCACCAATATATTTTCATTCACACACTACATATGCAAATTTACTAACTTGATTTTGCTTTTTGGATAGTAAATTAATTTGGTAGCCTTAGCTTATTGAAACTTAAATTAGCTTATTGAATGTGTTACGAAGATGATGATTAATTTAGGATGGATAGGATCCATATGGAAGTATTCTTGATCCACTCTACAATTAACAATGCATCAAATAAATATCATTGTGGTAAAGCTCTGTATAATTAAAAAACACCTAGCTAACCATTGAAAATAAATTGAAGGTTAGAGAAAACAATTCAGAATTATTAAAATAAAACAAATTTTATTTAGACATTTTAATATAACAATTTTATACTGTAAGCAATATAATTTTGAATAAAATAAATTATTTTTTGTAACATTACAAATGTTTTTATAATTATATTTAAGCGAAAAATAATATGGCCAGAGACTTTTAAAGTAAGAAACCTACGCCTATAGAAAAACAGATTGCATTTGCGTGTTGTAATTTTTTATTCAGTTTTCTCTCTTCTTTATGTCAATGTTTTAGCTTACCATCTCCCCACTATCAGCTTTCTATATATTAAAACTTGCACTGTCATTTATCTACGTACATCGCATATTTATCTGGTTAAAACTATGTTTCTTGGGTCATTTTTGGTACTCAAAATCCAGTGTTTCTATAGGCAGAGACTCTAACATTCATGCGATTCTGGAATCTGCCAGATTTGCTTTTTACAAGCGAAATCTTTTAATTTATCTAAAGAAAGATAGTTGTCCCAAGTATGTTAAGAGACTGTAGAGACTAATACGTCCTTACATCCACATTTCAATAGTTGTACTGCTAGTTCTCAGCATAACTACCATTTTAATGATGGCTCGTGTGATTTTAGAACATTTAACGCCCTCTGCAAGTGACATTACTAAACATTTCTTTTGAAGAACAATTACTTCCTTTTATATACTTCATTTGATAAACAATTAGCAGCCATATATATAACACTAACGCAACTATTGGCTATCCATTAAAAGATTGCAAAAGTAGTTTTTCAATTTTCATGTATCAGTTCTGTTAATTAGCTCTATTGAACGTTATTTAACATCCAAGATTTTACAATGTATAGGTGAAGGTTGAAGTAATTGTTTATTCCTGATAATTAAAGGCTCAATGGTGTTCTACAAACAAGACACAATTAATTTGCTGTCAATTTACACTACATATCTAAAGATCCTATTTTTCTACTTTATGTTTCTGGTTATGAACTGAAAAGGAATCACTTACTCCGATGTAGAGATGTAGGTTTCTTCCTAGTCTTTCCGAAGAGACGAGTAACTTGAGGACAAATACTCTCATTAATTAATTCAGTATTTTTGTTTTTTGTTCTATTGCTTATGAATTCTTCATTTCTTTATTAGCTATTGAGTCTTAAGAACATGACACACACACACAAGCACACGCGTATTATGTATATTTATGTTTATATATATATATATATATATATATATATATATATATATATATATTTGTATATATATATATATATATATATATATATATATATATATATATATATATATATATATATATATATATATATATATATATATATATATTCTAAATAAGATAGACATATAATAGATTATTGCAAACACATAACATTGCAGACATTTTGAAGAAATTTATTTTTGCATTGATGCAGAAGAAATAAATGCTTTCAATTACAAACAAACAAAATAATTGTTTAATTAAAAGAACGTATATTTATAAAATATTCTCTCAAGTGTAAAATGTGAAGAATCCATAAAAATCACATATCAATAAAATAAAGTATTTTTATTTCAATAATTATTTTAATTAAAATTTTAATGTTAAGAAAAATTTATAAATGCACTTTCAGTCTAACTATTAATCTTTTGAAGGCATATTTTTATCTAGTAATTTTTTTCCTTTGTCATTAATATTATTCTACGCTTATTTGAATATGTCTGTTGCTTTGTTGATTCCAATTTTGCAATATATTGTAGTATATATTTTACTTTTTTATAGGAAAAATTTCAACTGTGATAAAGATCAAAATATCTAAAACGAATAAAAATATAATTTTGCATTTTCTCCATTAAAATGTATTTAATTGAATTTTTCTGGTAAACTAAGTAATTCGTTTTTCTTTGTATTCAAAAGATTGGATGCTTAATCTTTTAAAATAATAAAGGGAAATATAAATGTTTATTTTATGCACACACATCGGAGTAATTTATTTCTGTATCTTTCCTGTAAATAAACAGAATGTTTATCGAAATAATATTAAAAATAATTGTTTTAAGAAGATAATTTTTAATTAAATAAAAAAATCAACTTGATATTCCCTTTTCATAAAAATGTTTTACACTTTGTTTTGTATAAACTGAATAATTTTTAAATAAAATGATAGGCTCCTTTAATAAGTTTTGGTAAAAGCTAACTCTCATATTTACTCAGAAATATGTATTTTGTTCATGCTTAAATACAATAAATTTCTTCTTATTTTATTGAAAGTGTTAGATTATTTTAAATGTGTTCATGTTTAGTAGTGCATAAAGATAAATAAATATATTCCTACTTTGTGCATACTTCTCAACTCGAAACAACGAAATTTTTATTATATTATGTTTCTTATTTACCTTAATACCATTTTTTTAGATTATCTAAATATACTTTTTCATGATCAAATTATGTACAGCTGTTTTTGACATTTTTATATTTTATAAATAGTCATAAAAAGTTACATGAAAAAATGCATGCGTAGTTTTCAGTCCATTTTGTTTGCAGATTAAAGAAGATTTTAGATGAGATATGTTTTCACAGATATGCGGCAATCATATTCATATTATTGCCCACTTTTCCATACTAATTTACTTTGTAATTTAGTGATTCAATTGTTAAATTTATCAAATTTTAAAATAAATTATTAAATATTGCAAACAGTATGTATTATTATAAAAGAAAAATATACATTCAACTTTGAATCTCTTAATATTTAACATGAGTTCAGGAAAAAGGAAACAGCATTATATAATTGAAAGTATTCAAATAATTTCATTAATTAATGGGACTTGAATTATAAAAAAATGAATTCAAGAATATTGGATACAAGTTGAAACAAGTTTATTAAATTAAAAAAAGTTAAAATTAAAATAAAAATAATAAATTGAAACAAATTATTATATTTATTAAATATCAAAATAAAATAAATTAAATTAAAAAAAATCATAAAATTAGTCAGAAAATAAGTGAAATATCTTATGCGCATTAAATTTTCTGCTACATCAATTGTATAAAAATGAGTTCAATAGCTTAGTATAAAACTAAACACAATAAAATAATTTAAATCTATTGTAATATAAAACAGGTAAAACAATTTGCATTTTATTCTTAATAATTAAAATAATTTATATTTTAGTGGCATTACTATTATTATAACTCGAAATACAGCATTCGCGAATTTCAAAAAAATAGTACAAACATTTAGTTTATAAAAAATGTGCATTACTGCATGAGCATAAACACATTTATATTCATTTTGAAATTAAAAAATGTTATAAAATACATTTCATTATAATATCAGTATAATTTTAATTTATAAATTCCTAATATTAGAATGCTTTTCTTTTCATTATTCATGAGAAATCAGCAAAAATACATTGGAGCTCAAAAAATATATAAATGTAGAGAATTTGTCTCTTTCCTTCGTTATTAGACTTAACTTTTCATTTCAAAATATTTCTTATGTTATATTTATATTAAATTTTAAAAAAAAACTATTGAATTATCATTATAATATGTAAATGAATAATAATGATTTTAATTAATTATATGCATAAACACTTATATAAAATATTATTGATTTCTGATGAAAATTTGAAAAAAATGTAAAATAGTTAATACAAATTTTCATAATAATTTGTAACATTAGAAATTATACCCTTATTTGATAATTTATTTAATGATTTTCATAACTTTTGCATGCATAATATTTTAATGAATACCATTTGTTATCATAATGACTAATTTCACTTTACAGAAAAATTTGAATAATATTAGAAAATAAAAATAATTCAACTTTTTTTAAATTGTAATTTTACAACTGAAGAGGAACTTATAGTTTTTATTTTTCATATGTATCCAATATTGAATTGGATAAGACTTTATAATTTCATTTCAAATAAAATAATATTTGATAACTAAAATTACAACTAACTGAGATTTTGAATTTATCTGCATTATTTTCCTGGAGATTTTTTTGCAATAGTTGGCTTCAGAAATCAACTCGCTTTCAAAGGAATATTTTTTTTTCAAATCAGCTTTTGATATCTATTCAAAATAAATGCATGGCATTCATTGTGCAAACCTCCATAACTCCACACTTAATTGTTAAGGAACCTAAATTGTTTTTCACTCCAAAGACTGGAAAGCTAATTATTCTTCATCTTTTTAAGAATAGTAATTATTATATTTCCACGTCTAAAGCTAGGATATTAAATACACCCACAAATTTATTCATTAGGAAGAAATAATAATATCGTAATATTTTATTTTGTTTTAGGTCTGGGTTATATGCTTCAGAGATTTCTCATATTACTATTGAATTTTCTCTGTCTCTGTAGAATGTTTTAGTATTTTAGTTTTTTGTTCTGTACAAATAATGTTATCAGTATTTCTTATTATTTATGGGAACACAATAAATTCTTAGATACAAATTAAAAGTTTTGATTTTATAAATGTCAAATTTGAAATGCTTGGAAGTTATAACATATTGAATTGAATACAAATATTAAATACAATTTTGAATTAAAGGAACTGTTAAATTAAAACTGTTTTCCTCTTTCATTAAAATATATTGATTCATTTGCTGGAAACCCCTGAAATTCTGAATTTGACTCCAGAAATTCATTTCAGACAATGAAGTTAAAGTATATAAAAATATTGCAAAATTAATATTTTGCAAGTTAGACATTCGAAGGTAGTGATGTTTGCAGGAAACGAATACCATTTGTATACTATGAAATTCAAAAACAGTTTTGAGAAACAGATATAATAAACCATATAAAATCCCTCCAAAAAATACAATCTTTTGGACACATGGAGAGAATGAATGACAATCAATGTGCCAAAAACACAAAATTTTAAAGATAGGAATCATGGTCAGAGTAAACGTGCAAGATCAAAGAAAACTAATGGCTCGAAGAGATTAAAAATGATCTCAAGAACTTGAAAATAACAAATTGAAAAGCTACGGCACAAGACATTTGCTTCAGATGGGAACTGTTAGGGGGCAATGGTCCAACATGCTCTGTCCGAGTAAGCACAAACTGCTGGTGAAATGCCGGGCCGCTGAAGGCCACGCCGGTTTTCTGTTGGCAATGACAAGCAGCTTTTAGTTGTTTAACACAGCCTTATGGATCATGATGTTTGTAATTAAAATTTTTCTGTTTTTTAAATGTTTTTAAGTATTGCAAAAAGTAATTTGAAGTATATATTTAATCTTTATATCCTGTTTTATATTTTCAGAGAGTGTTGCAGCGGAGTGAAGACCATCAAATTGTTTTAAAAATTGTGGAATCAAAGGGATAGATATTTTACAAATTTGTGTCAGAGTACTCCAATTTTGGAAAAATGGTAAAATCAATAGTTTTGAAGAAATTATGTTAAATAATTTTCGAATCTAAATAAAAAATGTTGATCCTTTTTTATTTTGAGTATCCATCATAAATAAAAAACACCATTTGCATTAATATATCAAAACTTGGTTGTTTCAGTTTCAATTTCTATTAAATTTTAATTTCAAATCTATAAATAGTACATAACTATTATTCAAAACAAATTTCGTTTTTAAGGATTAACACGACAAAAATCATATGTAAGTAATAAAAGATATTAATCTTAAAGTATATATTTTTTTATAATTTTTCTCATTGACTTATGAAGTAAATTTATTTGGCAAATAAAATGTTAATTTAATAGGGAGAGAAATTATGTGTGCTTTGAAATAAATCTATAAAATAATCTTCTCATCATAAAGAAAATAATTGGATTCGTTTTATAACTTTAAGATCAAATTTTAGCAACGAATTGATGTTTACTTTTGCAAGAATTATTGAAAAACAAATTTATAAATAATGTAATGAAATTCTATAAGAAAAAAAAGAAATATTTTAAAAATAAATGTAGAATGCAAAAATTATTTAAATAAAAATAAGCTGTAAAATTTATGTAACTAACATTTTCAACTTACTAAAAAACGAGTAGAAAATACATCTTTTCAAATCTTTGAAATTTCTGTTCAAGAAATAAGAGTGCTTTTTATGCAATTTGACAATTACATAGAGAGAATCTTATAAATATTTTAAATAATAAAAATAGTATTAATTTAATATATTCCTAATATTTTTATATTAACTTTACAATATATAAATTGTTAGCAGATAAAAATGGATTTAAATAATGGATAAATGTTCCCTTTTTATGTGTAGATATAAATAAACTATAGCTAGCCCTACGTCGGCAAAAGCACAGCTACCGCCGGCCAAACAGCAAAAGATAATGGATAACCATATATTGGCATGTACCGAGAAACACATAGGCCTCACGAAGCCAATATAGCCTTGCTGGCCACCTAGTGTATAGCCAGCAGGATCAGCAGCAATGGTGACTACCACTTTATTGACGGATCCGATAAGGCCAAATAGCAACAGGCTGCTAAATGTCCAGACGGCTGACTGTAATGACCAGATGGATCTCCGGCATTTGTCCGGGTAGATCGGGAATTAGTTAAGTATGACTTTATGGAATTTTCAAGCCGTCTAATATTGCATAGTTATATTACATAGATGAATTTTAAATCTCTCTAATGGATATGACCTTCGATTGAAAATTAATGCAAGTAAAAAATCACCGACATTATTTATTTTAAGTTTTATTTAAATGAAGTATATTTTATCTACATAATCTACGTCCTTACTGTTGGATATTTAAATGTAAAAATTTTATCTTATTTCTCTTCCGAATGAAAATTTGTTTGAGTATAATGATATCATTAGTGTACTGAATTCTATGATTCATACAGAAGAGATTTTTTATAGGTATAGAAATAACTCACGTTAAAGCTGATAGAAATTAAAAATAATTTGTTTTGGCTTCGATACACTTTTCTAGATATTTTAAAATATTTTGCGTCATAGTACACTTATAATGCATTTCAATACTGCGATTTCTACGATACATTTCTGGTTTTTGACATTCTCTATCAGAGAAAATGGGCAAATACTATTTATTCTTCTTTTGTGCCTAGTGACTCCTAGTGGAGAAACTACTATCAATGTTGTTGTTTCTTATCCCCTGGTGTAATGAAAGCCTGCACCAAATCCAAAAGACACCAATGAATCAGATTGCTATATATTAGATCCTGCTCATCCCATATCTGTCTTCAGAAGCAGCCAAAATAATTAAGGAAGTGAGGAAAACTAGCAGAAAGGAAACAAGAACACAAAAGGAGAAAATCTTCTTTCTATTCAAGAATCTCAAACTTTTCAGGTGGCATGACAGGAACAGACCAGAATACTTGGTAAACCGATGGAAGACGCCATACAGAGAGAAATTGGCGTCAGTTTAAGGCATGGATTTCTGAGGCAGCAAGCTCATATGAATTGTTTATTGAAAGATCACAAATATTCTTGGTGAATACATGCATTCTCTCGTTACAATACACCCTAACATGCTTACAACATCATATATATTATATTGTTACACATTAATAAATTTAATATGTAATTGTGTTCTAAGTTATAGCTAGACTGTTACTAAATCATTACTAATTACTAAATTATTTATTTTATTATTTTGATTTTTTAAAAATTACCTTAAATTTTTGCACCAATTTCCAATTTGAAATTTTCATAAAAAATTGTGCTTTTTTGACGCTGGATTTCTTTAATAATATATTTTATTAAATTTTAAAAAATATTAATACCATTATTCTATCAATTTAACCATCTAACTATCTAAAATATATTAAAAAACATGTTTTATGTAAAATTTACAATGAAATAAAAATATATTATTACGTTCTCTCTTTACATTCATATATCTATCCCTGCTTTCAGATTGAAGCTAAATTCTGAAAACTAAAACAAGAAAAGGGTATTATATAATAATCCAGGGATTCTTAGTGAAATAAAAAATATATAAAAATTTGGAGCTGGAAATTGAAAACCAATAAAAAAATATGCTAGTGATATTCATTTCATTCCCAGGTTTTCGGCATGAAAAGAATTTATATAAAATTCGATAATTTAAAAATATAGAGGAAGTTCTTTTTAAACCATTTAATGCAAACACTTTTAATAAATTTCCATATTTTCAACGATTTTTTAGTCATTTATATAAATTGATTGTTATTAAAGCTATCATATTAGACAAGTCTTTTTATTTTGTAATTGGAAATTTGTTTATGATGAAATGCTACATAACTTCTTAATTTGTTTTCGAAAAGTTGAATTAAGCTTGTAATCGTTTTTCTTGTAATCGTAAAAATAATTTCCAATATTCTTGCCAAGCACTGCTCAATTATCTTACCAATTCAATATTTAATGACAATGAATAATCGGACCTACAAATAATTATTTTAATTAAAATTTGGAACTTCACATTGCTGGAGTTCTTTTTATCTACGTTTCAGTATATTTTCTATGGAGAGATATTAGGAAGCTGAAAAAATACATTGAAACGGAGAATAAAAAATTTTCAAGAATCTTGAAAAATAAGATGATGTGATTTTTTAAAATAAAAGTGACCCAAAAAATGAGAATCTCCAACCGTAAATATTTTACTTTATTCTCAGCAAATTAAGTCTTGTTTACAATTTTGAAAGGAGGAGAAGAAACTTGCTTGTTTCTTGATGTGAAAAAGCATCCTGGACCAAAATACTTAAATACTTTAATTGTATTGCGATCATAAAGAGAAATTTTAAACTAAATTAAGGAACTCTTAAAGAGTCAAATTAGTTCTAATTATATTTCAAATTAATTATGTGTTCTGAAATCAAAGTATTGAAAGAGAACTCTACTTTTATTTTAAATTAACCGATACAGACATTATGGTATAAATTTGAAAAGAAGAGTCCTGAATTCTATCTCAGACAAATATTTAGGGGATAAACATTATATGAATTTTAATCATGCATAGGTAATTGATAAATGATAATATTGACTATGTATATTTTATATTTTAAGTAAAAAATTACTTCATGTTTGAAATAAACTGAATCAAGTGTAAAATATATTTCAATCATTTTGTATTCATTACTATAGTTGGTTCCATGCTTACTTTACATAAAAATATGTTTCCAAAATATTAAGGAGTAACAATTCCTTTTACAAAAAATAAGTTCAAGTAAGTAGCCTTTAATTATAGATTAGGACGTCTATTCCAAAAATTTAACTGTGGGACTGATTAAGAAAATTTTATTTCTAAATGTTAGCATTGTTTCCAAGAATGCTTTGTTTTAGTGTACTATTTGGAGGAAAAAGCAAACATATATTTTTATGAATGTTCCCTATAATTTGGCATTCAAGTAGCAATGTGATTCTTTTATTTCAACACATATAGCTATAAAGCAGAAACCGTTACTTTTATCTTAAATGGCTAAATTTTGTAAAAAAAATTGAATATTTAAATAATTTTTGTTTTATGTGAAAATTTATATAAAATATATTTTCATTGAAATATGTATTAAATTATGTAATTTTATTAAGAAACTTGTACTTCCAAAATTCTTTTTATTTAAGTAATCTAATACTAAATAAATTATGTAATATAATATTAAGAGACAAAAGGAATAAAATGTTTTATGAAATCTAAGGGTGATTTTTAATACCTTTATTGAAGTACATATATGAAACATATTGTTTTTTGGTACATAACTTTTCACAAAAATCCTATAATTGCGCTATAATTACTTGATGTTTACACAAAGCTTGATTTAAATTTTAACATTTGCGTGACTTACATTTTTCTGACAGTTATTGTTTTATGCTACAGTATTTTTTAACACAAAAAACAATTTTCAGCTTATGTCATGATAAAAGAAAATTTTAATTTCCGTGATTATAAAATAAACAACCACAAGCCGTACATCATTAATAACTCAACTGTCAAATTAATTTTTAATATTTTAGTTTTATCACAAAAGCAAACACAGTTTACTGAAAATTTAATAAAAATGATGAGTAAATTGACAATTTAACAGGGACCTCTTCAAAAAAAAAATGTTTCAAAATATAAATATTTAAATTGTAAAAGTATTTTCTTAATTTACATCATTTCAGTCACTTTAACTTTCATTAATATTTTGGGAATTATTGATAATTGCAAACAATTTTTGCAATAAGGATTACTGAAATGATTTTTATTGTAATATATTATTCCTTTGTTTCCATCTTTTTTTCTTATAACTGAGTCTTACAGCCATATTTAGATAGTTTTGTCAAAAAGTAAATATAAATGTACTTGTAAATTTATTTTATATAATAGATATTTCATTTCTTTAATTTAATTATTCAAGGTATTATTAAAACATATTCTTTTATTTATTTAAAAATTTTATTCATAATTAATATTTATAAATAATTTTATTTTACGACAAAACTGCAATAGAAAAAAATTAAGAAAATTTATTCCATTTAAAAAAACTCATATATATATATATATATATACATATATATATATATATATATATATATATATATATATATATATATATATATATATATATATATATATATATATATATATATATATATATATATATATATATATATATATATATATATATATATATATATATATATATATATATATATATATATATATATAAGTATGACTAAATATAATATATATTAAATTTGTTTATAACTAGAACACATTATCAGAATGTGTTGAAAATTTTTGGAGTTCATAATAATATTTATTTTAAATAAAAATAAACTTTAAAACATAACTCAGTAATATTTTGCTGTGAAACTTTGTAATGTAGTGGTAGCACTTCGCTCTTCCAACATACAGATTCGAGATTCCATCCTCAGATTGAGCAAGATCAACTCAGCCTTTTTCCTTTTACTTGATCTATAAAACTGAGTACCAAGGATATTTTTAACTACACACTAGGGGTGGAGTGTTGAGGTTAGGCTGAATACCTCTGTAATCGGAACATATACTTTTCACCCAAGGACTTTCCATTAAGAAAACAGATATGAGTACTGTAGGCCATTGGAGACCTCGACCCATTGACATTACAGTTTAACATTACGTTATAGTACAAAATTAAGTCATATAAAAAACATATTGTTTTGAAATACTTGTATTCGTTGTCCCTCATAATTAAAAGATTTTGATAGCGTTTGTAAGGAAAATAAATTAAAAATGTTCCATGGTAGCATTTGGTCTTACGTGTAAAAATTTTTAAAGATATGTTTTAAAGTAGTGCAATGTACGCAGAGCAAATGTGTCATATTTAAAATTATAGTACGCGCGAGGGTTAAAAAGAGTCCATTAATTTTTCGGTAGATTGTGAAAGTGATTGATATTCCACAAAACATGGATCAATCATCTAGTTACAACGGTAGCATTTCAAACAAAAAATATTATTTTGCTATTTTTTGTTTGGTCCTATATTTTCGGTCTTTAGCTATTTTCTGTGAGTTACAGAGTGTTTAAAATAGAAATCAACAAATAAAAATTTCGATTATTCCGTTCAAGTATTTTTGATGTTTCACATTTAACTCGCACTGGTAAACCTGTCTTCAAAAATATCAATTAAGTCACAAAAATCTTCAAAATATACCGGCATATTTTCAACCAAAGGATCACCAAGTATATAAAAGTCGAGCATAAGAAAGTTTACACGTTTGCACAGAGCGAATCGATGATATCTTAGATAAAGTCTTGAAGTTCACGCAAAAATGTAATGATTTCTTTTTACCCAACTTATTTATTTGAAATGATTTATATTCATATTTGTGTGCATGAGATAAACTTGCAAATTTAGGAAATGTAGTTTTATTTATCCAAACATAAGAAAAAGTTACTTTAAGGTGAAAGAAAGTAATGTAAATTTTTTACGATTCCTACTTTATTAATAAGGTTTTTACTAAGTACATAAACTACAAGTTCTTTGGTAAATCTGGACTATTCTCATCTAATATTATATCCAACCAAATTTATGTAGTTTGTGACAAATTTTTTGAGAACAATATTTGATGTTCCTTATAACATTAACTGTTTAAAAAATGTTTTTATATAAACTGTTAGAACTTTTTTATGCAAAACAAAGTATGTCCAAATATAATTTAATATTCCAATTGATTTTATTTGAATGATTCTGTTCAATAATGATACATATTATTCAATGCAATAGTAAAACAATATAAAAATCAATTCATTGAGTAGATTGTGAAATTTCATGATAATTAATATGATTATGTAGTACAATATTTATGTTTTTAGGGCTTCCCTTAATTATTTTACTGACACATCCTCAATCTGTCTTACGACTGATTTTTTATATATATGACGTTATTATTCAGAAAACTAAAGATTCATTTCACAAATAGTGTATGTTCCCGTTTCGTGTAAGAAGCATTTGAAAAACTCTATTTTTTTTAATGTGAATTGATTTAAAATAAATAGTCACTAACTTCAGTCAGTTGATTTAAGGACTATTTAAAAGTTTATTACATTGAAATATTTGGCAATTAATATAAAGTGCAATATTTCACTTTTATCTATCTGATTAATCTGAGAGTTATAATAATTATATTTTTTTTAGTAAGCCTTAAGCAAGAAATTTCTTATAACCTTCAATAGAATTTTACTTCGTTTTTTTTAGAATATTTTTTATACTGTCATCAACAATCTATTGAGCCACTTTACTTCAACAAAAAAACTCACCAAATAAAATTCTTTATGTCCCTGAAAGCAACATTGAACAACTTTTGATCTGATGTAGAGATATAATACTTGAAATATTTCATTCTAATAATTCTACTAAATTTTTACTATTAATGCATAATCTCAAATGCTTATAACAATTTTAATGCTTTTGCATTACGACTTAGCTACGTAATAAGACTTAGCTGCCTATAAATGTATACTAATATATTATTTTTTAATTAATCATTAATAAATATACCTATCGAATAAAATAATGAATCCATATAATAAATTAAATGCATTTTAAGAAAATTTCATTTCAGTCAGTTGAGTTGTTATAAAAATTTCCGTATTTTCTAAAAGTATTGATTCATGAAAAAGTCATTAATTTTAATAATTTTATTCAATCATAAACATCTGAAAATTTTCGTATTTATTTAAGGTCAATGAATTAATTTAATGAACCACTAAAATATTTCCTGTAAGGGATGACAATTTAAGTAATATAGACTTCAATTATTTTCGAACAGGGTTGTAGAAAGCTTCAATAAATAATCTAATCAAATCAATGGTTGTAGTTGATTAAATTATTATAACAGTTAAAATTAATTATGACAGTCATAAAATTACAAACACTAGATAGTAATTTATTTCTTAACCAGTATTCCAAATATATCCTCGTATTTAGAATATAATTAAGTGTGGACACAAATTGAAAATTAATTTCACAGGCACTATTTTAAAATATTGTGAAAATATATTACATCATTACATTGTGTGTCATATGTAAGATTGATTAGTTTAGTTAATTTGAGTAATTCACGTTAACGTGATGTGATAAAATGAATATATTACTAATTTACATTACATTGCAGTGATATAAACCTAGATATAATACATACACATTGCTAGATACCATTTTTTCATAAATTAAAAGTTTCTAAGTTTTTATACTCTAAATGTTTGCAAAGCCGATGTAAGTTTAAGTATTAATGAGGCATAATATAAGCTTCCTTTTTACATTGCTGGCCACCTTAAATGCAACACCCTGAAGAAAGAATGCAAATAACATGAAATTTACAACATGCATTAATGGAAATGAGATATACAAATCATTAGAATTTAAGCGTACGCGCAAATCACGAGTGCTTATGGGGCCACTTCAAAGCGCTATATAAGGCTTGGAGATTTCAACGATTTCAAGTTCGGCAATTGTGTTTTTCTCTTGGTTTTTTCAAAAACGAAGACGATCAATTATGCCTCGTAGAAAACAGCGATAATTTTTTGATCATATCCGAGTTCCACAGAGGAAGGATAGTGACCTACCGAGATTGTGGTTTATCTTTCAGGGTAATCGGTAGCCGAGTTGGACAAAACCAAACAACTGTAATGCCAATATGAGATCATTAGATGCAAGAGGGTACGACGTGTTCGATCGCATCCACCTCAGTGCACCACTTCACGTAATGACAGGCAAATTGTGCGCGTGGCAATGACGGATCGCTCAGCCACATCACAAACCATAACGCAGCACATTCAGCCTGTAACGCATCATCCAGGGTCTGTGCGTATCATTAAACGCCGCTTACACCAGAGTGGTCTGTCCGCAAGCCGTCTATTGCTTCGTCTACCTTTGACGCAGAGCCACAGATGTTTTTGCCACCAATGAAAGAAAATATGTAGATGGCAGATTGGAATGAAGTTGTCTTAACAGTCTAGTCACACTTTTGTCTGCAACACCACGATGATCGCATTCGTGTCTGGAGACACTGTTGAGAGAGGAGCTGAACAGCTGCATTATGCATCACCACACTGGTCTTGTACCGGTATTATAGTATGGGGCGGTATTGAATATCACTCTCACACTCCTCTACTACGTATTGCCAGTACTTTGAATAGCGCTACATCTCCGAAGTGTTGCAGCAAGTTGTTCTTCCTTACTTTCAGGTCTTGCCCACAGCCATATTTACACCGGATAATGCTTGACCACAAACTTTGGTATACAGAGATATTAAAAAAAGTGATAGAGAGAGAGAGAGAAATTTATGATGAAGTATTCAAAACTTATAAAAGAGATTAGTTTCAGAAAATTTTCAAATTAAAGTATGATTTAGGCATAGTATAAAATAAATAACAATCATTTATTAAGATATGAAATATGATGATGTGAAGAGGATGTGCCTGATTGCCATTAGCTATTCTATATTATCATTTAATAAGTTATTCATTTTTATGAATTATAATATTATTTCCAGTAATTTATATGGAAATAAATATATGACTATTTTTGTAACTAATTCACAACTTAATTTTTGTTTGATTCTAAATCTATTTAATCCACATTACTATGATTAAAAGATAAACTATGACTATTATATGAATGAAAAAATATATAAATATGTAATATTTTTATGTATATTTTCAATAATATATTCATATATTTAACCTACTATAAAATAAAATAAAAAATATTAATTTTTAACCGAATAAATTTTGAAACAAAGTTTTTAACTGCTTATTTAGTTACTTATTTTATCCGTTTGCTTAGTTAATTCTTCCCAAAAAATGCAAATTTTAGCTATACCTGAATTTAAACATCTTGTTTAAAATAAATTAACTTAAATTTTTTAAGGTACATTTAAGTAATTTTAATGAAAGGAAATTGGTCAAGTATAAGTTTATTAGCTATATATTGCAGAAATGCAAATCTCACTTTGTAAATTAGAAAAAATACGCATCCTAATTTAAAAGAATCGATTTGAATTGAGTGGATTACAGATTAAAAAGACAATACACAGAACAAAAGATTGATTGATTTTGTGCAATCTATGTTTTAATTTTCAGTGCATTATACAAAAGTTAAACAAAATTTTACTAAATAATTGTCTATTATTCATTATATAATAAAAAAGACTTGCTTCAAAAAATTCTTAAATCTATGTACATTCCAATTAACGTATTCTTTTACAATGTATCAGTCGAATGAATTATCTAAATATTTATATGAAGCATCTAAATTTCTTTACATTTAAATATTTATGAACAATTGGAATGGAAATTTACTGTATTAACATTTCTTTTAAATTGAAAGTTATTTTACGAAATATAAAACAGGAAATTTAAAAATCACATAAATATTTTTCAGAAACTAAATTTAATAAATAGAGCGCCGCCCACACTACCTAGTGGTCAGCGTGCCTGACTGCCGATAGGAGATTCTGTTTCAAATCCCAGCTCGGGTATGGATGTACTTTCTATCTAACCTGTCTTTGTCCTTTGCTTGTATGAATGGTTGCCTACCTTATAAACGTATACCTATGGCATGTATGTACTGAGGAAGTCGGACTCCACCCAAAATATGGTTCAGTTGGAAAAGTGGAGCAGCGCACCCCATAATGGCAGCCTAGCTGGCACACGACAACAACAATAAACAGATCTGTAAAATCAATTGATGACATTTTTCAATAGCAGAGAAATAAATTGCTTATGCACATTGCAAATAGCTTACATTTAGCTAAAAACATTTAAATATAGTTCAAGCAAATGAGGAATATATATTTTAAAATTATTTATTTAACACAGTAAAAAGACACAACTGGAAGAAATTTCAGTTCAAAACTGAAGTGTAAAAATAACTGAAGTTATTTCAACAAATCATTTAAAAATTTAAGTGATTTAGTAAGATGAATGAAATTCTTAGGCATATAAAAATCTTCTTTTTTAAAGTATTTGTTATAAAGAGCTTGCCAGTTATAATTCACGAATAAAATTAACAAGATACTATTATAAACATCATTTTTTAAAATAAGTATTAAATCCTATTATTTTAGTGAAATTTATAAAAAAACCAAGCTAAACAACAGAAAATAGATAAATGTTACGATATATATATATATATATATATATATATATATATATACATATATATATATATATATATATATATATATATATATATATATATATATATATATATATATATATATATATATATATATATATATATATATCACGTACATAAACATATGTAAATAAGTATATAGACTGATAAATAGAGCCAGAGATATTTTTTATAAAAAAATTTTTTTTAAAAAAATAAAAATTTTGCTTAATATTTTTAGCTTAAAAATTTGAAACTCAGAAATATTTTATGATAGTTTTAAACTTTTATAACTTTTACAGTAATTTATCTTCGCTTATTAGCTCACAAAACCTCAATTTTTCAAAGAACCTTTGTTTCTATGTACCTGGATGGGCTATTCTCAAAGTCAATGTCTATCACTTCTTTTTCTGGTGAATCAATTTTTCAGTTTAATGACATTTCTTACATTAATCGACTCAAGAAAACTATTTTCTTGCGTAGAATTGTTCAATTTTTTTCTTCGTCAAAATATTTTCGCAAGCTATTTTATATAGATTGAGATCATTACCCAATGGGAAAGAAAATCTTTCAAATCGGAGCATCAAGCTAACCCCCTAAAATTGATGATCATGAGGTATCTTTTAACTTACGAAATAAAACTTTTACACCATTTCTCAAAAATATTAAAATATATAGATGAATTCTGATTACTAGTTATGAAATTGAAACATCAAAACAAATGAAATTTTTTGTTAAGTTAATAATTTAAATTTAATTTTATTGATCTCTAAATATATTTTAGACAATTTAAAAAATTATTGAATATTTAAGTATAGTTATATAATGCGGAATCATATGACAAAAATACAGAATTTAAATTATTTGTTAATTTTCTATTTTTATCATTTTATAAAAAAAAAAATTATCTCTAACTCAGTTTGTGTGACGGATAGTAATAAATTCTTTGAAAATAATATAAAACATTATGTTTAATCTTTTATTATGTCACAAAATAGTTTTTTTAGCATTAATATTTTTTTTCATTAGAATGACATTTATAAAAGAAATTAACCCTCTCTAAAAGCAGTATAATAAATATATGGCGTTTGCATGCATCATCTGTTGTTAGGAGTTGTTAAATACTAACAACGCATTAATTTATTTGAGAAACAAATGGACAGAAATCGTTAAAGGAAAAATCTAGCTATAACGGAAAATATGCAATCAGTTCTGTTTTTTTTTTTTTTTTTTTTTTTACCTTTAAAGGAGTCCTTAGTAAGCAAAACAACTTTTGAGTTATCATTGTTTTGATGAAGCAGGGTCAAGAGGTTCTATTTTTCATAAGTTCTGTTTCTACTTTAGGCTAGCAAGTTGTTGTATATCAAAAATCCATGGAAGATTCACTATTCCATGAAAAATGTTTAGAATATAAATGGATTAACTAAAATAAACTGATAGTTTTTAAATGCATATCTTGCAAAAAAACTTTTTGTCATTCGGAAACACCGAAATAATTGATTATTGTTTTGATTGATTTCACAAGAATATCTGTATCTATATCTATATACATACATTTATGTATATATATAATATACAGAGGGTATTAACACTTTTTAGAACGATTTCGGGGCCGTTTAATTAATGTTTTAAATGTAATGACTATTTTTTTAAATGTTCGATCTGATAGCCTTTTTTCTGGACTATAAATCTGCATCGTGATTTCCATCATAGAAGAGCTTTCGTAAAATTTTCAGGGGTATTGCTTTCCTTTCCTCTTCCACTACTTTCCAGAGTCCATCTATCATGGTGGGTTTGTGTTTAGGAAGAGCACTTTTTAACTGACCGAAAGCACAATAGTTCATTTGTGAAACGTCAGGGAACTTCGCAGGAATATGTTGAAAGGGTATATATGCAATACCAGTATCAGATTTCCTTTTTTCAAGGAATGCAGTGGTAGTTTTCGAAGTATGACTGGTAGCTTTGTCGTGCTGAAGTTTCACTCCTTGAAAGTCACTGGGATAAAGAAGCGGAATTTTTTCAGAAATATAGGAATTAAAACCTTCTCCTGATATTATGATGAGTTGATTTTAACATTTGTTTCCATTTTTTTTATTTTTAATTTCTCAGGTAGGAGAAACCTGTGGTAATCATTAACCTCTGATTGAAAATTTCTTTACTTAATGTAAAGAAAAAATGAAACCAGGTTTGTACATTTTTTCTTTTCGTTTCCTATAGTAAATAGACCTTTTCTGTTGCAGTCATTTAAGTAAACCCATGCTTCATCAAATGTCACAATGTATTTCCATTCATCTCCTGTTAAATGGTCTTCATACAAGATTCTATAAAATGTTTTGCGTTGAGCCTCATGTCTCAGCAAAAGCTGGTGAACATTATGTATTTTAGCTTTTTTAAGTTGTAAATCTTGATTTATTATTTTATTTATTGTTGCTACAGATGTCTCTAAAGACTTTGAAATTGGTTTCTATGTTGGTAAATTTTCTCTTGTTACCAGTGATTTCACTTTATAAATATTTGAAACAGTACGTATATTTTTCGGATATTCGCTTGGAGTCTTTTTTTCCATGTGGAAATAATGATTGACGGTTTTACTTATCCGATTAATTATGCTGCTTATCCTGTACTTACAAATTTTATCACCATGCATTTTACAATTTTTTTTAATTTTGGAATAGGAATATTTCTCTTCGGAAAGCTCAAAAACTTATCCTTCAATTCACAGCTTGATTACATGCGAGATTTTGAAAGAAGAATAAATTTTAAAATTGCCAATGATATTTCTCGTTTCAAATAATAAACTGTTGCTATAAATTTTTATTCTAAAACATTTACTTTTTTTAATTCTTTATCGAAATAGTTCTAAATATGTGTTAATATCTCTCTCTCTCTTTATGTACATATATTATATAATATTATATATATATATATATATATATATATATATACACACACACATACACACACACACACACACATATATATATATATATATATATATATATATATATATATATATATATATATATATATATATGTGTGTGTGTGTGGGATGGGGAGTGGCCAAGGCGTAATTAACTAATTAACAATTCTTATACAAAGCCTAATATTTAATTAACATGTATTTACAAATATAAATATATACAAGTTTGAGATATTTACAATTAATCATCTTAATAGAATGAAATTTAAAGTTCAAGTTTAAAGTTATGGGGGACAGGAGCAGTCGTCTTGCTGCTATCAAAAAGGAACGTCTTCGCGTCTTTAGGATTATTTCTCTTCTGCCCCGCTCACTGGGGAAGCTGTTGCGCCTCTCGAGCCCCTTCTCAAGTGTTCACTTGAAATAGTGACGTCGGCTATTAAGTGGTTCACCCACCACAGTTCGGCCGTCCTGAAATCGACTGGCCCTCCAGACGACACTGCAAATACATAAAAAAGAAAAACAGCAAAACAGGGAAAGAAACAAGCAGAACAGAATAATTCTCTGAAAAGAAACAAATTTTATATTCATCTTCTTAGATCTGAAATAAAGAAATGAGTCAGTATATCTTTCAGCTTCATTATAGTCAGTTGGACTTCCGACTATCCTTCAGCACCATTCAACTTTAATTTAACTCCAACTTGCATAACATCCTCGTCTTTTGGCATACTATACCAGGGTTTTAGAAATTCAGCACACGTCGTGGTACCGTTAGGTCCTTCATGACTTCCTTCTTTGATTACATCATAGGTGTTGCCTCCTTTAACTTTAGTAACTCTGTATGGTCCTAAATATTTTGGTTTCAGTTTTAAGTGGGATCCAAACTGAGTTCTCTTAATAGCGACCAAATCATTAACACCATAAGATTGAGGTTCTTTTCTTCTTAAATTATACGTTTTCCTGTTTTCTTTTTGGATCTTGAAAATTTGTTGTTTAGCATGTTTTCTGAGTTCATCTCTTTGAGCTTCAAAATTAGCTTGAAATTCCTTTTCAATCATTTCTTGGAGCTTACCAATACCTCCAACGTTCATCTTCGTACCAAAAAGCAACTCAAAAGGTGTGGTATCTATGCTTCGTTGATAAGTTGAATTAATCGTCTGCTGCAGTTCGTTCGTAAGTTTATACCACTGAGCTAGATTCTCTAAAGATAGCTTTGAAAGAACTGATATGATTGTTTGGTTGATCCTCTCAACTTGTCCGTTAGCTCTTGGCAAACTAGTGGTTATTAAATGGTGTTTAATATTCTCTTTAGAGCAATAATCCCTGAATTCACCAGAGCTAAAAACTGTTCCTCTATCAGAAATAATTTGGTAGGGATTTCCAAAGACTGATTTTAGAGTTTCTGATTTCGAAATGACTTCAGCAGATGTTGTGGTCTTCGTAGGAAAAATCCAAACGAACTTAGTAAAAGCGTCAATAATTGTTAAAATATACTTATAATTTTTATGTGTGCTTTCTAAAGGTCCTAAATGATCAATATGGTATGTGTATAGTGGTACGTCATTTTTATGCAGTGGGTGTAATAAGCCTTCTTTCTTTCCTCTTTTGTGATTTACAAGAATACAGTGAACGCAATTAGATATGATATTTTCTACTTTCTGTTTAAGTTTGGGAATGAAATAATGGTCCTCAATGCCTTTCTCTGTATATTTGATTCCAGTATGTCCCTTTTCATGCGCACTTCTAATAATTTCCATCTGCATACTTCTTGGCACAACCACTAACTCCTTACAATCAACAAATTTATAAAGAACTCCGTTTCTCTCAAATTAATCTTCATAACTAGAGATTTTTAATAATTCTTTCATCGTTTTTATTTCATCATCATTATCTTGGGCTGATTTTAATTTCGGTATGATATTATCGCTTGAGATGCAAAATATGTTTACAGAGGATCTGCTTAATGCGTCAACATGAGACATTCTTGTACCGGAGCGATGCTCAATACTATAATTAAATTCTTGGAGCAATAAGGCCCAACGAGCAACACGAGTTGACAAATCTCTTTTTTGCATAGTCTTTTCGAATGTGGAACAGTCAGGGACAATTTTAAATGGAATTCCTAATAAGTAAACGCGGAATCTTTTTAACGCTTCAATAATTGCAAGAGCTTCCAGTTCGTAACTGGAATACTTCTTTTCGGCATCTGATGTCTTTTTACTCATGAAATAGATGGGATGAAAATTTTTATCATTTGGGGATTTCTGTAATAAAATAGCTTCATATCCTTCTATGCTGGCGTCACAATGCAGTTCAGTTTCGTAATTTGGGTTGTATATACTTAACACAGGTTTTTGAGCTAAAATTAACTTTAATTGATTAAAAGAGTTTCTCTCCTCTTCACCAAATTTAAATTTCCTATCTTTCTTCAACAGATCACTCAATGGCCTAGCAATAATGGAATATTTTGGGATAAATTTCCTGAAATATCCAGTCAATCCTAAAAAACTATGGACCTGTTTCAAATTAAGTGGCTCAGGGAAATGAAGCACAGCTTTAGTTTTCAAAGTAGATGGAAAAATTTTCCCTTCTTCGATGATATGGCCTAAAAATTCAATGCGCTTCTTCAAAAAATGGGATTTTCTAAAATTTATTTCTAATCCATATTCGCTCGCAAGATTTAAGACTTTTTCAAGCCGTTCGACTCCTTCTTCAGTTGAGGAAGACAAAATAATTATATCATCCATATAAGATAAAACAATACCATCATTAATCAGTGGTCGGAAAATAGTATTAATAAATCTTTGAAACACATCTGGGGAATTACACAGTCCAAAAGGAACCTTAAGAAATTGGTACTATCCTTCATGAGTTACAAATGAAGTGTATTTTCTACTATCCTTCTTTACATCTACATGGAAAAATCCATTCTTGAGATCAATTGTACTAAACACACACGATTCCTGCAATCTATCTAATATATCTTCAATCAATGGGAGGGGAAATTTATCTTTTACAATTACTTTATTTAATCTCCGATAATCTATGCACAAACGAGGTGTTCCGTCTTTTTTCTTTACGATTACTACTGGGCTACAATATTCTGAAGAACTGGGTTCTATTATACCTTGTTCTAACCATTCATCTATTTGGGTTTCAACTATCTTTTTCTCTGAAAATGGTAATCTACGGGGTTGATGAGATATAGGCTCATTACTTTTTAACAAAATATCTAATTGAACATTAGTTGATTTTGTTTTATGTGGTACATAACTCGAAACTAATTGTTGCAACTTATATTTAAATTTTTTCGGAATACTAGGTTCAATGTTCAGTTCAACTTCATTAAAAGTTAAATCAACAAGTAGAATTGATAAAATATTAATTTCTTTTACACATTGATATTTATTTTTAATCTTAATTCCGTTTTCATTAATTAAGGTTTCACCCTGCATTAGTACATTCATTCCTATGATGGCATCATATGACATAACATTATTTTCAACCACATAAATATCTTCTTCACACTTAAAATCATCTATTTTAATATTTCCCTTAAAATAGCCCAACAGCTTTACAACACATTTACCAAAACCACTTAGAGAAGAATTTAACGGAAATAACTCTACAAAATTTAATTTATCAAAGACAGATTTACGAATCAAAGTTACTTGGCTTCCAGTATCTATTAATGCATTAACATTCAAACTATTAATAATTACATCATTCAGTATTGTTTTAACATTAACATTCATTGTTGCTACTTCAGGTTTAGAATTAGTGTCTGGACACAATGAAACTTTATGTCCAAAATTATTACATCGAAAACATTTAATACCCTTCTCTTTATGTTTACAAAATTTAGAAATATGATTTTTTTCACCACAATTAAAACAAATTTTATCTTTACAATCATCAAAATCACTGTATTTTATTTTTCCAAAAAACCATCATTGTACCTTATTTTATTTACATTTTCATTCTTAGAATTAACTGTATTACTATATTCATATTTTGATTTCGTTTTATCAAAATTATTATATTTATCATGAGAATTATATTTTGTTTTCGTTTTATCGAAATTATCATATTTAAAATGAAAATTATATTTTGTTTTCGTTTTATCGAAAGCATTTTTACTTTTAACAGAATCACTTTTTATTACTTCATAAACTTTGAGTTTTTCTTTAAATTCACTTAAATTCTTACATCCATACAAAATAATTTTGTTTTCTTGTCTATCATTTATTCCATTAATAACATAATGCATTAAGGCAGATTCTTCAATTTTACCGCAATTGCACAACTCCTTCATTTTTAAAAAATACTCCTGAACAGATTCATAATCACGCATTTTCCTTTTACGCAAAAGATCATGTAAGTTAGCTGAGTTTATTTCAAACGAAAACTCATCGATCAAGGCTCGTCTCAATTTTTTCCAAGAATTTATTTGTGGTTCTGTCCGAATGAATAATAGAGCATTTCCTCCTAACGATCTTTTAGCCATAACAAATTTTTGTAAGTCTGATAAATTAAATAATTTCGACATATCCTCAAAATGATCAATCCAACTAATTACATTTTCATGTGATTCTGCATTAAATTTAGTAATAGTGCTTTCGATATCTGCATAATTAATACTAACACTTGGAATAACAGTATGCGCATAAAAATCATTTTCACAAACATTTTCATTATTCTTAAAATAGTCAGATGCACTTTTCTTTTTACTTATATTGCATTGCATTGAAAAATCATTTCTACTTATTTCTTCTTCCACTTCACTTTCCGAGTCAGCAGTTTCCGAATCCTCTTTAGTGTTTTGAGCAAAGAGTTCAAGGTCACATAACAGAGACAAAATTCTTTCTGCGAGCTCTGCTTTGGATCCTTGAAAAGAAATATTTAAAATGTTCGATGCAGTAATAAGTTCGCCAAGCGAAAACTCATTGTTTATATTTTTTAATTTGTCTCGATACTCATTACTTTCGATATCAAAATCAAAACCATCAAAATTTCTAATTCTTTTACGATTAAATCTATCTCCATGATGATAAAAAATCAATCTATGCAAAATTGTGATTTTATCTGCTTTAAAATTTTTCAATGCAACGCTTATTTCTTTTATACCGTTTAAAATCATCATGTACTTTGAAAAATGTTCACGTACCTCTCAAAGATGTTCGATGAGGATCAACGTCTTTCTCTCGTTCCAAACCGATACTTAACGTAACGTCTTCTTCTAATGAAAATCCTTCTAACTATCTGATGCGATAATCATTCAAACAGAATATGAAATTTTTTGTAATTCAGCTAATCATCTCAATCCCGCTTCTGAGTTTTGTGGGATCGGGGAGTGGCCAAGGCGTATGTAACAACCAATCGCCAGAGAAGCGAGTGACGTCACCCATGTGACTGCTTGCGTTATTGTGTAACCTAAAACCTTTTTTTTTCAGTATGCATCCGGCACTCGCCGAGCAATGTTTTGATTTAGTTAAAAAATAAATATTTCAACTTCTGTTTTTCAAAGTCATTATTGATAATTTCTGTCTTCAATTTAAATATCGCTTAGATATTTCGGCCCATAATTTTATTATGTTACGTTGAAAAGAATTCCATTTTTATACATGATCGAGAAATCGAATTCGGAATTATTCAAATAAAAACGAAACGTAACATAAGTGGCGCCCAACGTGGGGCCTGAAGATTGAAATTAAAGTTTTACTGAAGAATGGATTTGTTGAAACAGAAGAGAAAAGAGCTTCGAGCATCCTTTACAGTCTGCGGGAATAAAATTCAAGAAGAATTCCTGAAACCAGAAGTAGATAAGAATGTTATTTCGGTTTTATCCGCGCAGTTAGAAGACAAATTTCAAAGATTAGAAGTTTCTCAACAAGAAGTAGAAAACGAAATTTTAACTTCAAAAGATGCGGAACGGTTATATGAAGAAGATTTCATTACAGCAGAAGAATATCGTGATAGATATATTGAACTTTTTGAAAAATGCCGTAAAGTAACTATGAAAACGGAAGTCTCTCAAGATACCTCAAATAAGAAACAATTCAAGCTCCCGAAGTTAGAACTAAAGCGATTTTCCGGTGAGACTCGAGAATGGCTTGGTTTTTGGAGTCAGTTCTCCAAAATTGATGATGATGAGAGAATTCCACCAGAAGACAAGTTCCAGTATTTGCTACAGGCAATAGTGCCAGAATCGAAAGCAGCAAGATTAGTAGAAAGCTTCCCGCCAACAGCGGATAACTATCCCAAAGTCATAGAACAGTTACAGGATCGCTTCGGGCGGAGTGATCTACTTGTCCAAGTTTACGTCAGAGACTTGTTAACTATGGTAATGAGAAATGCCTCCTCAAACCGAACTAAAACGGATTTAGCTGTTCTTTACGATGAACTGGAATCAAAACTGCGCACGCTGGACAGCTTAGGAAGAACCCAAGAAAAGTACGGGGACTTTTTAACTCCCCTTGTGGAATCGTGCTTGCCTGAGAGTGTCCTAATAGCTTGGGAAAGAAACAGAAGTACACTTGACGGAGGAGTACGTTCGTTAGAAAATTTGATGTCTTTTCTGAGACAAGAAGTTCAAGGACAAGAAATGGTTGTGCTCGCCCGTACCGGGTTTGGAGCTCCCCGAATCGACAAACACAAGGAATCCCGTGAAGGGAATATTACTACAGCTGCCGCCCTTGTAAGTACATCAGAAGCAGAAAATCAAGGTAAGAGGAATTTTGATTGTCTTTTTTGCAATAAGAAACACCCCAGCCAAGATTGTTTTGCTGCTAGAAAAATGCATTTTGATCAAAAGATTAAAATTCTTAGTCAGAAAGGGGCCTGTTACTCCTGTTTGAGAACAGGACATACCTCTAAAAATTGCAGGGCTAAGGTGAAGTGTTTTCATTGTAATAAAAATCACTGTACTCTTATGTGTTATTCAGATAAGGAGAACAGTCCTGCCAGTAAAAACGAAACTGTATCTACAACTGTATTGTCAAATAATTCTAGAGTAGAAAATGTTTATTTAATGACTCTTGTTGTTAAAGTTATGAATCAAAAGAAACAGTGTTTAGTAAGAGCAGTCTTGGACACAGGATCCCAACGTTCTTACCTCAGTTCAGGAATAGTTAAACAATTAAAGTTAAAATCCAAAAGGTCATTATCTTTAATACATGGACTTTTTGGTGGTCAAGAAACGAAACCCTGTTCTCATGAAGTATACGATGTGAAAATTGCTAGTTTGAAAAATGATTTTTCTTGTAAAATTGAGGTTTTATCTGAAAACAAAATTTGTGGTTTTGTTCCTAAACTGACTGATATGATGACTATTCATGAACTGAAAGAAAATGGGATTATATTGAGTGATTTCGAAATCCCTAATTATGATATAAATCTTTTGATTGGATCCGATGTGGCAGGAATGTTGTTAACTGGTCATTCTGTGAAGTTAGAATCAAGTCTAGTTGCTATTGAAACCCGGCTGGGGTATACTGTTATTGGAAAGCAGAAATTAAATGATAATTATGATGTAAATAATGACTCTGTTTTATGTGCTTTATCTTTGCATGCTAATAATTTATCTGTTAGTGAATTTTGGAATCTAGAAAATCTTGGTATATTAGATCCTTCTGAAAACAGAAACATAAATATTGTACACTCTGAGTTATTAAAAGATTTTCAAGAGGGTTTGGAAATACTCCCTTCTGGTAGATACCAGTTAGGTTTGCCTTTTAAAACAGATACTTCAAGTTTGCCCGATAACAAGGAACTAACTTGGAATAGACACCAAAAAATGTGTAAACGATCTAGAGATAAAAAATTAATTAAGGATTACGAAATGGTGTTTAAGGAATGGGAGTGTCTTGATATAATTGAAAGGGTACCCCAAAATGAAATTATAAGCGACAGGCAATGTCACTATTTACCACATAGGCCTATAGTCAAAAACGAAAGCACTACTACAAAATTAAGACCAGTCTTTGATGCCTCTAGTGGCAAGCCGTCCTTGAATGAACTTTTATATAAAGGGCCAAATCTCATTGAATTAATCCCAGACCTGATTGACCGATTTCGTTCATATCCCATTGGCCTGTCTGCAGATATCGAAAAGGCTTTTTTGCAATTGTCTATTGCTCCAAGGTACAGAGACTTTTTACGCTTTTTTTATCCGTGCGAAGATGAAATGGTCATTTATAGACACTGTAGAGTAGTTTTTGGGGTTACTTCCAGCCCTTTTCTCTTAGCAGCATCCATCTCCCATTTGCTAAACAACACCTTTGTAGAAAACAACGAAATAATTGAAAAATTAAGAAAATCATTTTACGTAGACAATTGCCTTTCTGGTGTTTTCAATATCAAAGAACAAGAGCATTTTATTTTAACAGCTATAGAAGTACTTTCACGTGGATGTTTCAACTTGCGAGGGTGGGAGAGCAATGTCAAGTGTAAATACATTACGAAAAGTTCTGGCACCACCAATGTTTTGGGAATTTTATGGAATTTGGACCGTGATACTTTGAAATGTAACTGTGATATAAAGGTTGATCCTTTTGTTTTAGAAGTAGGTGGGAAAATAACTAAGAGAGTAATTTTGGCTACGATTCAGAAGATTTTTGATCCCATTGGTTTATTGTCAGCGGCAATTTTACCCATAAAAATTAAATTGCAAGACATGTGGAAATTAAAACTATCCTGGGACTCTCCTTTACCCACTGAAGATCAGAATAGCTTTAAAAGATGGATTAATGATCTACATTTACTAAATAATGTTGAAATAGCCCGCTATACAGAAATTAATGACTCGACACAAATGCATGTATTCATGGATGCTAGCAAAGTAGCTTATGCCGCTTGTGTTTTCCTTAGAGCTATCACTTCCAATGAAGTAAAAATTTGTCTTTTAAGAGCTAAATCACGAGTAGCTCCTTTAAAACCCATCACCATCCCAAGATTGGAGTTATTATCCTGCGCCATTGGAGTAAGATTAGCTCATTTGATCAAAACAGCCCTCCAACGTATTTCTTGGAAATTCAACCCTCCAACCGCGAGTTGGTGGGGTGGTTTTTGGGAAAAACTGATTAGAGTGGTTAAAGATCTTCTTAAAAGTACCCTCGAAAAGGCTGTTTTTACATATGAAGAATTACTTACAGTACTCTCAGATTGTGAAACTGTTATAAATGCACGTCCACTCACATATCTTTCAGAGGACGTTGAAGATATAAAGCCTATAACACCAGCCATGTTCATGTTAAACGATCCCAAGATAAGGAGTGTAACCACAGATATTGATGAAGTTGAAGCCAAGCATTTTCGAATCAGAATTAAACATCGGGCCAAAGTAACTGAGCAGTTAAAGCTGCGCTTTCGAAAGGAATACCTTGGTCAACTTATACAGCGTCTAAACAGAAGGTGTTCAACTCCAAAAATACAAGTTGGAGAAATCGTGTTAATCGGAGACGACAATAAAAAACGTTTGAACTGGCCTCTTGCTAAAGTCATACAGTTGATTCCTGGCAAAGATGATATCGTCAGAACTGTGAAATTGAAAACACAATCCGGTGTTTTAGTGCGACCTATACAGAGGATTTTTCCCCTAGAGATTTCAGCAACTACCGATAAAGAGGATGTCCCAACTACATCAAATGTGAGAAGAGATTCCTTTTCAGATGCTGAAGGAAATGATTTGTCACCGGTATCAGAAAATGACATTTCCAGTGATTCTCTAAGAACAATTTTGCTCAGTGATGATAAGGACTTACCAAAAACAACCAGAACTGGACGATTAGTGAAAATTCCTCAAAAACTAAATCTGTAATCTTATAATTGTAACTAACTTTTTTCTTTTTCATTTAGGTTTTGTTTTCTCCCGAAACAAAAGGTGGGAGGATATGTAACAACCAATCGCCAGAGAAGCGAGTGACGTCACCCATGTGACTGCTTGCGTTATTGTGTAACCTAAAACCTTTTTTTTTCAGTATGCATCCGGCACTCGCCGAGCAATGTTTTGATTTAGTTAAAAAATAAATATTTGAACTTCTGTTTTTCAAAGTCATTATTGATAATTTCTGTCTTCAATTTAAATATCGCGTAGATATTTCGGCCCATAATTTTATTATGTTACGTTGAAAAGAATTCCATTTTTATACATGATCGGGAAATCGAATTCGGAATTATTCAAATAAAAACGAAACGTAACAGCGTAATTAACTAATTAACAATTCTTATACAAAGCCTAATATTTAATTAACATGTATTTACAAATATAAATATATACAAGTTTGAGATATTTACAATTAATCATCTTAATAGAATGAAATTTAAAGTTCAAGTTTAAAGTTATGGGGGACAGGAGCAGTCGTCTTGCTGCTATCAAAAAGGAACGTCTTCGCGTCTTAAGGATTATTTCTCTTCTGCCCCGCTCACTGGGGAAGCTGTTGCGCCTCTCGAGCCCCTTCTCAAGTGGGCACTTGAAATAGTGACGTCGGCTATTAAGTGGTTCACCCACTACATATATATATATATATATATATATATATATATATATATATATATATATATATACATAATACGATGTGTTACATATATTTCCAAGTGTTGTGGATCAAAACTTTAAGAATTTCCAGGTACTATTTTCCATAAGTATTCTAAATATTTCGAGTAATTTTTGAAATATTTGTCTGTTATAACCTATTCTACACTGAAATGCTCATAGAAAACAGAATACATATAAGTTTTCTAAAGTGATTACAGTCCAAAAATACATTTCTTTCATAATATGTCAGATGAAAGAAACGTTTAGTTTCCTATGTCATTTCTATACACAAGAATCAGATAATTATTACAGCTTTTTTTAATGAACACCAGGAACATATCTTTGAAATTCTTAGAACAACTGCAAAATTCTTTATTTCATTATCAATCATCATCATAGTGGATGTTCCATTACTAAATGGTGATATCTAACCATCGCTATAGTTTTCTTTGTGGGCCGATTGTAAGTCGAAGCTCTGAGTTTCGTTTGACATAACCTCAGACCCACTTCTAATTTCTAAAAAAAGTAAATAAATAAAAAATGCAGTAAATTGAATTTCACAGAATTTCCTTTCCAGTAAACAATGACTATAGCGTAACAAATCAATTTTTAATTTTAAAAAAATAGACATTTTTCTTTGACAAATTTTTAAAATAAAGTATTGGCCTTCCTATAAGTTTCTCTCTCTCTCTCAGAAATAAGATTCTTAATTACTTTGATTTCACTGTCACTCAGTGATTGCCTTCTCCTCAAATAATCTAATTGAACAAAAACTAACAAACTAAATTGTATTCTAAGCAACTATACAAATATCCCCATTCGAGATGGAAATAAAAGCGAGAACTATTGAAGTGAAAAAGTCATAGCTAAATTTCTATAAATATATATGAATTTCATATTTAACATACCATACATAACTTAAAATACTTGAAATATTTAAATATATTCGTATAGGAATGAAACAGAGTTATCCTTACTTAGAATGCAAGGGTAGGTATAAATGTTTTTTATAAAAAAAATAAAACAAAATCTTAGATTACTATTTATTATTTCTATTTATAAGTGAACATTTATTGCACATTAATTACTTTTATTATTAAAAAAATTAACGTTATAGCATTATACTTTAGATAGCAAGAAATTGATGTCTTTCTGAAAAATATTATTATCTAAATACATTTATGAAATTTTGAAGAAAAAATTCTCAAATTGAATAAAATTATGAAAATCTTAAATATTAATGTGAAAACATTTTAAAATGACGCATTCACTCAAATTTTTTATTCCAGATTAAAATAAAAATTTAAATAATGTAATATATAAATTTTTCTTAAAGGCTTTAATACGTTTTCGTTAGGTACAAAATCAATTAAAATTAATAAAAAATATTATTATCTTAATTCAATTTTAGAAGTAATAAATAACGTATCTATTAGGTAATGTATAGTTCTATTTTTCAATTAGAAAATTGTTAAATGACATGTTATTTTCTATACATTTAATAATATATATTTTTGCATTATTTATCAATTTTATTTATAAACTTTTTGAATATTTCTGTTTGCTTATGTTCCAAGGTAAAAGTAGATAATTTACCAAAAAACCACAATATTATTTCCTAATATTATTTTAATCTTTTTATGTATCTTCTAATTGTTAGATACTTTTCGATAATTTAACGAAACAATTTTAATTATTTCCTAAAATGAATTTGTACAGAAAGGAAATAAGAGAGTTTACGACTCTTATAAAGGTTTGAAATTTATTCTGTTCTTAAAAATAATCACAAAACTCATAAAATATAGTTAAAAATATAGTTTCCTGAGAGAAAATTAGGAAAATTCATAAAATAAAATGTACCTAAATAAGTTTGCTCAGGGATAATTCATAACACCTTAACATTCGCATGATGAGACTGTTTATAAATATGAACATCATAGGGTTATAGTAATTTTTATCGAGTCCTCTTCTGAAGATTACTTTAATTTAACGCTATGCTTTGAAAGCGTGAAAAAATTTAAAGTATACTATGAGCAGAGGAGAGCTCTTAATTTAACATGTTTTATAATACTAGTTAATATTAAATAAATGCTATTATGATAAATACATATAAAGTAAGTTTAAAAGTTTTTGAAATTAAAAATTCCTTTACATTTGTAGTGTATATTTCCATGGATATAAAACTCACACTGAATAACTCAAACGATGTTTTGCTAAAATAACTGGAAATTAAATGACATTACATTATGAAAATATATTTTAATATGGATACTAATAGTCAGTTGAATATGTAGTTTTTCTACTTCCTCATTTATTTTATGAATAAGATGGCTTTGAAAGAATTTAATATATTTGTTTAATATTTGTATCAAGTCAGAATCCTAGAAGTTCATAACATGCGAGTATTTCTTAAGATATTTTATTAGCCAGAAATGTATTTATAATATAGAAATACTTACTAATAAAATGTGTCGTTCTGAAACATATTTTGTGAGATCCAGTGCATGGAACGAATACTTTTTCGACAGATGCAAATTATATTTGAAAATTTAATATTGAAAAGCGTGATATTTAGAATTTTTCAGCATGTTTTTTATCAATAGTTTATTGCATAATTTTAGAAATAAAACTTAAAAATTTATATACTATTAATTTATTAATGTACACGTATCACTATTAAATATGAAGAATTCAATTTCAGGCACAAAATATTAAACTGTATGTCAACATTTACGTAGAAAACAAAAATGCTGCAAAAGTTTATTATTAAGTACTCAGTTTATTATCTACAAAGTTCGTATCTCAAGTAAAATAAAACTTAGATATGCAGTATTGCATTTATAACTTTTGAACAAAATGAACAATTATTTTAAAAAAATGGATATCTTTACGATTCATTAAAAATTATAATAATGTCTATGAAAAGGCTTGTCTATTGTTTAAATATTACAAATCTTATATTCAAAAAAATTCATATCAATATGTAAGTTGTTTATTATATTTGTATTAATATAAATAAGTATTATTATTTATTTTAATAAGTATTACTATAATAAATTTGTAATACTAATTAGAATAACTAAAGTAATACTTGTTAGAAAATGCAAGTATTTACATATATTCCATTTGATAGACACACACACACACAAGTTGCTTTTATTATTTAAACCTAATTACACTTGCTCACACTTTATCATTTTCTTCACAAAACTAAAATTAAAATGGTTTAATGTCTTAATATCTATAAACAGTAAAAACTACACAGATGCACGCTAAAAATGCAATTATCATAAAATACAAACTTAATATTTTCAACAGATTAAGAATCAAATCTTTGACAAAAAAACAACCTATATATATATATATATATATATATATATATATATATATATATATATATATATATATATATATATATATATATATATATATATATATATATATATATATATATATATATATATATATATATATATATATATATATATATATATTAAAGAAGGATACAAATTATTATACATTTTTTGATGAAAAATTGATATGTAATTCCTATAAATTTGAAATGTAGAGCTTGAACAATTTCATTTTTCATGTAAAACCATTACCGAAAAATTTATGATAATCTCAAAACCAAACGAAAAATATGTCGAATCAATACAATGACAAAAATGTACAGAATTTGTTTTTTTATACTTAATCATATGCAAGAATAAAAAAGGATACTGTTAGGAATAAAGTAAAAAATAAATTTAAGCTAGATGTCTTAAGATTTGTTTTTAAGAAAATCATAATATTTTAATTTTTAATGATGATAATTTTTTTACAAAGCCCGACTATTAGGTTTTATACCTTTCAGGACTACGAAGTAGAGATAGACTACGGAACAGAAGTGAAGGACTATGGAACAGAAGTGAAGGGCTATGGAACAGAAGTGAAGAACTATGGAGCAAATAAAGGACTATGAAGCAGAAGTGAAGGACTACGAAGCTGAGATTAAGGACTACAAAGCTAAGGTGGAGACCTTTATTTAGAGGGGCACCCAGTGGGCAGGACATCGTGACATAGATAATGGGTGCGTTCTCTTAGTTTTAAAGCAGTCACCAAATAATAGTGACCTTGCCATTCTAATACGGAGAGCACCATGACCACGACATAATTTACATGCTCTGAACACCATTGGTTATAAGTACTTATCGTTTGGATCGTGTTTGAAACATCCGATAACGAGAATGACACCCTAATCATATAACCGCTGCCACATGTGATGATAATATTTATTCAAAATATATAAATAATAAGTTAAAGCAAAGTAATTAAATACTTCGTTCTATTTTTTCTTAAGTGTTGTATTTTAATTTATAGATAGCAATTTTATTTTCTTAAAATAATTCGGTCTTTTCAGCACACTCTTTATTTTATTATAATGCAATAAGTAAGTTATTTTAAAACTTTAAATTATGATCAAAGATATTTGCTTTTATTTAATTTTTAATGAGCTGTATCCAAACTTTTATTATTTTCTTTTTTCAGGTTTGAAAATTAGCCAGTTATTATAACAAATATTAGTTGTACAGGAAAACAAAATCGTAAAAGAATTAAAGAGAACAAAACGCAGAAGAAAGTGGAAAAAGTGGAAATAAAAATATTAAGAAATATTGTAGTTGTTTTATGAAAATTTAATTTCCCGTTATAAAACACAATCTGTTATTTTTCCTCTTATCAATTGAAAATTGTGTGTAAACTTATATTGAAGTTCCTAAAATTAAAAAATAACTAAATCTTTATTAAAGTAAACGAAAATACTGTCATCAAATATTTTATTGAATATTATATTATTAGGCATAAAATGTAAGAAAATTTGGTAAATAAACAAGATTTCTTAATTTGATTTTTGATATTCCCATAAAACATGTTTACTTTAACACCTATCTGAAATGTTAAGCAACATTTGAGAAAAGCTAAAGTTATTATAGCAATTATTACTTTCTAAAAATCAAATTGGAATAATGATTATAACATTCCTTGAGTTACAAAGATTAATATATTTAGAAATATTTTCTATTTTTAAAAATATTTTAAAATGAAGTATGTTTTTTTAATTCAAAAGTCTTAAAGAAAACAACATAAGGTTGTAGTTATATAGAAATAATAAGTTTTAAAGAAAAATAGTGAAGAATAAACAATTATTTTAAGTTAACCCAATAATTAAATGCTTAATAGCACTATAACGTACGATAGAAATCAATTGTAGCTATATGATTAATAATTTTATTTATAATAACTAAGCAAATTTCGATGTATTTTTATTATTAATATTATTATCTAATTTAATTTGTTTGTAAATTAAATATTTTTAAAACCTTAAAAAGTTGTTTTTAAATTTAAGGAATTAATTTTGTGTTGTACAGTCATATATATCGTTTACGGTACACTTGAAAATAAATTTTTATTTGTTTTATATTTAGTATTTTAATATAGGCGTGAGGGATCCATATAAAAACTAAACATTAAACATTATAAATATATATGCTTCAGTTTTCAAATGTTTTTCATGTATATAATTTTGAAACTGTTGCTTTTTAATCATTTATATAGGTTTTAGGCAACTAAATGAAATAAATTTTATTATTAACTTTCATAAATCATTTTAAATTTTCATTAATTAGATTTCAGTGCTAAAACAGGAAAATACTACAGTAAAATATGAAAGAAAATCCAAGCGTTTTCTCAATACATGACATGAAATCCAAAATACATAATATTTATATAAATACGTTAAATTAGATTCAAATTAAAAGGATATTTTTGCTTGCGAAGCATATTTAATTATCTCTCAAATTGAAAATCCTTCTACAATTAAAATAACCATCCTAATTTAATGTGTCAAATTTTTAACCAAAACATTATTCTCTGTTTGTAAATTCTCCATTGTTTCGAAAACTAATTTCATTTCCTTTGTTGCCGATGGCGACTGCGAAGTTTCAAATATAATAAAAAACATCGATTGGCGTCAACTCGTTCTTGGAAATAATACGATGATTTATTTATTTTTGCAATGTACTAATGATTTTCATTTCCGTTCTTTTTTTAATTGTCCTTCCCTTTGCAATATAATGAAATATTATGCGTGCATTTTAACTGGTATAATTGCTTATTAAAAGTTTAGGATACTTATGTGTATGTGTGTTTGATGATATTTTTATCCTGATGTAAAGTATAAAAACTACAGTTAAAAATCTATCAAATTGAAAGTGCACAAAATGCTTAAGCATTTATCTTCTTATAAAACGTATTAATAAACATAAAACGTTTTATAAAACGTATTCAAAACCACATTTATTGTTTGCAGGTGTCAAAATGCATATCAGCCATGTAGCATTAGGCACAGGTGCCGTTTAATCCAGGATACCAAATTTTGATTTTAGCGGATTTTCTTATGTATCTGGCAACCTCGTTTTCATTACGTCAAACATATGGAGACCTATAAGAATATTGCAGAAAATTTTATTTTGGCAACCCTAGTATTTACGTCATCGCGCACGTCACGATACATCATCTTGGCAACATTTCTTCTTTGCCAAAAAAATTCAGAATTGGGAATCATGGATTATACGGCAACTGTTCCTAATATTGAAATAATAAAAGATTATTAAAAGCTGCATGAAGTTTCTTTTATTGCATATTTAGAAGATACGATATAATGAAATTGGTACATGTATGTGTCAATATGATTACTTAAAAAATACATTTGCATATTCTAAAGAAAAAGTAATTACGAAAGATTTGTTCTAATTATTATGAATATGAGGGTGCTTATATATTCCTGATTAATTTTTAAACTGTATTAATCTTTCTGTAAAAATATAGGGTTAGTAATTATTTTCTGGAAGTATAATAACAGTTATTGAACTCAATATAAGCATATTAATTAAATTAGATTTTAAATATGAATTAGATTTAAATGTACTAAGAAATATTTAGCATTTAAAATTTCCCTAAACTATTTCATGCATCGTCTATTTAAAGCTTTTTCTATTAATCTTAAATTTACTACGACTTATATCATGGGAAAATGCCTTCAGAGACATTTTCTCGTTATAAACTTACCACGCATTTAATGCTTGAGGGGTTACTTTCATTTCCAGAATTTTGAGAATCAGGGCAAAATTTCTTTCATTTGGTAGAATTTTTAAGAGATACTTTAAAACTTATTGTTTTTGGCCGAATCAGAACTTTATAAACTTCATACTTTTCCGATAGTTTGGAAGTAGTTATTTTTGGTAACGAAAATAATTCCAACTTATTAAAAGTAAAAAAAAAATATTAATAAGGAAAAGTTTACGAAAGTTTTAAAAGAATTCTATCAATTATTTTTCAATTTTTTCTACATTATAAAATACTTTTTTAAAGACAGTTAAAATATTTCTGTAAAATCTAACTATATGTTTATATTAGTACTTTATGCAGATTGGCTGAATTATCATAAGTATGCAAATCGCAATAACAACGCAAGATTGTGAGAAGAGATTTGCGTCAGATATCATATATTTCATTAAGATTTGTTGTAGACCAAAGATAAACTGTGATTTTCGAAAGTGAAAAGTTTTAGTTCTATGAGCACAAATGTGTTTGAGCTGAGAGCTTTGAATTTTTCTATAATTTATTTTTGTAGCTATTATATAATTACAGCTGTAGCGTGTAGCATGTAGCTGGTTTAATAGGAACAAAGAAATAGGTTCCTTAGATAGCTCAAAATATTTTATTACAATTTTAGGTACAATTTGAGCACAACACAGATACACACAGATACTACAAATAATACTAAATAACAACTAAAACATTTAAATTTGAAGAAAAGAAAATAAACATGAGAGTCATATGGACATGTCTCACACCGTCGGTTGTTGGAGAGGGACTGGCCTTCTCGTTGACGATGCCATGGGTTACGCTGCAGATAGAGGGCGCTACAGACTCCCCTCTGGCTCCGCCGACGTCCCGGCAAGGAGACAGGATTGAGATTAGGAAGCTGCTGAGGGTGTCGACGTAGTCTTCCTCTACTTTTCAAAGGGAAAACGGGACCGTTATCTCTAGATGATTGTTGATAAGGCATCAACATACTGGTATGATAAGTACCGAGTACTTGATCAGGGGCAGCAGGGTCTGCAACATCATATGTATTTGGTGATCTATTTGTTAGGATAATATAAGGTCCTTCACGTTTGGGCATGAATTTCTTAGTTGTTTTGGTCTTAGACTTGCTTATGGGATGTAAAGTGATCCAAACTTTATCACCTGGTTGATAATAAGCGGGTCTATGCTTCTTGTCGAAGTACTCCTTTCTTGCATCTTGTTTTTGTTCTACACGTTCTCTAATTAATGGTGTAAGACGTGCAAATTCTTTCAAGTAAGGTGTTATCTCTGCGAAGAAGTTATCGTTATCAATGACAGCTCTTATATCATGCTGGACATCATCTGTGGTTCGAAGCTCTCTTCCGAACTGAAGGTAAGCTGCCGTATGACCTGTAGAATCACATTTTGACGTGTTTAAAGCAAAACGTATCATGGGTAGTTTGTCCTCCCAAGTATCATGTGAATCACCTACTAGAATTGCTAATTTGGGTTTTAGGTCTCGATTTTTCCGTTCAGCAGGGTTTGCTTGAGGATGGTATAACGGTATAAGATCTTGCTTAATACCCAGGATTTTACAAGTTTGTTGCATTACAGCACTGACGAACTGTACGCCATTGTCACTGATTACCCTTCTAGGTAGGCCATAGCGTAAGAAGACTTCTTCTATCAATATTTTAGAGCAATTGATAGCTGTAGCATCTTTTAAGGCAAAAAGTTCGACCCATCGTGTACTTGTATCTTCAACAAGAAAAATCCATTTTTTTCCAGTTGGGGTCTCTGGGAGAGGACCAAACAAGTCTATTGCCAGCGTCTCAAATCTTTGTGAGTAAATAGGCGTTCTGAGTAATCCAGCAGGTTTCTGGTTGTTAGATTTGTACCGATTACATTCAGCACAATCTTTCACGTATTCGGCGATAAACTTTCTCATGCCAGGAAAGAAATACCTAGAAGCAATCTTATGATACGTGTTCTCAGCTCCACAATGTCCTGCAGTGGGAGTATCATGATATTGCTGTAGGACACGTTCTCGCTCGTGACAAGGGACAACTAACTGTGCTTCTTCTGACTCTGTTTCAGGCGAATATCGATACAGTATTCCCTGATTCATCAGATACCCTCTACTAGTCCAATTTACATAGTTTTCATCTTTCCGACCACTTTCAAAGCACTCTATTATCTTTCTCACATCCTCATCCTTCAATTGTTCTTCACGAATATCTTTAGATTTCCTGGATGGCAAATCTATGGAAATAGTGTTCAAGTTACAAACAAATTTGTCCTCTTTATCAACTGGTCTGGACAGAAGATCTGCAATTACATTAGATTTTCCTGGAGTGTAAAGAATTTTCGGATGATATGACTGGATTTGAAGAGCCCATCGAGCTAAGCGTCCGGATGGCGATTTAATACTCATAAGCCACTTCAAGGGTTGGTGATCAGATGCAATAATAATTTCTTGATTTTCCACATAGCCACGGAACTTTTCCAGTGCCCATACCACAGCTAATGCTTCTCTTTCAGTAGTTGAATAATTTCTTTCTGCTGAAATGAGCAATCGACTGGCATACTCAATCACATGTTCTTCCGGCCTTTCTCCTTGGATAAGGACTGCTCCTAGAGCGTAATTACTAGCATCAGTTCTTATGAGGAATGGTTTAGATCCATCTGGCTGAGACAACACAGGTGGTGAAATCAGCCGTCTTTTTAACTCATCAAATGCTTTTTGTTCGGTATCACCCCATGTCCATTGTTTATTCTTTTTTGTTAAGTCACTAAGGGGTCTAGCAACTTCAGAAAAATGGGGAACATATCTCCGAAACCAGGAACAAGTCTGTAGGAAGGACTGAACTTCTTTAACACATTTTGGTGTTGGAATTTTTTGAATAGAAGATACTTTGTCAGCATCCACTTCCACACCTTTTTCAGTTATCCAATGACCTAAATACTTCACTCTGTCACAAGAAAAATGACATTTGCCTCTGTTAGCATTCAGTTTAAATATAGAAAGTCTTTCAAACACTTTTCGTAAATCTGATAAATGTTCATCAAAAGTTTCTGATAAGATAATGATATCGTCAAGGTAAGACAATGCAAAAACATCTTTGAGACCAGATCTAAATTTATCAATGAGACGTTGAAAAGTTGCTGGTGCGTTGCGCAACCCAAAAGGCATACGTAAAAATTTAAAAGTTCCAAATGGACAGATGAATGCAGTCTTCTCTTGGTCCGATTCATGAACTTTAACCTGATGATAACCAGATCTTAAGTCTATCGTAGACATGTATTTCGTCGACTTGGCTTCAGTCAATAAATCATCCATTCTAGGTAGTGGATAGTTATCCGGAATAGTCGTTGAGTTTAACTTACGGTAATCAACACACAATCTGATGGTACCGTTCGGTTTAGGCACTAATACCACAGGACTTGCATAAGGAGATTCACATTCCTCAATTATTCCTTCAGTTAGTAAGGAATCTAGCTCTTTCTTCAACAACTCTTTCTTTGCAGGTGTCATTCTATATAGAGGTTCAGCAACAGGTAGGCTATTTCCAATCTGTATTCTGTGTTCAATAAAAGGAGTAGGTTCTCCCCCTGGTTTGAAGTTATTTTCAAATTCTTCCAGCAATGAATTTAATTTGTGACGTTGTTCTCTTGTCAAGTGTTTTCCTTCATCATTTCGTAATTGCACGGAATTAGAGGTTTCTGAAATTTCAGCAGACATATCAGGCGAAGTTAATTTTTGCGACATTATTACTTTTGCAGCACTTACGGTTTCAGATGTTTCCTGATAAAATGGATAATGTCTGTGTGGATATTCACTAAAATGCCAAGTGCCATTCTGGATGTTAAGCACAATACCAGCAGCCTGGAGAAAGTCAGTGCCAAGCAATGTTCTATTACCTTTGGCATTTGGTAACGCAATAAATTTCATACGAACTTTCTTTCCTTCTACATTAAGATTCACGACTGTTGTCAAGGCTGGGACATTTCTTTCTTTTCCATCAGCAAGTACCATTGTGATATTCTTCTTTTGAAATTTAAAACCTTTCTCTTTCAATAAACAAAAAATTTCTCTCCCGCAATGGAATTTGATGCACCTGTGTCGGCACAAAAAGCTGCTTTTTCACCACAAACAGTTAAAAAAATTGAGCTAGACAATGAATCTGAAGCTTGTGCGGTATACAATTTTACACCATTAACAATTGTTTTAGCCTCTTCTTTTAATATGTTGCACTTTGGACACTTAGACTGAATAAAACCAGGATTACCACATCCATAGCAATGAACCGAAAATTTTCTTTCTGGCTTATCTTTACTAAATTTTGGACTTTCATAGTTGGAATATTTTATTTTGTTATGTTCCCTAGAGTTAGGAGGCTTATAGTTTCTTTCTGAAATAGATTTAACATAGTCTTTGAAATTTGGCTTCTTAGCAAAGATAGGTGAATTTTTCTTCATTCCCAGTCTTACATTTTCATAACTGTCAAGCTTTTCTGCAAGTTCTAAAGGATCATTCAGCTCTGACCATTGATCAACAAAATGTTCTCTTACCTCTGGAGGTATTCTTTTCTTTAACTGGTCAGCTATAATTAAGTCTTGCAATTTATCAAAAGTGATGATATTCAACTCCTTTACCCATCCCTCGAAATATGATTTAATTTCAAAATAGAAGTCTTTCCATGTTACTTCTGCACTTTTTCTATGTTGCGAGAACATCTGCCGAAACCTATCTGATGTAAGGCGGAAACGCTTCAAGAGCATCTCTTTCGCCTTTGAGTAGTCGTTAACATCTTCTTCATTTTCTCTAGCAATTAATTGATTTATTTCGGCTGGCAATGAACCTATCAAGTACGGCATCCAATTCCTTTCAGGTATATTCACTAATTTTAATTGACGTTCAAAAACTGTCAGGTACAGTCCTATTTCATCTTTATTAGGATTGAATTTTGGGAGAATACGATTCAGATCCCAATTTGTTTTCTCTGCTTCACTGGCTGGAGCTGTGGCAGTGGAGGAAAGTACTTTCTGAGCTTCCACTTGAAGTTCTAAGCGTTGCAATTCATACGCTCTTTCTTTTTCAATGCACAGTTCTTTTTCTTTGGCAATTCTTTCGCATTCAGCTTGTTTTTCTTTTTCAAGCCGTTCCTCTATTATATTAGTTAGCATATTTTTCACTAACTCTTCATCATAATCGTTTGATTTGGTTATAATATCTTTCAGTTGAATTACTTTTAGATCATCTGCTACCCCTAGCCCCATTTCTATAGCGAGGTTTCTCAAATCTTCTTTTTTCCCTTTCCCAAGGAAGGCCATTTCTGCATGAGTTTATTTTTAAGAGTTCTAAAGTTATTTTCAACTGATTTAAAATACTGATTTTTTTAAAATATGTGTTTATTTATTTTAGTTAAAACGAAATTTAAACACCATCAGTCTTAAATACTATTATGTGAAAATATAAACATTTTAACTTTAAACATAAGTAAAGTATAACCTATTATTATTTATCCAAATATTTACTGCAAATAAAATGAACTCTTAAATTATTGTAAATAAACCTGAAATATTCATATGATATTCACTGAAATCAAACAAAACCAAAACAAAGCATTTCACAATTCTACCATAAATTTTATTTTCCTTTCATTTATAACTCTTTACTTTCGTTTTATAATTATCAATAATTACTAAATATGTACCTTTGTTTATAAATTATATTTTATCAATACTTTAATACCACATTCAATAATTCAAAATATATTAATTGAGATAACTTAATCATATGCATTCAAAGAATATTTTATATTAAAATAACAAAATGTTTTATTGACTTTTTATATAACTTAAAAGTTCTTCAATTTTCTAGAATATCAATTCTGATACCTTTTACCAAAATATTAATAATAATGTTGTAATCTTAAAATATAACCTTAAATATATACATGGAATACAATATATTTTCATTCTTTATTCAATGAAACCACTTACTAAAAAAATAAAACACAAAGATTCTAAACAGAAAGTGAATGACAAAAAAAATTAAATAAATAAAAATAGCATTCATAGATACTGAAAGGCTAGACAGTGAGGCGTATATGAAAGCAATAACAACGGTCGTTTGCGGCGCCTTGTTTCGTGTTTTAAATCAAAACAAAAGTATCATCGCATGAAAAATGCACAGTCATCAGACAATTAAATTCTGTTAGATACTATATTTTAAACACTATCTCACTTTAAAGAATATATTTTCAACCATTCAGAATTAAGAAATATAATATATGAGAAATAAAAATATTCAGAAGTAACAGAGATATTAATTCACGTACACATACTATAATACTTCAAATATAATAATAAAATAAATGTTTCTTTTGATTCAATACTCTAATACAAAATATTATGTATTTAATAAGATATGAAACATATCTACCAAATCAAACAAATAATTATACTCGCAAGTAATAATATTGTTCAAAATTCCAGAATATAAAATAATAACACTTTTATAGAACACAACTTATAAAGAAACTTTTTATATAGTTTTATATTCATACGTGCTTAAACATTAACATTTTTGTGCTTAAACGTAACTTAATTTTAATTCTTAGTACAGTATAAAAGCAACTTATCTGGAATTTTCAGATCGCTGAACTCCTCAAACGAACTAGCACAATTATCTCGGATGAGATTACACTTCGAAATCGAAAAATAATGATCTCGGATGAGATTATACTTCTAATGAATCCATAAAACCCTACACATCAGGAGGTAACCTGTAAAATTTTGAGTTCCCCTCCAACAACAAAATTTAATTCTGGGTAGAATTTTCAAGAGCAAAAAGAAACTCGAACTCGGGTCTCACGTTGGGCTGCCATTTTTTGTAGCGTGTAGCATGTAGCTGGTTTAATAGGAACAAAGAAATAGGTTCCTTAGATAGCTCAAAATATTTTATTACAATTTTAGGTACAATTTGAGCACAACACAGATACACACAGATACTACAAATAATACTAAATAACAACTAAAACATTTAAATTTGAAGAAAAGAAAATAAACATGAGAGTCATATGGACATGTCTCACACCGTCGGTTGTTGGAGAGGGACTGGCCTTCTCGTTGACGATGCCATGGGTTACGCTGCAGATAGAGGGCGCTACACAGCTTATTATCGTTGCAATATTCAATTGTTTTGTAAGATGATACAAAACAAATAATTCATTATATAATATTTTAGCACTCATGCTACAATGTACAATATAGCGTAATCAATGATCAATTCGATTAAGAATACCATTATGTCATTAATATGTGATAAAACTAACGAGTTGATTAATAAATAATGATAAGTCACTCTACATTTTTTGAGCATACTTGTTTAAAATATTTTTAAAATTTCCTTAGATTGAAATCGTAAAATATCAGCAAGAAATTCATATATATATATATATATATATATATATATATATATATATATATATATATATATATATATATATATATATATGCATAACATTTTGAATTCATTGAGGAGAATATTCCAGTACGTGCACTGTGTCAATTTTACGCAAACTGTGGCACTTTTATTATTGACCGAATTTTGGAAAACCATACACGCTGTAGAAAAAGAAGAATTACATTTTATTCGCAGAATTATATCAGCACCATAAATGAGAAATTGTCTTCAAAACAATGAGTTTCATTAAAAATGTAGTCCCTTACTTATTTTGTAGACATGCAATGAAAAATACCCTATAATATATTTCGTTTCATTTTTTATTCTCCGAGTGTTATTAACACGATTAGAATATTAATGATATTTGTACTTAGCATTGATAAATTAAAGTCGATTGAAATATTAATTTTATTAAGTCAAACAGTATAAAAACTTGTTGTCAATTTATTGACAAAAATAGTTTCTCATTATTCATTTTATGAAAATATATTATTAAAAATATTCCTATGATCTTTATCAGTTATGTAAATAATAAATTTGTAGTTTTGTACAAAAATTATTATTCTAATTTTATTTTTAGCTCATGAAAATTATTTTGATATTCAATTTTAGTACTTTAATTATGAAGCGGAAAAAGAATATTCACTTTTAAAATAATTATTTGTGATTAGTTTTTGAATTTTGATCAGAGCCATAGGAAAAATAATTAAATAACTTCTGTCAATAAATCTTTGAAAATTAATAGGTAAAGTAGCATTTATATAGACCATATTATTCAGAAATGTGTGAAAACTTTCAGAAGAAATTTTTAATTTTATTTTTCACTATGGTTATTTATTTGCGTGTTCCCGAAAGTAAAATTATATATATTTTAATATTATTTCTATTGGAGATATTTACCGAAAAACATTAGTCTTATTTTAAATATTATTGTATGAACAAGTTAAAATATTTAAAAACTTTGTGAAATCAAATAAATATAAATATAAATCAAACTCTGTTTTTCCTATATGTTAGAGATTAATTTTTAAAATATTTTATATTGAATTTTTTTCTAAAATTGCGTAAGTAGATTTTTAAATTACATAAATTTAGTCGACGTGGTAATGTAGTATATAACTTAAAAATAAAAGTTTTTTTCTCACAGTTAACAGTCAAATAAATTTCGTAACAACAGAAAATCTCATTAATTTATATAAAATTAATTTATATAAAACTTTTTAAAAAATTTAATAAAGTACAGAGATATTTAAAACAAACTATTGCTAAAATTTTGTACACATTTTTTAGCTCGTAAATTTAATTATTAATATTTGAAAAGTATTTTATAAGTCCACATAAGCACATAGTTCCTTCTTAAATTGAAACATAACACATGATTAAAGATTCAAATGAATTTATTTATAAGAATAAATTCTACACCATTACTGATTGAAATTTGTATATTATATTTCTAACATGAAATTTGAAATTAAAATATAGTTTATAAAGACACAAATTTATCTGAAAATTATGTTTTCAAATTAATTTTTTTCGTAATTTGAATTTGATGACGGGAAAGTACTAGTAAATATGAACTTTTTTCTTCAAATGTATTGAATACAATTAGATCTAAATCTCTTAAAACAAAATAAATGTAGTATAAATTGAAATAACATTATCTCACTCTTGGGAAATGAGATATTTGAAAATTTTGAAAAAATTTGCATAGAATAATTAAATTTCAATGTTCTAAGCGAAACATTTTCTACAAATTTAAAAAAAGTACTTGATCGTGTATTTCATAATTTTTAGAATAACAACTGAACATAATAATCTATTTAATTTCTGAAATAATATCTTACTATATTAACAAAAATCTACACTTAAAAATGTCTACCATGTAAAATTTTAATAAATAGAAACTATTGTTAATATATGTGAATACATTTCAGGCTTATTTAAATTTAAAAATTTGATATGTTAAGGTGTTTGTGTAAATAATTTTTAATTTTATTTAGAAACACTAAGATAATATTTTTTCTAAATATGAAACTATTTGTACATAATTTTAAACATTTTAAATGTAAGGATATATTTTGCAGTAAAATCAAATTAAGAATTAAAGGTAAGCAGAATGCACGAATGCATAACATATGTATATATATATACATATATATATATATATATATATATATATATATATATATATATATATATATATATATATATATATATATATATATATATATATATATATATATATATATATATATATATATATATATATATATATATATATATATATATATATATATATATATATATATATATATATATATATATATATATATATATATATATATATATATATATATATATATATATATATATATATGTATTTTCATTGTATACCATATTTTTATTGACAAAAACATTTCATGTAACATCGACATCAAAGATCTGAGTTTATTAATGCTCACATCTTGCATATTAGGTAAAATGTTTGATAATGCGTTTTGACTTAAATAAAATACTTAAATAAGTTTCTCTCATAAATATTTGAGTAATAAATGTTTTTGATTGGAAGTCCAATATATTCTATAGTTATCACAAGTAAGAAGATTAAGATGCTACAGAAATTCAAAAAAAAAATGTGTGTGATTAAAAACAAGTGTGTAAAATGAAGAAATCAGACATTTCACTAAAAACAAAGTATATATTAAAAGATATTTAAATCAAGAAAGAACCAAATTAAAAGCTAGAACAAAGCTAAAAACAAAGATATTTTCCTTTATTTTTAGAAACTCATGTATGTTCACTAACAATCATATTCAGATTTTTAATTCTATAAACTTACCTAATTGGATGTTCCATAATTATTATACTTTTGATCATAATTTATTTCAATAATTATAAACAATTATTTCTTGAATAAAGTACTGTGAATAATCATTGGCTGAATATCGAAACACTTAATTACTTTTGCTTTAGAAACTTGATAACGTGCCATTATATAAAGAAAATCAGTAACCATATTTTTATACAATATATGGTAATTTATTATGTATATATAATGTATAATAAGTTACAGTTTTTAATACGTTGTCATATTGGGATACATTTCTAGAAAGTTTTGTAATTATGTAATATACAATAATAAATAAATTATGCAAATAAAACTTCATATTTTATGTTCATGTATATATGACGCAATTTTAATCGGTAAAGATACAATCAACCAAATCTGAATATTTTTATTTTCTTACAGATTATGAATACGTTGTAATCATCATTAAAACTAGCTTTTAAAGATAATTCAAGCCAATCTCATTTCAATTAACAATGGATCATGAAATAATATCTTGAAAATAAAACGCCCCCTAAAATGAAACAACAATTGCACAAATTTCTACTGGATATTCTTATATTAACATATTCACAATTTCTACAAATTACAGTCAATCTAATTAATGTAAACGAATTTTCATTTACCTAACTGATTTTTAATCACTTACAAAACAATAGATTCTGATTCGATATTTGAAATATAAAAAAACAAATGTTTACTTTTGAATAATTTGAAGTATTGCAATTTGCAAGTGAGGTAATTTGTGTTCCAATAACAAACTGAAAAAAAGAAATTCAGATGACACATTCACATTTCCCAGAAAGCATAACTTTTAACAAAGCAAAAACAGAGAGTAATTTCCAATATGCCTGTTAGGCTTGTTTCACTAATCAGTGTTCCATTGAAAGAAGTCCAATTTGTGCCTCGTGAATTTGATTAGTTTTCAAAACAAACGCCCTGGAGCGATTGCGTAAACCACAGCAATTCTGTGTTTATCTAATTCTTTCCGCAAATTACTTAGTATTTGTATTCTCCACAAAGTGTAGGAGACTTATTCGCTTTCTCGCCAGCCAAGTAATAACAACAGCTCCAGATATGACGGAAAGCATTGATCGTTATTATTGTATTTTTGGGAACGGGAGGAACGGGTACTGTTCTCATTTATTATTACCAAATCCTACTGAGCTTTTGTTTATACCACAGCTCAATTATTCTTATTAAAACGAAGAAATCATATAACTCTTATTTTGCCTATTATTTTCTGAGGTATTACAGAGTATACAGCTGATTAGGGAAAGTTGCTTATAGATTTTGATGCAAAGGTTATTTTAAATGCGTAGAATACTTTATGTGGTTTTACGAAACGTATAACTCAAGAATTTTATATTAAAAAATATCTGTGAACTCTTAAGAATGTTTCCTTGGTAAAAATGTCAAAATGGGTATTTTTTATGACTATTTTGAACAAGTATTTTTTAATTTCGTTGGTTTTATATTTGAATTACTATGAAGTTTCAGATAAATAACTGACTCTGCAGTTGATGAGTTATATTTTATACGAAATGAATTGTATTTTCTGAAAATTAGACAAAATATGTAGTAAAACTTATTATAATAATAACTTTTTTAACAGTGATATAAATTTTAGTCTCTTCAGAAAATGAGATTTCTGAAACTTATCAAAAGAACCATTTATGACTTTAATGATCTCACATTTGGAAGAAAATCTCTTTTCACAAAAATGTTTTTTCTTTAATTGAAAAAATAAAAAGACAGAGAACCAAGTCTAGATAGTATGGTTGGAAAAAGAACATTTCTTAACATAATTCAAATGATTCAGCTGTTATGATTGCACTTAAATGAAGTCATGCATTATCGTGATAAAAAAGCATCTTTTTCTTGCAAATATAGGGTCACTCTTTATCCATGTTTTCTTTAAAACGGTCAAATAAACCATAATTATATTATCATAGTTTTTAACCAACATGATAGTATTTTTTCCTGTTCCAGATAGTCTTACTCAGGAATGTACCCTTTAAATTTAAGAAAACGTAGGTCATAATATGATCAGACTTTGAATTGTTTTCGCATTTTTTTGATACAGTTTCATTAGAAGAAGTCTTCTATTTAGATTGTTATTTTCCTTCTAGTGTGTAATAAGGGAATAATTTTAAATCTATGAAACAGTTGTTACATTACATTCACTTCATCATTTAAAAGATGCATTAGTTTTCGATAATGCTATTCTAAACTGCTAGAAAGATTTTAAGCTGATAGCCCAACATTGACACTTTTCTTGGAATTAATATCATCAATCAGTAAAATACAGTTCATGACATACTCGAGCTTTATGTCAAAGTTACCTGGACTGCATATGCCATTACAGTGAGCGCAGCTAGAACCTACACGATTTTTAAGCAGTATAATGATTCTAGTGGTCTTCAATGAAACTGTCAGTTGATAACAAACTGCTTTTACGAGTTCACTATATCTCAAACTATAACCAGTTATATCAAATAATTCATTAAGAGTGATTATCCAACAAACAATTAACGAAACAATCAAATAATTCCTTTATCCATGCTTTTCCTAATTAAATTTAAATAATATTTGGGAGATGTTACTTTAGTTTTCAGAATATATAAACAATATGGATATCTCGAGAGTTCATAACAATAATATAATGTATGAAGAAATATTTAATATAATATATTTACGCTTGTCGTAGTGTAACGACATAACCAAACCCTGAAAATGTGTATGTGTATTTTTTATTGCACTTTAAATTTAAGAGTTTCCTCTTTTCCTTTCAACTAAGCAGGAATAATATAAAGGAAAGGATGTAATAAAAATTGGCACAATGAAACAAGTGCAATAAAAGAATAAATTTTCCCTTTCCGGAAGGGATGAGTGATCTGGAGAAATTGCGGTAGATGTATATTGTTTTTGATGTCTGTTGTTTGTAAATCTGGGCTAATCAGAATGAAGGAGATTTTGACCTCTCCACTTAAGTGGAAATTTAAGGCGAAACCAATGGTGTAAAGGAAGAGCTAAATAAAAATTATGAAAGGTTCTTAACCTATCAAAAACCTGAAGAAGGCGAACACGAAGGCCCGACATGAAGAGTCTATTGGACTGGTTATCATTGAGCATAAAGAGAGGCAACTAAAACGATGTTGGTTAATATACAAAATATAAACCCACATTCCAGAAGGATCCCTGCTCGAATTTCCAGAATGGGCTACCCAGATATCCGCCAAATAGACCGAACAGAATAGAGCAGGCAGAGTCTGAGAATGCCAAGAGAAGGAAGCCCATGAGCGAGAGCAAGCCAAGCGAGATCCTGAGCCGGTAATGCCATTGACGTTGGAGAACAACGATTACTTCAAAAAGGGTGATCTGATCTCCTCGTTCCTCGTCGTCTGGTGCACTCAATTCCGTGATGATATTAATGTGTAATTGTCATAAAAACAAATAGTAATTTTAGAATCTCTATTGTTTAATCAAGAATGTTTTGATTGTAAATGTAAATTTCTCTTGTAAATAAGTTACTAAAATAAATTGTTAGGATTTTATTGTATTTTGTTTTGAATTTATCTCATCGTTCATTCATGAAAAGCGATCGGTTTCCTCGGGATTCTTCGAAAATTACCGAGTTCACCACAACAACGCTCAGTTGTTAAATATGTATATTTTAATGATTCAACTTATGATTGGTTACATTGGCATTTATATTTAATATGAGTTTAAAATTCTTTGATTTTTTTTTATTACATGCACGTTTTAGCAATATTGAGGCAAAAAGTTCAAGAAAAATATTTCTACAAAAACATTTAGGACAACAATTTTTTAAGAAAGACAAAATAATTTTTATCCAAGAATCCTATAAATTTGATAAAATTTCAGAATACATGTTTTGAAATAACGTTATAATGATTTTAAATTTGTAACAAAAATATATAATGTTAATATACAGTTTGTTAAATAATTTAACTAATTTTATATCTTCAAAAATGACTCTTTTAAAAGTTCCTAAACTCACTTGAGCTAAATTTATATAATTCAGAATGCGAGAAAACATTATGTTAACAATGAAACAAGACATTAGAGAAAATATCTTCATAAAGTTAAGCATATTCATTCGCAAAGACGAGTAAATTAAAATAATATGCTTGGTTGAGTACTCAACGAAATGTAAATATTATTTCTATAATTTATGTATAAAATAGAATGCTATGGATTTTGCAGTGTTAATATAATTAATTGCAATCCGAACAAAGAATATTTCATTTAATATAACAATGAAATTAAGGTTTTAATTTTGTTGTCACTTTAAGATAACAAATTTAATGTTATTAAAGATAAGCCAATTATTTTGCACACTGTATTAAAACAATTATTGATAAACCAGCACAATTCTAAATTTTTTATACACTTAATTACAAAAACCAAATAAGCATAATCAGTTAAGAAAATATATTTTCAATAAGAAGTAAGCAAAATTACAAATTCGAGTCACGAAACTAATTACATTGGGTAAAGGAAATTATGCTGCAATTTATAAGAAATGATGCTTAATAGGATGCATAAAATTAAGGATACAATTCAATGCATCAGAAAACATCCCTTCTATTGTAAGTATACGACATGACGTGAATTTTATTACATAAACATCCGCTTTCGGGTCTTTGGGATTTATTCTGAAGTTTTGCACTACCAGGCATTCATTTAAGAGATTGCATATAGCGGCTAATGCCTTGATCAACGTGAAATTGCATGATTGATTTAGAGTGAAATGCTTATATCCTGTACCTTACAGTTCAGAAATTTACTTTCCAAATAGTGAAACGTATTTGTATGTAAGAAATATACATATTTAAGAAATGGACATACATATATAACAAAAAGTACTAAAATTAAGTACTTACTATAGTTTTAAATAAATTTTTCTACAATTTAATTATTCTTTCCAATCAATATTAAATTTGAAGGCAATATGCAAATGAATAATACTATTGTTTTAAATAAAAAGTATTTTTTTCTCATTTTTGTTTTCACTGAAAGAAGTAATTTTACAATATTTTTATTACAAAAATATAAATATATAAAGTTAACCAACATCCGCGCTGTATTGCATCACAATTACTTGCCACAAAATATCGTGATGTAATAGTTAAACTTTAAAAAGTAATATTTAATTCAATCTAAATAAAATCAACCAATTAAACTATGTGTTAATATTATTTTATTTATCATGAAAAACGGTTGACTCTACATTATTTTAAAAGTTTAAGATTCTTTATAAAATAATATTTGTCCATATACTAAAACAATTTATGATTAATATTGCAGCAAAAATCTATAAATGTACTTTAAAAATGATTTTCATTCCAGTCAAAAGTGCCATACAAAAATAATTATACATGAAAATAATTCCTCCTTAAAATTATTTCCTCCAATGATATTTTTTAAATTATTTTTTAAAAAAGATTTATCACTCTAAAACTCAAACGAAAGCTTTCAAATACAATAGCCATGTTAGAAATTTACCGCACATTTAATGCTTGAAAAATTCCTTCAACTCCAACAAATGTAGGAAATGTTTCATTTGGCAGTAAGTTTTTTTTTCCTTGCAGCAATCCACATTATTGTTTCACTTTGAGTCACGAATTTGTACAGTTTAATCGTCTTCTATGTTCTTCCACATAAAACTTTTAAGAAAGTAATCCATTTTAGAAGTTCTTTAACTAGAAAATGATTAGAGAGAAAAAGTTCTGCGAAACTTTAGAAACCTCCTATACTGGCAGATTTCATGTTATTTTTCAATATTTTCTTGACAAAATAATGGAATTTAGTCAATTACCCTAGATGGGTTCTCATCACCAAATTGTCCAGATGCTCTTGGGTGCAAATTTGGATAAATATTGATTAATTTAAAAATGAACTGAAACATTATTTATAAAGGCACATTTAACAGTGTTTCTAAATTTTTTCGCTTATATAATTAAATGCATTTTTTCTTAAAGTGAAAACTAAATTATGTTTGTGCAATGAAATAAAACACACTTTAATGTATATATATATATATATATATACTATATATATATATATATATATATATATATATATATATATATATATATATATATATATATATATATATATATATATATATATATATATATATATATATATATATATATATATATATATATATATATATATATATATGAACGTGCATGCCCATTTTTCTATTTTGTGTTTAATACTATGCATTCGAATTATTTATTGACATAATTGATTTCTGTGTGTCAAAATTTGGTATGCTATAATTACTTTTATAGAAAATTCCTTAATTTTACATTTCCTCAAACATTAATTAATCATTATAAGTACTTATAATAAATACAGTATACTTTGATCGATTAATATTCAAATAGGCAAGATATTTTGTTTAATTGAACAAATCATGAATTTACTCTACATTTACATTATTTTTGGTTGTTTTTTTACATTATTTTTGTAAATTTTATCAATTTGGCACATTTACAAAACTTTCAAAAAATAAATACAAGAGTCCTCTAAAAAAGTTGAAAAAGTAACATTTCCCTTTATGCAAATTTAAGGTTCAATATTTTACATTATCTCCTTTCAAGTTACAAACTCTACTTTTCTAAGTACATATTTGATTCTTATTTGTGGAATAATGGCATCAATATTTACGAATTCTAACTTTAAATCATGAAACTACTTGTTAATATTTTCAATTATTAAACCATAATAATTTGTAATTTCAATTTTAGTCCATAACAAAAATCTGTTTTATTCGAGTCTGGAGATGCAATTTTTTCTGTAAATTTTGTTTTTTAGTCTTCAAAATAAATTTTGCTGCTCAATAAATTTATTTATAATATCTATACTGATGGTTAGTTAAAGGTACTCATAATAACATTCTGTAAACTTCAATTTTTCAGCTAATGTATTTTGCTTGATGTTTATGGATAATAGCTTTTCGTTAAAGTACCATTTATATTCGCTGGAAAAGACATCACGGAAACTTACACGTCATTATTTTTCTATATTTTCATCAACTTTTAACTGTGTTTGGTGAATTTTCCAAAGCTTTTCTTTCATTTTCTTCTTTCTAATAGACCACTTAAAATGTTTTCTTCAGTTTCGTTGGAATACAGAATCTTCTTTCCATCCTTAGAAAGCAATTTTGGTTGTTTTAGTTACCTATTTGGAATTTTCTTTTTGGGTTTTACAAAGTAATAATAATTTTGTAGTTTTATAATATGAGTTTCTTCTGAATGAATATTTTTCACATTACTTTTCAAAATATGACTATTTTTCTGAAATGCCTTTCTTACAATCTTATTTGTTATTAACTGCACATTTTGAATTTTTTTTCGTATTCTGACCGACAAAGTAAGAATATGTTTAGAGTTTTATAATATGAGTTTTTTTAATTAACATTTTTCATATTATATTTCTAAAACATGGTATATGGTTTTTTTTTCTTACACTACTTTCTTAAAGTCTTGGTAAAAATTTGAATTATTTTTTTAGCAAATTATTTTATCTTAAATTAAATATGTGTTTGTTGATTCCTTATTCATATTTTTATATTTTATTATATAGAATGAATTGTTTTTCCATTGTATAAAATTTTTATGTATTTGTAATATCTTCTAATTAATGCTGCTATAAATAATTTCACACACACAAAGTAAAATATTTAATATAATTCTTAATTTAAACGTAAACAATATAATATTATAAACATTATATTATTTATATTTAAATAAACTTAAATTAAACCCATATGAGTATAATAAACAGTGAAAATGAAACCTTATTGTTTCATCAAACCTTTATCATAATTGTGAAAGAACTCATGACAATTTTTTAGATTTTTCTTAGAAAATATTAAACAGTATGCAATTTTGCACTTACAGATTTAGGAAGGTACAATACCAAATAAATTTATTGCACAGCATGAAAATTTAACTTAATACTCGATTTAATACTTTTGAAATTAACTTTATTTTAATACAATTTTAAAATATAGGACAACGTATTCAAAAGAATTTTTCGTAACAATTATTATATGACTCAAGTATATTAATGGTTCTTATCTATACTATTATTATAGTTAATATACCGAGATAAAGTAAAAAAGAAAATGAAAAACATTTTTTGTGGATATCACTTGATTTAAATTTTAATGGGACTAAATTTTAAATCTTTAAAAAACTGTATAATGAAAAGCATCTATATACTTATTTTTGTATGTATAAAAATTATAATAATCACTCCACAAGTATATCAAAATTTAAAAAAAAAAGTATTTTATTTGACAAAGCTAATTTTTATTCTTTAGTCAATTAGTATGAAAAGTGCACAAACTGCATTAAACCTATTTTTAAAAGTAAATAGCAAAAATGCATTGCAAACCAGTGACAATTAAAATATCTTTATTTAAAGCCATTAATGATAAAGAATTTAATTAAATTTATCAAAGCTTATTCTAAAGGAATAAATCTTCAACTAAGGCTTCACAAGTTTAATTTTCTTAACGACTAAAATTTCTATATTATTTTTTGTTGTCATTAAAGTTAGGCATCAAGAAATTTGGGAATCAATTAGAGGCTTCATTTTCTCTAATTTATTTAAATTATCTTATCTAGTAAAATTTGTTTTATATTTTAATTACTATATTTTTCCCATCTGATGATTAGTTTTAAGTTTAAATTTTTTCACATTTTTACTACGTAAATCAATAATGTGGATATAAATATATATTATTAATTTAATACATTTTTTGATAACTTTAATATCAATAAACTTTAAGTAATATGTTTGTAAAGGCAATTTTACAAATATTTAATATTAGTCTTTTAAAGAAAAACTATAGGAAAAGAAACTCACCTAGTTAGTAAATAAGTTTTAATTAATATTTATTAAGTGCATTAAATGCTTTAGAATTTTAATTTTCTATCATTAAATTCTAATTCGTCGTATGTTAAGATAATTTAATTTTCTCTGACATTTTGTCAGAAATTTTTATTAATATAATTTCATCTCTTAATGCGTGAACATTTCTTTGATGGTTCTTAACAAAAAATTTCAGTTTTAGTAAAAGCATTAAAATTGAAATCGTGTGTACATTTTTCCTCTTTTTTAATAAACGTTTAAAGTTTGGAAATTTTTTTTAATAACTTGAAGAATGTACTATGTTCTGTAACTATTATTTAGGATATAACTCTCATTCTCTAGATATTCACATATTGAAAATACTCAGTTTTTCACTTCGACTGAATATTTGAAAAATTGTGTAATTAAAAGCTACTACCAATTTTTTGTGTACTGAAAAATTAAAATATACTGAAATAAATAGGTGAATTAAAAGTTATGCAGGTAAAAGAAAACAAAAAATCTAATTCGACTTGACGTTTCCAAATTTCAGAAAAAATATTTTATTAAACAATCTCAAAGTAATGAGAAATTAGGTGGAATGAATCTTGTAAAAATAGAAAGAAAGCAGTAGTAATAAAACTAAATTAAGGAGAAAAGTAATAGATGTGCATAAAGAAAACGATAAAATAATATTCCTGAGCATATAGATGACTGTTTTACAGTTTATTTCACAAGTTTTTATACAATATTTAAATAGTGTGTATCTGTATCTGTAGGACATTCAACAATATTTTAATCATCAATTTTACATCAAAACCTATATAATATTTGTAAAAAAAGGTGTTTTGTTTTATATTTAAATAAAATATAAACTAGAGACGCTTAATTAGGTAAAATTATAGATTACCAAAAATTATATAAATGTAAAGAAAAATTTCCTTCATATAATATGAAAAATAAATGTATTTTCAATTCAATTTTTCAAATACTTTGCAAATTAACATTATACTTAATATTTAAACAAATGTTCATGTTTTTTCAAATTTATTTAAGAGGGTAGGTGCAAGAAAATGGACTAAAAAACAGATTTTTCACTTTTAGTGATTTAAAAAATATAAACATTTCTGCTTCTAATGTTCCTAATATTTTTATTGTAACACCACTATAAGTATTTTAATTTTTTAGTTATGTAAACAAATGCTTTTGCTCAATGCCACGCACATGGAAACTGAAACTAATCGCTACAGTTGTTATTTTATGAATAAATTTTTTTTTAGAAATTCTAAGATTTTTTTAAAATTTAATGAATTTAGTTTTGGCATTTATTATAAAAATATATTTTAATAATAATAAGCCTCAATTTAATAACCGCGTCTATAAATAAAGGAAATTGCTTGGGGACACACATCTGTTGTTTTAGAAATGTGAGATTAAAATAGCAAGTGGCAATGTTGACCACGAAAGTTGCGAATTCTAAAGTTACCCTAAATAAATTGGAACTAAAGTGACCCTTTTGTGTTAAATATATATAGAAATTTTGAATGAAACTAATTATATAAATGAAATAATTGATCTTTCAATACTTTGGGATCAAACTTATGCTTTGCAACAACCCTTAGTATGTAAAAACTGCAAAAATGCATCTAAGCAAAAATGTATCTTTCAGATTCTCAAAACGTATGCAAAGTCTTGCATCATAATAATACGTTTTTTGCAAAAACTTTAAGTTTGTTGCATTTTTAAACACAAAATATTTCTTTACACATAATAGTAAGGATATTAATGTGTATAATATAAACACCAGACTCTTATGCATAAAATGCTCTAGAAAAGGAAAGGCTGCAGGAGAAATATTTTGTGGCGTTATGTGCTTGCCTCCTTCATCACATAAGTTCCATGAAGGGTGTAATGGGTAAAATTCTACTATTAGAAATGTTGCAGAAGAAAGTAAGAATGCTACTGCTGAAGCATGTGTTATTCCAGCATGTATCGATGAAACGTGGTCTCACTTCTCTAAATGATGCTGTTATTTCTACAAGTTTTGATACCGGTAAAGTTTTACATGCTGAAGTATGACAAGATTTTACAACTGCAAAGAAGAAATGAACCATGAAGAAAATTGCCAAGCCAATCACTATGGTAATGGAATGTTCGATGGCAGTTTCTGGAGCCTGCTTGTTTAATGTCTTCATGGAAAAACGCAAAATAGTTATGAAAGTTTCAATAACCTCTTGTGGTCGAAGATTTGGAAAAAAAATTTGTGCAACTAGAAATTTAAAAAAAACTTGTGTATATAAAGCTATTTCCTTTAACAATAGAAGTATCTTAAAATACATGGTTTTATCATTATTAGAAATCCAGCCAAGTTTATGTACTTGTAGAGCTATGATGCCAGTGAATCGAGCTCGCATATAAAAGAGTATACTATTAAATACAACTTTGTAGAGGCTAAGATAAAAAGAAGACATAAAAAATGTAGAATGGAAGATGTTCTAGCAGATAATTCCGTTAATCCCAGTTATGGAGCTGAAATGTATTTATTATATACAATTTTCATGTTAAATTTTGTTTTTCTCAAAATGAAATTTTTTAGTTAATAAGGAACATTTTCTGAAAAAGTATTTAATTAAACATATTAATACTTAGCATACTTAAGAAATATGTTATTTTACATGTTTTAACCAAGGATTTTTCTATGTAATAATTTCTTAAAATTTTATAGTTAAAAATATTTGAAAATTTTAACCATGTAAGTGAAAAATACGTGTTAGTATAGTTATTTATTTTTTAAAAAAGAAATAAATCTTCAAATAAAAAATGTCCTGGTTAAATTATGTAAAAATATGTAATTAAGTAGGAAAAAAATTCAAACAATTTGGTTGAAAAGTTATTTTTTAAATGTTCCTTAAACAGAGCAATTTTTAACATTAATGGTATAGGAAATTTGCTTCGAGAACCTAAACCCTTAAAAATAAATACAAATTTTTCAAAATTAAATGTAAATAAAAAGCTAACCTTCCGTAAGCTAAAACTATACGAAAATATTGACAAACACATTTATTCATTTAATTATTTTTATTATATGAATATTTCCGAAGATGGTGAAGAGATATTTATGGTATTATTATATATTAAGATATCAAAATAAATACTTTATTTGCGTTTGAATTTTTTGAATAAACGTTTTCAAAGAACCACCTTTAACTTTGTTTCTTCTATTCCCCCATTTATTAATTTAAAAATTCAAAATCAAAAGTATGTTTCTATAATACAGTTTAGCAAATCCAAATTCAATAGAAAATCTAGGGGTTGTTCATCAATAAATATATGAGGGAAATCTACTGTTTAAATATAAACACAAATTAGTATATATGTTTTCAAGTCAAACAAATTAATACCGCAAAACTGTTTAAAATGCAATTATATGAAATTCGTTTAATTTAATAAATCTACAATCATAAAATCAGCTGTCATTTCTATAATTACTATAATATATACATATATAGATATATATATGAAACTGTCGATATAGGCGATATATGTATATATATATTATCATATATTAAGTGACATTTAATACTTTAAATATATACGATATAGAGTCATGATATATATATATATATATATATATATATATATATATATATATATATATATATATATATATATATATATATATATATATATATATATATATATATATATATATATATATATATATATATATATATATATATATATATATATATATATATATATATATATATATATATAGTTTAATATTTTCAGTATTACAGAGAATAATTTAGAATAATTATTTTATACTTTCACTGACTGATATGAAAACGATGATTATTTCACAACATAGCAATCAAAAGAATTCATTCATTAAATGGTTTCTTTTAGAAAATATCCATACAATATGCAACATACTTTTATAATTATTAGAAACTATTAAATAATATTGATATTAAAATTTTATAAATCAATAAAGAATTACCTTGTTGTTGTGTTTAAAAGTAAAATTTCCCTTATATGCAGTTATTTCCATTGTGTAAATTTTTATACCACCATACCTTTCCAAATTTTTCATTTTCTTTACATCATATACAAGAGTTAATAACTGTAAGCAATTCCTTCTCTAAATATAGTTTTATTGCTTGCACATGCTATTAATTTTGCCTGTATTTCTTAAATTCTTTTGGATAAATGTTAAAAAGCAATGCTATGTTTACTTATGATGTGATTGTTAGATGAATTATTCTATGGAATGTATCAACGAAATAGTTAACAAAAAGATTCATAAGCGAGAAAATGATTTAATGGTGAAACTTCGAAAATTTCAGTTATTATAAAACAGATAAATTATTAAAAACAAGAAATTCTACTATGAAACATTCATTTGCAGTTATGAAACACATTCTTAAAAGAATAATCTTGATCATCCCACCCAAAAAGATATTGTTGCAGGACAGAGAAATTTTTACTCATCTTTTGTGACAATAGAAATCATCATCAAGGGAATTGGATTTGCTAGCTTCAGTTGTTCACAAGATATTTTCAATATTTTAGCTGCATAGTGTACAGATGTGAAGCTTGCTTCCTCTCATTGATATTACAAATAGCCACAATGTGCGGACATAGGAATCTACAATCATCATCAATATCATGAGAAACAAAAATATGAAATCGAATATTATTGAATATAGGTGATTAATGTAAGACATGAGCCTTTTAAAAATCATTGGAAAATGTTGAAAGGCTTTCCATTTATACAAATCTAAAATTTTCATCAGTGCTTCAGTAACGAAATGTTTTTTCCTTCTCGTGATAACCATTTCTTTATAGTTATTTGAATAATTATTTCAGTGGTAAATGAATTGGCCAAAATGTGAAACACCTTGGGTAACTGGTCATTTGATGTAATGAATCTAAGTTATTCGCTTTGGAATTTTTCAGCTACATCATTTATAGGAGGAATTTATTAAAGGGGGTTGAAGAAATAAAATTTCAACTCCACTATATTCACTATAGACGCCTACATCCTTATCCAAAGATTTCGTGAGTCTAATTAGTTCTTGCAATTTACCACGTGATGATGGATCACAAGTATGAAATATATTTTAAATCCATAGTTAGTTTTTGAACTTATTTATTCTATTTTACATCTATTTCGATAATTTTTTATCTGTTTTTTTATATATAACTGATATAAACTTAAATTTGGTAATATCTTCAGTGATTCATATACATGAAAATAGTAAAATACGTTGTACCTACATAAAGACATAAATTTGCATGATCTAAAAATATAAATAATAAAAAGTAAATACATTACTAACACCATATTGAATTCAACTCTCTGGTTTACTTTAAAAAATTCATTAAAACACAGAAACTTTCTTTAAATCCTTATCATGTTAATCAGAGTCCGGAAATTTGATTTTTGTGGGTGGAAAGCATTTTTTACTTCATTGAGATAATGGTACTTTCATAAGCATTTTGGAACTAACAGGAAAATCATTTGCTAAAAATGCAAAATATTTGTAATCATGAAATAATAAACAATTAACTTTATAGTAATCATTAGAGTATATCAAATAGAAATAGTAATCATTATTTAGCCAATAAAATTAAACATTTTATAAAAAAATAACTTTTAGAATTTTTAATACTGTTAACAAGTCCAAAAAAAGAACCTTTCTGACAGAAAATTATAAATTATGTCTTATTTTCCTTCTGTACGTTTTCCCACTAATAAAAGAATTTAAATATTTTCGTATGAGATACATTTGAGAAATACTTTGTTAATGTTTTAGAAAAAAATTCAAGTTTTAAATTCATGATATGCTATTAAATAGTTCCACAGTATCTCACATAATGCACAATGTATATAATATCTCTTTTAATGCAATGCATATAGTATCTCACTTAAGATTTAACACAATATACATTTTTTTCTTTCAAAAACAATTCCTCTCCGCTATATTTTCCATAATAAATTCATAAAGAAAATTACAAAATAAATTTATTTTTGCTGCTAAATTGAAGCTAAAAAAATATATCTACATAATAAATCATTCCACGTTTTTAAAATTCAGTTTCGAAGCATGCATTAAAATATTGTTTCTTTCTAGGGATATGCTCAAATGTTCTTAAGCAAACTAATAAATAATAGCTCCGTATGATATAAAAATATTTTGAAATTTTTAATATTTATAAGAATACTTAAAAATTCCCCTGAAAAAATAAGACTACCTAATGTATTATATCACCTAAATTTATTCCTCTTTTCACAATTAGAAAATTTATGTAAGTATTAACTTACAACTGACTGGTTCAATGGTAATTTTTGCACTTAAAATTAAATTCGATTGGGACTTTCCATTTAATACTCAATCTGAATTGCTACAAACATGTACATCATAGGTGAGATTCATACTCATGAATGTTTAAACGGTAGGCTACAGATGTTAATCATTGACTGTAGATATATTCATATAATTTTCAAACATTTTTATAAAAATTATATTTCTTAAAATATGTAAAATATGAATTTTATGGAACGTGCAGCACATATGTGCAAGTGGTAATTAAAGTTATAATTAGATTAATCAGTGTTTTAATTACCATACATATATAAAGATGCGTATATTGTATATTAAAAATTTGAAAAGGGAAATAATTCTACCATATATTTTTTCAATGAAATAAATATATTTTTTTATGAAAAACACCGAGAAATTTAACTTTTAATACTCCATGTTTGTTTAATCAGCAAAAGAGAAAGACAAAAAAAAAAGCTCCAAACTCTATAATAGAGATAATTTTATAGAATTGAAAATATCATATATGAGAGTATGTAAAGTATTTTATTTTAAAAATTATTTTTTAATCACGACAAATAAAAAGTTTAAAGGTTATTATAATTTCCTCTTCTTCTTACTAATCCTTCTGATCTGAAATCAGATCAAATCCATGAGGTCATCCTCGTGAAGTAGACCAGGAGATCCTCGTGAAGTAGACCAGTGCAGTCGAAAAGATATTTAGAACTCGCCTCTTCAATATGACATTTGGTACAAACTCGGATGGTCTTGGTGCCATCTAAAATCGAAGGGTTACATAAGTGAACTATTCATAGCCAAGGGGAAAATGAGCAGCTTATTTAGTACAAAATACCTGGAGCACCACAGGGTAGAAGTCTGACTTTGCTCCTACGCCTGTGGTCTGCAGATTAATAACCAAGCCGTTTCTAATATGAAGAACTGTCGCTGGAGTTTGGATTGGAGTTTTCATTCTCCTAGGTAATTTTTTTTTTTGGTCTGGCTCCTTCCCAACGAAGACCTGTCCGGCAAAGGGAGACCTTACCAGTAGCTAAGTTACCGCCGGCATAGATCTCTGGGTTGCTGGAGCACGCAAGCCCACCCACCACGACAAGGTGAAGATACCACCAGGTGGGATTATGGCTAGCTTCAAAATGAGGTTTATGATGTGTTATTGTTACAAAGTATGATTTTCGAAACATTAACACCGTTGTCATTTTACTTTAATTTTTAGTAATATAGAATTTGAATTATTTTAAAAAATAATACTGCAACTTTATGTGTTTACAAGTTGTTGGACATTATAAGGACATTTTATTATTTCCTTTTATGAAAATTTTTAAAAATTACTATTATTAGGTAATAAGTGTTATGAATAAAAATGCAATTTTTTATATTCTGAATTTATTATCAAGTATTTCAGGAACACACAGACATTTAAGTGTTCTTCTCAATAAAATATTTTCCATATAGCTTTGTACAAAATTAAAATATTTGTGTCGACATCGTTTTATAGAGTTTCAGTTTATAATAAGTAGTCTTGCTACTTCATCTATTTTTGTATAACTTAACCTAATATTTTGGAATGTTTGTTAGTAGTAAGTGACATGTTCTCTCAATGTTCAGCAGATAACAGCTTATGAAACCAGAGTATCATTGTGCATAGGGTATTTTTCACGGAAATCTGCTTAGAAGACAATCTATATTTCTTTGAATTTTAGTATAACATGTTTTTAATCGGTACTTGACAATTATAAGGAAAACGGTATTTATGACCTGTACTTCTTCTAGCTTCTTATAAAATAACAAGTGGTTTCATACAAGAACTTTATACAAACATCACTTACGTATTTTTATTTTTTATTTATTTTGGTACAGAATTTTTAAAGCAGGTCACCCAAGATAGAGAAATTAAATACAAGTTCCTTACACTTATTTTCTTTTGTCCTTCAATGTCCTTGGAAATTGTCTTGGCACAAATTTTATTTCCATTTCAAGGATCTAAATTTTAAATTCAAGTATAATTTAAGATATTAAAATTGATCCCGGTTCATTTTGAAATCCGATTCGTATATCTATATCAATTAAATCTAAATTACTGTTAGATTAAGTCAGTTTATTAGGATGTTTAGAAGTGCAAATTCACACTTGGGATCATAAGCATATCGAATTAGTGCGGGATGTTGATCCAGTGAATTATCGTAGAAAGTAGTTACGACAAACTCAATGCAAGAGGGTTATTTTTAATACAAAACGCAGCAGGATTATAATACATAGTTTGAACTCATAGAAAACTTAAATTTGCAAATTTTCCTGAGTTTGAAATTTACTTAAATCAAACTCAAGCAAATTTGCGAGATTTAGGTGTTACTTTGAGTCAAGCTTTTTGAGACAAACTCATGTTAGAAAAACATTTTAACGCACACACACACATATATATTAGGTTGGGGAATAAAATCGTAGCGTTTTTACCAAAGACTTTTATTCAAACAAAAATAAATAACTATAAGTCAATCTATTATATATTCGCCGTTGCTGTTTAAAACCTCTTTTCACCTCTCGACTAATCTGTTGATGTCGTTCCTCCAAAAATTGCCTGATCTGGTGTCAAAGAAGTTATTGAGCCAGTTTATAAGGACTTCTTTGCTATAGAAGGTAACAACCTTCATATGGTTTGACGAGTAGTGGAAAATATGCTAATTGGTCGGTGCAAGATCTGGAGAATATGGCGGATGCTGCAGGAACTCCCATTCAAGCTCTTGGAGTGTGGCTTTGACGACTTGTACAACATGGCGCCAGGCGTTGTCGTGAAGGAGTATGGTTTGACCATTTCGATCAGGTCTTTTCAGTCGAATAGCCTTATTCATACGGTGTAGCTGGGCAATCGAGAGCTCCTTGTTGACTGTGGCATTCTTTTCGAGCATTTCCCAGTGCATAAGAGGTCCTTGAAAACTAGCTCAACAACTTTTTTGACACCAGACCAGGCAATATTTGGAGGAACGGCATCAACCAATTGGTCGAGAGTTGGGTAGAGGTTGTAAACAGCAACAATGAATATATAATTGATTAATTTATTGATATAATTATTGTTTTTTGTTTAAATAAATGTCTTTGGTAAAAACGCTACGAACTTATTCCCCAACCTAATATATTTCATAAAACGATCTAATTAGAAAGTAAGTTTTAATCTATTTTAGAGAGAAAAGTGTTTTGTTACACAAATATATAAGCTTTCATATTAAATAGCCTCATATTTAGGTGTTAAGCAAAAGTTTTAATGTCGTAAGTTTGTCCCAATTAATATGTAAAGAAAATTATTTTAGTAAAGTTCAGTATTCTGTGTAATTGATTAAAGCACTATATAGTATTATGATTTTTTGATACCGAATAAGAGTCTTTACAGTGCTATAATAACTCTAATAATAAAAAGTCTCCCAATACTAATTTAGAGTAAAAATTATCTAAACCTCGATTATTGTTATACTGTATTCGGTACTGAAGTTTCTGAATTCCAACATTGAACTCAAATTAAATTTAAAATATTGCGTAATTGGTTAAAATGCAGGTTAGAATTCAACACCCCATATTCATTTTTATTATAAAATTCTGCTTTTATAGTAAAAATTTATCTAAAATGCAATCAATATGAAATTTATAAATGAAACCATAAATAAAATTTTACTTTTTTCAATTGTATTATTGTTTAGGATATTTGCATTAATTTCTTTCCAACTAACAATTGTAGTTTTTATTACTTTAAATCAGAAAAACTAAATATTAAAAATTCACAATATTGTTGGTGTTGTTAATGAATTTGAAAATAACATAAATTTCAACTGTAAAAAATAGTTGTCAGAAATAAATATTCCAGTTAAGACAAAGAGAGAAAAATTGTTTTGAAAATATTTTAGTCAAAAATACCTTATTTATATATAAGTATAATCGGAATAGATCTACATTTTGTTCATATCTTTTGATGTGTAAAATTGTATTTTGATGGTTTTAGTAGGAATTTAATTAAAATTTAATGTGTAGCTTTCCGCTAATTATTTTAAATTTAATAAATTATTAAAAAGACCTGATATGAATATCATATCTTCCAATGTCTATATTTGCTTATCATTTATTATCCCATTGTATTTTTAACAGATGCCAAATGATATTTTATAGATAGTCATTTGTTTTAATTGTAAGTAACATAATTTACTTTCTGCAGTTTCAGATGAAATGGCAAACCAAAAATCTGAACACATCTGTTGCAACATGTCTTAGGAATTTTACAACTGTGACCGCTCAATTACAGCTGCCTTACCCACGATACAATGCATCATAAGATTTTCCTTTATTCTGATTATTACAACCCTTTCTTTAGGGAAAAATACTTGAAAGTTTAGAAATTCTTGGTAATGACATTTAAAGATATTTTGTTGAAAACCGATGAATTTTTTACTGATCAAGGAATGAAAATTTACCAGATGAAAAAATGCTGTTGATAACGATGGTGGTTATACAGTTAATGAAAACAAATGTGTTTAAGGTCTTGTTGAATTTATTATAAAAATTATAATGTTTTGCAATCCCATAATATAATATAATTTAAGAAAATTTTCCAAAAAATTAGCTGAAAACTAAAAGCACATTTTTTATATGAAACAAAAATTTTTTTATAAAAATTGATAACTAAAGAGCAAAGCAAATAATCCGCATTTAAAGACCTGCTCAAATACATTAGAAATTGTAATAAATATATGAAAAAATATGCTACATATAAAAGCCTTGTAATGATATCACATGTGAATAATTTATTTGTATTCCTCTTAATGTGATTGATTTTTTATTAGCTATTTAGTTTTATTATACAGTAATTCAAGATTTTTTTGATAAAGAAGAACCATAGCTAGTTGTTTTCAAACTGAATTCATTAATTTGAAAATAAAAATATATTGTTTGATTTTCCCAGGACAGAAAGTTGAAGGAAAGATTATTTTATTACTTTCCTGAAAATTATTACTTATACATGGAATTACTTGAGATTCTATACATATTTACTCTGCATGACTATACTTATAAACATAATTTGTTAGTTTATTAATAAAATATTTAAAATTGTGAAGAAAACATATTTACATTTTATAGAAATTTAATATATATATGAAATTAAAATGTAAAATATTCAATATAAAGAACATCATATTATTTCTATTCTAAAATACGAACTATCAAAAAAAATAGATAGACTGAAATTTACAGATAAATTGTATTGTATTACATGATGATGTTGTTTTGTTTCTGTGATAAAAAGAACTGAACTGCAGAGGATGATTATGGAAATTTTCTATCCTAAAAACAAATTGCACTCGAAAGATGTTTCTTTTTATTTTAAAGACAATTGATATTTTAGCTTCAAAATATGCTGTATATTTTGTCTTTTTAGTTATTTGTTTGATTTCAACATTTAGAAGTTATAATTTTTTTTAATTTCTTTGCATATTTTATATTTAAATAATACTACATATCATTTCCATCTCTTACCACATATATTTCCATCTTTAATACATTTTTTGCAAAATGTACAAAAATCAGTGAAAAATTAATTTTCTTCATTTGCTTAGAAAACTAATATATCTTGAAATCATATAGAAAACTATTATCAAATTATTTTCTTTTGCTATGCAGTACTAATGATAAAATCCTTCTTAACTTCGGAAAGCACATCTCTTAGAAAAATGTATGCAAATATTCTGTTATTTATAGAATGAATTGTTATGATGCACTGTTTTGAAAAAATTACTTTTACTATGAATGCGCATTAATAAATATCTTCCATAGTTATAATTTTTTAAGTTTAAATCTATAAAACTATCAATCTGGACCTACAAATTCTCAATGAATTGGTTTCCCATTCATGCTACACAATTTCACCTTTCATTAATTTCTAATGTCATAGAGTATTAACTCTTTGCCCTTTTGATCTTTAAATTTTTAAGGCATTTCTAAGAGCATGGAATACAAATGTGCATTTGAATTTTCAGGTATATGAGATGTTTTATTTTGTACACTAATTTTAAATTTAATTTTTTGAAAAAAAGGAATTAACGAGCGTGACAGCCGCAGTGAGAATTTAACTTACCACCGGTAATCTTGCGAAAACGTGCACGAATGGGGAGAATAATTTCTGAGCTGATTTTAGATTGATTGAAGTTTAAAGATAAAATAAGTGATGGAATGATTATTTTCAATTTCATATAATAGCATTAAATTATTCTACCAGAAAAACAATTCTTTAAAGAACTTTACTAGTACCATGTTAATGATTTCTCATTATTATAAAATGTCCTTAATTATTAACCATTAAATTGGGAATTTTTATTATCTATCTACTTTGTAGATAGATAATAGTTTTTCGCAAGAGCTGTGATATTATTTTAAAATGCAACATGAAGTACTTCTATTATTTTTAAATTTCCTCTATGGGAAATAAATTCATGTCAATTACGTTTTTAAAATACTCAATGAAGCTCTTTACATTCATCAGTTTATTAAAGAAAAGTTTTATACCTTAATATAAAAGAATTAACACATTTAAAAAAATTTAAAGGTAATATAACACCAAATATTTTTGTATTTCTCTTATAAAATGGTATGTAAGAATAAGTTGCATGAATGACTTAGCTCAGTATCACTCTGAATAAGTGTCCTTAATTTCTTTGTTTGTATAAGACATAAATTTAATTATTATTTTAAATTTCATAGATTCTGGAAAATATCACATATGTGAAAGTAAATTCCTCATGCTATTAAATATATAAATTTCAATATCATTACTGATAACTCAAACCTCATGATTTTAATAATTTCCAGAATTTTATCTTCACACATCAGATTATTAGTTAAAAAATTTTGATTATAATAAAATATAACCATTGCTTATAAAAAAGGATTTTTTTTCTATATTTGAAGGCTATTTGAATTTTTTAGTTATTTCAAAAGTTTTACATTAGAAACTTTTCGTGATAAAATAAAAATCAAAAATTATTTAATACTAATATGATACACAATTATAAGCTATTATATAATGGACTGTAATTCATTATGGTGGCAGGTGACAATCTATATCACTCCTTTTTTTACTGTCGTTTCTGTTTTCAATAATAATTTTCATAGTTGATAGGAGATATATGTGATAGTTTATTTACTAAAATAAAAATTTTTTTATTGTTTTCAATTTTATGATTTTAGCATTTACTTATATTAAATCATACCAAAACGTAATTTTTTTAATAAGAAATTTGAAAATTCAAAATTTTCATTTATAAAAATTGTATATGTATGCTAGAATATTATTGAAATCACTTCACCAGTTATTATTCTATATGCAACATATTACAAAAAATTGAACAGAATAATTTATTGCATTAAGCAGTAAAAGTGTGACAATCATAAAAATTTTCAAACGTAGAAATTTATAGTTTTAAGTTTTCATATTTAAATATATGTAAATGTGTTTATTTACAGGTTTAAACAATACAAATTTTATAGCCAATTCATTATATTGTTTCATATCTAACGCATATCACCACGTTTACCAGCATTGATATTTATTGTGTGACTCATACGTAAATATAACAACGTGATAAATTATTCTACGTAAAGCTTTATTTTCTAGAACGCTTATTTACGTTTTGATTACGTATATCTATAAATTCAAATACATAGCAAATAAAATGATAGCAGCAGAAGTTCGTTATTATAAGTTGTTGCAACCCTGTATGTATACATGCAAGTAATTGTATACAAAAGCAAATTCTTATTTTACTACCATCGTATTTCACCCCAGGTTTAGAAACCGTTTTTCTGGAATCGTAACTCTTTTGAATAGAGCTCTACGGAGACAGCAAACAAAGCGAATTATTTATTTTTTTTATCCAAGATTCGATCTACTTTTGTTGCAATTTCCATACAATACAATTCCTTCCCTATCTTTTTTTTCCTTTACTAAGTTTCCTATTTGTAATGAGATACTGATTTACCGATGTCTATCGAAAATGAGCATCGTACAGACAAATTGCCATCGCGACATCAGTTTCTCTAAGAGGAACAAAAAGAGATAAATAAAAGGTCTTCGGTCCGTATTCTCTGCAAGTGTATCTATAATTTATGGATTTTCGTGGCATTCCATTGGAATTCATCATGCCTTAAGGCTGACTTCCGGTTCTTGGTGGATTCCAATTCCCCATTTTTTTTAGCTAAAGTGGTGCAAGCAAAGGAAAAATTGGAGCAAAAAAAGGAAAAAAAGAATGTACGCTGTTAGGAGAACAGGTATCATGAGAAAAAGAATACAAGGTATAATAATAAAAGTTGAGCTATATGAACTATGCTGGAACAAAAAGATAAACCTTTTTTTCAGATGAGATTGAGAAATTGAATTAAATTAAATAGAAATCTATTTTTTGTAACATCATATAATGAAATTTGATTTTGGGTATTAAATCATTTACAAATTTTCTCACAGGATTTCTTTGAATATTTTAATGTAATTATTTTTCCTTCAGATATTAGTAATTCATTTAATCACTCATGAATAAAATATTTTAAACATAAGAGAAACTTCTCTTATATAAACTTGATATAAGGATTCAGTACATTATTTTATTTCATAAAGTGGCTAAATATCATTTACATAGTATTACTGACTTTTAAATTAACTAAATTGAAAGTAAAAATGTTTGCCATGTTTTGCATATAGCTTTATGCTATAAAAATTAAGTTAAATAATTGTAGTAGAAAGAGATATGAACATATTTGAATGCATTTAGACATGTATAGAAATTTATTAGACACATATATCGCTTTAAAATATGTGGCTATTCTTTTAGACATAAGAGAAATTTTAAGAGCAGAAATTCGTCTTAAGTGAACATTATGTGTGTGAGGGTTAGATACATTCTTTTATTTCATAAAATGACGAAATATCTTTTGCGCAGAGTTTCTCTTTTTAAAATTTACTAAAAAAAAGCAAAACTGCCTTGCAATTTTTTGCAGTTGATTTTATGAGCTTAAAACAATGTGAAATAACTCAAGATTATGAGGAAATGCACATATTTGAATATATTCAGATATATATGTTAATTCATTAGTCATATATATTGTCCTAATTATGAGTTCAACAATTAATTCTGAAATGAATTACCATTGGTATTTTTATACACCAGCATTTTATTTATTTCTAGATTTGTATATTATTGTGATTGCATTTGAAAGGCACTTAATGACAAATATAATTTATTGATCTCTCTAAGCAATTTATATACATTTTTATATGCACATATGTACAGACGTATATAGATAGAAATATCAGAAACAGTTGCTGAACCATTAGATGCAATTTCTGTAAGAAATATTTTTCAATCTTTGTCATTTAATTCCAATCCTTTTCATTAAGGCAGAAATAATTTTGTGAATAATAATAAAATTTCATATCTTTTAAGTAAAGTATGTGGACTAATTTTAATACTATACATTTTTAAAAATTGTTTAGATAGTGCTTAATAAATATCCCATATCATTCGAAAAATAATAATAAATTTGTGTGTAGGAGGCTATGTATTTTATAATTTATATTACATTATACTTCACATCATTTATTTTCCTCTTTCATTTAATTTTATATATCTAATTTTTTATTGTAAGGAAAAGTTAAAATTTTATACACGAATGTTTAAAATTTCTCTTACATGAAAATGATTTTGAACAAAAAAAATTAATAAAAAATAATACAAAAGTAAAATATATTTCCATGAAACATAAAATTTTACTTCCTACAGAAAGTGATTCTACTATTATTTTCAGTTTGAAAATATGAGAACTAATTTTAATTATAAGTGTGTATGTACTCTAATTACCACTAACAAGGAAACATTGCATGAAATTTAAAAATTAAATAAAATAAATTTATCATAATGTTTTTAGAAAAACTCATTGAACTTTAGTAGTTATGCGCATATTGTGTCTGAAAATTCTAATACTTTTGTTTATTTAAAAATATGAGTAATTAAGCTCATGACAGTAAGAAAGTAATTTAACAAGAAACCGAACAATGTTTCTAAGTTATGAGAAAAACCTTATGACAGGAAAATAATTAGATTTTGGAAACAAATTTATCCTTTCCAAATGTTTGATTAAAACTAGGTTTTATTAATTCGAAGGTAAAAAAAAAGAGTAAAATTGACGCCAAAATAAGCAAATTTTCTGAAAAATCTCAGAAACTCTTTAAGCTAAAAGTTTAAAGGAACAATTTTTTTGGTGAAAAGATAAGTTATTATAGATAAAAAGGTTAATGTTAAATAAGTATTAGCAACTGGTATTCAATTTTTAAGCTTTACATTGCAGGAAAAAGGAATTGCAGTTTATTTAAATATTAAAATTTTAAGCAGCTAAGAAATTTTGCCTAACGCCAATAATAAACAAAAATATTAATTCTTTATAATATTTCTGTACAATATTTACCAATTCTTTATAATATTTACAGAATAAAATCTAAATTTCTTTAAAAAATTCCAGGATAGTGCTGATTTTTTTAACGAAATGCTAAAATAATTGTTACTTAGTAAGTTATAAATAAGAGAGAGTTCAATTCTTTAATCAAACATTTATAAAATACGGTCTAAAATAAAAAAAACAATAAGAAATATATTCGCAATAAAATGATATATTTATTAAAATTATTATTAAATTTTGAATTTAAACAAATTATAGGGAATCTTGTAAATAATTACATAAACAGCAAAGTTTCTTCAACAATATAAACTTTAATATAAAAAACAATGCTTAATTATTTTACAAAATATGTTCGATTATAATTTGTGAACAAGTCTGAATTATCAATAAGTTTATAGAAAGAATAATAAATAATGTTTTGTAATATTTTTGTATTATTTTAATAAACATATGACTTTATGTTCTTTCATACGCGTATTCTTACTTAAAATTCTACATTTGGAATTTTCAACTTATAATCGTGAATTGTTTTTAAAGTCTACAGATAATTTTAATAACTCTTATGTAAATGATAATATAAATTGATTTATTTGTACTAATTTCATACATATTAGACATTATTTATTTCATTATGATGTTTGTCGGAGTTAATCTTCCAAATCAATACCAGTTAGTTTGTAAATATTTTTTTCCATTCAAAAGATACATTTTGTATTCATTAGCATATCAAAGCCTTATAAATACTCTATCAACTTTCATTATGTTACATTTTAACTGTAAAAAATGTCGGAATATACAAAAAGACCCAAACAAAACAATCAACACCATATTTCCTGGCAGAAACGAGGCTTACTTCTACAAGTTTATTTTCTGCGGATTTTTAATTCAGAATTCTGAAAGAACATAATGATGTGCTCGGAAATTAACTCATTTCCAGGGAGAGATATCGCTTCCTCGCACGAAATGTAATGAGCTAAGGGAGCTTTGCTCATGCTAGTTTAATGAGTTTAATCTTTTAGCCTTTCCCAAAAAATGTCAGAGTTATGTAATAGAGAGAGTATAATTTTAATGCGTATAATGGGCCAATAAAAGTAAGATTATTTTGTTTTTGTTCCTCTAAACTTTCATATAACGAGCCATTTAATTTTTTGAAACATATCTGCTCAGATGTGTAAGAGAAAGGACTTGAAAGGAATGATCGCTCTCTTCTAAAAGTTCAAACACAGATTCTTTTTAAAAATATATTTTATTTTAAAAAATAACGTTAACTAACTTTTTAAATATTAATTATGTTATTTTATTAATAGATAGTGACTTTGTAAAATATTTAATTAGAAGACATTTTCAAAATTCATTTTATTTACTGAATCTATTTTCAGTTCCTGAACAAAAATTTAAGCTTTATTTTATTATTAATTAACTAATAACAGAATTTGCCTTAAACTTGTACCTGAAAGTATTTATCACAATTTATACAAGGAAATATGTTGAAAAATTGTGCTATTTTAAAAAATAAATTTTGTAAAACTGCTGTAATAAACGACTTTATATTTAATGACAGCAAAGGCTGAACTTTAATTTTAATACTTGTAGAATTCTAAATATATATCTATATATTGCTGAAAAAAGGAAAACAATGTTATAATATTTATGTCTCTTTTCTTTCGTAACACATTCTGAGATATATGTTGAATGATACACAGCTTCCTTAAAATATAAGAAATATAATATTTAAAAAAAATACAGATTTTTAGACGGTACTTTAGCTTTGAGAATAATTCTTTAAGTAACACAATACTTTTTAATAACGTTTTATTATTAAAATTAAATTATTAAATTTTATATATTAGCATATTTATATTTCTTAGATAAGAAATCATATTATACGCAAATTATTCAGAAAATAATGTAATTTTGTATGTTATAATGGATTGTTTATGTTGATATAAATATAAAATAATTTCGATTATTGAAACATTATTCAAAATAATAGAAAATATCTAACACATTCTTCAACTTTTGTATTAAAAGGTAGAAGGGTAGATATACTTAGTTGAAAAAATAAATTACTGTTTATTGTATTTATTTCTATTAAGCTTCTCTTGATTTCATAAAATGTTACAAATAACACTTTAACCTGTACAAGAACATTTCATAATTATATTTGTATTTCTTTGATATCTTGCCTCAAGGAACAAAAGAAAATATATTCCAGTTTAAGAAAAATATAATCTTAAAAGTAAATCATAATTGCCTATGATATATATGTGATGTTGCAGATTGAATTACTCAAAAACTCTAGAGCACGGAAGAGCTATTTTTGATTCCAAAAACATTATGTGTGTGTTGAACGAAAGAACAATTTTCTAACAACAATATATCATGATGTATATCAGTTTTCTTTAATAAACACTAGATAATACTCATTCGTCAAAATAAAGTGATTACAAAAAAGTGTCAGGAACCTATCACAAAATTTGTGCCAGTATATTGTTAAAATGTAAAATTTGGATAAATCATAAATTATGTAAAATTTTTTAATCATGTAAATATTATCAAAATTATGTTGCAGAATAATTATTTTAGTTGCATATTGGTTAAATCCATGTTTTTATATGCATACTTCTGTTACACAAATTTCTGTAAGTTACATTAAAGAAAATTTAACAGTTAAAAATTTTTAAGTTTAAATTTGTAGAATAAAATTAACTCAAATTAATTTGTCATATTTTTTTAATCATAAATAATTATGCATAAAATTTGAGGGATGCTTATAAACTTGCTCTTAAATATAGTTTTCATTTAATGCAAAATATAATAATTTTTCAATACTGTACTTTAAATATAAAAATAATTTACTTATATGCTTTTTAATTGCAAGAATGTTTGAACTATATTTTTTAGATATTTAAAGTATCTATATACTTTTAGCAAAAAAGCACAATAAACAAATTTGATATAAAAAATTTATAAAATATCACAGTTGTGCAATTATGATTTAAATCTCAAAATTTAGTTCACTTATTGTTTTTATAAGTAAGAAATTTAGGTATTAATAATTATATATATATATATATATATATATATATATATATATATATATATATATATATATATATATATATATATATATATATATATATATATATATATATATATATATATATATATATATATATATATATATATATATATATATATATATATATATTATTTATCAAAAACGAAATTTAGTTCTATTACACTATATGTGGAATGTTATATTATATATAAAACAAAAAATTTATTGAATAGCTCAGTTATATTTTTTCTTTTGCTAAATAATTCTTAAAATTTGTAAGTTTTTTTTATATTTATTTTAAGGATATGAAGATGGTTAAATCACAAATTCGAAGGGAACTTTATACTGCTAACTTTAGTAGGAAAAGTATTACATTTATTTCAGTAGAGAATGCAGGTTCTAATCTCTCAGGTATCACTAGTTTATGCGATTCATTAAACGTTAATTGCAGCCTCGTCTCATTTACGCCGAAATTCTTACAGATAAAATGCATTTATCTTGATATTGGGGACTGCAAATCCAGTACATTTGTAACGGATATCTCAATTATAGTAAATATTTGAACCTGAATATAAATTTTATTTACTGTCATCTATTTCTTGGATGTGTATAGTTGGTAATAAAATATGTATGATTATTTTTAACTTGTTTTTCTAAATATTAAATTAAAAATATATTCTCATCAGAAATTTGTATTTATAATCCTTATTTAATGAATATTTAATATTAAAAATCTATATAATTATTTTCTTTTAATTTCCTCATAAATAAATGTAATTTTTTTACTTTTATTTGCTCTTTATTGATTTTAATAATTAACACGAATATGAATCTTTTTATTATATAAATAGATTATATTGAAATTTTATCTGGCATAAAATTTTAAAAATAATATTAGTTCATATTCACTTTTTCAGGTTTAAATTTACCTTATATAGTTGATTAAATTTACGTGATACCGTTAATTAAAATCAGACAAAGTACAAAATTCTCCAAAAACACTTTTTTTGTCACCGATTAAAAGGCAAGAATAACGATTATAGATTATCATCAGTTTTACTGTATCATTATCATTGTTTTCCTTTTGTATGTTTAAAAGTGTTTGAGAGCAAATATATTAAAACACTTCCTTTTAATATTTTGATTATTTATTTTTAAATATGATTCATTTTAAAGGAACTGATACAAATTTAATTTACTGTCTAAGTTTATTTTCGTGCACTGAGCATAATAGTTTTCAATTATAAAAGTTCTATAAAAATATATGGCAAAGTTAAATATTCATTGTTGAATAATATTGTTTTTAGTTCAAGTTGATTAAGATAATGTCAATATTATTCAGTACTAAATTTGACTTCTACACTTAAGACAAGTACACTTCATTCATATTCAAGTTTATAAAAGGAACATATAAGAATTCTAGACTCGAGTCTAGAATTCATATTTTTTGTATTATCTGCTTTAATTAATAAATTACTCAAATATGCTTTTTGTATTTTTAAATACACAGTCTTCATGAATATTGTTTAATATTTAAAGATTAGCATGAAAATAGTTATACCATCTTTATAATTATTATTATTGAAATTATAAATTTTAATGAAAACATAAAAGAGAAACATAAAAGTCAAAATAAAATGGAATAAGGACAAGATAATATGAATCTTAAAAATGAAAGTGTCTCTTATTTGATAAATAATTTAGATATTATTAGAATGTTCTTATTTAACAGTAAGGATCTGATAAAAATTTAAAAATAGAAATCATGATAAATGATTTAGCAGAACTTATTTGTTTCTTTCATCAAAAATATTTAGGAAAATATTAATTTTTATTACAACTTTTGTCGACAAATATATTTTACTATACAATATAAAATTATCTTTATAAATATTTTAAAATATTGCTCTATGAATTGGGGGAAGTGAAAATTGAATATCAATATTCTAAATATTTACCGTAACATTAAGTACATACTTTTATTTCTTTAATAAAACTAAAAATTTTAGCAACTGAAAAAATAAAAAATAACGATTTGGAATTAGTTTTAAGTATACTGTATTGCTTAATACTAAACTGTTCTTAGAATGTCAATAAAACTAAAAAAAAAAGTTACAAATATACAGAATAATTCACTAAAACAATGAAGATAAAATATTTCCTTATTAGATAAAAAAATATTTATCTTACATTCAAAGAAATAATTCCAAAAATAAAAAGTGTGCATTATTTAGTAAAATAATAAGCACAAATAATTTTGAAATAATTTAGCATTGAAAGATTTTAGGGAATTTTCTTTATTAGTAAATAGTTTTCTTTTATAATTAATGATCAATTAATTTTCAATTTATAAGCATTTTTAAATGGGAAAATTTATTCAAATTTTTTATAATTTTTTACGCGTTGTTATAGTGGTTATTTTAAACAAATAAAAATGACAAATATTTTGCTAGAAAAGTATAGACGAGGAGAAGTATCAACAAATAAAAGAAACTGACTCTCAAATGAATCAGATTAGGTGACTTCGCTTCTTTAATACTGAGTTGTAATTCAACAACCAAAACGGATCTTGAAAGGTTTTTTTATTTCTTTTTTTAAGAGATACACACACAGAGAGAGTTTCATTCAGGCAGATAATATCATTTCACAAAAAACACAGAAATCGATAGTCTTTATACTGCTAGTGTTTTGTATTGAGAAGTCTCTTACATTGTACAGGTATACTTTGCTTTGTTAGTATAATGACAGCAGACTACAAAAGGGATATTTTTCTTAACACTTTTTTCCACTTTTTGAGAAAATCTGTCGGAAACAAATTCGTTTTTATAGGATGTGACATCAGAGCGCAGAAAAATTTACTTACAGACAATTATTTAGAAAAATAAGGTAATCATGGTTAGGCCCGTAATGTTATCGAGCATTCATTTCATTCATATATCAATTATAAGATGTTCTAGAGCCACACTGCATGCCTACTCTCTCCCAAAATGTTCCCGGATTTAAAATAAGGGCTTTTGAAAGAATGAGAAATAAGTATGCAATCCCCTTTATCAATAGCTTCAATAACAGTAAGAGAACTAGCTTGAAGCTTGTAAAATTAAACAAAATGATCAAATCTCCTATTAAACAAAATAATAAAGAATTCAATAAAGACAAAACAGTAAAAATGAATCCTTACAATGCATCTTGTTGCTCTCAATTCTCCATTAGTCTACAACGAATTGGAATAAAAATTTTTAATCATTTACTATCTTACCCTATATATTACAAATATACCGCATTTTCCTGAAATATGCCTATTTTTTTCAAATTTTTAATTTTCTAACCTCGTAGTTTTTCTCTCATATTTTATTCCACAGTACACCTCCGGATGGATCAATGCATTGCATTTTATGTTATCTTATTTTTTAATGCTTGTAGTTTTAATTTTTGACGCTTTATTTTGACGTGTTCCGTGAATAGTATTATGGTTTATAGATATTTTTATTTGTAATAATTTATTGAAATTCCAAATTTAATAGCTTATATAATTGACAATTTGTATTGAAAGTAATTGAATGTATGTATATATAATGAATGAATATATATAATGAATGTATATAAATGAACTTTTTTATTTCACGTTGACGAAAATAATTTATTCTTTCTTATTATTTTCTCTAAATTTAAAGTAAAATTATTAGAAATTTGAAAACATTTAATCGAGATTGTTAAATACTTTGTTCTGATTTTTAATTCCTTGCATTAAAATTTTTATTTCAGTGAATAGAATTATAACAAAACCCATTTTAAACTTTATATCATTACATCATGCAATTTATTTCATAAACACACACACACACACACACACACACATACACATGCACACATACATACACACACATATATATATATATACATATATATATATATATATATATATATATATATATATATATATATATATATATATATATATATATATATATATATATATATATATATATATATATATATATATATATATATATATATATATATATATAAGTTCATAGAAAGATATTCTCGTATATTGTAATAATTAATATAAAATGTAGATACATATTTTATAATATAAGGCGCAAATATATGTCGTTTTCTCTAAATCAACTAGGAATGCATTCATTTCTCATTTACATTCATAGATGGCGTTAAGTTCCTTACGTAAGCAATTTCACGTTCAACGTGAAATTTCTCACCTCGAAAATTAGAGTGGGTGTATCATATTTCATTCTGTGAATCAGTAATTAATACATGGTAACTATTTATATATAAGCTCATCTTTACCGATATTGATCCTAACTCTCATTCATCGATAAGGTTTCTATAGAAATACGTGACATATCAACAGATAAGTCATAATATTCAAATTTGATGTCATTAGCAATGGAAACTAATAAAACTGATTTCGTAACCGAATGTTTCAATATATAGTGATTAAAATTATCATAGAATTACAAACTTATATTGTATAAAAGTAAAAATAAATTTGAAATTCAAAATGTTTATTTTCCTCTTTCCTTAAAATGTAAATATTGGATTTTAATGTTTATTCAAGATAAGATTTAAATGTTAACTAAAAATTATTTATCGAGCTTGGAAACGGCAATTCCAATCAATTAAATGATAATATTCGATTGTAATAATACATATCTAATAGATACAATAAGCGCTTTAATTACAATGTAAAGGATGCGTAACTGATACATTAGCCATATTTAGCCTTATTGATTGATAAAATAACTGATGGTTACATTGTAATTTTGTATAATGAACATCATTTATTAGAAAAATTGTTTCTGAAAACTTCAATAACATTTTTCATGCTATTATTCAAGTACATATCAACAAGCAAATAAATATATCAACTAAGCAAACAAATATAATATTCTTTTTCTCAGGCTTATGCATAAAATAATGTAAAAAGAATAATTTTCTAAAATAAATTTTGCATCACGATATATCAACATTTTCTTAAAGTAAATAAAAATGTCCTGGCAAATATTCTTTTCTCATTATTTTAAGTGTAGCTTAACAAAGCGACTAGTTATCCAATGCTTCCTTTCATCGAAAGAAATGTATTAAATGAAATAATATTTTGTAAAATTGATTCCTTCGAAAATAATGTTTACTATCAATACAATATCCAATAGAGTTTTGTTTGCTGTCTCGCTTGTTACATGTATTTCTTAATATATATATATATATATATATATATATATATATATATATATATATATATATATATATATATATATATATATATATATATATATATATATATATATAGAGAGAGGAATAAGAGGAATAAATAGTTTTTTACATTTACCCGGTAAAATGATGTAAAATGTGAAAAGCATAAACGTGTTTGTGCTTTTCAATAATTTCAAATTTCAATAAAACAAATAATACGTAATTATATTTTCTCGCGCTTGAGTTTCTTATAGCATTTGTAAGCATTTACGGAATATTATTGAATTTTTTATGCATAAATTTGATGCATTCAGTCATAAATGTATCAAATACATTTATAGACATACAAGTTGTCCAAAAAATTAATATTAGACACACAAAAAACTGTTTACTTATCCTATTTTTAAATTTTTTATGCTGGCCTATCTTAAATATTTTATCAACTTTTAAATGTTATATTTTGTATTCCAATAACTAACCTAAAATAATGAAATATATATTTTTCATTTATTTAACAATGAGACATTATTGAATGAAACTATACCACATTGTATATTTAATTTTTTTCGTTTACACTTTTGATTTTTTAATTAAAAAAGCACTTTTACTACATATTACTATTTTTTAAGATATATTTACTCAATTCCTGTACAATTGTTAATGAAGAATGCATATCTCTTACAGATATTTTTTATTAACTATATCTGTTTCTATATTTTTTCAAATTTTATAAATTTTATAAATTTAAACAGAATAAATTACATTTTCCTTTGAGATCCTACACTTAAGTAAAAAGAAAATTTTAATACAATTTTAATATGATATCCTAATTAAATTGAGGTTTTAAATTTTTTAAAAATTAATGTTAAAAAAATTTCAACTTAAATTTTAATTTCTTAACTTAACTGTTTTTGCTTCTGAGTAACTCAATTATTCTAAATAATATATGGAAACCATCTAATAAATTTAAAAGATCCTAATTAACTTGCATACATATTATATATTATAACTTTTAAAAATCTTATGGGATTTCTAATTAAAAGACTTTCCTTGTAAATCGAATTTCCACGGAATCTTTAAGCTATATAAATTTAAACGTATGTTCAAATTCATTCTCATCCAGAAACGTAAGCTTTGCCTCTGGTTTATTAATGTACCCATAAGAATTAGAATTGTTCCAAGGGATGCATAAAATGAAAATGAATCTTCCACACACATTTAAAACGAGCTGGTTATCTGGAGATCACCATTTAAATAAATATTTCCCAAAATTTAGGATATATTCTTGAAGTGCACTCTTATAAATGTCCTCTCCTCATTAGACATGCTTGATAGTTTGACGTTAAAGTCTCAATCCAGCAGCATTTAATTAATCCCAGAATTTGCCAAATGTTTAATACCAACTGCTGAAAGAGATAGCAATTACATTTAAATATTTTAGTTTACGAAATATGTTGAGTAACATCATTTGTTTAACAGTATTTTTTTAATTAATTCTACATATTTTATATATATTTCTACAAATTTTAAAATTCTATTCCTTGGTAAGGCACTAGAGGAAATACCATTAAAATCTGTAACAAGCAAGAAATTTTTGGCAATATTTATATTTAAAAATGGTATATATACATTTCATAAAATTCAAATACTTGAAAAAAAATGAAACATTTAAATTTCATAATTGTAAATCCATGAATATTGTTGAATATTTTAATACTTTAGTAATTAATTTTAAAAATGTCTTATACGTAAATGCTGAATAACAAAGATTGTGTATTATAATATTTATGTGAAATGAGTTTATAAAATTTGCGTTGAGCATTTTTAAAAAAATAAAGATAGATTTACTTTCATAATTTCATGAAGTAATATTTTATGATACAGCAAGCATAAAATGACTACAGTTTCCGGATAAATGAATAAAAAGTATAAATGTTTTCATTTCAGAAATCTCTTAGTAATTGTTTTTAATAAAATCACGTTTTTGTGTAATTCCATAATGAATGTTAATAATTTAAAATATCCTTTTTAAAGAAAACAAATGCTAGTGAATAATTTTCCTTATGAGTACACAAACTAATTCTCAACTCAAATTTGTTTTTCTTAAGCTTAGATAAGAGAGTGGTGTGATAAAAATTAACACCTAATAATGAATGCAACAGAGGAAACCTTCAGCACTTGTACAGCTTATCACTTGATAATACCTAAACTTTGCGACTGAAAAATGGATTTTGTTGTTAATTTATTACATGATTTATTATATGATGTAATTATTACATGATAATTTATTACATGATGTAATTGTTACATGATAAATTGATGTGGATGACTAAAGAAGAAATTGTCATTTTTTGGAGTATTTAAAATGCATATTACAATATATAATTTATAAATGCATATAACAAATGGTACATGGATTTAACATTGATGCTGAGCAGGAATGTTTATTTATGTTTTATAAGCAAAGTTTGTTTTATCTTTAAAAAAGTAGTAAAATAACTTACCCATCTATCAAAACTGAAGTATATTAATTTCAAACTACTGATTTATAAGAAAACTATTCTTTAAGCCGTTTTATTACCATCTATGACACTAAATAAGAATTTGTTGAAAAATCTAATACCCATTTTGCCGAAAGTTTTCATATTTATTCTCTCTTTCTTGATTTTAAAACTATATATATATATATATATATATATATATATATATATATATGTATATATATATATATATATATATATATATATATATATATATATATATATATATATATATATATATATATATATATATATATATATATATATATATATATATATATATATATATATATATATATATATATATATATATATATATATATATATATATATATATATCACATACATCATATATATATATATGTATATATATATATATATATATATATATATATATATATATATATATATATATATATATATATATATATATATATATATATATATATATATATACCTATATTACACAAAATGTATGAAATGCAAACTCTCCTACACTCGTTTCTTCGAATGCATGGTAATGATCATGTGGATCTAATTAGATAATGCAAGTAAAAATAACCTGTCTCATAAAATATGGATGAGACTTTCTATCATTTCATATTATTGATTGATAGCAGATAAAAGCAATGAGATGAAAGACATACTTAAATAAGAGATTACTTCAAATTTAACAACTGTTATGGACATTTAAAAGAAACGAGTGATGCAGTCAAGTACAAAAAATAGGAAATTAAATTCGGGAATCTAATTTCCCACTGATTTATCGAGAACCACTGAGCTAGATCTCATTGATGACTTCAACAAGAGGAGCGGTGATTCCCGTTACATATTGGCGCTTGTAATACGTGTAACAGATTGTTATCTCCACTGACTCCGAAATTCTGAAGGAACTTTAAAATACTACTCGTCAGATCACAGTTCACTTTTGGACTAAAAGCTTGTAGAGGATTTAAGATATTCCTGAGACAGTGAAATTTTTCTTCGGTCAGTATGCAAATGCTTAGCTCAATGGAAGTGGCAAAAAGTTTAAAAAATTTATAAGTGAAATAAAATGACAAAATATGAGATATCTTTTGATAAAACAAGTAATAAAAAGTAATTCAAAATATCATTCTAGTCTACTTTGCAAAGCTCAAATCGAGATGAGTAGCTTCAAAAATTTAATATTGTCTGCGCCGAGTACATAGGGGAGAGTCACAAAGTCCAAGTCTATACAAATATGTGGGCAAGCAGTCATGGCTCGTCGTAAGACGGAAGGGAGCCCCAGCTGAACTTGTAGCGAATTTCGGGATCGAGTATGTATCCTTAACTATATATATATATATATATATATATATATATATATATATATATATATATATATATATATATATATATATATATATATATATATATATATATATATATATATATATAACTTTTTAACACATTAAGACATTTTTTTACTTTTTATCACCAATTTATCATCAAAATCTTTATTTTGACGAAGCTGTTGGTATGGATTCATTTCAATTCCTAATTAATGAAACGTTATTGAAAGTTATGTGTGTTGCTACTGTATAAAAACGGATATTGAACCCAGAGTTATAGGTAGAGTTTCTTAAAATGATGGCAATTATTTATTTCCCAACAATTTAAAATTTAAATTTTTTGACCATACTATTTGCTTTTGTTATAAAAAATGAGTAGTTAGAATTGCATTTTAATTGTTATGAAGAGCTTAATTTAATGCTCTCTTTATTTATAGGTGATCCAAGTATTTTATAGATCACTAGTAGATACATAATATTTCATTGTTTCTTTCACATATTTTCAATTTCATTTTAAAATTGATACTCCAAATTTTATCATACATTTTTGGTTTTTCATTTAAATAAATATACCACCAATAATTTGACCAGTAAGAAACTATACAAAATTATATTTCAGATTTTTTTCCACAATATGAAAACTCATACAAACAAATTACACAAATCATATGTTTAGTGATTTTATATAAGATCCAAAAACAATCTTCTAAACAAGCAGCTTTAAACTTATGCGAGAATTTCAATGTTAATTTTTTTCTTCATTTTTTTAGCAATAGGTAAATGTGTTTATTGCATATTGAATAATTTTAACTCTTAGTTTAATATTTCTGTGTCTATTCGAAATAATCTTAATATAGAATTAACTTATTTAATTCCTGTCCCGGATATTTTTTCATTGAATCAACAGAAAAGAAAGCAAAACAAAAATGATATATCGTGATTCCTTATGTAATAACCCTTACAAAGATTGTTTTATAATAATAACTTTACAGTTTGATTGAAATCCTAAAGTTAACGGTTAAAACTTTCAAAAGAGAAATTATACGAAAACAAAAAATAAGTGATTTGTATCTGATTTCCCAAAAATTATTGCTATGTTAGTCTTGGTGAAATAGCTAACTTAAAATAACGCATTTTGTAAATAAATACGAATTCTATCAACGAATTAATCTTTTGGTGGCATTTGAAATCATTATCAGAGGGAATGCGCCGAACTTAATCATGTCATCCCTAGTAAAAAACATTAATATTTCATTCACGTTTCTTCTATGTTACTCGTTACTCTCTATATAAAGGACAATTCGGTGAATAAAATGCAGGAAGTGAATAAAAAAAATACAGACTTCCTTTGTATTCGGGAAGCAACGGAAATAATCACGACTCGGCCACGAAATTTACTTGGAAAGCAAGCGGCTATCTTGAGATTATCTGCATAAATCATTTCCCGGGTATTTAAATAAAGACGACTGCGTGATGTTTAACAAACGGATTCCCGCGCTTTCCCAACACCGTATCGATTAACGGGTCGATAGGAAGTAGCTTCCAGAAATTGTCTGAGTAGATTCGCTCGGATGCTTCCGGAGGTAAATAATGAGAATTGAATATTTAGTCTATGAACATAACTTCTATAAATCTTGAATTAATTCTCTTCATATATCTGGACTTTCCATACCGCATAGTCTCCATTCAAGTGTAATCTGGAAGTACACCCCGTTATTTCGGTTCCAAATGGAAAGGGTGACTTCAGAAAATGGTTAATTTTCATTCTGTTGAAAAGGATAGAAATGTTGTTAATTATAGCGTCTGGAAGGTGTGCAGTTGTTAAAACAAGCTTTCAATTAGGTGCAGTAGGCTGTAATTTGTGTGTGCAATTGAGATTCTATCGCTGAAGAAATCAATGGCCTTAAAAAATTAAATTTTGTTTTCCCTAATTCTTAATTACTTAATTTATCAGAGAAATTATCAAGAATAACATTATTGTCATAAATGTTTTCGTCATGTTATTAAAAAATTGATTACATGTTCAGATAATTTTAAGTTTTTAATCATTTTTATAATGAAACAATCATTTGTATGACAGCGGTGAGGATACATTTGCTTGATTCAAATTGTTTATACTTTATTGCATATAATTCCAAGAAATGAAATATTTTCTTACTACAAAAAAATTTTCTTTAGTTTTTTTTTTTTCAATCAGTATCACATTTATAAAGCATAAAGCATTTTCAACAACACAAAATTATGTATATGAATTCAAAAGATTATTTTTAATTTACTTATTTACAGATAGATCTATTTATTTTTGATGCCATAGACATATTTTTCTGAATTTATTAATATTTCCTAAATGAATATTCCGCTAATCAAATGTGAATTGTATCTAAGGATTTTTTCGATAACTGATACTTTAGCTAATCACATTTAAAATACATTCATCAAGTTAGTTTTACTGCAATATTCTCTCTATACATACATATATACATACATTCATATATATATATATATATATATATATATATATATATATATATATATATATATATATATATATATATATATATATATATATATATATATATATATATATATATATATATATATATACACAATATATAATAATATTGTAATTTCAAAAGAATGTATATATACCTTTTTTATTCAATTTTAGATTCCCATTATTTTGAGAAAAAATACTTTTAGTTATATTCCTTAAGCTTCCGTCTTATATACAATGGGGTTGGTTCATCTCTTGATGATATTTTTTTAGCATGCAATGGCTAGTTCGATGTGGCATATACTTTAAAGTTGATTCAGAACCACTATAAGTGTCCAAACTAGAGACTGGACTCAAAACCATGAACTTCGGAATCAAAGAAAAAAGCTCTAACCAATGTATCTTTTCAAGTATTGTATGGGTGTCACTCCAGTGCAGCTCCGTTAATGATTTTAAGAAGACATGAATTTTTTCATAACTCGGACAAATAACTTATTCAAATTTTCTATAAATTCCCAAAAGCCTAATGAAGTGTATAAATTAAGATAGGTTCATTAACTTCATGCAGATAATTAAATGTCAGGTAATTTAAGTAACGTATTTTTAACTTTCTTTTGAACTATTTTGAAATTTATCTCTTATAAAATCTATCATTCTACTTGCTGATGGAATAGCTGGACGTTGAATGGAAGCTGTGTTGTGTTCGTAGGGTTTGAATCAAACCTTGGGCAGGATTATTTTTAGTGGTTCGGAATACATTTTAAAAATTAAGTACGAGTCAAATTAGCCTTCGTGTGTAAAAAAATGACCATTGAGTGATAAACAAACCAAATCACTTATGTGTTGACCTGAACCTTGATATATGTCACTTACAAATTATTTGAAACTTACTTGATTGTTTAATGTTTTTTTTCTAACGGCGGGCACACTTGGGTGGCTAATCCTATGCCACAACAAGGCCAGAAACTGCTACTCATTTGTCGTTACCCAGCGGGCACCTGTGAACCAAGTCACGGAGGCGAGTAGCGTTGCCCTTACAGCCATGGACTCACCACAAACCCGTTTATAGGGTGGGCCGCATTCAAACAACATCACAGAAGAAAGGACAGAGAAACACAGAGAGAACAGAGAAGGAAAAAGACATCCATGCCCAAACCGGGATTCGAACCCGGGACCAACAGCTCAGGAGTCAAGAACGCTAACCACTCAGCCATTGATCAGCTTAATGTAAATTATACAAATTGGTTTTATTGTTAAAGATATGATCAAAAAGTTGACAAATATGTATTAATGCTAGTAAAATAAGGTATATTAATGTCATGTAAATATAACCATTATCATTTTTACATGAGCAAATTATTCTGCATAAATTTTTACATTTTCAGTATGCCCTGTTTAATGCAACAGATACCGGAATGCAACTAGTTTAATAAAAACAAAGATATTGTTCCTAAGTAGGATATAGAAACATAATGTTCTATTTTGTTCTGAATTGTTGCCATTAAGTACAATAATAACAATTCAGTTATTCAGAAATTGTGATATTATTTTAAAACTAAACTGTTTCTTTTACAATTATTCCACATGAATTTTGATTTAATTGATTATTTTGATGAATATGTTTTTAATTTTTTTAAACTTCTTATTGTTTTAAGGAAATATAATTATAAGATATATCCCTGTGGCACACGAAATAATTATAGTATTTCGTTGTAAGAAAAATATAAATAAATGAAGAAAAATCTAATTAAATCAAATTCAGTTTGTAATTTGAATGTAAGAAATATAAAATTAAGTTTCATACGATCTACTATATAATTGTAAAAATATATAAAAATTTTTATAACATGCATGAGAATTTCATTTCATAAGATATCAGTTTTAAATTTTGATAATTAAGGTTTAACATTTATAAAAATCAATTAAAATGTTATAAACATTAGTTCAAGTTTGTTTAGAGGAACCCCAATTGGTTAACAGGACATGTTCCTCTATCACGCATATTTATTGAAAAATGAATTTAGATGCAGTGTGTAATCGTCGTGTGGAAGCCTATGGTAACCTATCACAGTATGTCAACACACCTAAGTTACGAGAAAGAACATATAATATAAAAAATATGGCTATTCTAATAACAAAATAAATTTAGATACATAAATACAAAAAGATGTAAAGAAAATTTAAACTGATATGAATTTATCTAATTAAGAAATGAAATTTTGTCATAAATTTATAGAATTCAGTATTGTAATTCCTTTTATCTTTTTTTAATTAAATTTTCATGGGAATGAGAATACAACTTTAGTTGTTAAAAATGTTAAATATTATACATGCATATGCCGTTTCCAAGAACATTCTGGTCTTCATCATTGCCACAGTGGAAATATTTTCATCGTGTTTTAAGGGTAAAACACAACCACTACAGACATATTTTAGATTCGAAAAATTATTAAATCAGTTTTATGAGTTTGTTTATCGTAATTGCTATTCTTAAACTAAGAAGGTGTGATTCTAAGTGACTAATATAAGTATGTTCTTGAAGTAGGTTTAGTATGTGGATATGTATAAATGTGTAAGTCTCAGGTGCACCTAGTAAATTGAATTTACATAAGTCTGACATAGATGTTTTATAAATGAACATGTTACCAAGTTAAACGTTCATGTGATGCCAAAAAGTAATTGTAAAGTTGACTCTTAGGGTAAAATTGATGGAAGTACCTATCATATGTGACTGAATCTCACTGTTGTTGCCATATCTCGGTATGAAAGTTATTTAAATATAATCAATACTTATAAAATATTTTAATTAGTTGATTGCAGATTTATTTCGTTGAAGATTGATCTTAACAATGTTTAGGTAAAGAAGGTTCTATTTCATTGTTGATATAGTTTAGTTAATATTGGACATTACTTTTTATAAAAGAGTTTATAAAAAGATAATTTTGTACTTTCCAAATTATTTTCTGTGCAGTTTATGCATTTAATTATTAGAGTTAATTTGCATTTTTTTAAGTAAGATGATTTTCTGGACATCGGACTAAAAAATTATTTTGGCAAGGACAATTTTGAATTGTATGTTGATTCAAGATTAAGATGTCGGGCGGTATATGAAATCTCATATTGTAAACAAATTCTGATAAAGGAGAGTTTGTCCATTTTCTATCGAGAAAGACAAAGGTATATAAATTTCTTTTGAGAAAATTGTTAACGTAATACTTTGGTAATTCGATTACGTAATTTCACAAATTTTAACTGTTTAATGTCTTGCGAATTTGTGTAAACTTAATTATTAATTTATCTTTTTGATAATGATATCTTTATTTCTCAAATAAACAAAGTATGCAAACATTTAAAGTATAAAATTCATTTAATGTATACATTCTCAGATTATTTAATTTTTTTTATCTAGAATTTAAATTCTATGATTTAGTTGCAATTAAATCGTGAAACTTTTCCAGTAAATATATACCATTTCTTAGAAAATTTTGAATTTCAGAAAAAAACATCATTACAAAAAAAAGTTTCATACTTACAAAACAAAACTAAAAATAAAGATTTATTCTTTTTTCTATACCGTTTTCATTTAACTCTCAAATATCTCTGTGACTTTCATTTTTCAAATGATTATTTGAAGTTATATTTTGATCACAGCAGTTTTCTGTAGTTTATAAAAAATGTTCAGATGTTAGTTTAATGCAAGTTTTTTTCTTTTCTACACCATCACTCCTTATAACATGGAAAAAGGAATATAAACTGAGATTTTATTTATAAGCATTGACTATGTAAAAACAAAGCCTTCACAATCATCAATCATTCACATGATACATTGAATGCGTTCTACGAGATTATAGATGACGCTGCTAAGTTCGAAAATTCGATGATGAATCGGATTTTATTCCGTAAAAATATTTCCCTAAATTGTCCATTTTTCTTTGCCTCATACGATATATGAAACCTGTTTTCGGCAAAACCTAAATAACTTCGCAGTAAAAAAAGGCGACGCATTTTAGTTTACTCCATATATTTAGCTGTTTTTATTTTTAATATTTGCTAACTTCCAGTTTATGCGTTTTTCTGTTGCATGTTATTGGTTGTTTAAGAACCTAAGGCTGCTCTTTTCTTAAAAGTATATTTCATGAATAATGGAAGATTCATCTAAAATCGATTATGAAACTATTTCATTACTCGCACGCTTGACTTTATTGATGAAAGGATTTTCGAATATACAGAGTTTAATAAACTTACTTTGACTATACTAGAGGTTTATTACATTTTTAACCGTTTATTTTCGATGAGTTATGTGAATGGTCTTCTGTCATCATCTCGGCAATGCTTGAAATTTCAAGTTGAATATATCTCAGCAATGAACAATATACATGAATTTTTATTGCAAAATTATCCATTTACATTAAAATATGCAAAATTTTCTCATGGAATTTTTAAATTAGGACTAACATGTCAATCATATTTTCTTTCATTACTAGGAAAATTTTCTACAACTCTTTCCTTTCCTAATTTCACAATAATTTATTTGTTTTTAATATTTAGTGTAAATTAATAATATTTATTTATTTATTTTACTTAATAAATTTAAATAATACACTAAATTAAATGTAAAATTAATAATAAGAAGAAGCTATTATGACAATACATAGTATTATAAAAATGATTAAACATATTTTAATTAATACGATCTGTTCAGATTCAATTGATTGTTAGAAATGTTTGTTAAAATATTTACATATTTTGCGTTGGCCTTGTGCTACCTCAAAGTAACAAACACATTACTTATTCTCATTAGATACTGCACGAACTAAATGCTTATATTTTTCTTACATAAAGGATTTTATTTTCATTCAGTAACAGAATTATAATCATTTTTTGTTCTATGCCAACCTTAAAATTATAATTTTGTAAAAAGATAATATTTCAACTTTCATGTGTCAGGAATATTTATATAATTTATGTAAATTTAAAAGTTTAAAGATAACCAAGAAATAATGCAACTAAATGTCATAAACACATTTGATAAATCTTGAAATGGGTGATTGAATGGTTGACTTATAAACTAATTTTATAGTTTCTCAGATAATACAGTTAGGCTAAATCATAATTAATATAACAAATAAGTCGTTTTAAGTTAGATAAAAAGATAATTTTACAATTGTCAGGGATCTGTAATATGATATACTGCAAGAGACCTTATTAGAATCCATGTTGTTTCTAATTTTCATAAAAAAAATCCATTATTTCTTCTTTAACACAAAATCCCTATCATTATAAGCAATATTCCATACATATTGTTTTTCATAATTTTAGCAAATTTTTCTGATTATAATATAATATTAGAAGGGAATAAAAGTAGAAATTTGTTAATAAGTCAGATTAAAATTAAAATAATCTTAATTTGTTTCAACGTTTGCAAAACTGAATAAATCATGCGAAAACCAAAAGCCATCATTTATTTCAAAAATAGTCAATTTGCCAGACAACGGAATAAGGGTAACAATTGAAAAATCTTATATGCCGCTGTAGATAATTATTTTGGATTAATTTTAGATAAGGCATTTTAAATTCAGTTTTACATAAAATTATTAAAACCAGTTATAGCGATACTTAAAGTCTTATAACTAGTACTATTATAGTCAATTATATAATTAATGTTAAAAGTAAACCTATGTCCAGTGACCATTGTCCTCACTGTTCAATGACCACAAGTCCATTATGCAACAGGTAATACGGCAATATTGATAAATGTTTCATAGCGTAACTGTAAACCATATTAGAATACACAAGTAATTCAAAATAAGTCATTTAGGACTATTTTTAATTCACTACTGTACTTTAAAAAGGTAATTTCTATGCAAGATTTTTGTACTATTAACACTTCCAGGGTTATTTTTACAAAATATTAAAAATATTTAGGCCAAATCACTAGAAGCAGAAAACGAAGGTACCACAAGGAAAACCCTTTCTGATATTTACAATATAGTCTATTCATAAAAATTAAGCACAATCCTAAAATTGAAACATAAAATTGAAATGGGATAACACAAACAAAGAAAACAGTGAAGAAGCGAAAGCTGAATGAGAAGTTAAGATCAGCGCTAGGTTTCATAAACGTGATTTATTACTATATTTGTTTCTATAATAATTTTTACCTTCTGATTTTCCATTTTCACCTTTCATTTTCTAACTTTCTTTCTAAGCTAGACTAATTCTTTATGATATATTTTCTCTTCAATGTTTTAAGTTTTTTAGAATCACTTACCTACATATACTCTCCATAATCAAGTAAAATATTGATTTTTTTTAAAAGTGAAAGTTGCTCTAACAAGTTTAATACTTTTTAGATAAGCAAATAAAAACATAATGCTAACGATTTCTCAATTTCTAAAACCCTTGTTATAATTTATAAAATTTTTAAAAATGAAACTCAACAAGTATTTGCTTTAATATTCGCTCAAAAAATGTCATTTTTACTTATGTTTAAAGTTAAAAATACGAATGATAATAAATATAGTTCCGTATGTTTCAAATATTATTCACAGCCATTTTAGCCTGGTGCGACTTGCTTAGAGTATTTGTATACTTACCCTACTTACCCGTCTACTATAGAGTTAGGGAGTTTCAGACATTGTTGGTGATTGTAATCAAATTGTTCTACGTATATTTACATATCTGATGACATAAAGTCACTTGTATAGATTGTAAATGTTAATGACATATTTCATGGCTTATGGCTCTACGTGATTTCTAGGCTATAAAATTTTAAGTTCTTGATATCTGTGGGATTTCTTATTTTTAACCAGCTTAAAAATTAATTATTTGGATCGCAATCTAATTTTATGGCTTCAGAACACATATTTTATGAATGATATCATATTAACTATTTTGAATAACTATGTTATGTATATAATCAATTCACATACATTTTATGACACCCTTTTAAAACTTAAAATTTCAATTTGCTTTAATTTATAATGATTTTTCTGATTAGTCATTTATTATACTTTATAAAATTTTAATTATTTAAGAAATTTAGAAATTTTTAGTTGTAACACATTTTGTAAAAAGTGCTTTTAAAATTTATTTACCATACCTGATGGAAAATATGAGAATAATTACAAGGATAATGATAATAAATCTATTTGGGTGAATAGAAAATATGTTCATAAATATTAATTCCAAAAAATATAACTTTTGAAATTAAAAAGTCACAATAAAAATGATTTAACATCAATACATCAGAATCGTCAAACGCAAATGAAACTTAAACGTTCAACTTGATAATTTAAGCTCAGTATTTATTTAATAGATAGTAAGTTTGAGTCAAATCTCTTGTGCTCATTGTTTATGATGAATTAATTTTTTGCCATATCTGATATTTGCAAATAACTATGGGATGTTAGTGATGTTTCAAAACCCACTTTAGAAGGTATATACCGAATTGTGAAAACAAAATCTCACTAACAACAACAAAATTATTATAATTACCCTTACAATGAATTGAAAATTTGCTGTAAGAGAATCGCTTCTCTCAGTGATAATATTACGGTGCTATTATTATATTCTTGAGTTTTGATTACATTTTTTTGAAAAATCTTTAGATAAAATGAATGGACGAATATTATTTATCTTCAAAATATTGTTTATTTTAATGAAATAGTTCAATATGTAATTCCCTATTCCTTACACTAACATCAGTTTAAAAAGTTTGTGGTGGCCTGGCAGGTTAAGGCGTCATTTTTGTTATCAGAAAGCAGTGAGTTCTAATGCAGACCCAAATGTGATTCCATCGTGTTCAGCTAAGGCACGCACAGTGTGTGTGTTGTAATAACAATGTTCTCCATATAAAATTATACTTGTGTAGGTGACAAACATTTTTTGGGTGTATTTTCTTGACCTCTAAATTACGGAGGTTTATCCACATTTAGATCAAAGGTGGTAGACACATTACCATGGTTGCACCAAGATATAATGTGTCCTCACATCCGTTCCTTGTAATGCTGAAAGATAAAAATCCTTGTTGTTATTGGAAACAATAAGACATTTCTTTAAGAAGTGTCTAATTATGAAACTATTCAACTAATTTACTTATTATTCCCTAAACAATTTCTAACAATAAATTTATAACAAAAATAAATATTTCTTTTGTGGACGTTCATTATTTACTTATGATTTTATCATATTTATTTTATCTCTAATAATTATAAATATTTTAAAAAGTTATTTTATAACAATCATTTATATATATATATATATATATATATATATATATATATATATATATATATATATATATATATATATATATATATATATATATATATATATATATATATATATATATATATATATATATATATATATATATATATATATATATATATATATATATATTAATTTTTTTATAAAGTAGGTTTATATCATTTGCTCTCAACAGTTTGAGTTATTTATGGCAATATACGATAATGTAATTTCTAATGAAAAATTTTACGTGACATTATTATTTATTCATATAATTTTTGACTGAACTTCAAAGGTATTTAATTATTTTAAAATATATACAACTGAATAAAAAGTATATTGACGACAAGTATATTGACGACAGGTCAGAATGAACATATATATCAATACATCTTATTTTTTTTACAATTTTTCAATTCATAGGTTCATATGATTCTTCGGATTTTAGTTAATATCACATTAATTTGTTATGAATATTGTTTTAAAAGGATGAAATATTATAAATTATAGAACAAACTGTAAATAAGTTTATTTAAATTAAATATTTAATACTAAATATTTTTAGTTTAATTTAATAAAATATGAAAAGTATATTAGCTAAATAAATCATTAACTAAATCAATCTCTCTAGATTATGAAAAATAATAACACCAAGGCAAAAAATAATGTTTAGATAAGAAAACTTGAGAAATGGCAATGATGGATAAACAAAAAGAAAAATAATTAAATTAAACAAGTGGTTTCTGTCTCTACTTTTGATAATATAAAGGTTTGCTTAAATTGTTGATTTTAAAGCAATATTTAGAGGTCAATAATATCGGAAAAAGACTGCGAAACATTATTGAATCGCAAGATATAAGGGATTTTGCTTCCTGGAGGCCCCATGAATATTTTAAGAAATGCATGATCCGATAAAAAATTAAATACATTCAAAAGCATCGTTTTGTTGTTTTAAGAGAAAAATTATAAAATTGAATAAGTACTTTTTATTTTTTTTCCAATGGCGAGCACACATGAGAATTGAACCTTATGCCACAACAAGGCGAGAACTTGCTACTCATTTATCGTTACCCACGGGCACCTGTGAACCAAGTCCCGGAGGCGAGTAGCGTTACGCGCGCCATACCACCACAAACCCGTTATAGGGCGGGCCACATTCATATAACATCTCAGAAGAAGGGACAGAAAAACTCAGAGAGAACACAGAAGGAAAGAAGCATACATGCCCGTACCGGGATTCAAACCCAGGACCCACAGCTCAGGAATTAGGAGCGCTAACCACTCAACCATCGGTCGGCTAAATACTTTATATAGATATCTTAAAAATAAATGCATTTCTACTGCCATTAATTAAGAAAAAGACAATTTTAGTTTTGCAAAGAAATATTTAATTCATTCACTTCAAGTTAAATATTTATGCAGAAACAATAATCAGTAAAATATCGTATCAAAAATAAGTATTGTCTTTTAAATGTTTTAAGCAGCATATAAATCCTTGTACTAAAGATGCTTCATTTAATAAGTTAGCTCCATTGGTGCTAAAATGAGTTGATAAATATTATTAATCAATATCATATATCAGTGTTAAATCTGTAGAATTTTGTTAATAGACAAATATCAGTTAATAAAAAGTACATAAAAACACAATTTAAAATAATATGAATCTGTGTTTTCTTGATGAAAAATAATGAATTATACTTGGAAAATGAGAGAGAGAGAGAGTGTGTGTGTTAACTAAACATTTTTAGATCTTATAAAATAAAAAGGCAAAATAACAGAAAATATATCAAATTAAAAATGTATTTTTCTAATATTAAAAATAAGCATTTTATGTTTAATAATCAATTATTTACTTACTCTGTTATATGAATAACGGAACGAAAAATACTTTTACAAATCTGTTAGGAAATACTTTTCTTTAGGTCTTAACATAGCCTATTAACATTTACACGTGCTTTTAAAAGTTAAAATATATCATAAAATAAGTTTTTAATTTCTATTCAAGAAGATATATTTTGATAAAAATATTTTTGATGTATAGAAATATTAAATTAGTTTAAATAACTGTTTCTTAAGCGATTTTTATCAGAATATGAGTTTATATAAAGGTAAAGATAATAACTTATATATAGTTGGATTAAAAAAATCTATATTTTTAAAATTATATGCTAAATAATGAGGAAAAGAAATTAAAGTATGTTAAAGGAATAGATATAGAATGCAAAGAAAAATAAATCTAAAAATTACATATTTGTATGCAAATAAAGCTCAAGTATTTAAAAATTTTATAAGCACATAAAAATATAATTAGATAAATTGTAATTATCTTATTTTAACTTCATTTGAATGTGCTCTAAAATATATAAAATAGATTTTTGGTTTTACATTATGGAACATTAAAAACCATTTTAAATTTTTAGGAAGATTTCAAAAATAAAATTGTTTAACAACTCCTTTTTGAACTTAATGATGTTAAAACTTTATCAAAGCGCACATAGTAAAGGAAAACATTCTTACATTAAATCAGAGCATTTAATTGTGCTTTTCTTCAAATTAAATTTTTTAAAGGTCATAAATTTAAAAAAAATTGGAATTTAACTTTACAAATTCAAAAATAGTGAGCATTTTAATAAAAAAATCCCAAGTAAAATTGTGGTGTATATTAATTGAGGGCTAAATTGGTAGAGTTACCTATCATTACATTTTTCTATTTTAAAATTAAAATTTGCATTTTAAGATTTTAACTTTAATTCCTTTTGTTACCAATACTTTTTTGAGTGTTAAAACTGACTTGTTACTAAACTAACAAATGTCAAATAAATTGGTATAATTGTTGAGTTTTTAAAACATTACATTTTATCTGCGATATTTCAAAAGAGTTTCCATCTTTTATGAACGTTATGTTTCATTTTAAATTGATTTCTTGAAAGTTTAAATAAATAAGTAGGTGGTAAATTGTAACATTTCAAGGTTTGCTCGTTAAAATAACCTTAGGATTTTTTCTTAAAAACATAAAATATAATTATTGATATTCTATGAAATACCTAATTTTGACTTGGAGTCTTATAGCTCTGAATGTTAAAAGAAGCATACCCTTGAAAATCTGGTCAATATATATTAAAATGTGTACCTTAAGTTTTGGTACGTAAGCTGTTAGCACACACACTTAAAAAAATAATATATATGTATATGTATATATATATATATATATATATATATATATATATATATATATATATATATATATATATATATATATATATATATATATATATATATATATATATATATAAGATAAAACATGAAGAAAAGTATAAAATTGGAAAGATACTAAAGTATATGAAGCAAAAGACAAGAAGGCATAGGGACCATGTCTTCATCAGGAGGGAGATGGTCAGCTATGCAAAAATGAACACTCTTTTCTGGCATGCTCGAAGGACAAATGTCTAAAAATCTTCGAGCAATTCCCCCGAAGAGTGTTCGTATTAAAAGAACTTAATTAAAAATTAGACTAAATATATATGTAGAAAAGATAAATATATATGCAGAAGAATAAAAATACTCACTATAGATGAAAATACTCACATTAGTAGAAAAATAATCACAATAGTAGAAAAATACATACAGTTAAAAAATGCATACAGTAGAAAATACAAAATACAAAAGCCAGTAAATTAGATTGAATTTATATATGAGAATAGTAGGAAGTTGCCAAAAGTAAATTTGAAATTAGAATGAAGAAATATTGCCAGAAGTAATTAAATTCAAAAAGTTAAAGTGGTTTAAAAAGTTAAAGCGTATTAAAGGGGATTTAAGTTTTAGTTATGTATAAAATAAAGTGTATATATGTAGGTATTTTCAGGATTCTTGTAAGAACTTCAATGCTTGGGTGGCCCCTCTGTAGTTATAAAAACTACGCATTACTTCAATCTTACAAGCGATTCCCTACTTCCTACATATTTTAGAATAAAATTAATTGGAATATTGTTATTTTTTAGGTGAGCTATTAAGCGTTTAATTTGATTTTTAGTATATTCATAATTGTTACAGATTATATAAATGCGATTAAGCTCATTAATTATAATGTTTCTGTATATTTTTAAGGAAATATTGGAGTTCCAAGAAATTAACTTATTAACATGAAAATTAAACTGTTTAGTTTTGTCGAAAATGTCTATATATGTAGTGGAATTATCAATAGTGATAAATAAATCCAGAAATTCTGTTTTAGTTTCACATAAGTTAGTTTTAATTAGAGAAAGTTCTTCAGGGTAAATAGTTTTAGAAATATCTTCAAATTTTAAATTGTTGAAAATAATGAAATCATCTATGTATCGAAAAGCAAAAGGATATTGATAAAAGAAGTTTTTTTCAAAATAATGTAAAAATAAATTTGCTAGTGTGCTAGAAAAATTGGATCCCTGTGGAATTCCACAATTTTGAATAAAAATTTAGAAATTTAGCAAAAATGATTAATATTATATTAGACAATATTATTAAATCAAAAGCTACTTGGATTATTAATAATAATAGGCCTATTTTGGATTTTTTATCGAAAAATTATATATATTGTATTAATTCTTTTGACTTTAAAGACCTTTTTACTAGTATTCCCATAGATAAATTAAACGATGTACTACACCTTTATTATCAGGACTATAGAAACTTATTAAATATTAATTTTGATTACTGGAATAATTTAGTTAAAATGTGTATTTATAATAATTTTATATTTAATGGTGAAAATATTTTTATTCAAAATTGTGGAATTCCACAGGGATCCAATTTTTCTAGCACACTAGCAAATTTATTTTTACATTATTTTGAAAAAAACTTCTTTTATCAATATCCTTTTGCTTTTCGATACATAGATGATTTCATTATTTTCAACAATTTAAAATTTGAAGATATTTCTAAAACTATTTACCCTGAAGAACTTTCTCTAATTAAAACTAACTTATGTGAAACTAAAACAGAATTTCTGGATTTATTTATCACTATTGATAATTCCACTTCATATATAGACATTTTCGACAAAACTAAACAGTTTAATTTTCATGTTTATAAGTTAATTTCTTGGAACTCCAATATTTCTTTAAAAATATACAGAAACATTGTAATTAATGAGCTTAATCGCATTTATATAATCTGTAACAATTATGAATATACTAAAAATCAAATTAAACGCTTAATAGCTCACCTAAAAAATAACAATATTCCAATTAATTTTATTCTAAAATATGTAGGAAGTAGGGAATCGCTTGTAAGATTGAAGTAATGCGTAGTTTTTATAACTACAGAAGGGCCACCCAAGCATTGAAGTTCTTACAAGAATCCTGAAAATACCTACATATATACACTTTATTTTATACATAACTAAAACTTAAATCCCCTTTAATACGCTTTAACTTTTTAAACCACTTTAACTTTTTGAATTTAATTACTTCTGGCAATATTTCTTCATTCTAATTTCAAATTTACTTTTGGCAACTTCCTACTATTCTCATATATAAATTCAATCTAATTTACTGGCTTTTGTATTTTGTATTTTCTACTGTATGCATTTTTTTACTGTATGTATTTTTCTACTATTGTGATTATTTTTCTACTAATGTGAGTATTTTCATCTATAGTGAGTATTTTTATTCTTCTGCATATATATTTATCTTTTCTACATATATATTTAGTCTAATTTTTAATTAAGTTCTTTTAATACGAACACTCTTCGGGGGAATTGCTCGAAGATTTTTAGACATTTGTCCTTCGAGCATGTCAGAAAAGAGTGTTCATTTTTGCATAGCTGACCATCTCCCTCCTGATGAAGACATGGTCCCTATGCCTTCTTGTCTTTTGCTTCATATACTTTAGTATCTTTCCAATTTTATACTTTTCTTCATGTTTTATCTTATTTATATAGGCAAATCTTTCTTTAGCTGCTTTTGCGCTGGCTAGATTTCCTATTATGCATTGTAGTTACAACTTTATATTTTTAGCATTGTATTTATTACTTTATATTCATATATGTATTTTCTTTATATTAATATATATATATATATATATATATATATATATATATATATATATATATATATATATATATATATATATATATATATATATATATATATATATATATATATATATATATATATATATATATATATATATATATATATATATATATATATATATATATATATATATATATATATATATATATATATATATATATATATATATATATATATATATATATATATATATATTTATTTATTAACATCATATGTGAGAAATTGAAAAAAATATTGAATGCTTTAGATTGTTGACATAAAAATTAAACATGTTTGTGATGCATTTTATTATTCCATATTTCTAGATGATATTCAATCAAATAATAAAAGATATTCTTTGCGAATTCACAAAGGTTAATTTTGATACTGTATACTTATTCTTTATGTAAATAATATTTGTTGTCAACATAATTACCATGATATCTGCATCAAATATTTGCCGAGAGTACTTTAACTGAATTTTGTGCATGGAAACACACGCAAACATATTTCCTTATCTAACTCAAAAAAATTATTAAAACTAGTGAAATAATATGGAATTCATACAATACCTCCCTAATTGTTTTCCAGTTTTCTTATGATATTTACACAATATATTTACTCAGATGCATTCTTAGGAATCTGAAATTGAAGTTGGTCATAAGAATAGAAACGATATTTGCAATTTGTATGCTAAATATTTGATCTAACATTATTATTAAGTATTTAATTGCACCACAGATATATTTCAATCCATATAAAATAAAAAAGAGTTTGATATAATGTAAGTCGCATGATCTTATTACAAACATTTGCTTACAAAAATGTATTTTATTATCAACAAGTAGTATTAATTTTTTAATACTTGATTTTTATTTAATGCTAATTCTATTCATTTTTAAGAAAGATGATAAAATATTTATTTAATATATTATACTGTATCCTTAAATTGAATAACTAAAATATTATTTCTGAATAACATTGTGATTAATATTAAATAATCAACATTATAATTTGGATTTTAGCTTCTAAAATTAACTACCATTCAATAAAGTTCAATTTCACTCAATTTTAATAAGTTATTAAAATATTAATTCGCAAAAACAATGTATTAAGTTTAAGTTCACTTTTAATGTGTTTGTTAAATCCAGCAAGATTTTAATAAAAACATCAAAAGAAAACATGTTATTACTTCTAAAATACATTTAATCAATTGATCAGAAGAAAATGTTAAATAGGAACATTTCTACACTTGTTTCTACTTGTTTACAAAACTTGTCTGGTTTTCATGTCTTTTTTGGTAATAATTAAATTGACATACCATTCTAAATATGAACAGGTAGACTGATAATATGACTATATCTGCTTAATCTAATGGGTCAGTAAAGTTAACGTAAGAATTATGTACCTATGTTTAAGGTTAAAAACTTTTCCTATATTTCGCACTTATAAAAGAAATATTCTTAAAAGATAGGTCTGGGGATCGTTTTCATAACTTTTTTTAACTGGTAGCAGACATTTTCAAAAACCGAAAAAGACAGTTTCATTGAAAGAAATATTATTTATAAGTTAAAAGGTCAATAAATAAGATGATGAGTTGCTAAACGAATACTATAAGTAACACGTATTATAAGTAAGTTGGATATGATGAAAATACGCTCTGATTTTTCCCAGTAACATCGAAATAATTCTTCATTTTACGAAATAATTCTTTCCTATTAGTATGTATAAAATAAAAAAAACTATCTTTAAAAATACTCGTCAAAATTATTTTAATATCAAGAAGATAGCATGAAATTTCACAAACTGTTTAAATACAATACACTAACACAAATAACATGTCAGACAACACATATTTGAAAAAGAAACATTTTATATTTCTCAAGAATTATCTTTTTACTTTAAAGCTTAATAGTCTTTTTAATTTTAAATTTGAAATTTTGTTTAATTTTTATAAAGTTTCATCAACTATGAAGATATTGATATTGAAATATATACATAACTCTTAGACATTCTTTGAAACATGGCAAGTTCTTTAACTTTGATTTAGGATTCAAAATGGCTTAAGGTACTAAATTGAGTTTGTCAGATAGGATTTCTGATTTTGCGAAAAAAAATATATATGTTCTATTTTCCTTTATTTCCCATTGTTAGCCCACAACTTGTGAACAGCTTTTCATGTTTCACCTGGCATATCATTGAATAAAAAAGTTCCAAGATTCTATCTTAACACTTATAAAATGTTTTCCAAATTTAATATCCTTCAGATATTTTACAATAATTACAGATAAAAAAATATGTTACAACTAGCTACACTTGAAATATTTGCAATTATTCATGCACATGTATTTTTCCTCCCAAAGTTAATTTATATTAATAGTTGATAAAATTTATCATATACATTACGCATAATTTAGGAAGGTGAATCAGGGTACTAAATGATGTTTTATATAATTTTAACAGAATTTTGTTATAAATAATCAAAAGATCATAAAGCAGTAATTTTACTTAAATAAAATAACTCTATAAAAATTTTTTATCTTTGAAATAAACACAATTTTATTTTATATATAGCTTCTTTTATAATACTCTAAATTAAACTTAAGTCATTGCTTCGAGCTCGAGTTCTTTTTTGAGATCTTCATAACTAGAGGGTTTCCTACGTCCATAGAGACGCAATCCATCAATTATAGAGTGTCTTTTCCTTATTTTTTTTATTTCAGCAGGAAATTCCAGAAATCTCTTCCTCCATTCAGAGTAAACTAACTTCGCTGCTTTTGAACACTTGTTGATTTTTGTTTTTATTAAGAGCTTGATAAAGCTGAAAACTTAATTACTTGCGGGACTAAGAAATATTATGTAAATATTAAATATTTATGAAAATAATTAATCATTTTAAGCTTTTTACATTTTCTTCCTTTTATAAAACAAATGATTTATATGTATATATGTATACATAATTTTTTTAAATAAAGTTAACAGAAACTTAATGTAAAACAACAAAGTATGCAATATTATTGTAATACTTTATAACTAGGAAATTTATTGCTCTAGCTCTTAAAAAACACAATTAAAATGTTTCTTAATATAAAGAGTTTTAAAATTAGAAAGCAGACTTTTCCATGCAAAGAAACATTACATTATAGGATAAATGTGCATTTTCTTTTGCAGGAAATAGATATTAAACAGTTTAAAATTTTGTTGAAAAAATACTCATATTTAAGTTAATGATTTGGTTCAATAAAAGATTCACATTTATGAATTTAGAACCAATATGTAAATATAGTACAATTTATAATATAGTTGGACATTAAAAATAAAAAGAAAATCAATTGATAAGATGTATTACTTAATTTATTTGATGTTACTTTAATGAGACTAATTAATCAATGCATTCTATTGGAAAATGTAAATTTAAAATAAATTTTTTATTTTTAATTTTGCTTTGTCATATATATATATATATATATATATATATATATATATATATATATATATATATATATATATATATATATATATATATATATATATATATATATATATATATATATATATATATATATATATATATATATATATATATATATATATATATATATATATATATATATATATATATATATATATATATATATATATATATATATATATATATACATATATATATATATATATATATATATATATATATATATATATATATATATATATATATATATATATATATATATAATATATATATATATATATATAATATATATAAATATATAAATATATATATATATATATATATATATATATATATATATATATATATATATATATATATATATATATATATATATATATATATATATATATATATATATATATATATTCCTATAATAAAAAGAAAGAAGGAAAAGTTTGCATTTTATTTTTCAAAATTTGCTACAAAAGGTTTTCTACAAAACACTACTTAACACTTAAGCCTGGAGAAAATTAGACCTAAATTATAAGAAGAAAATACAATATTAGTCATGAAAAATATGTCAAAAAAGTATGTACGAAAATTTTATTTTTTATTAAATGAAAATAAATACATTTTCGTATATCTTAAAAATTTATTATAATTTTCGACGAATAATATTATTATTGAATTTTTTGCATTATTGAATTATTTGCAAATATTATTTAGTATACAGAATATAAATACGTTAAACAAGCCTATAATTTACAATGAAACTAGTTATTTAGGAAGTAAATAGATTTTAAGGTATTTTTCTTGGATATTAATCTAAGTAATTAATTTATTCTCATAATTATGCATGACTACATATACCTGACAATATCAAACTTGTAATTGAGTTTTTGTTTTGTTTTACTCTTTGTTCTCTCTTTGTATCACTTTTACAAAATGTGTGATAAAGTAAGATGAATTTGTTAAATATATCTTCGAAATATTACCAAAATTACATTACATAAAGAAAAAATAAAAACACATTTATATTATCAGAAAAATACTTATTAAATATGTTACTAAAATAAATCTTTATTTTGAAGAAGCATATACTAATTTTCAAAGTGATTGTATTAAATAATTTTTAAGACATTTGATTAAAAGTAATTGAATCTATTAAAATCTGTTAATATACTTTCAGATGTTTCTTTTCATACATTTTGAAAAAAAGTTAAATAATTGATATTGAAATGATAAGATAAAATAATGTTTCTGTTTTTTTTCTGCAGCATAAAATATATAACTATTAAATATCTGTATTAAAGCAGAAGTATGTTAATACCTGTTAAATACAGAATATTTTGAAGTTTTATTTTATGCACAAAAATAGCTTATAAAAATAAAGATAATACCCTACACTTAATAGGAAGCTGCATTTGGGTTACTCGATTTAAAGAGGAAAGTTTTAAACAGCTAACTCAAATGCTGGAAATATTTGCGTAAGACAAATATTTTCACAATGAAAACAGACAATTGAGGCCAAAATAGGAATTACAGCCAAGGAAGATATAAAGTAATCTGAAATGGTTAGAGTAAAAAGCTGAGTTTTTCTTTAAATAAAATGAACTACTCCAGAAATTTCTCAATGTTGTTTATTTGTGTAATTTTTAAAATATTTAAAAAAATTTTAATGAAAAAATGTATTAAACTCTATCACTTTCTAAATTAAATGCTTAATAGCTTGCTTCATATCGAAAAAAAAACATTTAAATATAAACTATTCTTCTTGGATTCGCTTGATAACTAAATACAATTATTATTAATAACTTTAATATTTAAAATTAGGTAAGTTTGAATTAAATAGTGTATACAAAAATATCTCAGTAAATATATAGATACTAGTATTGCCAAGAAAAACTTAGAAATATTTGGAGAAAAAATAAAATGAAGTGATATTTCCAAAAGGAAAATGTGTAATAATATTATGTCAATAATATGATAAATATTTACATAAATGCATGCTTATGAAGAATAGAACCTTCTTTTGAAAATACTATATAAGGTATTAAAAATAAAGCTTATACAAGAAAACTTGTTTTAGGTTCTTCAAAAATTAGCTTTACTTTTATGTATGATATTTTAATCATAGATCAAACGTCAGCGTAAAATTTGATGCATACTATGTCAATTTTGTTTCGCTGTAAATATGAAGTTATTAAAATATCTTACACCAATCAGATAGGTTATATTATTCATCTTAATATAAACATGATGCATATTAATTTACATAATCTATTTAAAGTGATACATAATGTAAAATGTTTTGAAAAAAAAGAAATTAAATTAAAAGTGAAGAATTTTATTAAGTAAATTATATATTTTTCTTGGGAATAATTTTTGAAATATTAACAAAGGATACTTTAAATGAAAAATTCCTTACATACAAGTACCTAATGTATATTATAAGTACTTTGTTCATTCTATAAACATTTAAAATTATGATTAAATAATTAAATATAGCTTCTCAGAATATTACGCAAAATTGTTCCTAAAAATTATAATACTTAATGACGATCATATAAGAATCATTTAAGATTACAGTTATAAAAATCTGTATATGTATCAGACCATGCCATCATCAGAACGGAGATTATCAGCTATGCAAAAGAAAACTTTTCTGACAAGTAAGGAGGACATATGTTTACAGATCTTCGAGCAATTCCCTCTAAGAATGTTTGTATTAAAGGAAAGAAGCATAAATTTATTTATATCAAAAATTAATGTAAAAAGTATATCAAAACAAAGAAAACAAACCATCAATAAAAGGAACTAATGATGTACATTAAAAATCTCAATACCAGAAAATCAGAACCTATTTAAAAATTTAAATAACGATATAGTTTCCAGAAGTAGTTTGAAAAATTCAAAACGTTACAGTAGTTAAGAGCGTTCAAAACGTGAAAGTGCATAATTTTTACATCTACAAAAAGGGCATCTAAGCATTGAAACGTACAAGAATCCTAAAAAAATAGCTATTTTCACTTTAAATCATTTTATATATTTTTAAATATGATTTAACTTTGAATTTAATGCTTGGATTCTTAACGATTTTAAAATTTTGAATTTAATTCGTAATTTTTCTAATTTATTTTTGGCAATTATATTTCTATCCCAATTTTTAAATAGGTTTTGGTTTTCTGGTATTGATCATTTTAATGTATATCTTCAGTTTGTTTACCTTTTCTAATTTGCTTTTTACCTTAAGTTTTGATATAAATATATTTATGATTCCTTCTTTTAATAAAAACACTCTTCCAGGGAATTGCTTAAAGATTTTTAGACATATGTATTTCTCGCATGTCAGAATGAAACGCTTAATTTGCATAGCTGACAAACTCCCTTCTGATGACCACGTGGTCTCCACACTAACAGGGAAAATATTAAGGAAATAGTCAACTAAATGCATGTAGATAATATTCATAAGGAAAATTAAATAAATTGCCATTGAATATATCTACTCTGGGAAATTTCATACTGATCGACATTTAAAATTTAGAAAAGTTCAAACAAATTGTGACATATGTTACTACATTTTAAAATAACAATTTTGTGAAAGGTGATATAATTAATTACGAAAGATTTATAGTTTATAAAATGAATGATATGTTAAAACATGTAGAATACTTTTTTACATAAAAATATCACGAGAGCCTCATTACAATGTCTCTAATTGATTTTTTTGGGTTATCATTTTGACAATGCTACGAATAACCATACCGAAATAGCCTTTGGATTTTTTTAAAGAGTTGTTTAATGTTTTGATTTGAAATGAACCTCATATTCTATATTCACCACATATTTGTTATTTTATCACATACATTTTTAATATGGTATCCTTATAGACACTTTACTATTATTAATATAGTTATCTTTGGAAACGTTTTCAACAGCATCTAAAACCGTTTCATATAAGTTATTTTTGCACAAATATTGAATGAATGCTTTTAATCTCTCATTTATTAAAAAATTGACTAAATAATTTATATCTGTCATCAATTTATTTGTAGATACTTAATTTTGTTACCTTGCTGACTACTATCAAATACTTCTGGAATGCGTAATATATTTAATAGAAATTTTCAGTTGATATTTATTTTAACATTAATTTTAAGTGTTGTATGCTAGATTATTTTTATCCCAGTAGTATTTAAATCAATGTTACGATTCCATTTCAATTGAATGTAAAGTACATAAGTAATTCATACAAGAGATATGTTTAAAATTTGCATATTAAGTATTTTATTGTCATGCCAAACACAGCATAAATTTATTTAAATTTACAAAATTTTTACAAAGTCGTTAGATAAAACTTTCTCAATATCACCATAAAAATAAGATTTTATGGAAAAAAATATTTAAAATTCTCTGCAAATTATTTTCATTAAGTTACTGAATTAAAAACGAGTGAATAATATGTGAAAAAATTTTAAATGCAATAGAAAATTTTTACACTATATAAATTTAGATATTCCAGAATATCAAATACTTACTGTAACAGAATGATTGCATTCTACTTTGAAAATTAAATAATTTTTTGCTGATATTATTTTTAATAATATTTTTTTTTATTTGAACTCCAGGAAATTTCAACCACTAGTAACATTAAAAGAACAAAACATACAACAGAACTCATTAATTTAACAAACTAAAATCTATTGCCTATAAAGAAGCTGAATTTAACTTCCAAAAAAATCACTTTGTGATTTTTCTTTTCTACATTTGCTCCATTATATATTCTAATCTTTAAATGGTTTGCAATTTTTTGAACTTTTGAATACTTTACGTCTGATTGCTGCAGGGAGTTAGCAATAAATGTTGAAATATTGGAATCGTTTTATTTAAATCTCTGTTTATACAAAGAAAACAGTAACCGTTTTTACTTTTACTTTTCTTGATCAGATTTTCTTTATCTTGTTTTTTTGTACCTTCTTTTCTAATACCCAAAGTATAAATTTTATTTATGAGTCCTCACTGAAGGTTAAATTATCTTTTAGAGACGTTGGATACGATTTGATTATAGAACTGCTCGGAGGAGAAAAACACGTCGATGTATTTAAGTAACACATGCGATTAATACTTGAATTTTGAAAGAAAACAACGAAATTTTCTATTTAATTTAATATGCTTTTCTAATCTTTTAAATACATTTTATCAGATACTGAACTAAATAAAATAGATAGCAGAAACATAACAGCAAAGAAATATTTTACTTTTTTATCTTTAAAATGTAAAACACAAAACAGAACGAACAAATTTGTTTTTAATTTAGTTTTAATGCATGTGTAAGTTTAAAATTTACATCTTTCATGTTATAAATGATTTATTAAATAAATAATAACAATTAAAAAATATCATTTTGAATATTTCCTTTTATATATAATAATTTTGAAACACATTTTAATGTTTTGCAAAATTATTGTCTAGATATTAAATGTTCTCTATATAATTTGTGCTTTAAAAATATCTTTATTTCCTAAAAAATACAAATGACACTCATTCATTTTATGTTTAAATAGCCGAAATAAAATGAGTTAGTTACTTTAAACTAAACCCTTTGTATTCAGTTGAAATTGAGGCATCATATTTCAGATAATGAATAAATGATTATTAGATGTATTATTCAAAAATAAAAATTAATGAAAAAATTACAATTTAATCACTACGCAATGAATAAAGTTTGCTATGATAAATAAAAGGTAAATTTCCTCTTATTTTTAAAACAGATGCTTTTATATAATTGATGATTGTAAATTGTTTAAATGCATACTTGAATATTCATCATAAATTTAGCAATAATTTATCATTTTCTTAAAGCTAAACTATAATATTCAAAACTCTCAAAGTAAATTAAAAGCACTTACTACCTTATATTCAGCAAATATTTTGTAAACGTTCGATTAAAATATCACCAAAAATATTCATGAGTACAATCATGAATTTTATTGTTTATTTGCACTTGATTCTTTAAATTTTGAAGATCTTGTCCTTCTTATAATATGTATAGTATCCTCATTATAAATAGCTTCAATTTAAATTTTGAAGAAAAGACTTGAACAAGCCAATTTTGAAAGGAATTTTTTGAAAATTATAAAAATCTATGAAATAATGAATGTTATGTAGATTTATTCTTAAATGCATTTATTTTATTAGCATTAAGATATAAAATATTAAGATATATTTAATGAAAATATGGACAGTGAACATTTATCTAGAAAAATTAAGAAAATTTAAAGTAGGAAACATTCTACATTGAGAGATATAAAAATTATTTTGTTCAACATTCAAATGCTTAGATCGCATGACATAAGAAATAATTTAAAATAAAAAATCTAGTATTAAATAACAGACAGTAGGAAGAATTTTATTTACCACGAATGAGAAACTCTTATTTGTTGAACTACGCTGAGGAAACAACAAATTATATATTGAAAATACAAAATTTACCTCCTCCAGAAAATTTTTAATATATATATATATATATATATATATATATATATATATATATATATATATATATATATATATATATATATATATATATATATATATATATATATATGATTACAGAATTCAACATTAAATAATAATAATATTGATTCATAAATAACAATTTTGAATCATAATCTAACATTGAATGAATTTAATTTCTTCAAATTTGAGTAAATGAAGAAGAATAAGCAGGTATGAGATAGATAAAATTAAAGTGACTGGATTTTTTTGTTATTCGGCATTTATGAGGACTTTAAGTTAATTCTTTAGTCACGATCATGCAAGTAGGTTTTGTGAATAACAACTCTTTGCCATCCATAACTAGTCCTTAGTTTAAGTAAAAGAAAATAGTCAAAATTTGACAAAACAAAACATCATCGGTTTCAATGAATGAATGCGGGAAATGTTTTTCCAGTTTTTAAGAATCTGTCGAAGGAAAAAGGAAAATTTTATAAACATAAACCTAATTTAAATGTTTGTAATCAAAATGTTTATAAAATTTTTCCTATGTATATTCGTGATTACATGTAATTAGATTGAATATCGAAAATAACAAACGTTGAATTAAAATAGAATTCCCTAAGGATGAATAATTTGACCATATCACTATAAAAATATTCATAAAACGCATATGTTTGAGACACATTTTGCATTGTTAAGACCTATGAGATACAAATATAAAGAATTCCTAAGCACCAAATGAGTCTAAAATGAAATTTAATATGATATAATTAGTTTCTTTTCATATTTTATTTTATCAATATAAAAAAACACTTTATTGCAATTTAGCGTTGTATATGCATGTCATCGTTTTATAATTATCATCCAAATATAGCCTGAATTCAAATCAATAATTCTTCATAAATTTAACTAGAATCTTCATAAATTTTCTGAGTTATGGCAATTTGTAAGTTAATCTATCTACATAGAATTTTAAAAAATAATTATTTTTCTCCAAATGAAACATAAATCTTGAATTACTTTACATTTTGCTTATCTCAAACTTGGTTATCAAGGTCGACATATTCAGTAACAATATCTGTAATAAGCGATTGAAGATGTATGGGTGTTGCAATATATATCATGAATTTGAAATGTTTGTAATAGTTAAAAATGAGAATATTATCTCCAGCTTAAAACCTAAAATTAACTCAAATTTATCATATCATATTTAGTCATTAATTATTACACGTAAATGAACATGCATCCAACTGGTTGAATTTAAAAATGCTAAAATAACTCAAACCATAAAGTTAAAAATGACTGGCATTTAACATTCATTCAGCGTAATTTTATTAGCATATGAATTAATAAATAACTTTTCATGAATAAGTGATATAATAATAAAGGTATTTATAAAATTATATCGCATATAGCTTTTGATAATATCAAAAAGATTACAATTTTCAAATAGGAATTAATTTAGAGTGATTATTAAAAACACATTTATCATAGTAAGTTTATTAATTATCTGTGTCATAAATCGAATAAAGGTACAATAACAAATATACATTATGCATATTCCACTCAAATTTAATGTATTTTATATTTCATGTTAAAATAAAACTTATTTTTTGACATTTAAAACCCACTTTTTTCTACTAGAGGATTTATGTTTTCTGCTTCATAAATAAATTCAATATAACTTGCACATAAATGTTTTTCATAAAACTATTAGTATTTCTTTATATGAAAATTTTATACTTTCTTTAATATATCATACAAGCTACCTTGAATGAATAACAGTTTATTTATTGCTATATTAATATAATTATTTAAAAAAATAATCTCAAAAACATTAAGTTTTATCTGAAAAATAGGCATCATTGTGAAAAAGTTTCAAAAGAATAATCGATTAATTAATGCTTGACTTCTATATTAGACCTTTGCTAGTTAAATATCCAAAAAGGTGGCTATTTTTTACTAAATGATTTGAAACTTTTAATTTTCATTACTTTTAAGTTTTACTTTCATAAATTTTGTTAATTCTTATTATTTCAGTTTTACTGTTATATGTAAACTCAAATTATTATTTGACGTTAACATTATGAGAAGTACTATGAAATGTGTGGGAGATATATTAATAACTCATATTGGTTTAAACATTGAACATTTTAAATGACTTCTGGATTTTATTTTGATTTTGACTTCTAAAATTTATTCTACGAATCAGAATACATATATGTTATGTTAATTATTTTCTATTCTTGAAAAATATGAATTAATGTTGAGTTAATGGTATAGTTAAATAATATTTTAAAGTAATCTAAAATATTATTTTTTGTTATTTCAACATTAGTTCATATTTTATTTTCTGAGATTTAATTTCTATATATATATATATATATATATATATATATATATATATATATATATATATATATATATATATATATATATATATATATATATATATATATATATATATATATATATATATATATAAATATTAAGGACTATAATAAAACAAATAAATGTTAGAAGTTTTAAAGATGTCTTATTTTGAAGCCAAAAGAAATAATAATAGTTGCTTGCATCATAATTATTGCCAAATTTAGATGCTGCCTATACAACCTTATATCGTTATAAGGCGCTTTCGTATTTTAATTATTAAGAGATAGTTATTCTGCAGTACTTTTGAAAATATCCTATTCTATGTTTCTATGCAAAATATTGTCAATAACTATTCGTTTCTGTATCTTTAATAGTTAACTTGGATGTATTCATGATACTTCTAGCAAGCTGTTTAGTAATATTTTGAACAGTTCTTTCTATTATAAAGTTTTGACTTAGTGGTCATTTTATTTTATAAAAAGACGTATGAAGATAGTATGTTCAAATTGACGTATAAAATTATGTTTAAAAATTTATACCTTAAATTTTCCTTTTTTATGGATTCTCAATGTACCTATATATCACTCACAAAGAAGTTTTACATTCCTGCAGAATGATAATGAAAACACCGGTCGAATAAATGTCCTATACTTCCTCACAGTAACAACAATTGGTGTGAAATTTTAAGGTCGGTTAAAATATTTATATAAAAAATTTTTTAATATTTTATTATTATATTGGAGAAAGATGCAATTTCAAATGAACTCATTAATGAGCTCATTTTCCTCCCCAAAATATTTATATTTAAATATCTGTGACAAGAAATCTTAAACAAATATTCATAAAATAAATAGTTTTATGTAAAGAGTAAACAAAGAAAAAAAATATATGTTTCTGTTGTTGTGTACCAGCTAAGCTGGCAATATGGGGTGCACTGCTTCACTTTTTCAACTGAACCATATTTTGGTGAGGAGTCCGACTTCTTTAGTACACACATGCCATAGGGACCCGTTTATAGGGTAGGCAACCATTTACAATACATCCATACACAGAAAGGACAAAGACAGATAGATAGAGAGAGGTAGTACATCCATGCCCGAACTGGGATTCGAACCCAGGACCTCCCTATTGATAGTCAGGGAATCTTACCATGAGACAAACCGGGCGGCAATATGTGTTTCTATAAATATTAAATAGCAGTTCTCACATTTTTCTTATTATTATCTCTAAAATTATATGTATATGTAATCATTTTTATAGAAAGTTCTACTTAATTACACTTGCGTCATAAATTTGTGTTTCATAAAGTATCTAACATTCAAACTAATTGCCTATTGTGAAAAAATATATTGATCTTGATAAATAGCTAATGACTATATCATTTTTTGAAAATCATATTCATAAATTTCCATAAATATTTTACGGTATCTCTTAGCATATTAATGTGATACAAATGATAACAAAATTTTATCACTCAAAATTTTCACTAAGCCGTGGTTTTAAAAAAATGTGATTTTCTTAATAAGAAATTATTTCCTAGGACGTCAAGGTTGTTCATATTTTAAGTGCATAAACGCCCAATTAATGTATTCAATTAATTGTTTTTATGGCTTTGTTCAGATCTTCATAAATCATTTAAACATACTTTGTGAATTTGTTCTTTTGTTACACCGTTTTATCTTTTAATAATTACATTCCTTTTGAAATACATTTCACAAATAATCATATCACAGTAATATTGTATTAGATGTTTATTGATGAGAAGGCAGAGGAATTGCATTTCTCTTTGCTTATGGAAACACACACTTTTGGCATTTAGCTATGGATTTCATGATGAAACATTTGTAAAAATGACATAAAAATGATGAAAATAAAAATGTAAAAGGAGAAATTAAAAATCCTATACAAAAGAGCATAAAAAATTATAAGTATTAGTTTTTGTTTACAAATGACATACGAATCTAATGATGTATATAATGACGTACATAATGATGCACGTAACATATATAATTTGTTGTGGACGTTGCTTATCTCCAAACCAGTTTGATGAAGTCAGATCCAATCCTTTAATCTGCTGACATTTAAAAAGTTATATTCCAGAAGAGATGGAGGATTAATTTATTCCCAAAAACCCAAACATTACAAAATATACTTAACAGACGTCTCTGGACTAGTATCAATTGCGAGTAACTTATTTCAAAAGATGCAGTAGAAGTCTAGGTTACATTGGCATATAGAAAATTTATTTTTTGGAGTTTTAATGTTGATGTAGTTGCCAAAAAATGCTTTTATTTTGCTTTACTTAGCGAAAATCATTTTGTTACATTTAGGAATTTTATTAATGATTTCCATGGCTAATTGTCTGAGATTGTCTGGAAATATTTCTTTTTATTGAAAGGAGTGGAAAGTATGTAGTTCAAATGAACTCAAAGAAGAAATTTTCCGTCCTGTTCAAACAGTAGTGTAAAGAATGCGACTCAACATTTGTAGGAAGAAGATGCTGAGATTCAATGTAACCAAACACAATATTTTTCGTAAGTTTTTGGATGGATGTCCTGTGATTTAGGTATTTTGACTTATTTTTATGCTTCTCCTCAGATTATTTATTTAACGAGGTGATTTCTATTGAAAGTTTTAATCTTTTCAACTTCAATTCTGAGGCATAGCATGAAATTGGGCAAACATGTTCCAGTACAAGTCTGCTTAATGTCAATTAAGAATTTCTGAGGGTAAACCCATTAATACCCCAGGCTTTACCAGAGATGTAATTAAAGATATTTAGGCATTTCTTGCCTTCAGCATAATGTATTCTAAATGCTTATTATTTAGAAATTCAGGATATAAAATGTATCCAAAGTATTTTAGATGCTTCTCGAAGATAAGTTTCTGGTGTTCAAATAACAAAATAGGTTGGGAGTTGAATGAGAACTTATGTGATGAAAAAGTTAGTAAATGGTTTAACCGGTTTAGAACAAAGTCAAAGATCTGCTGTATACTTGTACGAAGTCTCTAGAGAGACATTTAATTTAGACTATAAGCCCTATATAATCTTTCTAAGGGTCCAAAGATCAACTGTCATCTTTGAACCGGTAAAAGTCTGAGCAGAGATAGGCCTCTCAGTGCAAGCTAAATTCAAAAAAGAATCAATTTTGCTAAGAATTGTTCAATGGTAAGCACCTTAACTAATACGACGCATACTTGAGATTGTTTTATTTATTTTAACCCCATTAGAGAGAAATTTCTCTATTTAAGTTTATCCATGATTCAAACCAACATATTTCTTCGAATGTTAAAAGTGTCAAGTAGTTTTATAATTAGTCTGTGCTTGCAGACTCTATTGAAAACCTGCAAGAGTCTGGACAATATGATGAGTAGGTTTGGGACAATGGGATTCTTTGATGGTTGGAGCGAAATATAAAACTTTATCTGTACTTTTATTTCAAAAAGCCATATTTTTGACATTAAAAAAGATATTATTATAAAAAATGGCATTCTTTTTCTTTTTTAAAACCATTTTCTTCCAAATCTTGATAGTGGTTAGTACAGTAGGTCTAAGGGTAGCAATGTTTCATACTCACTTGACTAATGTATAAGATATATTCATAATTACATTGGTCTTCCGAATATTTGCTCAACATTGCATTGAGAATGTTTTCTCAACAATAAAACTTAAATCAGGTAATTGTTTGTTATTGGCTAAATAAAAACTATGTTCATTTTGATATTTTACTTGCATTATTGACTTATTTTGAAATATAAGTAAATTGTACTTGAATTCTATTTGTAAATTACTTATATATTTATCCAATTAAATTAAGTAATATTTTTCATAAACTTTACTCAATTCAGAGATGGAGAGTTATTATTTTTTCGCTCTTTAAAAATCGTCCTTTTTATACAATTTTGAGAATGTAGAATTAATATTTAGGGCATTAAATTCCCCCTTTTTCCATTTTAAACATTTTTTTTCAAAAAAATGATATTTTCCAATTTATTTGTTTGTTTTAAAATTTATTGCTATTTCAAATTTTAGCTCTGATATTTAATGTGATTCAGTGACCTTGTCTTTAAAAAATCAAAAAGAATTTAAAAAATACCAATATAAAAAAAGGACTAAAGCTTAACTAAATAATTTATTTGTGAGTATTTACACAAAATGCATGTGTTGTAATTGAAGTCAATATTTCTGCCATAAAGGAAATGTAAAGTTTTACATAGTTAATTTCTTGTTATGCAAAAATTTAGTAGCATACATACATATTGCATTGCAAGCAAACCCCAACAATTTGTACCAAGTGACTCGTAATTTTGAATCAAAGTCTGGTTATGAGTTCCCACCTGTAGAATCATAAGCTCTGTTTGAAGAAGATTAATCAACTACAATTAAAAGAAATAGTGGCAGAAGTAACTAGGATAGAATATTTTCCAGCCATTTTACTTTCAAAATTACTCATAAATATAATCAAAGTACACCATATATATAGTGTGTGTGTGTGTGTGTGTGTGTGTGTGTGTGTGTGTGTGTGTGTGTGTGTGTGTGTGTGTGTGTGTGTGTGTGTGTGTGTGTGTGTGTGTGTGTGTGTGTGATAGTCAGTTGGATGAGTCGATTAGTGTATCAAAGATTGGACTGATATATTATATCGAAATCGGTTAACTATGAGGATAAATTTGTCAGCAACAGACAGTGGATTGTACGAGAATATTTTCTTTTAATTACTCTTCTAGTTCTTCAAATCTTTATAAGCCTAGATCTGCTGCAATAATAAGATGACTTTAATCTTGAAATGCTCTGTCATCTTTAAGAAACAAAGCATGGATCATAACAGTAATCTAATCTGCTGTGATTTTTCTTTACTTCTCCTCCATGAACATACTTTTTAAAGTTAAAATTAGTCTAGAAGAAAATCAGACGTTGTTGCACAAATCACAAAAATCTACATTCATGATTGAAGTTAAAAGAAAATATTCAAGATCATCCAATTGTATAGACGTTCTCCATATTTCATCCAACACATTATGGAGAAAATGCTAAAGATAAATAATCTGTTTGTATAGTTATCTTTTGTTGTCATTTGATTGAATTTTATAGTTGTGGCACCAATACTGACGTTGCTTGGCATCAATATTTGAAATAAATTGTTTGATATCATATCTCTGCCGTAATTGTTTGGTTTATGAAAGTACTACCTAATTGTAGTTTTGGATATAAATGAATCGATTTGATGTTTAAGATCTATGATCACTCTTTGCCTCCAATGAAATTTTCTTTCAGATATTTCATTATACTTCAATACCCTTCTATCTATATTCTCATCTTTTCTTTCCCTTCACTATTTGTTTTACCAAACTTGTCTTCTTACAATATATGCACGTTTCTTTACTTTAGGTTGCATACTTCAAGGAATTGTATTCCTACTTCTAGATTCAGCCACAGTTCGTACAACTATTTGGGATCCTACAATTTAGGCATTTTAAAATCAGTGAGGTTCACCATTTTATGCTTCTTGACAAAAATCTGAAATATATTGGATTTTTTTCAACAAGTATAAAATGTTGTGTTGTGAAATATCCACTGTATCTTGTACTACTTTATAGTATGAGATAGATATGATGTACATAATGGTGTTATGATTACTTCTTATGTTAAAAATATTGGTAACTAGTATTTTAACACTTATGGAACAATTTTTTAATTGGCACTCTTATTCATTGACACCAAGTGTGCATATATAATGTTGCGTTTTAGACACACTACGCTGTTTTCAAAGAATATGACTTCTTCAAAGAATATGACATGATAAATCAAGTAGGATTTATCATGAATACTCTTATTTTTCTAAAGTACTCAATCTTTCATGAAAACTTTCATAGAAATACTAAGATGTTTTAAATCACCAATAAAAGCTGAATAATTAGTATTTCAATAGTTCTGAAAATATTGATATTGAGTTAATAATTTTCTGTTATTATTAATAAAAGATATACACATAGCTTATGCAGAGATTAGAATATAATTTTCCAATTTTTTTCTACGTAATACTTACTAGAAATCACTCAGGCATATTTTCATAATTTGTAAGAATCATGACCATAAAATAAAATTGGATAAAAACTATAAATAAATAAAGGTTAAGTGCATTCTATATACAGATATTGTTAATGTTCTATAGATCTGTAGTTTCTCAATAAATATTTATTTTACATACTTAAAGATTAATATTTATTGGATTAAAAAATAAATATTTTAATCCTATTTGTAGTAAACTAAACTAACTCCTTTGAATTTAAAAAAAAAAAACTTATTATTTTTTATTCTGATCGATAATGTTATCCTTTCTATGCATTTTCTTTTTAGATTGAAATGTATTCTACCTTTTTATATTGATTTTGAAAGTAATAAATAGTTATTTTGAAATATTTTTTAAAAATAATAACGTAACTGATATTTTTTAAAGAGGGTATTATATGTAACTATTATATATTAGAAAATCAATAAAATTTTAGATATAATGGAGGGAGGGAGAGAAAGAAAATATTCAAGTAGAATAATTCTCAAACGATATTTATTTCCACTGAATTATACTGCATCACATATTTTTATTTAGTTTATTATTGAATTTTTTTCCTTAATTTCATAATTATCACACTTTTCAAGTATAATAAAAGTATATATGTTCTTTATAGTAAAGTAGTTATAAATTATTGTACTACAAATTTTTGATTAACATGAAAAATTATAAAACTGAATATCAAGAGCTATGGAAAAAATTTTAAAATAATGTCAGATAAAGTTTACATTTAATGTTGTTCTTAATTAACATTCTTTTATAAAATATTTAAGTCGAACTTTCCCGTACTATGCAGCAGAAAAAATTTTTAAATTATTAAATAAATCATGTTTATTCTAAATTATATGTCATTGTTCAAATTTATAAAATTATATATTATTTTAAAATGTTGTAATTCAATGTAACATTATAATTTTAATATTTAAATTAATTTACAGATTATCACAATTTCTGTCTAGCTTAAATATGAAAAATAACAATGGATTTAAGGTAGCGTAATCATTTCATTAAAAAAACTACTCTTATACAATTTCATCTATCAGACAGCTCATGCTGAGAATGTGACATTTTGAAAATCAGTTAAAGACTTAATAACGATGTGGTATGGGAAGTTTGGAATCAAAATGAAAAATAATTACTTTTTTGTCGTTTTAATAATTACTACAATTAACATTCAGATTACTTGTTTTGCAGAATTTCGTATCAAATCTTTATATACCTGGGAAAGATAAATAAATATTACTTTATTAAAGTAATATTTATTCATTTTAGTTAGAACGGAATGAGAAAACAACAAATCAAGAAATAAACAACACTGTTATTCTTATAAAATTTTTATTTTTGTGATGTTAGATATATCTTAAATTTTCCAATCGTAATAAATGTACATATTAACATGCAGCCCACTGACAGTCTTCAATGAAGGAATTACATATCTATTTTTTCCACTTTGTATTACTTTTGTCATGAAATGATAAAATATGTTTTATATTAAAATATAAAAGTAAATAATATATATTTTTGTAATTAATCAGTTATACGTAAATTTTTTAAATGACAATGATTAATCTCTTGAATTAATTTTCTACAAATTCATAGGAAGAGATCCTTTTCTGGATATTTTAAATTGAAATTGAATATTCAAGAATTGATAAGCATATTTGTAAATGATACTTAACTAAATTTAATATAAATAAGAATAAATAATGGTTTAACGTTAAAACATATAAATATATTCATTGATAACGTTCCATTTGCCAAAACATTTGCATTATAAAGATTTAAATCCATAAATTTAAATCAAACGTATTTTTAGTTTTGTCATAAAAGTAATAATTTAAATAATCATATGTTTGCTTAAAACACATAGAAAATCTATTTAAAATTAAAATCATTTATATTTGCAATATAAACAACAAATATAGTTTATTGATTATAATTAAACTCAATTTTCATTGAATAAAATTTAATCAGACATACACTTTAAAATATTGAAAATGCAACTAATTGATCATTTCATTTGAAATTATCATAATTACATACACCTCACCAAAATAATTAAAAAATAGTCAAGAAATTATAAAATTAAGGTTATGTATTTGATTATATAAAACCAAATGCTTCAAAAATACTAGTTATTAAATTTATAGTTTTGCTTCCACTTCTACTCTAGTTCTAAAATAAATGTTATATACGTCAAGTTATGTATATATAGTAAAAAAAAAAATTGGTTATTTCCTTTTTATTCCCACAAACGGAAACTTGTAGATGGTTATGATGTGCAGTGGAAAACTTTTTGACGATTCCTATAACCTACAAGAACAAAGCAGTTTTACTTATCTTTTTAGTAAATCTACAGCATATTTGAAATACATGATAAGTCATTGAATCTATAAAACTTGATTATAGTTATTTGAAAAGAAAAATCATAGGTTATTAATTATTACTTAAAATTACATAATATTAAATAAGAATCAGGCATTAGAAATATATATTTAACAGAATAGTTATTTAAAATGATAAAAAAAATTAATTGTCTTGCTGATTTAATAATTGTTAAACATATACATATATATAAACATAATTAAAAGAAGAAAACTGAATATTCTGTGGAATATTTTAATGAGGTAATTACAAAAAATTTTCTTGAGTGACACGAATAATCTCAAGAATTTATTTTCGAAGGTTTCTTTCTTTAGAAAATTTAAGCACACTTGAGTGAATTATGCAAATTGTGTGTCATAACAACAATAAGGCTTATTGTCACATATTTATTAAGAATTAATTTTACTTCGAAACGGAAAATTTAAAAAGTTGCAGTGCCTTCAGGGTCATTTTAATTAGAGTGGAATCTGGATTTAAAAAAAGAAAAAAATATATCGCAAATAATATTAAGTTGGTTTGTTATTGTTTAGTGTCACTTTAACGTTTAGGTGATAAATTTTATAAATAAATTGTAAGTTTTTTTATTAACGCTAATTTTTATTTTTTGGGTGGTTGAAACATTAGAAATTTAGAAATTAACATAAATATTTGAGAAATTAAACAATTTAAATATATATATATATATATATATATATATATATATATATATATATATATATATATATATATATATATATATATATATATATATATATATATATATACATATATATATATATATATATATATCATATATATATATATATATATATATATATATATATATATATATATATATATACTATATAGGATAAAGCACTAAGAAAATAGTTCTCAGCTTTGTTTCAATGAAAATAATAACTAAATAACTAAATGTTTTTTAGTTTCGAAACAAGCAAACATCAAAATCTACTAACCAATCATTTTTATTGATATTATAATATTAGTTTATGTTTGCAAAAAAATTTAGAAGGAATAAAGTCAGTATAAGATCACTATAATTATGCAACAAAATTTCTTGTTTACTTTGAAAGTATTGTATCATTCCCTGCACAAATCACTCACTTTAACAATAATAGGTATACAGCGTTACTGCATAAAATAAATAATAATAAATCAGAAAAATTCTGAAGGTTGTGTTAGATCCGCTTAGTTTTATAGAGGTAGAAGACATTTATTTTCGGTAGAAATCTCCAGAACTTCCAATAACCTGAATTTGAAACCAATGAGCAAGTTTAAAGAACAAAGCGAAGAGGAGTAAATAACTTCTTTTTTGCAAGTCTAAATTAAGTGCAATATTTCTTGAAATATGCAATTAACCAGGTGTAGCAATATTATGCACTTTTCAAACAATTTGGATAGAAACAAAAGATTATCCAGATTAAGATCGATTGCAAATGCTATCAATATATTTTCTTATAAATAGATTACAATTGATACAGGACATGGCCGTCATCTTAGCTTGTAATTTCGTTGAAGATTTCCTACATCAAATGAAGTATTTTTCATGTTGACGCAAAACAACTTAATTTTTTAACTAATACTTTCATACTAAGCCTCATCCTGGTTAGCAAATTTAAATGCCAAGCATTCTCAATTTAATCATTTACGTTTAGTTGTCAGCGATTAATATTTCTACATTTTGACATTAGGTCATATATAAAAGCTATTAAAATTTCCATTTTCTGTGTTGTCCTTTATTCTTTTTAATTTTATTTTTAAGCGCTTTGCGTACTCACTAGTAATTTAATGTCATATAAGATCTTTCAAATAGCTAAATACTTTACGAAAGGAAGAAATGGGATTTTGCAATTAGAAGAAAACAAAAAGATTTCAATTTAACTTTATTGTGAACTCTACTTACTTAAAATTATCCTGTTTATTTTAATTTAAAAATTCTAACACGTGATATACTTATAATTTATGAAGAAGTTTTAAAAAAAAATCAAAAAATATTTTTGAAAATTGTATTTTTACACAAAATTTAATCGAATTATTTTTATGGAATTGATCGATGGTTTTTATAGGAAATTATAAAAAATTTTAAAGAAGTTCATGTGTTTATATGTAAATGTTAATTTATTTTAAAACACGTGTACCTCAATTATTTATTTTATAAAGTTGAGTGGGAGTTTTAAATAAAAACATAATATTAAAATTCGTTGTGGCATTTACTCATCATTAATACCCTTTTTAACTTCAAATTGATATTTGTTATTGTTACTTATGACACTTTGACAAGTCAAGCTCGTTAACCGAATGCTACGAAATTAAATCAGAGGAAGTGTCTTTCGTTTAATAGAGCACCACGAAGGTGAAAATACGACTATACTCTGTTTGGTCTTCCGATAGATGGCGCCACCAAAGGATTCACTGGCTTAATTCCAAGTGATATATGATTTCTTCTACAGGTGAATAAATATTTTCATCTACTTTATCTTAATAAATATATGGGCATTATAAGGATATTTTTTAAAATCTCGTTCATTAATTTCCTGATACTTTAATAAGATAAATAAACTGCAATACTGGAACTGTTTTTTTTATTTTTATTTTTTTCATAAAAGTATATTACATGGTAGGATATAAATTAATTTTTAGTAGATAAATTTGATTTATTTTTTGAATTTTGAATTCAAATCTATTTCCAAATAGAAGGAAAGAAATGTTTGAAAAAATAGTATGATTAAGATATTTAATTTCAAAAGATATAATTTATTAGTACATTGTAAAAATATTTATATAAGTAAAAAAATGAATTAAATTTTTTTTTCTCAATATCAGAAAGTAAGTAGTCAGAAAATTTTAAAGAAATATGTTAAATTAATTCATTATTTCAAATAAAAATATCTATTTGGTGTATATATTTTATGAATTTAATAATTTGATTCTAGTTTCCATACTAAACATTTAATATTTTCTTCTGGACATCATTAGAAGAACACCTAATGTACAAAAGGAAAATAATTAAGCATTATGTTGTGTGTTAAATAAGGTATAATTACTCAAAATTGTTAAAAAAATGTAAAAAAGTAAATATATCTTGACATTTGAAGATATAAGTAGTTTTCATTATGTACATTTTAGAAATTTATTTCAATCCTGAAATTCATTTTAGACTGATTTGCATTTTTATATTTTATTTTTCTGCATAATGACTAAATCATTAATAATGCAATTTAAAGAAAAAATATCATATAACTTTGATCTAATTTAAATTCAGAAATGCTAGCTATTATATGATGCAATCTAAATAGTCTTATGTGATAAAAAATAGTTATTAATTATGTATGAAGAATAAAACATTAATAATTATTTTATTAACAATATATTAAAATTATAATAACAGCTGCAAAGGATGGAACTTAATTTCCTTACTAATAAACTACGTGAGATGAAATGTAGTTTATTAGTAATGAAATTAAGGTTTTTAAGGAGCACTCTCAAACTTCCTGTAGAAATTAAAATGATTTATCATAAATTTGTATACATTAATATTACGTTAGCTGTCATCTTATTTAAATAAATAATCTCATTTTCATGCTCTAAAAATCCATTCATTTCAATAGAAATGCTAAAAATTGTTATGAAGTAAAAATTTTAAATTAATAAATATGGTAAAAATAAATGAAACAAGATAAAGCTTGATTCTCTGTAAATTACAAATAAAATTATATTTTTTACCTTAGTTGTATATTTAAGTTATATTTTCACTTTTAATTAAATGGTTTAAATATTTCTATTTTATTATTGCTTCATGAAAAATCTATTATAATATTAAATCTATATTCAACTTATTTATATATGAAGTATCAATTTTAAACACTTAATTTCAATTTTAAACACTAATATGTATAATAATACATTTTTTGAAAACTTAGAAAGTATCTGTCGTATTTTTGAAATACATATTAGGCTCAAGAAATAAAAATTTCTGCAAATAAAAGGAATACTACCAGTTATACTTTACCTGTTATGTATCCACTTCTCGTATTTATATCATCAGGACTGTGTAGGGAATCTAGGCTGTACATGGCCTGTTTATTTTCAAATCACAGGAGAAAAGTAGTTTACAGATAAGTCATTTAACTTGAAATCAATTAACTGAACAATAGAAAGCAATAATGTCTTCTTTCATTTGTTCAAAGATTTAAAAACAGTTCCATAATAAACTCCTCATCGCAAATCCTCGAAGAAATAGTTTTCGTTCTTTATATAAAAGGAGAATATTTTAGTACCCATTAAAAATTGAGCATCAGTTCAACCGTAAGTAATATATATTTATACATATCATCCGGATAACTTTGAATTTCCACAACGTTTTTTTGTACAGCAATTATATGTATATATATATAATTTTTGCATTTATTTTGGATATAACAAATATACGTCTGGGATCACGAATGTTTGATATAGTTGGCATGCATAAGCCAGAGTAACATTCCATAAATAAGCAAACATTCTGATTTATTTTTTATTGAATGTTGTTTCCTGGTGGCGAACATAAAATATGTTGAGCATTTATAGCAGAGTTTTCAATTTTTAAGTCTTTTGTTTTCATATCTGGACCAATTACTGTTGATGCCATTGCTGGGTTCATAACGGAGTTGTGGCAACGATACGGTCCCCTCGTATACATTCCTAAGGAAACAAAAGAACTAGTTAAAAATTATTTAAATTAAAAAATTAGGATATGCTCGTAAAATAAGTTAATATACTCATACTTTTCATATTATTATTTTGAAAACAATGGAATATAAAATAGAATTAAGACTACTTGTCTTTAAGTTTGTTCTATATTATACAATTTGGAATAATGAAATTGATTTATTTAGGATACATTTGTTATTTAATTGGTATTTTTGAAATTTTAAAGCAAATAATACTCACATTTACTTTACACAATTTTGAAATTACATGGTTCTCATGAATGTTTTGTTATTGCACAAATTATAAATTTACTTTTACAGTGTAATGTGAAAACAGATGATTTATTTCTCACATATATGAGTGACTTGGTGCATTTCATCACTTGTTAATTTTGAATACTGGAGTAACAGGGAATACCCAAATTTTATTGTCACATTGTACCATAATAAAGCTTTCCATTTTTAAGTATAACTGAATTTTACGTTAAAAAATGATGTTTGTAGGATGCAAGGAATAATTTCAATAAAGTTTGAAAATTAATGTTCAAATGATAAATTTCTTTTAAATTTATTAGAGAAATTTCCTATGTAATTTGCAATGACGATATTTTTTAATAAGAAAACTTAATATTGTATTAATCATGGTTTATATACTGAATCTTATTAATTAATACTTTCTATTAACCAAAAAACAATATTTTTCAAAATTTTCCATGCTTCTCATCCACTTTTACTATTGGATAATATGGACTATTGGAATGGACTATTTACTAATGTATTATATGGACTATTGAATTTAATATTGGACACTTTTACTATGAATAATACTTTGCTTTCCTTTCTTTCAATACATACATGCAATCTTAGTGTATTTCGAAGTTATAACTCTATCAAATGCAACATGCAATGGAAGTTTAATTCTATAAAACGCTTTGGATGAGGATGATTTGATTGAATTAATGACTTTTTATGATGGTAAAGAAGTTGATAATGTTGAAATTGAAGTTTAGTTATTAATAACTGGTTTAATTCCTCAGTCCTGAAATTCACCAAAGTATGAAAAAACATATTTTACACTAAATGAAATTTTAATACAAACTAACGGAACATGAGAGGATTAAAATATAAAATCAAACGCATTAAAATAGGGTGAGTATTAAAATTTCAAAGTCAATTGAGTTTTGTGTACCAAGATATTAAGAGCTCTATTAGGAACCTGAAAAACCAAAGAAGCTGTTGCACAGGTGCCATTTAATCCAGGATGCCAAATTCTGTGATTGGTAATTTTTTGACGGATTTTCTTAAGTATCTGGCAACCTCGTTTTTATTAAGTCATCATATGGAGACCTATAAGAATTATGCAGCAAATTCTATTTTGGTAACCATGGTATTTACGTTACGATACGTCATCTTGGCAACATTTCTTTATCGCCAAAAAAATTCAGAATTTGGAATCATAGATTATACAGCACCTGTGCCGAAGCTGCTTCTAATAACAGGTTTTGCGATAGCAAAAATACCAACAATGATCGTTAATAACGAAAAAAATCATTTAATTGAATCAAAGCCAATAATTGTATTTGATAAATATAGCATATCTATATAGCGTTGATAGAAGTTAAATTCAGTTTATAATATGCGTCCACACTTATTTTCAACTAGCAATAACTAATTTTTTGTTTGTAAAATGTTTTATTCCTAATTTCGATTTGAAATTCTGTATATTTTATGTACTTATAGAGAACATTTTAACTGCTTTTGTTACATAAATACGCGACGTGTTTAAATTTGGCATTTTTTTATGCTTATAATCATTCTGAAATTAATAAATACGGGTTTTAATTGCATCTATCCCAATAAGCTGTAACTTGAACTAAAATTATAAATAAGAATAAAAAAATCACTAAAATAATTTTTAATGTTTGATATTATTTTTAAATTTACATTTTTAATCTTGTTTCAAATATTATGATTGCAAACTTCTAAATTATATTTTATGCTAAACCAAATCATTCACTTAAAAACTCTCAATTTAACTTCTTTCAAGTTGATATGAGGAAATACATTTATTTTACTTTTATCTATTTGGCAACAAACAATATATTTCTCCAGAATCTCAGCTTGAAATCCTCACATAGAAGCAAATAAAATCACAAAAAGATTCAACGAAAAGATAACTCGGGCAAAAATTCCTATATCTTTATCTGTCTGTGATCTACAGAAACTTTCATCTAGAAACAAGGGTAACGCCTTGTTTAAGTGAAAGCAGTGAAAAGACAAAAACAGCAACAGCGGAATAAAAGTGCACACCATTTGTTTTCGAAGTATCCGGTAAAATAAACCAGCATTAAAGAGAAAAGTATCGTTCGGCTTCTTTTTCGAACACATAGGAGAAAAAGGACGTTCGCCAAAGAACAAAATTAAAGAGACACCAAGCAGAAAATAATTTTACAAAACCATTAGATTCTGGAAGAACAAAGACTGCTCAGCATTACTTGAGAAGAAATTATGAAGTGTTTAAATTCCGCTATATCAGCAAGTTGTACAATCAATGGATAAAGGATTTTGTACAGCATTTATTGCTTTAAAATAATTAATGAAGTCGTTAATGGAGGCAGAGGTTAATGCTTGTTTTGATAAATTACTGTTAGAAAAATAGAACTAAAAATGTTCTAAGGGTTAAACGTTGTGTAAGATAATTTAGTATGTACTTTATAGAAGCAATTTCTGAAAAATAAAGAATCTTAAGTTTTGCTAAACAAACTTTTTAATTAATATGTTAATCTGTTCTATCAAAGATGAATCATCATTTTTTTTTAATTTTTGCAAAACTAGAAAAGAAAAATTCAAAAAAAAAAAAAAAAAAAACATTTTCTTTTAGTTACAAGATTATTCCTATATTAAAAATGATGTTTGTCATCTGATGGAATCCGATGAATTCCATGAATAATAAATATGAAGAATATTTTTATATTATATCCTGTAGAAAATAAACATTGATTCCACGCATATAAATATAACTTCAAAATCTTATTTAATATTGTAAAGCAAACAATGCACATATAATGGTGATAAACTTGAAAATAACACACAATGATGATATTTAACAGCAGCAGTGATTCATAAGTGTAACTGAAAAATAAGTCGATGTTTTTCATAGCCATTATTTTTTTATTTGCAATTCATATTTAGTTAAATCATATTTCATATTTAGTTATTCATATTTAGTTTATTTGTGCTTTTAAATATCTATTTAATTACTTAAATTATGTAATTATTTTAATTATATGAGGAAATAATGATATATTGTTTTCCTTTAAATACATTATTTTGGTGCATTTATAGAAAGAATAAAAAATATTGCACAAAATTATTCCTTGCAAATATGCATATTCATTACTTTCAGACACATAATTACCACGTAACACTTATATGATGACAGTATTTATTCAAAATAGTACTTTCGTGGAATATAATTTACATTATGAGGACAACAGTGTCTTCATAAAGAGAATTTATTTAGTTTTTCAGAAGACAACACATGCATGTTTTTAAGCTTCAATATTCATATTTATTATCATGTATAAATACTTGCCGTATTATTTATTTTCTTACAACATCTGTTTTATCTTATTTTATTAATCTTTCCAGCGTTAATAGTTGGCATTTTTCTCCGTTGTTATTGTAAATGTAGCAAATACATTTTTCTAATCAACTCGAAATAAGTTTTTTATTCATAAAGAATATACATTAGAAATAATTGTTATTTAGAAATGATTGGAATATTAACAATAAATTAATGATCACATTTAGAGGGGCAATGCATTTTATATTCATTGATTAATGTTCATCGTTAATTGTTAATTCTAACTAATTTGATTGGTTCTATAATTCACTGTAATTATTTGATCTGTTATAAAATTTCAAAAGAGTATATTTAGCATCAATAAGTGAACAAGAATTTGCTTTATGTACATGATTTTAGTTTGAATTATGTTTTTAATTTTAATATGTATTTTGTTTTATGTAGCTACTTCAATTATGTGCTAGTAAGATATGTATGTCTTTGTTTGTCTGATGAACTGTTTTATTTTATTCTGTTTTTGAGGAACTTTTTTTGAATGAATGCTTTATTTTCATAAGGATGAAAATGAATATTTGTCTCCAAAAAGATGTGAGAATGATTGTTCTGAAAAATTTGTAATTATGAATTTTAAACTTATTTCTTCTTCTTTGAATTGTTTGGATTTTTTTCAAATTGTATTCCCTGAAACTTATGTGAATGGGTTACAGAAATATTTCTCTAGTCTTAAAACAAATTATCTTTGAGGAATGAAAACTTAATAAAAAAATGGAATGTCAACTAAATAAAAAATTTAATACAGTTTATTAAGCAAATACGTTGAAGAACAATTGTTCATTATAGTTCGTAAACATGAGTACTTAATTTTGTGGTTTTCATTTCTGTGGTAAAATAATTATATTTTAATTGATGAAATAAAAATGGAAAACAATATTTTGCCAGTGAAGACAACTATTTTTTTTAACGTTGGAATACTGAAACAGTCTATCCAAATTTTTACCTTTTGATAAATTTTAGATTGAACAATGTTTATCTTTAATAACAGAATATTTTAGTTAATAAAAGTCTTCTGAAATTGTATTCTAATTTTACAATAAATGTACTTGTACTTCGAAATTGTAGTAACGATCTCTATCAACAAAGCTAAAAAATGGATGAAATGCAGAATTTAGAATGTTTTTTAATTTCCATAATACTTACTATGATATAAAAGATAAAAAATGCTGTACATATAAAGACTTTCTTTCCAATGATAAGAACATACAAAAATAATTTTTTTTTTATTGCTCAGATGTAAGTGAATAATGGTTTCGGCAAATTTTGATGATCAATGTTAGTCAGGGAAATTTTATAGTATTATAGATACGCATAATTTGTGTCATTGTTCATTAAAAATCTTTCTTTTTAATATGGCTCTGGATGATTAATGGATCTAAAAACTATTTTCTAAAATCTCTCCGAATCCATATATTAATCAAATGAACTCTTACAAACAAAAATGATTAAAATTTAAATCCTGTATAATCATTACTGTAGTGAATGATTTCTGAAAATAAATTGATTAAAAAATCATTTTATTTTCTTTGACATATCAGTTGAGTTCAATTTTAAGCTATTTTGCCTTAAACTTGAATGATAGAATGATGCTTATGAGCCATTATTATTATTTAAGGGCATTTCATATGTGAATAAACAACCTTAATAAAATAATGATATTTGAAACTCTAAAAGAAAATTCCTTGAATTACTTTTAAGTTTTAAGTACATAGGGACCTATAAATTATAAATTTGAATTATTTTTGGACTTTATGAAAAATACTTTTGTAAATGGTCTGTTCAACTCTAAGTGTAACAAAATTATAGATTATTGCCAATGATGAAATTTTAAAATTTGAAAATTTGTGCACTTAACTGATGCATTGAATGCTCAAACACGTTGATGTAATGATTTATTATTTAAATGGATCTGTGTATTATGCTTAAATGTAATTGTTTGGCTATTTTATTTGCTTAAAAATGTTTTTTTAAGTAAAAACAAAATAATTTCAAGTTTCAGATGGATTTTTCTATGTTATTTAATTTGCACAAGTGGCTTACTAATAATAAACTACAATAAAAAGTTTCTAAACTCGAAACATAAGTAATAACCAACAATTTTAATCGAAAAAAGCCTATTATATATGTGAAATGAGATTAGATATATGTGATATGTGATTAATGTTAGCAGTAGGTATAATTGATTTGCATTCTTATTAATTTTATTTTTTACCTTAAATTATTATCTTGCTAAGCAGAACTCTTACAACGTCTTTTATAATATTACAATCTGATTATGAAACTTAACAAATTAATTAATGTAGAATAAAGTCCATTTAAGCGCATCACTGAATTTATATACCTCATTTAAATCAGAAAACTATTCACTTCTGAAATTTGACTACACAAATTCCTCTTCTTAAAGATTAATTTGAATATTTTAAGATCCAAATGAAAATTTTGTTTGCTTTAAACTAATTTTGGCGAAAGTAATTAATAACGAAACGATTTTAATTGTCTAATCGGCTTAATTGATGTTCTGAATAATTAGATTTTCAAAAAGAAAAGTTTCTGATTTTTATTACTGAACATCGTCTTAATAAGGCAAAGACTTAAGGATTTAAGAAACGCTCTATATTAGGCAATGTAGATCTTAGTAAACGAAATGCATTAACGGCTCTTAACTTGATTCGCTTGAAGGCACAAATTAATTGATTTTATAATGAACGTGCCTTGATTGTCTTTTTCCAGTTTATGTGTCTAAAAGAGAGGAAAATATTTGCTTTTGATAAATGGATTAAAATTTAATATAGGAATCAATTTTTGATGACTCACCCTTTAAAAAACTATATTAATTTATTTTATTCTGTACAAATTATTTTGCAAATGCAAAATAATTACATTATTTCTTATGACAACTCAAAGTAAATTATGATAATTTTATGATACTTGTTTTTAAATTTATTGGATCTCAGTTTTCTTTTTAATTATACTTATTTTATACAAAGGGTTGCTTTGTTTCTTTTGAGCATTTGCATTTTTAAGCACTAGAGAATTTTTCACTAGTAAAGAAATGTGATTACTGTAAAAAATAAAAAATCTTTAATGTAAATAATTGCAAACTTTTATTTTTATTATAAATTTTGATAGTTACTTAAATTTTAGTTTCTGTAAATAATTAATAATTTAGAGTACATACATATTTTAAAAGATATAGTTGATCATAAAATTAAGAACATTGTTGTATAGATCTAAAAAATATCATATGTTCAATTTAATTCATTTCATAAAATATATAACAAAATACTGAGTTTAAGTTTACACAGCGTTAATAAGTATTTAGTTTTCGATTATAAGCAATAAGTAACTTATTATTTTCAATTTAGCGGAATGTTATTTTCAGAATATATAAATTTAATACTTTTCAATCATCACATATTTTTCGAATATTTTGAAAATTGATGTTAATTTTTTCTCTAATAAAATAGTTATATATAAATATAACTTAAAATTATTTTTATAAACTCTATACCACTTTTGGAAAAGTGTATTTTAATTTTTTTCTGAAAAAAGTGAGATATGATTAATTAATTGCTTATATGCATAAAGACATTACAATTACTTATTGGAATAACTAAAATAGAAAAACGAGAGAGAGAGAACAAAAAATTGAATATAACACCTTGATAATTAAATTCAAAACCTGTGATATTTTGTTGATAAGTATGAATAAAATGAAATATTTTAAGTATTTATTAATTTTTTCATAAATAAAAATTATTACAAATTGCATTTAAAAGCAATATATTGCATTTAAAAGCAAAGTTACATAAAGACATCAACATTTGCTGTATTTAATAGCTAAGACATCGTATTATCGAATAGTTTATAAAAGAAATATAATAACTGTACAAAATTTTTAATTAATTTTAATATCAATTTTACAAATTGGTTTCTTACCTTTTGAAATGAATTTCTTACGAAATTAATATTTATCTCCTGTTCACTGTAAAGTGAAATTAATGTGTCTCAAGGAACCAGAAAAAATATTACATTTTATAAATAATACCATTTAAAATTCCTTCAAATAAAATTTTAAAAAAATCCCATTGAATATATGATTATTGCCATTTTCTAATAGATTTTTCAATATTTTTAAATTATAATTTAATTTATTTTTATGAATTCATTTTACATAATTTTAAAAGTTATATTTTATATACTACCCCACAAAATTTTTTTCTTTTCTAATTATTATTCAATTTGAAATATTTTACTTTAAATTTAAATATGCATAAATATTTTTTGAGAAATTTCGTATCATCAATTGGAAGGATGACTATAAAATTAATAAAATTATTGTTAATATTAACTAAGAATAATAGATATTAGAAAAAATAAAAATATTTAATTTTTGTTTCTAAAATTTGAAATAAGATCTGACGCAGAATGAATATTAAAGTTTGATTAGAATTCACTTAAGAAAAACAATGAATTAATCAATATATTTCTTGGTGTTGGATTTTTACTCCTGATTTAAGTACCTGTTAAATTAAAAAAAATGTGAGTCACAATATTTCTCAAAAATATGAACTATGAGAACTAATGTATATTATTAGTAGAATAAATTTATATTTAAATAAATTAAAATTTTTTTGTATATTTGGAATATTTATTTGTTTAATTATTTTCAGACCAATGAAACATTTTGAAAATAAATCCTCCTCTTCACGGTGTAATTTTGTATAAATTCAATAAAACTTTTACAGTTATTGTTAAATAAGTCTGTTTTCAAAAATATCGCATAAGTGCATTTAATGGGAATTTCTACAATTTATGAAACATATTTAAAGAAAGACCGATTTTTGGTACATTAACTACACATACATTATTTTCTTTTTATATTTATAATTGCATTACACATTTTAATAAAATTTAAATAGGAAATTTTGTTTTTGATTCTGGAAGAAGAGGACATGTATGTAAAAACATTTTGAAACGTATGAAAAAAATCAATGCACTCTTGATACAAAATTTACATATAGACACATAAATGTTTCTCAGGATTTTTACCAATTGATTTGTTACTGCCGGATATTTAATCTACATCATTTAGTTAAATCTATCTATATATGTATGTATATATATATATATATATATATATATATATATATATATATATATATATATATATATATATATATATATATATATATATATATATATATATATTTTTTATATATATATATATATATATATATATATATATATATATATATAAATAGACATACATATATATATATATATATATATATATATATATATATATCCATATCTATGTATATATATATATATATCCATATCTATATATTTATATGTATATATATATATATATATATATATATATATATATATATATATATATATATATATATATATATATAACATGTTTCATAGTGTGATCCTTATTTTTGATTAGTTAGGATATAGACGAGGAAAGCGTGTAGCTGATTGGGTCAACCTGGAAGTGATGCAAGTCAAATGGAAACATATCTACCCTTGTATTTTGCTGCACATTGTTTATCAAAGGCAACTCAGGGGCATGTTTATCGAGGGCATCGCTCACCGGCAAGGGTAGCACCTGAGTCCGGACCCCATGTCGGTAGACGTCTGCATACTCCGTTGGGGGCTCCATATGTAATGGCACGGTCCTCTTATGATAGGCCCTTACACCTAGATCTGTATATGATATATCTTCAACAACCTGTAAATAATACATTTTTAGACATCAGAATATAATATATAAACAATAAACTTTATTTACCCCATTATTGATAAGAATTATTTCGCTTAAACTTCCTATCAAAAGAAATATTTTTTAATATAATGAACTTTGTTTAAATTTCCCTTTAAAAATAATTACGCAATTTTTTTTCCATTTTGAAATAAAAAATTATTCCATAAATATTTTAAAATGTAAAAGAATAAGTTTAATAAATTTAAAATAAATGTAAAATACAAGAATATATATTTTATCTTAAGTGAATTATGTTAATGAGTTGCTATTTTGATATAAACTTAACTAGTTTCAAGCACAGATTTTTGATTTTGTCCTTTGTTTACTGCTTGGTTCTAAGGCTTGTTTGTATTACATCTTCAGTTTAAAAAAGTGAAAGCAATATTTTCAATAAATTAAATCTTAACTTTAATAAAATCGAATGTCAAAAATATATTGATATAATTTTATAATAAACATAAAATGAGAACATATTTTTAATTTTAAAATATATGAAATAAAGAAAATTTATTCTTTACTGAATTTTTATAAACGACGGCTTATAATTATTGAATTTTTATCATGTGCTTTAATACATATGATAGGCTTTTCAATTATTTATAGTAAAATTATTAATATAATTACTCATAATCAGACATTAAAAATTTAATTTTAAAAAGTATTATTATAATTTATTCAATTAAGATCATATCATTATAACATTTTGCAAATTAAACTCTTCCAACAAATTGAAAAACAATTAACTATAAACACTTGTTTTTATGTTAATGTATAATTGAAATAGTGTGAAACTCACAGAGTATGAGCGTCATATTTATATAAACTCTTATTTAAGTATAAAATCTTCACCCACTCTAGTTCATCTTATGCACTTCTATGTGAGATTAAGTTATCATATAGTAATGAAAACTTAAAATTCTCGCAGTAAAATAAATGGAAGGAGTTTATCAAACAAATAAAAATTATCTTATTATTAAGTTTTATTATTTTTTAGTGTTTGGTTAATTCAAAAGATTAATGCTAATGTAATAATTTTTTAAAAAATGTCACATTGTTTCATTTCAAGTATTTTGAATTATTCTCCATTATAAATAATTTTGTGTTTTTGTTCATAAAGTGTGAAGTTTTTATTATTAGTGTATTTCTCAAAAACTTATAAATTCAACAAAATTACATTAATTGAATTTTTAAATTATTTGCTAAACAGAATCATTTTTAAACATCATTAAATAACAAAATATCTGTCAAAACTTAAAAATTCAGAAATTTTCACACTTAAAAAAATGTGCGCATTTATTGCTGATAGTTACATAGTAAAATCATCATATGAAAAATCTGTCTGCCACACAATTTAAAAAAAAATCATAATTCTGAAATAAATAAGAATCTTTCGAATATAAGCCTAAATCACGCACCGATGCTCAATTTTAACCAAATTAACGAGCAAATGCAGAAACCTTTTTCAGTTCCAAAAATAATGTTTTTATTCTTCTCACTTAACGTTTATTTTACGCATCATTACTCCCTTTGGGTAATTCAACCTAACGCACGAAAAATTGCATTTTTCTGAATAGTGAATTTCATTTCCTTGCAGTAAACAAGGCAATGTTTATTTAACAAATGACGGGAAAGTTTTACATTTTTATTCATATCGTTGAAATGTAGTCTTTTTTTTCCCTACTCGGTCATTTTAAAATATTTTATTGCCCCTAAAAGGAATTTATATGCGCTACCACGAAGCTTAATACCAACCTATAAACATTTGCGATCAATGCGTGCAGTTTTATGAGTTACCACAACACAAGCACAAAAAATAACAATGAAAAATATATCGGAATGCTGATTGTTATTATCGATTTCAAATTTTATTTCCCTTATCGACATAGGATATCGATTATTCAAAATATGTAAAAAAAATCAACTTAAATGTACCACTGAAAGGCATATAGAGAAAAATACCGTAAATATTTTAGCCAACGAATTCCTTTGATTTTTCTATCTAGTATACCATAGATACAGTTTGAAATTCAATGCATATTTTTAACAACTTTTCAGAGATTTTAGCTTATTATATATATTTTATTGTTATATAACTTCATAAAATTTGAAAAAAAAGATTTTATGACATTTTATACTTTAAATTTACAAATAATTAATTAATTTTTAGTATTAAAATATAATATAAAAAAACTAGTATCAATAATAATATATAAATAAACTCGTTAAAAAACGCACGAATTTCAACAAATTACAAATTTAAATTTCCATTACCATAAAGGTTTTCTAGGATTCATGAATAATGAATAAAAAAATATATTCAGTATATAAATTAGCTCTCTCTCTGCTTCTTACCTTCACTGTACATATACATATTGAATTAGGTTTCACTTTCGAGTAATTCCCTATATAAATGTGAGGTACACATCTTATAAATATTAAAAGCTTATTTACATCGTATTTTCAAGTATTAATCTTGTCAAGAATTGTCAGGTAAAATTCAAATTTAAAAGAAAAAAAAATTCTTCGAAAGGTATATAGTAAGTTAAGCAATTCAATAACATGAATAAGTATATCACGTTCATCAAACCGAAACTCTAACTTTTAATTAATCTCAACACTTATTTAAAATCAAACGGATAAAATATTTCCATCAATTTTCGAGTTATAAACTTTTAACAAATACATTAATTTTATAAATGATATATATATATATATATATATTACGAGATATGTTATACGAGCTATTTATTATTAAAATTAATTTATAAGTTCAATATATTGCTTAAATATTTATTAAATAAATACTTTTAGGTATTATGTTTATCAAATCGAAAATAGTTTCCTTATAATTGTATTATCCAATAGCAAATTTTCAAATGATGCTGAATTTAAATGCTTGCTTATTTAATATATAAATATTCTTTTATGCAATATTAAAAAGATTTATCAAACGATTATGCCGAAAATTAATTAAAAATTTATTTTTAATTCAATTACAATTCAGTTAGCAAAAAAGAGTCAACTCTATTGTTTTCCAAGTAATACCATCCCATTAAACACAAGCCTATCGACATCCTGATAAGCCGATATCGGCAGTGTCGGGTATGAGTCGGCATTGGCAAGCTGATTTCGTAGTGATAACAGTTCCATATAGGCAAACTGCATCAAAACTTTCTAATTTAATTTTATCGGAAACAACTATTGGTCCTAATGCGGCTAACTACCGGCAAATTGTGAATGTCGTCTGCTGATATAAGTCTGGTACATGCTTTCTGATTCCAATTCGAATATCATAAGCGATATCAATCCTATTGCAGAATTGTTAAAATTAGTGGCACCATCAAATTTTCTCTGAATTCAAGACCTCATTGTTACAAATGCAACAATGACATAAGGAAACAAATATTTTAAATAATAAGAACTTAGTTTAATGTAAATAATAAATTTACGACCTATTGAACAATTTCATTAAAGAAACTTATTTCTCAAGTATAAAAAATATTTTATAAGAAGTGGTAGCCTTGTGGTTATAGCAACGGACATGTAGCTGGAAGAACGGAATTCGATTCATTATGCCACCAAAAACCCACAGAGTACATTCTCATTAAATCTTTGGAATCGAAAGTCCTGTGGTCGGTTGTTGACCAGTTACAATGAGTGTAATCGTCAAGAGAAATTTTCTTTCCCCTTCAGATTAATGTCAAAATTGAGGGAGTGGGTCCTCTGGTGATGCGATTCATCAGAGGTGCTTAGAGCAAAATCGTACTTCGTGGTGTTTGGTTAAACGAAAGATGCACCCTATTGATTTAAATTCGCATAATGAAAGCCATAGCGAGCTTGGCTTGTCCAAGTGTCATAAATAACATGAACAACAAAAAATTACTTTAAATATACATTTTGGTTCTATTAAAAATAGTTTTTGATGTCGATTAAAATATGTAAATCCAACAGCTTTCTCATATGTATATGCTATGTATATTGATACAGTATGCATGTATCATATGTATATTGATACAGTATGCACTTCTGAAGATGTTAAAATTTCAGAATTAAACAGGTATATAATCGAAAATATTATAAATACATATTTTATAAATATTACAGCCAATATTTAATAACAATCATAAATTTTCTGTTTCCAATTGTTAACATTATTAAAGCAGTGAGACTTTATTCAGAGGATTTTTTCTATAATGCACCAGATAGCTATTTTAGACGAAACCTTAAATGCAACATGGATAAATAGTGAATGTAATATAGCAATTTGAACAAAAATTTTATCAAACAAATATTATTAACAAAAATCAATCGTGAATTAAAAAAATAAATATTTTCTATTTAGTGGCTTGCAGTCGGTCATTTAATGTTTGCCGACGCTGGGCAATTTATCAAAAGCATTCGGTCTACAAATGGAATGACATCGGTAAAATGTATGGCAAGCGGTCACGTCGGCACTATCGATACCGTCCTAAGGCCACACCAAACTGAGTCTACATTTGTCCCGAGCGGACATGTTTTGACTGGTAGTGGTACCATTGCCGGTGTCGCTCCAGCACCACTCGTAACGGGAAGCATATTTATGCCCTGTTGTAGTCGGCATTACCGTGTTTGCTGGGATATGGAAATCTTGAACGATATGCTTATTCAAGAGAGTCTGTTTTTCTACCCGTTAATTAATAATTTTAATACTTCATTTCATCTATTATATGCTAGTAAATCTCGTGAATGGATATTCAGTATGGATAAAATTCTTTAAATAACTAATGAATTTGCCTTTTATAACATTATTTTTACCCAATACCTTTTTTCAATTTAGGTATTCTTTTTATGCAGTGAAAGTATTGGATGAAAATGCAAAATAGCAATTACCGTCTTCTGGATTGGGATTAGTAACAGATTTCAGCTCTTGATAAGAATTCAATAAAATAACCTTATCCTATAAAGTTCATGCATTACTCTTATGTACCACAAAGGATGAATTTACCCCATATGTGAAACAATTTTGAAAATTTTTAACTTTCGATAATGGACCATAATGCTATATATTTTGTTGCAAAAATTTTTCTGAATATTAATTATACAATAAAATTCGCTATGCTGATTTTAATTGAATTTATGCCACTTCTTTTTTTCTTAAAAATATATATTTTAGAAGCAGAATCACAACTATATTGTGTAAAATATGGTACAATATTGCAAACTAAGTTCAAGCTTGTTTATATATAAAATGTTTCGATATATTTTAAATAGTAAACATAACGAACCATATGCACTGAAAGGAACATAAAAATGATTAATTATGCGATTTTAATGATTGAATATTTATATAGTAAGTTCCATTGCACATTGAATGTAAGACATGCATAATGCAACTGAAAACATTGGATATTTAATAGAAATTATTCAAATATTTATGAAATTATTCATCCCAATTTATTTAAAATTCACAAGTGCATACGAATATATATTGAAGAGAAAATGATATTATTCATTTAAAAACTGAGAAAGTATATACTACCTCAGAACGACTCTGGTCATTCATTGGTATTAAAGATTCATAATTATCTTGTTTCTGCTTTAGAAGTTTGTACATTTCTTCGTTCATTCTTCTTGTGCATTCCAGATGAATACTTTTAGCATCAGGCGTATAAACTAAAAAAAATACTTATTTCAATTTAAAAAGATATTGTTGACGGGAAACTAAATTGTAAATTAGAAATTAAATAAAATTATTTATTAAATTACAAATTTAACTTTAAGGCATTACAAACACAACATTTAAAAAAATAACAAAACCCAACACATTTAAAAGTAACATTAAAACACATTGCATATTTTTGCTTTTTGAAACAGATTTCAAAAATAAAATTAAAATTCTCCAAAAAAGATAAATTGTTAAATAAAGAAGAACAGCGTTTACACTTAAAAAAAAGTTCATAAAACTCATATATACAAAAATTATTTTAAAGAGATTAATTATAAAACATTCAAAGGATTGTATATCTTAACTTTAGGTCAGATATATCAAAATATTGAGAACATTTTACTAATAAAAAGAATTATAAAAAAGTTGCCTTTTATAAGTTGCCTTTTATAGGTGAACTCATAGGAAATAATTTACAGATTAAGAAATATATTCTTCTTGTAAGAAACTAAAAATTAAAAGTCACATCAAACATGGTATACAAATATCTTTTTAGTTTAAATTAATTCGCATATAATAAAAAATACAAGTTTATTTCTGATGTTTAATCATCTATTAAATTTTATACTCTGAAATACAAGGCTATTTGAGTTTTTTATAATTTATATTCAATAAATATTTACATCCATGTCCCCCTACATCCTTATCTTCCTCTTTCTGTATATATATATATATATATATATATATATATATATATATATATATATGCAATGTAGACCAAAAACATTACAAATACCATTCACCATTTACTCACCAAGATAATATAGAAGGCAAATGATCCAGCACAAATATTTGTATGCGACTTTTCTTCGAAAATATGGAAAATGTGAAGTAATGTATTATGATTATAGTAATTATGATTGCTTGTTATGGGAAATCTTAAGGGCCTAAGCAAATTGCATGAAGCTTAGATTGAGATCGACTGAAGACGCAGAGCTAGTTTCTTCGTAATACCTTAGCTCGTTGTCTATTCATGAGTAGTCTATGTAAATTATTATTTCAAGTAGTCGATTGATGATGAGATGAATGGCAGATGCCATGCTATTAAACGTTCACAAATCATTAACAATATAGAATATTGGCGTTTCACCTTCTTGGTAACATAGAAGAGGTGGTAAACTATGAAATATAAAACGCTGAATCATGTACTTAGAAATAATTTCATTTGAACCTGCTTCAAATTCAGTCAATGCCTAAGCTGCATTTTAATTGGATTTCCTCTGAGATCATGTAGATGTCCAAATATTACATTTCTACCACTAGTTTTCGTCATTCGTTCACTTGACATCAGTAATGACAATGACTGCTATGGAACAGTTGACGAGTAGTATTAATTCAAAGACAATCATTGTCAATATTCGGGCTATTACAGTTTTGCCACAATCAAAATCACTTTGATCAGCAATTTTTTTCTAAAATATCATACGTTTTCACATAAAAAATGCACCACGTACTCTGCAACAAGTTACATATCATATTTCCTGCATCACATGCCTTGCATATCATCAAAAATGGTCCAATTTGGGACGTCAAATGCTGCTGTTGTTTTTCACTTCGGAAGTAATCATATAAGCAAATATGTAAAATTCTCAAAAAATTCTCAAAGTATTACTATGTTAAAGATAAAACTCTGTATAAAAATTTTACTTGTCAGATTTAATAGGAATTTGCGAATCATATAACTGATTGAGAGTTAGGTTATTTTTTGAAGAAATTTAATATTCTGCTATTCAAAAGTTGTTATGTATTGTAGCTGTTAGAGAAAAGAAAATATGTTGTGATCTTCATTTCAAAACATTGTTATAGTAAATTCCATCTTTAACACGAATTTCCTTAAACGCAAACTTCCCACTCACTTCAAAGAAAGGAAATTTACAAACCTGGATTGTATCTACTTTATCAATTGCACCTCATAAAAACAATTTAAAAATAGTACTTTTATAAATCAAAAAAATAGTTCTCTTGCTTGCTACAAGTAGAAATATGGGAACAATTCATTTTTACAATTTTTTAATAAAATAAGTTTCAGTTAGCTTTGAATTTTATGCTCTTTATGTAAAATAGAACTGTTAAATTTTCAGATATTTAAGCTGTTCAGTTTTCAAAGTTGTCATATTCCTATTATAAATAAAACTTAATTTGCTACGCTTTCTATGAATTCAGAGTTCATCCCTTGAAGCACGATTTCATTAGATCTGTGCTGCAAATGCCGGCAGATACAATTTTAGCATAATTTAATGACTGTATTTATCTTTCAACTTGTTCAGATAAATCGGAGGAAATTTTGAACTAAAAGGATGGGATGCAAGTTGAAATCGATATGAGCTTTATCGAAAACCGATATATGCTAAGTGTATCGATACTATTGTAAACGACAACATACTTGAGATAGGAAAATGAATAAATTTTGACATAAGTTTTACATATTTATTCCGTAGTCTGAAACATTGCTTTATGCATTTCATTTAAGAATTTGAAAAACGTTAAATACTAATAAATTATATTAGCTAAGATTATTTAAATTTCGATAATTGTTTCAGATGCACTCGATGAATATTTCACTTGGACATTATATTTGTAGCTTGAAACCATGTATCTAATAATTGCTTTAAATTTAACATCTGTTTCATTTGAGAACAGACATTTCCATTTACCCTTGCAACGTTTTTAATACCGTTTAATGATTTGATGTGAATTTTTTTAAACACCAAATGCCATTTTAAAAAATTTAGCATGTTTTTAGCACTTTTGTTTAAGAATAAAATCATTTGAATAACATGGTATGAAAAATAAAATCATTTGAATAACATAGTATGAAATATTTTAACTCCCTCAAGTCCTAATAACTGCCTCAGCGTGGCGAGGGGGTGGAGTGGGCGAAGTACGTCGGGAGTGTTTTCTCCTGGTAAGGTCACCCAAGGCATGAAGGCCATTCCACTGTGTCCAGCTAAAGTCTGTAGGCTCCGGAGCTAAGTCAGACTTCTGCCACCGGTGCTCCGGTTCCCTGACCATAGAAGCAGCTTCTTATCCCACCCATGATTAATAATTTCAAGACCCGCACTAAGTGTTCTTCGGTGCAGGCCTCTCCTGAGCACATTTTATCTTGTTTGGGGCTTACCAAGCACGACCTAATTCGGGATCCCCTTCTGGTGCTTGGCCTTTTTAGGGTGAATGGAACTCATGGACCTGACCTAGCTTTGCTGATCACGGGGATTGGAAACAACTACAACAACAACAAATGTTTTAAAGCCAATATCTTGCGTTAAATTTTAAATCTGATTTTGAATTAATCAATATTTCAATTCCTAATCTATGTTTCATACAGAATGAGAACTTAAAGGGTATAGTTCATACCACCATGCTACATGGAATGAATAAACACTCTTTATGTCAATAGATATTCACTAAGAAATATTCATTTTCTAATTTGCAGTAACGAACAACATTGTGTTTTCATGAAAGTGATTAGGAAAACTAATTTCAAAATGTTATACTTAAAATTTCAAAATTGTGATTAAATCATGCATACAATATGATTTACATTTTTGTTATCATGTAATTATATAACTCTCATGAAATGTACAATTAAGGATATATTTTCTGTTTATCTGAATCATCGCAATAAATCCTAGATACTTAAATTTAAAAAAAAATACCGAAAATTAAGCTAAGTCGAAACAATTTGTGACTGATATTAATTAAATACTTTTTAATCTGTTTCACATGACTAATATGTAATTATGGTAATAGCAGTCTTTGTTTTATTATGGTAATAGCAGAGCTAATATACGCAGTTTAGTGGAAACAAATTAAATCTTAATTACTAGTTTATCATTTTTTCTACTGATGATTGATGATATCTGTCAAGGAAATTCCTAAAAAGAAAGGGAAACATCCAATGAAATATTAATATATTTGTTCTGGGGAATACCGGATTCTAAGAAGAACATAAAAAAATCTTCTGCAGTTAATCAAAAGTAAATTACACAATCACAAAAGAAGTTTCGAATTCCACTTCATCAGTGATGTGCAATATTTTGTTTCGCCCCGATTTAGTTGTTTAGTAATGAGGAGAAACACGAAAAGCTCACCTTCAAGCAAAACATACAACATGACGAAAGAACTGAAATGAAGCGATGCATCAAGTTGATGGATGACTCCATTAGGGGCATCAAGTTAATGGTGTGAGCCAGCAGCTGCACCACACCTGTTCAGATCTTTTGATCCTCCTTTTCTTTTTGACAAAATGACACAACACTTTTCTCGCAAAACTGCTGATACTTAAATTAGTGCACGTGTTGGCTTCTGTGACCGAAGAATATTTAAATGAACAGATTTTTAGATAATCAACAATGACAGAATGACAGGATATATATTAAATTGACTTTATTAGCAACGTAGCTATTTCTGCTGCAAATCGTAATCCATATTAAATAATAAAGTATGAAACCAAAGCGTACAAATTGAATCGGATTATAAGTCAAGGAAAATGAAAGTAGATGTTGGTTTTATGAAAACATAGGTACACCACTGATTGGTTCATTTAATAAGATAATTTAATAAGTACATTTATGATGGAGTTTGACTGCTTGATAAACTGAATTTTAAACCCAAATTAATACTAATACAAAATAAGTTTTGTATTTAGTTGAGTTCGGCATAGTTTTCTGCTTTAGTCTAAATTTAAATTGTACTTTGACTCATCGATTGTTTCATATATTATAAATTTAAAAATCATTTCAAGAAATTTATCTTCCAAATGATTTGCGTAATTTTGTAAATCCTGAAATTTATACGTTCAGATGACTTATAAATGATATAGAAAAAATTAATGAATTTTATATGGTATGAGTGTATTTCCTGTTTAAATGTAAATGTATACATTAACTAAAACACATAAATTCCTGAACTGCTAAGGATAAATGTTTTTGAACATATATCATAAATTATTATTTTCGTTTACTACTGCATATTTTGTGAACAATTTATAGCAATAATGATATTACATTTTTTTTATTTTATGAAAAATGCATTATTATATAATAAGAATGATAAATTGTTGATTTTAATTTTTTGAAAATTTGATAATCAAAACTTTTGAGAACCAAATTATTTATTATAACTTTTGTTTATTATATTTTTCTTTATTATATCTAATGAAATTATTACAACTTTTGATCATTAAAGTGTACAAAACATTTGATTAAAAGATTATAAAAGTATTTATGAAGTTAAATTATATGACGTATAGACAACAAGGAATATAGAATCATTAAAAACCGTTTGACTCTTATATTGATATTAAGAAAAGAGTTAACATATTGAAACGTAAAAAAATTATTTTAAGGAATCAGAGAAGAAAATATTTCACACGTAAAATAAACTTGTCAGTTAAATCATAGGAACAGAGTGCATTTTCCAACAATTCCATGTTTAATTCCTTCATTCTAATGGTCACATAATAAGTAGAAATATATGATTACCTCACTTAAATACTTATATATAGTATTTTTAAGTATATATATATATATATATATATATATATATATATATATATATATATATATATATATATATATATATATATATATATATATATATATATATATATATATATATATATATATATATATATATATATATATATGACCTCAGTTAAACACTACATTTCTTCTATAAGAAACGGAAGAAATGTAAGAATATATTTTTGCATTCTGAAAAATACATAAGTGTTTCAACATAATAATATGAACAGAATAAAATGAAATTTTCCAAGTTTGTGGATTTTTTGATTGAATGCAGTTTTTTTCAGTCATAATTGATAAGTGTGCAAAATCATGTTCACAAATGAGTTTTTATTTATGGATTATTTTTTCTCAACGCAAAAGGCAGTTTTTAAGATGGTAAAAGTAGGAATCATTGAACTTGTATCATGCAAATTTAATGCTAAGACGATTAGAATTTATTCAAAAGCTTATTTTAATGTAGACAATGCCTTGATTTTCAAACAATTGAGAATGCATCGGGTGTATTTGAAGAGACATTGAGTAACGGAGCATTATTTTCAACAGTCGTAAACAGTGAAGAAAATTTGATATTGTTGTCATCATAAATACGTTTTCATTCATACTTTAATTTGATAGCATTACTGAAAATGTTAATGATGTTCATATTAAATTTTCTTTTAAAAAGGATTTAAAGAAAGTACTTTCTATTTCTTATGATCAGACAAATTAAAATAATTTATAAAATTTAAGTAGAGTGCAAAATAGTTAGCAATCAATTGGAAATAAATATAATGTGTTGTTGAATTCATCTTACACTCGTATATTTAGAAATCTAATCTGATTAAAATAATTAGATAAAATGCAAGCTTTAAATTTCTAAAATAATAGTTTTAAACTTTTAACGTGGTGATAGATTAAGTATTATAATAAATCTATTGGATTAAAAATTATTTTATAACACGAATTACGATTTCATATTCATTGCATATTTAAATAATTATTTTTGAGCACTAAGAATTATTAAGAATATGTATACTTTTAACAATTCTGCTTTAACTTGCATCATATGTATTTACTTTCTACATATATACTAAGTTTTCCATTTCCCTTCAATAAATTATGAATATACGCCCATTAAAAAATCTATAATATATCGTCAGACTTTTCAGAATTACACGTGAAATAATTATTTCTTACATAATTAATTTTTACATAAGTTTTGAAAAAACCTGTTTTGTTTGTTTAAATTTCTATGGAATAAAGTATTACAGAACAAAATTTCGAATTCGCCAAATTTTCAATTAAAATTTATTGATCTTTTATACTTTTATAAAGAGGTATTATTAAAAAAAGTAATGATATTTATAACTTAATTTATCTGTAATGAAATTGTTTATCTTAATACTTTTTTTATAAAATTGATATTTTGAGTCCATGATATAATTTTAAGCAAAATATTGGTTTAATTTTAGATGCCTAATAAAATATCAACTTCCAACCAATAAAGAGAAAACTGAGGTATGTTTTTGCCGAAGTCCTGTTGGCCTCTTCGGTCGTAAATAAACACCTCAAGTAGACTCATCCTTCCGGGCAAGAGGGAAAATACACACCAAGAGAGTCCCGAATTGCACATAACTTCACCCTGTTTTCCCCAACAAATCAAGAAAAACGGTTTCTCTAAAAAGTTCGTAGGGAAATCGTGATTGTGTAAACGAATAAGGAAAGGAAGGCTCCCTACTACGTCTACCCAATAAAATCCAATAGAGGAATAGCATGGTGGGAAGTGATTGGATACACGTCAAACTTCCGGGAATGTCTGACAGAAGAGATGTGGAGAGATGAAAGATACACAATATGGGTTGGGCAGATTGGGAAGTGAAAAATAGTAAGTGTTGTGGAGTCTGAGATGCTTCTTTCTTCACTATCCGTTTAAGAGATTAGAATCTTTTTTATTCTTGAGAAACTCAAAAGAAGGGATTTTGTTCATTTTGTTCCGGAAGTTGCTCCAAATTTAGGGACAGGTTGGATATCTAAGATATAACCTCATTCCACCTTAGATTGAGCTGAATGAAAAATATGTGTTAGGTGTAAAAATAAGAAAAGAGAATTGAAACATCTACCAAAATAAACTCACTAAAAATATATTTGTATAAAAATCTAAGTATTTATTTGGTATTGTGTTCATCAATGAATGATTTCGATTTCATAAAATTTGTATAATTACGTTTTAAACTAGCAGTATTCTATTTATTCCATTTGTTTTTATAGCTTTAAAAATCAAGTAAGATTATTGTTAATCATTTGAGAAATCCATACCATATCATTGATTAAATGGCGGAATAAAATATATAATTTATGAACTCAAATATTTAAGAAAACCAAGCTAGTATTTTATTACTTGCACAAATTATCTACAGCTGTAAATAACAGAAAGATAAATTTTACGATAAATTATAATGTTATATGCAAATATATGCTAAAAAGCTAAATCATTTTAAATAATCTTTTTTATAATATATATATTTTATTATTCCTAAAAGTAAGAGTAAAATTTTTAATAGATTATTTGAAAAAAATTAAATTAAACACTTGTGTAATTGAAAATCGTGAAAATAATCTCAAATATTTCTGAATGATTTTGATATTTCTCCTGGTAAAAACTATGAAAATCAAAATATTAACAATAAATAATTGATTAACTACAAAATTAATTAACCTCAATTTATTTAACAATCCTTAAAGAAAGATATTATTAAAATTTCGGCAATAAAGTGACGAAGAAACATCCTGCCTTAAGCAAATTTGCTATCGTATTCTACCATCATCTTCTAATAATTATTATGAAAGTTATGTCATCCTTTAAATCTACGATTAATTTAAGAAATAACTCCCAAGACAATTCAATAAATATACTGGTAAAAAAGAGAGAGTTTCTTTAATGAATTATCTCGGAGAAATGTCAATCGTGTTGAACAATTGCATTTGTGTGACTAAAGTACGCTATTATTCAATAAATTATGATTTCAAAATATTATCTATATATTTTTAAAAGTTTAAGATAAAAACATGCATATATATTGAAAATAAATATAGAGGTAAAAATGTGTGTAATATATGTTTTCAATGTAGTTTGGAAAAATAAAGTAATAATTAAATATGAATATACATGATTACACACTAGACCAGATAATTTCTATGTAATATGTTCATCACACACATATTCTATGCATTATCAATTACTTACCTATTATAAAATCAAACATTTTATTAATATTTATAGATATGCGCTAATTTAAAAAATAATCTCGAAGAAATCTTAAAACGCCGTGATTATTAAGTTATTCGTAAGAAAAATAAATAGGAAAATATATAGTTTTAAACTGATAAATGTTTGTTCTAAATTCAAAACGCCTATTTAATAAAATAAATTCATTGCATTCTTATATTTATATAAATCATATGAGTTTATAAAAATATACAAAAAATATATAAAAATATAAAAAAATATGCATTTAAAATGATTTATAGCAACTGTAGGTGATTATAACTTAGGCAAAATTTTGATATGTGGTTCACAATGCAATAGATGATTTTCTTTTCCACAGTCAATAAAAATTGTCAACAAATAAAAAAATGAGTATGTAAAGCTGATTGAAGTCATTGTTTCAACTATTTCTTAGCACACTAATATAGAGCGTTTATAGTATCACAATAAATTGATGCAAAAGTGAAACAAATAATCTTGATTCCTTGTATATGATGAATTAAAATAGGATAACAAATGTTTTCAAAATTTTCAGCGGACTTGAGATATTTTGCTAATGAGTTATTGCTTAAAAAATGATGAAATCGAGTGAAATGAAGCCTCTATGGCTACTGTTAAAAAACTTCTGAACACTTAAAACCTCATCCTCTCCTAAATTCCTAGCTTATGACTTTTTCCATAATTTGCTAGATAATTTTTTATTACTTAGAGATTGAAATGAAAATTCTGAAGACCTGATTCGAAACAGAACCGAGATTTTATTTGCGAAAACACCTTGCACAATCTAAACATGCTGAAGCTCAATTCATAGATTTTAAAGCCAAATGCAATTATATTAACCTATGCTTGTGTCTTTGTCAGTCCTGTAATTTTCTTATCAGTAGACAAATGTCTTTTAGTAAGGACCATTTGCATTTTTCTTGACTTCCGATTATTCTGGTTAACTTTTGCCCATTAATAGCCAATACTTTACAATCAAGCGAATACTTTCAACTCCTGTCAAAGTTTTCAACGCATTGAGCTTTAAACTTCATATTTTTCTGGTTGTTTCTCTGGGTCTTTTTATTTGAGAGTGGCCATTATACAGGAAAATCTAATCTCACTGGCTTGAGATAAATTTATTCAACTTTTCAATATTCTATACGTCTTCCTATTTATAAGTTCATTAATGAACTCAGAGATTATTGTTAAACCCATTTATGAACACAGACTAATATGCAACCATTCAGAAAACACTTTACTTTACATTTGTAGTAAAAGTTACATAATTCATTTAATTTTTCCATCTGTTTTGTTTTACGCAAGTGATACTTTCAAAAGCTATTAAAAATATTTGGTTGAGAAGTAAATATAAAATAAGTTAAGAATAATCTATATTAGTCTGTGCTATTTGCTTGTGAGTACTTTTACAAACTAAATGATATTTATATTCAATCATATTCTTCTATTCATATCAATGAAGAGAAAACATACCTTTTAAAATACATAAATTTTTTGCTTTTCATGCACATATTTAATTTTATGTTTACATTGCTTATCAATCAGTTGGAAAATTTAGTACCTATTATAATCTACAAGAATTTCACAGAATATTGAAAGAAATGATTAAATTAACTGTTGCAAAAAAGTAATCAATTAGTTACCGATTTTTCTGCTTACTTATTATCAATAATTCAGATTTCTTTGAGAAAAAAAAAGCAGAAATAATTTTAATTATATAATTCCTTAGTGTTGAAAATTGAAACGTGGACACGATTTATTTGTAATAATATTTCTGACACAAAAATGTGCAATTAATTTTCGAGCGAACGCTGTAGGTAACTTGAAAATTGAAATATACAACAATGTAAAACTAGGAATAATGAAATTTACAAATCAAGACATTTTCATGCCGAATTGTTGAAACAGTGAAATAAAATGGCTTAAAGAAGAAAGCACTGAATTGTATATCTAAGATAAACTCACTTCGCTTCATAATCAATGCTTTTATTTAAATAAATTTACAAAAGTTATGGTCACTGAATAAAAGTGAAGACAAGATAAATCAAATGAGAAAATAGACATAAACTTAGTATGCTGTTAGCAGTATTGATAATGATTTATTAGTTATATATTGTTTTTATATATATTTAATAAATCATTATCCTACCTAATAACATACGTAAACAGAATGCAGGCACTGCAAAGAAGTTGCGCTGGATCCGAGGCATCTCTGTTGTCTCGACCCTCTTCAACATCGATCCCAACAGCTGCCATGACACCCTTTAAACGGAAAAAGCTGAAGATGTGGCCAGGGCAGTGCTCCAAGCCTTTGGTCCCATATGACTTGTCTTTTCTTTTTTTTCTTTAGCACTTGTCACACAACAACAAATGAATTATTTGTGTTATAACTGTTTACTAACATTATTTAGAATTTCCGATTTGTAACATAATATCAAATTTTATAACTAAAAATTTGAGATCTGATTTTTGCTGAATCTTGTTTGAATTATTTGCTGAATGTTATTTAATTAGAATCCATTAAAAATTAACGACTCTTTCAATTTCATTTTCTCATCAAGGGTAATCAGCAAAAAAAGCTTAAGACTCCAATATCCATTAATATCCATACTTGTAGTTATAACATTCAAAAGCACGATGTATTGTTTATTTTAAATTTCTTTTATGCGAAAAATTTTAATAATACTTAATTATATTTTTTCACATTTCTCAAAATTAAAAACAAAATAATCATTGATTTTCATGCTTTTAATAAATATAGCAAACTTTTTTTAAAGTTATTTTTATTCTGGATTGCTTTTCTAAATACTTCAATGAAATATGGAACTAATTAACCTATGTTCTTTTAAAGTAAAGTCAAAAAAAATCTTTGATTCTACATTTTTTACTTTCCTATCAAATTTATAAATACATGATAATATTAACGAAATAAAGAAAAAATCGGAAAAATATTTTTAGATCTCGCCAGCTTAATTAACTTTATGCATTTCAAAGAACATCGAATAACTTTTAACGAATTTCACCTTGTTGCTCGTTATGTTTTATTCAAGAACTCTTTTCCTGTAACGCTGTTCTCTTTTTATCCAGGTTTTAATTAAAATGCTTTTGGCAAAGGCAAAATATCGATTTTTTTAAAAATTTATATCTTGAAAATGATCTTTTGTAGATGATGTGTTTTATCCTGATTCTGTTAATGAAATTTTCGTCTATTGTTGCTAACTACATAGGTTATTTTTAAGGGAAAAATTATTTTAATTATATCCTTGACAGCAGAACAGATCTTTTTATGTTCAACTTTATTAATAGCTATGGTTCATGTCAAATATTATGCAAAATATTTTAAATTGTGCGCTTTTATTGCTTTATAGGAAATCATATTTGAATATACGAAAAGTAAATAACGTCACACTCATCTGGATTCCATTAAATTATGTATAGTGAACAAAGGCAGCAAAATAAAATTTAATAAAGTTAGAAACTTTATCAATAGCGTTATTCTTTTATGTTGAATGGAAGAAGGATCAATCTTAATAAAGAAAACTTATTCAATCTCTCTAGTTCGTAGCAAAGACCTTGAATGCTTTTATTGTACATAAATATATATTGTTTAATAGATCCAATCTACTTAAACTTTTGTAATTTTTTTATTCATACTTTAAATTCTTGGTAGATCATATTAGAATGCATAAATGAAAGAGTATTGACATCAGGATTTTTAAAAAAAATATTGCAACATACAACATTAACTTGAAATTAAATATTGCACTGTACTATGATTTTAATTAATAGACAAAAATACCAACCTTCATAAAAAAGTCATTAAACATCAAATTTCTTGGTATTTTTCGCAAAATATTTATAAAAAAATATAAGGCATTTATTAATTTTTAATGTTTGACAAAAACTGTATTTTTTTCCAATTACTTGATTTGGTTCTCATAGGATTTAAAGATAGTTTTATGTAAAATATATATTAATTTGTAATATATTACAATAATTTATTATAATTAAGCTACACAGATAAGTTATTAAGAAGCAATTATTAAATTACTACAACATTTTTAATGAATTTATAGTCTTGTTAATGCGGTGAAATATCAGTTATGGAAATATTTAATTGCTTTTCAATCTCAATAAAATTCATCCTTAATTTTGGCCCAGCATAAAATGTAGCATTTGTAACATATTCATAAATTTGAAAAACTATTTTTGCAAGAAATTAATATGTCAGCAAAACGAATTCCCCAACTGTGACCACTTCTTACGTTTGACATCAACATCTATTATCTGTTACTGGAAGAAGATTGATTATAATAATTTTTAGATATGTAAATAAATCAAAGGTTCTCAAGTGACTGAAGTGTTAGAATTTTGAAAAAACAAGGACATTTTTGGATTTAAAAGTACTTCCATCTTAGTTATTTTGAATGAAAAAGCATTTGTATTATTGAAATTAAGGTTTCCATACTACAAACAAATCAAAATTCAAGGCTTGTTGTTTGGATGCTTTACTTGCTCCAAGATATCCAATTAAAATCCATTCAAAATAAATTGACATTTTGTATGGTAAATCCTTTTGCTCTTTTTAACATGAAACTCATGAAAATAGCCGAATTTACTATTAGTGAAATCAGTTAATCACTTTTTTCTTTAAAAACAGATTAAAAAAGTATTTAAATACACTTGATGCATTTTTATATTCGATTAGTCATTTCATCATTTATGGATTTCAGGAATATCATAAGTTTAAAGATTGCGTGATATTAAGATTGTAGATAATAGTAATATCATTTTTTCCCCACAGAAAATTTTCATAAACATTTTTTTTTCTTAAAGGCTCTCTGTTTGATAAAATTTTTTATTCTTTCAATTTTATTTAAGTCATTTAGTTCTAAAATTAAAAAAATATAATATACGAAACATATACATTCTTAATTCTTTTTATCAAGATACACTCTGTTTTTAAAAAATATCAGCAACAAACAGAAAAATGAGCATAACTCGAAAACAATTAAGGTTTCACCAACGAAATTTACACGTGTAAATTGCAAAAAGTTGCAAAAAAGCAGTTCCGCACAAAAAATTATGCAACTGCTAATAGAACTGTATAATGCAGTGTTATATAAGGATCGGTTCATTTCAGCAATTGTTATTTCTTTCATTAAATTGGAAATTACGCTTGTTTCGTGTTTATTTCTCCATTTCCTTGTTCCAGGTTTCTAAAAATAATAATTTGATGGCATTTGAATAAAAGCATATGCAGGTATTCAATTGAATGGATTCATTCAAAGGAATAGGCAATGCCTTATATGTCAATCATTAAATCATCTGCCGCTTATGGAGTTCATATCAAATACAGTGTCATAAAGACATGGTGGTAAAGGTTTAAAAGTTGCAACTGTTCACGCAGACCGTTATTTGTGTTTTCAAGCTCAGATGAGGTCAATGATTAACTTGCTTTAAGCATTGTGGTGTCATTAGGAATAGTGATGTATATCCCTACGAACTGATTACCGACGGTTGCATGAAAGTCACCAGTACATCAGCACGTTAATCACTAATTTTGTCGCACAGAAGAGTTTGGATACATTGGATTCTCAATCACATATACTGGTCATTCTATCTATAGGACAAAGTGCTGTTGACCGATGAGTCCCGATTCTGTATCAACAATGATCCCTCTCAGATATGAAGCAAGGGAAATCCAGAAAATTAAACTCCAGATCACAATATTACTGAATAACACAACTGTTGTCATGGGTTGGACAGGGGTATTAGTCTATTTCCTAACTGATATCTACATTTTGCTTCCTGATTCAACGACGATAATTATTTATTTTGATGCAATATTTTCGTCGGGTACATACTTAAAAGGCATGGTTCTTGACAGCCTGTTTATGGAAGATAAAATATAGTTACACAGAGCTCGCATCACCAATTACTATGAAAAGAGAGAAATACCTTGTAGGGAATAGCCAGTTTATTTGCTCAACTTGAACCAAACAGAGCATGTCTAGGACATTCTCAGGAAACGTCTTTTTGCTCTTTGTAATTTTCTATGAATTTTAAACTTTATGAGAACTTGTATTTTAATGAATGGGCACAGGTCCTTTAAAGTCGAATATATTGACAACCTGCATGCAAGTATGAACCGTCACTGCCGAACTATCATCTTCAACAACAGTGGTCACACACACCCTACTGATACATGTTTGCAAATAACATTTTTAAGAACAGGTTAATGACGTTATTACTTGATGGCTTATTCAAAAAATAGTTGATGCAGTATTTTTTGTTAGTTTGCGCGGCATTACTTTCTTTTATGTTTAACTACACACGAAAATTTCATTACGTTTCATTTTTTTTCCATTTTATTTTTATTTTTGTGTTTGTTGTTTATTTTTTTAAATATCATGTATATTACTTCTAAATAATTTATTAAAACGTTACGTTGTTCATACAGTTTTGATAAATTATTTAAGAAACATTCTTAATGTAAAAAATTATAAAATATTCTTTATGTAATGTTTAAATTCGATGTTAAATTTAAACATCTCGTTTTAAACATTTAATTCACACTTCAAAAAGTATACAGTAATAGATTATTTTTCAAGACCCAACTAAACAGGGTTTCCGTAATGAAGTATAAAAACTAATTATATAGATTTAAATTTTAAATGTATGTCCTTTTAAATAACACGTAATTTAACGATTTTAATTTAATTTAAAAAACAAACTTTCATTACCGATTCATCGCAACGTACAAAACTGTCTTGTTATGTCACACTAATGAATGTTAAGAATTTAATTTTAATAAATATATATTCAATAATTTTTGATAGAACTTTAAAAACAAAATATGAATCATTAATTAATAAAATGTGTACAATTTATTAAAATATATCTATAAATATACTTGATGAAATCCGTATCTGAAAATTCTGTTTTATATAAGTAATTTTATTGTGTTAACTTAAATATCTCTAATAATTTGTAAACATAGTTTTAAATCATTAAAAATAAAAAATATTACAGAAATTATGCTTACAAATTTCTTTTTATTATAAAACTAATGTTATAGTGTAAATGTGTCTGAATTGCTTAGATTATATATGTAGTGAAAAAGATTATTCCAGAATAAAGTCATGTTATTTAAATATTATACTCACTAAAACAAAGTTTTAGTTAGTATTTTTTCTTTATTTCTAAATGAATAAGCAAAATTAAATATTTAGACACCTGAAATGAAATTTAAGCGATAAGTCAATTCGTTAAAATAGCATTTTCTTAAAATGTTATTGCTCATTTTTTATTTTAACTATGCTTTATAAAGAAAACTTTTTGGAAATATGCCTCTTAAGGGCATAAGGTTGTGAATTAAGAATAAAACATTAACTTATTTTTAGAATAAATTATAATTCGCAAAAGCATTCAAAAGATTTTATTAATTCTATAAGCTTGGGATTAGCTTTCTTCATACCTAATAAATATTTATGAACCGATCATAAAACAAAATGAACACATTAACGCGTCTTCTATGCATTTCGATTGTTTCTTTTCTCTATAATGGCATATTTTAAATTAAAATTTTGTTTTTGTCTTAAAAAGTATAGCATTCTTAGAATGATTACCCTTAAGTTATTTATATTTTCAGTTCCCTGGAATCTTAAATGCGTCATCAGAACCTAAATAACTTAGCTTTTAAAATGAAATTTTAATTCTTATTATTCTTATTTTCAATTTTTCATGAAAATTATTTCCATAATAGCATGATGAAAGTATTATAAATAATGTTCATAAAAAGGTATAGTAATACAGATTTTCTATGATATAATTCTACACACAATCAGACTTTAAATTGTAATTTAAAAATCCATTATTTGTTATTGGATGGAGAAAGAAATATACTAAAATGTATCTCAAAATAAGTTTTTCAAAGAAAAATATATGTTATAAAGAGCGAAACTAGAAAGATGATGAAATGGATGCAAATTTAATGCATGAGACACTTGTATAAGAAAATTATATTGAGTAATTATGTTTGTTTGTTATTTCTTTAACTTCTCCCAAAATTTAGTGATATTATAAATATTAATAATAAATATGTATTGCCTATAGGAAATTCGTAATTTCATGACCTAAAATGATTGACATATTCTTTTCTTTTTTATTAAATAGGATTAAATTTTTATCGTTTTCAATAATTTATCCTTCTCGAACGAACAGATTTACAACTTAATGTAAATTATTAATTAAACAGATTTATGTAAGCAATCAACTATAATAACTGAAAAATATAAGTACAACCATAATATCATGTTTTTCATAAATAATATTTAACGAGTATACTGATTATATACAGAAAATATGTGATTATAGATTTTATATCCATATATGTTTTAGATATTTAGTACCACTTGAATAAAAAATATTTTTCTATTTCCTTCATTTTTGATTAGTTTTTTTAAAATTTATTTCTATATATTTCTTAGATTTTGATAACAATTTAAATAAAAAAAAAATGTTTTATTTCCTTCGCTTTTGTTCTTACAACACTGAATACCTAAGCTTTCGCCACAAGAAAGCCGGAAACTGTTACACATTTATCGTTACCACGTGGGCACTTGTGTATCAAGTCACTTAGGCGAGTAGCATGACCCACGCCATACCACCATAAACCCATTCATAGGGTGGGCAACATTCATGCACCAATTCAGAAGGGGAAACAAAGAAACACAGATAGAAAGAAACATCAATGCTCGAACCGTATTCATACTCGGAACCAACAGCCTAGGAGTCAGAAGCGTTAACTACACAGCCATTCGGTTGACTGTTATTTGATTAGCGTAAATTTAAGCAAAAAACATCTTAAAACAATGTATTTTTACAGATATTTAATGTTAAAATCTAATTCCTTTGATGTAAATTGATTGCTGATTTAGACTAAAAATAAAGAAACTCTCAAATGAAATTGTTGTAGATATAATATTTTTGCAAAATAAATAAATAAAAAAATAAATAAAGTTGTTTAAAAATATTAGCATTTTTAATACTCATAAAAAATCTAAACCCCAATACGTGAAAATACTATAAATTTTTTTTTCAATTTGAATCAATAACTTTGAATTTCTTTAATAATAAAGCCTTAAAAGATCTATAAAATATTTCTCTTCCATACACATAAATAATACGTTCTATTTTAGTATACATATGTGTCTTAAATTCACTCAGAGAAAAATTTGATTTATTGTGAAATTTGTAGAAATAATATATGAAATAATGTATCAATATCAGTTTTTTATGCAAACATTAAAACTTTCTTAGCTAAAATGTGAGCAATCATTGTTATTCCAAACCTGTTAGCAATATTTTTAATTCATTTTCGTCTCGCAGATCAAAATTATTTTACATTTTTTTCTTCATAATTACAAATTACATTTATGCCTATTGCTAAAATAATCCAAACTATGTGTAAAAACTTATACATAAGAACTGAATCAAATATGATTCAATCAGAATTTACTTTATAGAAATATTTTTAATAAATATCAAAATAATTTTAACAATGATATTAAATTACGAGATTATAAAATGCATTTTTAATGTCATATGAATGTAGATTATAAATGAAAACTTTATTTGCTATAAATTTTTAACTAAGCAGAATTCAGTATCCTTAATTTGTTTATAAAAGAATAATTACAGAGGGTTGTATATTAATTTATTACATTTTAAACTCTTTCAAATTAAATCAATCATTATTAAAATGTGTCCTAAAATTTATAAGCAGTTTATGAAAGTTGAAAATATGGTTAAAAGTGCAATTGTTTTTTTTTTTTTTTTTTTTTATTTGAATATTAAATATAAATTTGTCATTCATAGCATAAAGTAAATAAATAGTTTAGAGTTAGGGTCTGTTGATTACTTTGATTAAATGAAAAATATTTTTTATTGTAGCTGAAACAAGCATAATGCAAAATACGAAAACAAAAATCTTTTAAAAATATAATTAAATGGGAAATACGAAATAATCTATTTACTATTCTTATAAAATTGGTTAATTAAAAATAAAATTGATTCTAAAAAAATTCTAAATTAAATTTTTAAAAATCAATTCAGGTTTTTTAAATAGTGAGAAATATTGAATATAGAGTTAAATTTTAATTAGAATTAAAGCGATAAAATATAATCAAACTATCTGGTTGTAAGGAAAATATAAACTAACAATATTCTTTCGAATAATTCAAAACCACAATTTTTCATTTCAAATAATCTATTCTAGTATCGTTCCTAAAGAAATTGAAAAATTGCATTTTGACATTTTTAATATCTTACTCGATATCCAATAGAATTCAACTAAATATCGAATACGTCAGCAGCATATGTCTCGCCGAATATGATGGATAAGATACCTTTGCAAAGGAGTCATTGGTAATTGATTTCGTCACCCATACCTCATTCGCCTGAGTTGTGTCGATTATCAAATTAATTCCAGGCATGTCGAAGTTTTCGCATAAATAATCTTTCAGAGCCGTTAACCAGGAACCCTTCTCATAAAGGATTTGATATATCCTCCTCTTTCAGAAGACCTAGAGTCGGTTCTTTGTTTCCTCAAACGGTTGAAAATTGCTGCCATAAATATTTAGGCCTATCAGTTTTCACGCAATTATTGGAGTTGTTCATATCCATTCAAAAGTGGGCTGTTCATAAAACCGGAAGTGTATATTTTATCATTTGGTGGACTTGATGAGTTTGGAAATGAGAAAAGGATCGGAGCATATATATCTTAAGCGATGGTCTGCCTTGTGAATATGAAATCCTGATTTCGAACAATTTTATCTGATGTTTATGTAGTTCAGGAAAACTATCTTTATCACGTTTGAAGGGCTGAATGAATATTTTGCGAGATGTGATTTTTATGAACAATGGTAATTATCTCTAGATTAAATACATTAGTCTGGTGATAAAATCCTTTGAAGTAAATCGGGGCTTTCGTTCAAACTAATATTATTCTTTTGTCCAAATAATTTGTTAGAAATTTAGAATTTCCGCATTCTCTTATACCCTGAAAGAAAATTATAAAGTATTGAAATTGAAACAAGAATTGAGAATTGAATTATTCGCTGTAAAGTAACGGGATATGATTTTGTAATATTGATATAGAAATGAAAATTATAGTAAGATTTAAAACTGTATAAATTACGAGTATGAGATTTTCATACGTTAGAATCTAAACAATTCCGCTGAATAATAAATATAGTTTTACGATTTTACATCTTGAAGACTATAAGAAATAATATCACACTTAAATTCCATATTTAGGACTTAAAAATAAACACTTGTTTCATTTAAAATTATGTATATGTTAAATTATTAAAAATAAATGTTTAGAAAGAATTTCTATTACTTATTCAAATCAATTTATTAAATTGTTTGATATATTAACTGCATGTCATTTTGCAAAATAAAAAAAAATCAATAAAAATTTATGTTATTTTACACCTCACGCAAAATGTAAGTCTACATTTATTGACTGTTTTTAATCCTGAATTCATTGTAAATTATTTAAAAATATAAAAGTCTACTTGCACTTTCGTCTTAATAAATTAACAATTTAATTATTGTGGTAACTTTTCTTATCAGTACCAAGAAACTTACCAAACTAAACTAATTTCTCAACAAAAATAATTTCTCAATCCACTTTTAAACAAAATTCAACATTTCTCAATTAAGCAAATCCATCATCTAATATTTCATCGGATTTACTCATTGCAAATGATTAACATTCTGCTCCAGTAACAATTCTTTGAGAAGGCTCTGACTAATCGTAAAATCACAGTCGATAGTAATGTTCTATTGTCATTCATTAATCTATTCTTGGCAGCCGATACTTTCCTCTCGAAAACTCAAAGCAAATATTGCGTGTTCGGAAAGTTTTGCCAAAGAATACATTCCAAAAAGGTTTCCGCTTACCCCTTTTAAAGACATCTGATAGGATATCGCATTTCTTAGCTCAATTACCGAATGTACTTAAGGAAAAAATGTAGTCTTTAGCCAGCAAATACACATAAAAAAGGATGGAATGAGTCCTTTTTTTAGACAATGCAAACGATTTTTTTAAATCGTTCTATTGCAAAAGTTTTGGGTACTGGAAGGAATTAAAGTACAGTTTATCGTCTGAACTTATTTTGCATATCGATAGTGGGATTACGAATTCCAAATCGCTTATTTTCTTTTTTAAATCCTTATGTACTGTAATTTCTCACTTTTTTACCTTTTTATTGGCAAAGATTCAAAATATTTTTTGCACATAAGAACTTCATTTGAAGAAAAGACATGTTCCTCACTTGCACTAAATAACTTTAATAAATGAGCTACAACTTACATCACTTTTCTTAGTTTAATGTATTCTGCATTGTGCTAATTGTGATTAACTAAAATTGCCGAAATTTCTAAATTTCTAATATATATATATATATATATATATATATATATATATATATATATAAATTGTATATATATATGTGTGTGTGTATTGGAAAGGAAGTATATTGTTGCATCTTTTACCATAAACTACAATAAAATCAAATGTTTTATGAATAACGACGCAAATTGATTTTTCTTACCTTGGCTGTCAGATGGAATGACATCAGGGCTTTCTATTGTTGAATCAATGGATTCTTCTTTGTAACTCTGGATCGGTATTTCACATCTGAAAGAGAAGGTTTATTTACAAATGATATACATTACAAACGATTTACAATTCTAATTATTTTCTTTACATTTTTCATTCGAGTAAATGCTAAAAGAAGATCTGGGCAATGTAAAATTAATTTATGCAAATGATTACGACTGATGTGATTTAATAGCAAGACAACCAATGAAATACAAAATTCAAAACAAATACATTTATTTTATTCTTTTAAAGAGGAGAAAATTGTTGGTATTTAAAATAGTTATTCTTAATAATAATTTTATAATCCTGTGTGACATGTAAGGCAGTTAAACTTTTAATTTTTTGAAAATTATTGTTGAAAAAAATTTTTGAACACTATTATTTCAAAATGTGTAAAACTGCTAATTTTTATTTAATTAATAATTTAAAATTTTCATTTTTACTCGATTAAAATGTTTCATTTATTATTAAAGATTTTAGAATGTCTAACAACTTATTAAGTAAATTATGTTCCAAAATTTATTTTAATTTTACTTACACACTAATTAATTTTTATTAACTAATAGCATCGACATTAGGCATTTTTGATACATAATTGTGAGAATTGCAAAAAGAATCACCACTAGTGTGACTGTAAGGTATTTCTTCAACTTTTCATCTTTCAAATACCATTCATTTGAATGTTCAATTGTTTCTCACAAGAGAAATAAACCAATTTCCTTATGATAATAACTTTAAAATAGAATTGAATTTTGAAAGAATCTCGTGATTCGATTAAATAAGTTGTGGTTTTGGAAGCAAATTGAAAATTCTTAAAATAAATCGAGATAAGACTCATCACAAACTTAGCTGTTATTTTAAAGTTTCTCTGATAGCTATACCAAATGATATATGAATTAATTTAATGATGCTTCGTCAAACTTACTAAAACTTCTGTGGGTTGATAGAGATATGAATCATTAATCAAAGAACGTGGCCTATTAAATTACTTATCTTCTCAAAAGAATTTTCTATTATAATTCAATTTTTATGAAAATCAAGTGCTTTCCTTAATAAACAATCCTTAGAAATTTTTTGAAGTTTTAAAATAGGTTTTAAGAAATGTAATTGGGAAAATATTATATTTTAGGTTAATTAAAATTTGGCATCTTTGAAAATGAAGGAAGCTAAAACACTTCTCTCTCATCAAAAATGATTACAATTCAAATGAAAGAGATTCGTTAAAGTATTTCCTGGCTATCTTCAAATTTTTATAAACATCCAGAAAGTAATTAAAAACGTTGTCAAAAATATCTGTAACAGATTACAGTTAAATGAATCCTACAGGATGCCATCTGACCACTTTAGTACACCTAACCACGTTTATTGAAAAATATATTAAAAGTAGAGACAATAAATAAGATAATTTCTTAAATCTGAGAATCGTTTATTTACTTATTTTAAGTATTTATATTCACTGCAGAAACTTAAAATTAGTTCTAATGTGATAAAAAATTAATGTAACACCAAATTCTACGTAAGATATATATATATATATATATATATATATATATATATATATATATATATATATATATATATATATATAAATTTATAGAATGGAATTATTTTATAAAATTTAAAATTTCAATTTTAGCTTAAATTTGATATTTAAATTTAAAAGAAATTTAAATTATTAATATGTTTAAAAAATGTTCTTTGTGAAGGAATAATATTTAAAAATATAAAAATTAGCTTAAATTTAAATTCTCCTTTAATTTTTTAAAAATATCTTAAACTAAATATAAATGAACCTTAAGAATTATAGTATATTAAAATAAAAAGAAAATATTTGACTAACAAACTTTAGGAAGACATCTGTTAAAAATAATAACCATTCATAATGTGTGGTTAATTTGGGAACATTTTTATTAAAGACAATGCACAATCATTCATCAAATATTTAAGATCCTATATAATTAGATGTTAAATATGCTATAAAAGTTTCTTAAATGCGAATATTTTATAACTGTATACATAACTTTATTTCTAATATATAGTTAATTCTCAGTAGTAACATTCGACCAAGTATTGCATTCTTATATCACACAAACATGGCTTATACTTATAGTTAAACAATGTATGTGTATTTAATGTACAATAATTTAAAAGAGTAATTTCCTGCTTGTCATATAATTATATATTATTAGTTTAATTAATTATCTGAGTTTATGTAATAGTCTGAAGTCTGAAGAATGATTTACGAGTTTACATAGAGTGATTCAAATCGATGTGTCTGATGTGATAAAAAAACACCAACGGCCTGCAGTTCAGCACGCTCTTTACAAGAGCTACAAGTAGTTTAGAGAAGGAACTTGGGGAAAATAGATTAATCGTTTTCAGATATCTCTGCATGATTTAAAATATTGGAAAACAAAATAAATCAAAACATTCATATTGAATTTATGAATAATATTTTCAAGAATTATTAACGTATGTATGTTATGAGTTATTTGTTATTATATGCATACATATATTCATGTATAAATAGGGAAAAATTGCTAGGGGCTTAATATTCGTTAAAGGTAAAACAATGCAGTTAAAGGTAATTAAATATCATGTTTATACTTTGAATGCTTCATATTAGTGTATTTGCATTACATTCATTATACGTATTCAATATAAATTTAAATAGGAAACTGCTTATTCAATACAATTATATATCATAAAATAAAATCTCAGCAATGTAACATGCGGTAATCAACTCTAGATTATGAATCGAAGAATAAATTTCATGTACATAAATTTCTCTTATACGGTGATTAATAATTAATAATAAATTTGGAAAAACATTCAGCAAGAACTTTAGTGCAATTTTTTTTCTCTGGTTACTTATTTATTTGTGTGCACTAAGTCTTGTATTGTAAATGTTTATATACATTAAAAGACAAAAAAATAGGAAAAATATTGTGAAAAACTTCAAAATATAACAATTGTATTAATAAGAATTGATGATTTCATACATTGGTTTTAAATATTTAAATCTTCAAAAATGAATAGAAAGATCAGTTTTACTGTACATTTCCTGATTGCAGAATAATCGTGTCTGCTCAATCAATTGGATAATATTGTATGAATATTTATAAAAAAATGTAGTTTATTTAAAATGTTTCAAAGAATTCAACAGATACTTCAAATAATGCATACTTTTTTCATATGAAATGAAACGGAACGTAGTATAAAATTTGTTTAAATGTTGGAACATAGTTTCAAAAAGTTAACCAAACATTTCATTTTATATAAGCAACTAAAATATAAATATTAATAAATAATAAAAAATCTTATAATAATAAATATTTTCTATCAGAAATCTTAAAAGAATTTATAAAGAAGTTTTTCCTATCAAAAATATCCAAAAGATTTTATAGGAAATTAATCTCTTAGAAACTGTTACTTTTTGAACAAAATGTGGCAAAAATAACAGAAATAAAATATACTGATGATATTTTTTCTCAAAGAACTTGATAGGATTCTATAAGTGAATCATTAATGATGCAGTAAAATTCATATGAAATGCGTGTCAATCAAGAAAGTTAAGCAAGTGTATATTTTTTAGATATCATGTGTAAGAAAAACTCATTTGTTGCTGGTAAGAAGTATTTTAAACTTATTTGATAATTTTTAATAGTATGTAATGTTCAAATACATATCCCAACATGTTGTATGTAAGAATTTCATTGTAGTAGATGATAATATATTTTGTAATTTTCATTGTTTGCTACAAGTTTCCTATTTAAGTTTAACTGGGCATCCATAGTATCTTTTGAATTAAAAATGTACCTCATGCAATCATATTTTCCAACTTTCTGTAATTTAACACTAGAAGAAATATAGAAACATGCTAATCAAAAAGTTTATCATAAATTATAAGCAATTGTGAGTTCGTATAATTTCTCTACATATAGATGAAAGTGAAATTATTTAATAAAAATATTGCTATAAATTACTAAACTTTATTCAATAAATATATATATCCAATTTCAATTAGTTGTAGTATTACTCTTAACTAAATGCCTTTTTTATATTTCATTATATTTTTTTCAAAGGTTGTACATCAATAAAATAGTTCCGGTTACGATTTTGAGAAATGTAAATTTATGTCTTTAAGCTTAAGACAGAAATCAAATCATAACAATATCATCAAGTTATTAAAATTATGAAAATACGTAAAAAGTGTTATGAAGTTAACTGCATAGATTAAAATTACAAGTGATCTTTAGGGAAGTAAACACACTAAATAGTTAAAAATATAATTAAAGTACGCAAACTTTTTGATGCGAAAATGTTTTGTCACAAAGCAGCATCAGATTTCTTTATTAATGTTTCCAAAACTATCCTTAATAATGCTCTTAAAACTCGTTCATTAAAATGTTTTTATTTTCCTCTATCTTTTATATTTTTCTTTGACAAGAATTTTAAATTCGCTATTTTTGAAAGTGAATTTAAAAGATAATTACCTTTAAGCTGTATGTTTAGTATGGAAAACTCAGATCAAAGAAAACAACTCATAAAGGAATTGATTAGCTCATACATTAGTAATGCCTAGACTCTCTTAACGGTTAATAGTGATCGCATTAGGCAATGCAGAGAACTTAAGAAATACAAGTCTTTTACCTCTGTTTCTCACAATCTGTAAGTCTGCACAGGTAAGGCAATTAATTCTGAATGATTGGGAGAGTTCAAAGAAGGTTTTTGATCAGTCTTTCGCAGTTTTGGATAAATTATTTACGAGCCCTTTAATGAAAGTTCTTTCCAAATATTTAAAAGATATGTTTTGCAAACAAATGCAGAAAGATCAAAATTCAGTAAAATTTAATGTATTTAAACTTACCACGAGTTGATATTTATATGAAAGGGAATGTAGATTATCAGTTAAAAAAATTGCAATATTTTGGGAATCAAAATTCAATGAATGCTATCATTTATTTTTAGATACTTATTAAAACCTAAGCCAAATATTTCAATCTATTTTACTTTTTGATTAGTATTTAGTTAGTTCTGCATATTTGAATGAAAAAAACTGAAAAACATAAAAATGATGAGGGTAAATTTTTAGGACGAAAATACGTAACGCCTTTAAACTTACGCATATATATATTTAAGCCATTCCATTATAATTCGTCAATTTTTGAAAAAAAAAACATTCTGCAATATTTATGTATATTTATATTTAGTCATAAATTTTTTAAATATATTTTTAAAATAGTAGAATATATTGAGTCAAAGAATTTAACAAGTCAACGATTGGTTTTGAAATATTTTTCATAAGCAATTAGAAACTGTACATTCTATCGCATGCCCTTTACTCCTTATAAACATCGACAATAAAATTCAGTTTTTATTTGAAAGAAATGTAGTTAATAAATTTAACCTAATCAAAATTTATTACTTGACAGATTTTTAATATTTTAATTTACATCATTTACTCATTATTTACATCTGAGGAACTTTCTTAAATAGACCAGTGAATTCTCATGTTAAGTTGGCTTTTGTCTTAAAATAAGAGTAAAGAAAGAAAGCAAATTTTTGGAGAAAAAAATCTATAAGCATCCTTTTGATTTGTGCTACATGTAACTGAAGTTATGTACTTATGAAAATTATAAAATGCGAAGAAAAAATACCAAAAATTTAAATCGTCCTTTCCAATTTAAACTAATTATAAAGTGGATGCTTTATCTTGGATTTTTAAATTTTGCTTTTTTTTCTGTTCCCTTGTCAAAGTGTTAATAGCTATCAATGAAAAACGGCTTTTAAAATCAATGCTTTGGTCTTTATTTCTGAAAATGCTTTTTTAACAAGATTAACTTCAACATTTTTAATTTTGATTCTAACAAGTTGAAGTCAGTGAGTTGTTACTCGATATTGGTGGCATGTCCAAATCAATTCAACTATTGTTAATGACATTTAGCTCAAAGCGATTTGAATCGCATTCTGAATTCATGGTTTCAGATGCTTCTAACAAAAAAATGTTTGTTTTATGCACAAAATGCTCCTCAAATCAAATATCAAAAAATAAGTATATAAATAAAAGGAATTAATAAAGTTTTAACGGATTTCTGGCGATCGTGAAATGTTATAAGAAATGTTGATAAGTACACAGGAGGAGTTAATGATCTGGAGAGACAAGCAAGAAAATTCGAATCGTTCAAATATATAAATTAGAAAACATATCAAATTAAAGAAATTCTGCCAATCATATCATTATATATTTGAAAATTTGAAAGCTAATTATTTAAAACAAGTAAATATTATCATTTTGATTCTTTTAGAAATGGAAAAAACTAAAATTAAAAAAATACTTCTTTATTTCTGGTAAAAGTCATTAACGCATTTTTTATAGGCAATCTCACTTAGGCATTCAATGGGAAACTTCGCCTTGTTTGCTGCCGCTTGATAAATGTAATTTGACAGCAGGCAGCAAATTCGTCGGCAAGTTAGATTTACATCACCGTTTTAATACGATGTGGCAATTAATTATATGTGGCGTAGATTAAACATTACTTTACGTGTGTCATGGATATTTTAAACCAAAAAGAATTGTAATAAACTGATTTCCATGATCTAAACTGGTACGAAAGAAACAACTAATTTATTATTAATAAACTTACTCAAACATAAAAATTCAAGAGGTTTAAATTAAATTTAGGTCAATATAAAGTAAGCAATTAAAATTAAATTAAATTCATGGTTTGTATAAATCTTGAGAATTTTAATTTCAAAATATCTCTTGCATATTTAAATAAAATATTCAGTACAATATATCTATTTATTATGTTTTATTATTGTATATTCATTCGCTAATAAAATATTTCGTTTAAGTTATTCTAATAAATTATATCTTGTTTGATGATTTAAACTCAATAAGACTCTATTTCATTATATTTTAAGGTAAATTTATGGTGGAATGTATTCAAAATTATCCTAAACTGTGTAAGACAAGAAATGCAGTGTTGATCAGATATATTTTGAACATTGAAAGAGTTTTTTTTTATAATTTTGCTTGAATTTTGATGAATTTCATTTTATTCGTAATATTTTATTTCATTTCTTCTTTTAATTTAATAACATCTATTTCCATTTTCTCAACTTTTCAAACTCATTTTCTTATAATTTGGCACTTGAAAATGTGTGTGTTCAGGTGAATAAAAAACATTTATGTATATTTTGTTAGCTTCCGGTCTATATTAAGTGAAGACATATAAAAATTAAATTTGCTACTTTGAGAAAAATATATTTATAAAATTTTGTAATTTAAATGTCCAAAATAATTAATGTCTCATAAAATGCTAAAATATATTGATTAAGTACCCTATAGAAATCAGGCTACATTTTCAAGAAATCAATTTCCAGACTGCAATATTTAATGCCAGAAAATGATGCATAAAGTGAGGCTGTAATAATAAAATACCCCTTGCCATTTATTTCTATAGTATGTTTATTGATATAGTATATCTTATCACTACAGTGCGTTTATTTTCAAGTTATTTATTTTGTTTGCATTTATACTTATTTACAAATAACAGTACGAAATAATAGAAGGAAAATATTTGCCCATCAATCAAAAATGTTTTATAGAAAACACAATTTCTGTTGTACTCTTTATTTTATCACTAACTCTATTGGTCCAGAACTTAGTAAATGCGAATATATTCATATAACAGTAATGAATGGTAAAATAAAATATAATAATTAATTTAAGACACTTTCTTTAATTATTTTACGTTATTCCTTCTACTTGATACTTATAATTGCAGTAACTTGAAGAAACCGTCTTAATTATTTTAGTAAACCAAAATTCATTTATGTATTACGATATAACTCTTAGTATTTGTTATTGAGTGGATTTTTACCCTCTGGTTGAAAATAAAAAATATTTACATAAATTCTTTTAGACATTTGGAGATGCAAGATATTTTAACTCCTTCTACACAAAAATAAAGAAAATAATGCATACATGTAAAAATTCATGAAAACAATTTTCTGGTATCCTTGTAAAAAGGATTAATTGCTATTAAAATATGTGTATATTTGAAAATTTTTGTATCTACATTTCAGTTTTGCTTACCTTAAGATAATTTCATTCAGGAACAATTTCTTTGATGTCATCTTTTTTTTTATTGCCTTATGTCCATATAGTAGAATGTCAGTTTAAAATGTTCATGTAATTAAATTTCTTCATATAAAATACTTTTATAATTATAAAGATTAAAAGATTTAGAATTCTCGTTAAAAATAAACCTAAAAGCAAAAATTTAAATATTAAGACAATAAATTATAAAGACATCAATAATGTAACCACCAAATGAATGGCATAAGAATGCGTAAACAGTATAAGAAGAGGACAGGAGTTTCATTAAAGTGTGGATAAAAATGTTTGAAACTTTAGTAAAATGTTTTGAGTAAAAATAATCTTCTGTTTCCCAGCGATCAGTTGATGATTCTGAAATGCAGCATGAAACTGAACCCATTAAAAAAAGAAAATGAAACACCAAAATGTTACTCCATTGCATGGTGTTCTAAATACTGAATTTCATGAGATTAAGCCAGGCATTCGTTTTAACAGTAACGTCTCTATATAGATATATTGTTATTGCAATCAAACAGAATCGAAGAACGATTTCCACCAATGCGATAAATCTATTTTCGTTGAACATTGACAAAATAATTTTTTTTACATTTGAACATTAATGTATGCGCACTAATCAATTACTCATTCGAATGTAAAAATTTATATTATCTTATTGGTCAGTCCAGGAGGTAATGATCAAAATGTTTGCAAAGGCGTGTCAATTGGACCATGTCGATTAAGCCAAGTTATGCTAATCAATGAAACCAGATTTAAATTGAATCTCCGAAGTAGCATGAAAATGTTTGAAAACCTCAAAGCTAACACTGCTTCAGATGCTTCAAAATGTTACATTCAATATGTTTTGAAAGTTACTCAACGTCCACTCTACTTCAGAATGTTAATCAACTTTCAGTCTTCTTCAGAGAGTTATTCAACATTCAATCTGTTTAAGAATGCAACTGGACATTCAATCTGCTTCTGACTCTACATTGCACTATGAAAGATAAAGCACTATTTCGTATTAGGAGATCTTATTGACTTATAAATCTATAAATTTAAGTATAATACATCTTCTTGGTAGTGTATAAACGTTTGAAAACCTCAAGGCAAACACTGCTTCAGATACTTCAGAATGTTACTCAACATTCAATTTGCATAGAAAGTTACTCAACGTTCACTCTGCTTCAGAATGCTATTTAACATTCAGTTTTCTTTGGAATTTTACTCAACATTTAATCTGCTTCAGAATGTTAGTCATCCTTCAGTTTTCTTCAGAATGTTACTCAACATTCAGTCTGTTTCAGAATGCAACTCAACATTCAATCAGCTTCTGATTGTTACTCAACATTGCACTATGAAAGATAAGGCACTATTTCGTATTAGAAGATCATATTGGCTTATAAATCCACAAATTTAAGTATGTAAAGTTGTACAAAATCAGAAAGGTCCTAAATTTTTATGTAATAATGTGTGTGGTATCAGCTGATTTTATTTAAGTTTTACTGAACTTTCAATTTAAAGATTATTTAAACGAAGAGCTCTCATCACTAACCATGACTGAAGTGGGAATATAGCACATATGAATTGAGTGGTGTCTTCAACAACGTGAATTCCGTTAAGGTTCGTGAGATGATCATGTGAATACATATTTATTTTCTAACTCCATCTGTTTTCACACAGCAGGAATATGATTTGTTGGAAGAAAGGTGAATAATAAATAGATATCAAACGTCTCATAGAAAGTATGATAAAAATAGTGTTTTTTTGTAGATATATGGCACTGAAATAACATTTATTTGAGATTTTTTGTCAACTTTAATAACAACATGAACTTTTTTAATGACTATTGTGTATCAAAATTTATTATTTTTATAAACTCCAATGCTATTTTCATTTTTATATTAATTTCTATGTTTGTACTAAAATGAATTAACGTCTTAGTTGTTTTCCTGCATTTTTTCCTATTAATTAAGACAATTAGTTTTTTTTAAGAATATTTTCTTTAGCTATTTTTATACTGAACTTATTATAGATTGGGCAAAGTTAACAACAAAATACTGTGAAATATTAGTTATTTCTTGTTTTGACATCACAATTTAAATATGGATTTTATTTGTTAATAATATCGATGAAAACAATATTTCATTAATCTTATGTGCTAAATAATCTATTTTTACACTATTTATTTAAATTTTGTATAGTTTGGTAAAAATGATTTAAAAACAGAAATTTAAATTTCAGAAATTTAAATCTATCCTTTTAATAAATTTTAAGAATATATTTGAATAGGAGATTTATCATTACTTATTAAGCGCCATATTTAATGTAAAAAAATAATGAGTATTATGTACTTATTTGCGATATATTGAAATAATTTAGATAATTTTAAAAACACTTATTTATACCTTTGATTGCTTAATTTTTCAATGATTTTTCTGCCTCTACTGTAGATTTTATTCTGAATGATTTTAAAATAAAATAATATTTAAAATATTTATTATTGAATATAATATTATAAAAAATAAACGGTTAAAAATAGTTTTTAATAACTTTAAATAAAAATCTTGGTTTTTGGAAAATATGTTATAGCTTGCTTAAACTATTATTATATAATTTTATAAAAAAAATTATATAAATTTAGGAAATATATTTATTTAATTGAGTCGTTTTACATGGATTTTTAAATCAAATGTATTTGAATTCCTAATATTTGATGATTAGGGTTATTTACAAAATAAATTTAAAATGTGTTTTTGAAATAGAGAAAATTTTTGTACATAAACTCTAAGTAACAACTCTTTAAACATGAACCATAATTGACTGTTATTTATCAGGAATATTTTTGTAAACATTTGTTTCAGTAGACATGAAATGAATGTACCTTGTAAATATTTATGTTTATACAATTGGTTGCTCTTCCCTTAATAGCATTTCATTTCATATAAATGGAGAAATTATTTATATAAAATAAGTCAATATAACTTATCCAATAAAAGAATCTCATGCAAACTCGCTCTGTTATTACTTCAAGTAAATTGATCATGAAAACACAAGTATCTGAAAAACGCTTTACCAAAATTTGTCTCTAAGTAGGTAGCTATCAAAGTAATGTAAAAACAGAAATAATCATAAAGGAGAACATGGTTTACATGCTCTTCTAAAAAAACTTGCAGAGAAAATTTCAGTAGGGTAAATGAAGAAAATTTCTAGTCCTACGCAAGAGATTTACTTTATTATAGTTAGAAAACTATATATAAATATTATATATATATATATATATATATATATATATATATATATATATATATATATATATATATTATATATATATATATATATATATATATATATATATATATATATATATATATATATATATATATAGTATATAATTTAAATATGCGTTTTTGTTTAAGATAAGCGTCTCGTCTTAAGACTATAAATATATTGGAACTAAACCATACTTTTTATGAATTGATTGTAATAAAATTTGTTTTGAAATGTATACTAGATTAAATTATATTGAGTTATTGAATCTTATGTATTTTTGTCTTTTTTATCTTTAATCACATACCAATTAATTTATTTTGAAGATTTTATAAGGCAATATAATTTATTGGTTATTTGTATTAATTTTTGAGGAAATCTAACATCCATATTTTTGCCTAAATGTTTTTGTTTTCATTGTAGATTTTTTCCTGTAAAGCATATTTCATATGATTGAACATTAATTTAAATTATTTTCAAGAGAATTGAAACTAAAAAATATTGCACATGAAACTTACAAAATATCAATGAATAAATGTGAATCAAAACAATTTATGTATAAACTATTAAAAATTAAACTTACTTTTCCTGTTTAGAATCTTCAGTATCTGAAAAAAAAATTAAAAAGCTGAATCAGTTTAAATTTATGTTTCAAGCATACATTTATAAATCACAAAATTTACAAATATCTTAATATGAATAGTTAATAATCATTAAATTTCATAAAAAAATATGCTTTAATTTAACAACAAAAGACATAAATAGACCAGGTCTATAACGCTAAACACCCCCAAAAATCCAGCACCATCAAAGGATTACCATATAAATCTTGCTTGACAAGCAAAGACTTATTCTGCCGTAACTTGTTCAACGAAGTTGTTTTTTGTTATTTAGCACTGCTTCAGTTAATTTTGTTTTACATTTATTTTAACAACATTCCTACTACTACATGATAAACATTTACTAACAAAAATAACGTGAGTTTTTTAGGATTTCAAGAAAATGTTTCAAAATTTAAGATTGTTATCAATTTTTTGAATCCTTTAAAAATATATCAATTTGATTGTCACCTGTTCATGAGTGAATTTTTATCCTAAACAAAAGATTTAAAATGAAATGGTTATAGTAAACGTAAGCATTTTGTGAAATTTCACAATAGGGTGCTCAATTTTTTTGATATTTTTGACGTCAATGTGTAATTAAAAAAATGGTAGCTACACAAAAGCAAAACTTAGATGATTAAACTTTATCACCAGGTATTTCACCAAACCAATTCTAAACTGAACTCAAATATTTTATTAATGAATAACTTGTAAGCAGGAGGGACTTTTTCGTCCCTATTTATTTAAGGGAATATCATCATGATGTACATAATATTTACGATTTTGAACTAAATTAGCATCAAATATTTCATTGTCCTGTATTTTCATATTTTATTATAAACTTTTTACAAGATAAAATAAAATATAATAAAAAATATTACTTAATATAAAAAATTAATAAATTCAGAAGAAAATTTTATTAATATTTTAAAAAAATTATTTTAACAATTAAAGTTATTTGATAAACAATGTTTAAAAAAACTCAAGACCAGTAAACTTTAATCTCTGAAAAATTTAATAAGCGTATTGCATTTTTTAAAGTTTTAACGGAAATTAAACTCAATTTAAAATTTAATTAATATAAAATAATGCAAAGTGAACTCATTAACTATTTCAAAGAAAATTATAACTACGTCCTTTTAAGTGTGTATGTGCGTGAATGGAAAATTTCTAAATTAAAAACGCTTTATCTTCGCCTTTTGTTCGTCGGTACGGCATTGTATATTTATAATTAAAAATATAATGAATAATTTATTTTCTACCAAGTCGGTTATTTTTCCGGAAACAATGTATTAGTTTTTCCAGAAAATTAATCTCCAAAATAATTCAAGAAAACATTCTTCACGCAAAATAATACCTGTCAAATATTTGCCAAGAAATGTATGAGCTGTACACTTTTCGAATTTTATTATTATATGTTTTATAAAAGAGAATTTCGAAATTTATTTTATAAAAAATATTATGAGATTTTTAATCTTTTTACACAATTTTTATGAGAGATTTTAGTAAAAATATTAAAACAAGTCGATATTAATGAGCAACAATAAATTCTACCTTGTTTAAATTTTAATACAATGTAAGAATTCAAAGTATTTTCATATAAAGATTTAATATAAATATTAAAGAATAAAAAATGGATTATAAAAAAATGTTTATGGGTAAATTTCAAGAAGCTAAGATTCAGTAAAAGAAAATTTATACAAGTCTATAATAAAACAAAATGCAAATTATATTGCTAAATGCTATGTTAAATTGTCAAAATTGTTTTGTGGTTTTAGCTTTTAATATATTATATATTAATGTCTTATATATTGATATCAAATTTTCATATTCTCTTATTTGAGGAATGCATTTATTTTGTAACATTTTATGTATATATCTTTTATTAATCTAGGAACTAGTAGGATATATCCTCCCAGCTGGCGACTTTGCGACTATTTTCATCGAAAAATGGATACATGTTTTTGGAACAGGAAGTTTTCGAAAATCTGTCTCATAAAAACACTGAATAAAAAATCAAGCGCAGTTTCCCCTTAAAAACACATTTATAAAAAAGTTAAAATAACTTAAAACACAAGGAAAAAGAAAATCTGACAAAAATTATCCGAAAAGAAACAAAAACTTAAATTGGCGACACTGTAATCAAAACAAAGACTCTAGATTCGGCGAAAAATCTCTTGCAGGAATATGTCATATTTATTATACCTTAAAATAATTCCTTTTTTATTGTTTAATAGTTAAGCTTTGTTATCTTTGAAAGTATTCATTTTTATGAAATTATATTTAAATTTATACAGATTACAAAATTACTCAATATTTCATACATTGCACATCATTCCTGAAGCATTCGTCAGCTATAAAGGGGATTTTTCTTATGAATTTTTATTTTTATTTGTAGTAGTAGTCGTATTAGCAATTCAAACATATGAATTACTAATATAACTCAACAATTTCATTCAAATATATAAAACCATAAAAATTTTGGTTAATCACATCCACAAAAATTTGCATTTGCAGTGTTCATTTCGATTAATGCGCATTAAGCAAATTTGCCTACAATATACAAAAAATATTTTTGGGGTTAACATAAATAATTTAACAAATATATCCATACTTGTAAATCTGAATTATGTCATTTATGCAAAAATTTTGCAAGAATTTTTAATGAAAAATAGGTGACATTTACAAAATTAGAATATTTATTAAATAACCATTAGATACAAACTATTTACATACAATTATTATTTAATTATTTAACCAGGATTTACATCATATAATGATACAAATAAGAAAATAAACATATATTTTTTAGATTAATATTATGAAACAAATACGTAATACATTTTTGCTAGAATTTAAAACTTATCTGATTTACAATGGTGTGGGGGATTTATAAAATAGTAATGATTGGTAACGAAAATTTGAATTTTATATTGACTTTTTCTGTTTTAATAAAATAATTTACAAAAAAAATAGTTGAAAACTTGTGTTATTATAGATTTTTTTCTGTTAACTTTTATTTCTTTGACTTAAATTTTGATGTAAATACTTTCTGAAAATGAATCAATGGGAACAATTTTAGAGTACATACATATTTTAATTAGTGTTGATATAAAAATATTGACAAATTAATAAGAGTATTTATCAACACTTCATAAATATACAAATTCACATAAATGGTTATACTGTATACACTTTTAAACACTCTCCAATAAAATCTATTCATTAGAGAAATTCCCAATAAAATAAATATTCTTATTTCCAATATTTCAGTTTCAATATATCGATGTGAAAATAAAATATTCATATTTCTCAGCAATGAATATTTCTCAGATTCAAAACAAAATTTTCAAGCAGATGGGATCCTACTTGAATGTTTTATATATCGATATAGTTCTCTGCCAAAGTATAAAAAGAGACGAAACTAAGCAGGATACGAAAAAAATTACAAAAATCGCATATACGCTAAAGCATAAGGTTGTGAATGTGAAACTTTCTTTATTGGATGCAAGCCATCTGCTTAGAGACATAAAATTTTGTTTGTATCAGTGCTCAGAAGAGAAGAAAATGTATTGTTGGTAGCATGTTATTATGTAATCATGTTGTCTATTCAAAACTAAATGATAAAGTGTTTCGCAGGTGTTTATTTTGGGGAATATATCCAAAACACAATCTGCGGCTTTCAGTTTGTGTAAAAAGTAAAATAATACTCCGTCAACAATCGCAAGATTTCAATCCATATTTAAACCTTGATTTTCTCGTTGATTTACAAATTATTTACGAGATTTACAAATTATTTCATTATTTGCAATTTTTTTATTCACGATATTTTTAAAAAATGTTTCTTGAAATTTAAATTACAATAATGGCAGTTGGACGTATTAGCTTTTTTAGGGGGTTTTGAATTTGTACATCATCATTACTTTTCTGTCATATTTTATTATCAAATGTATAGAATTAATTTTTATTAAACATAATTCACATTTATTTATATTTTAAAATGCCTTAAGTGAAATACATAATTTAGTTAGTTACGTAAGTTTAAAACAACTTTGTTTTATTATATCTTTACTTTAATTCGTTCTTTTAATTAACATTGTCAATATTTCATAAGAATTAATTAGGACACAATTAAACTCTAAAAAATATTTCTAAAATTAAAATTTATGTTTTTTCACAATTTATTTTTAAGTTAAAATTTTAAGTTAAAATATTTTAGTTAAAATTTGAATTGAGAAACACTTATCATTTCCATTATATTTATGACGTGTAAAACTTACTTCGTTATTTCTACACGGTTATTCTAGTTAAGAACCTCAAATTATTGCAGAATTATCATTTAGTTAAAAAAATAATAATGAGACGAAAGAGGATAGATTGGAATTTAATGTAATTAAGGGAAAAGGGTTTTAAAACGAAAATATTTAATATATTATTCCTACAAAAATTTTCATGACAGAATATATTTCTTTCCAATGCTTTGAAACTATGTGTTAAATAGTAATACTTTTGCTTTAATAATGTTTAACTTAGAAACCCAAAGCATTAGATAAAAAGTAATGTACTAGAAAAGCTGAAAAAATATATTAAACAGTAGATAAGAAGTAATATACCAGAAAAAAGGATTTGAATTTGTAATCATAATTATTCAGTTTAATCATCATTATTCATCATCATCATCATAATCATTTTTAGATTTTTTAATAACTATAAATAAGTACTTTTTCACTAGGAAATACAATGAACTGATTTTAACAAAAATGATTTGTACAACAGTTTGATTAAATCAGCCGGGAGGAAGTTTTATAGTAAATTTTGATTTCGAACCATATAATTTGGTTACTTTTGGAAAAATTATATATAATTTTAAAATACGTATTTATATATTCTAAAGATAACATGAGATTTCTTACAATTGGAAAAGCATAGGGTAATTTACCACTAAAGTTGCTCTACAAACAACAGGAATGCTTTAGCAACTTAAAAATTATCTATTTTATAATTTTATCAAATTAAATCTCAATTAACCTGCTTTAAATTTTCATTTAATAATTCACAGATTTGAAAAATTCCATATTTTTAGCTACATTTAAAAAATGAAATTTAAATTAAAAATATTTATGAACTTCATTTTTAACTGAATTTCTCTGTTTTCAGTCTTTAAAAGTAACTTTAATTTAGAAAATGAAATCCTTTCATAATTACTAAAGAACTCACTGCGTGAAAATCATATTTCAGGATCATGGCTCATAATTTAAACTAAGAAATTATGATCTGCGTTTCATATTCCTTTTTCTTAGAACTTACTAACCTTGTCTTAACTGTTTGATCAGGAGCGTATAAATTAGATCAATTTAGACCGAGCGAACGTAATTCCATCCTGAAATTAATGCGTTGCAATTAAATCATATGGACGGAACATTCATTAAGATTTTTCGCTTATGGTCTCATACAATCAATAAGTGTGTCCATTCACTGGGCTAAATTAAAACTGGAATTTCAATTTAAATAAATGAGATTAATGCAACTCGAGACTGCAAAATGTCAAACACCATTAGTTTGATGCATGCATTATTAAATCTTCCTTTTGTGCCATGCTTCAAATGAACAAGGGACGGATAAAAAACAGAATGGATTCTGGCATAATTGGAGCAGGGAATTGATTATTTCACTAAGTTATGATTTAATTCTTAGTAAACGACAGGATGTGTTTTTTTATAGACAAAGCATCTTTTAAAAGAAAAGAACGCAACACTTAAAATGTAATTAAAATACAAAAATGCTTTGAAGGTAATTAAAGTTTAAATGAACATTAATTTGTTATATTTAATCTAAAATACAAATAAAGACATGCATATAAAATAAATAATACAATTTGTAGAGAACATTTTTTAATAAAATTTACAATTATTCTTAACTAAAACAACTATAATATGTGAATTGTTCCCACGAAATAAATAATTTCTCATAAATATGTTTAAAAAAATTGGTTCTTCACTCAGAAAATATAACTAATCACACCTACTCAATAATTAAAAATAAATGTTTAACATTTGATGCAAATTACAATAAAAAGTAATATTCACTTAAGCTTTTTACAGTTAATAATTAATAAAAACTCCGTTTTGTAAAATCAACGCAAGAAATTATTCAATGAAATAAAAGAATAAAATATAACAGATTCATAAGAAAGGTGAGTTTTAAAGGGTGTGTATTGAATAATTAAATTACTTTAGCTATTGCATTTTCATAGGAAAAAAAATCAAGGAAATATATATTAATTCAATCACAAATAATCAACTTAATATTTTAAATGTGTGGTAAAATGGCTTTTTTTACGTTTAGACAAATACATATTTCTTAACTTAATGGGAATAAAATTGTCTCATTACTTTCAGTCAAACTTATTTAAAAATTATATGATGGATTTGGTATTCATTTTTTTAAAATTTTATCAGTTTATGTCCATTTAAATATTTTTAATTAAATTAAATTAAATTTTTTAGTTAAAATTATAAATAAATTGTTTAAATATTGAGAAAATATATGAATTTTAGTCATTGATTTAACAACTGATAAAAAATGTTTGCAGTTTTATTAAGATAAATAAACTTTTGATTTTTCATCAGCAAAAATATTGTAGTAGATGCTGCCCACTCTGTCTAGTGGTCAGAGTGCCTGACTGTGGATTGGAAGATCCTGGTTTCGAATCCCAGTTTGGGTATGGATGTTTATTTCTCTCTATCTATCATGTCTTTGCCCATTCTTTGTATGAATTGGCTGTGTGCTTACCCTATAAACGGGCTCCTATAGCATGTGTGTACTGAGGAAGTATTACTTCACACCAAATTATGGTTCAGTTGGAAAAGTGGAGCAGCGCATCCCATGATGCCAGCCTAGCTGACGAAAGACAATTATAATAAATATTTGACTTTTATCTTTTTTAAAAGTAAAGCAAAATATTTTAATGAATTAAATAAATTACATAATTTTTTCATCAATTTTATAAGAGACACACCATTTTATACTAACACTACGTTTTTGTGATTACATATTCTTTATATGTAAATCATTTTACAAAAAAATTTAAGTAAGTGAATTTTAATTTCAGTACGAAAATTCATTTACAGAAATTAAAAATACATAAATATATATTTCCTTTTATAATTTGTGTCCACTTACTAAAAAAAATCAAACCATAAAAATGATAAATCTATTTTTCTGTAAAATATTCGATTATTGGATTTCAAAATTTATAATGTAAAGTAAAAGTGTTTAAATCTAACTTAGTATGTACCTTTACGCATAAAAATTTAGTAGCATGTAAATTTTATAAAACTTTATCACACCTCATACCATCCCCATAGCGCTTAGAGACAGTCTTATTTTTCAGTTTTAAAGTCACAATAAAAAGAAATGAAAAGAAGTAAGAATCCTCGCCAAGTGCTCCTTATTTATGCATCTGGCCTCGTTTCACGCCTACAAGATATCTAAATTCCTTTTACGCATCGTTTGCGGACGAGGGATGGTGTGAAGTTAGAAACAAAAATTGCTTTCCTCCCTCCCCCTTATCAGGCTGTTCTTTCCATAGCTTTCCCACCCAAAACCTTTATAACCACCTTATAAAAGAGGGAGAGCTTTATTTGACAGTATCTTCGCTTTTCTCGAAATTGATACTTTCTCTTTTCGTCGGTGGTTGGCGGATAAAATGCGAGTAAAATTCTGTGCAGTGAATGGGAAAAACTCAAATACGTGGATGATGGAATCCTTACGAGCTATGTAAATAACGGTGAATGAGCCAGACACTGCATGTTATGACATAAAGTCAGTTTAGAATCTATTACTTCGAACTGCAGATAAAAATGTTGCGTCTTTACATCAAATTTCTAGATCGAACTTATGGGGAAATCTGACATATTATGTAAATATATTCAGTAAAATTCTTCCGTTGATGATCCAGTTGCTGTAAAACATGATGGCTTCATGTTATAGTATACTTTCAAGTGGTGATTTATGTTCATTATGTTATTATACGTAACATATATTGTAATCTTGCGTCGACAAATCATTTTTAAAAATGCTGTTATAATATTTGCTGTCATTTAAATAAATTTTGTCATTACATATTTGAAAATTGAAATACGTTTTCTGAATCATTAAAACTAAAATTTATATTTCGGTTTATAGCAATGGAATTATTTAAATATTTTGGTCATCAGTTTTATTTTATAGAATTCTTTTCAACGTCATTACTCCAAACATTAACAGAGTTAACATTAAATGTAATTATTGCTTATTCCTATAATTTGAATTATATTTCTTAAAAGTATTTATTCTCATTTACTAGTTTTTATATCAGAGTTTAGAAATTAAAATTTACTAGTGATTATAAATTTAAAATATTAAGTATTTTTGAGAAAATGTTTTGCTTTCTAAAACTTTTATTATTTTTCTTGCATGTATTTTATGAGAAACTGTAACATTATTTTGTAGTTAATCACTTAAAATTTTTTAAAAGAAATTATAATATAAAATATTGTTTATTCCAATATTTTGTAAAAATAATGAAAATTTAAAAAACGAAAAGAATGAAAATAATAAGAAATGTGTTTATTGCAATTTTCATTTCTCAAAAATAGAACTATAGTAAATGTGCTAACATACCATATTTTAATTCAATTTTGAGGAACTACATTTATTTTTTCACCATTTATAATTTGAACTATTTTAGTTATTTTAATATAATTTAGTTTAAAGATCTGTGAATCATGCTAGTTGAATAAATCACAATTTTTGAAGCACTGAACTCATTTTTCCTTACACAATTTTCTGAAAATGAACTAATTATATTTTTAGATTAAAACTAATTATTTATAAAATTTAATACTTCATATTGCAAAAATTTATTTTTTATATTATCTGCAAAACAAATTTTATTTCCAATGTTCATTAAAAAGGCACAAATTAATATTTGTGTATGTGCTAATTGAGTTTTATCACTACTATAATTTCCTAAAAGTCGAGATATAATTTCGTTTTTAACTTAAAGTAACTGTGTTCTTATTGATTACATTATTTACATTTCTGAAGCCAAATGAAATAAAACCTGGTGTGTAAATTTCAATTGTATCTCCCAAAATAAAGCGTTTACAAATCTTTTAAAATACTTATTAAACACATGGGTAAAATTGTTTAAATAAAAGAAAGTTTTATTTTAAATAAGTATATTAGAAATATCATTTATGAAAGCCACGTAATAAAATACGGTTAAAACTACATTCTTGTGTATAACGATAACAATTAGGTTACCTAAAACCAAATATCATTTTATATAATCAATTTGTGAAAATTCATAGAGTAAAAATACAATGTAAAACAGTTTACATATTATTTCATTTAACAATTCATCAAAAAAAAGTTTTTTCATTAAACAAAACTTTTCACATATTTTTAAGATTGTATAAAAGCATTTACTTATTTACGTCCTACGTTTAAATATATGCAACTTATTTGTATTTTTAAACATTTAATTAATATAATGGTATACATACTCATCTTATATAAGCATAAAAATTCATTTGTAGATTTTATTTAATTTTTTGAAAAAATAATATACTAATGGAATTTCAATTTTGTATTTCAAAGTTATATGTTCTTCTTACATTTGGTATAGCTTCAGATATGGACTTTGCTATTAAATAAAATCTTCAATGAAAAATGATTCTTTTCCTTATAGATTTGCAAAGGGAGATTTCTATTGTCAGTAAAATACATAAAGAAATATTTAATCTTAATATAAGAAAATTAATTCACAAATATTAACGGAATGGATGTATTTATGATTACTAATTCAATACGATCTTTAATTACTCCCTATCTTGAGAGAGTGTTTGGAGTAATAATTGTTTGAAAGCTCTAAAATAAACAAGATATGACCAATTTCTTTTCATTTAGGCAATGATAACTGTAATGTAGAAATATTTCATGCTGATTACACTACCTGGAATTTAATCATATTAAAAGTTTCACATGTACTGTCCTAACCATCTTTGTTTTATCACTTCATTCACTTATATTCAATCACTGAATAAAATAACATTTATTTTAAACTTAATTGAAAAATATCCTTTGCCAATGTTTTTGCATGGTTGATTTCATACGGAAACAAAAATTCAATTAACTATAAATAAAAGTTATAGGAACATTAAAAATTCATAATAATTTTTTAAAATTGAATTTTTATAAAAGTAATTTTATATTTATTATGTAAGCATTTCAAAATTTTACTTTAAAACAATTGCTGTTAAAATTTTTCACAAAAATGAAGCTTTGAAAGCATATATTTCAGATTCTTCAATATTAATCCGTCGCTATGTTGCTGACTCAATCTTCGCCATAATTCTAGTTTCCCACATTAGTAGAAAACAAGAAATACTCAAAGCTAGGCGATAATTCTCCGGAAATAATTAGACTCTGTTTAATTTTTTGATAATACAATGTATTTCTTTGCATGTTTTCTTATAAAGCTAAACTTCTGAAAATTGGCTAGCAATGAATCATTTAAATAAATAGTATTTAACTATTATTGTACTCAAAATAAAACAATTATATCAGTGTAATAAAAAATTAGGTAGTTTCTGCCAATTAAAATCTCAATAACTTTACAATAATACTTAAAGAAAACTAATCCTGTCTCCAGGAATTTATGCCAAATTTTATATTTAACAGAAAGGGGAATGAAAATCAAGAAATAATCACTATAAAGATCTGAGAGTGCTTAGAGCGTTCAAAAAAGCAATCACGGAAGTAGTGCTCGCGAAGGGTGGTTATGGTCATTTTGATTATTATTGCATCCCGTAAGGGAATAGATATCTATTTACCAATATTACCCTTGAGAGAAATTGTCTGAAAAGCGCCACTACAACCTTTCAAGAATATTGGGCATTTATAAAATTCTTCTTGTTCATTTATTTTCATTGTGACTATGTTTCCATAAAAAGAGAAAAGTAAGTTTTTTTGCAAAAATTTAAAAAAACTTTTGCACTTTTATGTGCACAGTATGTATTAGTTTGAAAAGAAAAATTATACATTTAAATCACTGATTTACAGCCAAATAGCTAAATTAGGATTTACAATGGAATCTAGTTGCAGAGTATTATTTATTTTAATGTTTTCTCTAATAATTTAATCATTTAAAAATAAAAATTTCCATAACTGCAATATTTATATTGCAATGTAATATAATGCATATTACTATGTAATGCATGTAATATAATGAAATGTAATGTAACCCATAAATGCAATGTTATAACAGTTATTATGCTTAGTATTATATCATATATTTTACTATTATTTTATTTTTCTTAATTTTATGTGAATAGTTGTGGTTTTAATTACATAAATTCCTTATGCTAAATTAGAAAATGTGCAACAAATAAATGAATACGACGCATACTGAGACCTATTTAAGGTCTATTCCGTTACGGATTATTTGTCGATATAAAAAGATTGATATATCTCCTATATAAATATTATATTAATGACTTTTATTACATAACATACAGAAAATAATAAATTTTCCAAAATTACCAAACAATTTACTAAAACATGCAATACATATGTTTTTTTAAAATTTTATCAGTAATGTGTATTTGTTTACAATTTTTGAACAATTTAAGGAAAAACGCTTAGCAAATTTGCAAACTAATAAGCATTATTATTTAACACATGACGATACGGACAAAACTCTAAGTCATCGCTTCATTTTAATGTCATATATTGTTCCACATTATATGTAAACTTGCGTAATCAGTTAAAAAATTCAAAAATTAGAACCCAAAATTAGTTAAATGTGAATACATAAATAAAATTATCTATAGGAAAATTGGTTGCATATTTAGTAAAAAATGTAAAGAATCATTTAATGTTGAAAAGGTTAGTATGCATTTCTTTTTGGTGTAACACCAGAACAAATATCAATGTTATTATTCAATAAATGCTTGAAATAGATTTTGTTTAATTGTATATGATAGTATGCGAAGAATACAGAAGAGAGAATGTAATCCGTGTTAGATACTCAAATTTCAGTATACTTAAAATAAATTATTTTTTATTCAAGCCTTCAAGCATTTTTATTAATTATTATTAATACCTTTTTATAATTACTTTAAACCTAACGGAACATGGAAAGAATATGTAGTTTTAGGACTATGAGAACACGATGTTATATAAATTCAAAACAAAGTGTCAAGATAATTGATTACAGTCAATCAATTTGGATTAAAATTTATCTAGTGTTACTAATGCAGAATGTTAGGGAAAATACTTGATGTATTTTCATTAAATTTAATGTTCATCCAAAATATTATGTGAGGCTATTATTTTCTAGAAAAACAGATGTAATAGAAATATTAACAAAATAGAAATGAAGAGAAGTTAATTAAATGTATGCTTTATTACAAAATAAAAAATGTCCTATGGAAACTGCAAAATCTTTCTTATAAAAATGATTTTCAAAAGAAACCGTTATATCAAGATGATTAAAATATGTTCATTAATATAGAATTCAAAATACCTTGAGTTTTACAATTGATAACTCAAAGGATCGTATGTCATTTATTTAGATTGCTTTCACACAGCAAGATCTTAAAATTTTCAATAGAGCAGAGTTTTGAGTTAATATAGTTTTTCATTCTGAGCAGTTTGATTATATGGATGTTGATAAGTTAGGATATTTTATTAATGCGCGTTTTTCTTATTAATCCAGTCATAACTCCAACGCAATGGTGAAAAACCTTATGTAGAAAATCTGAGTACTGTAAAAAGATAATTTTCAAAGACCTAATACAACAAAACATTACACACCAGCACAATATTTATCTTTCAAATTAAAACTGCAAGACCAGTAAAACAGCAACGTGTTTTTGACTTAAAAATGCCAAGAATTCCTACAGAATAATGATCTTTCCTTTGCTTAATTTTGTTTAGATGATTATTTAATTATTTAAATAACTTAAATAAAAAGGTAATGTCAAGAATAATTTTATTCCAAAATAGTATTTTATGTTTTTTAACATTTGAATAACAAAAACCTTAAAGATTCTTTCTCAAATAAAGTTTAACTCTATGAATAACACTTTAAACATATGTTTTTTTATTTAGTGATTGAAATATGAAACGAATTTCAGTTTAACTTAATAGGGTACTGCATTTATACTTTATTAAATTAATTTGAAATTTCTTTATCAATTTAGCTGTTGATTTTTTTAATTGAAATCCATGGCAAAATTTTAAATTTGATACCATATCATCTAGTTTCATGTGCAAATCATCATACAAGTTTACAAGTATAAATGAAAAACAGATTGCCTTGATGTCTAATTAGTAGGTTTTTAAATGAAATTAATCTTAATAGTTAAACTTTATTTATATAGTGGTAAAAAATAAAGGCTGGACAATACATCTCAGAATTCAATGTATCTCAACGTTTGTAATCTATCACGATTAAATACGTCTATGTATTTATCATCTATGAAATATTTTGAATCTGAAAAATTTTACACGAGTTGTTTGTCTAAAAAAACAGTAATATTCACTTATCATGAGAAATTTCAAATCGAAACTTCAATGATAAAAATACATAAGCCGAGTGAAATATACCGAAATTTACTCTGAATAATAATATGATGGAATTTAATAAATTGTGGAATTTTTACCGAGAAAAGGAAACACGCTATCCTGATTTTAAACCCCAAAGTTATTTCCTCACATGATACATCATTATTTAATTGAAAATGGTAACAGAATAATCAATAGAACATTGTACATTCACTTTTTTATAATTATTATGCAGTGAAAAATGACAGTTTAAATAGAGAAGAAAGAAATATATCTCCCTTGGCTCAAATAAAAAAAATATTTAAATAGCGAAAATGAAGATAATGTCAAAATTATTTTGATAGAAGGGACTTTATACCACTATGATGTAAAATGTCAAAAAACTGTCACTGTTGAACAGTAAATTATGAAATGCGTCAAAGTTTCTCAGAAGTGGACAAAAACGATAAAACTCATAACAGGATTGATAAGTCTTATACAATACTGTGAAAGGGGAAGGTTGAATATATTATTTAAATTATGCAATTTGTGTGTAATAATAGAATGGGGCCTACTATAGCTTAGCAAGTAATTTCTTTGTATTTATTTTTGAAAGAATAGAATGTATGCTTATCACAAGAGAAGAAACAATTATTGGAACATTTTAATTATTATGTATAAACATGAGGGGAATTTTTGTTATTTTAAGACAATGGAAGAATTTATCTAAAATACAAATGAAAATTAAAAAGAAACGTTATAAAAGTTAAAAAATTAAAGCATTAAACATATTTGAACTCATCTTGTACCCTTTTAATTTTTTGTAAGCAGTTTCATTTTTTAAATAAAAACATATATAATACATAAAAGCATAAGATGCAACCAATAAATGATATATTCATAGAATTTTCCTAAGAAAAATATTTATTACGCTCTACTTAATTATTAATTAGGTGAATATTTACGTCAGAAAATTCTTTTTCAATTTCTTCACTAATAGTATAATTTCTGTTAAGAGATGTTAAAATTCTTACAACCCATATTCACTTTGCACAGCATTAATTTGTCACAAACATTATATTAAATTTTATGGTCAGATATTATTGTGATCGTAAAAGTTAATACAGTATTTATGGCAACATTCAATAAAAGAAAATACTATGTATCTTATTTATGGCATCACTGTTTCAAAAAACCAAGCTACGCTTTTCAATTAATGATGAAGCAAATCAAAATATTTCTTCCTCTATACAACTGAGTGAAAAAATCCTTGTAGATCCACTAAATAAACCTAAAACATTATACGATCAACGACCCCATGACTTTTCTTGGCCATCAAATTGTAATTCGATCGGGAAATCGACCAATTATCCAACTTTAACACTCAAACCAGCAGCTGTAAGATATGGCGACAGCACCGTTGCTCAAGCTCTGCACGTCACCCACGACCTGGAGGAGGTCGATTTTTTCAGAATTGAGACGTTTCACTTTACTTCTTCCTCTCTTGTCTTATTTCTTATATGTGACCAGTAAACGCTTAATGTGTTCGCACATATCACCAGAATTCACTGATTTACGCATACAGGAGCCCCACGTTCCCAGGAAGCCATAAACAATGGGGTGGTTTTTACGGCCTTTTCGGCACTAAACAAAAACAGCTCCCATGCCAATACTTGGTTTATCTATCGACCGTTTACAGAGCTTTTTTTCTTCTTCCTTCTATGACAAAGATATTCTTGGCAGCATTTTACCCAGGTACGTCAATAACAAAGTAGATTACTTCTATTCAATATTAATATGTATTGAAAAAATGCGAAAAGACAATGAAATGCATAGAATATAAATGTGTTTTCTGTTTATTTGAAAATTGTTAAAATATAATGAACTAAGTATTAGTTAAGGGGATGTGTTTTGGAGTATGTTTACCACAAATGTTTCTTTAAAATTATAAAGTTTTTTGGGGAAAAGTATATTAGGTGTTTTAGGAGTCCTATGTATAATGGATTGTTTTTAGTTTTTATATTTTCTTAAAACAAAATAGTCGTTTGAAAAGATATGTATATTTTTTTTTACAAATATATGTATAAATCGTGTATTTTTCAACATTTCTCCGCAACAGTGATGAACAATTTATCGTTGCTGTTTAAATTATATTGTACTGTAAATTGGGAATGTGAATAAATATTAATAATAGTAGGAATCAATGTGCGAGCTGAAATAGATTTATTTTTTTAAAAAAATTTATGGATACAATTATTGAACAAAAAGTGAACTGGCAAATGTGTATGTCATTTGGATTAATAATGTTTATTTAAAAATGAATTGCTTTTTGCATTGTGACCAGTAGTCACATATAATATATGTATCCTTCAACTTTACATTTATTTCATTTAAACCAATCGTAGATAAGTTATTTGAATTAAGAAAACTTGAATGAATTTTTTTACAAAATGTTGTCAATTTATAAATAAAACAGCGTCAAAGAATATTAACATTTTACTTTTCAGAAGATATATATAACATAAAAATATATTTATTATGCTTTAAGACAATTCTTTGAAATCAAAATTATATATTCCATGTTTTGCATTACAATCAATCATAAAAATGAATTTCTTAGCACTAGATGTACTTACATAATTAACTTTTAAAATAAGAATGTTTCAACAGGAATTAGTATTCTAGCCTTATATTAAAATTTATTGTTGATGTTTACATATGTTTTTCAACTCTTTATTCTTTCTTCATTATTTTTCAAAGAAAATAGCGATAAATTTAAGAACAGTATTTATATGCATTTATAGATGAACAGACACACGTAGGTGTAAATATCACCAAACAAAGCTGTTATAGCCGCAAAATACATTGATAAATGATAAGAACATATTAAAGACATTAACAAGTAGTAATAAGATTATTCTTTGATACTATTTCGGCTCCTATTTTTATGTAATTTGACACGAAAAGGAAACACATATTTTTATTTTCCGTCTTAAAGAACCTCCTATTTCATGTTCTTACAAGATCACTTCACACTCGATCCTCCTATGCCATGTAAGACAAGACACTTGAAGACTTATGCAGCGTAATGGTTCTCAGAAACAAGCAGACAAAAGCTTGTTTTTAATCCTTTGAGTACATAGTAACGTGTCTTTTGGAAAGATTACCGATGGGATTAAGTGCATAAGCTTCGTAATATTTAATGATACTTTCCTTTTAACTCAATAAAGATTTCTAAGCTTTCAAGCTGAGAATGGAGGAAATGTAAACAAAAAGAGGTCATATGTTGAAGAAAATGTAATTTTGAATAATTTAAAATTCTGGAAAGTTTTCATATTTGGTTCAATAACATTATCAAATTATTTATAACTTGAAAAATAGGATATTATAATACTGATATATATCATAATTCAACGAAATAATAATTGGATTAGTAGAGCTTGCAATAAATAAAAGGCTTTAGTTTTACCACCACACAAAAAGTTAATATAATATTATTATAAATCTTTATATCTCCATATTTTAATTTTTACATATTTATTCCTAAACTTAGACAGCAAAAAAATCTGAAATAAACATATAATAAAAATTTAATATTTATTAGATTTATGAAGTAAGCATTTGGAAGCTTTCTTTACGGTCTAAAGTATCTAATATTATAATCAACAATAAAATAAGATCTTAATCAAATCTATAAAAATAATTGATCGTCATAGTAAAATGACAGTGTATGGAAGTTTTTATATGATGAATGAATAGAAAGTTTTCACATTTATTGATATTTTTATGTCAATTAGTGTAATTTAAGCAAGTAACACATTACTGTAGACTTTAATTTAATTCTTAATTTATTCAATTTTCAATCTTTATTTTCTAATTTATTTAGAGTTTTTTCATTAAAAACGTAATTAATGAAGACAGCAACATTTCTTAGTGTAATCTGATTTTCTAATAAGTGCCTGCGTTCTTTAGAATAGTTACGGTGTTCATTCGTACTTAAATATTTCCCTACTGTGCAGTGATTATCACAAAATGAATATTTCACAGCAACTGGATGATTACCTATAAAGTTCTTACGGAAATTACATTCCTTTACAACCTTCAGAAAATGAAATACATGCTTAATGTCTATTTTTAACATATTGTAAGTTGTTTAAATCCCATTATATTTTGTGAAGGAAAAAATTTTCAATCTTTAAATGTTCGTGCATTCTCAAGGGAAATAAAATCGAATATAAATATCACATTGTGAAAAGTGTGAAATCAAGCAATGTCTTTCATTTGCCATAATCAATATTTAGTATTTTGATTGATCAATATCCCTATTAATTTTATAAGATCTATTGATCCATCTGTCTATAAATTCGGTTTAGCTATCTATTTACATTTATTCATAAGACATATTTTACATTACAGAAGGACACATTACATTTACTCATATTTTAAAATTCTTTACCAAATATTTTGTATGAAAATCCTTTTGAAAATTGTCTAATAACATCAGATTTGATTTGAGAAATATATTTGTTACGGGAAATTTAAAATAAAATAATATACCATATGTTTTAGAAAATTAAGAATCGTGTTAAATACTTAAACAATATTATTTAGTTACAAGATTATTTGAAGTAAACTTGTTTATCATAAGTGATTTTGGGAGGATTAAAATCATTTTTGCATAATTTATACAGTTATTGTTTTAATTCAATAAAAAAAATAACAAAATATTAATGATTCAATTTTTTCCATAGATTTATTTAAAATATGGAATCAAAAATTAAAATTTGTACTATTACTATATTATTATTTTTACTATTACTATTATGTACTGTTATTATTATTTTTATAGCAAACTCAAAAATAATTTATTTCAGCTCTGATTTCATTTATTTCTTAGTTAACAATTGATTTAGGAGAGTATATTTTGCTTCTCTTGTTCAAAAATGTCTACAGAGGTGAAAATTGCATTTGTAGGACAATGTATTGTATAAATTTATTGAACGTCAATACTTGCTTTAACGCCATTCCCCCGACTAGTATGGTGGGCAGCACCAAGAGACGAGGTGGGGAGACATTCAAGAAAACCCCATCTCTTCTCATTAGCGAGGTAATCCAGAGGTATCCCCTCTGCTAACGATTACTTTTATGGGAACCCCTCAGTAAAAGGGTTAACCATCGGCAATTCGGTCGAACCGATCGACCATCACTTGATTAGTCGTCTTGTGGTCAGTTGTAGTAGATCGGGCACGGAGTTTAGCCAGGCGCACTAATTAAATTGATGTTGGCTGAGACTAGTTCTCTTTCCCCCTTTTTTTGTTTTGCCTTTCGTCTCACCAATCTAAGTTCATAGGATATATCAAAGGTTAAAGGGGACTTTTGCAAGCTTTTTTATTTGAAAAAAAGGAAAATGTCTTGTGCTTCCTAGGAATTCAAGATGTTAAGGAGGATTCGAGAACACCAAGTCGAACTGGTAATTAATTGCATGCGATGAGATAAATGTTCAGATTGATTGGATGAAAGAGACGACACGTTTGTTGCTTTGATTCTTTATATAAGATTCAATAGATCTCTTTAATTAACTCAATCTTTCCGCAAATGTTGTGTTACAGATTTGAAATACCTTTAATAAAAAAAATAATATTTACAATTTTGTATGGATAAAATTATATAAAATCATAAAGATATTAAATAAATCTGTTTATTTTACTTTTAAATAATTTATTTGGGTATTTAAATAAATATTAAAATTATATTTCTAGACACTATAAAGTACTGTGAAATAATTCATTTAACTATTTAAATGATTTTTTTATTATATAAACAAAAATGGTTAAGCATAAAAATTATTTCTTTCTAAGTTAAAAATATGCAGCTTAAAATGAATTTTCCAATTTCATTGCTTATAAGTTGGAAATAGATTCATATAAATAATATTCATTATAAATTTACTGAAGTGTATCATCCAGCAGAGTTGGTTGGTTCTTAAGGATTTAACACTTACAAACAACTATATACTATTCCTATTTTTCAAATTTATATATTGTTCGAGGCAACACAATATTTACTTCAGTGGCTTCCCTCAGACATGGGTCTTTAGGGCAAGGAATCTGCTAATATGCTTGCAAAAGAAGGTGATTATGGCTCATCAACTACTGGTAACAAACTGACTTCCTCTGATATAAGATCAAATATGAAGGACTCCAAATTCCAATTTTTGATATGCAAGGAAAACTCTTGGTAAGTCCTCAAATTTGGAAGTGATAGAGCTGTACAATGCACCATCAGCACGCTCATGAATGGACATATAAGGAGCCTTGCATATATTGATGCACAGAAATCTTATCTTGAGTGCACCAAGTGCACTTCTGCAAGTGCACCAGCAAACATCTCCTCCACTGTGTTGGGTTTTTGCATGAGGACCTTATTACTTTACCTCTTATTGTTTATGACTTTTTGAGGATTCATTTCTTCCTGGACATGGTCTAGCTTGGAATTAAACCTTGAGGATTAAGTCACAACAACAAATTTATATATAGATGTATATTTTCCTTCTTTTCCATTTTGATCCCGAGTTACAGCTTTCATATTTTAGGATCCGAACTTCACTTTAGTTCACATTTTACTTCAAATAAAAGCTCATGTCCAAAAGAGAGTGTTGAGTAAAAAAAAAAAACTGTCCGCATACTGTATTCACACACACAAATTAAACACAATTATCTCACAGCTTTCTCTAAATTTCTTTATTCATCATATTTTATCAAGTATTTTTATTTAAATGAATTGCTATTCACATAATTTTCAACAAAATTGAAAATCCTTAGCTAATAAAACATTAAAAATGTACATTAAAACTAATGCAATGAGTGAAATATTTTTTTAAACATTGTTTAACTAAATCAGAAATTTAAAGATTTCTGTAAATGTTGATTAAAACAGTACATTTCTGTCATTTAAAAACATATTATTTTATTATTTTTGTGATTATAAAGATACTTAATTTGTAATTAAATTCAAAAACATAATATTCATTTTATAGTGCTTATTTTGTAAGTTTTGTTTAAAGTATTTAACATTTATATAAAAAATCATTTAATTGTCATGATAAAAAGTACTTCCAATACTTATATCAAAAGATTTTTCAAAATTCAATGTATTGAATTTTCAAATTTCATATTTCACTTAAAAATAGAAAAGAAAATTTTCTTGAATAATTAATGTTTGTTTAATTATATATTTTTCTCTTAAGTATACAAGACAATATTTTCATAAAATTTAGTAAATTAGTGGTCTTGTATTATTCAAAATAGAAATATAATAAATTCAGTCATTTCGAGTTAGGAATTTGAACTTCATATCAGTATATTTTCATTTAAAACTTGTATATAAAATACTATAACATCCATATTTTATTCCTTCAGTACATTTAATGTAAAAATATATCTGTTCATTCCCTTTATTAAATTTAACTCATATCTAGAAATAAAATAAATTCTATTCATCCCAAGGTTGCATTGACGCATCTCGAAAAACAAAACGCCATCAGTCCTTTCACTCTATCATTATGTGCAAATATGTTTAAAACTCTATTGCTTTTCTTCAGCAGTCTTGGTTATAAGCATCAAAATCAAATTAGAAGAAAGAACCCAATACATAATTCATCACTTAAAAGGAGGTAGGAAAGACATGTTTTAATACTAATATTAAAAACCCACTCACGTTGCATCCTTCAACCCCCTTAAACCGGGGTTTTCCTGGAAAATATTGTGCAAGCTCTAACCGCTTCTAATTTCTAGAAAAAAAGCAATAAAGTTCCTGACTTTGCAGCGCTACGCATTTGAACGTGATCTCCTTGCTGATGTTATCGGTTTGCTGGCTAAAGCAGTCATTAAGAACTGAATTATAAACCTGCAGGATTTTCTGCGGTCCTACGGGGGCCGAATAAAAGTTTAGGTGAGGCTCAGTAGTTGCAGAGTTAATGCTGGCGTAATGATTCATAAAACTCTGATTTAAAGTTTTATAGACGCTCATGTTCTAAGAAAATTTCTTTACTATAAGAAATAGCGCTTGTTTTCATATTGTATTGGAGTTTTACAATTCAATATATAAATGTATGTACTTAATATATTTGGGACAAGAGAAATATAAAATCTTTCAATTAAAGAAATATTTTATATTAGAAACGAATTTTAATCTTGTGGTAAGCGGCTTCTATGGATATCATGGAGCTATTATTTATGCAATTACGTACTGGTATGATTGAAACATATAGCAAAACTAGTCATTTAAGATTGAAGTATTCCTATCACTGAAAATTTTCTGAAAAATTCATGAATTATATTTTAGATTTATAATTATTTTTAATCTCTGTTGCGATCAGTACATTTTAATCAAAAATAAACATAAAAAGATTTAAATAATAAATCCTTAAGTTTATTAGTCTGAAAAATAAAATATCTATCATTAAACAATTTTTAAACGTAGGTATTTTTATATGAGTTTTAATAATAAATGTGCTAAATTGTTTATTTATATATTATCCATAATGTATAAAAAATCCTAATTCTTAAAATTTATAATCATTTAGATCATACAGATAAGCTACAGAATTTTACCCCTTAAGTTTGTCGCTATAAAACTAAATAAGCAGCATGTGTGAAAACTAAACATGAAGTTTCAAGTTAGGCTGACCATCTAACCAGTACATATGCTTCAAAATCCAGGCCTTTCGGTTAAGAAAACTGTTTTGGGCACTATAGTTCTTGACCTTATGGGGTGGGGGATGTCATGTCACGGAATTTAAATTATGCATTTAAATTAAGCGTATTAAAGCACCCTATAGCAACATTTATACCATAGAGATATTCTGAAACTATTCAGTAAATGCGTTATTACTTCTTAATTAATCATATTTACGACATATTTGATAGGATATTTAAAATTTTTTAACTAACTACTTATTTGAAAGTACTATAATATTTAAAATTGATTTCAAATTTATATAATATATTTGAAATTTTTAAGCATTATAAAAATAGAATAATAAAAATTTTAGAAAATCACATTTTTATTAAATAACTGCTCACTTATACAAGAATTATGTTACAAACACCATTAAGACTTAAAACAATTTTTAAATTAAAAAAACATTAATTTATCATGAAAAATATCTGTAATTTGGTATAAACATGAAGTCAAGAAAAATGTCTAATCGTCCTGAAGCTTGAGAAACTAAAAAATTATTTTTATACATTACAAATTTTTAAATAATGAAGATTAATAGTAAAAAAGTTCGAAGAAATGATACATTACTAACTGTATATTTAACTGATAAATTTAAATGTATTTTTATGAAATGATCTCTCTATATCAATGAGATTTTTTTTTTAAAAAAATATTTATTTTTATTTTTATAGTTAGAAATAAAGAAAATACATATTCTTTCAGAATCCATTGTATGATATTAAGGATATTTAAAATTTTAAAAACTTCCTCAAAATCCAAAGCAGTAGCAAAAATATTTTCAAGCACTGAATTTTTGTAGCATTGGAAATGTAAATATACAATGAAGCAAATAATCTCTAAAATTATCCAATAAAACTTAAAAACACCTAACTTTCTTGAATATATGAAAAAACATTTTTTATATTCTAAATTCACAACTATGTGTTATCATTTCACTTTTGATATCACCAACTGAGACTCATGAAACTGTAGAAAAAAAATCGGTGGGAGGCAGGCAAAATCGAAAATAAAATTATTAAAAAAGGAATAATTTCTTTATGGCTTCAGATAAAAATTTATTTCTTTGATAAACGAAATTATATTTAGTTGAATCAAATGTTTTTTTTATAATATTTGCATTTAAATAAATTAAAAAATGTCGTTTTAATAAGGAATATAATATTAAGAGTTAATATTACGCATTTTAAACTGTACAACCTCAATTTATTTCCTTCTTTTATATTTTATCTTACATTTTGAATCAACAAAAATATATCATTAACATTATTTTGTAACTTATTTTTTATAATATTCTCATACATATAATCGACAGGAAATATGATACAAAAAAGCAAAACCATGTAAAATATATTTAAGTATATAAAGAAGCAAACATGCATAAGTTTATTGATATAAACGGGAAATATACCTTATATTAATATAAAATATTACTTAGGTAAGACCAAAAATTAATAAACTAATGTAAACTATGATACCTGCTCAACTAAATTGATGTCCCGACTCTAATAATTTTTCCATCATATTTCTCAAGATATTTTCTCTCGATTCATTTAATGAATTCTGATATTCTAAGAAAAATTTATCTAAACTTTGTAAAGATGAAAATTACAAAACATATTCTGTTGTTGTTGTTACTAATGACACTTAGACAAGTCAAGCTCACTATGCCTTGGCTATGAGAATTTAAGTCAGTTGGTAGCGTCTTTCGTTTTATCACAGTACCATGAACGTGAAAGTACGACTTTTGCTCTTCAAATCCTCCGATAGATGGCAGCACCAAAAGATGTACTCTCTCAGTTTTGGCATTGATCTGATGGAGGATTAAATTTTTCCAGATCATTGCACCCATGGTAACTGCTCAACGACCAACACATATGCTTTCGATTCCACAGATTTAACGAGAACGTATACGCATGTACTCGGTGGGTCTTTGGCGGCATTGGGAATCGAACCCCACTCTTATGGATGGGAGGCCGATACCCTAACCACTAGGCTACCACGGCCCAAACACATTCTAGTTAGATTAAATTAAGTGCATGGATTAGATATTTGTTTTTTTTTCCTCAATCAATGTCAATTTTAATTGTCCCAAATACCAATAGAATATATTTCCGGTGTGTGTGATTTCTATATCTAAAATTGCAATCTTCTTATTAATTTCAACTTGAAAACATTTACGCTCAAAAAGTCTAATGTCAGGATGAAATAGATTGTTTGTGGTTTAAGAATTAATATAGAATTAATTAAGTATTAAATATGTGCAGAACTCATTTCAGATATATAAGAATGTGTCATAATGTCTAGAACATAAAATTAATTAAAAAATTTAAAATAAAAGAAAATAATTGAAATTAATATTTTTTTAATTTAAAGTCATATTTTATATTTTACAGGTATCATAATATTTAAATACATCAAATTAGAATACAATCATTAAAATCAGATTTCCCTACCCAGAAAAAATAATTGCTTATAATTTATTATTTATGTGCGTTTAAAAAGATTTTTTATTTTAATTTCAAATATTTAAACAAATAAATAGAAATGTATTCTTCCAATTTAAAATTCATATCATGAATAAAATTTTAAGGAATTATTTTTTTAATTTTAGATAACAATTGAATTTTTGAAAATCCGTTTATTAGATAAGTACATTTTCCCTCAAGATTTCAATACAGAACATTTCCAGTATTATAAAACTTTGTAATAGTTTGTGGTAATGAAATTTTTTACTTTTTTATACGAATGAAATAAATAGTAAATAAAACAATAACAACGAGGTATCAAAATCCTTTTTGATGGTTCTAAGCACGCAGTTTGCAGGAAAAGATTTTAAAATAAAGTTTTGTTCGTAAAACCATCGCGTACGAATTTCGGCATTACATGGCACTACCGAAAAGTTTGACAAGTACTATAATCCACTTCCCTTGAAACATATTTTGTAGTAGCAGTCTTAAGCGTGTTTGTACTGTTTCAAGTTTATTTCTTAGAACAGATATTCCTCTTATTTTATTTCTCTATCCGGAAAGAATATTTTTCTTTCTAAAAGTGATTGAAATGTGATAAAATAAGATAAAATTCTTATAAAATAATTTTGGAAAAATATAAAATATCTCTTTCAGAATTTTGATTATAAAGGATTTGTTCTTATTATTATTTTAATATAATGACATAAAGTAAAAATTGTGAGAAAATGTTATATATTTTAAGACAATTGAAAATTACAAAATATCATTTTTCGTTTAACTTAACGAGTAGATTAAGAATTGATTTCTGAAAAATTAGTTTGAAGTGAATAAAGCTCTGCTATTATATTTTCATTATTTAAATTATATTCTTGAAACTAATTAGTATTGAAAATACATCAGATATTAGTCATAAACTATTCTTTTTTTACTTGTAATACAAATAAATATTTAATGAAGTAATTTATTTAAATTTTATTAATTTAAACTTAAATATGTAATTAAAAATTCAATACTAATTTATTTTTTAAATTAATTTAATTTAGTGTTAATGAAGTAAATACACTTTAATAATTTAACTGTACGATTGTATTTGTTAGTATTTTTCTTTTCTTACATTTTGTACAATGTCAGCGTACCCTTACGGCATTTTTTTAACTAATTTTGCTTTTACGGAATCATTTTCCCCATGTTTTGATTAGTCTAAATATCAAGAGTTATGTATCTTTTCGGCTATTAGATCGCACTACAGGGCGCTCCAAACACTGTCATTTACAAAAATATCACCCTGTATTATATATATATATATATATATATATATATATATATATATATATATATATATATATATATATATATATATATATATATATATATATATATATATATATATATATATATATATATATATATATAGTGTGTGTGTGTGTGTGTGTGTACAAGTAGTAAAGTTAAATACAAAGAGAGGAAATATCTTAACAATATAAATAATACTTATAATAAATAAACAATACAATAAATATCATTTATCTGCCATGCCTATTTAATTTGCATGCATACAATATAATTAACAACACTCTTCAATATAACATGTTCTTTACTGACGTGGAAATAAAAATATTACAAAATCATTAAAATGAATGTATTCCTAGAAACAAGTATGTTGACTGATTTATCCACGATTATATAAAATATCTTTGTTATAAGACTGTCTCTGCTTTGAAGTTTTAGAAGTAGTTGAATGGTAGTATGCTAGTTTATTTTAATTAGGTATTTTTACTCCAAAAGCTTAAACTGCTTACAATTTTTATTATAAGTATAACCTGGCTTTATTGTTATTAAGAAGATTCACTATGAATTCACTATAAAAGCATACATTACAATAACAGCAATATGAAAATTGAGTAAGAAATTGTAGTTCACATTGAAAAATAATTTATACATAATGTAAATTAAAATGAGTTTTAAATAAAACTGTTTTATTATATGTATTTGTGAACAAAAATATTATACCATTTATTTTAAATAGTGGATCCTAATATTAATTAGAATTATTTTTATAAATTAAAGATAAATTAATTAGATTTCTAATATCTATAACTAATTCTTTGTTTCCTTAATAATCTTAAAAATAAGGTTTTAATTATAATCTAAGCTTCATTTCTGCACAATTCAAAGAAATTTCTGCAAGTTTCAAATCCTAAATTTGAATAAATTCAGAAATGGAATAAAAATTATATGTACGAAGAACATGAAATATAATAAGAACTTTAAAATTAAAGTGAACTATTAGGGTCATCTTAAATAAATAAACTACTTTTAGATTAAAATATTTATTGAAATTAAGGATATTGTAAATTAATTCCTTTGTTTAACAATACATCTTAAGCTGGATATTTAATTATCATTATAAAATGTAAATGGTAATGACATACCTTTTCTTTTTTCTCTCGTTCTTTGTTTGATTATCACTGCAATAACAATGGATAGTATCACAAAAGCTGTAATTATTCCAATTATTATACCAATTGACATGACACTGAAACTTAATTCGTCTTCTTCAGCTGTAAATAAAATATTATAAAGCATTATGACTATGCACATTTTAAAATGTTAATGACATTAGCAAAAATAGTTATCAGATTAACATTTCATTTTTTGATATGATTTTGAATGTTTTCTTATTACAAACCAAAATGGTTCTCATAAATCAAAGCAACACAACATTTTTTAATTTAAAATTGAAAAGAACTTTTTAAACTATTCATAATGGACTTAACCAAATTTATTTGTCAAGTTACTGACTTCATTGCAATTTTAAGTATAACTACTAATTAATTAAATATTTCTTTGCAAATGTATTTTATTTTATCACTAACAAAAATGTTAAAAATAAAAGCTATTTAAAAAGAATTAGAAAACATCCAACATGTAGATATTTTGTAAAATGCTTTGTCACATGAAATATTTAAATACTAGAAATTTTAATTATATAAACTAAAACCAAAAATTAAAATTTAATTTTGATTTATTTTATTTAAAAAATAATTAAGTAATATTATTAAATATTATTAATAATTAACTAATTAAAATAATTTTTAATAATTAATTAATAATTAATCAAAGAAATATATTATTTTAATTTTTGATAATTAAAATAATTATTAAAATAAATATAATAATTAGTTTAATTGTTATTTAAAATATATATTAATAATTAAATGATAATAATAAAATTATTATAAATTAAATTATAATTAAAGGAAAATTAGGTTAATTCGATTTCTCTTTCATTTACTGTTATTTTGTATCATTATTAGTTTTTAATATTTTGTTATATATTTTGCAAATATTTTTTCAATCTAAAAATAAAGTCTGAGACTACATATGAATATAAAATATTGGATTAAGCCAATCTAAAACTAATGAAATTACCTATAAAATGGAATATTTGTTTGGTTTTCATAAATTAATGTATGCCACTTATTTGCAACTAAACAAAATAGGAATGTAGCAGATAGAAACATATTAACGTCAGTATCATAACTCAAACAAAGCATGCAGTATCTAAAAGAAGCTACTACAAAGCAGATTTGTAAGGGAAATAAAACATGTATTCATAACAGAGAGCACAGAAAAAGAGACATGTTTCAGAACATAGCACTATAGAGCATGCTGACAGGCTAAAAGCATACATTATTTAGCTCAGTGATACAGTTATGCATACTTCAAGCAAGGCTATCAGAATTATTATATGCTATGTGGAGCCAGAACTTCAATTGAAAATAATAATGCTACAAAAGCATAACATTTTAACATCAAAATATAAAGTGGCATATTATACATATTATATATTCAGAATATCCCGAAGGAGACACAGTTTTTACATTCAGGTACATATAGTACATTTGTATTTTTCATGCATATAGGTACATTATATCTAAACACAAAACAGTTCAAATAAAAAGGCAGTAATTGAATACAATTTTCTTCTTTATTTGCATGCACATGTTTAAATCTACAGGGAAAATGATTAATACATAAAACTACTTCATAAGCATGTATTATAATATTGTATAACAACATAGTGCAAGTTACAAATGTAAATTTTCAAATGGATTTCAATGAAGTTTTTCATAATATAAAAATGTTCAAAAATTCAATAAATTTCCAGATATTCAAAAGTAAGGAATAGGATGAACAAAAAATTTAAAATATCATTATTTAATAAATACTTGATTCAGATTGCGGATTGTAATTCAATTACTTTTGACTGAAGCACTTCTTTTAATTTTCAGGTACATATAGTAAGAGTCTAATTTTATAAAGAACATGAAATAAACAATTCAATATTTGTACATAAAATAGTTTAGTAAATTTAAAGCTGATTTTAAAAATGTAAGATATATATTTATTTTAATTCATATTTTCAAATATTAAAGTATTAAAGTATGTGAAACACATTGCCAATTTAAAAGATATTGTCATAAATATTTGAATTTTTATGCTAAAGATAGAATGTGTAGGTGAAAAATAGAATTATTTTATAATATATATATATATATATATATATATATATATATATATATATATATATATATATATATATATATATATATTTTGTGGCATTTTATTTTAGTTGAATTTTACAAACTGTGTTCGTTCCATATAAATAAATATCATTACATTTTCTTTGCTTAGCGTAAACTTTTGTTAAGATTTTTTTAGAAAGTAATTTTGCGTAACTTGATCATTTTCATATCATGTATATACTTAAAATAATTTAATTGTATATATAATATGAAGATTTAGGTCAGGAAAAAAATATACTTTTTTAATTAATTTTAATAAATGGATTATCATAACTATTTCTAAGACTCGCATCTGTTATTGATGCATAAATTCATTTTTGCTACGAATGGATTTTTTAAGAAAGTTATTGATAACTTTATAAACGTAAAATTTAAAACATATTTTGAGAAATAATTGTTTAATTTATTTAAACAAATGTTTTGTTTAATAGATAAAGCGTGAGAGATAAATACGAAACTTATTTTAATTATCATTGAGGCCAAAAAGTATCCAGAACAAATTATAAGCATGGCTTAGACTCAAATTAAGAGGAATTACTTGCAGAATGATTGCAAACTTTATACAAATTCATAAATAATGTTGAAACTATAAGCATTTGAATGCAACCACAAAAATATCCATCTTCCGAAAGAATTAAGTTTTTATTAGAAGCTTTGCTTTCTGTCGTTTTTCCAAAGTTTCGAATTCTATTGAGTAAAACAATTTCCTTTTTTTCACAATGAAAGTTTTGTTGAAAAAGAATTAGAAATGTTACAAAAAATAATACTTGAGAAAAATTTGAAACTTATTTTAATTATCATTGAGACCAAAAAGTATCCAGAACAAATTATTAGCATGATTGAGATACAAAATAAGAGAATTTATTTGCAGAATGGTTGCAAACTTGATACAAATCCACAAATTATGTTGAAAATATAAAGATTTGAACGCAACCAAAAAAATGTCTATTTTCCGAAAGAATTTAGTTTTTATTAGAAGAAAATTTGCTTTCTGTCGTTTTTCCAAATTTTCGAATTCTATTGAGTAAAACAAATGCATTTTTTTCACAATGAAAGTTTTGGTGAAAAAGAATTTGAAATGTTGCAAAAGTTTCAAAGGTGACTGCTTCCGAAAAATAAAAATATTTGGTTGGCATAAAAGCTAAAAGATTGTACAATTTTTTCGAAGTAGATCAAAGATCAGGTAATCTACAACTATTTGATGATTCTTTTTCATCACTAGTTATGAGGCATTATTCAATAAATTCCTTTATTATTTTGTTTCAGTCAATCAGTTTTAGAGTACGAGTCGCTAATGGATTCGTCAGTAGTTATACCAAGAAATTTGAATTCGGAAATTTTTAATGACAATTTTTTCATAAAATTCACGAGAAGAAAACACATCATCTTGATAATGAAACTTTCATCGTTGATTTTGATAGAGTAAAAGCTAAACAATCAAGAAAAATAGATGCGAGAAAAGAGGCTAGACATAAGAAAACACACTTCAGTGTTATTGAAAAATCAAGGTAATATATTCTTCGATTTTGAAATTGCTGAACAGTATACATATTCCATTCGATATGGCAGACTCTGAAAAAGAATTATTCTTTGAGTATTTTGAGGGTTTTACGTGAAAGATATCATGGAAAACTATCTAAAATGTTGCGAAGAAATCCATTGATTTTATACAATGGAAATTAGCTTTTCGTGCTGAAGTTATTTTTCTTCACGCGCTTTGGCAAAATAATCAACAAATACCAAACATCGTAATCTTTCGATACATATTATCGTGGTTAGACTTTTTCGTATCCCTAAGAGTAACATTGTTTCTTTAGGGTATATTATTGAAACCATCATTTCAATATAGGAAATCTCACAGATATTTCAGAATTTCATTTGTAAAAGTGAATGTAAACAATATTTTAATGATGTAGAAATTTGGTCAGAAGTGAATTAAAAATCTAGCAGAGTATCTGCAGAAAAAATAATAATAATTTTAAATGAAACATTTACACATCTTGACTCAATATTACTATTCTGAATACTTTCTCAACCCATTAATATCATAATAAAATCTATTTATTACCAGATCCCAGAAATCCAAAAATGAATTTCTACGCATATATTGAAAATAAATTGTAATTTTTTTCTTTTAGTCAAATTTCTTTTTTAATAACTTTCCCTTGATAATCATTTATACCATTAATAATTTATCTGAATAAAAAAATTGATGGGCATGATTATCAAGGAAGTTATCCCTGAAAACATCAGTTAACATTTATTACAAATTAAATTCAAAAATATTTTACATAATTACAAATTCATACTAATTTATATATGATTGTTGTGATTACTTTATTTAAATTTATAAATAAATCAAACAATTTACTCAAATAGTTACTCCAATAACTAGTATAAAAAATTAAAACTATTAAATTAACATTAAACGCAAGTGAATTTTACATGTTTTCTATTCGCTTATGCTCCTTGATATTTGCTATCATTTAATTTATATATGCAAAGAAAATGGTATTTTGTTATTTACATATTTACTCACCAGAAAAAATTTAAATTGAAATATTCTTGTGTTTTTTTTATGAATCTTACAACGTTTGTGCATGTATTATCGGCTTTAATATAAATAAAGATTCAGTTGTCCTCACTACAACTTAAAAGATTTATAATATTTTGCCTTTGTAAATAAGAATATTTAGTCTTGGTTCATGCGAACTTATACATAAAAATTCTATTAAGCAAATGAAAATTAATTGCTTATTTATTAACATCTCAAAATAATAAAGAGTTCTAGTGCTTCAGTCATCCATAACAGAATACCATTTTTTTTCTAAAGTGCTCCTCTTATTGACATTAAGTAATGATTTAGCAATTCTGATATTTATAGCACATCTTTTTTAATAATGCGCCTTTATTTTAGCAAAGACACATTTGTCTTGGGAATTTACAAACGTGTCCTTGATAAAATTCACATAAAATGTTCCTTGCCTGTGTGCCTTTCTGCTGGTCTTAAAGTACTAGCAAGCATAACGACTGAAGTACTCCTTCCTTTGGCATTGGCAGCATACAAAATTAAAAGGAAAGACGTCCCCGTAAGTAAATCCTGCACCAAGAAACTAGGCGAGTCTTCCGCTGTGAAATTCCCTTTTAGATCTTTCTGGTTATTTGATGTATACACTTCGAGGTGGTATGTTTGAGGAAGGCCACCATCATAGCCCGGTATGCATTGAATCAATAATGAATCAGTAGTGTGATTCATAACCAAGCAGTTACGCATGGTTTCGGGAGGACCTGAAACGATATGACACTGATTGGCTAACAGGTAGGAATATATGAAATATACGATTTAAATATTAAGTGGATATATATTGATATACATCTTTAGAGAAGTTTACATTTAGGGTTTATCTTTATTTATTTCAAGAGCAGTAAAGGGCATGTTTATAAATTTATTCATTAATAAATTTATCGAGCAAAATAAGTTTTCTGATTTTGATAAACACAAATTGCATTTGAAAATGTGTTTCGATCTCAACATTACAATAATAAATTTTACTTATTATAATGAATAAAATGGTTCTAAAAAATAAAGAATTATATTGCAGTACTTTTTTTCAAATTTTTAACATCAGATTCTTTTGTCTATATAATTAGGTATAGAAAATCTATATAATTAGAAAATATAATGAATTACTGTTTAATATATTAAATTATACTCTTATGAGAAAGTTAAATTTTCATTCAATGTATAATGACATTTTTTAGGGTTCTCAAGACTTTCTTAATAGTTCAACATTGATAATTTTTTACGAAGAAATGAATTGGTATATTCTTTAAATTTCCATATGAAAATGACAAACATGATTTTTTTAAGAATGGTTAAATACTTTCTTCGTATATAGTTAAAAATGCCCCATTATATTGACAGATCCCCTCAAACACTAGCATTTTCTTACTTATATATGAAACCTGAACATGTGTATTTAAAAGCAATTTTCAGAAAAACAGATCTCTTAAAAAAGTTGCTTTTAAAAATAGCTTTTATTAAGATAGATATAGTATCATAGGGAATTAGCAAATCGGTTTTTTTGTTAAGTTTAGTTACGCAATGTAATTGTCTACTGTAAAATGATGTATTTTAATATCACGTAGTGAAAAATTTAATGAATCAAAAAAACATTGTGTATCTGTTATATAGAAATTCTATTGATAGCAAATTGTATTTATGTATTGAAAATAAAGAAACCTGGTACTTTCTCAAGTATTTACCAAGATACAAAAGCACATAAGGAAATGAGCACATATCTATTTTTCGTCTTCAATAGTTGGTGGAATTTAACTTTTGTCTTTATTCTCTGAAATGCAAAATGTTATCTCAAATCCTTGGTAAAACCTTGAAATGAATTTCAAGGTTTTTTATGACTGTTAAACTCATTTATGATTTTTAGATATTTCACGCCATCTTTCAGCTACTGCATTACTAGTATCTTTAGAATTCAAATTTTAATGAAAAATATTAAAGTTTAATTAAATTACATTTAAGAATACAATATTTGTGTTAAATATGCTATTAATTATTTGCATGAAATTATTGATATTTGACTTTATTAGTACAAAAAATTTAATAGAAAAAAATCTAATTATATGTTCATTTCTTCTAAAATGCTATCATACCTTAACTTTTTGTTGTGAAAATTAAATTTTTCTGAATATTATAAAAGAATCATTTATATATGAAAATTATGTTTACATCAGTTTTTTTACACAATTTATTTTTATGCAACTAAAGAATAAATATTTAAATTATAACATTCCAGAAATGAATATAAGGAAAAATATTCGTTTGTTTTTATAAAAATATTTTACGAACGGTATCATAAAATTGAAAATATAAATAGTTTTAAATTTCAAATATTGTGTGTTTGGTTTTCATCATAAAAAATGTGTAGATTAACTCCAACAAATAATACTTATTTAATAAATTTCACGTTATTCTTATTCACAAAAATTTGTTAAATATTTTTGATTCTTTAAGGAATTTATTATATGAAATCACCCTCTTTTATTTTAATAGTTTAAAAAATATTTTATTACAGACACCTCATAATGTAATTATTTCATTATTTAATCAGTACAATTATTTTCGGAAAGTTATATCCAAATTAATGTTGTTATGATAATTGTATATAGAAACCATAATGAAAAGTATTTAATTTGTCATTTAAGTATCAGCAGAATATCACAATGAAAACTTGAATTTAAGAGCAAATTACAGTAAACTGTATTAATAAACTTATATAGCATTAATCTAACAGTGAAAATTTACAATCCAAAAAATAATTTATTTGGTTAAACATCCGAAGGCTATACGAGTTTTATGGAGTATACAGAATATTTTAGCTCAATGTATATGTAATCATACAATGTTTGTTGAAAGGGATAACTGATAAAACCATCTAATACATTAACGAGAGAAAATTGATAGAAATCAATGAAAAAGGCGGTTAAATAGTACAAATAGAGATACTTAAGGATTTGAGCCCATATTTTAATAATTAAGTTTAATTATTACCAGTCAGAAAAGAATTGTAACTGATTAGTTGTAGACACGTATTGCTTAATATGAATTCTTAATGAAAGATTTACAAGATACTGGGAAAAATATACAGAAATCAAACATCATCTTAACTTTACAAAATTAATTTTATTATAAATATTACTTTATTTTTAAAACATAAAAATCAGCATGTTTTATATATTTAAAATGGGTATGTGACAACATATATCTGCTTATCCTCCATTGCTAAGCAGTCTAATCCATTTAATAAAAAGTATTCAAATTATATTATTTTTCTATAATCGTAAATTAAATTATTAGTAATTGTATTATAAATTGCTTTTACCAATTAAATCAGTAATTTATTAAAAATTTAGCACTTAAATTTAATATTCAAAAATCCTCTTATTTTTTCGGAAAATTCGCTTTATATTCCTACGATAAAATTTAAAAGTAAAGTTTGTTTTTAACAGAAGCAAAAATATTTATAAATTGTATTCATCTTTGGAGCAGCATGCTACAAAAATATGCATTATTTACTATGTTATTTGAAATGGAGGAAATATTCTTCATATTGCGGTCTATTAATGATACCTTCTTCAATTTTTCTTTTTTTAAGCAATATTCTTTGAATAATTTTTTTACCATATTTCTTAAGTAAGATATTAATATATCTTCCGAAGTAAAAATATTAAAATATTTTTAAATTTTTTAAAATATGTTTGTTGATAATAGTTTTGTAAAAATATTTCAATTTTATTATTTTGAATTCAATTAATTTTTAATAGTATTCAAAATTATTTGTTTAAATAATGTTAAAAAATACTTAATTCTGGTATTTCTGTTAACAGCTTAGTAATCATTTTATTCACCAAATATAATTTTTAACGTTTGAAAGGGAAATTAAAATAATTTAGAAATTGTTGCTGGAAGGATTTATTTTACAAATATCTTTTATGATTAAATTTATTAAGATTTTGCTAATGCTGTATTTCAAATTGTACTTTTTTAAAAAATTCTATTATTCCTCCTAATAAATTATTTAGGAAAAACACGAAAAACCTTATTTTTGGTTATATTTTTATTTAACATTTTAAATCTTCTCAACTCTTGTTAGCATATTCATGAACTCAAATGTGCAAATATTTAATTTTATATAGAGTCGCTTTTCATTTATATATTATAGATAAAATTTTTCTGGAACAGTATTTTTTACTTTAATTAAAAAAATACGCTATTTTAATAAATTCTCAAAATATTGTAATATTTCTCTTTGATGTTTACATATTAATTTATTAATCTGACTTATTTAACGATTTTGAATTTTACTTTAAGATGTAAATTTAACTATTCTTATACAGTTTAAATAGAATTACAATAATCATAAGATTTTCATGCATAAATATATTTCATAATACGGATTTTACAATCTATTTTTAATTACTTGAATTATAAATTTGGTAATACAAGAAAAAAATTATATTATATCTCTGTAATATGAAGTAAGAAATGTAGTAAAATTTTGGAGAAAAAACTTTCCATTTTAACTCAGTTTAAATATAATTTAAATCTCAGTATACTTTTCTCCTTGCAGAGATAAAAATAAAGAATTCGGACAACAAGTAATTCTTCTTTAGTTTTAATTAATATTTTCTTAAATGTATAGCATGAGATATAATGTATGAAATATTATATTACAAGAATTCTATTAATAAAATTATTTCAAATGATAAACTTCCACTGACATTAAAGATAATAGAAATCAAGGTATATTAAAACACATCGAAGAACCTATTAGTGCTTCCTGTTCATTCTCAACACTTAGTAAATAAACCGGATTTTACAATAATATATTTAAATTCGAATGAAAATAATGTTATTTTTCTTAATAATTTCTTATAAATTTTATATAAATATTGATAAGTAATATTAATATTGATAACTTATAAATTAATTTTTTTGAATATAAATGATAAAACTTTTGTGTCATAAAGATTAAATTGAAAATATTTCAAGTTTAATTATTTTGTGGAAAATATGACGTTATCTGTTTCTTGTGTTGTTTTTAATTTATAAAACGCTATTTTATACTTTAAATTTTGCTAAGATATTTTGATAAACAAGATATTATAAAAAATTCCTCCTAGAGAATAAAGACATGAATTGTTACTAGATTATTTTAATGAAGAAAATACATCAATGTTTTTGAAATGTATGTTAATCATTTATCATCATGGAAAGAGATAAAATAAGTGTATGAAAATATATTTGATCATAAAATGCTCCAATATTTATTTTACTTTAAATTAACACAATAATGTAAATAACACGAAAAAGACGTATTACAATTTTCTTTAAAATAATTCAAAAATAATAAATTCCTCGAGTTATTCATACTTTTATAAACAATGAAACTACTTAATAAAGTCAAATAGTGAAAAATATATATTTCAGTTTCATTTTAATTAACTTTATCAGAAAATATGGTGATTGGATAAAAATAAAATAAACATAATTTATCTGAATTTAAATTGGAATGCAGGAGGTTTTTTTTCTTCGAATATTTCTCGGAATTTTTTGATTTTAAGATTAAATTTTGTACTCGGATACATATAAATTAAAATTAACTGAGATTCTTCAAATCTTCTAAAGTAAAATTTTAATTAGTATACATATTTTGAGAAAAATTAATTATTTTCGAAATAAATGTCTGTTGCCCAGAAAGCTTTTATTTTAGAAATGCTTAATCTTATGAAATACTCTCCATAATACTAGAATCTGCACATGATGAATTAGTAGCATTTTTCCTGCGTTTAAAAAATTAATAATAATTAAATAATAATTAATATAAATTCCATTATCTTACTAGAGAAAAAAACAAACAATGTATTTGCTATGCCCTCCACTTTATTATCTTTATTAAAATATTAAGTTATACCTTTAAATCATTGTAATTCATTCACAGAAAAGGAATTTTGTAATTAGACAAGTTGACATAATATTAAGTTTCGTGTCCTAAACAACGTTTGAATGGAATGAACATTACACTTTTTACTAACAATTATTACAAGTAATGGAATATGTAAATAAATTTTCGAATAATTTTAAATAAATTATATAGAGAATAGTTATATGCTTCGTGGATAGAAGTAGATGTTTACTAAGGAAAATATTTTTCTTTAAACCTATAAAATTCTTTTGCCATAAGATATTTTTCCTATATTCCTAACTTATGAAGCAAAAATTGCAAATATATATATATATATATATATATATATATATATATATATATATATATATATATATATATATATATATATATATATATATATATATATATATATATATATATATATATATATATATATATATATATATATATATATATATATATATATATATATATATATATATATATATATATATATATATATATATATATATATATATATATATATATATATATATATATATATATATATATATATATATATATATATATATATATATATATATATATATATATATATATATATATATATATATATATATATATATATATATATATATATATATATATATATATATATATATATATATATATATATATATATATATATATATATATATATATATATATATATATATATATATATATATATGTGTGTGTGTGTGTGTGTGTGTGTGTGTGTGTGTGTGTGTGTGTGTGTGTGTGTGTGTGTGTGTGTGTGTGTGTGTGTGTGTGTGTGTGTGTGTTGAGATATATTATCATTTTTTATAATTAAGCTGAATAAATCTTACATATAATTTTTTGTACATCATGTTTAAATATTTTTTTGTTTGTTTTACAACGAAAGATAATAAAATGAAAAAAATATTTTTGCTATATTATGATTAAAAACCTTTTTGTTGTTTCTAATTCAAATTAGTTGACATGACAAAATAAAACGCTCTCTATAAAATAAAAAACTTCTAGAAAAATTAAAAATTTAAAGGTTTTGGAACTTCTTGTCCAATTTAAAATCAAAGCAATTTAAAATATGCTCAGGTGAAACTTGAGTAGATTAAAACTTGGCGAATATTTTAAAAATTCATGAGTCATTATAAAAAATTATAATACAATTAATTATTTTATTAAATAAATTTCAGTTATATATTTCATATAATTATATAGTTTTATGTAAATTGAATATAGTAAATAAAATTTTCTTAAGTAAAATGTTTTTAAAGAGCATCGTATTTACATATGTACGTAATATTTTCTACATTATAGTTTGTGCATATTGATACATATTAAAACATTAATATATTTCTATAAAAACTTTTTGGCAGAAAAATCAACTTATTTTTATCTGAAATTACGATAAAAAATGATGCCTACATATTTTGCTATTGATTTCCCGAAAAACATATAGCTAAAATTTGGGATTTAATGCCTAATATAGCAGTTTAGCAGCCACACATGTTTTTTATTTATCTATTATATTAAAATGTTTTATGTTTTTTTACATAACAATTTAACATTTTTAAATTTTAAGCGGAACTTAAAGGTATAACCTTATCTTTTCTATTATGAAGATATAAATGAAGTGCATTGTATTTTTCTTCATATTTTAAGAAAAGTAAAATTGTTATACTTTAAGATATATATTTTTTGTGAAAATTGTTAGTGGGGTAATAATAAAGTACAGAAATTTGTTTTAGTAAAACATGATTTATTGTGATCCGTTTCATAGGATTACAATAGTAATAGTGAAACAAAATTTAAAAACTTTTGTGGCGTATTATTTAGACGATTAATCTTGAGCACTTTGAAGATGAATACAAATTCATCAAATGATTTTACCTTATAATGAATTTACAGATTAATTGCTAAAAATTAATAGTTACTAAGTTTAATTGAAATCAAATATTAAAAATTTCTGATAAGAAATGTTTTAGACAGTCAACTTTTTCTCTGAATCTTTTTGATTTATATTATGGCTAATAATTATTTAAAAAGAAATAAATCTTATTTAATTAAAAATTTTATTTTTTAAGAAACAAACAGTATTTCTAACTATAAGCTCGTTGATTAAAAATTCAACTTGAACATATAATTTATTTAAAATTATATTAAGGACACAGTTAGCTGATTTCTCGAGAAAAATATTGATATAAAACTGTTATCAATGAATGTAAACATTAAAATGGCAAAGTGTGATAAATAAGTATATTGATCTAAAACAAATTGCATAAATATAAGGATTCTTTAACATTTTTCAATAATTAAGCATATTTTAAGGAATCACTTAATGAAATTTCTGTTTATGACTGTGTAAAAGAATAATTATTCTTATAATTATTAAATGAAAATTACAAGTAGTGATTGATTTGTATAACTATAAAAGCTAATAAATATTGCAAATATTTATCAAGGAAAATTAAATGCATGTTAAATACACTAAAAGTAGTTTCATTGAAACATTTTGTGTAGATAATAATACTTAAACACTTTATGAATCTACATATTTTTTTATTTTCGAATCATTGAAATATTTTATTTTTGTAACTAACAAAAAAGGGAAAATTATTAAAATAAATCATGTTTTGCTAGTAATTAATTAATTTTTAACTGGATTTTACTCTCATGGAAATTTAATAATTTATATTTGTTAACATTAATTTAGCGAAAAGATAAGAGATAAAGAGCATCCTTTCGACAAGTTACATCCAATCTCGGAATTTTTCGTTAAATATTTAATTTGTATTTATTATTATTTATTATAAAGTCTTTAAATGAAAATTATATAATACTTTCAGCTAGCTTGTATAGTGTTCGATGAATCTCTTATATTTAATAGTAAGCTTTGGAAAAAAATTAATTATATTTTGAACCTATTATATTTTGCTTAAGTTGTAAAATAAAGTAAAAATATATAATAATTCTAATATCGTGCTTTATTTATAGTATAAAAAATTTCTTTTGAAACATAATTTAAGTTAATATGCTTGTTTATTAATACAGTAAGTAGGAATAATTATTGATATATTATGAAATACGTTTGATGTAAGATAAACAGTAATAAATCCTAATTTGTACACGAGATAAATATGTTTGTGCAAGAAGATGTAAATGTAATGAAAAGTAACGATACTTATGTTAATTTTATTCTTAAGTAGTTAAAATTTTAGAAGATAAATATATTTTAAAAATAAAAAATATTGAATTAAACTGAGTTGAATTTAATTGCACTATGCTTTGCTTGCATATTTATGATTTATGTGCTTTTCTTTAATTATAAACTTAAAATAATTTATTAAGTATAGCATGCATTTAAAAAATACCGGTTTTCTAACTATAAACTTCATTTTCTTTTATAGATTTAGCTTCCTCTCATTAATTTTCAGAAAACTAATTATGAGTTTAATTAAAAAATTTTCTCCTTTTGTTTTTCCTTTCTTATAAAATGAAAAGAAATCTCACACATTTTGTAGAAAAAAGAAAGAAAAAATCAATTTCTATGATTTTTCTTGCCCCAAAAGAAGAATTCTCGTAAAACGAAATTCATTTTGAACAACAAATCCATTTTAATCCATTTTTCGGTAGTTATTAATGTGAATGTGTTACTTTCGTGTTTTGAAATCATTAATATTTTCAAGTTTCTATTATGTAGAAATACATTTTAGTTTTGAAGTCTTCTGCAAATATAAATGGTCTTTACCTTTCAAAGGTTGCCCAATCATTTCATCATTCCTCCCTACACTTTTTGTCTATTTTTCCTTCCTTTTTATGTTATGAAAATTTATTCGTTTTTCAGCAAGAAAAGATAAAAATAGAAATTTTAAGAAAATGAAAATATTGCGATTTTTAGAAAGGGAAAGAAAGCATTAGGTAACACCTTTTGTTAATGTTTTTAACTCAAGATGTTTGAAGTTTTTAAAGAAACGTTAAGCTTTTTCAAGAACTTCTGCACTACAAGAAACTTATTGGTTATTTTACTTTCTATTTCTTAAAAAGGAATATCACTATTCCTCTTTTTATCGCTTTATGGTCGCAATGAATAATAAAATTTACTCATTTATCTTGCCATTACCACATTTGCACTTAAAACTGAATTAAAAAATAACTTTAGCTGTTAGATGCTCAAGAATACATAAATGTTTCTGAATTTTATATCAGTTTAACATAACACATTTCATTTTTAACAAAAAAACATTTTTGCTGCTCCACATTTTCACTTGCAGATGAAAGATAATTGATTATTAAACACCATAAGCACAAAGACTATAAGTAAAGACTACAAATATATATATATATATATATATATATATATATATATATATATATATATATATATATATATATATATGTAGTCTTTTTAGAATTATCTAGAATGATTATTTAAAATTATTAAATAAAAAAACAATGTCATTTATTTATAAATAACCTATTTCTAATATTTAATTTTCCTTTAATAAAACCGTTTCTTTCTATAAAATTACTTATTTTAGTGTGTAACGGATTTCTCTTTCAACTAATCATAATTTAATTAATTATAGATGGACAGGATATATCTCATTCTATAACGATGCTACACTTTTCCAAGCAAAAAATGTCGTTCAAAATTTTAATTAATTTATTACTTTTATTTTTATAATTTTAGAATAGTCATTTGAAACGATTGCTGTTAAAATGCACAAGACTTATGTCATAAATTTATTAACTTATCTCACGCCTTGTAATTTTATTACCACTGAGAGATCAGCAGTGAATGATGAAATATTGACGTATAATCATGTCTTGGGCTCTCTGATTTCAACAAACTACAGTGTTTGATCTGGATTTTTTCTTTACACAGAGTGGAAAAAAGGTTTACCAAAGAATCTTCAAAACGAATTAAAGAATATCCTCATAACAGATGAATATAAAAAATATATCAATTTATTGGCACAGATACGGAATAATTCAGGATGCCAAATTCTGATAGTTTTTGGTGATAAAGAAAAGCTGCTGAGATAACGCGTTGTGATATGCACGATGACGTAACTACTAGGGTTGCCAAAATAGAATTTCCTGCGTAATTCTTATAGGTCTCGATATCTATGACGTAATAAAAACCTGATTATCAAATTCATAAGAAAATGCACCAAAAAATCACCCAACTCAAAATTCAGCATCCTGGAATATACGGTGCCCAATTTATCTTAAAAAAGTATTATTTTCTTTAATGAATCAATCACTCTGGTATCATCGCTTTTTGTTCTAATTCACTCAACAATGACATTCTTTATAATTCATGTTTTATATAAATGTATGTTTGTATAAATATGCTTATGCTACCAACAATCTGCTTTGACAAATGAACGAAGATTTATTTTTTAGATAATACCAGATCTCTTGTATGCTATTTTCAGTTTGCACAGTGTTATCTTGTAACTTGTAATTTGTACTGTATTATCTATACAAACATTTTCAATATTGAACATTCCCGAAACCATTCAAAATAATTTTCCTTTATTTTTTACTTCAAAGATACATAGTTTTATCTTGCTTTGTAAACTACAGATTTCTTATTCTATTTATTAAGGATTTCTCTGAATAAGGAGATAGATACTTGGATTTTCTCTAACATGCAAAGTTTTTGTTTGTTAAATTGATTTAGGAATTTTATATTCTTTGATTTTCTAATCAGACAATTTTGTTCAATACTCCAGTGATTTTATTTATAAATGTACAATAAATATTCTAAAAGGCGTTATTGCACTTTTATTTTAAATTTAAGTCTATGCCAATCATGTCTATATCAATGATAAGTAAAACTTATGAGAAACAGTAAATTGTTCTTAATTTTTTATCTTTCTACATTAATCTCTACACTCTTTTTATTCTGAAATATATCATTAATTAAGGATATAATAGTGATATTTGTGGTTTCAATTAAATATATGCTAAAACAGTGAAATTTAACATTAATTCATAATTTAAATGACAATCAAACTTGTTGCAAGTATATCGATTGTACATATATGAGATCCATGGATAATTAATAATTTAGTAGACATGTACACTACTGGCCATTAAAATTGCTACACCAGGAAAGCGACACACCACACACGTGAAATTTGCATGACAGGTAGAACTTGCTGTGATATGCAAATGATTAGATTTTCAGCGCATTCATACAAAGCAGGTGACAGTAGCGACATCTACAATGTGTATGAAACCAGAGATTTGACAGCAGTTTTCTCATACCCAATTTCCGTTTCAACGTTGTTTTTGGCAAAGAAAAATGTTGTAATGCCTCGTGTAAGAAAAAGAATTGCCTATTAGCACGTGTCTGACTTTGATCGAGGAAGGATTATAGCCTACCGGGATTGCGGTTTATCGTACCGCAATATTGATGCTCGCGTCGGTCGACAGCCCATGACTGTTAGCAAAATATGGAATCGATGGGTTCAGGACAATCATACGGAACGTAATGCAGGATCTCAGCGACCCCCATAACTAACAGCAGAGAAGACAGACATCATATCCGCATGGTCACAAGGGATCGTAGAGCCACGTCACGAACCCTGAGTCGAGAAATGGAGTCATTTGCAAGGCAACAAGTTTCTGCTAGAACAGTTCGACGACGTTTGCAGCAGCATGGATTGTCTGCACGGCGACCATGGCTTCGGCTACCATTGACGCTGCGCCACAGACAGGAGCGCCTTCAATGGTGTGATCAGCGACGCACCTGGACGCGGGAATGGCATCACGTCATCTTTACAGATGAATCTCGGTTCTTTATACAGGACCATGATGGCCCCATCCGTGTTTGGAGGCATCGTGGAGAACGCGCATTGCCAGCTTGCATTGGACATCGCCGTACTGGCCCATCTGCTGGAGTGATGATATGGGATGTCATTGGATACACGTCTCGATCACCTCTTATTCGCATTACCGGCACTTTGAACAGCAACCGTTCCAATTCCTATGTGTTAAGGCCCGTGGCTCTGCCCTATCTTCGAGGCCTCCCTAATGCTTTGTTTCAACAGGATAAGGCACAATCGCATGTTGCCCGTACTGTTCTGAACTTCCTTGATACAGAACAGGTTCGACTGTTACCCTGGCCAGCACGTTCTCCTGATCTGTCACCAATTGAGAACGTGTGATCAATGGTTGCCGAGCGATTGGCACGCCATCACTCACCATCCACTACTGTCGATGAACTGTGGCATAGTGTTGAAGCTGCATGGACTGAGATCCCCGTACATGCCAAACAATCTCTGTTTGACTCCATGCCTAGGCGGATAAATGCTGATATTGCAGCCAGAAGTCGCTGCTCTGGGTACTGATTTCTCAAGATCTATACATCCTAATTTCCTGTAAATCTAATCACTTGTTCTTTCCACTATAATGTTTGTGTCCAATAAATATCGTTCTGTTATTTGCATTCCTTCTAGGTGTAGCAATTTTAATGGCCAGTAGTGTATTTGAGATTTAACATGATTAATCTTCAAAAGTCTTTTATTGAAATTTTATGACAATAATTTTGTTTAAATAAAGATCATCGTTAGTTAATATAATAATAAAAATTAAGTTTTGTTTAAAGTAAATAGAGTACTGTGTGTGAAATCAGAAGTGTTACGTATTTTAATATTATCAACGCTAAAACCTTAACTGGTTAATTCAATATAGATTTGGCTCATTATGATAATCATTATGTAAAGCCATTTTTACCATTTTAGATTAATGTTTCATCATACATGAATAAAAATATATTTATTTCATTTTTTGTTTTTTTTATATATTTTAAATAGTTATTTTATAACTGTTCCTTTAAATTTAATTAAATGCAAAGTAATCATTTCAATTAGTCTACTTTCATTAATTAATTAATATTTAACTTATTTGTACCATTTTCATTCATGTAAATATTTTAGTAACTTCTATTATTAAGCAAGTATGATTGATTTGTATCGGACTTCTGCCTTTTTTATTGGTCAGGTTTAATTTAATGTCACTGTCACCAGGAGAAACCCAAACAAGACTAAACACCTCATTAATATCAATTACCTTTCAGAGTCTCCTTCAAAACATTTTTTTACTCCTATATTTAGCATAATCAAACAGTCCACAAAATTCCCGCAAACTTATTCATATCGTAGTTAGATAAGTAGCTGCGAAAATTGCTCCCTACTTTTATTACACTTGAAGTCTTCCTATCACCAATCAATAGCACTTTTCTTTCTTCTTTCGTTCCATAAATAATTCTCCAGAATATATTCTTTTTCTTTTCTGGATAGCGTTATCATAAATGTTTCGCTTAGTAAAATGAAATGGCATTAATACATTCCAGTGCCATGGACCGTGCTCATTCATCAAAGCAACTGTCACTATGAAATACAGAAGTTGGAAGAAGGACTTCTGATAAGGTGTGATGTGAATTTTAATAATGCATCAGATTTTATCTTTGTCTTTTCTAGCTTGGTATTGCAGTAATGATACTTGTTTAATAGTAAATATACTGTTCTATCATCGGCTCATATTTTCTGAGAGGTGATCTGTTAGGGATATATATATAAATTGAAATATAAAACTAGCTCTTATATTTAGAAATGCATATTGTAAATAACAACTCTGTAGGGTTTTTGTTTTTTGGATTGCTTATTTACAAATGAGTGTTTTATATATCAAACAGTTTTTAATGATGTGTAACAATATTTTGTGATTTGCAGGCTCGCAATTGTAAATATCGATCATGCACAACAAATTATTAATAAGCAATATTTTTAATAAATTTATCAGCATATTTAAAATTTGCAACATAAAAAAATTGAAAAAATCTTAAATTAAAGCTAGTTGGATCAAAATTGTTTCCGTGAAAGTAATATCTTACTTATTTTTAAGTGTCATAAATGCTTTTACAATGTAAAAAACGTAATTAAATATAGCATATTATAATATTTGAAATGATTTCCCCTAATATCATTTGGAATTAGCAAAATTTGCATTATTTAAGTAGTATTTTAGTAACAACCAGGTATAACTAAAGAAAGGAATTTGCCTATATGTAGGTAAATGTATCTTTTACTTGTTATTAAATGGATGCATAAATTTAATTTTTTAGCATTTTTTAAACCGTTTTAATCTTTTATTTCAATGCTTCTATGACAATTTATAAAATTGCTCATACATATTAAATATGTATGAGCAATTTTATAGACGCCAACTGATTTGTTCCTGACTGTTGCATATTCATGACGTTCATGTTTAATTATTTGATACATATATATCACATTTCAAATATTAATATAATCAAATAAATATATATTTCGAATTTTATGATTTTTGGAAAAGGTTTTTATAAATCTTTATTTATTTTAGCAAATTTTGAAGCCCAAAGCAGGTTTTTAATTATTTCTAAAATACATATTTTTGTGAATAATTAACATAACTTGATAACTTAATCACATATTTGAATTACAAGTCTTAAGATAAACTTTTATTAATTTGAAAGAGAACTAAAATTGTTTTGACAAAAAACCATTGAAAATGTGTTCTAAATAGCACAAAAAATTAGTGAGAATTAAAAACTTAATCACAAAATATTGTTCCATAAATTTAATTTCATATATAATACCTTAAAAAGTCCTTATTAAGAAAACAAAGAAATACTTTTTGACTCCAAAATTGTGTTGTTATTTCAATGTTGATTTAAAAGTTTCTAAAATATAAAGGAAAACATACTCCTTTCTCATATATTCGTATCAAATATTGATTTTTTTAGTAAACTTCGCTCCATAAATCTGAAGAATATGTAGAAACTTCTTTGAAATATACTTATATTTCTTTACAATATGCCCTAGTTACCGGAATTATACAAAAAATTTTGTAATTGGAATTTATGACCATTAAATGCTATTTTACATTTTTATTGAATTCTTTTATCGTCAATGAAATATGTTTTGAATTCTTTAAATGTAAAAAAGGAATTCAATTACCATGAAAATAAACTTAAAATATTTCTTATAAGTTAGGAAATAAAGATAAAAAATAATATTTTTAAACTCTAATTTACGCACAAAACACTTAACACAGTTTTAAAGTATTTTTTTTAATATTTAAAAAGGTTTTTCTTTATTAGAAGTCTGAGATACAACTTTGTTATAAAGTTTTAGCTATATTTGAATGATAATTTATCATACTTTTTAAATCACTGGTATAGTTTTAATGGCCATTTATTGATGTATTTAGAAAATTATATTGAGTTCAATGATAAATTTATTAACATCATTCTCATAAATTTATAATCCCCATTATTATGCTGATAAATTGTATGAATTTTTAAGACCTTCAATGAATTAGATATTAGATGTTATTCGATATTAAATCTCTTTTTTATTTCGAAAGCCTTGTTTATTTTGTTGCTTTACTTGTAAATCACAAGTCGTTTGAAAATGAAAGATATAACAATACATTCCTTACTCAGATTCATTTTCTGTGTCTTGATATTTTTAAAGACATCATTGACTACTAAACAATTATAGCCGAATGTCTGTAATACGCTAATTCAAAAATGGCTAATTTTTAAATAAATGATTAATAATTGTGAAAACTGTTATTTATTTATTATATAATTATCATCTTTTACATAAAATATATTAAATTAATAACGTACTTGAATAACAAAACCATTAAATTCAATAATTTTAAGGAAAAATTAAATCAGGACATGCGAATGCATTGATTTAACTATATAAATGGCACACAGGAAACCCAAATTTTTAGAAATAACTATATATAAATATATAATATTCTTAGAAAGAATATCTAAAAAAATTCAGAAAAAATATTGCTTTTTTTTATTAACAGCATATGTGTACTTGATCTACTTTAAATTTCGAGCTTATTTCAAACATAAAAAAGGACTTGCGTAATATATTTCACAAAGTATTCTTTATTTTCAATTTTCAAGAAATACTCCGGATTTCTCTAAGAAAAAGATTCATAAGGAATGTGGCTTTCTTCCAAAGGTATTGTCATAGTGTTTGAAGATGAAATAGTCCTGAAACTCAATCCATCCGAAATGAAAATGGAATCACGAACTTAACTTCTGACATTCGCATCAAGAAGAGATGTTTGAAATTGCTTTTTGAACTCTTTCAAATTTAGTCATGTGCGTAAATAATATTTTATATAAGACAGAAACTGCTTTCCTTTCTATATATGAATGCATATGATTCCTTTGTGAATTTTTATTAACGCAGAAAGTAGATTGATATACATTATATTTGTACATATATATATGGTTAGAAAATTGTACGTGGGTGTTATTAATTACGTTCTGATAAATCTTATTTCAGGACTATTAAATAATATGTATTAAGAAACTGCTTTTAAAATATATTTTTTAGTTTTTTTTTTTCCTGATGAATAGAAACTTTTGGTTTGTGGTAACAAGATTTTAAATACTACTTATTTTTCATAACCTATATGCTTTGAAAACAATATTTTCTTATACTTTTTGAAATTTAGACAACTATCAATCTTTGTTCTTTTTCTAAGACCAGCTCTTTTCTTGTGTATTAGTTTATTTGAAATCATGCAAAAATTTGGGAATTTTCACCATTAATTTTCTAAAGAATTCTTTATTTTATTTGAGTTCTAGAAATTTATTCTTTGATACTTTTCTTACGCGATAAATAATTTAATTTTTATTATGTGTAAAGTTTATTATTGTTTGATTAGTTTTATTTGATTAGTCTTTATGTATTAGTTATTGCATTCTTTGATAGCAAAATTGTTTCAAAATATTATTTCATTTATGCAAATTTTAAGCTTGTTTTAATTTTCTTTGAAAAAAGTAGTCGTAAAACCTGAAAATAAGTAATTATATTCTCAGACAATGCCACGAAATCACATAGTTTTAGTTATGTAAAAAGTATTATTTGTAAACTCTCAAATTTGGCATAAAAATGAGTTTAAGTACAAGTATTTTAAATATGTCATTTTATAGAAACAATAAATGCGAAAAAAAGGTTTATGAAATATAATTATTTGATGGAAGTCATTGAATTCTGTCCTGGAGAAGAAATAAATTATCAATCTAGATCAAGAATAAATATATTAAAAATTAAATTGTTTTTTTTTCTTTTAAAATATTAATTTTAATTAAGTAATTAAAAATAATCAAACCCATCATAAATGTATATGAAATAAACTTAAGTAATTCATAAGGTATTAATTATGTAATTTTAATTGATTTAAATGTAAACAAAACATAAATATAAATTACGAATAAAAAATTATATTTATAATGGAATAAATTTGAAATTTTGGTTGTAAAATAAAATTGATAAATTCAATAACCTATTTTATTCATCCTCTAATTTATAATATTAATGCTACTTATCAACATTTAATATTTTTAGTGCAATAAAACATAAGAAAAGTTATTACGATAAAGAAATAAATCGTTAAAATTAAAGTTTAAAAATGTGCATAAATAAAAAAAAATATGCATATATGTAAGGAATGAAATCTCAGTTGGCACTTAAATTTAAATTGTTCAAAATATTTTAAAATTATAACCGATTTTAAAATAAATTTATGCATTAAAGAAAATTTAAAAATATCTTTATAAAGTGCAAATTTATCAAAAAATGCACGTTTATTAAAAATTCTAAATTAATAAATAAAACTAAAGTTTTATAAATATAACTTTTACTTACATGAGAGGTGAATTCTTTTTTTCTTTATCTTCTTGACACGCAGATGACATTTTTATGGAAATACAGTGCAATAATTTTGATAATATTGTTTTTACAGAAATGTGCACAATAATTATCACTGAGCTAAATAACATAAATTGTATTTAATTTATACTTTTAAAAAATAACACGAACTTAAATATATTGAAACAACCCCATAAATATAAAAAAATCAAATGCTGTACATACCCACGGGTACCACTCGGAAAACACAGGGATCCTTTTGACGTCCTATGTTGTTTACGCCCCAGCATAGTAGCGCCCCATACCCTAGTATGCTATGCGGGGTGTAAAACACAGTACTTGTAGTGCCTTCTGATATGAATTTCTTAACTTCCATGCTCTCCACAGTGTTGTTGAGGGCCCAGTGAAACTGAACTTGCGTCGGATCAGCATCCAATTCACAAGTGATGTTTAGCGTTTCTTGTTTAGCTACACCAAACACTTGCACTGCTGGATTTTTACACACAGGTGCAACTGAAATGAGAACATCAAAAAACTAAACACCTAAATATCTCGCAGATTTATTTAAATCAAAAATATGTAACCACTGACCTATGTTTAGAATTTCCAAAAGACAAAAAGATAAGAACTATTGGGTTGTTCGGAAAGTAATTTCGTTTTTCCCGACAGAGAAATTAATTGTATTTTTTGCACCCAATTTCACACTTAAGCCGTATAATTATTATATGCTTTGAGAGCTCATATAGCAAGGCTTGTGTGTGAAAAATTTCAATTAATTCTACGAAGAAATTTTTGGTTGGTGGCCTTTTAAATATGGAGAGCGATAAGTAGCATTTTCGACATATCTTACTGTTTTACTAAAGAAAGGGTAAAAATGCTGTTCAAGTAAGAAAGAAATTGACCGATGTGTATGAAGAATGTGTGTTGACAGTACGCCAGTGCCAAAACTGGTTCGCTAAATTTCGATACGGTAATTTTGATGTCAAAGATGCACCACGTTCGGGAAGGCCGGTTAAAGCTCATAAAGACACGATAAAGGCATTAGTTGATGCGATCCGGCGAATAACAACAGTTTATGACCACTTGAAAAGCCTGGGATTATCCTCGAAGTTCGATATATGGGCTCTCCATGTTTTCACAGAGAGAAATCTGTGTCGCCACATTGACGCCTGCGATTCGCTTTTCAAACGTCACGAAAATGATCCTTTTTTGAAACGCATCATCACTGGGAACGAAATACATCAACGTCAAACACAAGAAGTCATGGAACAAAAAAGATGAATCGGCTGAAAGCATTTCCAAAGCTGATATAAAAAAGGTGATGCTGTCGGTTTGGTGGGATTTTAAAGGAATCGTTTTTTTAGAGCTTTTACCGGATAACACAACGATTAATTAGGAAGTCAACTGTCATCAGTTGGACAAACTGAATGATGCATTTCAAAAGAAAAAGCCAGAACTAATCAGCAGGAAAGGTATAGTGTTTCACCAAGACAACACACAAGTTTGATCACTCGCCAAAAGCTTTTACAGCTTCAGGGGGATACAATGCCACACCCACCATATTCTCCATACCTGACACCATCGGATTATTATTTGTTCCTGTCACTCTAAATGTTTTAGACGGTAAAATCTTCACCTCGAATGAGGGGATCAAAAACCACCTCTATCAGTTTTTTGCCAACAAAGACCAAAAATTTTATGAGCTTGGAATTATATTACTACCAGAAAGATGACAAAAGGTGTTGGACCAGAACTGCCAATATATAATTTAATAAAGTATTTGTTTATTATACGAAAACTGTCTTTCATTTCCACAAAAAAAACGAAATTACTTTCCGTACAACCTATTATAAAATATCTAAAAAGAGACATTGTATGAAATTATTACTCTTTTTCTTGTTTTAGAAAATTCATAGCTGTTCAACTAGTCACTTCTTATAATGTATTATCAGATGAAATATCATCTATCATGTGTGATAGATCATTACACCAAAATTTTCTTGAGATATTGCCGTGCTATTATGTTGAAACATTTAAGAAATCAACAAATTTTAAAAGAAATTTGAAGAATGATATTCTTTATGCTAGAATAAACACGTTTGTTGTGCAGGTAGAATGTCACTTGAAAGTACATTTAATTTTTGCAAAAATATTAAAAACTTATTTTAAAAATGCTGACATTAAATTTAATTTTAAATATAATTTTTAATCTTTGTTTAAAATACTTTAAATTCAATGTATATACCTCAAAAGAATTAAATGTAAAGATCAGAGAAATGAAGATAAAAAACTGTTATAATAAAGATATATACTATTTTTTATATATTTATTCGACCATATCAACAAATATATTCGACAACGTTTTTTTATAGTTTAAGAAAATCTTATTTCAAATAATCATTAATTTTAAACTACGCCCGAAAAAATAATATTATTTTAAACATTTAATAGATATAAGAATTATTAATTGATAGAGATCTTTTCCCATAAATGTTTTTAAGAAAAATTGACGCATATGTTTTTCGTACTATTGTGAATACTTATTCAAATTTATTGATTTAAATCATCCCAAAAATAGCTTATATGTGATTAATTTCTTATGAATATTTTTTACTAGACTACAATTATGATAATAAGCTCTTGGTTTCATTTCGTTGATGTTGGTATTTTTAAAAATTTATTTAATATAATTTATAGTTTTCAATACTTTATATACATATATATTACTCTATTTATATTTCAAATAAAGGTGTAACCATATATTGCAAAATATATCGAAAATAGAATAAACGGGAAGGTATAAACGAAGATAGGTTATAAAATATATTCTCGATTTTTTTAATCACTGAAATATCAGAAAAATTAGTTAAGTTCATTTCGTGAAAATGTATTCATTAAGCATACTGCTGATATACAAATTGTGAAAAAAACATTTTCCTTAATATTATTTTTAATATTATATTTTATAGAGACTGCATATCATGTATCTTTCTTGAACTTTCTCATTAAATGGGGTGATTTTTTAAAATGCTTTTACAAAATCATTCATTTTTGGAAGAAAGAAATAAAGTGATATTATTTATTTTCATTTGAAATTCAAAATTGTAGAATTTTTTTAAAGGAATGAATAACTTTTGTACTATTTATATTTGTAAGTAATAACTATAAAACTTAAGGACGCGTTTCTAATGAAAGAAGCAAAACAAATTTAAAATATTATTTCGATTATGTTTCCTTAATTTATGAGTGCTCAAAATTATATTTAATTGATAATAATACCCATACTAATCAAAAAATAACTTTGGATTTATGTATGAATCTACTATTCATTTTCGCTTGAATACAGAATTTTTTTAAGGAATTAGAACTTTAAAACATTATTTTTTTAAAAAAGTACGTACAATGATTCAGGCTTTATTTTTATCATACCTTTAAAAATTGCTTGTTTAATTTAATACCACTCTCAAAGAATTTATCAAATTTAACTAAAAATCCTTATATCGAAATTGGAAGGTAAAATGTGCTCAAAAATTTTACTGTAAATGATTGTTTTATAAAATAATTAAGGAACAGAGTTTTTCCGCACATTTTTGTGATTTATGATTACTTTTAATTTTATAAATAAATAAGGAACAAAGTAATAAAATATTTTACAAAAACCAATAGTACATATATATTTAGTATTACATTATATTACAAGGAACACCATTATTGCATATTCCCTAAAATGCAGCATGTTAAAAGCATGCTAATAAATTGCATTTTTTAAATATAGTCTATATAAATTTTAGATAATTTTATATGGAATTTGCTAATATATTTAATGTATACGCTATATATCACATCAAACTTAATATAATTTTCTGGTTTATATTAATTTGTCCAGCTTAATGGAAGCCTCAAAATTCTTTTGACAAAATTTGTTTTAAAGGTTTGTGTGGTCAATTTTTACATAGAACATGATACTGTTGATGGAAGACGACTAGTAAATTGCTAATTGGATGTTGGATTTCCTTTTGCCTACATTAAAATGTTTAGTTACCAGGGAAGGCAATCCTCTGTGTTTTGCTATATTATTGACGTAACTGTTTTCAATTCCTTCTGTAATAACGTGGATAATGTTCATGTATGATTTATAATCAAAAGATTTTGACTGAAATCAATGTTTCGACTCCTCTCAAAGATGTGCTGTAGATTTCAAATTGGCTAGATAAACTCTTCCACCTCAATTATTGTTCTATTTAGATAAAATGATGTGTCCTGTAGTGTAGTGTATGACTTATTATGTTGAATCTGATCCAAATTGTTACTATATTTTGGGAGCATATTCTATTCTCGTAAATATCATCATACAAACCGAAAAGCATTGACTCGTCAATTAGTACAACTAATAGACAATGTTAACATAGAAACAGCCATTGTATTTAGTAAGAGAAATAGAGGAGTATTAAGTGAGTTTTCGATAGGCAGTATACTTCATTTTCAAGATATTGATTAAAGAAGGTTCGATGGTAACCAATACAATGTATTTCATCTAGTTATGTAGTTTTCGAGGCGCAGTTGCTACCAATTAGATATACTCCTCATTTCTGCAAATAATTGTTTATATTTATTCTTTTAAGTTACCGTATTTTGTAGACCCAGTTTTTTTCATGTATCATAACGTGAAAAGAAAGATTTTTTATATAAATTCGTTATTTATTGTGATATTTATGATTTATTCCTTAAAATTCAATCAAATTTAACTTTCATTTAAATGAAATTGACTTGATGGAAAGAGATACTTATATTAATGTTGTAGCATAACTTGATACAGTTTAATATATTTGTCTCTCTTCGGTCACTTTTTACGTGATACCTAATTCAAACCATAACTGCATCCTAAAATGTGTTTCAGGATCCTTTACGGAAATAATTCGAAAAAATGTAGTATACAACCTAATACCTGAAGATTGCTGTGAAAAACTTATAATATTAGCAACTTGTTTGAGAATTCAAAGAAACATTTCATGAGAAAAAGCATTATTCTAGTGTCGTAATGAATAATTTCGTAAATTTCATATGAAACAACATAAGTAAATTCGGATACAGAAAGCAGAGGTACATGATCCATATACAAATGTCAAAGAGCTATAGGATATGTCCCAGAATATTAAACTTTAAAGTGTCTAGACTAATCACCATTCTAATGTGAATCAAAGTAATGAAGAAGAGTTATATAATTCGATGGACATTATGCTCTTGTTTGATCTTTCTAATAGTAATTACAAAGCCTATTACAAATAAATATTATTATATTCTCAACATTTTATCACATTTAAGAAGTATTATCAAAATTACAAGAAAATTTGAGAAATAAACAATTAGTACTTTCTAGAGTACCTTCTTAATTACTTTGAAATGAAACAAATATTTATAAAACTTTGCTGAAGTCACAGTCAGACCATTTTTACTTATTAGCGCTTCCAGCTTATAAGGATATTTTTAAAACATCAGAATTCAGAGTTTTGAATACAACAATCGATCATTGAAAATAGAAAGAAATCTATGCGCTGTTGAGGATATTTATTCAAACATCTCACTACATTCATTTGATAAAGAATATTAATTTAAATTTTGGATTAATTTCACAAATAACTGTTAGGGTTAATTTTGAAATTAAATGTTTAAATGTTTTAAACAGAATCCTTTCGTTTCAAAAATGCAAGATCATCATTTAAATCACAAAATATGCTAATTTAATTCACAAACATGCTAATTTAATTCATAAAAAGAATGTTTATTTTAATAACAGATTAATATCGGTTTTAACATATTATATAAATAAAATGACTTAAAAACAAATTTATTAAGTTCCATTTCAAAACAATTAACATGGAAAAAATCATTTTTGATATCAATGTGCTTCCAGAACAATGTAATTCCCAAAACCAAATTCAGTGCTGCAAAAAAGCCACACGTTAAAGAAAGAAACAAAATTAACTCTTGATGAGCACTTTATTTATGTTTGAAATAATTCGGGCATTTATTTTTCATAAGAAAATATATTTTAACTAAATCAACAAACGAATCTTAGAAATTATTTGTTAATCAAGTTTTTCTTCCCTAAAAATGAAAAAAAAAATACTAACAGTCATTAGCTAGTCTTAAAAAGTGAAGTCTAAATATATCTTCAATATCTGTGTCATTTTTTAAAGGAAAATGTATGTTGTATTCGTTCTCTGAAGACAGGCAAATTGCCAATACTTTCCGGTTTGTGATTCAGATTTAAACTAGCTAAGTGTATTCATTTTGAAGTACATAACTTAATGGTACGTGTTTTCGGTCACACACTGATAAACTTTGAATGAAATTCTAAAAAGAGAATAACTTAAACTGTATATAACGAATTTGGTGTTAATTTATGTATAAACTCAATCTCTTTCTCTTAGTTTCAGAAATTTAATACTAATGTTAAGAAATGTAACTGAAATCTAATAAAAGCAATAAAAGGTGATTCTCATATTTTGTTATAAATAAATTATCATGGCATTTTTATAGGGTTTTTTAAAAATCCATAATTATTTTCTACGTTAATATATTTATTTATCTCAAATCATCTTGATGATATAAAAATGATTAGAAATGACTAAACATCAATTATGCAGTAAAAAATAAGTATATAAGATAGATATGTATATTTATATTTAAGAATAAAAATTTTATATAACAATTGCCTATTAGTGAAAGCAATTTTGGGAATAAAATTTTATTTATAAAATCCCATTTCCAATTATATTTTTAATTAGTATAGAAATAGAAAATTAATGTAGTCCTTAGAATAAAAATATAGTTAATTTCTGTATACTTTTATAAAAGTGTTGAAATCATTAAAGAAGTCATCAATACAAAAAATTCTATCTGTATACATCAGATCATAAGCTACCAGACAATAAATTAAAATTTACATAATTTTGAAGGAGGAATTTTAAACTTTTATTTGTACCATTTTATTTTCAAATAATTTAGCTCAAAGCAATTGGATTGGTTGAAACTATTTTAATTACATATTCAATTAAAATGTTTCCAAAATAAAAATTATCATATTAATTTGAAATCATTTGGAATCATGACTGATATATTACTTTATAATTTGATTCAATTCTCAAACTACAGTTAAAAAAAGTAATATCTTAACCAAATTAAATTATTTTTAAAGATCCTTAATTTTTTACAGCTCAAACAACATGTAATTTCTACAAGCATTTCTCGCTCTCAGAAATATTACATTAATGATTAAATCAAAAGTTTTGTTTTAAATTAAAAACTATCTAAATTACATTAAGCTTTTATATATTGATTTAAAAAAACAAATTCTAAAGAAAGAGTTTGTCAAAAGTTCATATCTTTTAACACAATATTATCCTGACACATTTTACAGATAACATGAATATGCAAAAGTATGCTTATGAGATATTTCGTGCTTACAAATTATACGTAATATGTTCTTAGTGTAACTTCGAATTTAAAATAAATATTACTATGCAGTATCAGCTATCAAATTAATTTAAATCCATATTGAACTTTTCATAGAATTTAAAATGTGCACCAAGACAAATTATTTGTTTAGTCTATTTAATTAATTAAGTTAAAACTAATTTTTTTAAAAATTATTGAAACAGAATCTTTTAGGCACCCCTATCTATGTGAAAGATTTATAAAGCTGTATAAGAATTTATAGCTATCTAAAAAATTATAGCTTATTTATAATATAAAAGTGTAAATTATTGGCAATAAATACGTATTACATTTAGACATAGTATTAAAAATAAAAATAGATTTGGTTAGTATATTAACTATTAAATGGTTAACATAATGTTCCTTTTATCATCTATCTCATCAATTTTACCCTGGTTAAATAAATGGAATTTTATTTACTCTTTTTGATACCCTATTTCTAACTGTAATTTAAACAATAGTAATTATTTTAGTTTAAACACCGCATTTGCTTACAAATGGGTCTCTAAAAAGACAAAACATTAATATATAATGATTTTCTTACCACATACGACACTAAATGGAAAGAAGATCAAACGAAGTTATTTTTTTTACAATGTTAAGGAATAAGCGGCAAACTAAATGATTAATGGTTAACCTTCCGTATAGAAAGGTAAAAGCAATTACTAAGACTGACTTATGATTGCAATTGTCATTTGGTCAATATGCCATTCACAAGTAAGAGAAAAAAAGTTTTTAAGTATGATAAATGTAAAGAAAAGCATACAAAGGGTACAATATACAATTCTCTGAGTAACGTACAAACAACTTATAATATGGTACAACGACTATAATAGACACACAATGTTCTTGATAAAATAATGTATTTTCCCAAGCAAAAGGTTTATATCAACATTCTGTTCAGAAGCTATTAAAATTAGATATATGTCAACAAAATTTTTAAAAACCTCCAAATAAATTGCAAATAATTTAATTTAGTAATAATTAAAATTAATTAATTTTATCAATGAGTGTAAATTAAAAAGGTTAAAATAGAAAAGGAATTTTCTTTAGAATATACAAATAATTAAATTTTTATGGTCCTTTATAAAAAGATTTGATTCAAATTAAAATTGCTTAAAAATTATCTGGATGTAGTTGAAATTTAATCAAAAAACATTCTCTTCAATATTTATGAAACATTCGATGAGTAATTATTTACTATAATTTCATAGGAAAAAGTTTTACTACTTAAATGCACAATTGATATGCTTAGAAAATTTAATGTTAATATTTAAAAAAATTTATTTTAAAAAAATATATAATTTTATTTCTGAAATACATTTAAACTAAAATTAATTTATTATTCTGACACATTTAGCTAACGAGAATTTCAATTTGCATTAAAAAATGAAAGGAGTTTTCTTCTCTCCTTGATACTATAAATTACAAACATTAATGAATTTGAAAAAAAAGTAGTTAAAAAAATTTAAGATGCAACATTTAAAAAATTATTATTTTCGTAATTAGAAATTTTCATTACTTTGAAAGAAATTTTTAACATGAATTTATTATTTATAAGTGCATTTTATGTATGAAAATTACTTCAGCAATTACAAAAACTTATAATTACCAAATGATAAATAACTATCAAGAGGAAATATTTTTAACAAGTGTTTTAAATATTTATAAAATGTTTGTTTTATCTTACAAATCCATTTACATCGTAAATATTTTCTGTGTGAATAATTTTTAAGCTTTGTTTAAAATTAAATGTTTTCCTTACATTGCACATCCAGTTGCACTTCTTCACTGCGACCTTCTCCTTCACTATTGGACGCCACGCACTGATATTTTCCTCGGTGCTCCTTCTTGACCCTTTGTAAGACCAGTGATTGGTTACTAACTATAATACCAGCTGACAAATTGCTGTAAAGCAGGTTGTCTTCGAATCGCCAGCTGACGTCATGGACCCATGGATTGGCACGGATGTTGCAATCGAAATACACGTCACTTCCTTCTTTGATGGCAGTGTGTTGGATGCTTGCTCCAAGAGCTAATCTAAGTTCAGGTATGTCTAAAAGAGGGAGAACTTAAATTTTATTTTCCAGATTTGAGTATAACGTAGTTACAGTTGTTACAAACATATATAGCTAACTTTAAACTATATAGATTATAAAAAAATATCAAATTTATTGAATAAACATTTTATTTATATTGCCTTATACTTAAAATTTCATTTTTTTCTACAAAAAATCAGCAATATTTGGAAAAATGAATTATAAGAAAATTATTCTTCAGGACAAAATTATATAAAATTCATTGAGAGTAAATGCACATTTTTATTTTTCCTGAGAGTTAAATATATTGGGATAGAGATGAAAACTTATTTATAGAACTTTATTCGGATCTTAAAATATATATATGATCAACTTCAGCAATATATATAGACATAGTTATTAATATACTAATTATTTATCCACTTTTTTGACAAGTTCAGAAAGCTATATATTCCACAGAAAATAATTATACTTTTACACTGAGTCCATCAATTCTCAGTTAATATAAAGTATTGAAAATCATCATATTCAACATATATTATGAACTGAAAAACTTTTACAAAACGATACAAAATCTAAGTATGTGTGAGTTAAAATATTTATCAGAATTTATTTACATATATGAATATATTATTTAATATAGAGTTAGAGAAAGCTTCCAATAAATCATTTTTAGTCAACCTTTGCTTTTAATAGATACGGCAAAATAATGTGAGAACACTTCATAAGCTTTTTAAATTTATAATAAATGGTTCTGGGTTAGAAATATGAGTTAAGCAAATATCGCTGTTTTTGCTAATGGTGATTGCGTAACATAAAATAAGTTTGACCACATTGCCCTTTAAAGTTAAAAAAATCTTTAGAGCTGGAATCCATATTAATGGTAAATAAAGTAGAAACCACTTCGATGTGAAAATTGCACACTATGTTGTAGTAGTTACATTGTAGAGAATTTATTACCCCAAATTATTCATTATATAATTTGCTATAAAAAACAATAGCTTTTGTAGTACTTAAATCAGCTTCCAAAAATAAAGCTCTATATGAATTAGAAAATAAACAGTTACATATAACTTATTTTTTGAAAATAACTTGTCTAAAAAGCATGCAATAGTTGTATGTCATTAAAAATCACAAACAGTTAAAAAAAATATTACATTGTAGGAAAATGTGCTTATAATATTTATTTTTACGAATATGAAAGGTATGCAAAAATAGAAATATTAATATTTAATGCTTTAACAAAGTTTACATTTAAATTAAAATTATAAATTAAATATTAATTACATTTAAATTTAAATTATGAATCAAGCTTTCATAAAAAGTATGATTTCACAAATATCTCTCAAGTTAATTTCCATCGTTTTTCTTCCATTATTTACTTTACAAAAATTTGAATTTATAATAATGATTAAAGCAATATAGTTTAAATACTTTGTGATAAATTTATGTTTTCTTTCTTTTAAAAAAAACATTTTATTTTGAATTCTGTACAAGATTACAGAAAAATATTGCGAAGAGGGAATGAATATATAAATTGCTTGATAAGGATTTTACATTTCTGATGATAAAAATTTTTGCATCTTTGATTAGTTACCCACAAAATGCTTATATATATATATATATATAGAGAGGTTCATTGATTAATATCTGCAAATTATCAAGTTTTCAGAATTATTTTTATATATATATAAGTAGAGAGAGAGAGAGAGAGAGAGGTATATATATGTATATATATATATCTGCATATATATATATCATAGTATATATATCATATATATATATATATATATATATATATATATATATATATATATATATATATATATATATATATAAATTTCCCCTCAAACTGTGTTCATGAAATATTGAATATTTTGTTTTACTACTAAACCTGAACTTGTTTCATCTTCCTCTTTTTCTATATTGCACTATTCTGTCTCCTACTTTTTCTTTAATAGAAATTCATGTTATAAAACTTAGATTTTCCTGAGAACATGAACATTTGCCCCTCTTAAAAAAATCAAATGTGATATAAGAGGCTGAGTTGAGATTTACACACATTTAACTTAAACTCCTCCTTCCCTGCAAAGTATAACATTCATGCGGAAAAATCATCCTTCTCCACTTAGATCTCTGGAAGAAGTAAGAAAAAAAACATTTTAATCATTCCATCTTGACACGCCATCCACCCATCTCATCCATATTTACACTACCTGCAAAAACTTGGGGGTGAAGGAGGGCACAGAATCAGCATCTTCTAGGGAGTGCCCCTGGGATCTTTTCTCATGCCATGACATTCTCTCTTCTACCATAATGAGACACCGTTCCAGATCAAGACCGTGGCAGTGATTTATACCCCTCAACCCGTCACGAGGAGGGCTTATCCCTCCTTGCCATCTTTCTGCCCATCCCCCAGCCCTCCCAACCACTCTTACAAGGAAAAGACGGCATCTTTTTCCCTTGATTTATTTACTTTTCTCATTTTTTTATCCCTCCTTTCTTTCTCTCTGATTTTGTTTTCTTCCCCAGCTAAGCAGAGGGGGGTCAGACCTTTTTCCCGTTCCTTTGAAAAGAGAAAGATGATTTATAGGATCGTAGGAAAAGATGATTATTGTGCCATCTTGGGATGTTTTGGGCAACGATTTTCTTACTTTTTCTTTTAGTGTCTTTCTTTTGTTTTTAGGCAAGCGGTTTTTCGTTTTATGTTTTGACTCTCTTTTTTTAGTTTTACGACTCTACTGGTCATCTTGGACCTTAGTATTGGAGTTTATATTTGTTCTCGGCTGTTCTAGGTTGTTTTTAGAGATAAAAGTTGATCACGATTTAATTGGATACATTATATTTTGTACAGAAATATCAGAAAGAAGAGGAAAACATAATATGGTCTCCAGAAAGTTTTCTTTTGCGATAAATATAAAACAAAGGAGAATAAATCACTTGCTATTATTAACAAAATTTATTAGGTAAAATTATAAAGTTATTAAAAAATTTGGAATTCTAACCATAACTCGTTGTGCATAAATTAAGAAATAATTGATTTTCATTTATTGTTCAACCATTTTCCTTCATTAGGTATCAAATATTTATTTTTATTCACGTTATATTGCCTAATAAAAAGTTAAAGCTATTATACATTTTTTAACATTTGTAGAGTATGAATTTTCTGCAGATCTTTCTACGGATATTTTTATGAAATTCTATGGAAGGTTTACATAAAAAGAGAAATATGGGGAATTTCTGTATTAATTTCTCTATTGATGTGGATATATTCTTTCTGTTTTTATACTGTTTCTTCAGGACTGTTTCTTAGAAACTATTCTAGTGACTTAAGATAGAATACCCACTGAGGGCACTGAGCAAGTATGCTATCTTAAAAGACGAAATTGACTATGTCTTCGCAATACAGCAGCAAACGCCTAGTAGAAGCCTCCAGACCTAGCTTGTCACCTCCAGAGATATAATTTCACATGGAGGACATTGCAGCGACAACATACTTTACGTTTCCCAGCCCCTAATAGTGAACACGATGGATCTTTCATTGGCTTGAGATTTGAGCTCCCACCTTCCAATAGCAAGAACATTCACTCTTCCTCATCATGCAACCATGGTCTCAATTTCTTAGTGATTAAATCTGAATTCTCATGCTTCCTTCAACAAAACACCTTTACTTTAACTTTATGCACCATGTACATTTTAAATCACCTGTCGTTATGTCCCGATCTGATTCTCCTCTCCCACTTTCTGCGTATTATCAAAATTATCATTTACAGTAGATTAAAAAATAATATAGTCTCCTTATGTAGTGATGCAGGTATGAGTAAGAGGTTGAGTGTTTTGCTCAATAAAAGTAGTAGAATCCCTTGTTCCCTGCCTCGATTTGTTGAAGTTGGTGGCTTCCGTTTGCTTACTGGACATAATTACTTACAGACCTATTTACTTTTTATGTAACCAAGGATTCACCTTACTGCTTTCTAGGCCACTAAGTGTATATGAATGATGACCATCTCAAGCTGTGTGTTTCACTTTTTTAAAGTTTTTGAAGAACTGTGCGGATATAAATTTTAATTCTTTTTATCCTTCATTATCACTTTATTGGGCTGCTGCTTGTCATCTAATGACAGAATACGAGTGTAAGGTAAAAAAAATGATCAATATATAAGAGTTTCTAATCTAAAATCTTTGAGAGCACATCAGATTTGAAGAGACATCGCAAAAGATCAATCTTTAGATTAATTAGAATTTTATATCTTTATGAATTATATTACATAATTAGAATTTCATATTTTTATATCTTTAATAATTGAATATTTTACGGAAAGATAATATTTTCTTCCTGGTAGAAGTATGATCAGCAATAAGTAACTATTCATTTGATGCTTAAATAGAGACAGTATTAAGTTTTTAAAGTCTATTATAAACAAATATAAGCTGCATGAGTAAGGCTTAACTCATTTTTAAAAGTCTAGTGGATGGATTGTTACAGGAATTTTTGATTTTAATTTTCAGTTTTTAATGCTAATAATTTGATTATATAAAGGTCAATAATAAGAAAAAATATTTCATTTGATCAAGTTAAGAAATATGCCTATAAATAAATTAATTCATTGTAATTTTTTACAATACTATGCTTGTTTCGTAATCGAGCTTTGCATATATTTTATTCAACTTATATAAGTAGAGATTTGTACTAAATAAATTTTATTTTTCCTATCAAACATAAATTGAATATATATTTGATTAAAAGCATAAATGTATAGAAAACCATAAGTGATAAAATGCATAAACTGTAATATTAAACATAATTTTTATTCATATTTATTTTACACACTTTTCTTTCTCTTTGATATGATGTAAATTCTTAAAAACTGATCTTTAATGAAAAAATTTAAAAGTAAGTAAATACATTTTATGTTGCAAAATTAATGAGAAATCTTACACTCTCTGAATATTTAACTGTGTCAGAATTCAAGAATTATAAAATTTTCATTGAAAATTTAAGTTTTCTCTTTTATTTTTCCTATCATCTTTCTTTTCTTTTATTATTTTATTTTTTCATTGCATGATTTATATCTTTCAGTTGTTGTGTAGTACATCTATTGTACCTTCTGATCCTGTGTGATATTCCTTGGTGCATAGGCAGATATTTTCATTTTCGCAAATAAATATCCCTGAAAACGTTATTTCTATAGTTTATTACTATTTTGTAGAAAGGCGAGCTAAAAAAAAGATAAAAAGAGTAAAATAATTTGCCATCATTTTAAGATTAATTTCATTATTTGGGAAATTACAAGATTTTTTAATCATGCTTGAATTAGGATTTTTATGATTATTATAACCATAAGAATTTTGAATACCATATTTGGTAAATAAAATATTTAGATTCTTTAAAGAAATAAATCATTTCGATCTTACTTTTGTCTTATTTATTATAAAGTCAAAGCATATAAGCAGTTGTAAGCCATGTAAATATGTATCGCTTAATGACTTCATTAATAAATTTGCGTGTAAGAATATTTTATCAGCAAAATGATTCACGTGTCATAGAAGGGATTAAACGGAAAACTCTAACAACACACCCCATTAGATATACATACATGTAGAGCGAGGAAGCCCACTAATCGTTGTATTTGAGCCTGAAATTTTTTATTCGAAAAGAGAGAGTTCACATCTAAGCATAGTGTGTCTAGGCCTATTCTATTTTTATATATAGAAGAAAAGGCTCCAAGACATAAGGTATTTCAGCTTCTTTTGTGTTTTGATTTTCTGTATGATATTTTATAAACATTGGTCTTTATTCACGTATCACAGATGAGGCAACCCGAAAATGTGTATATAAACAACAAAAATACAAATCACTTATCTCGTTTTTTATAAAGGTAACGATTGAATCCAGAATTTTTCATGCCACGTAGCTATGCTATACTACTTAAGCAATACTAATTTCATTAAAACAAATAATGATTTGAAAACAATTTTAATGGATATACAAAATGAAAATTTTTATAGTTTTAAGATTGCCAGTTTCTTTTAACATATTATATTTAATAAGACATATTATATTCAAAAACATTTTACATTTTAATGTAGACTCATGCTCAAAGTGGAAATCTATCCAATAAACTGTTAACAATTCAAAAATCATCTCGTTAAATATAAATTAATTATGATAGAATAGTTCAACAGATTATAATTGCTATACCATCTCTTTACCATTGTGACATCATCGTTTCATAAAACTAACAATTTTCTTTTGTGGAATTATTTATTATACGTTCACAATTTACTACACTTCGTCATATATCCAATAACTAAACAATGAGTAATTTAGATTGAACCATAATAAGAAACATTTGTTTGACAATGAATTTCGCTAATCAAGGAAAGAATAACTTAACCAGGGATTGAAGTTCTTTTTATATCATTGCTTCCTGCAGAAGAAATTTAATTCAATCGAAACCAAAAATTTAAAATATTTTCTATAAACTAAAAGTAATTGGAAATAGAATTGTTATAAAGACTGAAAAATGAACATACAAATTGAAGACCAAAACCTTAAATTTTTTCTCTCTCTCAGCTCCTGTATTCACTGTTTTAATTTATGAGTATTTCAAAATATATTATCAAATACCCAAAATTTTTAAAAAGTGTCGTAATATATAAATATATATATATATATATATATATATATATATATATATATATATATATATATATATATATATATATATATATATATATATATATATATATATATATATATATATATATATATATATATATATATATATATATATATATATATATATATATATATATATATATATATATATATATATATATATATATATATATATATATATATATATATATATATATATATATATATATATATATATATATATATAATATCTTTTAAGTTTTTAAAAAATGTTTTTTTATCCAAATAATTTCTTAAAAATGCAATTTATTAAACAAAAGAAAACTTTAAGTAACTGGTAAATTTGTAAAAGAAAGATTAAAAATCTCTCTGAAATTTAATGGCATAAAGTTTTTAAAGTTTTCCTACTGAGAATACAGTGATATATCAGGATTTGTAAAAACTTTAGTTTTTATATTCGCAAATATTTTTTAACTGTTATTTAAATAAATGTTTTTGTATAGCAATAAATAACTGTTTTTCTTGTAAAATTTCTTACATTGCTTCTCCAGTGAAAGATTAAGCGATAGGCATTTTTATCGAATTCACAATGCTTCTCTAAATTATTTCTTATGCATTCTGAAATAAATAAAAAAAGAGTTATTTCAACCAAAACTTTTTAAAGAATTTTGACGCGATAACTTATGATTTCAACTCTGTTATCTATGCTTTTATTCGAGCATAGAATTCCAACGAACTCTGAGCTTTGAAATGTGCCCTTCATCTGAAATGACGCGTTCGACAGGTTTTGACAACTTGACAACATAGAGACTCATGGACCTTAACCCGCCCTCAGATCTAGGGGATTCTCTAGCATTTTTTCCACATAACTTTAGCTAATGGTGAAACATTTCAGACTGTTTTTTCTTTTCGTTTAAAGTTTATTTTTATAGTATACAGAGAGAGAAAGTAAATTCACATAAAATAAATTCAATGTATTGTACTACTTAATGTATTTCGAAATGCCTAACTTAGTTGTTTACTTTCGCATAACTTTTTCTGGTTTTACATATTTTAAAAATTACTCAGGTAAAACTGTTGGGATTTATTTTCTTAAACTAATTTCTAAAATTTACTTTAAACTGTAAAATATTTTATTAGCATCGTATTTGACAAAAGCAATAGCTTTTTTATTTACGGAGAAAGAATATGTATACTTATAATCATTTATATTTATACTTAATTATCAAGTAATTATGAAAATAATATATAATGAATATATTTGTTAATGTATTACAAAATAAAAAATAGGAGCTTTTCATATATTAATTATATTTTCTTTCTGTTTTTTAATTATTTTTTATCAACTATTGTAGTCATTAATTTGTGCACAATTGTTATTTATAGCAAATAAAATCAATAATTAAAAATATGCTAACATTATTAATACTTATACATTATTCCATAACAAATACTAAATTTTAATTTCTTAATAATATGCAATTAAAGTGAAATTTCTCTTGCATATATAATTAGAGTATAGTTTTAATTAAAAACAATTATTCTTGATAAACAGGTAAATGTGTTTCCAAAATTAATTATTCTTCTAATGATAGATGGACTATTGTCAGTGTCGGAATATAGGTAAAGACAGTACTGACGAAATCTAAACAGAGCTTTCATCATCCCACGCTCGAAATTAAACTCTCTTAAAACCTGTATTGCCATGTTACACTTGACTTAAGTAAGTACAGCAGAGCTCTGGAAAGGGGACTACAAGCCCGCAAATGTTATCGCAGCTAAACATTGCATTCGAGGCAGAAGTGTTACATATTCATCCCGTTGATGAGGCAGATATTCCTGCCGGACGACATTTACACGCGAGGGTTTCTCGAACCCCTTCGCTTTACCACCTTATCAGAGATTTCCCTGGACAATTTGTCCCGGATGACGGGGCATGGAATTGCCCGCGTGTTCCCTCTGTGGAAAGGAAATTATAAATCGAACGAGCACGAGAAGAGTACCCTTGACTTTCACCGGGGAATAGTGGTGATCTTAATGACCATATGTGGTTCGGCCATTCCATCGCTTGTCAGCGCTTGGCTCTAGATTCCTTATTTGGTAGAGGGAAAGCCGATGGCGAAATTGTTTTGACGGATAAGGATGAATATGTGGGGTTTAAATGCTGTCCTCCTTACCTACGTTACTAAACAAAGTACCATAATGAAACAGACAAGAAACGAAGTGTAACCACCGTTTCATTAATGTGAAACTGGAGGATAAATATGAAGAATAGAATAGTAAAATCAGTTAGAAAATCTAACCAAAACTTCATTACATACTAACAAATTTATAGAATAGTTCCTGTATTTTAAAATATTTAAATTATTTTAGCATTAAATGATGAGCAAAAGTTTATGGGCTTTTTCATATACATCATTAATTTTTTAAAACCATGTTTCATTGCAATAGATTACTGTTATTTATCTAATTAAATAAAGAATACTTTTATTAAAAAATATATAGTGCAATAACTTCATCTGTATTAATAATTAATTGTGGATGTTCTAATGCATTACAGATTTAATGAATTACAGTAACATGCAGATTCGAATTTTTATTTTCAATAAAGCAATATATTTGTGATAAAATTTAAATAAAGATTAAAATTGATTTAAGTTACACTATGAAACAATAAAAACTAGATTTCGCATTATTAACTTAATCATAAGTAATACTTATTTATTAATAAAATAACGCTGTACTTATTAATATAATAATTTCAGACGTGCTCAATGACATACAAACCCAACTCTAAGAAGAAGAAGAATATAATAATTTGCAGCATATACCATTTTACAATTAAATATAGAGAGACCGATCATGAATATTTCCATAAATTTATTAGGATAAAATCAACAGTTGATATACAAAAGAAAACTGTAATTTTTGACATCAAACAAATATTAAGGTGTCATAAAAAGAACATTATTAATGTAAATATTGCTCATACCAACAAAATTCAAGCACTATAATTTTTATTAACAACAATCGTGATTTATTTTTATATATGGAATAAAAATGGTTGAAGAAGCAATTAATAAATGGATGAAAAAAGTTTTAAATATCATATTGTGATGAGGGTAGTTGATTAAATATTTTTAGAAAGCTAAAGGAAGTGTTTGTTACGATAAATATAATTTTAACATTTAACGAATGACTAATATTTAATAAGGTAATTTTTGTTAATTTTTATTTAATAATGCAAAAATTATTGAAAAAATTACATTTCAAATAAAATGCCTATAAACCTTATTAAAAATATATCTTGAAAGAAATCATTAGAAAAAGATTTTGAAATTTAACATATTGTATAAATTTTCAGTTAATTCATTATATTCTATTTTTTATTAATAAAGGTTCTTAACATTTGGTGTATGATATAAAAGGATGCCTTCAATGTATTTGAGTTATATAATTTAAATAAATTTTATTATTTTTAATGACATTTCTCTGTTAAAGAAATTGCATGGTCTACCATTTTTCATAGATAAATTAATTTATGCAAATTAGATTTACCAGCTAATTTAAGCTATCTAATTAAACGCAAATCTCCTCAGATAGGATTAGATCATCATCAGAACGGTTTGTGAGTAAGATGAAAAACAAATCCCCAAACTTGATTTGTTTGTGGCTGTGATTCAAGCACAGAAATATCACTCGAGTAACCAAACCAAATATAAAAACCAAGCAGACAAAAAATATCCATATTGCAACAATTCTGAAACAAGAATGTAATTGAGTGAAAGTAAGGCCGGCACTAATCCAGGCAACGAACTTAATTAGAATCAAATTAGTCCTCCGATGTGGAATTACATTTAATGGGACTTTGTCACACATAATTGGGGCAGCCATTATCGTATTCGACCCTCGAAATGTAATAACGTCCAGTTGCCTCATCGTTTTCACGTGAGGAGTGATAGCGATTAAAAAGGGACGAGGGGATGCTGCATCGATTAAGTAGTAGAGAATTATGTTTCATTTACCGGAGAATCCCGTTAGATTTACGAAATGCTGAGCTCGTTTAGTGCAAGAATCAATAATTGCTTCCCAAGATATATATACACAAGATAAGAGAGGAACCGAATCATCCTTCCTCACTTACTAATTTCACATTTTCTTTTTCTTTTCCTGCCACCATTATATGACATTCCATAGCCTGCTTGATGTAAAGAATCATTAAGATTTTGGGAAAGAGGGTTTTAATTATCGGCTGTTTAAAGTGCTTAAGTGTTAGGGACACTTTATCGATTATTTAGATATAAGATAATTGGGAAACCTGTGAAAAATTATTTTGCAAGCTATTTATAAGAAATAATCCCGGACTAATTTCACTCTGAGAATTAAGCATAACTATTTATATCAGCTAATTGATAATTACTTGAAAGGATATACGTTAATGACACCAATGGAAAGACTAAATGTGAGACATTTTTAAATCTGTAACGTATTATGTACATTTTTTTAAAAAGAAAAAGTTTAAAAAGTTAAATATGTGAGCTAAAATTGGGGATCATATTATAAAATTCGAAGAGAAAGAATCCTTAAGATTGTTTTTATATTCTTTAATAAAATTTAAACATCTTAAAGAATTTAAATTTAACAATTAAAATTATATCACATGAAAAATGTCAAGATTTTTAACTTACAAATAATAATACATATTGCATTTTTAATACATATTGCAATATACATATTGCATTTTTAATGTAGTTTATTGGTTATGTGGAGATAAATAAATAATTTAATAACTATATTGATATTTAAAACTCGTGAGATTAATTAACATTTTCTATCGTATGAGAGTCCAATGTAGGAGTGAGAGAAATTGGGAAAGATATAAATAGCTTTGGTCAAAGAAATCCTCAAAGTTAATCAGCCAAAACTTATAGCTCTGACTAACCATGTGAGGTGGAGATTTTTGAATGATAAATCTAACGATGCATTTTCATATTCCAGCAAATGAACTTGCAGAAATTTAGTACAATATTACCTGCTAATATCATGGGAAATTTCTGTTGAGTCATCAATAGTCATGTCATTTCAAGGGTCATTTACCCCGATTGCACTTGTTAAAAATGAGAGAAACACAAATTTAAATGTTTCCATGTTGCATACATTCATGTAACTTTGCATTTGCAAAAGTAACATGCAAATCTATCAAATTTGTTTCCAGTTTGAAATCACTGATCCCTTATTCTTACACCATTGTTAAGTCAGATTCAAGAACACACAAATCATTTAACTAATAGCCTTAAGTTCTGAGAAACCAATATAATAGCTACTCCAGCTTTAAACAGAAATTGCTTATTATGTTAATTTTCTTAAAATGATATGCGTTTTTTTTCTTCCATGCATTTACTTGTACAAGTTTCTCAGATTTAAAGATTTTACTTATATTGAATTACATTTAAAGAAACATGCTTTATACTTAAAAGTGTAGAATATACAAAATATAATCAAGATATTGTGAGTAAGTATACCTGATATTGTGACTATTTAAATAGTAATTAATTACACTTACAATGTACAGTGATGGTCCTAGTGTCTTCGATGAGGCTATTGGGAAGGGAAGGGTTCTCAGCCGTGCACGTGAACTTTTTCCCGTGATCCTCTGCTGTAGGGACGAAGGACAGAGTACTCAAGGTGAGGTTCCCATTGTCTGAAATTACTTCATTTCCTGTCTGAATCTTCTGAGAGCCCTTCCACCACGTCATCACAGCTCTCGGCCTGGAACCAGTGGATTCACACTCCAGGGTCACCTTCTTGCCAGCTGACAGATGAGGCTGCAATGTGATGATCCGAACATCTAGGGGTCTTACTGTAAATGGCAAACGATGGAAATTTTAGCAGACATTCAAATAATGTTTGTAAGGCATTTTACATGAACAACTAACATTTTATAATTTTTAATAAACATTAGCATTTTTGTAGGTTTATTTTAACTAGTTTGCTTAAGTAAAACAGAAATATTAATTCATAAATGTATACTCTTGCCAACAAATTTTCACTATAATCTGTTTAATTACATTGGTACTTTCATTGAAAACTTATTTTTCAAATAACTTGAATAAGAATGAACAACATTTCTTAGCTCACTAAAATAATATGCAATAACTTTTCCGAAGAGTAACATTTTGTAATTGTGTGTTATACATTATTATTCAACATCAGCAGTATTAATTTCTTAATATCCTAAAAATTTGCAGATTCATTTATATAGTAGTATACAGATTCAATAAGGTACATTCAAAAACAAAATGTTTGCATAACAATCTTTAATGATTAAAATTATTTGATTGAAATACAAATATTGAGCATTGTAATCGATTTGATGTAATTTACGAAACAGTGATTTGAACAAGTTAAATATTGCAGTTGTCTAAAAAACTTTACAGCATCATTTAAGAAAAAAATATATATAATATTGTAATACAGATTCACTTGTAGAATGCCATACAATCTGAATTTGCATGATACACTCAAATGCTTGTATGTACGCCTAATTACGCAAGCAATAATTGTTTCAAATTTAAAAATATTTTAATTATATAAATTGCTAGTGAAAAATTTAATTTTATCAGTGTCGTTTAGTTTAAAATTTGGGGTAGAGAAGTATATTTGTATGACAGCATGATATTCAAACAATTAAAGCTTTCTTTGTGAAAAATTAATTTTTGGAAATGAAATCATAAAATTTGTATCTATTATTTTGATTGCTCAGCATTATATATCCTACAAATAAAGTTAACATTTACAAACGTGTACATTAACTGTCTAATCTATATATTAACTAATTTTATACGTTAAAATGTGCCTTCAAATGTTATCCTATACTTTTAGGTAATTAAGAGATTAAGAACATTCTTATTTCCGAAGATCAAAGGTTGTTCATTGAAACGATTATTCTATAAATTAATTTGTTGTTTATTCAATGGTATTATCTTAATACTTAGAGATCAAAAATAAATACTACTGTTATGATTTGCAAAAAGGTAACAATAATTTAAGTCATTTAATCATTTGTAACATAGCTTTTAATTGTTTGATCATTAATTTAATCTGTTAATTTATTGATTATTTGATTTCATTAATTATATACTATAGACATTGAAAATAAAATTCATTGTTTTATATTAATCACAAAGAAAAGTTGTTATTTCTTGTAAATATTATTCTTTTGATAAGAGTTAAGTAAATAATGTGTAGATCATCCACTATGTTAAAAACATGAAACAATTATGCACTCTACTGAATTATTTTAATTTACATGCTCATTAACTAAATACTTAGCAAAAATCTGATTTCGGTCCTTTAATGGTAGGGACAATATTCAAAAGATATTTATTTAAATATTGCTATATATATATATATATATATATATATATATATATATATATATATATATATATATATATATATATATATATATATATATATATATATATATATATATATATATATATATATATATATATATATATATATATATATATATACACACACAGTGTCTCACATAAGTGATGGGACACCAGTAGATATGCAACAAAAATTGTCTCAATTAGGCAATAAAAGTACTTTTTGGATGTTTTATTTTTACTCAAAAGCAATTGGCAATAATTTTTAAATACGTTGCTTTGAAATTTTTGTGTTTTTAGTTGCGTGCAACCATAAATGCTAAAAGAAAAGAATCTTTACCTGAAATTCAAAAATTAGTTCTTAATTTGCATATTGAAAGTGGAAAATATAATAGAGAATCTGTTGAAACAGTTACTTTGAGTCATTCAACAGTTTTCAATATCATTAAACGATATAAAAAGAATCATATGATTCAGAAGAAAGAAACATGACCAACCCATCAAAGCTATCCAATGGTATAAAGCGAATAGTCATTCGAATTATTAAAAAAAGTCCAAGAATGAGTGCTCCTAAAGTTGCTGCTGATTTACAAGCATTATATGGAGTAATTGTTAATCCTGAGACTATTAGAAGAGTAATTCAATCTGCTGGATATCATGGTAGGGTGGCCAAGAAAAATTCTTCGTTAGTGAAAAGAATAAACAAACTCAGATTTGGCTTTTGCAAAATCCAACATAAATAAAAATTCTGATTACTGGAATAAAGTTATATTTGCTGATGAGAGTAAATATTATATATTTGGTTCTGACGATAGAATCTTGGTGTGGAGAAAACTGAGAGAATTTCGTAAGCAGAACTTGGTGAAAACAGTAAAATAATGTGGAGTAGGAGTTATGGTATATTGGAGTATGTCGTCCGCTGGAGTCGGTAATCTTGTTTTTATTGACAGTAAAATGGATCAGTACAATTATATTGACATTCTAAATCAAAATTTGAAATCTTCCGCACGAAAATTGAACTTTCATAACGATTTTAAATTCTACCAGGACAATGACCCCAAGCACATTGCTTCGAACGTTAGACTCTGGCTGCTGTAAAATAGTCCTGAAATAATAAAAACACCACCATTATCACCAGACTTAAATCACATAGAGAATATTTGACAAGAATTGGAATCAAGAATTCCCAAACACGTCATTTCTTCAAAACAACAATTAAAATCGGTGCTTCAAGAAGAATGGAGTAAAATCACTCTAGAAATCACAAAAAAGTAGTCAAATCCATCCCAAGAATATATATACACACACACACACACACACACACACACACACATATATATATATATACACACACATATATATATATATATATATATATATATATGAGTTTTCTTGCTTATATTTGCTTGCTTCTTGCTTGTCTTCATGGATCAAATTTAACTAAAATTCAGAAATGCCAAAATGCTTTTTTTTCTTTCATAATATTAAAATGTCTCACATCACATGTTTTATCTAGTGGGATTGGAAGCAAGTATATTCATTTAACTACGCAATAAGAAATCCAGTAAACACTGATGTATAAATGAAAAGATATGGTTGGTGTCATTTTGAATTTTCCTGTTACGAATCTTGATTGCTTTCGATTTTGTATCATTAAAACGGCAAAACTCTGTGACAGGCATGGGGGCTTCATTCATTCAGAAACAACAAGCGATCACGAGGCTCATGAAAGACAGCTTTTATTCTCTGGTTTTCTGTGTCGTGGTTCCTTAATTAAACGTGAAATTTCCACCTCAAGAAAAGGATACCGAAGAGAGAAGAGGTGAGGTGTTGCAAAGGATTTCCTTCAGGAAGAATTTTCGAACCTTTTCTTCCTCTCCAGCAAGCGTTAGCATGACAAGGTAATTATCGCCTTAACGGCAATTTTACGGTTGAACTAATACCCTTTTAGGCTCCTTGTTTTCAGAAATTTTAGAAAGGGATGGTTTCATCTCCCTTGGACCCATGAATAATTTATTGGATCTTGTTTTGTGAAAGTCCCGGTGAGAATTTTTCACTGAAATGGTTGCTGCAGTTAGTATAAGAATGGAATTTATAAGTAGGCCTGCCTTCGGTGAAGTCCTTATATGCAAGCGGCAAAGATCTACATAATGAGTTCACGTAGCATAGATTTGAGATTTTCTTAAGAGAGTTAAAATGGTTTCAAGACATATATGTGATTAATTGGACAAATTATATTCATCAATTATTGAGCAAATGAAGTTTTGAAAGATATAAAGACTCATAACTCCCCTGAAATATTAAAAGAATACATTATTTTAATATTATCAGATCTATTATATCTTTTATATTATCATAATACTAATCAGAGAAATATTTAATCCCTTCAAATATTTTAATTTTACGAATTTAAAAATGCAATAATTCACAATTTAACAAACACATTTTCATAATTCAGTTTTTAAATTAAAAATTTAGTTAAAACAAACATGCTTCGTTACGTACTCGTTTTAATTGAGTATACGTTTAGACAGAATACAGTATAAACGTGCTGGATGTATTTAATCTTTTGAAAAATGAGAAAAATTCAGTCATTTAAAATTTTTTAGTAATGATAAAAGTTTAAAAACATTTTTAGCATTAATTACTATTAAAACTATAAATGTTTATAATGTATAGTAATAATATTTTTTTTTACAAATAAACTTAATGTGAAAGATAATAACTTCATTGCAAAATAGATACTAAAAATATGTTAATAAAAAGAGTCTTCCGAAAAGAAATTGTTTTAACATTATTTTCACTCATATGTTCTTTGTAGCATATAAAAAACAAGACAAAATCATACATCAAAAGTATTCATTTCTTAAAGAATCATTTTTATAACACTGCGAAACTTTCGAGCCATTATCAAGCAATAATTCATGAAGCTCTTTCCATTGCATGGAAAATAACTCGAGAATAATACAACAAAGAAAACCTCATTTCGACATCATCTCGATACATTTTATTGAACACTTAAAGCGAAAATGTGACATGACCTCGTAACTCACCATTCGCTCTAATCTTTCACATCCCTTTCTAAAACAATATCTCTGAGATATCAACAGATAATTCAAAGCTATCCACACAGTGCGGGAGAGAATAGTGTTGCCAAAGAACAAGAGATAAAAAAGTACATAACTGGAAATAAATAATTTACGATAAAATGAAACAAACAATGACACAAGGCTTTCAACGAAATTGGTTTTGGGGCCCTTATTTTGTCCTTGAAACACTGAATCGGGACTTCAAAATATCTTAACTGTATGTATCAGTCCTATCTTCATCCTTATATTTCCCTCGAGGTTTTGGTCTTACGTGTGATGCATTTTAAATCGTCGTGTGCATTTTTGGGGCTCTTGTCTGCTTGCATTTTTTTGACGTCGTCCCCAGCTGCGTCATAGCCAAAAGCATTTTAGGAAAAATTGGAAAGAAATTGGAAAAGTGACAACTTTGAATTTAAAAGTGACTAAATTCTAAATGTGGAAATGATTTAGTTTTGGCTATTTTAAAAAATGAAATAATTTAACGATTTCCAAAATTCATCAAAATTTTGATTGCTTGACATATTTCACTTTTGAAAAATTTATCTTTAAAAGCATATTTTATTTCTCATATATTTGTTTTTGAAAAAATTTGTATAATTTTTTAACATGTAAAACACTATATATCTATTATAGCACAAATTACTGTGGAATGAAACTCAAGTTTCTTAAGAAAACAGAAGGAATATAGAGTGGAATTATTTGAATCACAAATATACATAATGTTTTAAGCATCTATTAAATATTAATGCTATTAATTATTATTAGAAAGTTATAAGGCAATTTGTTTTGTTTTCTTAATTAATAATAATGTAATACAATTATCCAGTACCTTATAGAAAATCTTTTTTAAGCACTTCAATTAATAAATTCTTTATTGAGTGTTATCTTACACATTTTCCAACTATTATTAAATTTAAATTACAATAACTTTTTAAAATAGATTAAATGTGAATTAAATTCGGTTATTAAAATTATAATTTGTGCAAATGTGCCCTGTATTAATGTGTTATATCATTATTTTATGGGACAAAAATTTAAAAAAAAAACTTAAAATATTGAAATTATGCATTGCAAATGCATTATTAATTTATTTGTAACATATTTGTTATTCATTACTTTCAGTGTAATAGATTTGATATTTTATTTTACTAAATTTTAGAACACTAAAAATAATTTGATTTTTATGAGATTAAACTAGATAGTTTCTTTTTCTTCATTTATATTTTTATGAAATAAAAATCTCAATGAGAAATTAGATACTATGTATGTGTGGGCTTCGTTCTTACTTAATTAGATTTATTTTTTAAATCTTTCTTATTTACGTCAGAAAAGATTTAGAATAGATAATATTTTTAAAATTAATTTGTTTGATATGTTCATATAAATTCCATAATTTTACTGTGTTTTAAATTAAAATTAACTACATTCAATGTATTCGTAATTTTTAAGATACATGCTTAAAATTTTTGCAAAATGTTTTACATAAAATTAAATTATATAAACTATACATTTTATATCAAATTAAAAAGAATTATAATATACATATTAGAATATATGTCATTTTGTAAAATATTGAGGAACACTAGACGAATTATTATTTTTATTGAAGTGTTTTCCATATGACCTTAGATTTAATTGCATAGATACTTTATTTGTACAATTCTAGCTTCTTTTTAATTTGAATATATCATCAACAGACATAATTACTTTTTTAAACAAGCTATAAAATGGAAGCATTATTTGAATGAAATTAATTTAATGGAAAAATATTCTCAAAAATTCTTAGGCAGTCCAAATGTATCAGAGAAGAATACACCTCACTCACTGATGCATAATGCTTTTTAAAATTGCAAAAATCATTTCAAGCGAAATACATTATTTCGCTTCACTTCAAAATGTTATGATTATAATATGTATAAAATTTCTTCTCCATGCAAGATTTAATCACAATTAAAAATATTCTTGGGGATTTATTTAGTGGATATTGTTCTGTTTATAAAAGTAAAAATGGGATGATACATTGAATTAGTTGTAACTAATAATTTAATCCTAAATTTCTTATTTCTTTAAAATGATTGCTGTTTTGAACTGAAAAATGTAAAGAAATGAGTAATTTTTCTCTTTTACTTTATGCATTTTGTATGTTATTATATTTACATTTCAGAATGTTATTCATATAAATGTTATTATTATTTCAAAAATTTATTTTCATCGAAGAGTTTATGTTTCATTTTTTTTAATATTATTTACATTTTAATACTAATTAACTTTACTATGCTAACTTCTTCAACTTTTGACGATATTCATTTGATACAAAAATGTTGATAGGTTACAACAGATAAAATTTATAAGAATAAATGAAACATATTATGTGTGAAAGCAACGTTAATTTTCAAAAATTAAATGTTTGAAGTAAATTTGTATAGATATATTTGAATTTATTTATTGCAGTCTCAAAATAAATTTGTCTTGAGGCGATATATAACAATGAATTTTGAAATTTGTGTGTGCGTGTGTAAAAATTTCTACCGAAAAATCTTAAGACTTACTATATTTGAAGACCTATTATTATGGTAATATGGATAACTATTTTATTTAAATGTTACACTAATAATAACATGTAAAGTAACCCAGCTTATGTCTGTTAAATAAGGTTTATTTTGAAGAAAGTTATATAATTTTTTGTCAGTTTCAGTTTTCAGTGCAATTTCAGTTTGGTTAATAAATGATTCATAAAAATGAAAGCTCTATATATGATTTTAAACTTTTAAAAACAGTTGTCTTTATATTTACACATCAAAAATTTATTAAAATATGTTAAAATAAATTTTTATATTATTTTAAGTATTACTCTTACTTTTGAATTTGAAATATAATATTTTAAGATTTAGTTATTGAAAATGATGTAAACGTAACTAGCCTGATGAATACACAAAAATATTGAATGGCCTTTTACATTACACTAGATAATATTATTATTATTATAATTCAAGAAATACAAATTACTTTTTGCTTTCTTCAAAGTAATAAGCAAAAGTCATTTTCCAAATTGATCTTGCAATTTTAACAAACTTGTAAAGTTATCCATTCAAAACTGACAACAATAGCAGTTGAATTCATACTGAATACATAATCGTACTTTAAAAAGAATTAAAAGTAAAAAATAAAACGCAATTAAAGGTTTAAATTAATATGCTATAAGCAGAAGACTACATAATAAAACTTGCTATATTGTCCAGTAATAAAAAGTTATTAATGAAATGTTTCCTCTGAAAATATGTGTGTGGGTAATATCACAAAAGCTGAGCTTGAATTTATAAATTGGATTACCAATCATGTCAATGAAGATCGAAACATCAAAGGAATTAATATATGTATGAAAACGTCTGTTAAAAGCACACTGCAAGTTACTAAAACTGACTACATTGGAATATAAATAGAATCTGAAATATTTAATAGTTGTTCACACAGTCAGTCATAACTGAAAAAAATTGATGTACCCCAAGGAAACAGGAAAAATCATTAAACTTGTTTTAAATTATTTTCATCATTTCGAATTTGTCACATATATTCGATTTCATTTCAGTAATTATATGAACTGGACTGACAATCCTGATGATTTTATTAACAAAGCAAAATTTTCCTTTTCCAGATTTTCGCTTAATTAGTCGGCATTCTAATTAACAATTAAAATATATTCTAAGAGACGTGTTTAACATATTTTGATTTATGTTACTTCCATACCAAATACCATAATTAATTTTTCTGTAAAAAATGATGTTTGTCAAAACGTGCTGCATATGTAATGATAGATTACTTTTAAAATGATATTTCTGAAATAAGGGCATTTCTTTAAATAGAAATTATGGAAATATCTAAAATATTTTAATGAGATTCTCAAGGCAGAAATTATCCTTCATGCTAATGAAATTTGTCCAATAGCTATGCATAGTTTTCTGACGTAAAAATTCCTGCTTTTAATGAATCATCTCCAAATTTGATATTTCAATAATTTTCTATATTTGTGCTGTTTTTGTTATTTGAGCACTATTTTTAACGTATCTAATTTTCGATTAATCACAAGAAGTTAGTTAATTTAATTGACACTACATTTACACTAAAGTTTTAAGATTATATTTATTATTTATTTTGATATCATTATGCTTGAGGATTACTTAAGGGATTATAGTTATTTGCAATAACTTTGCAATAACAACCTATTTATTTCTATTACTATGTACGAATTACTTATATTTTGCTTTATAAAAAGTTATTTGGAGAATGTAAAAAAAATAATAAATAAAAAAAGAATTAATATAAAAATTAGACTAGTGTCAAAATTAAGAGAATTTGCATATTTTGAAAAATTTCTCGAAAATAATTGAACAATATAAAACAATTAAATCGAAACAAAACTGCAAACCATGTATGTCGAGTTCGTAAAAGTACACAAATCTGTGGGTTGAGCCAATAGAGGAACAAGCTCTATAGGACGAGTCACAAAATACACTTTTCGTTCGCTAACAAATCTTGTAGAATTTTTTGATGTTTTCTGCAACAATAAACAGAGTTCAAACTGTAACTGTAACTATGAGTAATCACCAACATTTAGAAGATGGCATGAGATGAAAAATTATGAAGAGGCTAGATGCAAGAAAGTCTTATATTAGATTTGTTGAGAGTTCAATTTAATGCCTTGCAATACGTGCAGCTTATGGAAACAATTCCAGGAAATCGGATCTATGGAGAGAAACCCGGGCAAGAAAGCCGTTCAAGAGTCTCAACGGTAGATTAACGCCATTCATCAATTCTAGTGAGAAGTAACAGGGATTCTGCAGCTTCTCAGCTCTCTCGTAATTTGTGTAAAGCCACAGGAATCCAAGTTTCAGGGATGACTGTTTTCAGAAGACTTCATGAGAGGAGGTTGCTTACACGTAAACCTTCGATTTTCATACCGCTTATTTCTGCATCCAGAAGAGTCTGTTTAGTATGGTATACAGAGCATAGAAATTGGAGCATGGAGAAATGTGCTACCATTTACTTCACTGATTAGTCTTAGTTTAGCCTAACGACAAATACATATTGTACGTTTATATGGAGAGAACCAAAGACTCACTGCTTGAACTCCAATCTCATAGTGTTAAAGAGACGCAAGGCCCTTCAGATATAGGCAGTAAAACAGATGTGAGGTATGGTGAAGTGACCCTGGAGCTCTATGTTCTGATTTTTGAGGGTGCAGTTGACACTAAGTTCATTTTAATGGATAGTAATGTGAAGACATATAGAGCTATTTAGGTCACCTCGATTTTAGAAAGAGATCGTATTTGCTGGAGAGTTTGTCCAAACAGACCTACAGAATTCAACCCCTACAGAATATATCTCAAACTGTCTGGAGGAAGCCAATTACAATTCACAACAGTCCTTCGAGAACCATCCAGGGTCTTAAAACATCGTTACAGAGCAAATGTGACCAACTGCCACAGAAAACCATAAACTGCATATCTCAAATATGAAATCACGCCGCGAGGCCCATATCTTTAAGAAAGGACCATACTCCCTATTGCGCACTTTTTTTGTTTTATTCTGAAATCACTGTTCCATGGTTCCTCCAATCAGTATTACACACGATCATAAGTGATTTATAACTATTTCCGGGTTATTTGTATATTAATGTATCAAGTCGTTCTGGACATAATTGAACAAATCCCAAAATTATCCTAATTTTGAGTATTAGTGTATATAGTACTAAATATCTACAGAAAATGAGTGTTATTGAATACCAAAATCCCACTAAACTTTTTCACTAATGTAGTTCCTACAGCAGTCATAGAAGGACTACTAAAATCTCCTCTGATACAAATTGAATACATTTATTTTAATGTTGCATCAAAATTATTTATAACTTAATTACATATTACGTTCCAAGGGATAATGTCCACTAAATATAAGTTACTATTTTGCTCTAATTATAAAGGTTCAACTATTTATTAAATATTGAGAAATTTATAGGATATTTCGCTGAACTGCTTTTTTACATTTATTTAAGTAAAGTGTAATCTGTTTACAAACATTATACATATAGATACATATTCAATAAATGTAAATTAATAATTTACTTTCTAATAATAATATTGATTTTTATAAGAAAAATTATTTTATAATCTTTATTTTTTATTGATTTGACTATTTGCAATCTAAAAACATTTCTTAAAAAATGTCATGCTAATAAATTTTATTAGATAAAAAACTATAGATATAATTTCGACACATATTTAAATATTTTAAAAGCTGATAATTCACTCAGCAATGATATAATAATAAAATAATTCGTAATTGCGTTCATAAAATACAATTAATTAAAAATAATAATTGAGTTTCATTGCATTTTCATTCTCAGTAATTTTGACGTAAAATATTTTTTTCATTAATTTTATACTTGTGCTTTAATTTTGAAAGTAACTTCTTATATATATATATATATATATATATATATATATATATATATATATATATATATATATATATATATATATATATATATATATATATATATATATATATATATATATATATATATATATTGGTAGAATTTTCCAAATTACTTAAATTTGAAATTTTACTTAACAAACAATGGTTGAATTTTCATTTCTGACCAATTGTGTACCTTACATTTTTTACAATCATTTTAATAATTTTCTTTTTTATTGTTAATTTTGATAAAGTTGAAAATTCGTGAATTATTTTCAGCGTAAATTATATAATTTTTTTCATTATAAATATTTTTTATTTAACTAAAATTAGAAACATCAGTTTTTATTGCAAAATAAAAATATAAAAATAATCCATTGCTTCTTTAGTATTTTAGCATTTTTAAATAAAAAATCTTATGTTAGCAATGAGTTGGACTTTTTAAATTTTATTTTAATGCCAGACATGTTTATCTACATAATTAAAAAATAATATTTTAGTTAACATGATTAAGTTATTCAAAATTTATTTATCACTTATCATATTTAATTCAGCTAATTATCCAAAGGCATATAAAAATCTTATCTTGGTTTGAATCATTCTAACGCATGCTCATTATTTACCGATAGTTCACAAATCAATCGTACATATTAATTGAAAAATAAAAAGCAATAATTTTTAAAACAAATTTTTACTTTATTTTACTTTATTCAAACGCAAACTAAACCGTTTGCGTTTGAACAAGTAGCACTTATTCTAAGTTGCATTACTTATAAATAATTATGTTCCACTAAATAATTTTATAAGTAAAATAAGAAAATTTTTATTTTTTATTTTAATTTCTCTGACATCACACATTTTGTTCAAATCCAACACATGAAAAACCAGAAGTGAGAAAACGGTTTTTAATCTTCTGACTATTTGGAAACAGACATTTAAAAATTTAAAAAGTACATGAATAAAAACTAAGTCATTGAAAAATTTAAATATAAAAAAACTGTAAAAGAAAGTAAAAAAAATACTGTCAATAAGAAACTGAAATTATTTTTTCAAATCAGTTTTGAAATATAAAATTCATATAAGTATTAAAGCATTAGTAAAAAGGAAACAGTAACGCAAAGAAAATTTATTTATTTTAATTTTATTTTATGATGTTAATAATTCTATTAAAATATATATAATGCTAAGGAAATGTCAAAATAAGGATCGAGTTATTTACATTTATTAATAATAAAGCAATCTGGAGCACTTAATTGTGCTACATTTTACATGGGAGAGATATAATTCAGAAACATTAGTTAGAATTAGTTATTTATTATCTTTGTGCCATACCAAGCTTTCTAACTATGATGCCATAACATTAAATTTACCAGTCTAATTTAAAAATAAAAGGAAATTAACTGGAATTTGGGTTGATTAAATTATATATTATTTATTAAAATAAATCTCATTTTATCTGGAATGATTGATATAAAGATGCAATTTCTGTCATAGTACTTATAATTAGTACAAAAGTAATGATATATGAAAATATTATTTTTGTGTTAAAGTGTACTTAAACTTTTTGTACTACATTAAGATTAAGTTCTTATAGTAACAAAATCTCTTAGTTAAGAATTAACAAAATATATTATACGTGTATTATAAAGCTAGATTAAATCAGTATTTAAAAACGCTTTTACGTGATATGTAAAGCTTAAATTTAGAAAAAAGTAATATGATTTGAACTAACGAATTTTATGTTTTAAAAAATTAAAAAAGTCCAAAACTAATATACTTTATAGCCATATATTTAATTTTTATTTACTACATTCTACTGATATATAAAATATAGAAATAAACTTATAAAATATAACATAGTTATTATCAGTTTTTTAGTAACTCAAGACATTAAAATGACAAATTGAGACTAATATTATAAATAACATGTTTACTCATATTTCATTTCTAACATAAACTCAAAATAACACTTGAATATCATTTATAAAGTACAAAAAAAAATCAAGTATAAACTTATTTTGCTAGAATCTGCGTACATTAATCGAAAATATAATAAAATTATTATATTTTAAATTATAATTGCAAATTAACTAAATTATATTGTTTAAATTATAACTAAATAAAGTGGAGACTGTGATCATAGATTAACGAATAATATTTTATATACATTTTGCTTTTCTTATAAATTATATGAGAAATATTATGTTTAATAATATATGTGAGAAGATATTTTATGTTACGCAGAACATTCTAATTTATCTCCATTTCCAAATAAATATCAAAATAAAGTATATGTTACTGCTTTACAGTTGAGTTTGAAATCTTCCAGCATAATTTATTTTGTATTAAATTCTTTCAGTTTGTTTACTCAATGACATGCTTATATTAACCCTATGGCTTTTATATCTGCTAAAAAACAACAAAACGTTTTAGGTTTTAGGTCATCATCATTTTTAGTAACTTAAGCATTTCAAAAAATAGAAAAAAACTATTATTTATGTAAAGAAAAAATGTAAATAAAGAATCTAGCATGAAGCAAACTGTTTTTTTTTTTTTTTTTCCACCTTACGCATCAGAGAGATGATATCTAGAATATTACTGAACAAATAAAAAAGAGGTCTAGAGTAGGTTAAAACAAGCCAAGCAATGGCTTTGGGCCAAAATTCAGAAATTTCTGAACATTATTTTGGACATTATTTTTCCTATGAACTTAACATGACATTTTTCAATTTGTTCATTCAAAAAACCAATGGATGTGATTTACGCTTGGATGCATTAGAAAGATAATTTAAAAATCAAATATCTTTTAAAAAACGAGAAAATCCAGATACTATAAGCAAAATTTACAAGAATTTCTTACTGTTTATTTTAGTCAAAAATAAAATCTCGTTTTTATGAAATATATATTTTTAATATTACCATTATAAATTTAGAAATCAACAGTAATTAAAAAGTACGATTTTATATTTTATTTACCAAATTAGTAGATTTAGAAATTTTTTTCAAATCTTGTATGGAATTATACATTTAACATTTGCTGAAGAAATAACAATACGTTACAAAACAAACTAGTGTGTACCAATAAATAAATCATTCAGAAACAAATTATAAACAATCATTTTTATTAAGCGATGAAGAAAATCAAATTTGATTTTAACGATAATCAAAGTGAAAAAAAAACATTTTTCGTTGAAACATTTTTGAATACATTTCATAAAAAATATACAAAAAATAGGATGCAAAACTTTTCGTTAATTTTTTAGCGAAAATTTCTAGAAATTATCTGTCTATTGACGAACATAAATAAAAGTGGAGTGTGATTTTGAACACCAAAATGATGTATTCGTAATCATAACTTACATTGTACTTTAATTAATCTAAGAAACTTTCAAATAACTTAGAGAACATGTATAGTTTTAACTAATAATATTACTCTTAATTAATGTGATAATTGTTATGAGATAATGCTATTTAAAGCTCTTCACTCTCAAAGTATAAAGTGACTTACAATCTTAGATTGAGTAACAAATATACTGGGTTCAAGTTAATAAATAAAAAAAAGAATCTTGAAATAATACCAGAAGATTTTTGAAAACTATAAAATTAAATATTAATTAAAGTATATGTAATCATAATTTAAAATAAACAGAATGGTGCCCGTTTATGGAAAAATATAATACTTCATTGCGAAAAGTAATTTCAAAAAGCTGAATTTCTCTCATTTGTTTTAATTTATATCAAAACTTAAAAAGTCATTAAAACGAATTTACACTTCAAAAGTATAAAAACTTGTAAACCAAAAAGAGATAAAAATAATGAAAATTTTAACATTTCAATTTATTATTACTTAAAAACTTACATAATATTTTCACACAAATTTCTATAAATAAATAATGTAAGTTATCACCATATTATCAAAATTACTCAAATAGGTAAGTAACGATTCAAGCCTTCCTACAATATATTCACTAATAAAAAAATCCTGTTTTGTCCTTTAGGAATAAAATATAACAACTAAAAATATTTATGCTTTAATTATGAGATACTGTACATTTTATTAAAAAGTGACTCCTGTATAAAATAATGTAACAATTCGTATGATTTATAACTCCTGTAATATATATATGAAATATATATATGATGAAAAATAAAAAGATGTATGAAATATAAATATGTATGAAATATAAGAATAAGTATATAAATAATTTATTGATATGTAATTTTCTTTTTTGGAGAAAACAGTACATTTTCGTAGAAAGAGTTACAAATGTTATAAATCATACGAAACACCTCACAAATCGATTAACTAGCATTTATTTTGACTTAACTGTAAAAGACAATTGATTCTTGTAAATGCTAAGTTCAATGTACTTAGAATGAAACCTTTCTTTAACCAATTACAGGAAGAAAATTCTTCCACTAATAATCAATTTGATGAGCAATTAAAATCCAATATTAGTGTTTGGAAATAAGATACTAATTAAAAAGAATACTCCAACATTTTGAAAAAGCGTTGGCAGAGAAAAAGAACTTTATACCCTCAGTTAATTATTTGTAATAATTATAAGGTATCAACCTCTAACAACGTTGAAATTTTTCCCTTCATTTAACGGTTCTTATTTTTTTCTGGAGATAGAAGTCCTTTCTTGTTCGAAAGGAGAGTCTCACACAATTTTTTTTATTATTTATTTATTTGTTTCCTCTTAAGTGATGGCAGCCTCGTTAATTACGCACTTTCGACTTCCGTTCGTTTTCGAGAGTCGCCATTTTTTTCACAAAGCGATTAAAAATTGAGGAGCACTCTTTTCCTTTCGGAGCGGATACCTTTATACTTTTCCATCGCTTTGGTGCTAATGAAACAGCAATCTATTGGGTATCCGGAATCAATAGGGGTATCCAATTTTTTCCCTCTTTTCAAGGTTATTGAAAATTTTATCCCGTTTATTGAAATTAATTTTGATTAATATTTGCGTTTTTTTCTACTTCTGACTCCTTTTATCTGATCGATGCCTGGTTTGAAAATAACACCTCTTCTTTTTTCAGTTTTAGAGTATCAATCATGTAGAAGAATATACTTTTCCCCTTTAATTGTGGTGGTTTTATTAAAAAAATGTATTTCACGTTCTAATTTTAGCCCAATTATTTTTGCACTAAATTTGACACTTGAGGAAATACATATTTTTGATGAGGAATTTACGAATCATAAATTAATTAATATAAAATAATTTCATTTATAATAAAACATATTGAATATAAAATGTATGTGAAAATAGGAAAAATTATTTTAGTTGTTTATTTCTAATTGTCAAAAAGTTTCATATATAACTTCGAGTAGAACCAATATTTAGTTAGCTCTCTTTTTATTTTTAATATTATTAACATATGAGAATAATTTATTTATGTAATATTATGTAATATTTCTTAAAATTGCTTCAAAATTTGCTATACTTCATCGAATATATTGTTTTGATTCATGTTTTAGTTAAATTTCATTTTTTTAAACTAGATGTTAGAAATATTCATTAGCATAGATTTTTATTGCATACGCGCTTTTAACAGTATTTATCCGAAACTTTAAGTCGCAAAATGTAAAGAAAACATTCTATATTTCTTTGTAGTTTGTAATGTTTTCAATTAGAACTTATATATTTTATTAAGTTAATAAGCATTGTTTGAATGTAATACATTTGTTTACGATAACTTATATAAATTTTCAAAACATTGAAACTATTAGACCATTTGTTTTATATTGATAAAAATAAACTTGATAATAGTAACTATGATTGCATAAGTGATTTTTTTCAGTTATGTATAACAAAATAGTTCTTAAAAACCGACAGACAAGTTTAAAGAAAAAGCTAAATAAATGTTTACTCAATTTATATGTATGTAAAGATATCATTTACTAGTTTTCAATTCACTATGGCTTTTTTTTAGGTTTAATAAACAGAATGGATAAACATTCCATGACTTAGCAACTTTAATGATCTTACAATGAAACAAATGAAATTTGGCTTTTACTCAAAAACTTAATTTCTTTTCTGGTAAAAAATTATCTATTCATTCTGACACAATATATTATACTAAATATATTATTATGTGTTATATTGTTGTATAAATGCAAAAATACGATGTGCAAACATAATGCAAAACGCAGCTATAGTACATAGAGACATAAAAGCTAATTCAGCGAATCGTAAATTTTGTAATAAAGAATATCTACTTATTTTTTTATTAATGAAAAGAATAGGAATTTTTGTGCTAGAAATATTTATAACGAAAAGGAAACAATCTATTTTGTGTTAATGCAAATTACGAAAATACAAAACACACTGCAGAAAAATATGCTTATTATTAATATTAAAAAGCAAAAACACATTAGAAAAGAGATGCAAATGGCTTAATTTTTGAAACTATAAATATTTTTAAATAGTTCAACTAGATATTGTCATTATTATGAAAAATTCAATAAAAAACTAAAGAATCTCATTATATTTCCTTATAATTTTATATAGCCATCTAATTTATTCTAATGAATAGAATATTATTCAGTTTATTTGTAAATTGCTGTATATATAGGATTGAAAGTTAATTATTTATATATTTATCAAACTACTTTTAACAATTTAGTTTTTTTTTTAGTTTTGTCATATTTCTCATGGAATTAAAATGTTTTATATCTTAAATAATTGAATAATGTAACATATTTTATGCAAAATGTTTTCCTAGAAATCAAATTATATTTCTCAAGTATCAAGTGTATTTTTACAATAATATATTAAAAATAATCTAGTTATATCAAGTTAGTTAATCTATTGTTTACTGTATGCTACAATAAAAGAATGGTGAGAATCTGAATCATTGCTTTTTTGCCATTTTCATTGCCAGCTGCCTCAGAATCTGTCATAAACATGTCCAGATAAGATGTTAGATAAGAGATAGTGCAGCCATGCACTGTCAACAGTAAAAAATGATCAATTGATTAGAGATTGCTTGCGCGATACGAAGGTAAGACGATATGTAAAACATAATTAAACATTTTTCTGTTATCAGAATTAATGAATCATAATGTTCAAATTTATTTCAATTTACAGGTGATATTTTCAAAGCCTATTTATTAAAACAAAGGCTCTTATATTTGCTTACTTCTTTTCATGCAAACTAAGAGAACAAATATAAAATTATAATTCAATTAAATTTTAAGTAATATATATACATTTGAGCCTAAAATTCCTTTCATTTATTCTCTAAATAATACTAAAACATTTTCTTACGTTATCGATGCATAAACTTTATTACTAAACTTGATACTCGATACACTACCAGATAATTCAGCATATGTTATCAGTAATGCACATAATGCGACATTTGCAATTAATAAACAGTCTTTTTAGTACAATCATTCACATGTAAATTACAGGTAAACATACATTTTTGAACACCATTGAATGGATTTGAAAAGTTGCATTAATTCGAAATATATATATTTAAATATTTTATTTCTTTTATCACTCTAAATTTGAATTAAGTTTAATTATTTTAATTAAATTTGAATTAATTAACATTAGTATTTTAAAGATAAGTTAGTCTACTATCAGCACAAAATCAAAAACTTCCCTATCGCTTGTTTAGAAATGAAGATATGGATTTCGATTTATCAAATGATATTTTTTTATCGTGTTTATCTTAGGACTGTAAATAATGCACAGGCATAAAATGTTATCGATATTTTTAATATTTATAATTTGTCTGGATTATTTATCTTCATACATGATTTTTGGAAATAAATCGTGATGTACAAGATTATAGTATCTTCAGTCGCATATTTATTAAAGTAGCCTGTGGGTAATGATATAGAGATCTGTAAATGTAGACAGCAAAATATTATGTAAGCCCACGTAAGACCAATTGATCTATAATAATTCAAGTTGCTTTTTATATGTTATTGCACTTCATTTAATTGAAGATACTATTTGTATCTTTGTAATTGATGTGAATATGAATAGTAAAGTACACAATTTTAAAAATTAAGAGCAAAAATCTCCCGCCCTTAGTAACTTTTTATTCCATTAAAATTTAATTCATATAGTTTCTCAAGCATTCTTATGTAAGTTTTACCACTACAATAAACTATTGATGGATTTAATTTTTTAATTTATGATATATATTGGATGTTGGTTAAAGGGTTCACACACATTTCTTTTTAAATAACTCTTCAAACTTTACTCATCAAAGGAATCTGATCACTATTTGAAGATAATAGATTGATTAAAATATTTGATAATTTGCATATAATTATGGACAATAATCTAATGGTTATAAAATTTTAATCCCTAAATTCCACGCAAATATTTTGCTCTTTTATTTAGTGATTTATGCAATTTATTCAAAGTTTTGCATGATTGAAGCTGCAATTAGATAGCAATCTTAAAAGTTACAAACATTTTTATTCGATTCATTTGATCTATCACCCAAAAGAATTTATCTCAATTTTAATTTAATATTAACAGTACATTTTAATCCACAGACGTAGGTTGTTCCTTTTTTTCATTAAAAGCATTTCTTTTATTCTTTTGAATTTACCAGGCAAATAATTTCAATGTTAAATTTCAATTTATTAGTATTGTAAAATATATACTAATAAACTGTTACTTCTATAAAATCTTCACAGGTGAATATTTCTAAAACTAAAAAATACATTTTCAAAGCATCATCAAAATGATCCAAATAATGGTACAGATCTGACAAAATAACAAAATAGAATAAAAAAAGATATTTAAGTCAAATATTTTCTTGAGCTCTACATCTACATTAAATAAAAGAATGTGTTCTTACTACTCGGTGAGATTTCATAGAATTTTTTATCTTTTTTTTCACTCAATGTTAAAAAATAGGTAGGAAAAAGAAATTTTTCCGAAGATCCCAAAATCTTATAGTTCTTACATGAAACCGAAATTGCATTCGCAATTGGTACTTTCTATGTTATTTCCACTTATTCTCACCCAACAGAATCGACCTGGATTAGGAAAGATGAAGAAGACAAAAAAAAGATGAAGAAAAACTAAAGAACCGCTGCTAGTTTAACATTACGCAATCGTCGGGTGAAGTTGATATTTCGATTACTGGAGTAAATTTCGATCCGTTGGGTATTTATAAAGTTTGAGTAACTGATAACCCAAGAGAGAGGATTTACGTCCACTTGGATTGGACGGATGATAAAAAAATAAAAAAAGTGAATGATGTTTTATCCTCTTGAACCTCAAATAAGACTTCAGTGAATTTTCTATATTTATCTTTCTGTCGAAGAAAAATATTGGATTCGATATATTTATTAGTTTTTTTCTTTTTTTTTTGAAAATAGGATCTTTTCCTAAGGGCAGTTTAGAATTCGACATTTGCTTTTATACTAATAGAAGTTCCAAAAATATTTAAATAACCTTACGATAAAATCTGTATATTTAGATTAGAAAAAATAGCTTATATTTTATTTCAACTTCATTTAATAAATACTCTAGTTTCGGAAAGAAATTGTTTACATATTTCGACTCTAGATAACCGGATTGTATTTCATATATAAACATGTATTTTTGTATACATTTTCATTCTTTCCTTTTATTATAAATTTTAAGTAAACAGCATTTTACAAAAACATTTAATTTTAATAACAAATCAGTAAAAATAACATATATTAATAAGGAATATATTGGAATCTATTATAACAGTTAATGCAAGTTCAGATATCTAATCTATAAATTGAAAATAATTTTATATTGAAATGAATAAAACTATTACAACTCAAATATTTTAAAATAAATTTAATATTAAAATTATTTTGAATAACATGAAGAAAAAAAATAATTCGGAGAATGTTTATAGAAAAATTTTTCATAAATGAAAAATTAAAAAGGAAACTCATCAGGGAAAATCATATTTATATATTAGTATTGTGTATTAGGAATACTTATTTTAAAAAATATACCTTATAATGCTGTGTTTAGTATTATAACAGTTTTTAATACTGTATAAGATGAGGTACATGAAAGTAAAAATATAATGAATATGCATTAAAACTTTCATTGTATTTCAAAATTAGTTTTCTGTTTTATTTCTTTTTAGTTAATTCAAATTAAGTTAAGATTAGAACGAACTAACTTAGAATGAATTATTGTTGCTTCAAAGTTTAAATGAGAAAATTTATAATAATATTTTTTATGCTTAATATAATAGAATATTTTTCTCATATTTTATTAGTACATGTAATGTGGTCAATAACGTAAAGACAACTAAAAAAAGATTCAAACTTATCTAAAATTATATAAATTGTCCAAAATTAGATTTCTCAAATTTGAAATATTTTGAAAGCGTTTTATAGTTTTATATGACTGTTTAGATTAAAGAGATGTAAAAAAATGTTGAAAAATAAAACAAATCCTCTAAAAATACACTTGCTATAAATAAATTATAATTATTATTGATACATTTAATATTCAAATATATCTAAAGAATAATTGAATATACCTTCTAAAAATAAATCTTTCTTTAGAAGCTTATAAGCTAAAGTTTTAATAAATCATTTTTAGATTTATAGTAAAGTTTTTCTAGTGTGACTTCGTGAATAATTGATATTCATATATGATTTTCAATATTATTCTAAAATAACAAATGTTTAATAAAGAAAAAGCAACAGAGAAATATCAGATATTATGAATAAATTATTCTATCTAAAAGATTCTTTTTTCAATATTTTAGTTATTATATATAAATTAAGTCACTAAAAATACAAATAAGTATAAAAAATGTCAACCATTTTTGAAAAATATAATTTTTTGACAAAATTGTATATTGTTAGGTTTTTATACTTTTTTTGATAAAAATTATTATAACAATTTGTATTAAAAGCATAAGCTATTATTGATCTCAGATTCCGATATAATCATATTTAAATATATAAAGAAAAATAGAAGAATTTTCATGAACTACTTTAATATAAACATCAAATAATTTACGAAAATACCAAATAATATGAATTTAAAATAAAATGCTTCTTTTTTTTCTTTCCCATTCTGTATATGTTTTCAGATTATTATGAGTCAATATATAAAATTTGCCATGTGAAAAATCATAAATTTAAATTCAAGTATTCTCATTCACGAGATGAATATATACATAATTATTAAAAATTGAAATTCTTATCATTTAATTTTTAATCCATGATTATTCAATAGTAAAAATGCTTATAAAAATAAATAATATCGAAATAACTCGGCAATTTATAAAAAATATGTTTTCGAGCTCAACTGGGGGCCATCAATTTTTATTTAAATTGTATAATTTTAGAAAACACGCTTAAATTTTTATGATTATGTATATTTAATTCTGCTTTCATTTTTTTCACAAATTACAAGTAAGTAAATACTAACAAATGTTGATAGCCATTTGTAAAAAAGCAACTTCTTAAAAGACTTCATCATTAAGATTAATTAACATCGATTCATTAAACTCAATACATGGCAAATTTTATATGTGCCTTAATGTTTGCTAACGTTAATAATCTGGTTGCCTTAAATATGAATTACAATTAAAAACATAAAAATCAGTATATTGTGGTCTATATGGTGTCAAAATATAGTATATATATATATATATATATATATATATATATATATATATATATATATATATATATATATATATATATATATATATGATTGCATAAATTCTTAAAAAAAAGGCAAATTGATTACAGGAATCAACTTTTAAAAGTATTGATTTGGCTACTTATGATCACATGATTAGGAAAATAAACTAAGCAATCAGCATTTATTCTAAAAAATATATATTTATTAGATTTTTTGATTCTAAAATACTATATCATTTGTTTTACAACTTGCTTTCTTAATGTATGGATGGTAATAGTATAATTATAAAAAAACTATTTGATTAATTTTTCTTTCACTCAATGAATAAAATTAATAATTTTATCATATATTGAAAGGATATTGAATAGTAAATTAAAATATTCTCTTTTTGATATTTTTATAAAATTCCATAACACTTATTCATAGATTCTATGGAAACAGAAATGATATCTTGAATGAAATATAAGGTTATCGGTAAAAATACAGACACATAAATTCAAGAATGATGAGGTTGCAATATTGAATTCTTTTGTAAATATTATTTGATTTCAAAACTAATGTAGTATTTCTATTGTACGTGTTAAACCCCATTATATCTATTATTAGTTAATGATTAATATTATAGCTACTTTGAAAACTCTAAATTCTATATAAAAATTATTAAACTAAATTCCAAGATCTGCAAGATTTTATAAAAATACGATGTAATATAACAAGTTTCCTTACTGAATTCATTTACAATTGTATCAGTTTCTGAAACATGTAATCCATAAATGTATTTAGTTTTTTTATAGAAACTATCTCGTATTCGGAACCATTGAACTAAAATGGTCATCTCAAGCTTGCATTGCATTACTTAACAGATTCCATTTCCCTAGATGGAGAATATTCGGTTTTCGTAGCATTACTCATGGGACTTCAGCTTCTGATGTCCTAGTGGTCGAACATGAGTTAGAAATCTGTTCAGAATCCCAATGGAACAAACAGAGTAAAGAGCTTGAGGGAGTTGTTTCCCTAGGCGGATCCAGGTCTTTTCAAGCGAGTCATTAGTAGATGGCTGTTCCCTATGGGATCCAGTTCTCATAAATGACATAGACTGATGAATATGCGAGGTGATTAAGACTCTGTCAAAGTATCTGAGCCATGTATATAGTTAAAATGCTCTTAAAATCATCATTTGAAAATGAATACCTTCATAAGAGATTCATTTGGTTTTCAAAATGAAGATTTTTGTTATATATTTTATGTACACATGTCTGCTTTTAGTAATTACAGTATTTAAAAGTTGCTATTTTTTTTCAAAATGCTTTATCTTAGTTTTAATAAGTATGCTATAAAGTAACATATATGAATTGTATTAATCATTGTAATAGATATATATGTAAATATATATGCATGTATATATATATATATATATATATATATATATATATATATATATATATATATATATATATATATATATATATATATATATATATATATATATATATATATATATATATATATATATATATATATATATATATATATATATATATATATATATATATATATATATATATATATATATATATATATATTTATATACTACACACAAATATATAGAGACATGTGCTTACATTTTCCTTAAAAAATATCTATTATAGATAACAAAAAGTGATTGACAAAAGTATGTAAGGCATTGGGTCTATTGTTCATTTTCTCATTCACAAAGTGTAACATTTTTCTTAAATGGACAATGTTATAATAATTTTTTCTAGAAAATAAAATTTACTTACTGCATGTCTGTATACTTTTTTCCTTTAAATTGATTTCGATTGAAAACTTATTATAATGTGATTAAAGGCGTGCGGACTTGATTACCGAATTACTTCGTAGTTAAAAATGAATTTTCTGGAGTGACACTTTACATTTGGTTTTGCAGATCTGTGTATTAGACTCTCTGTGGCGCAATCAACCCAATTCTGTTGATGTTAAGAATAAGTTAGAAAATTTTAAATAATGTTAAAAACAATGTTTTTTCTATAAATTGGAATTGACCTGTAAAATTTTATAGGGTGCAGATTTTCTAATGGAAGTCTCAGCCTGTGAAATTTGTTGGAGTATTCAATAGTATAAATTATATTTTAAAAGATTGGTCAGTTCAATTTGTATATCAATATGCTCTCACTTAGATATTAATATTATTCTCACAAAATAAAATGTCGAACACTCAAAAATTTCTGCTTGACTGCTCTAAAAATGATATGCATTATTTTTTAAAAGTATAGCCAAGAGTATTTTTCCCCTATTTTTGAATGTTTATAAAAATTATTATACATTTACGTCCTTTTATTAAGAGACTTTGACTTGTATCAAATTTCATGCGAATAGAATTGAATATTTAATAGCATTTACCAGAACATTATATGATAATACAAGTGGGGGTTTTCTTAATTTATTATTATCATAATAAACATAAAAATTGATTGAAACATTGTCTCTACACACAAATGATATAAAAACTCATGTTTTTTAGTAAACTCTTCAAAATAATAATTTTTTGGTTAAGTAATTCAATCTTAATTATTCTAGTATTAAACTACAAATTACTTTTATATTTTAAGATCATTTTTAAATATTAATAGATACATTATATTTTTAATATAAAATTATTGGGCAAAATGTAATTGGCTATAACTATTCCTCGTAATTTTAGTATTTATTACTCACTTTGGACTATTGCCTCCTGGCAAATAAACTTTAAGTTTTTGTTTGTTTTTTAAACGCACTGAACGCTCGTAAAATCATGAACTAATCATCATGGAATTAAATTATACTTTTTAATCATTTACCACAGGAATTTATAAAATCTTATTACTATGTAAATTTTGATGTCATCAATTACCATATTTTATATAAAAAAATTAAATTACATTGAAACTTAAAAATTTATTTAAAAAAAAAATTACAAAATTCAAATGCATTCATAAAGCCAAATATATGAGTTTAAATTTTTCACTGAAATATTTCTCTATAATTCTCTTATTACCGTGCAGGTCTTAACATATGCAAATAAAAATCTTTTTGCACTAATTTATTAGTTAAACTAGTGCATATTCTTTTTTTAACATAAAAATTAACATTTAGTCAAATTTTTAATATGTCCTTAATTATGTTATTTTCTTAGATTGCTCTTAACTGAATCATTTTTTTTAAATCTCAAAGCATGCAATATTTTATAAACTTGTAGAAAAAGCATGTGTTTTGCTGCTTTTGTTTTTCATAGTAATTTTAGCCTTTTTACATTTCACTGTTCCATAGTTTATTCTATATTTTTTGATTTGAAAATGCAATAAATAAATCATTAATATGCAATGAAACTTAATATTCTTAATTTCTTTGATCATCATGATTGATCTTGAATCATCATGATTCTAAGAATAGAGCCCCGTCCCCAATAAAGACTCTTATTGCTTCATCTGTTATAAATTCTACTAGGTACTAAATAAATTGTAAAATTTAATCCTAACAACTATATGCTTGAGATTAAAAAACGGTTGTATTTAGCATAGTGACACGAATTTTAGTTTTTGCCGTTGGGAATCAAAAAGCATAATTCCAATTCAGAGTATAATTCCATTGTGATGAAAAAATGAACATTTTCCCCCCATAAGTGAAATTTGACAACATTAAAAATAAATGCAAGCTATAATAAAAATTATGGAGTAATTGATTTCTCTATGATACTATTTTTCTAAATAAAGTCGAGATTTCTTGCAGAATATATGTAATATTTTTGCAAAATACTCATTGGTATAATTGCACATTTTATAGGTAAAAACTCGGAATAGATATGCAGGCAATATCGCTTTGAATATTAATGTAATGCCAGGCCTTATTAAAATTATCCTCTGCGTATTTGTTTACTTTAAACTGAAATCACATTTACTAGTTTGCATATACATCTGATGTTAACATTTATATTTTACATACCGTATTTTTATATATTTTTGCAATTTTGTAAATATACTTTATTTATTTATTAAATTTTATATATACATCTGATGTTAACATTTATATTTTGCATACCGTATTTTCATATATTTTTGCAATTTTGTAAATCTACTTTGATATACAGCATATTTTTAAAACTAATTAAAATTCAAAGAATACAATTTTGGTGTTGAATACTGAATGATAAGCATTTGTGCTATCATAGGATTATTTATTGGGTTGTTCGGAAAGTAATTTCGTTTTTCATGAAAATGAAAAACGTGCAACAAATAAATATTGTATTGCATTGCACATTGTCTATTCTAATCCAATAGCTTTTACCATCTTTCTGGTAAAAGCACAATTCCACAGTCACAAAGTGGTTTGTTTTTAGTATCAAAAAGCTGATCCATCTAGGAAAAACGAAATTACTTTCCGAACAACCCAATATATAGTTGTATCACTTTTTAGTGCCAGACGCTCTCTTAATAAATCAATTACATAAAGATGAGAATTAGATTTAAAATTTTTACTGGTATACATTTTTAATTAAAATATTTGTATAAAGTAATAAAATAAGCTGACAGGTTTTATTTAATCAATTTGGAAATTTTCTTTGATTTAATTAAAACTTAGAATTTTAGATTTTTATGATAATTTTTTTCATCTCAAATTACTAAGCCATCATCTTCATTCACTTTTCAATTTTCAATTATTTCTTTTAGTTTTTAATCCCTTAACAAAATAATTTTCAAAGCAATTTTCAGCTTTTAAACCTGTTAATACCTTTTTTTTATTTTTTATTGTTTAAACTTAGAACTAGAATCCTATGATATAATTTCTAGAAATGTTTTTCTTTATCTTCCTCATTATAGAAACATCCCTAGCACAAAGAAATACAAATAATGTAATAATTTGAAGTACACTTTAACCATGGTTTTATATCTTCCGCATTTTTTTATATAACGGCCACATCTTGCAACTATTAACTCTAGCTAACTATCATTACCTCTCAACTGGTGATTAAACAGATTAAGCCCACTGAGAAGAAATTAAGATTACTTCACAAAACCCAGCTGTGTTTTCCATCTGCTGTTAATTGCCAATAAAAAACACTCCTTGCTATGGAATAATTAAAAACGAAAAGTTGTTGGAGAAACCGGTGTTTCGTTCCTCAACGAAGCAACGAGAAAATGTTGAATAAATAAATACTTAATGAAATGAAATTTCCTTACCACAACATGTTGAGAGAAATATGCCTATCATAAATTAGGAATTGTGAAACAAAGAGTGTATTAAATATTTAAAACATTTTCATAAATGAGAGGCAATTAAGGGAATCTAAGTATTACTGTTCGCTCTTTTTTTCTGTTACGTTTTATCTTCCTCGGCATCATTCTTGTATTACGATTGAAAAACTCATATTATTAGTGAAGAACAGATGATGTGAGCGGAAATTGTTATTTTATACATTTGAGAATGATAGCTGTCATTACATTCATATGTTCTTAATAAATATTCATTAAATCTGGATGCAAAGTAAATATAAATTATTACATTATGTTATCCTTTTTTATAAGGAAATATTTTGAAATATTCATTGGAAGAAATTATAAGTATTATATATTGTGGCAATTCGTATTATATCCTTGATTTAATTAATCAATATCTTAAGATAAAGATTTTTAAGGATCATGGCAGAAAGAAATTTTAATTTTCATAAAAAATACGTGAACAGATATTTTAAAAAAGTTGTTTGCTTTTATGCATGAATTCAAATATTCCTGCAAAACGAGTATTATTGAATCCTGAAGTCTGGGCATATAATTTCCTCAGTAAAAATTACATCAATAGATTTCATTAAATTTCATGACATACATGCGAAATTAACTATCCAAATTGTATTTTTGACCACATTGGTACATAGGACACAGATGCCATAGAATCCAGCATGCCAAATTGCTTGATTTTTATGGCGGATTTTCTTATTTATCTGGCATCCTAGTTTTCATTACGTCGTAGAGATGGAGATTTATAAGAACTATACAAAAAAACTTAATTTGACAACCCTAGTACTTATGTCATCGCAAGGCTTTATAATATGTCATATTGGCATCGTTTCTTCGTCCCAAATCAAATCAGAGTTTGACATGCTGGATTATCCAGCAGCTATGTCGTACGTCGATAAAAATGGCCCAAGACTGTTCTTAAGTCTTTTAACATTCGAAACAAAAATTGCCTTTTTAAAGAAATTTTTACATACGGACATTAGACAAATACGAATAGTGAACCATATTCGCAAGTAAAACAGGAAATTCGAAAATTCACAAGCACTCACCTTTCAGATATATATATACAGAATGCAAAAGCATAACATCCATTTCCTATCATTTAGAAGTGGCTAAGTACAGACACGAGATTTTTTTACAGGAGAGTTTTATCGTAACACAAGAACACAGTATGATCAATAAACATAGTATTTGATAAAAAAGTACTCAATGGACTTCACTGAATAAATTGCAATTTTTTTAAATAAGTGCCTAAATATATTCACTGACTTGTAATAAACTTGATTGTACTTTATGAAAATGGAATAAGTTTTTTGGCATCCTGCACTTTCCTTGATTAAATAGAATATTTTTCTATTTTTTTACTACATTCACATTTTATTTATTTTTTTTAAAAATCCAACTGAATGGCAGTGAATGTAAATATTCCAGACAATATAAGAACATAACTCGTGCTGTTTTGCGCATTAAGAGAATGTAGTTTTGTTTCGATTTCTTGCCCTAAACTCCAGGGAACTGTTGGAGAAGTACACTTGTCAACAAATCCATACGCAACAGCAGAGGCCAATCTTTCGAGCAACGATTATTGCTGATGTGGACCGTTTTTTCTACTGCATTCACGTAGAATAGTGAGGAAGGAAGTATGGAGGAGCAGTGGCTTAGTTCAATATGTGCCCATTAAGTCACTGATCCACAAAGTGTTCCTGCGTGATGGTACTGGAAATCGGATATGGATAATGATAACATTTTCTTTGGAGAATTTCCTTGGGAGATTTCAGCTGGTAATCAAGAGATTCCTCCTGGACAATTCCGTTGATATACTACCATGAATGGAGACTGAACTAATCAGCATAAATGATTCTTTTTATAGATGAGAGTAAATATTTTTGTAACAGAATTGTATAATCCGTAGAAAGGGAGGTTAGCACAGAATATTCATTCAATTATCCCTTATAATAACTGCCCATAAGAAAACATTCAGATTTCTTCGCCCAATGAATTATTTCTGAAGCACGAAAAATTTATTAGATACAAGATATTTTGACAAAAAATGCATAAATCTTTTAATTAATCTTTTAGTCTCCTTTTAAACATTTTTCCTACTTGTGTTAGCCTATCAAGCAAATTTGTATTTTTATATGAAGACAGTATTTATATGTTCATTTAAATATATTTTTGCTTACAATTCTTTTCATTTCAGTACTTGAAACATTATAATGTGAATACAATTATGTACAAAAACTAAAAAAATAACTGTTTTCAAAAATGATAAATTGCTTTCCTTAATTCATCAAAAAATTGTAGAATGAATAAAAATGATATAAGAAGGTAAACAATTTAATTTTTAGTATAGAATTTTGACTGTAAATAAAATACTTAGTTTTAACTGTTTTCTCATCCAATGCATTTTTTAAATAAGAACAACATGTACTCATTATTGTACAGTAGAAATTATTCTACAAATCACAAAATGCATTTATGTAGTATTACACTCTGTCAGTGCAATTAAAATAATTAAAATGTTAAAAAACAACTAGGAATATCTTAAAATTTCAGGAATATGAAATGCATGTATTTAATATATTCAGAACAAATGTATTCTCTTGAGTAAAAAAAACATATAAATGTTAATAATTTTTAAAATAATATTTATAAATTGCTTAAAACATAAATTAGTTAAATTATTTTCTGCACAATTCATCATGTTTACTACTTATAAATTTTAGAGAGATACTTTGAATAAATTAACTTTTTAAATTTCAGAGTAAAATATAAATTTTTAATATAAATTTTATATTGATTCTTGGATTTCAAAGAAGTTTTTTTCTATTCTTATGACAATTCTACAGGATAGTTTGCAGTTTAAAAAAATATCCTTTCACAAAATTATTTTTCAAAACTTTAATTAAAAACTCATTGTTTCCTACTTTAATTTTAAAGAAAGAACAAAAGTAAGTATAACAATTTATATTTTATGATATTTTTTATTATCTTACACACATTTGTCAAGACATTATTTTCTTTTTTAAGCCTCGTCATTTCAAAGTAAGGTGTGAACATTTGCTTTTGGTAATTAGTTTTTAAATATTGACTGTTAAGGGTGGAACTATTCAAAATTTTATAGTTTCTAGTTTTCTTTCAAAATGTATCTCGATAAAATTAGATTATTGTGGATATGTAGTATAATAATTTGATATATTTTATAGCGAATCCCTATTTTATCTTAAGTTTTTAAGAAAATTGGTATATTTGAAATGTCTATACATTTTTATAGAAAGATATTTCCGATATTAATAGTTTAAGTCAAATTTTCATTAATATGACTTTATTAGAATATAATAATTCTTATTGTTTTAGGAACATTTAATTATTTCCAAGTTTAATTCAACTGATTAATCAGATATTACTAAAAAGACGGGTAATCTGTCTTTTACAACTCTGAAATGGTTCAATGTTTTTTATTTTCATTTCACAATACTTACATATGAAAATGAATTTTTTTCTGAGTAATTCCTGGTTATTGGTAAAAAAAGAAGTCCCATTATTTAAAACAATGTCCGTGTAGTTAGTTTATTAATTTAATATGAACAGAATAATATTGCTATAATCTCTTTCTTTCATCAAAATATCCTGTAAAGTAGAAGTACTCTGGAATATGATATTTATAATTATTAAGTTTTCAGTTCTTTAATTTAATTTTCAATATCTTCAGGTTTATTAAAATTCAAGCTTTATTTCTTGTTATGAATATTCTAACAATTTTACGCAAGACAAATTGGAATGCGCAAAACGATTTTAAACAATAGTTAATATACAATATAACACAGATTTAATATGCAGTATTACTCTGATTTAATATACAATATTATTCTGATTTAATATACAATATTACTCTGATTTAATATATAACATTACTCTGTTACTCTGATTCAATAAGAACAAACCAAAAACCTTCAAACCTTGTTTCTCGAGTAAAACTCCTGCACATTTTTCGTCTCTTTTTCTTCATCTTACACTATATAAAGGCAACTTATACCCTTTTTCTTAATGTCAGTTGGATTAAATAACTTGCATTTTATAATTCAATCTTAACATTTAATCAGAATCATAAAGATAGATCTTTAGTCAAAGATAATTTGGAACATTAACAAAAGATCACTATCATAAAATTAGATCTCTATAAGATTAAAGTTTTTCTCGGGAATGGATTAGTAGGATTAGTAGTTTCTATCGGCGAAAGAACTGGACAGCAAGCTGGCTAGGGAAGCAATTAAATCTGGCGATTAATGAAAAACCCTCAGACAATTTTTGCCACGTGTGGTCACACAATATCCTGTTCAAATATGGCTGTGGTCACGCCCTGAAGGTAAGGAAGGGCAACTGGTTCCAACACCTCGGAAATGTAGCGATGGGTGTTTAAAGTACCGGTAATGGGTATAGGGAAAAGCGAGAGAGATGTCCAATACCAATGATATTTTTTCATTTCTATTTTGATTAAAAACAACAATAACTTTAGCTACTGTTGGAAATACTTTAAAAGAATTACTATCTTATCCGGTCATTTAGACAGATATGGCAACAAGATTAAATAAATCAAATTTTTAGACATGATCTCTCGCCAATTTTTCAAAGTAAAAAATTAATGAAATATACTTCTATCGATGAAAATTAAAGAAATTCAATCAAGGATATTTAACAGAAGATTGTAGTTGAGTTTATGAATATTGTGTTTTCTTCTATGAATTACCTTACTGTAAAGTAATATACTTTATAAAAGCACAATGCTTAATGTTATATGCACAGTAAAAATATTACTGTATTACTTTGAAAATTTATATTATATTTTATTGATATTATTGGATCAAATGTTTTAAGCAATATTATTAAGGACGTTGATTTTTCATATTAATTCATGAACACTAATTTTATAATATAATTCCAAGCCTATTAAATATGTCACTTTTGATGTGTTAAATAGTGTTTATGTGTTTAACTATTTTTATCAAAAATATATATTTGTTTGAAAAGAAACACATGTACATAATTTACTATTGCTTTTAATTATTAAGAGAAGATATTAATATATTATATTAATTTCTAAACATAGTACTAATTAATTAAATACTCATAAATATTGCATTGCGTAATTTAATGCCAAGCATAAACTTAACGAATTCATTATAACTAATATTTCATTATAAAATTGAAGTAATATTATAATTATATAAACATTTAATTAAATGAATATTTTACTATTTTAAAATTACTGAAAGGATTTCTTTCACGAAGAAAATGATTTTAAATCTACTAAGAAACTTCTAATCCTATATTTGAATTACAGCAACAGTTTGCAAATGACATATTTTTAGAAAGAGAAACACGCCTTATACCATTGTATTCATTCCGTTTTATTCAAGAAAATTCGTTTATCTTGTCAACTACTTAAAAATACAATTTTATAAGAGGTATCCTATCTCAGAAAGTAGTTATTGTCCGAGTCAGCTCTATAGATTTCAAAAGGTGTCAAAGTAAAACTTGAAAAGTTATTGTTGAATTTAATGAGTTGCATTGAATTGAGAAAAGCAACGCGTTGGAAGTTTTCGGGTGAAAAGTACCTCTTCCACTGAGAGAAATGAATTTTGTGTCAAACTCGAGACGCGCTGGATATTTTTCACATAACAAACAAATCGTGAGGTGGTTTGGAGAATTGAAATTGTTAGGAAAATGTTTGACTGGGATACTTATTTCCATTTTAATTTTCATTTTTATACGTTTTATAAAAGTTTATCGTTGTATATGTCTATGTCATGAAAGTTTCGTGCATTTATTTTAAACAATACAAAATTAATTCTAATTTATTTCAAAATTTCTAGAAATTAATAACTTCATTAGTGCTAAAATGTGTGTTACAGTAATTAAAATTAAAAATTAAAGGCTATTTTATTTTAATAAATAAATAATATATTTGAAAAGCTATTGAACTTTTTCTATCCTATACATGTTACTTTTCAGAAAACTTGCAAATTAAAACTCATAGTAATTTTTAATCATAATTTTATAGTCATTCATGCTAACAAAATAGGAATTAAGAATAATATATTCATTTAGATTAATAAATAAAATTATTTCATCTTAATAATTTTCTTCGTTACTAAACATACTACATCAAAACACAAGCTTCAAGAAATGCCTACAGTAACTAACCTCAGAAATGTGTAGAAACTAATACTATATCACATTAAACTAGTTCAAAGAATTTTCACTTGAAACTAATAATCAAAGTGAGAAAAAATTCACCCTAAAATTGGCAATGAACCCTAAAATTAGGAATGACAAATATTTGTTAAGATTGAAAATAGACTCCTATAATAGTGGATGTAGCACATTTTTTAATAATAAAATTTTTATAAATATTACTTTACAAAATTTGTTTGAAGTTCACTGGATGATTTAATTTCGATAACAATGCTGCATTATTTATTCATTAATGAAATCCTTACAATTGATTGAGTTTTTCAGTTACATGCGTCAAAAAAAGTTATTCAGTTGAAATTCGACTTCTGTCCCCAACATTTTATTGCAAAAAGCAAATAAATATTACGACAAATAGACAAATAAGGGCAAGATTTTTGATTGATTTTTTTTGCTAGTTTTGTTAATTTTCCGTTGTTAAATTTTTGATAATAATATATGTTCTCTATTTTCCTAAACTCAATACTGTTCTGAATTGTCAATATTTTGACCATATTTACAATGCAGTCATAGAAATTAGATAATCACGTACATAATAAATATTTCAAAATTTTCTAAGAATAACAGCTGCATAATACACATTAGTATAAGGTAATTTAATGAAGAAGAAAATTTAAAAAACGAAGGAGAAATATTACTTTCAAATAAAAAGAAAAATATAATTGCATAGATTTCCCCTCTTTGCATTTTTAAAGAACGTAATTTTTAAGCATAAATGTACCGATAATTTCACATAATAATGACAATCTATTTTACTGATTAAAGATATTTTTAATATAAACTGTCTTACATACTTGGTATAAATATAATTATTTTTCCTATTTAGAAATAATGGATTGAATTTTTAACGATTAAAATGATCATTCTAATTGAAATAATTATTTTATTTAAGGGAACCATAAAACGGACAAAATTCGATTAAATCTTTGAAAATTGATTATTTGATTGCCTTCCACAATTATGATTTTTTACTGTGGACAGGCGCACTAGTTACAACTAATCAACTATTATTATTATATTAAATTCATGTTTTTATGACCAGTGAATGGTATATTATACCATTATGCTCATTAACTTCATTTATAGCAGCTAACGTTAATAACAACAGCTTAAGATTAACTGTTTATAACAGCTAAATTAATTTCTTTACCCTTTGTGCTTTGTTTGATTAAAAATATTCTGAGTAATTGTGATTAACAAAAAGTGTTTGAGGTAAACTTTTAAAAGCGTATGAAGATAAGTATCTACATATAAAAATTTTATATCACTTCTATAAAATTTGATAATTGTTAAAACTATGTTTATGATCCAATAACTCATCAATATTTTAAAAAAACTTTTTATTGTTCATAATTGTTATTTTTTAGGAATGAAAAATATATCTTGAGAAGAAAATAGTCATTGTTTGAAAAATAAATATATTATATAGTGAATTAGAACTTTGTGAATTTCTTATTTTATATATAGTTGGTTTCAATGTTGATTTTGTTATTATTTGAAATATAATTTTTTGTAACTTAATATTTGATCTAAATCATGTTTTAATGCATTGTTTTTCGATATTATATTGAATTCGGCAAATAAGTCGGAAATTATTTCGGTAAATTTTAAATGCGTATGAAGATAAGTATCAATAAAAATTTTATATCACTTCTATAAAATTCGATAATTGTTAAAATTAAGTTTATGATTCAAAAATATATTTTAAAAAATTTTCAGTGTTAATGCGTGTTATTTTGTAGGAATGAAAAATATTTCTTCGGAAGTAAAAAGTAATTGTTTGAAAAATAATTGCAATATATAATGAATAAAGAAATTTGAATTTCTTATTTTATATAAAATTGACTTCAATGTTGATTAGTGTTTATTTAAAAAATAATTTTTTATAACTTAAATCATGTTTGTAATGTAAATCATGTTTTAATTCAATGTTTTTCGGTATTATACTAAAGAATATTAAAATATAATCCTGTAAAATATTAATAAAAATACATTTCATGTCCATTTTCAATCCCTTTTTACTTTTTATCTTTATGATGTTTCTAGACGATTTGAAAAATTGGATTATTTTTTAGAAACTTATTAACAGTAAATTAGTCATCAATAAACCAAAAAATTAAATTGCAGATATAGTATAAATATGTTTTAGTGTTAAAATGTGTAAAATATTACTGGGTATATGCATAAAATTTGAGAGAAAATTCTGAATTATTGCTATTAATTTTTTCCAACTTATGCGCAACTTATTTAATTCTTTTCAACGAGGTAAGAATAATGATAACCATACATGATTATTTGTTACATTAGATATCTTTATGTATCACAAATACAAATGGAAACAGTACTTCTATCTACATAAGGACACCTTACAAATTTTTAGGTTACAAAATAAAATCGTAAAAAAGTTTAAATGCAGCATTAAGAATGGTTAAGAGAATACCATTTTCGTAATAAAGATAATATTACAAATATGAAATATAGATAAAAATTAGATGAAGAGTATCTGTAAATTACTTCATTTATATTTTCAAGGAAGCGTTACATCCAAGCATTCAAAGAAAGACTTACGATTGAGGTCCAATGTGACGGAGTAGGAAGTTGGAACGGTGAGGTTGTTGTTGGCAGCTTGGCAAGTGAATATGGCAGATAAATCAGTTCGTCTTAGACGTATAAGCGTAACGTCATTCCGAACATAGCCCTGCGTCGTGATGTGGTATGTGTCATCTAGAAGAACGGAATCTCGCCACCATGTAACAGAGGGTGATGGAGAACCTATTTGAAAATAAACTATTAAAAATCTTTGCACAATATTGTCTTTAAAATTATAGGTTATTAAATAATTTAAAACAACGAAAACACAGTGAATTCTTTAAAAAAGTTACAATTTCAAATTCAAATAGCTTAAAATTTAATTGGACTATTGAATAACTCGGACATTTTGAATAATTTTCTCTTTTCCAAAGAGATAAGTCATTTCACCAGAACTGACTTATGTCTTTGGTTTTATCTCTGTAAACTACTGTAGTATATAAATCATTGAGATACGTTTAAAGATAATTTTCTTAAAAAATTGTTCGGCATAAAAAAATTAAAATGCTATTTTAAATAGTTAACAATAAAATGAAAGGAAATATAATTAATACAATTTTTGAAATATCCACTTGTTTCTAAAATTTAGCTGACATTACTTAAATGGGAAAAAGAAAATATTTTGATAAGCAATGGGGGTTATAGATTGTATTATTTGTTATACTAATATTATATGTAATGTAGAAAATGATAATAAGTAAATTTACTCAGTAGCTTAATGCAGATTAGAAAACAATGAAAAAATGAAATCAATGAACAAGTTACAAGTTATGCTAGTTTTAATGACTAACAGTTCTTAGAAAAGCTTTGTCTACCTGAAATGGAGCTTTCTAAATCAACCTTAAATACATAATGGAATTAAGTTTTGGAGTTCTATATCTAGCTCACAATAGAGTGAATGTAGCCTTTTTTCAGACATCATTGACAAGAGCAGCTATATGCTGTCAGGCATTATCTGCCATGACAATCATATCAACTCTCATAACTCCACAAAAAACCACACGCATGGTTTGAAAAATTAATTTATGCAGCATTTTGTCACCACTCTACTACAAGAGAAGGTATGAAGCTCCATATACCAATATACTTTCTTATAAGATTATAGTGGCAGCAAATCAAAAAAGTTCTCAGATATTTGTATTTAATAGAGCACTTTTCAGGCCCTTTACTGAAAAAACTTTTCAGCAATCGCTATGCCTGTACAATTTGAACTCCTTACCGAATTGTGACAATTTAGATCTGCTTATGAATAAAGTTTATTGATTAAAAAAAGAAAATTCTTTGCCAGTGCGTGCGAGAAATATACTACAGGTCTCAGTATGCAAAATCTTCTGTCAGTTAGCTGAGTCAAAAAATTATCAATCATTTTTAAACTAAGATTTGACTCAATACCATTATTTACTACTTCACAGGGAGGTTTTGAAACAGTTACACACCAATCATATCTTTGGACATAGCTTTCAACAGCATAGCTTCTGGTACCAACACTATTTTGATATGTAATTATTTTAACTGCAACTTATTTGGTTAAAATTGTTCCATTAAAACATAGAATTTCATAAAAAAAATTAATAGTTTAAAATCTTGCACTTTCAAAATCCCATTTCAATTTCCGTCTTCAAATTTACATTTTAACAAACTTTTTAGCCTTAATCAGATTATAGACCCATAAATTGAAGTCATTCTATGGAATATACAATTCGCAATTAAAAAAAATAATAGAAAAAAATATTAAATGAAAGACAACTTTTGCTGCTTTAATTTTAGCCACCAATGTATTACATATTTTTCAAAATTGTATGTCCTTATATTTTATTATATTACTCTGTGTGTGTGTGTACATTTTATGTTGGCATATCAAAATCTTTAATTTTTTAAAAATTAAAATCTTCATTAAGTACATAGTTTAATCATTTTTAAATGTTTTTTTGAATGAAAAATCTGAATTTTAAATTGAAAGCCTTGAGAAAGTAAATTGTATTTTACAATTCGTAAAGCAATACTGAAATAAAGTAATTGCTTACAAAGTATTATCCTTAAATAATGAAAATGTTTTGCTTTTAATGTTAAATTTGACTAAAAATGTTGCAAACAAACATTAATGCTCTTCTTCCTCAAACATTAATTCATTCTTCTAAATATTTCTATTTAAGGTTTAAGACTTTAGTTGTTTTTAAAATGCTTCTTACAAAAATAACTAAAAGATTATCAGGATTCAAAATAACATTTTAAATTTTAAAACCGGAATAAAAAATGATATAGCAATAGCAATGATCAATAAACCTTGATCAACATAAGGCAAGAAAATTTCCTATTTATGCACTAAAAAATATGTAATTTGAATTTATTTATCTTTGACACCAGACAAATAATTTCAACAAATGAAAGAATCTATAATAAATGAAGCTGCGTTAGGTAAAGAATTCACCATATGCGTAACAGAAAAATTAAAGTGAAATTAAAGAAAAATCACGACATTTCAATCAATAAAATGGTGCAATATCAGGTGCTTAACTACTTGCTCTTGGCACCTTACATTTAATTCTCACGATAATTCCTATCTCTAACGTGGAAATGCCTTTCTCTCACGATGCCATGTGCCCATGTTCATCAACTTCTTATTTGCTTCCACGTTCTCTGAATTCCTATCTTCCCCCGCTTTCTTGTTTTCTCCCGGGTATTTTCTTCCCACTCTCAATTTCCACTGGTATTTTTTCCTCCTCCAAGATCCGGAGTTGGGTCTTTCCGAATTAAGAAATTCTCTGCATCATGTGTAAAATGTCTTTTGCCACCCTACAGAGCCCCCGGAGAGGGAAAGAGTAAAATGAATTATTCAAGCGACTAAAATTCTGAATTACAATAGGAAAGGATTTCTCAAAAATTAAATTTGAATGAATTTCCAAAAATAAATGAATTTTTTGATGTTCTTAATGTTACTTTAAACATGTTGAACATCATTATCAAATAATTTAATTTAACTCCCATACTGCAGTTAATTTAATCACACAACAATGCCCACACAGGTGAACAAAAATTTATTACGTTATTAACTTTGATTGGAATGAAATTCTTATAGTGAACCATCCAATTATAAAAATTTCAATATTCAAATAAACTACTGCTCAGCAGATGTGTAGTTTATACAAAGTATTCTATTAAATACACTTTTCCTTTTATAATTTCGAAAACTGAAATGAAGTTAAAATTTTTTTGAATCGTGCCCTTATTAGAAAGAAGAATTTTCAAAGTTTATACTTTATTATATTGCTTTATAAATTTTATGTGATAGGTTAAACTAAAGAAAAACCCGAGTTACACAATATGGAAAATTTTTATTTTCCATATTGTGTAACTCGGGTTTTTCTTTTATTAGCTTATTGCTGCTTAATAAACAAATATAGGTTATTGTTTATTAAGCAGCAATGCTGAATTATATATTAAGGCCTCTAGAATATTTCTTAAGATCAGAATTAATAATTTAAATAAAAAAAATATTGTCTTCCACACATTAGCTTAGCAGAATGGTTTTATTTGTGCTCAACTAGAATGTATACTTTGTAGAATAGTAAATCATAATGTATAATTTTAATTTCTAAAAATAGAATTGTTTGTATCTTCTTGTCAAGCCTTAAACTAACTTCAAATATTCTTGGAAGAAGTGACGAATTGGAAGAATTTTAAAGACCATTGAATGTATTCTTAGTGTAAATAATATTCTATTATCAAAATTATTTGAATTTAAGAATTTGTAGTAAATACAAAAGAAAATTTGTTATTGCCTTGAAAATTATAATTAAACACATTTTTCAATAATTAATTTAATTTTTAGTTTGTTTCAACTTCGGGAGGTGATTTAAGCATATGTAAGACTTTATGGATTGATTATCTATGTGGCATAAGTTAAAATACATATAATTAAATTTCAAACATATTTTATATAAAATTTGTCTTACTAGAGGAAGAAAATTCTAATCGCAGAAAATCCAAAAACTAAATGGGCTTTGAAAAAGCCTCTTCCAAGTCAAAATTCAAGCAGCTCAAGACATGCTCAGGCGATGTCTGTTCAGCTTTACATTTTGTGCACAGAGTAAAAGCATTTTTACACTGCACAAATAAAAATGTACTCATGACTTCATGAGTAGATTTCTAATTTCTATCACATTTTCCTATAAATTTAAAACAATTAAAAATAATTTGATGTTTAATTATCAATTAACCATTTTTCCACTAAATAGAGACTGAAATAAAACCTAAATTACTATTCTTTTATTTTTAATGGCAGATGTGTGTTTTTTATGAAAAAAAAGTGAAAGAATGTATCCTATTTTAGACATTTATATTATTACTTGTTCCGATGCTGCTGTTTAAGGATGAAATAAAAGAAAGCTTAAAGAGTTCAGTCCAACTCTTCAATGCATGTACTCTTAAAAGAAGAGAAATCGCTTGTTCTCGAAAGCAATTTCATTGCTTCTAAACTTCGACTTAAGTCTGTTTGATAACGCAATAGAGACTTTGATAGCCTTTGACACGAAATGTTCTCTTATTCCATGGCTCCGGTATGGTTTTCTCTCTTTTTATTCTTTCCCATTCCCATTCATCCTTATTTGCTTTCTTAAAGTTTCAGTAAGGACTATCTTGAAGCTAAATTCGAACGGTACGATCGTGGTCTTTTGGCTTTAGAGACGAGTAAATGACGCCAATTCAAACTTCTAAGTTATAATCTAGAGAAAAATAAATGTGAAGAGAGAGAGAGACTTTATAGGCGTATACTTTAATCTGGCATAAAATCGCTTTCGTTTCTATTGATGTAGAAGTTCCAGGAAGCTATCTTGTATTTTCAGTTTTACTCTTAAAATGTTGATGGATATTTTTATCCAAGAATCACAGTGCATAGAATAGTTTATTTTTCTCATTCAATATATATATATATATATATATATATATATATATATATATATATATATATATATATATATATATATATATATATATATATATATATATATATATATATATATATATATATATATATATATATATATATATATATATATATATATATATATATATATATATATATATATATATATATATATATATATATATATATATATATATATATATATATATATATATATATATATATATATATATATATATATATATAACACAATAATGCACGTGACTTTATTAAGTAATTATATATATATGGCCAAAAATTTTTGCATTATTTTTTTTATCTAGTTTTATTGAATCCTTAATTACTTCTTTCGAAATATTCCAAATTATGTAGTTTTTAAAGCATTTTTAAATAACTTTTCACATTCAAGAATAAAAAAAATGAAACAATATATTACTTAATAATGTTTAATTTTAATAACTGAATAAAGTAATTGTGTTTTATGAAAAAAATATTCTGTGACAGTTATTCCTATAGATATTATGAATATTTTTTAATAATTGGCAAATTAGTAATAAGAAAATAATAAATTTTAAAAATAAGGAAATAGGCGAATTACTATTTATTTCGTTTTCTGGAATTTGTTAAGGGATCAAAATAGCATTCTTATATTCTTCAGAGTGCTAATGATTTGAGTGTCTGTTACACACACATACACACACTAAACGAATATGGGTAGCATTACACACGACGTAATTTTTTTGAATATAATGCAATATCATGCAGTTTTTGCTACACAGTGTCTGGTTTTTGAAGTGGAAAAAATAAAATGCTTTGTTCTATTCAGTTTAGTATAATCAAGCTTTCTGGATCACATGTGAATTCTATGCCACGGAGTGAGTGATTATCACTTGCTAGAACGTCTGGAGAATGATTACGCAGACGTTTCTGTTTTATGTTAGTCATTACTTTTCCAACACTATTTGCGATGCAATGTGGTTACTTGCGCGATAAGTGAATAGTTTCTGTTCACTAGCACTATTTATTTCGAGAGCTAATTATTTGGTATACAGGCTAGTAATTATGTATACACAAATTTATTATTTATTTGGGTAAGTAGAAATCATTTTGTAGAAAATTCAAACCAATGTTTCCAGTTTGTTTCTAATTCCAACATATTATTATCGAATTGAGAATTCGTACTCACGGGAATTTACTCTAAATATGATAATCACTGACTTTTGCTTTAATATGTCATACATTAAAGCAATGTATTATCTATCTTTTTACCTAGGAAAACAAGAAAGATTTATAAAATATTATCTTTATGGACTCATGAACTTATAAGTTCATTAGAATTGAAAATTACAGTGAAACATTTTTAATTGGGCATTACATATTCTAGAAAAATGTGAAACAAACAAATTTTTGACAGATACAGCTCAAAAGTCTGAATAGTTTTCATTAGTTTTAGAAAGTACTTTTTTGATAGTACTTTTGTAAATTTTCCACTTTTTTGTTCCATTTATTTATTTTATTTATTTATTTTTTAAATGCCACTACGCATACATTGAATGATAAATTTCTTTATTAAATTTACTCAACATTCATTGTGTTTCCAGTATGGTTCGTGGTATAATTTAATAATATTTCTATTTACAGTTGTTTCTTTTTTTCAGACCAAATAATATATTGTAAAATATATCATTAATCAAATGTTTATGTAAATTGTCTTAAAATTCAAGAAAGTGCTTTATGATAAAAATGCACGCTTTTAATTGATAACTTAAAATATAGTAGAGCATTTATATAACCTGATATATACTCATGTGTTATGAGATACCAGGAAATTATATTACAATTAAATATTTAATTCCAAAATATTACATATACTATAAAGCTTATATAGCTTTGATTTGCTGTATGAGTTGCTTGCAGAAATTGAATGCATGTATACATATAAGTACAAATAAAATATGTTTTTATGTATTTACTTTGAAACAAAATAGAAAGGAGTTATCAGAAAGCTTTTGTAAAGTTTTTTAGCATTGGCAACTTATTATTTCTTTTATGAGAATGCATTATATAAAGTTGGCCTTCAATCATGTAGCAAGGCATTGTGATGCAAGGAATAATAGGTATTCATTTATGTTTCTAGGTATACTTTCCTTAACAAAAGCTGGAATTGAGCGCAAAATTTTAATGCCCAAATTTGGAGATTCAACTGTTCGATAATTCGCTTTCCACTTCAAGCTTGAATGTTTGTAGGATTTTAGAATGCACTTTAATCTGTTGGTCTGTATGTAATTAGTTTTCTTGTGTAAAATTTTACAGTTTAGTAACAGACAAATCAAACCTCTAGTGATTTGATAATGTTTAAGAACGAAATCAGTTCTTTCTTAAAAGTATAGTTCTAATTATATGCAAAGATGACAATGTTGTTGTTGTCGTGCGCCAGCTAGGCTAGCAATAAGGGTGTACTGCTCCACTTTTGCAACAAAGATGACAATATATCCCTATTTTAAAAACTCACGCTTTAAATTAGGATTAATGATTAGCAATTTAAAATATTACAGTTAAAATTTATGTAATCAAATTAAAATATTTGGATTATTTGTATTTAAAATATACAAAAACTAATGCACGCATTTTTCAGACTACTTCATTAAATACATTTTTATAGAAAACTGGCTCATATTACAAAAACTAGATAGAAAAAGCAAAGAATGGCTTAATTCAACATAGTATTTGGACATTAATACTTTAATTAACACATAAATGCGTATGGAAACAAAGCTAATATGTTCCACAATTAATTTAATCTTTAATACTCACTTATGAAAACTTTAATTAAAATAAATTGGAATAAAAAATACAAAAGTTTCTTCTCTTATCTCTCTAATTTTATGAGATTAATTTCATGTTTCGTTCCTTTAATTAAGAAAGTACAACTTTTACTTAAAACTTTCAAGACTACTTCTTCTAAATGTCATATTTTGGACTTAAAAACGATTCTTAATTTCGTCTTGACTCGGTTGATTAATCATAAGCTCATTAATATTTCTTCCTTTAACGTTTGTATTAGCTACACATTTAAAAATTATAAAATAGCAGTTTTATTTCAGAGAAATCGATTTCCTTGAAGAAGAAAATGAAGATAATATAAAAATATAAAGATTACGCTTTCATTAGCATTGTCTTCTTTTTTTCGTGTCATTTGCTTTGTTGATAGTTTATTATTTATTATTTGCTTAATTTTTGTTATTTGTTGGTTTGATATCATCATCAATTTGCATTAATGGATGTAATAAATAAACTTAATGTGAATTATGGTAATATGCTGTTTTTTAATGGGATTTTTCTTTGATAAAAATAGAAATAAATGTCTTTCTTATTGAAATAAATTTTATTTGCAGTAACAACTTAATATTATTGTATGAATAGAATAGTTTGGCAATGTGAGTCCAAAATTATTCCAGATTATCTAAGAGTATTTTTTGTAAATTTCTTAATTTTTAAATAAATATCAATGCTTTTTTCTGATATATTAGATTTAAAATCTGTTTCTTAATCTGGGAAAATAAATATTCACTGCAGCATAATTTGTGATATAATATCAAAACATTTTAGTTAGTTAAATTAAACAATCAGTTTTAATAAATTAAATTAAAAGTCAAAAATTTTTGTTTTAAAGTGAGAATATAGTAGCCATATCATTTTTAGAATTGGTGACTATATCAATAATTATCTATGTCAATTTTTTCATAAGTTCTTTGTAAAATAGTTTGCATATAATAAATTAAATTAAATTTTAAGATTGATTCAAACTGTAATTTATATAAGTAAAAATTGCTGGCTTGAAATAATTTAATAAAAATAAGATTATTGTATTAAAGTTAAAGGTAACCATTGTAAATATAACTTAAAAATTGATTATTTTTAAGATCCTCCATCTACTTTATGTTACCATATTATATACGATATCTATTATAATAAAAATTTTAGTAGTATAATATGTCTTTGAAATGATGTAAACTGCATTTTAATTAATTAGAAAACAAATCTAATCTATGTATACTTATAAAGTCAAAAATCTCCCAAAATCACAAACAATATCTTTAAATCCTTATGAGTCGATAATGTATCAACTTAAGCTGTAATGTAAGGTATAAAATTAATTTATGATATACGTAGGATTTCGTTTTAGGATGAATTTTAAATAGACAAGAACCAAACTTATTTTATCATCATGGAATACTGTGAAAAACTACATGAGTTTAATGTTTATGATTGAAGATCAGAGCACCAGACATTGAATATCTCTCAACTAACAGAGCAGTTGAAACACTAGGTTAAAACTTTACTTGACTAGATTTATCATTTTGCAGTTATTTGCATATAAGGGAAAATTCTTCGGTAATTTCCGGTTTAAGATAGCCCTACTAACCACTTCTAACATGCCCAGTCGAGGTGAGAGACGAAATAAATGATCTATAGAAATTACGATCTATATTAAGCTAAAGGTCAAAACATAGACTGCTCACTTATCAGTCTAGCAGCTAGGCTACGGTGAAATCATATATGTGATTTCTTATTCCATATAACATTTTATGAAAGAATGGGATATAATACAATAAAATTTACCAAATACTGATTCATTTATAAAATTAATTGAATGGATGCTACTTAACTTAAGTGCCAATCTTAGGAAAATCTTAATGATAGTCAAAGAAATATGTTCTAAATTCCGACTGCAGATATCATTTACTTGGTCAGGGAATATAAAACAAAAATGAAATTTATTTAAAGTAACCCGATGCACTATAGAGTTAAATATTAATTTCTATTCTTACATGTTGCATTAGAGATTATGATTCGATCACGTTATACTATGATTCGGGCTTGTGATTTCGCTAAGTAAACATCATAGATAAATTATGCACATGGTGCAACGTATTACTATTCCAATGGAAGAAAACGCCATACAACATCATTGGCAATTTGAAATATAACTGTATGGCAAACTGAAAATCCATTATTCCTACAAATCAGATTAATTTCCAAAATATAATATTAAGTAAATCATAAAAAGGAATATTATTTAAAAAGGGTACAGAGTGAGTATATAAGTATACACACCAGTAACTACTATTGGATAGTTTTTGATATAAAAGGAGTTAATATTATAAAGTAACTTAGAAAATGAACATTCTATGTGTCCCAGTTCTCAAACTTTATAAATTAGCCTCTCTCTATTGATTAACACTTTCATTTTAATAAATTTTTGCAATGAGCAACATTTATTTGAATTTGAAATTCAAAATATTGTATTTATAAGAAATTTTATAGAAAATCATTTATTAACATGTTTATTTGAATACAATATTTCTTTATTACTTTCATTTGATAAATTATTTGCTAAAAATTTTTGTAAACTGTGAATCATGGTTCATCATTTACTGAAACTCATGTCGAAAATTCAAAATTTTTTTTACTATGTTTGCATAACACGAGATAATATTTTTATTTAATTTCACACATATGCCTGATTGTATTGTATATTATTCTAAAATTAATATAAATAAAAATTATTTTGTGACATGACTGATTTCTTAAAATTATAATTCGAATTAATTTCCTTTTTTGAGTTTCATTTCAAACATTCACTTAGAATTTTACTTTTATAAATTAATTTAGTATATAATGAATAATAATATTCTAGTTTTTCTATAAAATACACATTCATAATTTAGATGTAATTCATAGAAAATTCATAATGCGTTAAAAATTTCAACAAAATATGTAAAATTTTACTTCTGAATAGTGCAATAAAATAATTTTTATTTTAATTAAGGAATGCATATTTCATATTTACTTAAAGAATTTGTGAAACTTGTAATTTCAGAAATATTCTGCTAAGTTAATTTAAAGGATACTTTTTAAAGAACTTGAGATCATATTTCAGACATTTTCATTATTAAAAATGTATTTGAGTATAAAATATAATATGTAAAAATATTTTTATATCAGAATCTACAATTAAATCAAAGAAATTTGTTACTTTCGAAACTTGAAAAAAAATTTTTTGTTTCGAGTATAACTTACTGTATTCAACTATTCCACGCTAATTTAATTTAACAGAAACTCTTCAAAAATATATTTAGAAAATGAAAAAAATTCTTTTTGTAAAAACTGTATTAAAATATTAATATTTATTAAATTTATTTTGAATTTAGGAATGAAATATTTATGTAACCATTTTAAAAGTCACATTGACATTTCAAGAGTTATTAGTTTAATTGTTTGGAGTAGAAAAGAACAATTTTCATCTCAATAACTAAGTTATTTTTCTTTCGAAAGTAAAACTTTTATTTAAATTTCTAGATATCTAGTAGCAAGAACGTTAAAAGTATTTTGACAGAGACATAGAAAAATAATTTTGACAATTCAGGAATTGCAAATTAAATTTCTGACTCAAACTGAGGATTACTTTAATTTCAACAACAAGGTTATTCCTTTTTCCGAAATATAGTCTAAATTTTTATGTTTTCGAAATTTTAATAATTTGCTTTTAAGTAATTTGTCAGTAATCATAAATGTAACATCATATATTAAAATTAGTTACTTTTTAGCTATTTATTAGAATTTGAAAAATTGGACCATCGTTGACTTGACTAATAATTAAATTTAAAAATGTGTTTACTAATAATTATTAAATGTACATAAATGTATTAAACAATATATCTTTAGTTAATGGCATACATTAGGGTACAACATAGTTTATATAAATTTCTAGAATCTAGAAATTTTTGTTTACAATGTCTCTCATTAGATAAATTTTTTTGATTAAGGAACACCATTAGCCGTGGTAGGCTAGTAGTTAAGACATCGACTTTCCATCCGGAGGGGTTGGGTTCAATTCCCGATGCCGCCAAAGACCCACAGAGTATATGGGATAAACAAGCTCGTTAAATCTGTGAAATCAAAAGTCTTGTGGTTGATCGTTGAGCATTAACATGGGTGTAATGGTTAGGAAAAAATTTCTTCCCTCCAAATCATAGTGAAAACTAAGAGACTGGATCCTCCGGTGCTACCATCTATTGGAGCATTCTTAGAGCAAAGTTGTACTTTCATCTTCATGGTAATCAAATTAAAAAACGAAAGACACACACTCTTCTGACTTAATTCCGCATAGCCGTTGGCTAGAGAGCTTGGCTTGTCTGAGTGTGATAAGTAACAGCAAACAAAAGCACCTTATTGCTTAGATTTTTAACCCATTATTAATCCCTTGTTTCCAAATAATTTTACACAAATAATGCTATTAAATTTTAATTTATCTTATGGACTTGATTTTTCTGTTTTAGTTACTGATTATAATTTTCGGCAATGAATTGTGATTAAAATTCAGGCTAAATTATTTTTAAATGAAACTTAATTATATATATATTCAAGGTTACAAAGTATTGAATCCAAGTGGTCTGGGTGTTTCACGCTCTTGAGATACAGCGTCAAAGTTTAATCTTGGGGTTGGGTAAGGTCAACTCAGTCGTTCATCTCGTCTATAGATTGAAAAAAAAAACTGAATGCCAAAAATTATTGGAGGTTTTGAATTAGGCTGACCCCCCAACTGGAAGATATGTTTCGCATTCTTGGGCCTACAATCATGAAAATATATAAGAGCTTTGTAGGCTTTGCCTCCCATATGAGTTGTCGTGCGAAGTATATACCCCACAAAGTAAAGTTTTTATGAACTAAATAGGGAAAATATAGCTTTCTCTTGAGTTATATTAAATCATTTTCCTTTCAAAAAATATATAATAAAATAATACATTTTCTTTTTTAAAAATATTATATAAATTATTGTATCTTGACGTAGGATATAATGTAATTACAAATACAGTTCGGGCATAAATGTTTCTTTCTCTCTCTGTTCCTCAGCCTTTTCTTCTGAAATGATGTATGAATGTGGCCTACCCTATAAATGGGTTTGTGGTAGTATGGCGTGGGTAATGCTACTTGCCTCTGTGACTTGCTTCACAACTTACCACAGGGTCACAATAATGGAGTAGCAGTTTCTGGTCTTGTTGGGGCAAAAGGTTAGTCACCCAGTGTAAAAAAAATATGTTGTGGGATTTCAATATTTTTAAAATTAATGAAAAATATGCACCTTAAAATAAAATGAAATTTCAAAAAAAATGTTTTTTTTGTGGTTTTCTATTTATATAATCTATTTACCTTATATAAGCTATTTACTTAATAATTATTTACATAAGCAATTTACTTTTTTAAAACAGACATTTTTCAAATTTTCGTAATTATATGCTACAGTAGTTCACACGGTGAATTGAATCGTTTAAATTTTATACTAGATATAAAGCTTAATTTTTGAAGAGTAATAAGATTTTCGAATTTTCTGATTCATAATTTATAAATAAAAAAAAATGCATGGTAAGTTTAACATTATCTTTAAATCCAATTAAAAATAGTGTTAACGTATAATAACTATTTAAATTCATAATTTGTAAGCCAAAAATCAGCAGTCAATAAGGCCATCAGAATCTTGAGTCATTGTAATAATTCATAGACTAGATTATACACAGTTAAGTGGCTTCGGAGAAACCCACGTTATTACGTTCGTGAGGCACCGCTATCATTTGATTTAACTTGATCCTGAACCACCACATGCAAACAATTCTCTGACGAAAAGTAATTTACTTAAAGCCTCTTCAACTACACCATCCTCATCGTTTGCAACTAGTAACTCATCTTAAGCTTCGTATCAGACCTAACGCTTGGTCAATTAATCTAATGCTGACCCGAATATCTCCTTGAGATGCTTTACCACCTTGCATTCAGTTTCCAAGCACCACCTTGCGAAATAAATTCGATTTAAAAGAGATTAAGGTTACGGCAAAAGCCGTCTAATAAATTGTGCCCTTTCAAGTTCCAGCTCCCAACAACATTGTCTCGGCGACGCAAGATGTGGTCGCTACCCCTTTTCTGGAAGACTAAAGAGAAATATTTATGTGTGGAATATTTGGCACAGAATCTTTAGAGAAACTGTGTACTTTGGTCCTGAGATCGCTATGAGAATGCATTAAATATTTATTATGATATGTATGTATTTGTAATACAAAGTTTTACTAAGTATAAAAGATTCATGCAAATACTATTACTTTTAATTTCTCAGAAATGTAATTTCCAGTGATATTGATTTTTCTTTTCTAAATTTAATTTATTTTATTGATAATTTAAACTCAAATAATTTATCACACAAATCTATGGATCATTGTTTTTAAAAAAAGAAAGGAAATAACTTCACTTTTTCTCTTTTTATTTTACTTTTTTAAAATTCTTAAAAAATGCATGATATTTTAAAAATAATAAATTTATATAATAAAATTTCATCTTCATATGTACAAAAAAATAAGGCAACAAAAACTGTTACGTATAACATATTTGAATAGTGGCTAGATTACAAATAATCAAACATTGTCACAATATTAATACAAAAAATATTTAAAAAGGAAGAAAAAACTATTTACTACAAGCTACATTTAATGATTTGTTACAGTTACTAACTTCTTTATTTTATTAATTTTGCACTTATATGATCAATATCAGCTTCACAGCAGTGCTGATTATTCAAACATTGCTCAAAAATAAAATTATGTCGTTTCAATTCATCAGAACAGCGGATGTAAACGTATTTTATAGATATATTGTGTGTATCGTCTTTATAAACTTTTTCACAATTCTATTTAAAAGATATTTGTATGTTAAAAGCCCGGAATGCTTGTATGTTAAAAGCCCGGATTGCTATTTTCAAAATTGATTTAAATTACTTTAAGTTAATAATTGCTTTTGTGTCATCATTATTAAAAGAAACTAGTTATGATTGAGTAAATATAGTTTATGCTATGCAAATATAACGAAACTGTTTTCTGAATTCAATAACATATTTCATTATATCTTAATATCTTAAATAAAAGTAAATATCTTAATATCAGATTTTACTCAAATCTTATTAGTCATGCAAAATAAAAAATCAATTATTTTTAATATAAGCTAATCATCACAAAGTTTTATGTAATTCAATGGAACATTTAAAATGCTTATATATAAAATATAACTTTTTATTGCTATAAATGAAGATTCTAAGGAAAATGAAATATATTTTTAAATTCTACATTTATTTTCTGTTTTATAGAATATCTATTTTCAATTTTTGTCATTGATGAATTAAGTAAATGTCATGAGTTTTAATGTTCCCTTGTAGATTTACTTTAGATAAACATTGAATTTTGAGACAATGAATTTAATTTTTGAAAAGCTTATGCTGTTCATGTAATTTTATTTTGAAAGAATTTCATGAGCATTTTAATTAATACAAACCTTTGGTATTTTAGATGTTCATAATAAGTATATTTTTGATAATTTGCATTTTAAAGAATTGCTTTGAATACAATTTTGTTATCTATAATAAATTATATCTTCAATAAAGTTTATTTTATAATGAGTATTTATAAATAATTTATGGATGCAGATTGCAAAACTTTTAGTCATGTAACATGAATCATAATTACAGTTTCATTGCTAGAGCGTTTTCAGTTTTATTTTTTGCATGAAGTCTATAAAAATATATAAGCTTCCTAAAATACTTTTGGATTTTAATATTATGATATGTGATATCTTCTTTCTTTTGTCATAAAAATTAATAATTTTGTTACAGTTTATTAAATTTAGTTATTTAAGAAAATAAATTTAATTATCTGAGGAAAAAAAGATTTCTAAAATATTCATGAATATCAGATATTTATTTTAATATCTACTTTTTATCTTTCAATATAATTGCATCAAATGTAATTTCAATGAATAAAAAGAATTTTATTTATTCTTTGCATATAATTCTTACTTTTGATTACAAATCATATGTGTGCTCAAAATAATACCATATATAAAATAATGAATAATAAATTATCCTTTACATTATTAGTGCAGTTGGGACATTTTTATGCATTCAAAACTAATGAGTCTTCTCAAAATATTTAACTTACAGTTTGGAGAAAATTTTAAAATATAAATGCAAAAAAGAGAATATTTCTTCAATAATTTTAATGAGATTATTTTTCTTATTCCTCTTCAGATTATGAAATTTTATTCCTTACAATTTTGTTTATTTTGCAAATATTGAAATCAAAATAAATTTAAATTTTAGATATTTTAATATAAATATGTACATGATTTCAGTGAATGTTAGAAAAAATGCTTGAATTTACACATTCATTAAAATGTTCAAAATTCCCTGATTATTTTTAAATGTATCACTTTAAGTTTAATGCAATTTTCATTCATGATGGCTTAGTTATTTTACGTACTAAATTTAAATTTAGAAATGTTACAACTAATATAATCCTTGTATCTGTACAAATATAAAATTTATTCTACATTTTTAACTGTAAAAATTTTAAAGACTAAATTTTTAAAACATAAATATTCCAATATAAAAACATACTTTCATTAGTATAGAATACATATTAGTGATGCATGTAAAAATATAATACATTTTAAGAGAATGAAGAATAGCAATTAAGTCCATAGACATTTAGATTACTGATTAAGTCCACAGACAATATTTCAGTTTAATGCATCATTAATGTAACTTATAAGAAATTCAAAATCATTAAAAATTAGGCTAAATATTCTGCAATATATCAAAATTATCGTACGGCAGCAAGATTACAACAAGATTACAATAGACAGCAAGATTACAATTTTTATGAATTATGGTAGTCTTAAAATTTATAAAATAATATACTTTCTTGCATATAAAAATTTCATATAAAAGAAATGAAATATTTCTTTAAAAATTTTCTTTTTTACTTCAATTGTATGAAACAATAATTTTAGTAAAGTTACATTTTTGTTAAGTAAAATAGAGAAATATATTTGTCTAAAATAATATATTAATCATAGATACTTTAATGGATGTTAGTTAAATTAGCAAAATTTATTGAATTTGTATAATGTTATATAAAGATATGTTAGATGTATTATATTGATTAAAGTTATTGTTAATAAATCATTGAAATATATATGAGTCTCGTTTATTAATAATGTTTTATACCATATTAGAGATATGAACAATAAAACTTCCATTGATATTTGAAAAAACAAGGACAATTAACTTTTTTGATTATAACTTATAATTTGAAAATACAATTATTTTTTGTGATTTCGCTAAAACTTGTAAAGTCAAATACCTTGCACATATCTAAATTTTGCATTTTAAAAAGATTGAAAGATTAGTTTATGTAGTTAATATTACAAAAATTATTAAGTTTTTTTCTGAAAAAAATATTGCATAGTTTGCAAAATGCTTTTCATTGCTTTCCTTCTTTAATGCTTATCATCAATTTAATATCCACTAATTTGTTAGTCATTTTAAGCATTTTTAATTTGTTCTTGATTATTTAATATTTATTGTCCAATGTTGAAGGATGTATGTTAGAAACTCTACTATCTATAATAATTCATAGAGGAGAAGCTTATTAAAGAGGAGCTTATCATCAATTAGTATTAGTTTCGTTCTCTTTAAAAAGAAATTTTCAATTCCCTTTTAAATAGCGACAACACGTCTTTTGGGATACATATTAAAAAGTTTCCTCCTCCCTTCTAAAATGAAAATACAAATCCATGAAACAGTCTCTCGGATAGAAAACTAACTAAGGTAAGTGTTCAAATGTTTTACAACAAGCAAGTAACTGCAAAAACCGTATAAAACTGTAAATCGTTTTTTGTCCCTGTTAACTATATTTAAATCTTCAGATAGATTAAAAGAAACATTTTAGCTAATAGATTTCATTTAATAAGATTTCCGTAAATAAAAATATACTATTCGCTCCTAATATACATCTGTATACAAAGCCCATATTAATTTGTATTTCTCAACAAAAATTATTTTTATTAAGTACAATGTGATCTGTTAATTCGGTGATATTAATTCTAATTTGTGAATAATATATAGAAATTTATGTTTAATAATTTAGAATTATCACTACAAATAACTGACTAGTTTTTTAAAACTAAAATTGTTTTTCAATATTTCTATTAATTATGCAATCAGATACATGCAATGAAGGATTTTAATTTGTTGCGACCCCTTATCTAATCATTATTCTCAGTAGGGAATTAACAGCTTCGAAAAACGTGTTATTCATACTCTATTATTTCTTCATAAGGGCTATGCAAACAAAATAATAATTGGTTTTTCTCATATCTAAAGACATTGAGGAATTAATGGCAATGTGAAGATTAATTACAGTTTATGCATGTATAAGCAAAATATCAAACCTTACATTTTTTACTTCAAGTTCCTTAAAGCAGAACTAATCAAACAAAATGGATTATATTACATAATGAATGTTTAGAATTGTTGGATGAGCTAAAAATATTTCTTAACTGTTTGCCAACGATTAAAATGAACCCTTTTTTTTTATAAAATCCTAACTCAATTTTTGTTTTGATATGATTTTCAAGTGCATAAACTTTCTCATTTTCAATTAGTAAATAATAAAATTTAAATTTTCTACGATCTTATATTAAAATACTTTGTATTAAATATTTAACAATTAAAATAAGTATCAAAAAAGGAATTTACTATTTACTTCAATTCATATGATATGCATTCCAATGTTTCTGACAGGAAAAACTCCAAAATTTATTTTTCGAATTAGCTTTAGTTATATGTATATATATATATATATATATATATATATATATATATATATATATATATATATATATATATATATATATATATATATATATATATATATATATATATATATATATATATATATATATATATATATATATATATATATATATATATACATAAATGTGCTCAAATGGATTTTTACTGATTGTATGCAGAGAAAAACATCGTGTTTGTTGTCCTTTTAAATATTCTTTTAGTCAAAGCATAATTAATAATTTGGCTATCCATAATCTAGTTCTCGTCATGGTAAAATAACAAAATTTTACATAAAAACCACAAATAAGGATTTTACATACTATTTGTCTAAATTTGGCTTTTAACTGGACAAAATATACATAATTCAATAAAATAAAAGAACATATAAGATTTGATAATGCATTGAGCATTAAATTTTAAGCTGACTTTAAAAATTTAATATATATTAAGCCTTACCCCCCTCAGCTTCACAGACGAGGGTTACATTTGAACCTTCATCAACTGGTCCGATCGTTTCTTCAATTCTCTGTCCACGCTCGTCCATTATGTTGACCTCCCTAGGAGGAACTGAAACAAAAAAAGAAACAAATAAATACACCATGAAAAGAATCTAAAGTTTCAACATGTTTTTTAAACAAAAAATTTCAATGACCCTATCTCTTCTTCTCTAAGACTTTCGAGAAGCTGAACAAAAGAATTGATTTAAAATCTTTCCGAATCATTGGAATTTCGTTTTGAACAATTTGAGAATGGAAATGGGTTAGCAGATATTTGTATAAAAACCAAAATCTTTGCATTATTTCATAATTTTGTCATTCTTTTTCTAAAAAATTATAATTTAAATTTTTTTCTGAATGTATTCATTTTGTAATTTTATATGAGAATATATTATTTTAAAATATGTAGCTGTTTTAATAATTAAAAAATATGCCCCTTTTTAAGAAAATTTATATATCTAGAGATATAAAAATAATTTAAAATATCAATCAAATAATTTCACTGTGCTTTTTCATTTAAAATATTTGAGAACCTGTGAATATTGAACTGTTTTATATAAAATTTTATGTTACAGCATTTTTTATATAATTATAAAACTCAGAGATAAAAATCTGCAGATATTCTATTTTGCTCAAATAATTTTCACTTATCAAGTTATTAAATAAATTGCTATTTTCGTAATATTTACAAAGTGAATTCATTTATCATTCTTGAACTAATATTTTATTCCCTCCTCGATACAGTTACAATTAGTTAATTGAAATTCGTTGTACATAATAGACAACTGACACTATATATACTCTTCTAAAATTTATTATTAGTTAATGTCTTGTACTACCAAGAAATTCCGTTACCGTTTAAAAATAGCTCAGCTTTCAAGCACTTGTGGAAATAAGAAATATCAAAAACGCGATAAGCCATCAAATTGTAGAAAATATTCTTCTTCAAACTGAATTCAACAAAGTAAAGAAAATCACGTAAATAACTAAATATGATATCATTATTTTTAGTTACTTCTTATCGGCTGAAATTTCTTTCATTTACACACGTAGTGCATTACTGTTGTAAATGTCCTTACCCTATCAATCAGCAGAATAAGGCAGTCAGCTATCAGTATCTTAAATAGCATCATAAATGAAATAAAGATTACCTAGAGAACATTAAAACAACTATACCGTTTCTTATGATTGAATCTTATCGCTTTTGAAATCATTGGTGATTTATTTTAATGCACTTTTAATAAAGTATACATTTAGGGGAGATCTAATAATTGAAACACGCTTAATATGTACTTAATATATATATATATATATATATATATATATATATATATATATATATATATATATATATATATATATATATATATATATATATATATATATATATATATATATATATGCGTATGTATATAAATAAATTTTAAATATAACATTTATATTAGTAATTATAATAAAGGTAGGTGTATTGATTTATTCATTGACATACATTCAAAGTAATCTATATATATATATATATAACAGACAAGCACATAAATTTGTAAAATATAGATTAGGAAATAAATTTATTCCCTCTTTTTACAATGCTTATATTAGTAAAGTGGAGGATCCTGCAGAAGCACATAAATCATTAAAAAAGTTAAAATACATATAAATATTAATTTAAGCTTCTAGGCTATTTTTCCTTTTTCCAAAATGAGTGTGAATTTACAACTGGATATCATTAATCATTATGACGAGTAAATATCCCAATAAATGATGAAATACGACTTATGACCATTATACGTAATACCAGGAATTTTTCTTGTTTGGCATGCGATATTAAATTTCATTATGGGAATTTAGGAGCGTAAGGCGTTTCAATATAATTTCAACAGATTTAACAATTTTAGAGTACAACATATAAAATTTTTAACATTTGTGCTTAAACATTTTAAGCAACATTATCATTTCAGCATAATGAATAAATGTGTGGTGTAATATGAATGTTGAACTTCACATATTTATTGTAGCGCAATATTTTATAGCAAATATTGAATAGAAATAACATAGTAATTTATATAGAAAAATGTCTTAATTATTTATCTATTATATTTTGTGTTAATTAAAACAAGTGGAAAAATCAAACTTTTTGTGTAACACTTTATGTGAAAATAATATTTTTAAGTACATATCGTGTGCCATTAAGCATTTGTTATAATTAAACGTGTAAAACTTTGTATTTAATACAAATTGAAAATGTAATCCTTTATAGCTTCCTTATATCTACATAAACTATATATATAATAGCTCTGGGAATTAAATCATTATGAGCCAGAAGTAAACAATATATTGCAATATGTTTACATATTACATAAAGTTTTGAATATGGTGACGGTCCCTAAACGATATAACAAAAAACATTCGATCATGACTTCTTGTCATGCTGCGATCAAGACATTATCTTTAATGCCTTTGATATCATTATCCAAGATAGAAAGAAATACTGAAAGTGATTACAATTCCATCTTATTCCACCTTCTATTCCCCCTTATGCGTTCTATTCTTCTGTACTAGAGGCTTGCAATAGCTTTTGTCCAAGTGCAACCCGTTCTCGTAACAAAGTTTCTATTCCCCTGGTGACCGTCGAACATTTCATAGAATTCAGATCAGAGTCTCTTTTGTTGTCGAGTTTCATTGTTTAGTTTTATTATTCTTCCGAAATCTGTGAAAAGAAGTAGTCAATTTAACTGATTAGTAGTCATTTGTCTGGAATATTTCGGGAGATTAGGATTAGACATTTTATCTGTACTTCTGCTTTCAACTTATAGATCATCTCTTTCATCTCGGTTAAAATTATGCTTTTTTTAAAGAAATAAAATATGTCTTTGAAGCGTAAAGAAAATCATTTCTTTCTTAGTTAAAACTTTCTAAATCTTGCATTACTAAAATGGAATCATTCTTTAAAAAGAGCATCGAATTTGCAGGAATGTATTGGAATATGTTTTTTGTTTGTTACAGATAAGTAACTCGAGCTTCACAATATCAGGTTTCATTTTTCACTGAAAAGTGCTTAAAAATATATCAAAATCTAAAACAAACATTATGCATAAAATTTGTTATCCTTAAGAAATGTCAGTTAAGGAAAGTCTGTTTTTAAGGAATATGTATGATTTTCTATGTGTGATAGTGAAAATTTAGTAGTCAGATTTTTTATTTTGCAATTAATATATTTATCTGCTTAGTTGAAGATAAAACTGTAACTTGCCATCAACCTAAAACAGATTCACTAGAAAGGTATGATTTCAATTTGAAATACATATTCTTAACAAAATAAAATGCTTTTTTATCTATTCACTATGCACAAATAATTGAATTACAATGGGGAATCAGAATTGTACTTTTTAATCTGCTAAAATTTTCTTTACATAGAATTAATTTAATTCAATAAAATACACTAAAATTACATCTTATTTCTTTACAAAGAACTTTTGCCGTCTTTTAAACTTAACTTCTAGGACTACTTATAAAATGCTGTAAGTTAAATTAAGTTTTTTGGAACAACCGTTTTTTTCAAAATTGTGATTTATAATTTTACAATTAATTTGAAATGCATAATGATTTATTCAGCAATGTTCTGTTTTAAATCAAAAATAAATTGAGAACTATAAGCAAGTTAGGAATATATATTTCCCTTCACGGCAAACTCAATTAGAATTTTTTTAATTTTTTTATATTGAAATTTATTAAATTCAACAAGCCCTGAGTCTTTTATTCATGTGTATTTTTATATAATCTGCATTTTCATCTATTTGCGAAACGAAAGTCCTTTTGATTTTCAAATATCTTCTTATATAAAGCAAAAAATGTAGTTTCATGCATAAAAATTAGCTACAAAAAACCTTAAAGTATTTCTTTTTCATTTAAGCTTATAAGGAAATTTGATTACATTTATCACTAAATGTAATACATAAGAAATTTAAACTTTATGATAAGATTCTATATACATTAACGACAATTTTCTTTTTCATTTTCACTTTTTTGCAAGTATAATTCAATTGAGATTGCTTGTACTATTCACATATATGCAAAATGTTGCATATTTTCAACACATATTTTTCATATCTGAATTACAATGACTTATAAAAAAATTACTATTATATTTTAAAACCTATAAAAATACTGCAAGTTTTTTTTAATCTTCAATTTTATCTCAACTCTACCATTTTTAAATAGTTTCTAAAATCTTCCATTTTTGATTCTAAGTCATATATAAAATTAACTTTTTTTTCATAGTTAGGAGATTATTTTTATGTGAATAAATCTGTTTTATTTTGATGAAAGAAATCATTACATTAATTAATATTATACTGTTTCCACGTACAAAAAGATCTGATAAATTATAAGCATGAAGACCATGACTAATGATAGTATAGCTATATCGCACATAATAAGCGATATACGTGGAATTGTCTATTGTTATAAAATATACATCAAACAATACCATAAGAAGAGTTCGTACCAGTTAATGCTGAAGTACTATCATAAGAATAACGATTCTATTGCAACCATATATCACCAGAAACAGATAAAAATAACCTTTCTGTTCTATAAGTATCATAACACAAAACACACCTAGCATTCAATTGAGAGTCTTAATGTAATAATAGAGTTTGAAATAAAGTAATTACTTGGTTCTTACAAAGAAACGTGTAACAGAAACATAGTTTCTTTACTTATGAGGCATATAAATACAGATTATTATATTGAGATGATTGTGACAAAACTTTAAATGTAGCGTTATTTAAATATTATAGTACCAGAACACTTATAATAGCATTTATTAACGTTTCCAAGTATATAAATGCTTTCGGACACACTTTAATACTTTAATAATAGCACTTATTAATAGTAAAATTTAATACGTACTTACTAACAATTACGTATATTAATGATACGCTAGTGATAATACTTATTATTGCATTAAATAGTATCCGAAAGTAATTATTTAAGACACTTCTTTCAGATACACTTTACAAAATTTCAGTTAATTTGATTTTATTCCATAAATATATTTGAATAAAGAAAAATTATTTCATCACAATAACAGTTTTATTTTTGTGAGAATTTTATCAATTTGCAATTCACAAAATATTTTCCAATTTATGATTTAAATTTTTTCAGCAATCTTGTTTGACTACAATAAGACATGTCATTAAATCAAAAACATTTGCTTTACATATTTTTCAGAAAAAATAGTTTCTTACTATTGATGTTTTAAACTTCAATTATTAGGGCTTTCTGAAAGAATCAAATACAATAGAGTTAAATACATATTTTTGTAATTATTAAAATTACTGGCTAAGGAATTAAATTTAAATTAGTTTAAATGTTTAAATAAACTTTTTGTATACATTAACATATATTATAATGAAAATAAATACATTTTTAACAAATTGTCAAAATATTTAAAAATTGATTATTGAAATTTAAAAAAAAGCATCCGTTTTAAAAGTAAATGAATTTATTTCAAAACAAAAAAATAAAAGATTCTGTTTTTTTATATTTTATATAGCAAATTAGTTTGATTACTTGTAATAAATTGGGTTCGCAAACGAACAACAAAATAAAATAACAAAAGCAAAGTATTTCATAGCTAATTTTTAATTAAAAATATTTACTTTAGCAAATATTTTGCACAAATTTCATTGTGTAATGATAAAAATTTTAAACTTTTAAATGAAAATATAATTGTTTGGTGATTATTGAAATTATTAAATTTGAACAAAAGGAAAATAATTCAGATGTTTTGTATATAATAGATGTGACGCGACGAAAAACCTACAAAATAAATATTATACATATAAATTAATTATATCATTCAAAAATTTGATGAAACACTTATATATTATGCAACTTACACATGGATAAAATTCAAGTATTGGAAGACACCAAAGTCTTGCGTTAAAAAAGATGTGCTCATGGTTTCAATAAAACACAATTTAACTTTTGAAAATATGATGCTCAAAACGCATTTTGATGTACTCTGTTTAATTTCAAAGTTAAGCCATGTTGTCAGTAAGAAAAATTTTTAACACCAAATCTATGTTTTCCGAAATATTATGAGCTGGAAATGTTTCAGTTGAATTTGGAAAACGAACAAATTGAAGAATCTATCATTCATTCTAGTAATTTTATTTATTTCTAATAGCTAATTACCAATTATTTTTGGATTATCGATTATTTTTTACTTACTGACTTTTATATGTCTGCTTATTGTAATGTTTTATTTTATTTCCATAGAATTGTGTTTCTATTTATTTCCATAGTAAGATTACTTTAAAGTTATTAATTCAAAAAATGATTCATACCTTCAAGACTGTTTTATAATATTTTACATATACATATCTAATCAAGAAGCTTCAAAAGTATATTTAATATGAATATATATCATTACTTAGTGATTCTAACCATTTGCGTACTAGAAATCGTACTATTCTGTATTTTTAAAAATTTTCAAGATTAAGCTCAAGATTTCTTTTCGTATTTAATGGAATTTATATAAGTAACAATATTTTACAGTTTTAGATGAATTATAATATGAGAAAACTACTTTTTGTAAGTAAACAAAATTTAAACTCTTTTATTTTTTTTTTAAAAAAATACATTACTGATTTTTAAGAAATATAGAAAAACATCTCCTAATTAAACTTTGGGAATTTTGAGCTACACAGTTCATTGGCGAAGTGAAACAAATTATTAATTATAAATTAAGGGTACAAAAAATAAATTTCTTGAGAATATAAAGAGAATTAACCAGTTTTCTCCAAACTCCACTTCAAAATCTTAATTGGCATAATTTCACCTGGAGCAAAGAGAATTCAAAAGCAATTTATCTCGTAAATTCTTCCTCCGACATTTTCTAGACATAAAGAATATCTTTTAACTAGATAAGTATACATGCTATCACGATCTCAGTGGATCGAATCCTCCTAATGGAGCGATAAGGAATTTTCCTTCCGTAACGAAATATTTCTAACGCTACCTAAATCAAATCTTCAAACTTAACAGCCTAAATACCCAAAGAGAGCTAAAACAGCGAGGCTATTAATGAGAAAGCTTATCAAAACATGATAAGCTTGAATTTTACTGATTTTACTTTTTTCACACCTGAATACACAGTAAAAAAAGCTATATTGATAAGATTCTTTGCTTACATTAATGATTTAAAAAAATTGAAATATCAAGGAGGGAGATGCAGAAAGATATAAGAGTGAAATATGATAGTTTGTATCCAAATTTTGAATGAATATTGTTAATATTTCTTTCTAAAAGATTAATTTAAAAATGTTAATGTGATAATATTATATACAAATTTTTCAGCCTTATGTTCTCATTAGTAGAAAATATATATGACCCAACGGATTAATGTATGTTTTATAACACGAAGAAGTTTCTTGATTTCATTTAAAGAATCCCTTATTTATTTTTTAGTAATGAAAATAATTTAATATTATTGGTTGACGTTGTTATTTATGACACTTGGAAAAGCCAAATTTGCTCCGCCGACGGCTGTACGAATTTGAGTCAGTAGGGTGCGTCTTTCTTTTTACCAGAGGTGAAATTACGACATTGCTTTATGTACGACTCCAATAGATGGCACCACCAAAATATCAATTCCCTTAATTTTGGCATAGATCTGGAAGGGGAGAAAATTTTTTCCAGACCATGAAATCTATGGAAACATCATTTATAATGAACGATAGATGAGTATTTTGCAGTCTCCTTAGTAAAAATTTGAAAAACAGCATATTAAATATCTTCCATTATTTTTTGAAGAATTTTAAATATTTTTTTTAAATTCTAAAAAGTTTTTTATTGCGCTACACAAAAATTATATGTAAATTTTAAAGCAAGTCTATCTACTACAATATATTTTCTTTCTCTATATAGAATATTTTTACGAAAATAGAAAAAAAATCAAACTATTTATTCTGTATTTAAATTATCAGATATATTTTCTGGTTAATTTTATGCAAGTAAAATTTATAGTTATTAACAATTCTATAATTTAAAAAGAATTATTATACTTTTAAAATTTTTTGCATATGACAATTTTAGAATTTCTCTAAACATATATTAATAACACAATACTTATAAAACTTTTCACACACAATGTACAGTAATTATTCTATAATACTAAGGAACAAATACATTTGCATAAAATTACATGAATGAAAATTAATACGTGGAATTCCTTTTTCAGAGCACCATAATTCATGGAAACTCACACTGAATATTTTTTTAATTATATTTAACACGCACTATGCTGTGTCATATGCATAATTAAATGTAACACACTAATGTTATAGAACGGGAAATCAGATCGAACCCAATATTCTTTAAACAACAATTTTCTAAAAAATAAATAAAACAATTTTAGAAATTATTTTAAATGATACATGAGAGCCTAGGATTTATTGTTTTGGAAATAGCTATATTTCATGTTCCTGTCATACATATGTCTTAGAATTTAAAAATGACCAATTTTTGGTATAAAAGTATCCTTTACAATTCCTTATATACGAACATTATTGATGGTTCCGATTTCGGTTTTGAGTGTAAACTGCATTGCTTGATTGAAATATTGTTGAACTTATGTAACTTTGTCATCATTTATCAAGTTACTATTCATATAGATTTAATGCGTTTTTGGAAAAGTATTGAATTTTATTAATAAAATTTTTAATATTTAGTTTGATTGAGTTAAAACTCTTTTTGAAATGAAATAAATTCAAAGTAAACTTCAACTTTTGGAAAGTATAAGAATTAAAATCTGAATCAAATCTTTCTTTCAATAGGAAATACGCAAATATTATTTTTGCATGAAAATAAAATTGTATATTTGGATAATTTTAACTTTTATTTTACCTAAAATTTCTACCATGCTTAAACAATTGCTTTTACATGAGTAATTTAATATATAGTGAATCATATTTATAGTTTATCAAAAAATAGATTTTATTTTCAAATGTTATTTCCCCTGTTTTTTCTAAAATATCACTTTATTATGAAAAATTAACTTTCAGATATCAACAAACATTAAATTTGAAAAAATTATCATCTTTGAAGAAACCATAATATTTTTTTCAAAATAAACTAAGCATAATCAAATAAAAACTATTTTGCAAATACGCATAAGCATTTTTGATTTTAATTTCTCCGTTTATTTGGTTATATTCTTACAATTCATTATAAAGATATTAATAACATGTAATTGTTAAAAGGAATACTTAAATAATTTATTTGTTGCACATTTTGTAAGATTTACTTTCCTATGAATCTCACCAGGTGTTTATACTAATAAATTTTCATTAAAAACCTTAGTTTATCGCTAACTGATATCGGTTAACAAAACAGAAATCAGAGATGTGCACTTTTGTTCCAAACTGAGAAAATTGACATTTTGTTGTACAAAGGTGAAAAATAAAGCATGATGAACATTTTACATTTAATTACAAAACGATAATATAAAACTTTTTAACATAATTTTATGCAACATTTTAAAGAATTAAAATTACAACAAAAATTTTTGCATACTTTATGTTATATTTTATAAAAGTATGTAATGACAGTTTTAATTTAAAATATTAATTGTATTTGATAAAAAGTATTTCAGTGATGTTTGAAATAAAAATAAATTAATTTTAATTATAAAAGTTAAATACTATTTAAAATATATTTATAATATAGGGACACTATTATAATAAAATAACATTTCAAATATATACATACATACATACATGCTTACATACATATATATATATATGCATATATATATATATATATATATATATATATATATATATATATATATATATATATATATATATATATATATATATATATATATATATATATATATATACGTGCATAGATAGATGCATAGATAAAACAAATAAAAAGTATAAAAGTTTTATTTCATTGCACGCACACAAGTTAGTTTTCACTCTAAGAATAAAATGCATTCAATGATAAGCCATGAAATTTAGAAACATAGTTAAATTTGCCTTTATAAATAATGTTTCAGTTCATTTTTAAATCAATAAATATTCATCCAAACTTGCACCCCGGAGCATTTGGAGTATTTGGTGATGAGAACCCAACTAGGGTAATTGACTAAAATCCATTATTTTGTCGATTTACTTACATGACTATTTACTTACATATGTCCAATAAAGTATTTTATTCTTCAATAAACTTCAAATTATCAACAATGGTAACCATTGGAGATTTTCTCATTACGAAAGAAATTAGGAAGATAAATTGTATTTCAAAATAAGAAAATAAAAAGTAACTTTAGATAACGCAGATTGTATCATTTAACATCAGTCTTAAGAAGTATCTATTAGATATTTTTAACGCCAAAGTAAACAATATTTAAAATAAAGATAAATATGCATTTTTCACGCAATGAGAAATTATTTAACGAAAGTACTTAGAGCTTTAATTTTTTCCGTTTAAATTATGTAGAAATCAATCATTCATATCCACAAATAATCACCTTAGTGGCCGCAAGCCACAAAGAGAAAAATCCCCACAATCTTCCCTCTGCAATTAAATCAACATTAGCCATCACTATTCATCCCTCTTCTTACCATTCTGCTCGCAGCGTTGAATCCCTAAGACTGAGAGCTGCAGTTTCACGTGGATTTATTGAATGTACCAGAAAAGCAAAAGCGCAGCGGATTCCTGGCAGCGTTTTATATCTCTCGCTATCATCAATCATTGACGATCATTTTTCAGAAAATAAAAAATCCTTAGAAAAACACCACGTCCTGATGGTAGCTGCAGCAGAAAAGGAGCTAATGTTATCGTTTCCAGACGCCCAAGTTGGTGAAAGGTGTCTTGGTGAATGAAGCAGTCTTCCTGCTTTTTACATATCTCAGATGCCTTTTTCCTGATTCTCAGCAGAAGTCTTGGATGTCAAAGAGATGCTAACGTAGTTCTCTCCTTCTGACCTGATCATTTGTCAGGATTTGGAGCGACGCATTTTCTCTATCTCTTGGTTTAGCCTACCGTGATTAATTCTATCTGTATAACGCATTTTATTCTTTTTAAACATTAGTTCTCACATCAACATCATTTGCAACATTATTTCTGTTCATGGATAGAACTAAATATAGTGTTTGTAATAGTTGAGAAGTTCATATTATTTTCAAGAAATTATTTTATATAAATAATGAACTTTTCTTGCATTTCACGAGTACATGTCAACTTTAATTAAAAGATTAAAAAATGTTCATTACATGATTCAGGTTGAATTGACAGTTGCAAAATTCGCAATCTGATTTTTATTTCAATAGCTAATAGGGGATTTTCTATCTCATGTGTTAATATTTACAAATGTTCAGAATCCAGTTTAAATTTTAAGAACTATTCAAATTATCCACTGAGTTCAAAATATTATAAAACATTAGATAACAAATAAAGAAATCCATCTTAAAATAAATACCATATATTAAAGAATATAAAGGCATTTCCCCACTATAAATTATTCATATCAAAAGGATTACAGTTAAGTATTTTTATCATATTTTTTAAAAACATTTACGTAAATAAATTTTGTAATGATATGGATCCCATGTTTTTAACAACTTACACACAGTTAATCTAAATTTTCGCATTCGTTATGATTAATTCAAAACAATTATAACCGATCAATAGTAAACACTATAACTAATAGTTGGGAAGAAAATTTTGTCATCTGACAGAGAATATTATGACATTTTAGCATCATTTTATGTTTTATATACGAAAACTATTATTTATATGTGATAAAAAATTTTAATTTTAAAATAAATCAAAATAAAGTAATTTATAGGATCATAAAACAAATACCATGATTAATATATACAGTTAAAAATGAGATAATTATGATAGAAATTTAGTAATAAATTTACACCTATTTTTTATTTGATTACATTAAAGACGGTAAAATTTTTTTGACTTGAACATTTGATGAGCAATCTATGAAGATAATATTTTAAACGAAAAAAAGGAAAAAATTAATTTTTACCATTAGCTAATTGTTGCTTATTTTCTTCAAATATAATTGATGATGTATTTCCAAACCAAATATATTTATAAATTTCTCTTAATATTTGTAAGCAGTCCAAAAAGTTAATAAAATTTCTAGTTAATTCTGGCACAGAACATGGAATATAAATATCTGAATTATTTAACGCATGTGTATCTGAATTATCAAATACATTTTGTACATTTTGATAGAAGCAGTAGTATATATATATATACATCATATATATATATATATATATATATATATATATATATATATATATATATATATATATATATATATATATATATATATATATATATATATATATATATATATATATATACTTCTTGCCAATGTATATCATTTAATGGTAATATAAAGAAGAGAGATTACAGTTATCATGTACACTAAAATCCTGTCACTTTATGATACTTTACTTATTTGGGTTTCAATTGTTTGGGTTTATCGAATTAATTATTTCATGAATTACTATATTCTAACAATTGTGATATATTTTGGAAATACTATAAAATATATTAGGATAAGTAAAAGTTCGTATTTTCATATTAATGCTTTAGTTTGTGAAATCATTAACCACTTGAATTTCTAATTTGTAATAAAAACTGGAAATTATGCATTCATATAAATCTTAAAAATATTATAAAAAAGAACTTTTTAAAATTCTTTAAGAAACCATCTCTATTTATAAATACATATTTTTACCTTGTAACACTATTATTCTAAAGTAAACGTTTTATATCTAGGATAATAAATATACTAACTAATATATATTCTGGTAAGACATAGTCTATAATACGTAAAAAGGATTTTCATTACCTCATAACTAAGAATAAATTTTTTTAATGTTAAATAAAACATTTTAATTTTTAAAAAAGCCCTTATAAAAAATATAAATAGTGCTTATCTTACATTAAAATATGTAGTAAAGAATTTACAATAATTTTATTTAATATATAAATAAAATTATTAAGCCAAGTTACATATTTTTTGAATTATTAACGATTTGACACCATTTTTATATCATACTTATTTTAAACCAATTAGAGTTATATTTAAAATTTATTTAAATAAATAGTGTCCTTTCTAATTTTATACCATGCAGGAAAACTTAATTTTCAATTGAATTAACAGAACTATAATCGTAAAAGAACTATAATCCTATAATCGTAAAGTTATTTTAATTTTCTAATACAGTAAAACATATGCAATATGTGAAAAAGGTAATTTTTAAATAATATTAGAAATTGCTCTGGATTTTAGTTTGTGTAATATCTTTCATTTAGTAAGCAAGTTAAAAATGTTGAAGAATATATCTATAATTAAATTCCTCATTTCAGAAAATTACTTTTATTTCGAATATTTTGTAAAATATTAAATATATTTTATCGATGATTTCATACAGAACACACACTCACAGATATATCTATATCTATCTATCTATCTATCTATCTATCTATCTATATATATATATATATATATATATATATATATATATATATATATATATATATATATATATATATATATATATATATATATATATATATATATATATATATATATACATATATATATATATATATATATATATATATATATATATATATATATATATATATATATATATATATATATATATATATATATATATATATATATATATATATATATATATATATATATATATATATATATATATATATATATATATTAGTACCTTTTCAATTGTGTCCATACATTTATCAATGTATAATGTATCAATATATTTTTATTAAGTTTGTTTCTTAATACATAAACACAATGTTTCATCTGTAATGACTACTTTTTGAAAGTATCCAGGAAATACAATTTCAGCCTTTAAACGTAAGAAAACTTTTAAGTGAAGAGAACGTGTTAAAGATAGGAGGAATAAACTTATTGAAAATTTATTCGAACAAAAAAGATATTTCTTGGCCCATTCTATGTTCGATCTTTACCACAATATTTGGTATTCATACAGGTACTCATTCTACATACGATTTCAAAATAGATGGTACTCAGCAATTTAAAGAGGTGAGCACCAGAATGAATAAATAAAACAGCTATCCACCTGCCTAGATCGATTGGAAAAAAAATACGTCTGGCGGAAACGCACACATAGAATAGAATTCTAAGTAAATTTAAGGCCACCTGCTCATTTCCTTTTTCTGGTAAATATAACTGCTCCAGCGATTTTTGTTGAACAAATATAAAGCATTTGTTACGTTTTTTTGTCTGTATAAGAATCGAATAAATTTACTTTAAGTAAAATATACTAAAAGAAAAATTTTAAGATGCATTAGTTTAAGATTTAAATGATGATTTTTTTACAACTGTTTATTTTTATTAAATTTTTATCAGCGAAACTGCATTTATTTAAACACTATTTGATAATTACCTGATTCACACAAGCAATTTCAACATTGGTTTTAGATGACTGCAAACGATTTTAATGACACCAATGCAAGATTTTAGAAACAAATAAATGTAAAAAATGTTTAGTTAATATGCACATTGATACTTTTCTATATATCATATATTACTTAAGTAGTAATAGTTAAATTGGGAACACTATAGCTCACAAAACAACTATGTAGAGATTATCTATATTGATGAAGTTTAGTAGTGTTACGTCATGATTCAGAGAAATTCATAATATTTCTAAGAAATGCAAGTATTGCAATGCTTTTGAAAAACAACCATAATCATTGGAAGAATAATTATTGATTATTGTTACAAAACTTATAATGCGTATAGTTACTGTTGTTATTTTAATAAGAAAGAAATTAAATACTGTGAGTAGAGCATTGGAGTAGCAGCATTCAAGTTCGTATTATCACATTTTAGAATATTGTTTTAATAATCTAAAATAAGAAATATTCTGATAAGAATAAATTTTTTTACTGTAATTTCATTTAAAATTATTTTACAAATTTCATGGGTATAATACACACAATTTTGTATTCTAATAATAAATTCCCATGTCAAAAAGAAATAAAATTTTAGAAAAATAAAATGTCCTGTAAATTTTACTGAATAAAATATTACAATCTCACTCGAACCGTAATAAATTGACTCATATTCATCGTTTGTTTTATTTTTATTTAGATAGCCTATCTGGCAATATGTATCCAAATAAATGATCTGATTTTCTTATGCGATGGAGAAAATTGGATCTCCTTTAATGTATAGCAATAAAACGTGCACGGGTAATATAATACGCGAAAAATGATATGTAAATCCATATCTACATCATTCATAAATTAGTGACATCATTACAATTATAGCATACTATTTGATACAGTAAAGTTTGATTTATTATATATCTTAAACTACAGATGACAATATGAAATTTATGAATTTCATACTACTTAACAATTGGCAAATTGCAGAAAATTACATGGTTATATTTTCACAAGGTTTAGTCAGTAACATAGTTATACCATTTTAATTGGAGATTTTAAAATAATTTCCTTTACTAATAGAGTAGCTAAATAAAGCATAGATATAAGATAACAAGTGTAGAAATACAACGATCATTTGTTTATTACCAGTTAATATATTATGCATGATCTGTAAGTAATACCAGGGGTGCTTACATTACTTATATAATATATTATAATCAAAAATCAATTTCTTTTATAAATAGGTAACGCATTTTTTTAAAATATTAAATTAAATAAAAAAAATTCTAAATATCCATGTTCCTTAACTCTTATGAAAAAATTAGCAGACACTAATCCAAACATAAATTAGCTTTGAAAATAGAATGAGAAATTATTAATATTTAAAACTTTGTTTTATGCAGCAAAAAATGTTATACATGGTCCTTCTTAATTAGACTTATTCGACATTTACTTTGTAATTGCAATAAGATTATTAGCTTTAAGATTAGACTATTTAAAATTTTATTTAGTTAGAAAATATTTGTTTCCTTCCATATACCATTAAATCTGATGAAAAATATTGTAAGTTTCATAAAATTTCTATCCTATTCCGAGAATTTTATTTAAAATTTTACGGTGCTTGATATTAAATGCAGATTATTAAACACATTTTTATTTGTTCATAAACATTATTTTATAATATCAAATCAGTTGATTGATATTATACAACGAACAATATAAAATAATAAACAAACACATACAAATCAGCAGTATACATATTGCGTGATAAAATAATCGATGGAAGTTACTGGAATTCTAATTTTGGAACTTCCGCAAAGTCTGTCTTGCGATTGAAATTTAATCATTTCTCACCACCCACTTCATTAAATACTTGTGGCATTAGTAGGTGCTGAAGAATTTAACATATTCAGTGAAGTAGGATAGATCACCTCATCAAATAATTGAAGCAATTTCAACAGTACTCTAAAATTCTCCACATAATTGTACCTATAAGGCTGCATAATATTGCATTTGTGCTCTTCTCTCACTTCTAACAACGAGACTTAAGATTTAGATGGAGATCAGAATAATTAATTGCTGGAATGATGGCCGGAATGCCCATGAATAAAGTTAGATGCTGAAACAGCATATTGTAATTTTGAGATATTTTGAATTTAAAATTATTATACATATACCTGCGTGTCCCATAAAATTGTTATAACCTGTTATTATGTTGAAGAAGGAGTATTATTAATAACTTTTACATATTTAAAGCATTTAACATTGTTGTTATGCAAAATAAATTATTGTTTTGAAACAGCGCAAAGGAATATTGTATATTATGCATTTATATACAAAATTAAATTTGGTCAATGCTTTTTGTTGCTAACAGGAATGAAATTAATTTGTTAATATGTTAATTATGATTAAATATAACCATAATAACTTTATTTCTATAACAGCAATCAGCCGCTTTTAAATTATAAGTGACTGATAAAAATGAAGCATAATCTTACTCACTGTATTTTATGAATTTAAAATTTTAATAGAGCTTATGTTTTCTGAATATATTTTAAATTTTCCATTTGCTGATACTTGGGGATCAATTTTCTATTTTGATTCATACAGAATAAGAAATGTAATGTAAAAAACTTAATGAAATATAATAAATTTTCGTATTTCTCTCCTACCTTTTTTTAACTTAGATTTGGATGAATAAGATCAAGGATAATAAAATTATTAATAATATACTGTAAAATTGTATTAGTGATGTTAAAAAAGACATACTTAAAATTTACTCAATAACATTTTTATAACTATTTTTGAACTTAAATATCACATTGAGTTCCGTTTAATTCATTTATTTTTCATGAAATCCACAGTTATGCATTATTTTCAGGAGAGTAAAATTAGGATTGGAATATTCACATATTAATGCATATATAATACCATTATATTTTCTTCGTATCTTATGATATTTATTAAGAACACATCTTTTCAAGAAATCAACACGTAAAAAATCTGAAAATATTAACTAATTTTCTTAATAATGTAAAAATATCAATAGGTTGAACTATACATTTAAAGGGAGATTGTTTTCATGAATTTCAAGGAAGTAAATTACTTTTATTCAGAATATGTGGTATGCATAATATATACTCTACTCAAACATCATCGATTTGAAACATTATCTGTGATAATATGAACATTAATAATTACATGAAACAGTAATAGTTAAAAATGTCTCAAATCCACTATGTTTTTAGCAAGTGCAAAAGTGTTCAGTTTTTATTTCACATGAATAATAAACACTTAACTGAAAGTAATTTTATTTAAAAATACTAAGTTTATTATAATTTTAGTTATCCATTTGAGTGGCAGTAGAATAGAATTATGTTATACTTAAGTATAGTTGGCAAAATACAAATCTTTTGTTTTATTGTTATTAGAGAACTTATATTAACTGTATTTGGTATTTTTAAATGCTTACAGCAATGGTAATTTATATAAGAATCTGTCATTAAGAAAATAAATACTTTTTTTTCATTTGTGTTTTATATACACCATTTTCATTTGTATTCCATAAGTTCATATTTTAATGAATGGAAATTAGGGGGAACTATTTTTGTAATTCATATTGTATTTATTTGACAAACTCAAATAATGTATTATTCCATAGTGACAACTTCACCTTAAAATATATCTTAAGGGAGATTTGGGTATGGTACTACCAGTCTTAATTTCTTCTCATCAAGTATTTGGTAGATCTCAGAAATAACTTAGAATCTTACAGCAGCACACTTTGTATCCTTCAAGAACTAAATGTGTCTCTAGGGGGATTTATCAAGTTAATCTTCCACAGAGTCTAACATGCAGCTTGCAGCAAGGGAGAATTCAACACCCCAAATCATGTTGAATGATCTTACAGATTACACTGCAATCAGGGAGGTTGAGGAAAAAATCCCTGCATAAATATTTGATTTGAATCCAAACATTAATCTTTGATTAGATTTTCGAATGAATGCTTCAGGCATAAAATATTTTTCTCAATTTTCTCAAATTTTTATAATGTAAGTTTCAGCTAATTTGGCTATAATTTTTGCTATAAAATGTAATTTCTGATAACTCTGGTACATAGTTTAACTTTTGTGTAACGCAGTGGCTATCTTGTTAATCACATCATGGTGATTATATGAGCATCAAAAAGAAATAGGCAGAAGATCAAGGGATTAATTTATTTTTACTTTCTATCTGTAATTCATATTTCTCAGGGTATTTTTAAACTTAATTATAAAACATTATTTTTTGTATGAACTGTTGATAATTAACTTGCTGAAGGAAATGTGACGTGTAAAATATTAACGATTCTAATATTATATATATAAAGTAGATTTGATTTTAACTTTACAACGAAATAATATTCTGCAGACTTTTAAGCCAAAATTTACTTTTTTTATACAATATCTAGAAATTGCACATAGAATCTTATTAAAGTGTTTATTCTTGATAATGTCTGTTAATCTTCTTAAAAGCGTAATACAAGGAAAATTTGGCTTGTTTTAAGATAAACAATCCTCTTTTTTGAGGATACTTATTTAATTTAAGATATTTATATTGAGTTAGATATAATTATTGACATTTATGAGTATTTCAACTTGAAAGAATTGCAAACATATACTTATGTAACTTCAATAAAACATAAAATTTAAGAATGTAAAGAAATATGAAATTTCAAAAATGTATTTTTGAGCATCTTATAAAATATATCAAAAACTCAGAAATTTCATGTTATAACTTAGAAATTTTTTAAATATAATTTTTTTCCAATCTAAGTTATTGTCTTATTTTATTTAAAGTATTTTACCTATAAAAATTTGAAAATAAATATGAAACATGAGAAGATGTTTAATAACTTATTAATAACTAATCTCAATTCAGAATAATTCAACTTTGAAGTAGAAAAATAGAAAAGCCAATAAGTAATATTTCGTAAATTTTTGTAATTTTTGTATTAACTGCATGGTAATTTTTAAATTAATTTTGAATTTTATTATTCACTGTATTAGTAACTGAAATCATCAGGATAGAAATTTTGTATTAAACAAACATTTAATAAAACAAGTTACTTTTTAAGTATATGCAATAAAATTTCGCGCACTTTGAATTTAAGTTGACATATATTAATTTATTTGAAATTTACATCAGCACATATGTGCTAAAGTAAAAAAAATGTTAATCAATAAAATGTGAAATATAAGAAATATCATAAGGTGCTAATTCTTTGGCATCTAATTGAGTGGCTTTATTTTGCAAAATATGTCACTGGAAATAATAAATTGAAGTTTATTTTTGAATTAGCTATTGTTGGAGCTCAATAACGCAATTTTTAACAATAATGCTATTATTTAAAACATTTATAGTCAATCAAATACGACAGAACTAAGCAGTTAAGAATATACATATGTATGTATATATATATATATATATACATATATACATATATATATATATATATATATATATATATATATATATATATATATATATATATATATATATATATATATATATATATATATATATATATATATATATATATATATATATATATATATATATATATATAAAGGGTGTGATGAGGGCTTCGGAAAACATTGCAATACAGCAGAAATAGAGTAATTTATATGGGATAATGTTTTCCTGTTATTCTCTGGATTCACTCATCACTGTGGAAAGAACAATGGCTCAATACAAATATGACCAGTCCTTGAGGAACATGTCCAACCCTATATTTGAATTGTTTTTTTCTCAGCATGATGGCATATACAACAGGATATGAAAATTGTCATACAACTGACAGAGTACGTGTCTGATTCAAAGATTAGATGCTCTTCAAACCAGGATGAGTTTACCATTCTCCTATACCAGAAAAGTCACTTGACTTAAACCCAATCCAAAATTTGTGCAACCATCTCGGTCGGATTTTTTTGTGGAATGGATTTTCACATGATTTTCACAAGAGTAGCTAAGCACGGCACTGGAGTCGGCATGACTTAAATTCCCAGTGAACACCTTCAGAAACATAACTTTACTCTCTTTGTGTATGTCTCACAGTAGTTTCTCCTACGAATGATGGTTATTCTAGCTATAGGCAGGTGGTCACATTAATGTGATTTGACTTTGTGTATAGAAATTTATGCATATAACTTAACCTTTTATGAAATGAGTGCTTAGCTTAACACTTTTTACTTATTGGCTTAATAATGTAAAGACATGTAATAAAACTCAAAATAAAATCATAAAATTTATTTACATATTCGATAAAATATTTCATAAAGACTTGATGTTCAAATATTTGGTGATTTTAAGATTTCCCGATTATTTAGAAAGTTAAATTGAAAGGTCTGTTTTAAAGAAGATAACACATAATATCGCTAGTGAAAAGTGAAATTAGTGTTACAAAAGTAAAAAAAAAATTCACTTCTCTTTGTTCTAGAAAACATTTTTCCCATTTTTTTTACAAATTAAATACACTATTTGTTAATTATTAGAAACATTTTGGGCTAAATTGCTTTGGGGCTCTATTCTAGATTTCGTCCTTATTTTATATTTGTATATATGAAAATTTCGACATTAAGTGAGAGTTAAGCCTTGCACTACCTTCATGTAAAGTAGAATTCTTAAGTATTAATTTTCATAATAAAATTACTTGAATATTGACAGTCATAAAAATGTTTTGCAATTATGCATTAATTTGGTTGAGCAATTTGCTTCATTCAAGTGGCGCCATCTGCTGGGTTCTGCTTGAGTGAATCACCTAACTGCATGGGCAATTTCACGAACTTTTAGTGGGATATATAACTTTTAATCTGTTGTTTCATTGGAGCACAAAATCATAGGACATTAAAAGTAAGTTTTCAAATACTGTCTCCATTATATTTTTTAAAAACTATTTCAGAGTAGCTATGCAGATATACAAAAATAGTTTTTAACTTACCAATAACCTTAAGCTCATATTGGTAACTGAGCGTCCTATATCTCTTGTATTCAACTCGACACCTGTAAGTGCCTGCATCTTCCCCTTTGACAGGGTCGATGGTCAAGCCAGGGTTCTTAACATGCAGATCAAAGTGGACACGTCTACCTAGCTTTGAGCTTGGAAAGTGTTTTGACTTCTCGATGGGTCCTTTCCTGGCATCTAATGTGTAAATAGGTACTTTCATGTCTCCTTTGTACCAGAGCACCAGTGTGACAACGTCATCGCTGGAAGGTGCAGTGATGTTGCAGGGCATTGAGATTCTGTTTCCTGCCACAGCATAAAATTCGTGTGTGGTTGCTGAAAAAATAATATTCTTGTTAGACACATTTGCCAAACTATGAAGGAATTTGATAATATATTAACTTTAGTTTTTTCTTATAATTTAAAGTTATGTATATTATTAATATAATTAATATTAATATTATTAATATATTAATTATATTAATATAACAAATTATAAATATAATTAATATTAATAATTTGTTACAAATAAAACTAAACGTGATTAATAATTTATTTTAAATTAATTAAAATATGTTATGTGGTATTTATAAATCATATTATATTGTAAAATACTCTTTTATATAAAACATAAAACCATGCCTTAAAAATTTCTATCTTAGATTAACTTATTTTTTAGATCTTTCAAGTATGAAATCCATCTAATTTTGAAATTTATATTTCTACGCAGCTTTTATGAGAGTCAAATTACGTTTTTGTTAAAAATGCATTGAGATATTGTTAATGAAAAAATTATAAGTTATTTATGATAAGTGATATAAAAGTTTTAATTATTTTTATTATTATTAGTTATAAAATAGAAATGAAGGATATAACATATTTTTCATATTTACATTAGTACCAATTTGTCTAATAAAATATTTTAAGCTTGTGCAATTTTGTAAAGTTGAAAAAAAAAAACATGATTTCATTTAACCAATAACCTATTGTGATTATGATCTTGTGAACCATATCAAAAATAAATACACAAAAATTATAGGACTCAATTGATTTTTACATATTTAATGTTTAACTGCATTTTCAAATTTTCTAAATTTAGTAATTTCTTACTATTACTAGGATATTTTCGATATTCAACAAATTGTAAATTTGGTGTTAATGGTTTGATAATTTCTCATTTTAGTTATTCTTTGCCATGAATAATTGTCGAATATTTTTGACTGCTTGATTAATAAGATTTTTTCATTGTTTTTTAATATACATGACATGTATAATAAAGTAACAAGATTCGGAATAGAATTATGTAAGCCTTTGTTTCGTGAAAAGTTTGGCGATAAAAATTAATTTCTGGAGTTTTAGATTATGTGTATCTTCAAGGGTCATCTTGTTAATCGCATCTTTAAGGCTATCTTGGCGTCAAAAATGTCACCAAAAAATCAAGGGGAACGTTATTGTAAACTTTTAACAAGTAATGATTTAAATACTTAAATAATCAATATGTTAAGGTTTGTAATGCAGTTCCAAGCATAAGTATGCATCTACTACGCACAGTAGTCGTTATACCAGGAAGAAAAGTAAATAACGAAATGATATTATATAAGGAACAATGAGTGATATTAAAATTTGAAAAAAATAAAAGCATAGATTCGGAAAAATATCTATTCAGATCAATCAATTATGGTAGAAAGATATCTCTTATGAATGTAGGTATTGATTTAAATAGAGATTGGATGGCATCTCCACAACAGTTTTCATACAGTTTAAAAATATTCAAATAATTCATTAACTGTATAAATGTTTATTTATTTTCATGAAGTAGTTGCTTGGACGCCATTGATCAAATATTTTTGTTGCTAAGAGATCTAGAGAACGTGTACACGCTAGGATAATGTTAAAATGTTTTGGTATCAAGGAAGGTCTGTAGGCTATCAGCAACATTGTGTTAAGTATCACCTAGGAAAAGCGCATCTTTTTTCAAGGCATGAACAAATATTTGAATCATGGGCCCGAAGAAACGGAAAGGTAATTGAAAGTTAAAATACTGTTTAAGAGAAAAATATGTAGTCAAAACTAAATATTATGTTATCAAGACTGAAGAATATGTGATACAGTGGCTGAAATTGATGATATGTATTCAACATTTAATTCGAAGCTGGAATGCCACCATTATGGTAATATAAAAAAATAGAGATTCATCTTAAAACTCCAAGACATTTTTTATGTTTCAAGGATTGTATTTGATCACATCACTAAATTCGCTCTTGTTTTTATTGTAACATCAAAGGTAACAGAGAAGATTAAATGGTTGTTGAGCTGACATTTTAAGCAGATGTCAGCACCGATGAATAATTTGGACAGTAATTTGTTTATACTGCAAACGACCATATTCCATGTGTTCAATCGTGAAGCCATTGTATGAACTACTAAATTCTATAGAGTAGGTATTTTTTCTGCTATTAATAAGAGCGTACTGTTGAGATCTACTTCCTTACAAGTAGAAGCACCAACTTTTCTTCAGGCCACAGCACTCAAATATAACTTATGAATCAGAAGTTCTGCTGCAGAATTCTTTAACGCTTTATATGTGCTACTACTCTCTCCCACGCACATATAGACATACATACATACATACATATATATATATATATATATATATATATATATATATATATATATATATATATATATATATATATATATATATATATATATATATATATATATATATATATAGTAAGGAAAATAACTAAAGATATTGGTTACCATCTTCTTGAAAAAAAAAAAAAAAACCAAGTAGGCTTTAAACATCTAACACTGTAGATAAGCTATACATGTACATTAGAAGCATGTTTAATAGAATAGTTTTTTCTTGAAAACTTTTTTGAATTCCATTAATAAAAAAATTTATAAACTTTTTGTGGGAGAAATCTTTACACTTGCATGAAATAGCATACTATTATTTAATCCTTCCTCTTGTGCTACCATTAATTTTCAATGATTGCTATATTTGTAAATTTTATTTAATTTATGGCCTGATGCTTATATTTTAAAACATTTTGTTCTTAGAAAACATTTTACCTTTCTTTAAAAAACTACTTTCTTTATCTTATTATAAATTTACAAATATATTAGGCAATATTCATAAGAATATAAAAATATTTATTTTGGATATTAAATATAAATTTTGGAATTGATATAGTCTCAATTAACATTAATAAATGTTTTAAGCAATAGAGGCATAAAGAAATTGTTATTCACCTAGCAATTTTATATTCTCGTTTTCTATTTATTTATATTCTATTTTAATAAAAGGTTAGCATTATACTTGGAATATTTTTATCCTGTATGTAGATTACGCATATTGAAAAACATTTTTAGCATAAATAGCAAATTGAAAAGGAAGCGGCTGTATAAAAAAATTAATAAAAAATGTAAAGAATGAAACAATTTAAAGATGCAAGAACATTAGACTGAATAAAGTGGTGTTGCATTAGCATTAAAAGAACAATGAAACGAATTATGAAAAAAGGGAAGAAGAAATAACGTATTTGCCGAAATAACAGTTGCGAAAAAATAAGATCTCTGTGCAAAAAAGAATAATCAGTTTAATGGTCTTAAGGAATGCGAGGGTTAAAAACGTATTCTTTACGTTTGGCGCTTTCGTCGCTAAATTAAACATTGTTTTCATACAATAATTTCTTTTCTGAAAGAAAATGAGGAATATACAAGCAAATAGCAAATTACTGGTTATACATATTTTAAAACATAACTATGATGAATATTAAAATTTTTTCTTACGCATTTTTGTTGTCTTTTATTTTCCTAATTAAGTTGCTAAAAGATCGCATATTTGCATTTAACTCTATTTTGCATGCTTTTATTTCACACCATATCATTTTATTACTGCTCAATGATAGAAATTAATACGGGTTGTTAGCTTTCTCATGCGATTGATTTCTCATTGTTTCTATCAAACACAGTAAATGTAACAAATCATTTTTGCAATACTTAATTCTCATTAATTAAATTTTTCGGCTCTAATGCCACCCGGTGGTTAGGGTGCCTGACTGCGGATAGGGAGATCCTACGTTCGAATCCCAGTTCGGAAATGGATGTACTTTCCCTCTCTGTCTATCCTGTCTATGTCCTTTCTGGGTATGAATTTGTTGTGATTGGTTGCCTACCCTATAAATGGTCCCCATGGCATGTGTGTACAGAGGAAGTCGGACTCCACATTAATATATGGTTCAGTAAGAAAAGTGGAGCAGTGCCCCATAATGCCAGCCTAGCTGGCACACGACAACAACATATGGCTCTTACTCATTGAATTGAGAAGAAAACAAACTTTGGAAAAGATGTGTAAATAATGTGTAAATAACATTCTTTATTCATAAATTAGTATGTAACAAATATTAATGGTAAAAAATTGATATGAAGCTAATACAAAAAATATTAACAGTTCTGCCTGCCAAAATTTTACATTCTTAGCATTATGAAATGAAATAAAAGAAAGTAATCACCCCTCTGAATTCCCGCCAGTAAATTTTGAAATCCTACATTTCATTTCAATATTAAGCCGATTTAAAAAGGAATAATAATTAGAATATTATAAAAATGATACATGATTGAAAATAAGTAGATAAGGTTTTGAAATAATAAATTATAAACATTTTTTCAAATGACAAGTAGAATATTTTAATTTTGAATTCATATTTTTAATTGACAAGTTGAATATTTAACTTCTTTAATTTCTTTTATTTCACCATGTTAAGTTTTGTAAAACAGTTACTTGGTAGTTAAAATTTCATTAATATATTTTTACTTACTTTTACTTACTTTTTACTTAAATGAGATTTTGTCCTTAGCAAAATAATTGTAAAACAAAACCTAAATCTATACATTATGTTTTAAATTTAAATTTTAATATTGATGTTCCATCATTATATATTAATATCTTATATTAAGACAAAATAAATGCACATCATTAAATTTTTATAATTTATTAATGGATTGCTCATTTCCATGAATTTAGAAAATTAATAATACAGTTTTTTGGGCCATTTTGTTTTCATTTGCAAGTAAGTAATGGATGAAAAAATAAAATTCAAATATACATTTATCTGTATTTTATTTGATTATTTTGTACATTCAAAATTCTTAAAAGGTTGTCCCTGAAATTAATGCCTAATAAGTAGTTTCCAGCTGCTAAAACGAATATTTATTTCTTACCATATTTTGTTTTCGTTATTATTATGATTTATATAATCATTTTCATTTTGATAACAGAACTCCTTTTTCCTAAAATTTTTCCAATGTTTAGTAACATAAAAATAGATTATAATATTTCGCCTTGCCAGTCATTTATCACTCACGAAGTGTTTCGCATGAAAATATGGAAATATTGTTTAATAATATCATTCTTTTTTCCTTTTGATGAAATCATCGTACACTATCAGATGCTTACTTCGGAATTCAACACTATAATATAAATTATCGTGTAAATTTTAATATTATCTATGAGATAAGATATAATTCCTAAATTTTCATTTCCAAAATTATAACCTTGGGAATACTTAAAGGGTGAATAAATTTTGTAATGAATCTATCTTTCTCTCAACGGTTATTTTAATATATTATTAAAAGTAAGAAATCATTTATATATTTTTCTCATTTATACAAAAAATACTAAAAATGTTTATTCGTACACTAAATTGTGATATTTATTGATAAGAAATTGCAAATTATTTTTTCCGACTATTCGATATTTTTTCCGACTTTAACTAATTCATCGTTTTACAGGATTTAGAATGAAAATGTATTAATAATACTGTAGCTAATGCTCTATATTGTTTAACTCTATAATCAAAAAAATTTATTATATTTTATTTACTGTTAGTAATAAAATATAATAATAGTAGCTAATGCTCTATATTTTTTATTATATAATCAAAAAAATTTATTATATTTTATTTACTGTTAAAGAATTCTTCTTTATTATAGGTTGAAATTTCAATAACTTTCTGATTAAAAATCATTGGCAATTGAAGTTTAAAATTTCAGCGAATGTCTTTCAAATCAGATAAGATATATTTATTCAGCGTGTCACGAAGTATTTGTTTAAATGCTAAAGTAATCTTATTGTTTGTATTAAAGTGCAGCAATAGAAGGGGATGCTTAGACATATGGCAGAACAGTCGTTTCAGACAAACTTTAGCAAAGATTCCTGTCCGTTTGAAAGAGGTCTTTCGAACTCATTAAGAGACTCTAGGCAGAGCAGAGATTTTCATGAGCCTCTGGGCTACAATAGGAGGTCTAATTGCCTATTCTGTCTCAGGATTGTCAAGAAAGTAGACAGCCTCCGGGGAAAACACCGTTAAAGTAAACACGCATTTCAGAAAGCTTGGAATGTTCCGGTGAGTTTCTGCGATTCGCTTCCAGTTTTAATGCAATTACCCAAGTCCACGGAATGACAGAGAAAGAACATTGTGAGATTATCTTCTTTACCTAAAGGAAATTAAACGCAGTGAAATTTGCAGTTTGAGAGATAGATCAGTGGTATACTATTATAGGCTATTTTGAGGTTATCGTTGATTTTTAACAGTATTTATATGAAATTAAATTACTAGATTTTATTATTGAGGATGTTTAAAATAAATGGTTGAACATTGCGAATCCGTATCATACAACAAGCTCTGTACTTTGTGGCATGCTTATTGAATGATTCATGAGGATATGAATTAATAAATAATGACCAATTGTGTATCATCTATAATTTATAGCGTAAATTATATACTTATCACTGTAGAAATTATAAAATTCAAATATTCAGTTTTGAATTAATTTTATTTTAACATAATTACTGAAATAATCAATATAAAACACTAAAATTAAATAAAAAAATACAATGTTAATATATTAAAATTTCTAGATAATGTGAACATTTACATATACGTATTATTTATACATATAAATACCAAAAATTATCCTTCAAACATAATTTGAATCTTCCTCAATAGCATAATATAAATAGTTTATTTGTGACTTATTAAAGGTTAACATTTAGTGAATAAATTACGAAAAAGAAATTAAGATGGCTTTTAGTTTTGCGATATTCATTAAATTTGAAACAGATTACAATTTTATCAATGATATGGCCTCAGAAGACGTTGTAGTGTATTATATCATAGGGTACTAATGTATTATATTCTATATAATTGGAATAAGAATTAAAATAAGGAACTAAGTAGGAGCTTTGCTCCCTAATAAATCATTGCTTCACCTTTTTCAAAACATTATCTTAGTTATCTTAATGTAGAAATCAATAAATAATAGTTTTCATGGAAACAGCTTATATTTAAACACACTAAACTAAATGTTATATTTAAAACTTTTTTTTATAATAAAGGCAAAGATAAATATATGACGTAATATAAATAGAAAAAATGTAATAGAAATAATACAATAATTGTAATAGAAAAAAAATTATAAATTGTCTATAAGAAGACTTGAGACTATCGTTAAATGAAAAAAAGGATTAATTGATTTAACATTTTTAGAAATAAAGATGTTGAAGATGAAAATTTATATTGCTGTAATTTATTTTACTGTCTACAAATGGCACATGAAAATTTAATTTTTATATATTACAAATGTCTTTTTTAAGTTGTAAAATATTGTAACTTGATTGATAAATATAAATAATTTTATTAAAATATAAATTATTTGAAATTCAAAAATTTTTTACAAACTGATCTAATTTTTTTATTTTTTATACCGAAATAAATTTAACAGTTTCTTGATCTAATATTAAAATTAACAATCCATAAAAAAATTCTTATGCTGTTATAGTATTTTTAATACCACACGTTCATTGTTTTATAAAATTTTTCTTTAAATATTTGTAAATATTTGATGGCTGCTGCTAATAAGAAATCAAAGTGACACGTTTTAAAAGCAAAATCTAAGCAGATGTGAAACTTTTTAACAATATAAGTATAATACTATATGATTTTTTTAAAATAAAACTTGCTCGCTTAAACTGACTTTCTTTAAAGAATATACCTGTCTTTTTTTTAAATAAATTTACCTACAAAAATAATTTATCTAGTTAATCACATTTCTCATGAAACTCATCAAATGAACTTTAAAAGATCAATCAAAAATCAACCAAGAAAATTGTGTTTAAAAGTAGAAAAACCTATTTTAAAATTGAATATGAAAATCGGTGAATATTTATTTTCCTATATGCAAAAAAAATCTGCATGGTTTTAAAAATTAAAATTCAATAATATATCTAGCTTAAAGCCAGATAATAAAATAGATTTCAAAAAAGTTGGATAGTTTTTTACAAAAGTTTCAAGCAGTTATCTATTTGTTGAACTCCTTAAACAAATTTTAACAATGCATGCACAAAATATTGTGATACTGTGTAAAAATATTAATAGTTGTACTTTAATACGAAAAATAATTTCAACAGTGGAAATATTGTCTCATATTAACACAATTAATGCTGTTTTAAAATTAATGTGATTGTGAAGGAATTTTCATTTTCAAATTTCAATTACAATTTTATCAATTACAAAATTTTCAATTTAAAACTAAAAAACATCCTATCAATACTATAATAAAAGAGAAATGTTAATCAAATTATCAAAATTCAAATGAATTAAATAATACACATAAACATGCAGAATAATTTAATCCAATATTAAATACATAAAAAAAAACAAATCGAGCAGAAAATAAAAGAAATTGTGGCTTTAATTGAATTTTTTTTCTTTCAACATATTCTTGATGGAAAGAATACATCAAACTCACTGATATCGATTAAAACTTCTATGAAACATGCATTCTAGTGAAATAAAAAATAGGAAACGAACTAAAGAGACAATAAATTTGAAGACGGACAAATACCTGCAGAGAGAAACTAATTTCCAGTCTTTCCAATTGCTCGCTTCATTTATATAAATAAAATAAAATGAGTGCTTTTCGAAATTACATTCGATTATAAGAAAATCGAATAAAAAAGTTTTCTAATGAAAGAAAAATTACCGGCACGGTGAAGACGGACCAGGATGTATAGTGAACTTTTATTTGCTGGTTTATTTCCAGTGGTGTTCAGTGATGTTTTTGATTGTATTTTTTGTTAATGTGGAAGTTTTAACTTCTGTCAATGGCATTTGCATTTATCTCTGTGGTGATTGAAAGAGAGGAGATTTTTTTTAATAAAATGAACTGAATTATTTTATTTATTCTTCAGGGGATTTGTTAGAATGAAAGGCCACCATTTTTTTCTCAATAGGAAATTAAACTAAATAGTCATAAATATTAAATAAAGATTGTAAGTAAAAAGGTTAGTAATTTTTTCTACTTAAAATATAATTATTAAAAAAGGGGCCTGAAATATTTAATGTAATAACTTTTATTTAAATGTGCCACAGATGCCGTATAATCCAGGATGACAAGTTCTGAATCTTTTTGCAAAGAAGAAATGTTGCCAAAATGACGTATTGTGACGTGTGTGATGAAGTAAACACTAGAGCTACCAAAATAGAATTTTCTGCATAATTCTTACATGTGTCTCCATGTAATACTTAATAAAAGCCAAGCTACCAGATACCTAAGAAAATCTGCCATAAATTCACCAAACTCAGAATTTGGTATCTTGGATTATACGGAATATGTGAGTTAAATGTAAATATAATTTTAAATTGTACATGAAGGCACTAGCACTCAAAATATATGTTTCATAATTATTGTAAAGGAAAATTCAAAAGAAAATATAAGAATATGTATGCTATAATGCTGAGAAATAAAACATTATTTACAGCAACCTTAAAAATCATTGAATTAAAATTTTCTTATATTTGTGCATAATGAGAATAAATTTAATTATTTATAGCATATTTATCTTTTAAAAAATTGATATTGGTTTCAACTGCTTCTTTCTCATATTCCTAAAACAAATACATATCTACATTTATTAATGTTTAACTATAATGCTGCATAATTCTGTCAGGTTGTTGTTGTTGTCGTGTGCCAGCTAGGCTGCCAATATGGGGTGCGCTGCTCTACTTTTTTCAACTGAACCATATTTGGAGTGGAGTCCGACTTCTTCAGCACAAACATGCCATAGGGACTCGTTTATAGGGTAGGCAACCATTCACACCTTATTCATAGAAGGAAAGGACAAAGACAGGATAGATAGAGAGAAAAAAGTACATCCATGCCTGAACCGGGATTCGAACCCAGGACCTCCCTATCCATACTCAGGGATTCTGACCACTAGACAGGGAGGTCGGCAATTTTGTCAGGTAATACATATTTTAATAATATTCGTAATAATTATGTTTCCTCTTTTATGCAAGTGAAATTGTGTTCCCACTTTAAAGTGTATTTTCACTACGCTTATTGGCCGAGCTGGAAGCCGAATGGTTAGCGCTCTTGCCTTCGCTTCAACAGTTAGTGGGTTCGAATCCCACCTTGGGCATGGATGTTTGTATTGGTTCGGAATCCACTTTAAATCGTAAGTCCCGGTTTATTTAGCCCTCGTGTGCAAAAAATGACCGTTGAGCGACAAACAAACCAACCAACCCTACGCTTATTGATTGCGTAAATTGGGAAAAAAACAAAAAGTAAATGAAATTAATCAATCATTTACAGCAGCACAAAAACTAAAATCACGCAAAACCTCGCAGAATGTTTAAATTTTTTTCTTCAGAAATATGAAATGATTATTTAATTCTATATCATTCATAGAATTAGTCACTTTTTAAATTATTATTTAAATTTTAAGACAATTATAACTTACTCATAAAAACTTATTTACGAAAATTACTTAGCATTTTCATGCAAATTTTTGCCTCTAATGAACTTTAAAATAAATTATGACAATACTGCTATCCAAATCTTTTCATACATCACAAGTTCGAATTCTTAAGAGCGTGATTAAGGATGTTATGCAGCATTATATAAAATAATAATATCAATATATTTTTTACATTATTTCCCCACTCTACTTGTTTAAATTATTTAAATAATCTAGACTCTAACATTGTCTGCTAGATTATAAAAAAAGCCCACAGTTCAGTCACTTTAAAAGGACTATCACACATTTTCGATGTTAAACTTACTACTTATGTACTAAACTCAGTACAGGTTTTTTTTGAACAATCTTTGTTTTAAAATGTCATTTATCACACTTTATTTAAAACATATTAATCTTAAGTAATATGTGAGGAAAGAAAAAAAGAAGAAAAAAGTAATATGTGAAAAAAATCAAGTGTAACATTTTAACTTAAAAAATTTTTTCAAAATATTAATTTTAAATTTGTAACTTAACTATTATAATATATATGTGAATTTCATTTTACAAAATATGCGTAATATCTACCTAATTAATAGAAAACTCTACCTAACTTAGTGAAAAAATTAATGTTAGAAATATATTAAAGAATCTTAAATTCTATAGTATATTTTTATCACATTTGCACAATGTAAAATTATGTACAGATTAGAGAGAAATTCCCTCTAATTTTAACTCACGTTAAGTCTTTACATGCAGAGTAAAAATACATATATTGAAATTTATACTTCTGTTCATGAGAAAGATATAGCTCATTTCATTAAAATTAATATTTTTAGTTTAAATTTATTCTAAAACCATTTATTTTAAAAAGTTGCGTAGAGAAGTTTCTGAAATCCTTTGAAATTTAACATGAACATTTGTATCAGATTTTTAATGATACAGAATTTTGAATCATAAAAAGCATTCATTAAAATGAACTTTTATTAGGAAATAAAATTTTCAGTTATTTTGCATAAAAATCAAAGTTAATTAGCAGTTACATTTAGTTATTAAGATAATTGGGATCTACTACATTCTAAATGAAAAATGATTTTTTTTCCAAAACCATTATCTTATTGATTTCCTCATGGTTAAATGTAATTAAAAGTTAAAAGTAATATTTCAAATTATATCTGCATTACTTTAAGAAAAATGCAAACTAACTTTTTCATCTCTTATTGTGTAGAATTTATTTCGATTAAAACTTTTCCTGGAAATAGAATAATTTAAACCATTATTTTTAAAAATTATGAGTATTAATATAAAAAAGAATGAAATCCAATATTTTCCAGAAGAGCTAAAGCAAAATAAAATGAGTATTTCCGTACCTAAAAATTTTTACTTTAATAAACATAATAATTCGTATACAAACACGCTTATATTTAGACATTTAAGCTTCCATTACTCAAAATTGCAAAAAAATCTTTTAATAATCAAAACACTTTTAATGGAATGTTTCTTTTTCAATTTTAGAGTTAGAATTTTGACATTTGTAAATTTAAAATCTTGTCTACTTAAATTAATTTTAACTACTTTCAATATCTTAAAAAAATTTTCACTTAGTGTAAATTGTAAATTTGAAAATTTCCTTTGATTGCATGAATATTCATTAAATTATTAAAGTTAATTTTCACTTTTACTAACACGCAACCTGCAATAGGTTATTAATTTAAAAGAATTTAAGAGAATTTAAGGTTAAATAGGCTTAGATTGAGAGAGAGGAAAATATTTCTTCACCTAAACTGAGAAAAAAAATTGTTTTTCTTATTGTCCTATTTTGGTTTCAATAAAAATTAAAATTTTTCTGCTTTTTAACAAACATTATTCAAACATATTCTGTTAGTTATGTGAATTTTATGTACTTGGTTTAGTGAATTTTTTGAACAATTTTATTGGACAGTAAGATAGTTATTAAAATGTTTAAAATTACAGCGTTATTAAAATGATAATAACTTAAAATTTCTCTATTAAACAATATTCAACAGATTTATTTGATCCTAATGTTTGGATGGTGATTTTCAAGACGCAAGGACCCGGATCTGCTATACTCAATTTTGAACATCAGGAGAAGGAGAATTCATGAAAGTACATGTTCATGAAAACATGCAGTTGTTTAGGGATTTTCTAGATTTCGTATCATGCGAAAAGTGATCATTGCAATTTAGAAATAATTATTAATTTTTATTTTATTAAAATTTTGAATTTTAAGATAAAAATATTAATTTTGCAAAATCTTTGTTTGCATTTAAAAAGATAATACTCAGTAACAATTTTAGGTTATTGAAAATGTAAAAGAAGATTAGATTTTCTACGAAGCATTTCATAAAAACAGTAGAAATAAATATTTCATATCAAATTATTTATATCACTTCGGAAGTAATAGATCATATTATCTTTATATTTAAAAATAAATAATCTTTCCGAAATTACACAGTTTTAAATTTATTACATTGATTACACATACAGACTCATTAAAAGAATTTCACATTTTTTTTGTAAAAATTACAATAAGGAAATATTACATAATCTCTTTCTGAGACAGACGTAAATTTAAGGTTTTGCGCAATATCTAATGAAATAATTCAAAATTTTATTTGTTATCATTGTTAATACATTAACTCTTTGAAGCCCGAATTTTTTGGGAAAAACTGGTAAAAAAGTGATCGTTTGCTGTCTATCTCTAATGAGCATTAGACATAAAATAATACGAGATAAAAGAGCGCCTCTGTAAAACATGGCCATGTGAAAACATGCCTGTAACTTTTACTCGTGTCAGACACGGTCAAGTGCGTTAAAGAGTTAAACATGAATTCCGACTTATGTATTTAAATATTATTCGCCATTTTACTGCTTTATTTATTTTCCACAAATAAGTACTTTATATATATTTGGAATAAAATAATATCTCTGAAATATAAAATTTATTTTTTTATAAATGAAAGTTTTAGATAGATGATTTTGTCTTACATTAACAGGTAGAATTACTTTTGTCTTCTAAAGGATTTTTTTAGTTCTTAATTAATTTACTAAATAGTTAAATAGTTGGTTAAAAAATCATTTTTATTTCTGAGGGTGGTTATGGTTGTTTGGTTGCTTTTATTTAATATGAGTAAATATTCAGAAAAATCAGTTGAAAGAAATCTTAATAATGTGACGAGATACTAAAAGAACGATGTATGATAAAATTTTTAATAAACTCTAGATGAGACCTCATGTTAAACAATAAAGATTACAGACTCAGCTGTAAAAATCCATTGCAGTGTGAAAGAATAAGTTTGTAATATGGATCATTAATTATCTTATTCCTAATTGAATAATAACATTTAAGTGTTAAAAACAACCACAAAAAAGCATTTAATTATTTTTTAATATCAAAAAACATTTCTTTAAATAATGAAGTGGGGGCACACTGATCTCACTTCCTTCACATTTGTTTTCTCTGGCTTTATGCACAGTTATTCGTGGCTTTGATTCCCACTTCGGATTTGAATATTCATTCTAATTTTGAAATCACTTGAAATTGTAGGTCTTTCTCTGACCGTAATCACACTTGTTTTGCACTGGTGGATAAAAACTTATTATTTTAAATGTACTTTTGAAAAACAAATTTGCATTTTTTTAAAAAAAAATATATAAATCAGAAAGTTATTTTAAAACTCAAATTTGTGTGTAAATTTCAAAATCTAAACCCGTTTTGTGTTTGAAGCTGTATAATTTTGAGGAAATATTTTTAAATATATCCTTTGTTCATTCTTAAAAGTATACTTTTTCAAACAAAAAAAAACTTTTTTCATTTAGAAATAAGCTGTTTTTTCTTTTTTCCTTAACTAAATTTCTTATGTATCTTTAAAAAATGTTTTTAAAGTAAAAGTTCTATTTATCTTAATTATCCCATTTATATACATTTATATAACACCAAAGAATTTAAATTGTTATCTAAATAGGACAAATAGCACAATGACAGACGTACAACCACAAAAGAACTTATACGTAAACTTAAACACTCAGAGCCACAGTGTGAATCGAAGCTGCAATGCCTAACGCTCTCAAGCGATTAACAGTTGTATTGCTATTTGATCCATTCTAGCCACGGAGCGCTCTCAAAAAAGCACTATAATGAAAATTCTAAATTATCTAACCACAACTGCTGAGAAATATAGTGTTGCTTTAATCTATTGTTTGAAAGTGTACGAAGATTAAAGCAAATGAATATTTATCATTTATGCATATAATCGGTAAATGTGAATTCAGGAGATTCGAAATATGATGTATAACTTTCTCCCATACCTGATTTCACGATATTATATTCATACTAACTAATGATTTGTAAACCGTTAACACTGGCCTTTATAATTAATAATTTCTTGACTGATTGCAAAATTTAACATTAACATAGTATAATAAATCAATAGTGCATAACTAATGAATTTGATACTGTTTAATTTAGCATTCCAAGCAATTTCTCTTTAGAATAGGATAAATATTAATGACAGAAAATCAGTGTCTTTAAATATAAAAATATTAATACTCCTTTGTCTAAGTTTAACAAATTTACAAAACAGGGTGTCCCAAAACGACCGCATAAACTCTGCACAACTAGGTAACTCATTGGGAGTACATAAAAACTTCCCGAAGAAGCGTTCCTGTACGATCCATAGTTTACGAGAAAAATACGAAAAACAAAGTATGACTTCAATAACGGTACAAGGGAAAAAACGCTTTATTTGACATATCAACAACAGTACTTACATATCTTTCCAGACGAAAATGTTTAAAACGTTTGACACGCAAATCGCGTCATACATGAGAGCGCCATGGAATGACGTTAAGCTGCCGTTGAACTGGTATTTAAAAAACTGCATCTTGCAGCTACCGGTAGTCTTCATATGGTGGCCATGTATTCCGTTCGTAACTACCGTGACATGCACATGATGTACGGTCGATGTAATGGAAATGCCTTTTGTTCCGGCATGATGGGGCCCGGCTCATTTCTGTGCTTCTGTAGGTAGTTGGCTGGATATGAAATACCCCGGCCTCTGGATCGGTTGTGGGGGTCCAGTTCTAAGTTAATCACATTCCCCAGATCTTATACCGTTGGATTTTTTCCTATGGGACCATCTCAAGGAACTGGTGCATCGAGACGTAGTGCCAACACCAATGGACTCAGTTGCTTGTCTGCATGCTGCTTGAACTTCGGTGGATCCCGTGATGTTGCAACGTGTGATGACAGCCATTCCACAGCGTGTTCAAGCCTTCCTCGACATTCACGGTGGACACTGTTAACATCTGCTTTAAATTGTGCATATACTGCTGTTGATATGTTCAAAAAATGTTTTTTCTTGCACCGGCAGTGAGGTCATACTTTGTTTTTCGTATTTTTCTCGTAAACTATGGATCGTACAGGAACGCTTCTGTGGGTAGTTTTTATGTACTCCCAATGAGGAATCTAGCTGTGCAGAGTTTATGCGGTTGTTTTGGAACATCCTGTATAAGATATTCGTAGAATAGAAAACTAGAATGCTGTTTTTATAAAGCGAATTTAGTATGAAAGCTTGAATGGATATGGATAAACTATGGATGGAATGGATAAACTATGTTTCAGCAAACATTTTTCTATTCTCATTTTTTTCTTAAAACTATTCATTCATCATTAAAACTCTATCCTAATTTTTTTAAGAATTATGAAAAATCCAGTTACATCAAAATAATCAATATTAGCAATATAATTAATCTACATATTGAATTTTTGATTTTTAAATGTAAATATATTAAGACCAAAATTTCTTGATATTTGCAACAAATATAATTTCATTTTCATTCTAAAATCAATTTAGCATAAGCCATTTTAAAGAAAGTGTACGTAAAATATAGATTGGAATTTACTACAACATGCAGTATTCGATTGGGAAAATTTAAATAATAATTTTTTTCAAAAATGATGATTTGAATTTCTGATTGAGTCTCAATCTACAAAAATAAAACGATGTTATATTATTTTGTTAAGTATTACATAGCTGAGATAATATTTGATGTATTTCGTAGATGAGATTTGATTATAATATAATAACAACAGAAATATCTCAATTCCCACTTAGGGTGAACAGGATAACCACTAAAGTAACAAACATTTATTGCACTTTGGTGCTCAAGACTTCAAAGTGTAAATACATTACATAAAATTTAATTCAAGTTTTCAGAGTGATTTTGAATCCTCAAACTAAATATCCTGCTAAGAAATGGAATATTTGCTATTTGGGATCAAATTGTAATCCTGATATATATGATTGTTCCTACAATCTTGTCGATGCCGAACCATTTTTAGATATATACATTGAATTTGAATGGCATTGTACAAAATATGAATCGATATGACAATATATTCATGCACTACACAAAAGTTTAATTTATAACTAAATTTTAGTATTTAAATTATTTTTCAGTAGCATGTTTAATTATTTTTGCAGATAATTAAGTCAATTTGTGGCACTTTTATTATGTACTATTTTCTATTATCATTTAATGTTAAAAATATATCTCCAACATGTGTTATAATGATATGAACTTTGATTACAAAAGACACAAACGTCTATTCGACCACGGTATTTCAGTTGATTTACATATCAATCTAATTTATTGTAAAAGAGAAAACGCTTTTTGGAATGGTAATGTTAGATATATTATTTAAATTTATTAAATACGATTTTATTTTTTAATTTGTCATGTATATTGCAATCACCCGCTGTTTAATATGTATTGACAGCCTCATTAACATTTTTGAACAGATAATTCAAATGTGATTCAAGTGACGTAATTTAAAGAGTCTAACATCAATAGAAAAAACACTTGATGGCTCTGAAAGAATTATATGATAAATTCATAATCATTTGCACAGAATATTTTTCGAATGTACTGTAAGCTCTTGATGTCTATTCAACAAGTTTGCAAAACATCTTGATATACAATAAATACAAAATTTAAATTTCAGCATGATGATATATTAATAAAATCTAGCAGCTAATTGTTTTCATGTAATTTTCAGCTGCAGGAAAAGTGTATTTGATCTAAGGAAAACACAATAAATTTTACACGGTATTGTCCCACAGATAAACCTGATAAAATAGTATTTGGACATCAGTGTGTGGTGATCACAAAGTGAAAGTGAATATTCTAATGTTAATATACTGTATTTCCCTAATATACAGCAGTATCAATCAGAGTTACAGATTTTATAGCAAAATGGCACAGGTGCCGTATAATCCAGGATGCCAAATTCTGAGCTTGGCGATTTTTTGACGGATTTTTCTATGTATCTGCCAACCTGGTTTTTATTATGTCATAGAGATGGAGACTAATGAAATTCATGCTGTAAATTCTATTTTGGCAACCCTAGTATTTGCATCATTGCGCAAGTCACATTACGTCATCTTGGCTACATTTCTTCAACGCCAAAAAAATTCAGAATTTGGAACCCTGGATTATACGACACCTGTGCCAGCAAGACTTCTCACAAAATAATTTTTACTTAATTAAAATGGAATTTTTATGTACATAATTTTCTTGTACATAATACATAATAAAGTATACTTTGGCTTATGTAATGTAATTTGAAATTTTTCTTTAGCTATTTTATATATTATTAAAAGGATCTCTATTTTTAAAGTAAGGATTAAAAGTATTGACTTTAAAACAATTTAAGAATATTCTATTGGTAGGACCAATAAGTATCCAAAATTTTTGCGTTAATATATTGTCATTACTTCTTTTCCACACAAACATTTTTATATCACCAATTCTTTTTCAGTCCTCTTGAAAATATTGAATTTATTTCACAATTTTTTTCTCTGTACATCTCTTCATTTGCACGTCTGAATTTTATATTTCCGTTTTGCATCCGGAAAAAGCCTCAATGTTCGACTATTTCGTCTTTTTTTACAGTTAAATTCTCAGTGGTCTTTTTTTTTAAAATAAGAGTGAACTATTTTTACTCTTAGTTTGGGTACTCTCTTACATTTTTGAGATGACTGCATCATGAATCCTTTTCTTTAATTATGCTGATGATTTTTTGTTTTTCCTAAATTGAGAAATAAACTAATGGGTTATTAATTTGATTAATTTGAAAATAATTGTTGTATGATTAATTTCAATTTAATTGCTAATAAATTCTTTACTAAATATTTGATTCTAAGAATTTAACACAAGTTAAGCAGTACTAAATACTCTGAAATGTATTTTAAAGTTTAATCTAGAAATTTGAAATGATTGTATTTTTATACGTTACATCATGAGCCTGTTTTTGAATCCATCAGCATCCTCACTTCATCTACAAAATCATGATAGGTAATTTATTGTAATTCATTCAAGAGAAAGAATATTGAACAGTGTAATATTTCTGCGGAAAAAAAGTTTTCTGACTGAAAAAAGATGTATTTAATTTCACCAGAATTTCCATTATTCCTGTATTACTACTCAATCATCAAGAAGTGTGTGAATCACAGTTTAATATTAAATAATAAGATTGTTTATAAATATTATGTGTCCGCTTGTGAGGAGGAATAAATTTACAACTTATATAATACTATTTTCCTAAATTATGCATCAACAGCATTTTATAATTAAAATTCTTTAAGTCTTTTTCTTCCAAGTTTATTAGCTAATTTTCAATTACATTGGTAACTACTACTTCTAATGTTTGTAGTTAACTATTTTTCAGAGAATTGTTAAAAATGGTCAGTGTTGGAAATATTATCGTAAATCAATATAGTAATCCATAGTTAATCAAATTTGATCCATTGTTATCTCACATTTTATCAAGAAAATACTCATTAATGAGCCGTATCAACAAGATATAGTTAGATTGTTAACCAATAATATCTTTAATGAATTAAACTACCATTCTTTGTTCACTAAACGACTGCTATGGTGAATCACTATAGTAATACAGTTAATGAAGTTTGGTCCATCGTTATCTTACAACTTATAAAAAAGAAAATACTTATTGGTTATAAGAAAGTCATATTTTTTAAGCAATAATATCTTTAATCAACTAAGTTATATTTCTTGGTCCTCTCTTCTTGCTTTTCGTAAATATAGGATGCACAAATTTTATGTAATGCAAATCTAAATTTTGATATTTATTTTGTACATTTTACAAAATAAAATACTTCAAACTAAAGTGGTAATAATTCTATATTATTTTACATTTATATTTCGGTTTGATTTACTTGGATATACTTATATTTTTGCGTGCTTCTATTTTGTTTCATTGTTGATTTTGAGAATTCACACACACAGCAAAAGATATTCCACAAATTCTTTGTGGTAGAATATTTTTAGTTTCCTGTTTTAATCAATTTTAACCCAAATCAGTGAATACAAGAGAATTATTATAATTAAATAACCCTTAATTACAAATAATCTTATTTAGGGAGTTTTCTAAGAACTGCAGTCCAGCCATTTTTCAATGATGCCATTTTACCGCTCTTAAATTTATTAATATTTCAAAATAAAAATAATGCTTTCATTCAAAATGTAAATCTTGATATCTATGCATTTTTTCATAAAAAACAATTTAATTCGATTTATTTATACAGCAAAGAGTAATTGAATAAATAGATTAAAGGCAATTTATAATTCTTCAGATTTATATCGAATTCACATAAGAGTAACGAAATTGGGAATTAACTAAATAAAGTGAATAATGTAATTATCTTTACTGGATAAAATCTACTGTTCAGACAGGATTTTATATAGAGTTAAAAGGATGCGTAATATTTATTGAACTTTTGAAATTTATGATTCAATATAAGGGTACAATGAAAATTCCAATCTATCTTAATATAAATTCGGTACTTCAAAATTAATTGAAAATTGAAATACTTTACCCAAAAGAGAAAGACTTCATGCATCGTACCATATCTTTTATACAATAAATTGCAAATCGAAATCCTGGTCGAAAAGAACATTTGTTTGAAGTACGTAGGGCTAATTTTGCTGCTCTTCGGAGAAAACTAAGTAATTGAATTTTCGATTTCCAAAGCGTAAACTTTCAATTCATTTATCAACCATTCCCTTTCGACTAATTAGTGGAAAAGCTGTGATCTAGAAGAAGATTCGAATTCCATCGGATTGCGAGCAAGCAGAAAGCATTTTTGATTGGAAGAAAGCGAATAGAACGCTGAAAAAGGATTTTCTGTATATATTTATGCGGAACAAATTCTGTTCAAAATTAATTGATTTGAAATAAAAATCTCTTAAGAGTAAATATACTTTAGAGTAATTCATTATGCACACTTAAAATAACCATTCATTCTCATAAATTGAAACGAATTTTACTTTCTTCGAAAAGGTTTCTTCGTGATTTGCACAGTTAAAATCTTTTTTTAAAGAAAAAAATGTTTATTAAATGCTATATTTGTAAAAAAATATACATCGGGTAAAAATTAATTTAAAACAATTAAGGAAATTTGAAAATTTTAAGAATAAAGGTTAAATTAATTATAAGGAAACATTTTTGATTGTAATAGAAATATTTGTCTTAGAAAAGAAATTCGATATATTAAGACAAATCAAAATTATTTCTTTACAAAAAAACATGATTCTATCACTTTCTTAATAACTGTGGGCACTGGAGCGAATAACCATTTACCACAACAAGGCCGGAAAATGCAACTCATTTGTCATTACCCATTGGGCACCAGTGAATCAAGTCAGGGAGGCAAGTAGCATTACCCTCGCCATACCACCATAAACCCATTTATAGGGTGGGCCACATTCACTCGGAGGAACACAAAGAGAAAGTAACATACATACGTGACCCAGGATTCAAACCCGGGACCCATAGCTCAGAAGACAGGAATGCTAACCACTCAACCATCGGTTGTCACATAAGTCTATCACTGTGTGTATCTCAAGGTAATAGTTAACAACGACAAAAATATCATAAATCTAATTTTATGTTTAATCAAGTGTGGAATCCAATTTACTAAATTACTTTTTATTTTGTTTTTATGCCTTTCATGTTACTTTAGAATGCAAAGCATAAGCCACAGTAAGATAAAAAATAGAAAATCCGATATTAATCAGTTTCAAATATGATTGACATCCAATGTGAAACTGAATTCGACATTTCCAGAATATGCAGAAAATTTTAATACTTTTCGGTTACTTTATTGTTGCTTATGCTTTATAGTAATACAAAAATTTTAACTAAAGCATTTAAGTGAAAAAATCAGATGAATTACTTGAATCACAGAGTTAAGTGTAATACAGTAAATTTGTAATTAGTGCATTTGTTCAAAAATTTTAAATATGGCTTCGAAGCATAGAGACATTAAATTTTGAATCAGAGATATTTTTGAATGCTTAATTAATTAGTGTAAAAATTTTCTCTTAAATAATTTAAAAAGAATTAATTAATATCAAAAATGTATATATATATTTTATCAAGATTTTGAAAAAATAATATGTAAAAGATATGAAGACTGTATGAGTTCACTTTGTCTATTTTTTTGCCTAGTCCAACTAACATTAACGTTATATTCAAGGAGGCACCTTGAAGAATTAAAGTTTCCATTGCAAAGTAATACATATAATATGTTACAGAAATATATATATATATATATATATATATATATATATATATATATATATATATATATATATATATATATATATATATATATATATATATATATATATATATATATATCGAAGTGAGCACATTCATTAAATTTTGATTCTCGTCTTATGATATGCATCATATCATTTTTGAAAAATATGCATAAAGTGGAGATATAAGAAAATTAACTATCGGAAACAAATGTTGAAATTTTATTGAGTTTGCTGAATTGTCTGATATTTCCTCTCAGAAAGGAATCCACATACATAATAGCATGTTATGTTATAAAGAATACAATAATGATAAAACATTAAAATCTGAATGAAAAATTTTTTACATTTTTTAACGAAACTTAATTGCATGAATTGCACCTCTGTGACGTCTTCAAATTTTTATTCATTAAATCCAAATTAAGAATAATTTCGCAATTCCAATACTATAGATTAGAATTTAAATTATTTAAATCTATCAGATCTCCAAGTAAATCTTATAATAAATGCTACATAATATCCCTTTATCTAGGAATACAACTTTAACATTAATACTTATATTATTAGCAATGCTAATTTCCTCTTACTTCCCTACTTCATTTTGCAAACCACAGTAAAATAGTTTGAAATTTTGCCGCAACGCTGAGTATTTAATTTTCAAATATGTAACTACCGCGGTGTTTCATCCAGACTTAACGGTAATATTTTAACTTTTATTCACTTAAAATCAGCGATAACTACGCAGAGATATGTATAGCGACATCATGCATATTTTACATTCCTTAAATACATCTAAAAATCTTTAATTTTGTTATACAGAATAAGATAAATAAATCTTTTAATAAAAATAACTATCAGATAAATCTAAAATGTTTATTTTCATACTCTTTTGATACACACTTTTAATATATACTTTGATATAATCATTGTAAATGCGACTTGTTGATGAATTTACTCTCTGCCTTGAAAACGTATTCTTTGAGCGGCAGAAAATAAGGCGTAGTTCACTATCGAATGTCTGAGTGTCTTGACGATGTCTGAAACGAGTGTCAGCTTATCTGACGATGAGAAAAAATTAGTTCATTATTTTTGCCAGTAATAAAGAAGTATTTTTAATATAATTTTTTCCGTTTGTAAAAGTTTTCAAAATCAGGAAAATTACCTATTGCTCTGAATAATTAGTTTTCAAAATTTCAATTTTTTTAGCAATATTGCTTTCAAAATTGTAGGTGTTGAAAATAGAACAAATGAAAAAGCAAAATAAAAAAGAGTTAAAGCATCTTTACGGTTAGTTTAAATCAGCAAGGATGATTTAATTTTTTTATTTTTAATTAAAAATCTGTTTAATAAAATTATTTTGATAAATCAATATTATAGCAAGTATTTCACGTGTGCAAATATTTTAAAGCAAAGAAAAAAAATGTTTCTCAGATTTTATCTTAAAATGTTTTGAGTTGATTCCCATTGTCGGAAGTAAGCTTTTAACCCTCATTACTAAATTGATAGTAAGTTATTGCAAGCTGAGTAACGAATGTTAATAACTTATTAATAATTATCATTTGTTGCAAAAAAAATGTTTATAATTTTTTACTACTGGAATAATTGACTTGATAGAAAAAAATCTAGAAATATGCTCTTAAGGATGTGTTTAACCAGATTTTGGCAATATTTTTATACAATGAATGAAATAAATTATTCTTTAAATATACCGAGAATGAGAGATAGAGTAAATTTTAGTAATCCTCATAGTATAATAAAAGGAATATTTAAATAGAAAAGTCACACATATGCATTTATATGAGTTGAAACATAGTTTGGCATAAAATGAATTCTAATGAACATTTCTTTGCTCTAGGAGCATAATGTGCAGGGTTGCCAAACCCAAAGGATCAAAAATCGTTTTCTATTTCTCTTGAATTATGTTGCTTACCTATTGAACTTAAAAGTTCTATATTGAAAAAGAAAATCCCAATGAAATGTTTATAGCCAAACTAGACCATTAGTTTCGGTTTTGATTTCATTTAAAACCGAAACTGATTTTATTTTGAGCACCTCGCTTCCCCCTTCGTTCCTTCACTCTTTCTTACGTAGTCTTGAATAACGAATTCCAGACGGCAACAACAACAGTGTTATTAATCATTTTACAATGACCATGCTATTAATAATTCCCCGAAAAATCCTGAAAAAGAGAGAAAATAAAGTAAAAAAAAAGAGTTCTTTTAACGCCCTATAAACCAGAAATGAAAAGGGCTGACTAATATGGAAGACTATAAGTATGTATCAATTTTATTATAACCTTTATAAGAAATCATAAATTTTTCTTTTAATTTCTTTTTTAGGGTCTCTACAACAAAGTAATTGATTTCACAGAAAATCTATGGTAAATAGATGATTGGTTAACGAACAGTTCGAATAGAAAACATGATCTTATAACAGATTTTGTTCGTTAACCGATCATACACTGTATTTGTTAACAATGAAAAGCTCACCATAAAAGTATAATATATGTTCTTGAAATATATATGTAAGTTAGAAAAAGATATTGACCTCAAAAGAAATATAAAACTGTTGTCAAAAAAAGGAAATCATTTAATGTAAATTATAATAATATGAGAAATAATATAATATAAGAAAAAATCAATAATACAAAAAGTACGGCGCTTGAAAATAAGCTCAATTCACAAATAGTAAGCAAATGCACCCCCGTTTTTTAATTTATTAAAAATATATTATAAGAAAAATGTACAAATTAGTAACATGATTGCAACAGGTTGTGGATGTAATCGTAAAAATTGAAATATATATGTTGAATATATATATTTTAATTGAAAATTTTCAAGTTTACCATTTTTAAAATAATGAAATTTAAGCACTAAACCCTGCAAGGAACGCTCCCGTTTAATATGTAAATTGTAATAATATAAATGATGCATGCAATAAAATTAATAAATAATCATTATTCAATTGGTATTCACACATGAACTTAAAATAGAGAACACTTATTCAATAAAAACATAGAACACATATACAATAGAAATAGAGAACCAAATACAATAAAATTAGAAAACACTCCTACAGTATAAAATAAAATGCAATAATAATATTATTATGGTATATAGTGCTTTCATAAAGCTAAACTGATTCTTATTTATTTTACATGCATGCTATAAGATTATCGATAAGATTTGTGGAATATTTATGAAAACATTCAGTATCTAAATCCTGTGCCACACATAAAGAACGTGCTCAAGCAACTCACTAATGAATCCAAAAACGTTCGATCAGACTTAGGTCAGAAGAGCACGCTACTATTCTCGAAAATAATGTTTTTTAGCTTCAGGCATGTTATCTACAAGAAAATTTGTACGAAAAATGAAATTATCATATAATATTAGATAAGTATTAGTGACAATGATATTGTTATGCTACTTATGAGGTCGCTGTATTTCTTTATTACTTCCGACGTTCAAATTGCAATTCTGAATGATCTGTAGATTTTTATTTCTTTCTACATTCAATATAAAGTACATTGCTTACTCACCTCATCTGTAATTCATTATTTCTTGAATGCATAGATAAATTTAAGGAACCATTTTCTCATTTGATAAAATGTCTGCTAAATTAGCAAAATAGCTAAATTAGTAATTGTTGGTTATAGCACTTGACTGCTATGACTTTCCATTGCCTTCTATGTTAAACATTTACCTTTTTAAGTCATGTGTTCGGCATAATTTCTTTTTTCAACGAAATATTCAAAATATTTTCGAAGCTAACATTTTCTCTGAATAGCATATGTTTTGTCTTGAAGAGATAGTGACAGGATTTATTAGCAACGATTATTGTAGTAACATGTAAAAGACTTAATTCGTTTCTTCACATCAAATGTTCTCGTTTCTTGACGTTAATTTTCTTGCACTGCAATGAACCTCTTCTGAAATCACTCAATGTCTTTTTCCAGGCTCTAGAGTTTTAATAATGCATGAAACCATGTAATTTTGTAAATAAGATGCAGAAGTATTTTAAGTCCATTTTCATATTAAAAAATCTGAAAAATTATATTTGACATCCGTAACCATTGCAAAGAAGTAGATTCGTCAAAATTATAAGATTTTTGCATTTATGTATCTTTTTTCGTTTCCCACATTATAAACATATTGATATAATACAAAGAATATGCTAAAAAATTTAAACCATGGTCACTTTTGTGATAGATATCAGTTTGAGTATTTGTAATTTCGTTAAAATAACTTAAACTCTTATTAAATTTAACATGTTACTCTCAAATTTATCGTTAAGTTTGGATTCATTCACCAGAAATGTAAAACAACCTTGCATAGTTTGCAATCAACTTTATATAAAATGCAAATGTTTTAATATTTAATGAAAATTTTCAAGAAAAAGTAATTGATTTAGATTTTTACCAAATAATAATGGATCAGGTAACTAAAATTTTGAACTTAAAAATATCTTATTTAAACTATCGCAAATATGAAATAGAATGTCAAATAGAGCGAGATACTATATTATAACTTATAAATATATAATAATTTATCATCTTTATCAGTATTTATGTTATAAAATATTTTTTATACGTAAATTTCCAAAACAATGATGGAAAATTAGAAAAATCAGTAATAATTTTCAAAGTATCACTATACTGTATTAAATCTGAAGGAATAATTAAGGAAAAGGTGCTAAAGAAGAAAAAAATATGTGAAATGTTGTGCTGTAATAAAAATAAGCAATAGACAAGGATTCTAAAATTCCATTTCTGGGAGAATGGTTGCAAATTCTGTTATGAAACTGCATTGAAGTCTGTGGAAGATTCAGTTCATAATTGTAAGTTCAAGGTTTCATTTGAGTTCAAAACTGCCATGGAGGGCTGTTGGGAGACAAGAAGAGGGCAAATTCAGACAAGAGTGGTCAGATATCAAAATATGAGTTCTTCTGTAGTTTTTAGAATTTGGTAAAAATTTCAAACTATAGATTCAGTTGACCAGAGATTCAGCCAAGATTGGCCATATGCCACGATGAGAGGGGATGACTGAAATATATGTATTGTTTATTGTCACGAAAGAATAGATTAGCAACACTATGAATACGGATTCTTTGATTCTTTCTCTCTGCAAGCACTAGTAGATTGGATAAACGCTAATTATGAGTATAGAGCTCCACGAAATGATATGTAATGCGATTCTCCGCTTGTGAATCCTATTCACTTCATGCTACAAAGGGAAAAGTTTCAAGTGAGCAAGCAATAAGGCAGATGATAAATGGTGCACTATTCTTTTTCATAAATGAAACCTAGCTGATTGCCCAAATCAGTAGTAGGTGATATTTAGTTTAGGGAGAAAAAGAACCAATTATCATCCACAACGCATTTATGAAAGTCATTCATAAGACTTAAATACAACACATTTAAGTATATTGTATTGTATTAAAACAGTACACGTTTACTTTATTCAGATTTTAAATTTTAATATAATTCCATTAAAAAGTTCTCCTCTTAACTAATACTTAGATGCAGCAAATTTTAATCAATACGAACTGCTATATTCTTCAAATGTTTCTTTATACAACAAAAAGCAACTTAATAACTGACACAATATTAAGTTGTACATTTGACCTAATGAGTATGTCTCATTAATGGAAAATGTTTTAGTTTCACTATGGTAATGTATAAACAGAAAAATTCTTCTTTAAAAACAGGTACATAATTAAAAAAAACTACTAAATTACAAATTACTATTTCAAATATATAAATGCATAATTTAAAGCATAAATTTGGGTTGGATTGATATTACGATAGTCTATTTTGTAAATTCTAAGAAATTCTATGATATGTACCTAACAAGGATGATTGTAATTACAGATAATGTAGCATCTCGACTTGACTTAATGCTTTGAGGTATAAGTTCTGATAATGTAGCAAAAGTTTTTTGATCTACGTACTTTTCTTTGCTCAGGTTACATGCTTTCAACATTTTAAAAATTAAATCATTTGTTTTGTTCACTGTAATATATTTGTCTAATAAATATCGTATAACTTTTATGTAAATTTTTCCTTCTGTTGCAATTTGTGTGGTAAATGTTGTCATTAATCTCTAATGTTATATTGGAATTTATAAGAACTATATTCTGATACATGTATGAACGTAATGTAGACTACAATATATATGTATGTTTGCCTTCCGGAATCTTAAACAGTTCACTCAAAGTTTTCACAAGAAATATTCCTTCATTCAGTATCTATACACCAAAAGCAAAATAATTATTAAAATCATAGTAACCATTACTTCCTTGATATTTTTTAGGAAATAGTAATCTTAATCTGACTTTCCCAATATTTGAAGTAACCATCTTTGGTGAAATTCCAAATTTATAAATCAAAATACCAATTTTTGACGAAGCGTATCTAATTGTTATCATTTTCTAAACAATAAGTATTCCTTTTTACATTTATACATTATCTATATAATTTTATACATTATTTATTTCAAATATATTTAATACAAATTTAGATTGTAAAACATTCTAAAAAATTTAAATTATCTTGATATTTCTGTTCGATACATTTTAATCAGTTCAACTCATGATTTCATTAAATAATTAATGTATTATTTATTAAACAAAAAAATAAATAAATTTATATTTTACTAGAGAAATATTTCTAATCTTGAATTCATTTCCCACAGAAAAAATTGAAGTTTAGCAATACAGTAATTTTTAAGTAAATTCAGCCGTTCTAACGATTATCCTTGTTTCTTTTTGATTCCTTTTTGTAGTAGAGCATTAATAAAATCATTTCCATTCTTTTCAAATAGGTAGCATCTGCTAACCAAAACATTTATCCAAAACCATTCAGTCCGAATATCTTCTTTCGTCACGTTCAAGCATTACATTTCATCGAATTCAATATTAATGAAGTGTTGCTAAAGAATTCCTCTGCCAAGCTCTAGCCATCCCTGATGTCTTTTGCAATAAAAGACCTCTGTGGTTTCCCTGTCCCGGATGGGACAATTACTATTCCCTTTCAGTCTTTCATATGAGCTGCAATTTCTCGTGGTTCATTCAACTGTCGTCAGGAAAATCCTTTTATCTTTCATAACTATTCAGAACCGCTTCCTCTTCGAAAGAATCACTTAAGACTCTGTCATGAATGGTTCTTAGGCTATCACACTCATTGATTTTGATGATTGCCCCAATTTATTTTAAATATTTTCGTTAGACACAGATTCATTCGAGATAATACGAAATTCCCTTAAAACCATCTAAAGCTATTGAATTTTAGGGAAAAAAAGAAACTATCACACACAAGTAGCCTTTTATTGTATATCGTTTAAATTTAATATTAATATAAAGTCACATAATATTTTAACATAAAATTATAATGTTTATACAATATATTTTACGCCATAAATTTATTGCAAAATTCTTATAAATATAAAATTCTGTATTTACACACTAACGCACACGCACACACAAACATATGTGTGTTTTTTGCATTTTTTGCATCTAATTATGAGGCAACATTTAAGACTTTTCTCAATTAATAACTGCAGAAAAATATTTTGCATTAATGTACTCTGCCACTGGAATTTAAAATATATAAATAGAAACACCTAACCTCAACTTTCTCATATTCATTATGATAAATTAGTTCCATGATAAATGAAGTAGTTTTTCAACGCTAATATTCCATGTGTTCATTGGTAAATGACGGATTACCTTATAAATCTTAATTATTGACTTTTCGTCCATGCCACCAAATGGAAAACTTTCTACGGATTCCAAAGCTTACCTAATTAACTTGCAAATAAGGGAAAAATCAGATTTAGGGAAAACTCTCGCCAATTAAGTAATTTTGGGGCAGGCACATTTACACACGCAAACATTAAATGGTATTCTGAGTTAATTAACTTCCTGTGATGTCGACATTCCCGAGAATCAGAATTTTCACTTAAAATTTTACATCCCTTATCTTGAAATTGATCTTATGAAAAGTTGATTTTGTGGAAAATGTATTTGAAAATCTGAAACGCATTCATTTATTAATGGTGTTCATGGTGACAACGACTCTTAGCAGTGATACCAACCTGGAAATTCATTTGATGAAGTGACTACTGTTCAGTGGTTCCAATTCAAATTTATTTTCCCAGTTTAGATGAATTAATTAAAAATGAATTATTAATACGATGTTGTTTTTCTTTTTCCGTCTGGATGTTGCTCTATTATGCAAGAACTCACTATTTAAATGACTTTGGGTTACAAAGGCCAAAGTTTCTACCCTAATTTATCATTTAGTAGAAATAAGTGAAAGGCACCTTCCTACAAGTAATTAATTAATCTAGTGACATAATTAATTCTTAAATGAAACAGCTTGCAATAATGTTCTTTAACGCTATTCTACATTATGTTAAATATTTTGAATAATCTTATTCATTAATTTGTTGTAGGGATATATCTCAAACTAGTTAAATACGAATTTAAATTTCCATGAATTATTCATGCATGAATTTTAAATAAAATCAGTTTTGTAGAGTTTTAACTTTTAGTAATTCATGAGCTATGCGTGAGCTCTGCGTTTTATTGAGCGAGTGATTAATTAAATTTCCGTATAAAAGAAAATATATTGTTGTGTATATTGATGAGAGGCAGATCATTTAAGCATTTAAGAATAGTAATTTTCAAATACGGGAGTGTGTGTGTGTGTTAAAAAATTTTATATTGGAATTTTAAAAATATTTTATTTTTATGCTATTTTAGTATTGAATAACTGTGCAATTATAATCTTCCAAAATAGATAATTTTCAAAACATAAATTTGCTTTCATTTATTGTACTTTCTCCCATTTAAACATTTTTTTAAGATATACACTTTATAAAATAATTCTGAAAAATGATGACTGGGTTTCGCTTTTATTTTGTAATTTGCAGTTACTATTTATTTATGAAGAAAACATGTTTTGCTGATATATTTAAATAAATAATATTTAAATACGTTTAAATAAATGCGTATGGATATTGCATTTGTTTGATCATTGCAAGGGTTAATGCAAAAAACGTTAGAACTAGATGAATCTGAAATTTCGTAAAATGTTGTTCTTACACGCTTAATTTCAGAAAAGTGTGATAATTTAGGAGAAAAGACAACGTATTGATATTCTGTAGAGCTTCATAGTATACAATAATAGTATAAATGTGAGCTTGTTGGGAAATACCCGTGTGAAGGAAATCACCCCCCTTGAATACAGTTCCTGAATGCCAGCTTGAATCAATAACTGACAAATTTGCTGCCCATGTGTTTGAGATGATTATGAGAGTGCTTTTGTTGTGTGTTATGAAATTACTAATTTTACATTGTAGATTCAGTACTACTAGGTCGCAGACCGTTTGATTACAAAAATGATTTGTATTTAGTTATATACACGCCATAAGTATCACTGGCTGGGAGTTGTTTTGAAATAAGGGTACTTTGCAATATTATTTTATTTAAAATTGGACCCCATTACATGTCAAATTTCTTCTGCAATAGTAAAAAAAATGTTTCACAGCTGTACATCAATCATGACGTTCTTATTTCTCAAATGTTCTATTAGGTAACCCTAAACCAGATTCTCTTGAGGAAGCATTTTCACTTAACTATTGCTTTCAAATATTACGCACAGGGGATATATTCCAGAAAACCTTTCTGTAATATCAGGAAACAAAATGCTCTTTCTTGCAAGCCTATATTATGAATATGTTCTAACTCAGTTAGGCACATTGATAACATCCTTTTTGACTTCTCTAAGGGATGATTAAACTTTTATCTAATTCAAATAGAAACTATAAATGATGCTTCTATACCTTCTAGTGCATATTTCAATCAAAAAGGATTTAAATCTTCATAGATGTACTACTAGCACCATACATCATTGACTAGAGTGCAAAAAGAGAAGTTATCTTCCAGATGTATAAACACGCATACAAAATTTCTCCATTTGCAGCTGAGTCCTGATTAGAGGTCTGAAATAGTATCAAATTTTATGAAAATTGTATAAAAAATCACTGTTATTTTATTATCGAAATTTTCAAGGGTCGATATTTGAAATGTTTGATTCCTTTCCTCAATAATCTATTTCTACAGGTATTTGCAGGATATGATAATTTTTACTGACATTTTCCTTTATTTTTCCTTTAATAAAAATAATTATTTAAATTGCTACTTCGATGAAATAATTTTACCTTCTAACAATTTGTATAAAAATATTTTGCATTAAAAAAATCACTTTGCCTTAATGATTAGAGCAAATCATTAAACATTTGACAAAAGACTCATTTAAAAAATGTATCATTATTGATTTTTTTAATTTATATTTTCTTGGAAATAATTAAAAATCGTAAAATGTTGTATGTTTTCTTATCATTATATTTCTGACCAACACAAACCTTAGATTTATTTTAAAGATTTTCCAAGTATCAAAGTATAATGTATTTAATAATGCAATAGTATAATGAGTTTGACTTAATGAAGTAAAATACATAAGCACAATAGTTAAATGATAATATACACTGCTAGACAAAGTTAATGCAATTCCCTGAAGGATGCATGCAAATAACCTGAAATTTACATGTGTAAGCAAAGGTGAGATATGCAAAAGATTAGAATTTCAGCACAAACTCACATCGCATGCGCACCACTTGAAAACAATATGTAAGCCTATTAGATTTCGGCAATTGTGTTTTTCTTGTGGTTTTTTTTAAATATCAGTTATGAAACAATTCGTAGAATTATGAACGTAGAAAACAGCGATTATTTTTTGATCAAGTATCCGAGTTTGACAGAGGAAGGATAATGGTCCTAACCGAGAGTGTGGATTATATTTCATGGAAATCAGCAGTCGTGTTGGATGAAACCAAACAACTGTAATGCGGATATGTGATCATTGGATGCAGGAGGGTACGACGAACCGACGTGTTCGATCGCATCAAATTCAGTACATCATTTAACGTGATGACAGGCAAATTGTGCACATGGCAGTGACGGATCACTCAGCCACATCACGAAGCCTAGCACAGCACATTTAATCTATAATGCATCATCATTTGTCTGTGCGTACCATTCGACGCCGTTTACAGCAGAATTATCTGTCCGCAAGACGTCCATTGCCTCGTTTACACTTGACGTAGAACCACAGAGGTCTCCGCCACCAATGGTGCGACGAAAGAAGTATGTGAAATGCAGAATGGAATGAAATTATCTTTACTGACAAGTGACGCTTCTTTCTGCAACGCCGCGATGGACGCATTAGAGTCTGGAGACACCGTGGAGGGAGGATGCTGAAATGTTGCGTTATGCACCAACATATTGGTCCTGCACCCGGTATCATGGTATGGGGTGGCATTGGATATTATTCTCGAAATTCTCTAGTACACATTACCAATACTTTAAACAGCCAGCGCTACACTTCCGAGGGGTGGGAGCCAGTTGTCCTTCCTTACCTTATATTTCATCAGGATAATGCACTACCACATGCGGCTCACAATGTCCAAGGGTTCATCTTCCATCGTGAGATGGAATTGCTTCCGTGGCAGGCTCGCTCTCTGGATCTTTGCCAATAGAAAACATGTTTCCCATGGTTGCTGAATGATTAACCCAGATTACATCTGCCACACCAGATACTTGTACCCCTATAACACATCCAAAGTATTTTTGAATCAATACCGAGACGTGGGGCAGGGGTGATCTCCAACAATGGCGGATATTTTGGCAGGAATCACACTTCACAGAAGTCTATAAATTTTATCATTTGATACTTGATAAACATGTTATCTGCAAAATAAATGTGGTTGTGACATCGGTTGTGTCTGTTTTGGTGTTGCAATTTGGTTGGCCAGCAGTGTACGCTACATATACAATATTTTGCAATTAAGGCTGACAAATATTTTAATACATATCAATTCCATTTTATAAATATTTCATTATTAAATATTCAATAATATTTAACAATTATTTCTCTAACATTTAATAATATTCTCTTTAAAATTTTGTAATGTAGTGAACTTACTTTTTAATCAATTTATTTCTTATTTCAAAAATCAAGCAAATATTCACTTTAAAATCTATTTCTTTTTATTTTTTTGCATTTCATATCATTTTTTGTAAAAATATATTAATTTTGATTAACACATTAAACAAAAGTATAAAATTTATCTAATAATTTGTAAATCAGATTTTTTTTAAATCTGCAGTATTAAATAAATTTTGATTTATCATTGTAAGGGAATAATTATTTTGCTAAAAGTAATAAATCACATAAAACAATTATTGGCCCACTAAAGACATTTTTAAAAAAATATGCAAAATGATTGTAGATATTAAATGTAATGCACTTAATGCAGCCAAATACAGTAAAAGATATGCCTATGTGAAGAATTATTTCAGTGGAAAATATTGATAAATGTTTGCTTAAGAGAAAAAGAAAATATAGAATACTTATTCAGAGATAGTGGTGATTTTTTGAAAATTAATTATTTTATCTTTAGATAAAATTCGTACTAGACTATGTCTAGACAGTTTTTGTGTAAACTGGAAGACGAAATAACTATATTTTCAATAGGATTATTGGAAGTTATAAATATTTTTATCATTTAACTAACTGGTGTTAATTTCTTTTACTAAATAATTATACACTTAATTTTAAATAATCACTGTGAAATATGTTTCTTAAATTTTATAATTTATACATAAATGTTTTTGTAGAAATAGAATACTGAAAGAGAAAATTTTATATAAATGGCTTCAAAAGTCAAAATTGAAATAAAATAATAATTATAATGTTTTGTTAAAAATACACGATTAATTAAGAACAATGAGTAAAGTTGCTTTGGCAAAAATTAGAAATTTGTTTTTATGACAAATTTGCAATTTTATTTATTTTTGCTCTTATTTTAAATGTCATTATTATAAATGCAATACAAATTACTAAAGTAGGAAGAAGATTCTCTTACTTTATTAGTTGTAATAAGTTAATATAATAATGTTACTGTATATATCTAATAATGTACAATATGAACCATAAATTTTTGAACTGGATAAATACTTCTAGCTAATTTTGTTATATTTTAATGTTTCTAGACGAATCAAAATATTAGTTGACATTTGTATAACATAAGTATTACTTTTTAAATGCTAACTTTAATAACAAGTATACTTGCTTTTACCAGCAATTTTCATTGATGTATCTTTATTTTCCTGTTTTAAATTTCTGATTTACACCTGAGTCTTATTAATGACAATTTTCACACTGAAATTACCCTTAGATAACTTACTTAAGCTTACATTTCTCTTACTTATTATTATTTTAAAGGTGAAAGTATACATTGCTAATACATCTTGGGACTATTTTGAAATAAATTTGGGTAAATAATATTATTAATAATTATTTTATGTTTGCACAACAAGCTCTTATATGGAATACATAATGTAACAGTTGTTCGTAATACGAATCAACATTTTAACAGATTGAAAAAGAGAATATTTTATTAAAACTTTTACCACTAAAAAGAGATGCTTTGTTAATCAAATTCAAAAACAAAATTTGATTTGTTTATGAGTATAATATACTTTCAAGTGAAAAGTTTTATTAAAAAATTTTAGTTTCATAATTATTTTGATTTCTTTATTGAATTAATTTTCTTTTAAAATAGAAAAACAATCTAATTAATATTTGTCACAGCAGATTTGCATTTATTGCATCATTTTATCACAGCAGATTTGACAAGGCATGTGAAATATTTCAATAAATGTCATAAGAAATTACTTTTAATTTAACTTCAAACTATTTAACTTCAATTTATTCTTAAAATTATTTTTTTAAAAACGCTCAAGACAAGTTATAAAAGGAAATTAAATTATATTCAATTCAACTATTCAATTATTATATTCAATTAAATTCAATTATATAATTCTTATTTTCTTCAAAATATATAAAGAAGCTGAATTAATCCATACCAATTGAATCATTCAAATAAATTAACAATCTCCTTTTTGAATTTTTAAAAATCATTTTTAAGAAAAGATATAAAATATTCATAAAAATTTAATTATATTTCCTTATTTAAATAATGTAAATACTTCATAGAATATATATGTGTATATAAGGAATATTTTTGTCCTTTATAAAGTATATTTATACATATTTCTTTGATTTTTAGCTTTATGATGAGGCAGTCATTTTTAGAAAAAAATAGTTATTTTTTTCTAAATATATGCAGCAACGATATGAAGAATCCGTATTAATTCAAGCAGAACCCTCTTCATTTCAATATATTTATTTATGTATCAGAAACATATCACACACACAAAATCGTATGCGTTGAAATAGATGTTACGCTACACTTCAAAGATTCAAAAACTAAGTGGCTTTCCAAAACATGCTTTTTTGGTGGTTGCAGAAACGGATGTGAACCACGTGTTCTTGACATTCCTTCCCAGCCTTTGAAATATTGCATAAGAAAGTAGGGTGTGGGTTTGGAAAGTTTGTCGTCTTCCGAATATATTAGAAATTCAAAGAATTCTCAACTTCATTGTTACTTCTAAATTTCAAATTTATTGCTTTTGATGCATGAAAATAACGCTCCGTTGAATATTAGATCTTTTATCTGTCTAAAGCTGCATTTTTTTCAACCATAAAAAATTGAATGAATTTTAAGAAGAAATAATTTATTTCCTTGTCTTTTATTAAAGGAAGTTAAGGCATAATTCATTTTTAAAAAAATATTCGATTAATGGTAAAAAATATGACTTTGAAGTTAAATATTTATTTGCATTTTTGGCACTTTTCAATATAAAATGAATATGTCAGACTATTTATATTTCTTACTCAAAGTATATATTATTATTTATCGTCTCATTTAATGGATCTGCTTAGATTACATCTATGGAATAAATTTGAATTTTCAGAATAAAAGAGTGCTGTGACTTTTAAAATAATAAAAATGTATATGCGATTAGTTCACTTGATATTTCATTTATCGATTGCAAAATATGCTGCATTTTCTTATTTATATAAGTGGATATAGAAGTTTCTCAAATATTTGTAATCTAATCTAAAGATTGTAATGAAAAGTATTTGAGAGATATTAAGCACTTTGCACAAAAAATTATTATTAGTAATGATTTTACTTAATATTTAAATTTTATACAACCATTCACATGAAACAAAATAACGTTTCATGTGAATAGTTGTAAATAACTTTAGTTAATAAGGTATAACTCTTAGCACAGTCAAAATTAAAAAACATTCATATAAAATATTATATATTTATCTATAAAATCATCAATAGTGTTGAAAATTTATAAAAATGCATTGTGTAGACATTAATTACTTACATTTTTAATTGATATGTATGCTCATTTAAATTTCAATTGTTAACATTTTTAAAAGAAAGCATGTCTTATTTTGTAAAAATATACAATATTAACATTTTTTGTAAAAATGTTTCACTGTATATGTCAAAATAATATAAAATATTTTGAATTTAATATTTTTCTTTTACATCTTAATAATTTATGTGTCTTAATATATTTTCATAATATAATTTAGTGTAATTATCAAAAACATAATTTCAGAAACATTCTAGTAAACTCCCTATTTTGTTAATTGAATTAAATTAAGTAATTTTATTGGATATAAAATTAACGCAACTAAACATTTTGTCTTGATGTTAATATGAAATCAATGCGATCAATCCTAGAATAAAATTTGAATTTGCGTGTGAGTGAACTGTATTAATATATACCTCATAATAGTTAGAAATGTATACATTATTGAAGATAACAATGACCGATTCTTAAAATATATTTCAAGAAGAGATAAAAGTATAAAGAATCAAATAATATTAAGCACTTATAAAAACAATTAAAATTAGTTTTTTTTAATAGGAACCACGGAAGGATTAAATCCCTTTATGCACATTAAATAAAATAAGAAAAGCATTAAATAAAAATATAGGATGTGATACATAAACAGATTAGAGCATATCTGACCTGTCTTTTTACTTTTATCTATCCTTTAAATTAGCTCAATTTGTATCGCATTATTGATTACATAATTTTAATCATTTTTGATCACCTGGAATGGCGATCCCATTTTCCCATGAAAATTTTTATATCCATCATTTTGAATTCTTTGAAGCACTCTTTGATTGTTCACTTCATATTAAACTCAAATTATGGACATTACTTTCTTAAATATAAGGAGGTTATGAGTAACAACACTCCAATCTAACGCAATAAAAATGAGCTAATTATGAAAGGGCGTCCTAATGAACCATGATTTTGGAAGCCAGATCTAAATGGTGAGGTGTATCATGAATGCCAAATAAAAATCTTAATGGCTTCACTTAAGCAGAGCTAAAATAATTAACACCTCCAGAATCAGAAGAGGTACCTACTTCGGACATTTTAGTCTTTAGAAAATGCCACGCGGAAAAGCTGCTGGGCAATAAAATTTAATGGAAAGCTATTTAGAGCGTTCCAGTGGATTGCTTGATAAGGCGACTCGATAAAACACTTTATGGGGGACTGAAGTATACCTATATATGTATATATATATAAGCTAAATCCCTGGTTTCAATATTATTATCTGACAGGGCAAATTACGAAACATTAAAAAAACTTAAGGAAAATTTCGTATAACATATAACAATATATAATTTTATATGAATTAAGTAATATTTTATAATGAATTTCTCTAATTAAATAAATTTACTTTTTTGAGATATTGCTTCAATATTTCTTTCCACATTATCCATAGGTTTTACCAAAATTAATTAGGCGAACATTTTCTTGATATATTGCTTGTTATTAGTATGCATTTAATATGAAATGTGTCATTTAGAAACTAATGAGAATTCTTTATTGCACATGCGTACATAATTTGGGATATAAAAGTATAATAGGGAATTAAAATTACAATGTCAGTAATTTTACATAAATATGTATTTTAAAATTACTTATATTTTTTCATATAATTATATAGCCACAGAAATTTTGTAAAACTAATATATTAAATGTAAAAATGCCATGGAGAGTTTTGCAACATTAATCTGAATGTTAACTTTTCATGGAAAAACAATGCAATAAATATTCGACTCACTGTAATTGAAAAAACACGCAATATTTATATTTGCTATATAATTTAAGACATTCCTCAATAAATAAAATGCCTATATAATGGTTATATTTATATAAAATATTACGTAGTAATTTGTCATTTGCACCTACTAAAAATTAAATAATTTGTTTTAGCATGTCGAAAATGCAAATAATTTTTTTTTCTTGTAGTTTGAAATTTTACGAACAAATTTTCAATGTCTAAGATTTAGCTTTCTCACAAGAAAAAAGATTGCGTAATGGTATTTAAAAATATTTATAATCAATTGACTATAGTGGAAATTTGTATTAGCACTCTGGATTTCCAAATAATATGCCGTTGAAAACTGAAATTCTAAAAAAATATACAATGTTCAAGATATAGTATGTATGCTAATAAATATCAGAAGTTAAAGTGAATAATCATATTCAGTTTTAGGGCCATTTTCCCAATTTATATGAATTTCATTTTGAAAAATGTATGGCTAATCACAATTTATTATGCCTGGGTTATTTGTATCAAATTAAATTAAATCTTTATCAATATGACGTTAAACTTAAGTATTTTAACTTTAATGAAATTAAAGCGTCTCAACTTTTATTTTGGCTTTATACTTAGTTGCGTTTGTAATTTGGATAATCTAATCTACTTTTCCTGAAAAAATTAAGCCATTGCTTGATATGTGAGAAGCAAATTTTATTTAAAAGGAATCCAAGCAAGGAATATAAAATATTAAAAAACATACAGGAAATTAAAAGACAAAAATACACATTGTAAATGGTAAAAAATCCTTTAAGAATTATTAATCCAGTTCAGATGATAATTAAATACAGTAATCAGTATAAAAAATGGAAATTGTACAATTTTCACAAACAATTGGAGCTTGATTCTCATTCACAGTAAAACAGATAAATGATATCTGTAGAACATGAAAACATAGACATGTGATTAATATTTTAAAAGCAAAAAGTGAATTCTCTTATTTTCAAACCTTTTCAATGTTTTCGAAACCTGTGTCAAATAATTTCTGAAAATGTTTTAAATACAATAAGAAATTATTTTCCTTAGATTCCCGAGTAATGTAAGACTTCAAGAAACCATTTCTTTATAATTATATAATGCACTATGCTTTTAACTGCTCCTGCTTTTCTAACCACTATGTTGTTGTTGTCTTGCATCAGCTACGGTGGCATATCTGGGTGCGCTGCTCCACTTTTTAAGCAGAACTATATTTTGGTGTGGAGTCCGACTTCCTCAATACACACTTGCCATAGGTACCCGTTTATAGGGTAGACAACAGTTCACAACCCATTCATACAAAGAAAGGACAAAGACAAGATAGACAGAGTGAGAAAGTACATCCATTCCCGAACTGGGATTCGAACCAAAGACCTCTCATTCCGCAATCAGGCACTCTGACCACTAGAGAGGATGGGCGGCTCTAATCACTATTGATTGTAAATATGAATGGATCCTAATATTTTACATTGTATACAGTTGAAAATCCTTGATAAAAATTATTACGCGAGAGTCTGAAGAGAATCTGTTTTCTTCATTTTTGTATTTGACATTTTGTATTGCAGACACTTTTCTGGGGAATTGCACGAGTTTCTTATATTTATTGCTCGTTGCATGTCAAAAAAAGGTGTTTGTATTTCTTTTGCATATTTGACCATATCCCCCCTGTAGAAGACAGGGTTCCTATGTATCTTATAATTCTTTTCACATTTTGTCATTGATCCAAATTTTATATTTTAAATTATTTATATATATATATATATATATATATATATATATATATATATATATATATATATATATATATATATATATATATATATATATATATATATATATATATATATATATATATATATATATATATATATATAAATGTATACTATGTAATTTATTTTAAAGAAATAAAACTTTGAAAAGAGATAAGTAGGAAATTTCTGAAGAGAATCTGGTCTCCTTCACAAATTCTGTTCCTCACTATGCTGCATACTCTTATGAATTTCCGTTGTGTAAGATTTATATGAAATTCCATTTTCTCTTCCAAACTTACAGCTGAATGATTCCATTGTCAACTGGAGCATGGATAATAAATTCCTGTTGGTCATCTCCAAAGTCTCGCTTCGATTGCTCCACGGACTTCAGAGTAACTGAGCTGTACTGGGCATGGTTGACAATACCAAAGACGGAGAGAGAGCGAATAGCCTTCGAGCAATGTAACTATTTAAAATAGATCAATAGATTATTGAATGAACTGTACCGAGTAATTCAAAATCTCTTGGATACCAACACCATCACACACTCGTCTCTGCGCCAAGTTATTTCAGTTCGGAAAAGGATTTGGATGACAGAATACTGAGAGATATATATGAGATAATGTATGTTATCACTTTTACAGAAGACTGTGAAATGAATATATGAGCACTCACTTAAATATTTATGTTAATGCTAAGGAATTAATTAAAACTTTCAAACCTGTTCGGCATATGAATAAAGTAATGAAGGAGAGATAATTGAATTTGAATTTCATTACTTTCAAATAATGGAAATTTTTTAAATTTCTATTAATTATTATAACGTATCATTTCAATTACAAATTGAATATTTTTGTGAAAATATTTTTTTAAATATTTATAAATAAATTTTGTATATTTATTTTTGTCAATGTGGCGTCATTTATCTTAGTAGAGCTAACATGCAAATAAATAGCATTCTGAATCTCATTTCAGCTGTTTTTATTTTCAAGACTAACTTCTGAAGTACAGCTTCTTAAAGTTTTGGAACTTACATTTAAATGTAGTTGGCGAACAAATCACCTTTTGTCTTCAAAATTTGATATAAACTGGCAAATAAACTGTAGAAACATGTGTTTGCAATATGCACTTAACATTCTAAAAAAGAATAAAATCTGTCTTTCTGTATCAATATGAATGCCACTATAGAAATTATAAAGATTATTTAAAAAAAGGCACAGGTGCCGTATAATCTATGATTACAAATTCTGAGATTGACGATTTTTTCGTGGATTTTCTTATGCATCTGTCTACCTCGTTTTTATTACGTCATACATATGGAGACCTATAAGAATTATACAGATAATTCTACTTTGTTAACCCTAGTATTTACGTTACCGCGCAAGTCACGATACTTAATCTTGGCAACATAATCATCGCTAAAAAAATTCAGAATTTGTAATCATGGATTATACCGCACCTGTGCTTAAAAAAGTATATTATTAAGGTATAAATTAAATTATAAAGTCAAATGTGAACTAAATATATGCTTTAACTCAAAGAAAAAAAAAGAAAATAAGTTTGAATAATACTCTCGGTAAAATAGGTTTTACGTTTTGTTATGTTAATAAATTCATATATTATAGTCTTGAATTATGACACTACAATGAATAATGGGTTAAGGTTTATATATGTCTTATATCTTTGCAACAAATTTTTTTTTGCTGAAAATGGAAGAAGAGAATCACAAATAAATATTTTTCTGATTTTCAAACTGTGGAGTATGCTAATTTTGAGCTCGACGTCAAAAACTTCACTTCAGCGGCAGTGAATGAAATTTGACTTTCAACTGAATAGAAGACAATGAATACAAGGATGATCGGTATTCAGTGACTGCTTTGTTTCGATGAGTTCGATGTCTCAGCGAAGTCATTTAACCGATTCAGAAGCTTGGAGAGTTGTTGGTAAGTTAGAAGGAGGCCAAACTCAAGCCGGAGTAGCGCAAGCCATTGGAGTGTCACAAAGTGTGATTTCCAGGATCTGGAATCGTTTTTTGGAGACTGGAAAAGCAGGCCAAAGACCAGGGCAAGGTCGTAGACGGGAAACAACGCCCAATGAAGATCGTTATTTAGTGTTAACGGCTTGGAGACACCGAAATATGAACGCTACTCTTCTCCAACAACACCTTCGCTCGGCTACTGACACCACGGTTTCAACTCCGACTGTCCGAAATCGGTTTCATGGTATAGGTCTGTATGCTCGCTGACCGATGGTATGTGTTAAACTAACATCAAGGCTTCGTCGCGACCACAGGGAGTGGGCAACAGAGCATGTGAACTGGCGGAGAAATGAATGGAGCAATGTTCTTTTTCTGACGAGTCCCGTTTTCTGTTCATCCTGATAATAGGCGTATTTTCATCTGGAGGGACCGTGGCAGTTGGAAAAATCCAGCGTTCGTGCACGAAAGTGTCAGATTTGGCGGTGGGGGAGTGTTGATGTTTGGTGGCATCTCCATTGACGGGCGCACAGACCTCTATATCATTCGAGATGGACCTCTGACTGGTCGCCGATATAGGGATGAGATCCTCAGACCTATTTTAGTCCCTTACGCTGTAGCAATCGGAAATGACTTCATTTTAATGGACGATAACGCAGGCCACATCGTGCTAACCTGCTGGAGGATTTCCTTTTCAAGGAAGGAACCGTACGAATGGAATGGCCAGCGTTTTCTTCAGACATGAATCCAACAGAGCACGTTTGGGACGCTCTAAGAAGACGAGTTGCTGGCCACCAACCACCCCCACAAACTCTCCAAGAACTGGAAAGAGTTCTTCTGGAAGAGTGGGACAGAATATCCCAACTCGTGATTAATAGCCTCATTGACTCCATGCCTCAAAAGTGTTCAACGTTGCTGGCCGTCCGTGGAAACCATGCCCCCTACTAAAAATGACTTCCTTTGAAGACAACACCTTTTCTTATTCTTTTTTCTCATATGCACAAATTGTGCTTTTTTCCTTTTGTACGCAAATGTTCAATAAAATGTATTTTTTTCTGTCAAACATGTGTAATTTATTCTCATATAACCTACTACGTCTGTCGACCACGTATCAATCAGCTAAAAATTTTTCCAGCCACAAGATCCACCTAAAACAGCAATATCCTTTAATTGTTTTGAGCAGTGTATTATATTATTTAATTTTACGAATTTAAATTTACGATATTTAATTTTACGAAATTTTAATTAATAATTATGTAAATTATTTTACTTACTGATTCATCCAATATCCTTGTAGCCTAACTTAACACGTCACTTATAGTTTGCAACCTCTAGCTTAAACTAAAATAAAATCATTTTTACAAAGAATAATTATATAGAAAATTAAAATTCAAAATACAAATCACCGAATTTTTTTTTAAAAAATATGCATTCACAAATGTATAAATAGACTATATAATGTGAAAACTTAACAATGCCTTAAGTAATCTTGAATAAAAATAGTAATGTCAGTAATTTATTCTATTTTCGAGAAAATGTTTTATTTAAAAAAAATAGATTTGAACAAAGGAATCATAATGCTTCATTTCATCAGAATCACTCGCCTACGCATATAGAAGAGAAAAAGGAGATTAGAGAAATATACAGAAGAAGAAAAAATAGAGAAACACACATAAAAGAGAATTTAAAAAATAAAACCCTAAAAATAAATAAATAATTTTAAAGCAGTGAACAGCGTCGCATTTCACCCATTTCCATGAGTGGCTGAGAACAAGTTTTTACATTTTCTATTTTCTGCTGCGAATACCGATCCTTGTCAACTTCACAGAATTTATTGCCCATCTTTCCTTTTCGAAAATTCCCTGTGGGGAATTCGATGGTACGGAAAAACGCATATTTTCTGTCTCGTAATGCAGATTTTTCTTCTCTCCGTCAAAGCTTGCGAGTATATTTATCTGGGAAGATGTAGGCCTTATATTCTATCCTCAGTATATATATTTCCCTATTACCATAGGGAAAAAGTGAGAATCCAGTTTGAAATATATGTGACGATTTCTTTTTAAACGCTATGCTTGTAATTAAGTGTTATAGTTGTGTAACTCCCACAACTGTATATCTATTTTAAAAAAGATATTAATTTATAAGCAATGCGAACTATCTGCTTGCGATGCAAACAGAATAACCACATCAATAAATTAGAGTAACATAATAACTAAATGTGCAGTGAATGTTATGCTTAAAAGCACTACATTAGCTTAATTTTGAATATTTTCGTTCCCAATTGGAATGGTTAAGTAGAAATATTTTGAAAGAAAGAATTCCTTCGTAAATTTAATAAAATTAATTAAAATTTATAAACTGTTTCATTCATTGACGTAATTTTGAAAAATAAGATTCAATTTTTTGCTATAGTTAAATTCCTTATACATTTAAAATAACTGGCAAATATGTCGTTTAAAGTGAAAAAAATTTTATCATTTGATTTTAGATATATTTTACTTACATGACAGAAAAAGAAAACAGGGCATATAAGTTGATAATTGCTCAAGTGAGGAATTTATGAAATGTAAATTGCAATTTCATTTGAATAAGTCTTAAGTTTTGTGGAATAAAGTGACTAAGAATTTCAGTCAGTTATTTATTATAATTTTTTTACATTAAGAACTGCTCCGTGATACAAATTCTAAAACAATATTTTTGAGCAACATCGCATGAAATAGGTTGACACGTGTTTTTATATTTAAGGTAAATGGGTTTGAAATACTCGCCATCTCCAAACGCGTTCTAATTTTGAGCCGCATTCAGATGACGAGGTTGGACCTGAACTGGTACCTCCTCTCTACATCCACGCCACATTAATAGAAAGAATTTGGACTTCACAGATGGACGTGGACATTTCCCCAACCAGCAGAGCTACAGCAATCCAGAGAACAAAAATCCTAATCCTCACCCACGACAAATGATACTTCACTTTGCTGATCTTAATTGTTAGCGGCGTGAAGCTACTAAGTCACTGGAGCTCAAAGAGCATGTACAGGTGTATTAAAAATGTAAGGCATATTTATAAAGTGAAATTTGGATTGTCTTTCTTAAGCGAATTCTTTCTGATCATTTAAAAAAATACCAATAAATGATGAAAAGATAATATGAGTCCATCATTATCTTGAAAATGAAACATTATTCATTTATTATTATCTTAATAAATAAATATTGTTTTTTTTTCTTAGATATAACTTTATTTTACTATACTTAATGTACTAAAACTTCAATAATTGCAATTAATATTTTTTATAAAATGAAAGATTTATTTAATGGCTTTAGTTTTTCAATTTAACTATGCATATATCATAATTTTAATCGGAGTATAAGTGCTTTCAGGTATTTTTTTAAATTAAATATGCTATAAGCAAATGCTGAATTCACTACAGCATCCATGTAATGAAAGTTTCTTAATGTACACAAAAATTTGTAGCAGTGAACCATCAATAAGTAAAGAAAAAATTCAAATTAAGATGTTTATATATATTATCTTTCATAACTAAAGACCAAAATTAAAGTATTAAATTAATATGAAAGTTTATTTTAACTAAGTAAATTCTAAAGAAAATGGGTTTTCACAAGTTTTGAATAAAGATTAAAATATGTGATTTTTTTAATACTAAGAATTACTACAAAATAATTTACTGTAAAATGAATAATACTTTTACTTGATTAAATTTAGGTATTTCTAATATTGCTTAAGATTAATTTTAAATTATTAAAAAAATTTAATCATATAAATGAAAATATTATCAAATATAATACAATAATCAAATAACAACATTATTTAACTGAAAGTGTAACGTAAATTTATTAAATAATGATATCTAATGAAGTAACATATCCAAATTTAAAGTCTTATTTAATATGTTACGTAAAGTTGAATAATATTACTTTTTTTAATGGAGCAACATAACAAGAATTATACAGTTTACTAATGTTTATTTTGTATTTTTTATGTAACTCTTCATAAGAAAGATTAATGTAAAATTTAAATAACATATGTTAAAAGAACGCTATTCAGAAATCCGCATAGCTATACATTCAAACAAAAAGCCGAAAAATTTCTTCCCAACTATTCTAAATCAATAAAAAACATATGAAAGCACAACTTTTCCCATACATCAAATACACTTTAGAATGAAGTATGTAGCTGAACTAACAGCCTTTTGGAGTTCAACGCAAATCTTTGCTTCGACAGCAAAAAAAGCTGTTTTATTCCATCGACTTACATTTACCCTTTTTTAAAGAGCATTTTATTCCAATTTTCAGCCAAAGCCTGTATGCAAACAACATGAACAAACACATTTGTGAAAAACACGAATCAGAGATGTTTGCTTTGGGATCAAGACATGAGCGTTTCAGAACGTAAATGTTATTCGAAATACATCAGGAGTTTATTTAGCTGTTCTTTCTTCGCTCTTAAATCCCCTATTTGACGCCTCGCGAAGGTATATGTTTACATAGAGAAAAGACAAAGACCTCGAGGTGCTATTACAGGGTAAAAGTAATTTGAATAAGATGCCTGCAAATGAGAGCTGTGAATAGGGGCATATGTATATGATTTCAATGCGAGGCACTGTCCTATATACAAAAAGAAAAACTTTAAAAGCATGAGACATTATGCCTCTAGGTGTTGAATGGGAAATCTGCTCTAGTGCATACATATGTCTGTATAAAGCATTTCCCTTTTTATAAAATAAGTATAATGTGGTCAGACATTTTATTTAAGTAACATTTGCTTAAAGTATAAACTTATTTTATGTATTTATTTACATGTGCTTATTTATGCATTTTATGAGATTTATTTTCTTACTGTATACTAATGTATTGATTTTAAATAATAAAGCAATTGAATTTAATTGTGGAAATGACAGCTATGCTTTTTTATGCCAAAAAGTGTAACATTGAAACAGAATAAGTTTATTTCCTATAAACGTAATAAAATGATTTAATTATTAAATTTTATTAAATTTAATATTAAACTTAAATACTTATTAAATTTTTGTAAAAAACTTGCCAAAAATGTGTTGGTTAACAAAGGTAAGTTCTTTGTTGTAAAATATACAAGTCAATAATATTCACAAAATGATGTAAGTGGTTATGATGAATGAATATCAATGTACTAGCAATTTGTTTTATTAATACAAGAATCAGATTTTTATATTATATTATTTATAAATAAAAATATATAATACTTAACAAGCTAGAATATCATAGTTATAAAATAATTAGAAGAACGTATTTATAAATCAAACATTAATTTATTTAAATAATAAAAGGCTCAAAATATCATATTATGCAGCTGAAATTCGGCCAAATTATATTATGTGTGATTATGACACAAAATTTCATTTAGATATTTGACGCAAGACACTTGTCAGGTTAAGTTCCAATCGAGTTATAAATTTATAAATGTAAATTTCCCTTTTAAAAGAACTTTGATTTTTTTAAAGTTGATGTAAGAAAATTTAATAAAATATCTATGTGCTACAACATACAAGATTTAAATATTTCAATACTGATTTATAATTTTTATTTAATGTTTTATAATTTTTTTATAAATATCATCTTAATACTAAAATAATCAATAACATCACTCCTTATTCTATTCACTGTTATTAAATCAAATGATATGAAAATTCTCTTCAATTGAAAAGAAGAAAACTTAAATCTAAAAAGAATTCTTTATTTGTAAATAATGTTTGCTACAATATTTTAAATATTTCTGTCAGAAAAAAAAATTCGTAACCCTCAGCTTAAAATAAAAAAATAAATCTATATTTGGAGAACTTAATTAAAAATATTCTTATTTTTTATGTAAACTTTGTTAATAAAGAAATTTTAATTAATATTTTTCTTAATCAATAGTGAAACTGAAAGGTAAAAAAATTAATTCAATTTATCTGAACTCTTTGTCATAGTTAATTTTCTCTTCCTCACAAAGAACTCTCACTTTTAATTTACGCTTCTAAAAGTATGTATTATTTTGTAAAAATATTTTACTTTTAAAAATCAGCACTGATTACCATCAAATAATTTTTAAATATTAAAGTACTTTCACAAGAATAAAAAATAGAGAATTTTTCTCAGGTATTGAAGTTTTAAAAGAATTGATCGTATGACTTATTTATTTTAAAAGTTTTACATTAAATCTAACAAGCTACAAATTTTAAGCACTCATAATCTATCAATTTTTATTGGGTCAATCGATTCATCAGACTTGATATTAATATTGAAAGTTTATTATAGTTAATTTTCATAAATTTTCTTTTTTACTTTTTCTTTATAATTAATTTAATTTTAATAAATCCATTTAAATCGTATTTGACTTGGTAAACCTAGTATAATTTTTAATAAACTGTGCTGAATAAAATATTTATAAATTATGTGGAATTATTTGTTCTAAATTATCTATATCTATAACATTATTAAGGCAGCATTAAAATAATATTCTATACTAATTAATGAAAAACATTTCTGACGAAAATGTAAGTTACTATGTTTGAAAACAGGAAGATTATTTTAATAAACTTACAATGTATTGATTATTACATATCTAGAGTAAATATTGCTCAAAGCCCTTAATATTTAAATAATTATATTAATATTAACAAATTTAGAAGATAATTACTATTAAATTAAATGTTACTTGGTAGTTTCATTAAGGTTGTTGCATTAATGTTAACGATAATTCTGAAATATGCTAAAAATTTCAATAATTTTGTTTCCAATTAAGGTGCTAATAAGAAATGATAAATTTTTTATACATTGGCAACTGAAAAGAAACATTTAATGTCTTGTAATCCTTATGTAATTTAAATTTTCCACAATAGTTATTAGAGAATGAAATATAACAAGATTAAGATAAGTATTCCTTTAATCTACAATTGAAATTGTAAAACAATAATATGAATTAACAAAATTGAGTGCAGTTTAATGATGAAATGAAGTTTAAATTTCATATTACACGCATTTGGTAAATTGCTTTTATCTACATTTTTTCAATTTATTTGAAATTCATGAAATCGTATCAGTGTGTACTGTTTAGTTTCTGAATATATGTCAAACTACTCGGCCATGAATCTAACAACCGAATTTGTCAAAACGCAAAGAACGAATTACAGCTAGCATCCTTAAATAATAATACATTTTTTCTCTGCATAGATCCTTATTGTTCTTAACTCTGCAGTTTTTTTTTCTCTTTTCTTACATCGAAGTTTCTGAAAATATTTGCACTAAAACTCTAACTGTATGATATATATGACTGAAAATTCATTTCAAGTTTATTACAGATAAAACTGGTATTTTCTTCTAAACTAAAAGCTTTAGAGTTCATAATTTAATATTTGTTAATAGATAGAATATATGACTAACTGTTTAAATGTGTATATTTATAATTTGGATGTTATATACTATAAATAAACTGTAATCAAATATTTATTGTGGTATTGAGTTTCAAAGGAAACATATTATATAAAACCATACATATTTAAAACTTTAATATTAATCCAGTGATTTTATTCACTTGAACAGGATAAAAATTCTACGTTTATTTCCTCATTTAATCAGTTATCATTTATCAATATTATAGAATTCCCAGAATTGCTTATTGCATCCAGTAACAAGTCATGCAATCGTGAAACGTCATCGATTCGGTCTCTAAAGGAATTTGAAAGAATCGATTTAACAGAAATCTATTGCGGACCATTAATCTTTGGTCAACTTTCGTCTTACCAAGAGCAATCAATCTATTACTATGAACGCTTTTCTGAAAGCAACCACTCCTCGATGGCTCTGGTAATTCATTACCTTCGCCGACGAATTGATTCTGGCACTACCTTTTCCGGATGACTTCGAGGCACGAAAACTGCTTACAAAACGGTGCCATTTTGAAATGAGTATGACAAAGAGTTTGACCAGTCAGTTTGCTTTAAGTCATTCATCGAAAATGAAATGTGTGATTAAAATGACACAGGCAGAGGATCCTGCAAAATGCCCTTTGTTTCAATAACTACACGTGTTTGCTTTCAACATTAATATATTTCAAAATTAATATTCATATTTTATTACGAATCATTTTGACAAATTCTTAAATTATTTGTTTCCTAAAATTATAAAATTATACTATATTTAAAACAAAAAGTAAACATTTCAAGAATATTAAATTTTATATACCCTCAAAAGAATGTCCAAAAATTGTTAATTTTACAGAATATGGAATTAGGAAATTTTAATATAAATATTTTAAATTGTGTAGCTAGAAAATGTGCCATAAAATAGAGCAATGATTTAAATATAAACGTTATATTAATTCTGTTTTTATGAATATGAAATGAATATAAATATCTTTATATCATTTTATATTTCATGTCCTGATATTTAACTTATAGATGGTATTTCGTTTAATATCAAATATATTTAAATTGTTTTACTTCAACAAATATTAACCAATATGGATTAACAAAGTAAATATAAGCAATTATTTATGATTTCCATAAATATTCATTGATAAAATTCCAGTTTACAATATATTTTTTGAAAAATATGTAATGAAAGCTTATGTATCATTTTTGAAGAATAAAACATTGTTTCTTGATAAATAATTTCCCCATGTGACCATTGTTAGCTACATGGAATTATAAGCAGATTGAATATGTGTTTTGTATTTCTTATAATTTGAATATATGTATTAAAAGTACTCTAAAAACAATTAATAATATAAAATAAAATTTAAAAAGTGATATTATTACTATTGAAACTATATTATTTTAAATGTAAAAGTGCAACAGTATACATGTTAGTATGTGAAAACAGTATGCATGTTAGAATAAAGCCATGCAAGTATGTTAACATTTATAAAAATGTTTTATTGACATGATATCAACAGAATTATGAAAATATCTTTATTTTTAAGTGTTTTGATATTTCTTGGCAATCATAAATGAAGTCTGAATCTGAAAAAATTAAGAAGTTTTGCTTCATATGAAATACTTCAATATAAGTAACTATTTTATTTAAGCTATGCTTTTCAATACTTTGTGATTGAAGATTTAAATGTTTTCTAGTTTTATAAAGAACTAATGATATTTTTATAGTCTTAATTCTAACACACATGCGGAAATACAAACTGGCACTGTAACTATTAAGAAATTTATGAAGCGCAGCTCATTTCAAATTACCAAATATGTAATTTAATCTAACACTAGCATTCCTGAATGAGATGAAATTAACATTTGCATTGTTCGGAAGCAGGCCCATCTCGTTAATTGAATAACACTAAAGATGCGCCATGTTCTCCCTATCTAGCGATTGAATCAACAGTGTTTCATGATCAAGCGATTAAATTGATATTTACGATGTCCACATAAGAGCGCCGACAAATGATATAATATTACACCCTCAGGCATTTGCTCTATTAAAGTGATGTGGAAAAGAATCTTTGGTCGCTTTCATATATCCTACTTTCTTTCACTTTTACTCATTGCGATGGTTAAAATGAAGGAAGAAAAAAAAGCTCTCCAAAGTAGTACTGATTTTGTACTGTCGAGCATAAGCAGGAAAAAGGGGCTCTTTCTGAGGAGGGAAAAATTCCCTTATGCTGCAAAAGAGCGACTTGAATACTCCCGAGGGAGAAATCAGGGAAAAAGTAGCGTAAAGTAAAAGTTTTTCCCTGATTGTTGGCTGTCAGTGTTTACTCTTTCATTCATCTCGGAAGAATTCGACGGGCCGTTGCCATTCAGGGTGCTGTAATTTATCTTACCATTTTTCAAGAAGAGAAGAGCGAGCAAAGTGAAGTGAATAGAGGGAAAAAAGGCGAAGTTCGTTAGATGGAAAGGTGGTTTTCCATGACGCGGCTGGGACTTTTTAAACGCATTTTTCACTTTCAACGCAACTAAATTGCATACGAAATAAAAAAAAAGAAATGCTTATAAGCAAATGCTGAGACATGGATGTATTTTGCTATTTATTGATTTCTTTTCAGATTGTCACGATTTTCAATTTCTTTTTCCATTTTCTATTTTTTAGTTTTGTTATAGAAAAATGCTTTTATGCTGAATTAAATTAATACTTATAATAACATGATTTGAATTTTGAGCATGCCAGAATAAATTATAAATAGTTAAGTATTTATTTATTTTCGGATATAATATATTTATTACTATATATATATATATATATATATATATATATATATATATATATATATATATATATATATATATATATATATATATATATATATATATATATATATATATATATATATATATATATATATATATATATATATATATATATATATATATATATATATATATATATATATATATATATAACTGTAATTTCTTTTATTTTAAATCTTTATATAATTATAAATGAAATACTTTGAATTATATATGCTTTAAATTACGAATATTAAAAATAAAAAAATAGTAGGAAAATAACAAATAAAACTATTTCAATGCACAAGTCATTGCAAGTATAAATTTTAGATCAGCTTAATAAGACCAACCTTAAGAAATTTCTTGATGGCTTACTATAAAAATTTGATTTTGAAATTTTTTTGTTGCTTATATCCATTTGTTATTTTTTTTGCCTGAATGAAATATTTTCTTAATAAATGTATATAATTAGAGATTTTTAAGGTTATTACTTATTAATACAGATTTACGTTTACGTTTACACCTGTGAACTTCCCTGTACCCAGCTCAAATGAGCTATACCAGTATGATGTAAGCCACTGGAGAGAAAAACGGAGCCGCTACAGAAGAACCCCAATTTGGCGACCACGAGTTATCAAATGCTACCACACAATGGACAATACAAGTTAAGCTAACAATTCATTACAATTAATTAGGAAAAATCAACAAGTATGTACAAAAAAAATTTTTGGAGTAATAAATCAATATTATTCTAAAAAATTAAAAAAATATTGGTTGGTGAATTACTTAAATATTAACAAATGTTGATTGCGCTACAAACTAAGTGAGAAAAGGGGATAAATTACAAAATTTGTGTAAGGTATGAAGAAGAGCTGTACAAAGTAAGGCAGATTTTTAGGTAAAAGGGTGAATCAAGAGGATTGATACGACACAGGGCTGGAGGAGTAGTTACTAGCTGTTGTCGTCATGGAACCAAGTAAAAAGGCCTTCCTGAATAATTTGAAAATCCATGAGTTGGTTCAACTTTCTCCTGGAAATCTTGTTATTTAGGATTGTTTTCTTCCATACCACTATCCATCTGGTGGCTGGGCCTGACAGGTGCCAAGAAGCTGTTAATGGGCAAAACGTGATGAAATGGAGAGGATCGCCAATATCTCCACAAGTGGAATTAAGTGAAAATGCCAGGTTCATTCGGTGAAAGTACGTAGGAAAAGGGCCATGGCCGGACATAAATAGAATTTCATTTCTTGTCCAGCTTAATGGTTTCATTAAGACAGTAGGTTCCATCGCATGAACTTATTAATACAGGTATTAGCCGCCCAACTTGTCTAGGGGTCAGGTTTGAATCCGGGTTCCGGCATGGATGTACTTTCTCTCTCTATCTATCCTGTCTTTGCCCTTTCCTTGTATGAATGAGGAGTGAATGGTTGCCTACCCTATAAACCGGTACCTATGGCTTGTGTGTAGAGAAAAATCGTACTTTCACCTTCATGGTGCTCTGATAAAAACGAAAGACGATCCCAATTGACTTAAATTCGCATAGCCAAGGCATAGCGAGCTTGGTTTGCCCAAGTGTCATTGGTAACAACAACAAGAATACAAGTATTTAGATTCAAGTTTTCATAACCACATTTTTGCTTTCCTATGAGTTTCAGATTCATGAATTTTATGGTATACATTATTTTAAGAGCTAAATTTAATATATAAATTAGCATTGATACGTAAGGCAAAGGCCTTCAGAATATTCTAGCATATATAAAATATTTTATCACTGTATGCTTAGAATTAAATGCAAATTTAATTCTTAGGATTTTAATTTGCAGAGTTATATTAATATGATTAAAATACGTGAGTTTTGTGCTATAAACTAGAGTAAATTTGTAGTAAATTAAAATGGAATTGCAAGACATAAAACAAAATGTAATATTTTAATTATAATTCACAAGATGCAAATTGTGAACTACGTTTAGTTATGAAATATTAAGTCATACGTTCTTTTAAATATTTTACTTTACTACTTTTAAATATCTACATAAATAACGGTATTGATGAAGTTTATTATGTTTTTTTATAAAAAAGTAACAGTAATTAAATTCATAAGACCTTCTTTAACAAAACTAACATTGTTATTTATTGTGAAATTAATATGCTTAATTTAATCTAATGTAAAATGCGAAATTGTGTGTGTGTGTGTGTGGTGAAGGTAAATTATTCTGTTAATAGCGGAAATGATTTCGTTATTTTAAAAATTGAAAATTGTATTAACAGTCATACATTTCTTTTAACTTATGTTAATATAATAACTATTTATGATTACATGCTTAATGATTAATTAAATATATGCATACACGTATATATATATATATATATTTATATATATATATATATATATATATATATATATATATATATATGTGTGTGTATAAATTATATATTAAAATATCAGAATACTATCCAGCAAAATTTTCTTTCATGAAAGAAATATATTATTATTGTAATATTTAATTTATTAATATATAATAATTCATTAAAATCCCTTTAAAAATATTATTATTAAAGCCCTTATCATTCTTTTGACATTCTCGGTAGTTTTTACTATTTTACTGTAAATCATAACAATGAAATATTAACCGTACAAAAACTATGACTTGAATAAAAAGTCAGAAAATATAATCCTTTAAGGGGATTCTTTTGTCTTAAAATAGCCGCCAAGTGCTTGACTTCATTAAATCGCGTTATTATGCAAACTCGGGGATAAAAGAAAAATTTTCTCTTTTAATCTTATTATTGGATGAACAGTGTTTCATATCTTCTACCCTTATTGAATTCCAAGTTATAAAAATATGAGTATTATCTTGTGGCATGAGAAACAAAAAAATTTAAATTAAGAAATTACTAATGTTTTTATTGCTTGAGTTTAAATCGTAGAACAAATTAATTTAGAGGAATATTTTCTGCAGAATATATATGTTGCTTGCCTTTTGTTTTGGTAATGATAAGGATAATGGAAAAAATTATTCATAAAAATGAAGTATATTTAAGATAAAAATAATAAATATTTAATTTAACTTCTTAAAAAAAATAAGGATTTGTGTTAAATTATTTTAAAATACTTGTTTTGACTTGTTTACTTATATAATATAAATGTGTATAAAATATAATGAATTGTATTATACAATATGTTATTTGTACAATGTTTATAAAATAAGTATTATTTTGTTGATGTTTTTGAATAAAAATAATGTGTCAGATGCGCTTTCATTTTATTCAAGAACTTGTTTCCTTTATGGTATATAAACTGCTGCAACTATTAAAATAATATTAAGTAAGATATCATTAATATAACTAAACTCTCTTCATGCAGAATTTATTTGCCAGTTTAGTTTCAATGTTTATTAAATATCTTTTCTTTTTTATAAAGTGTCAAATTTTTTGCCTAATTTTCCATTATATTTATGCATTGCATCATAATCATGCATAAAATGTTATTGCTAAATAATTTTACACAATTATCATCAAATATTTCCGAGATATAATAAGATAAAAATTGATTTATTCAAAAAAATCCCTAATCCTTCAATTTTTGCATTTCTGCCAGTTATGTTAATTGAAAAAAAAAACCTCTGCATATTTTTGTTTTGAATTTGCTTAATCTTTTTTAAAATTTGTTTTGAATTTATTAATAAAAAATAAGAAAATCCTACATGTATAGACTTAATAGTTTCAAAGAAATTATAATCATAACATGCACACTGTATATGGAAATATAGAATATGGATAGCAAATAATGAGATTACTAAAGATAATACAAATTCTTATGATTAGTTTTTTTGTATTTGAGCATTGATAGTTTCACCAACAACCTTAATTTTTATTTTTAGAATCTTTTATTATATGAGAATATGATTACATTTGTATTTGCTACTTTTTTATCAACCATTTTATAATAACAAGTCATAAATATAACTATGTATTTGTGTGCTTGATAAAATATTAGTTTTCTAAGTTATCTAAAGCTACTGTTATAAAAATGTAGAAAAATTAAATGGATTATATGTAGATTCTATGAAAAACCAAACTTAACCCAAGTTAAAGTTTAGAGAAGCAAATATTAACTTTCTCGTAATGCATTAGTGTGTGAATTTAAATTTGTTATTTTCATGGTTCTTAATAATCAGATGCAATGGCATAATTTTTTAAATAAATGTAAAATATTTATTTTTATCGTCAAAGTTAAATGTACATGATTAGTTTCGTGAATTCCTTCTTAAAGTATTATCGTCTTATATCATTATAAAAAGCTTAAATTATTTTATTATTATCTATAAAAATTATATTATTAATATTTATTCAAATTAGTTTTCACAAATGTTTATTCTCAATGACTGAAATTAATAGATTTGCTTAAAAACAAGCCTAGATATATATTTAAAAGTTCAATTTAATTAAAACATACAAAATAAATATATATTTAAAAATTCAAAAAATTAAAATTAAAAAATTGATATGATTTTTTAATTTAATATTTAATAAAAACATTCTTTCAAGTTATTTCTAATATTTTTCCTGTTAAAAAAGGAAGCTAATTGCACACTAATATATTTTGTTACAGTATATAAATTAACTCTAACGCAGTTATTTTTTAAAGCATTTAAGTAAAATCTTCCATTGTAAATCACATGTTGGGTTTGCACATATCACATACATTATATAATATATATTGGGTATGCCATGCACATTTACAAAGTTATGGATATATGAGAGTTTATTTATATTACTACATTTAAAATTAATTCAAACAAATAAATAAATACAATATTTTTGCATTACTCAGATTTAAAGAAACAAAAAACTATTAGAATAAATTTCAAATAATAAATTAGGTTATGTATTCCTATTTGTGAAATGATTATGATTAGGTGATTTTTTATTATTTTGCGAGAAAAAAAATGAAGGTATATATATCTATGTATGTATAAAATCATTTATTTCCTTTATTTTATGCATAGAATATTTCATATCTTTTATTTTTCCCTTTTATTTTAAGTTTCAATGCATATATAGTAGAATTATTTTAATTCTACTATATATATGTATAGAAACTTATTTTGTATTTAGAAATATAGAAAAATGTGCATATAAAAATATCCATGCAAGAATATATTTTTTGCAGCAAGAAGTTTATACCCAGACACTTTTCTTTGTCAGCTTAACTATTATACCCATGGAAAACTTATATTTGTGTAAAAATCGTCCTGATATATCGATGAATAGGGATGAAAATCAATTCTATAATATCGATTGAGTTATGTTTCGGGTCAATACATCTTTCGTCTAATAACGTTGAAGTCCTTCGACTGATCAGATTTCGAGCCTTTCTCATAACACAACTTCCCCCAAACTGCATCTGTGGTGTTACCTTATCATCATAAAGAATACTGAGAAGGGGAAGGAAAAAAATAAAGAAGAACAGGAGAGAGACAATGGAAAGATATCAGATAGAAGCGATAACAAAAATATGGGAAAGATAAAACAAAAATTTCTTTATTTTCATGTGTGAGCAGTTGCTAGCTTCCTTTGCTGCGATAACAATTTGTTAGAACAGGAAATAAAGATTTGTATCGACATATAGAGAAATATTATACATAATAGCATGTGTCAATATATTTATTTAACGATGTGATATACAAATATATATTTTACTCCAGAAATTTGTAAAAGACTTCACGAAAAATTATCATTTAATATAAAATAAGTATTCTTCATTCTTCTTTTCATTATTAACATTTATATAGATATTTTACACGTTAATATTTTATTGTACATGTATATATCAATATCTGAATGTAAAACTACTTAAAACTATTTTAATAATAATGATTTTAAGCTAAATTGTAATTAATTTTCTTACATGCTTAGATTTTAATGAGCTTGATTAGTGATTAATAAGTTTGAACACATTTAATGATAAATATGTAATTAGATTTTCATAAGGGAAATTACTGACTTTGAGTTTAATAAGTGATAGGATTTTGAAGTGTGACGTAATGTCATTTTTATTCTAACTGTCAATTTTATTATAACTATAAACTTATATCCGGATTTTAATATCTTATTCAGTGAATATATAAATATAACTTAAAGTTTTATTACCTCAACACAGATGCAATTTTATTTCCTCAATATTACATCAACAAATTTAGTTATTTTTCACAGGCAAATTAAAATGTGATAACAAAGATGCAGTTATTGCAAGATGATAGACTTTGATAAAAACAAGTCGCTTGATGATTAGAATAGTGTCTAATATGTGTTTGAATATTTTTATTGTAAGCAATATAGAACATCAACACTGACAGATAATAGCTTATTTTAAAAAAGGAGACACTTATTTTGCTATCTAATAATATGTTGAATAATCAATTACATAATGTTTTTCTTGAGACCTTAAGAGTAGATTTTCCATCACAGTTCAATAGATAGCTAAACTATTGTATTTCGTTTGAATGTTCTCCCCAAAATTGCTTTTTTACTTTCCATGGATTATTATATAAGATTTTCTTAGAAGATACTGTGGATAACCTTTGCATCCAGGTGCATAAGGAATCCATAAGCACAATAAAAATGTTTCACTGTTCAATTAAGATTAGTGCTAAGACAATGCAAGAACACCTACATGGATAAGATGGGTCATGCTAATAAAAACATTGTAATTCTATTTGCATTATACACTGAATAGCCTTAACATTTAGAAGCTATTGTAAAACTTTTCTACTCCTTTACTGACTATTTACTTTTTAGGAGAACTTTTTATGGATAATCAACACCAATCTATTGTCGAAAGAATGAAAAAATCGTGAATCACTGAAAAATTCATTTCAGAAAAAATGGGCATTGGAATATTTTTATTGCGGATTTTATGTTAATTATTTTCTATTTTAAAACTATAGATTGTTTCCGAAAACAGAATTACTCATTTGTGAATCTGTACTCTTATTATCCTTATGCATTTTTTATTATAAACAAAAACATCTATCCAGTACTTGTGCAACTCTTGTTAAATACTTTTTTTATAATATTTTTATGCAAATGCACTAAACTGAGAAAATAATATTTAAAATACAATGAATATTTTAAGAACCATTGATTATTTAACTTATAATTCTTGAATATGTAGACAACGTAAATTGTAAGGTAATTTCCAAATATTTTCTATTTTGAAAGAGATTTATGATCTTACAAAACATTAAATTTCTTATAAATTTTCGTCAAAAAATGAGTTATCACTATTTAATACTGGAAAAATTTGGTTTTACAATAATATGCTGATTTAAAAATTATTATGAGCATTTGGAAATTCTACCAACAAATTATTGCTTCATAAATTTCTTATTATCACTATTATCATTTAGAAGATATTTAAATCTGTATGTTTTTCTTGTTGAAGAACTCTTTAAATAATGTATTTCATCCAACTGTATCATATATACTTAAATAAACTGCTTACTTAACATGTGTAGTAAAAAATTACATACGCAATACATAATCTTAAAATTTAAGCTTGGAAAAATATTATGTAAGTGGAGAGTTTGTTAAAATTTTGTGAATCGGGGGGGGTATATTTTCTGACGAACAAAACAGACGTTTTTTAATAATTTATTATGTAGAAAATTATTGAATAAATATTATTTTACATTAAACTTGAATAGGAGACAACAACAAAATATTACTATAATTTAACTTTTCTCTAAGAAATCTGTACAGTTATATCTGATTGCATTAAAATATATTTATGTAATTTATTAAGCAATCTATAATTATTAAACATTATTAAGTAATTTATTTGAACAATTTAATAAAATCTTTCTGGGTGCTTGATCCAATGATTCACAACATATTTTTTTAAGAATAAAAGTAGTAAATTCCAAAATTACATTTATCATCTCATTTACAAGAGTTTCTCAAGTTTTCAAAGAGATGTATAAGCAGTGAAATGTATTACGAAAAGGGTTTAGAATATGTAAAATAGAAAATTTATGACAACATGTACTTCAGATAAATGTTGATTCTAATAGCCATAAAATACAGACCCTCAACTGTTAAAAGTTATCACTCTGTTTTTCTCTAAGAAAGAAGTTACAAAAACTAAGCCATAATCCCATTGGAGCATGATAAAAACTACCCAGAAAATGGAACATTAACTGAGCTATACATCAGGTTTATGTGCGACATGTTAGTCTTAACGATTATGTAACCACAAAATGGCGTGTTTATAATCTTCCAGCTATTGTTTATGGTGCGATTTCTAGCTGAAAAAAGCCTATTGCAGCATGAGATTCTTCCAGATGAACCAATGTAAAAAAATGAAATTACTTTTGTTACATAGATGTAATTAACCCAGTGTTCCTTAGAAAACTATTAAATATATAAAGTTGCTAGCACTTTAATATTTTCTTTCTTTATTAAGAGGAAATTTACTGCGATGTTTGTTCATAATTAGTGTATTTCTTAACGAATTTCTTCATTAGATTTTTTTTGTCTACAACTTACGAAGAAACATTATATATTTGATTTAGGATTGTTGCATAAAGTTTGGAAAGATTAGTTTATGAATTAGATTTAAATTACAAATAAGTGTTTGTATTCAATAATTTTGAGATAATAGCATTGTGAACTTTTTTATACTTACTGAAGGAAAAAAAAAGTTTCAAAGAAGGATTTATTGGATTAAATATGCATGAATTGCTTATAATATATTAGCATATTGCATTTTAGATAAATCCGAAAACTCTATTTTCTAATATTTAACCATGGTGAAGCAAAATGTTTTATCCCTTGTTTTGAATTATTTTCATAAGGTTTATTACATCCAAAGATATAAATAAATAATATATAAATGTTTTAATAACATGGCAATATTTGAGCCAATTATCAACTTAATGATTTTTGATTACAAAACAAAATTATTTTTCATTTACTGAGTACTTGAATCTTTTTAAGTTAGCCTATTATTTAATGCAATTCATCTACGCTGTGATTGTTATTTTAATGCTATGGAATAAGTAATTTAAATTGTTTTAAATTAATTTCTCGTGTTTTGTACATAATATAACATCAAAGCAAGATTAGAAAAATTTGAATTTTATTTTTTATTCCGTTTAAGTTGATTAAATTATGATAAAATGGATTTAAAATATTTCAAAAGAATTAAAAGTGATTTGTGGATTTAATTATCACAAGAGAGATTTGAATTTCTTTCATAAAGCAAGCTGATGTATCTCCACCTTTTTTTAAAGGATGTTAAAATCTGAAAGCTGGCTAGATCTATCAAGAAAAATCCTTCATCATAGTAACAATAGAACTAGTTGTGCACTAGAATCGGTGACCCTGATTACCATTTTACGAAAACAAATGGAGTAAATAAACACATATAGAAATTTTAATACCAACCTTATTTCATAAATCATTAATTTTCAAATGCACTGGATAAATTAAAATTACTAATGCAAAATATTTTCATAAATTCATAAAACGTCTTACTATAAATAATATAGATTTAATTCATTCTCGTCTAAAGAAATATTTTCACTCCTACATTCATAAACAATAATTTTCTTTTCAATCTCTATGAACCCTGAATTTAACATTTCGAATAGAAAGTTTCCAATCCTGAGGTATATTTGCATGGAAAGGGTTGCAGAGTTTTTTTTTTCCACTTCATTCATTGGTGACTAAACTTAAATACATTTATATATATGCTATATTTTAAATTTATCACTTTTCTTATCGTAAAAATTAATGAAATAGTTTGGAATGAGCTAAAATGGCATTATTCAAAACTTTAAAAGAAATTAGTCATGTTTGACGAATTTTAATTTAATGTACTAGAGGAAAAATTGTCCATTATTATTTTTTTAAATATTTAAAGAGTGAACATTAAATAGTTGTTGCATCCTAGAGCCCCTTAACACAAAATCTAACCAGTAAGTCTAAGCTATATTGAAAAAAAACTTAATTATATGGTTTTTATTTTTACAAAGTGAAGCTATAGTACGTATTTTCATCCAGGAAGAAAAAATATTTTTGTGCATGTGAATTATGTAATGCATGCACATAATGCGAAAAGTTAATGTTTTTAACAATGAATTCTTTATTGAACTACAACACAATCTTAGTGATCATTGTCTCTTATTAAATATATTTATTTCGTCAGCAAATTAAAGCTTTATGCTAGAAAAGGTTTGCGAAGAGGTGATCTATTGCTAAAAATATTTTACTAATATTGTTTTTTTTTTTTTTTTTGAGAATGAGGAATGTTTTTAGTTATATGGAAATGTAACATATAAAATAGAGAAAAATAATAACTGCAATCAGGGAAGATAACAACAAATGCACAGAGAAACTATGAAAAGTGAAACAGCAAATATACAGTGAACAATTAAGAATTTTGTAAGAAAAAATGCACAAGATATATTGAAAACATTTTGCAGAAATACTGTATTTTTAAATCTCTAAAATTCTATTCATTTATGAATTTTTTGTTTGATAAATAGTGGAATATATAAGGTTAACCATTCATTTCTTAGATTAACTTGAATATTAAATAGTCATGGGAGTTTAAATGAAATAATAAATGCCATTTATACATAAGTAGTGCCATAAATATAAATAACAGTTCAATTCGTTCTAAAATTGAACAGATATAATTTTGGTTTTCCCATTCGTACAGTGATCCGTCAAAAAAACTCAGAGAAACTCTCAAAGAAAACATAAAATACATTTAATCACAAATTGAATGCCTGGGGCTAGTGACAGAATTATACTCTTTAGAGTGGTATGTTCGATATTCAGTTTAAGATATCGTAAGTAAAAAAATGTATTGCTACGTTTTTTATAAACACAAGTCAAGAATGTACTTTTCTTGTGATCTATGTATTTTTCTCAATATCCATAAAAATCCATATACATAGACTTTAAATACGGTGTAACAACCTCCTTCTGTTTTATTGTACACCATGATATGTCGAACACATTATTAGTTTCAGGTCAATTTCTTAAATGGATTTTACCCCACCTTTTTTAAAGACATAATGTTTAATATATAATACTGCAGGATACTAAAGAGTAGGACAATGTGTCCGTCCTCTATCAAAGGAACCAAGGTGGAAAAAATTATTACCATATTTTCATAGATGTTTAGATGTTAATGGTGAATAGAAATCAAGTTTCATGCATACATCCTGATGATTATAAGACTTTCAATGGATAATTTTTATTCTATATGAAACAGATGAAAAATATTACCACGTGGTTTAATTATTAAAATAAATAGAGCAGTTTAGTAATGTGCCTGGATATAGAACACTTTTAATTGGAAGTATAAGAAAACGCAAGACTGCATTAGCAACCTATACTAATGATTCTAGCAGATATTACTTAACATGTTTTAAAGATTCAAAATTTACATTTTGACTTACATTATTCTACATTTTTATGTCAGATGTTGATGTGTTAGTTAAAAATACTAATTGATGCATCCCTTTTAGTAGTTTAAGATTTCCTAGCAATCATTAGAATGAATAAAAGAAAATCAATGAAAAAAATGAATTTCTGGTTCCTTTTTCGAGGTTAACTATCTGTTTTATAATCTTTAAATTAAACATGGTAAGAATAAATTCCTAATTAAAATCCATATTAAAAAATGAAATTTAAAGTAATGGTAATCATTTCGTTTTTTTTAGTTAAATTTACTAATGATTTATTTTTGCGATAGTAATATATATATATATATATATATATATATATATATATATATATATATATATATTATATATATATATATTTATATATATATATATATATATATATATATATATATATATATATATATATATATATATATATAAATATATATATAGGCAATTATAAATAATATTATTCTTCATTTTTATATTTTGTTTATTTCAAAATAATAAAAAATCCTAAATTAAGAGTTCTTCCAGACTTATTTTTCAATAACAAATTTTTCTATTTCATTTTTTCGCTTAAGTTGAGTATTTTTCTTTTAGGAATCTATTATTACGCGATAGCATTTTTATTTCTATAAATAAATTAAGAGTGATTTGCATCTGCTTCAGAAGAAAACTCTTCTCAAATCAAAAAATAACAATGTAAAAAAATACCGGAAGAAGTAATGATGGAAGCAACCAACGAACAGTCCACAGACTCGAGTATCATTTGTTATCAGTTTAGGAAGATCATTTGCAAATTTTTTATGGAAACAAGCCATAAACGATAATAAATCTGTTATGCAATCGACTTGAAATAACTTCTTAATACATTTGTTTGCATTTAGAGTTTTTTCCTCCTTTTTTAAGTGTATCTCGAAATCAAAATTATATGAAGCAAAAATAACAAACGTTCTTATGCATTGTTATTATTTTCGTGAAAAGTCGATTCAAATTCTACCTTGCTTCAGCTTTTTTTCTCTGTTGTTGCTGATGAAAATAAACTAAAAATCAAACCCAGACTGAGTATAAAGAATCGTTATCAAGGTTGAAGAGTCATTTTTACTTTATTTATTTTTTATGAAATAGAAATATATTCTAGCATTTTTTTATATAAATAACGATTGGAGGTTAATGCTTCAGAAAATTGCTGGAGAGAGAGATTTCTATTTATATTCGTTATTTCTTTTTAAATGTCACGTAAAAGCCAGTGTTTCATATAAATCAAATTATTTTAAAAAGCTTTTTTTTATAATTTTTTTGTCAGATAGTGATACGAAATTGGTTTTATTTTATTTTCATAAATAAAAGAAAACTCAATTCACATGTATAAAAATTGCAAAATTATAATAATGTATAAGACACATTTTTTTATTTTGAAAAATTAGCTAAAAATCCAACATTCATTAAATATTACAATTTTTTATAACATAAACTATTATACATTTCTTCCTTACGTAACAAATTTAGCGATAAGCCCAATGAAGTCAATTTATAGTCAATCATGTTTTCGAATTCAATAAATTTATTTTTCTCTAAAAACTAATTTTATTTGTTTGCGTATTCTATTTTTTTACGTTGAAAAACTCGTGATCATAATTTTTTATCAATATTCATAATACAAGATACATTTCCTTAATATAAGACACGCTGTGTATGTGTGATTGAATATTAATCAATTGAATTTAAAATTACATAGTTATCTTATACACAAAAAAGTCCCACACTGTTGCATAAGGGAAAACATTATAAGTGATGACATCATCAAACAGCTCTCCACTTTAAATTTTAATAACAAAATATTTTTATCCAAATTTCAAATGGGATTGTTTAAAAAATCAAAATTTTTAATAAATGTGATGATAACAAATATACTTAATTTTTCCAATGTTTGACTCTAAACCAAAGGTATTTCTTAGTTACAATATTTTAAAAATGTTTTATAATTAAAATTAAAATACCTATTACATAAAATTTATTCAAAAATCTGTTCTGTAACTACTTCAATTTCCATGTTAAATTTATTGACTACAATTGTATTGTCTTAGAATGAATATTCATCTAACGACCTCTAAGGAATCACATCTATAATTAATTTAAAAGATATATTGTCATTAATAAGTGTGATTGAAGTTATGAAACAATGCTACATAAAAACTAGTTTCAACAAATTTTGAAAAGGCAATAAAATCATGATTATTCAAGTAATTTCATGAAATGCTTGATGAAGCTTGCTTACAGAATGTAAAGTATATTTAGAATACAAATGTGTGTGAGTGACAGTGTGTATTCTTTATTGTTATTCTCGTGTTAAAAATATTTTTTATTTTTAACACGATTAAATATTTTTATATTTAATATATATATATATATAAATATTATTTTAAGATTTTACTTCTTATTCCTGGCATGATTAGATTTAACTTAATTCATCGTTATTTATTGATTTTAAAATTTATCTAAATTTAATCATAATTGATCTAAACTTATTTATTCTTAATCTCTCTCTCTCTTCTATATATATATATATATATATATATATATATATATATATATATATATATATATATATATATATATATATATATATATATATATATATATATATATATATGTATTAAAATTGATATTGAATAATTGCAAACAACAAATATCAATTTATTTTTTAAAATCAAAAGTTATAAACTAAAGATTGAATTTTGAACGCTGACTCAATTTAATATACTGTAAAGACATTCTAATAATTAAATAATATTTATTTCAAAATTTAGTAATTTAATAATCTGAGTATTTTATTATTTTTTATTGAACTTTAAAAATATCAAAATGTACAACAAAACACTGTGAAAATGATCTCTTCTTTTCATGTTTTCTCAAAAATATATTAAACTATGACTTTAATCTTTCACAATGAGAAGTAAAATATTTTTAAATTATATTTTAACAATTGAGTTTCGGATCATATTTCAAAACAACAGGTGCCAGTTCAGAATTATGTTATTAACGATTAGGCATTATGACGTCATTTATGACGTAAATTTACGATTTTAAAGGTCAAATGTCAACTGCTATAGGAAAGGTAAATGAACACTTTTCAATATTTTATATGCAAATAAAAGGCATATTAAAATTCAAAAATGATTATTTTGATTTCTATATGTTTTGTTTGGATAATAAAAAAGCCTCAATAAATGAATCATGATATGTATGTGTTATTTACTTAAAATTTGAATTTCAGATAATGCAGTGAAATAAAATATATCAAAATTATTATAACATTTCTAACTTCATTTTATTCCCATTCTTACTTGAACAAATTTCAGTAAATTGTTCCAAATTTTGATTTTCAAATAATTGATTGGGAATTTTTTTTTAAAATTTGTAATTGAAATGCTGCAATATTTTATATACATTTTAAATCAGATATTTTTAAAATAAATTTTTAGAATCCCATACTTTTTACTCATTTAAATTATTCTCAAAACCACTGACAATGTTAGAAAGTATTTATGAGGTTGTAAATAAACATATCTGGTTAAATTGGAATATTTACGCGAAAACTTTGAATGTAAAGTTATTTAACTCATTTCTAATAATGATTTTACCTTACCTAAAATATAATTATTTAGATATGAGTTAAGCAAAAAAATACATGTTCAAAACATTGAGTTAACTAAAATTGCAGAGTACTGTTAAATTGGCTTTTACATAATTTCGCGATTTACTATACATTTCATTTCCATAAAAGAAAATACAATAAAATTTTAACCATTGGATTCTATACCCTTGACATAATATATGTTTTAAAGACTAAAATTAACTTTTCATTGAATCCCTTTTTGATTCATTGATAAAAAATTAATCTTGTAATGATTTTTAGGTACTAAAGAAGGAAACTTTTCATCAAAGAAAGAGTATTGCTCTAATGCACAAAACTCAAATGGAGAATAATTGTTGTGTGTGTGCTGTTGGATTTTAAATCACATATAAAATGTTATATTGTTTTATAACTTGCTATTAATATATACTTTGATATATATATGGGAAAGGTAAATATAAAGTAAACCTATGTTTATTCAAACGTACAATATCAACGTATTTAATAGTAAAAATCTAAAACAATGTAAACAAAAGAATTTAAGACAATATTAAACAGCTAATTCTCCCTTAGGAAACAAATCTATATAATAAACAAATTTTTATATTTAACTTTATTCGTTTTGAATCAGTACTGATATAATAATCAATTTTGAAAACTTAATTTAGAGAAAATCTACAAATATAATAAAATATTTTACGCATATAATAAATTTTTTCTCACAAAAGTGCATTTATTTAAAATTAAATAAAAGCTTATGACCATGCGGACATTGCAGAAATATAATATTTATTACTTAATAATTAATTTTATTTGATTGTTTTATTGTTAAAGTGAACAAGTAATAATGCATTGAAATATATTAATTAAAAACTATGTTTTGTTTCAGACTTTGCATTTAATAAATGTTTTAAAAATATACATCTCATATATATATATATATATATATATATATATATACTACTGCCCATTAAAATTGCTACACCAGGAAAGCGGCACACCACACACGTGAAATTTGCATGACAGGTAGAACTTGCTGTGATATGCAAATGATTAGATTTTCAGCACATTTGACAGCAGTTTTCTCATACTCAGTTTCCGTTTCAACGTTGTTTTCGGCAAAGAAAGTTGTTGTAATGCCTCGTGTAAGAAGAAGAAATGGCTATTAGCACGTAACTGACTTTGATCGAGGAAGGATTATAGCCTACCGGGATTGCGGTTTATCGTACCGCAAAATTTGTTCTCGCGTCGGTCGAGATCCCATGATTGTTAGCAGAATAGGGAATCGATGTGTTCAGGACAATCATACGGAACGTCATGCAGGATCTCAGATACCCCCCATCACTAACAGCAGAGAAGACAGACATATTATCCGCATGGTCACAAGGGATCGTACAGCCACGTCACGAACCCTGAGTCGAGAAATGGAGTCATTTGCAAGGCAACAAGTTTCAGCTCGAAAAGTTCGACGACATTTGCAGCAGTATGGATTGTCTGCATGGTGACCATGGCTTCGGCTACCATTGACGCTGCGTCATAGACAGGAGCGCCTTCAATGGTGTGATCAGCGACGAACCTGAACGCGGGAATGGCATCACGTCATCTTTACATTTGAATTTCGGTTTTGTATACAGGACCATGATGGCCGCATCCGTGTTTGGAGGCATCGTGGAGAACGCGCATTGCCAGCTTGCATTGGACATCGCCATACTGGCCCATCTGCTGGAGTGATGGTATGGGGTGCCATTGGATATGGGTGATGGTATGGGGTGCCACGTCTCGATCACCTCTTGTTCGCATTACCGGCACTTTGAACAACAACCGTTACATTTCCGATGTGTTAAGGCCCGTGGCTCTGCCCTATCTTCGAGGCCTCCCTAATGCTTTGTTTCAACAGAATAATGCACGATCGCATGTTGCTCGTACTGTTCTGAACTTCCTTGATACAGAACATGTTCGACTGTTACCATGGCCAGCACGTTCTCCTGATCTGTCACCAATTGAGAACGTGTGGTCAGTGGTTGCCGAGCGATTGGCTCACCATCACTCACCATCCACTACTGTCGATGAACTGTGGCATAGTGTTGAAGCTGCATGGACTGAGATCCCCGTACATGCCATAAAATCTCTGTTTGACACCATGTCTGGGTGGATAAATGCTGTTATTGCAGCCAGAGGTGGCTGCTCTGGGTACTGATTTCTCAAGGTCTATACAACCTAATTTCCTGTAAATCTAATCACTTGTTCTTTCGACTATAATGTATATGTCCAATAAATATCGTTCTGTTATTTGCATTCCTTATTCCATCTTGGTGTAGTAATTTTAATGGACAGTAGTGTATAAATAAATAAATAAATAAAAAAATAAATATATATATATATATATATATATATATATATATATATATATATATATATATATATATATATATATATATATATATATATATATATATATATATATATATATATATTTTATTTATTTATTTATATATATATATATATATTTTATTTATTTATTTATATATTTATATACATAATTTCTATCAATTGCATACAGTTATGTTAAAAATAATTACGTTAAAATATTTTGGTTTATTTATGATTTAAGCAATTTTCATGTGTAAAAGTTATTTAAAGATATAAATTCAGAAAAAGTTACTAATGTAGATATTTATTAGAATTAAAATATTTCTTTACGTAAATTTTAACATGAAGGAAACTTTTACTATAAAGAAACGAATCGACAAGAAATACAATTTAAAAATTAAAAGAATTATTTAAAAAAGTACACTTATAACTCAACTTTATTGATCCCCTACTAAATAACTTCATTTCATAGATTTTTTCTTAATTTATTATTTTTCATTTGAACTTTTCTCTTAATTAACACTACATAATTTGTAGCTTTGGCAAAGAGCTCCAACTTAAGTTAATTATCAACGTCTCTTTCCTCGCAGCAAACTTTTCAAAAGGATTCCTCGTAAAATTTCTCAAATATTTTCTTCAAATGTGTTGACTTTAAGGAAAGACTCGTTTTATTTGACTTTGTGTCAGCTTTTCTCTCGTGTCTCAGATATCAGTGTACTTTCCAAATATGCCTAAGCAAAGCACTCATAATTAACTTTTCGATACACAAATTTTGTGTATGCTCTACACTTCTTTTAAAACATTAACTATATGTATTTACATGACTAGCATATTCAGAATTTTAAACTCTTATAAATGATTTGCGTCAAAAATAGTTTATAATTAAGATTTGTTTAAAAAATTCTATCTATATAAGCATACATTGCATATTGATAAAACGTTCTATATATATATATATATATATATATATATATATATATATATATATATATATATATATATATATATATATATATATATATATATATATATATATATATATATATATATATATATATATATATATATATATATATATATATATATATATATATATATATATATATATATATATATATATATATATATATATATATAATATATATACATATATATATATATATATATATATATATATATATATATATATATAAATATATATACATGTATATATATATATATATATATATATATATATATATATATATATATATATATATATATATATATATATATATATATATATATATATATGTATATATATATATATATATATATATATATATATATATATATATATATATATATATATATATATATATATGTATATATATGTATATATATATATGTATATATATATATTTATATATATATGTATATGTATATATATGTATATATATATATATATGTATATATATATATATATATATATATATATATATATATATATATATATATATATATATATATATATATATATATATATATATATATATATATATATATATATATATATATATATATATATATATATATATATATATATATATATATATATATATATATATATATATATATATATATATATATATATATATATATATATATATATATATATATATATATATATATATATATATATATATATAATATATATATATATATATATATATATATATATATATATATATATATATATATATATATATATATATATATATATATATATATATATATATATATATATATTAATATTTTTAATATATATACATTTTTTTTAAAAATATAGATTTTTATTCTCAAAAAAATATAATATTTTACTTGATTTCCTTCTCAATTGTTGTTCTTTTATTTCAATATAATAATTTTGTAAATTCAGTTTCAGTTTTCAGATAATAATTTTGTAAAATGTGTTGCATTCTGTGTTGAATTGGGCAATATGGGGAGTACAAGGATAATTTTGGTTTGTCAATTAACTTGGGAATACACCTTGGCAATAAAACTTAATTTCTTTTAACCCTGGTAACCCTATTCTTGTATAGCTTTAATGCAGCAGCCATGTTGTTAGAGGCATCTTGGTGTCAAAATAATAGATAAAGAACCAAGGGATATCTCATTGTAAATTTTTAAAAAAAACGTTTTTTCTTGTTAAATATATTATATGAGGAATTAAAATTGTATTTTTTAGTAAAACTCCTTCCGATATTCGTTTATTCACTTTATTCGTGTGGGTCAGAAGAAAAATTAAGTATATAACTGCTTATTTGATTAAAAATTTAATTTGAATGTCATAAATAAATCTGTATAACATTCAATTCATGGAATATATTTTTGAATGGAAAATGTAATAGAGATTAAAAATTTACTTTTTTGATAGCTTTAAAGTGTGTTCATTTTATTATTTTCAGAAATAATACGAATAAGGGTGAAGTTTTAAATTGGTATAATGTATTTTTATTGTTTAGTTGGAAGTTTAAATAACAATAACCATGTTCGCTAAATTTAAAATAAATTAGTAAAGTAGGCAATAATTCTAAAAAGTAATATAAGTTTGAAATTATTGAATACTAACGGTTTTAAAGTTTAAAGCAACAGCTTTACAAAGGCAAAATAACGTTACAGTTTTGATGGAAAGTTTCAATACCAATATCTATTTTAAGGTAAGCTATTATTTGATTCTTTTAAAAAATCTTTGTAAAATTCCCATGAAAATATTGAGGAAGAGGGTCATAGAGTAACTTCGGTAGCTTAACTATCTGAATGCCAAAGGGAAACATAAAGCAAATGATGTTCCTATGCCCGGCGTTAATGGATAAATCAATGGAGACTACCATAAATTTCCATTATCTTTCGAAAACTGATAGTGGTTGTGGAATGAAAGTTTGTGATACGATGCCTTGCGCTATAGGGTGGACTCGAAGCATAGCCAGCATATTGCCTTTTGATTTTTCTCTTTTAATAATACAAGGGACTGCATACGTGAAAGCAATAACTCGCCACTGATACCACCAACACTTTGGAACGAAAGTCATAAAAATGAATAAAAAATTTAAGTACACATTTTAAACTCTTTTGTGTACTTCCTATTAAATGTAAATAAACAAATATACATTTATTTTTTAATAGAATGAAGTTAAGAAAACTAACTGCCATGTCGATAGTGTACGTATCTAAGTTACTACGCCAACTTGTAGAATCCCTTACTAAAATTTAACTGATTTCCATAGCATTATTAGAATTTCACAATGAAGCAATTAATTGGACATACTCTAATTTTAAAACATATTACATTACCTTCCATTTCTTTAATGTGAAAATTGAAAAAATTCATTTTTAGTTATATCCCAAATTGTGCTCAAAACTGTTGATTCAATTCCTTTCCTACTATTTTCTTTTTTATTTAATATTATAAAAATTATTACTTTTGCATAATTGACAATAATATAAATTGCAAACATTCTAAGACATTTTTGAAATGCTAGATTATGAAAAATCTATTACAAATTTTGCATTTTTATTTTTTGTATACATTAGAATTCCATTTATTTATAAGTACATAAAATTATTAGAACTCATTATTCTTAGAACAATTTCAGAATCAATATTAAAACAAATAACATTTTTCAGTGGAATAGTAGCTTTTATAAATTTTATAATTATTTAGAATGAATGCGAAATAAAATTGAATTGAAATAAAGAGTAATTTAAAACAAAAATAATTAAATACTTTTTTATTGCCGGAATTTCAGTAAGATTTCGCATTGCTTCATTATATAAGCAGGTTGATGCTCCTTGTACATTTATAAAATATTTAAAATTGTTTCGATTAATTTGTTTAGATTTATTTCAATGATCAACTAATTATAAATAATTCCTTTTTAATATAAATGTTTTTAAATGAAACATTATGAGTAATAGACTGTAAATATCTATATAAGTATAAAAAGTATAGAGATTTATATAAGGATTAAGCATGTATAATGTTATTTTTATGGTGTAAAATAAACTGATGTTTAAATTTGACTTTTATATTTTGGCTTCCACTGATTATTTTATTTTAAAAGCAGTTTACATATTTTTTTCAATAAGAAAAGGTAACAAAAAATGTATTACTAGAAAAAGATAAAAACATTTATGACTATCAATGTTAACATTTTTTATAAATTATTGCTGTGAAACAAGGAATATAATTACTTGTTTCAGAAATTATGTTGTTCGATGAAATTCTAATTTTAGATTTAAGAGCAAAACGAAAGAAACATCTTTGCGAATTACAAATGAAAGAATGTTAAATTTTTATGTCTATTTTTAATTATAAATTGATAAATGACAAATCGATTTTACATCATCTATGCTCAAATACTACCGAATTCCAAAAAATATTCTTCAAAATGAATTAAAAGCAATACATCTTCTTTATATAAAAAATGTTCCAAAAGCTTCCGATTAAAATATAATACTAATGTCAAATAATTGACTTCTTACATATGTCTTCTTGAAAGAATAAATCATTTCAGTATATGCATCGATCACCTTTTGAATTTCTGACAAGAGTAACTTATCATTGTTGCTTTGCCGTAGCCAAAAATGTCTTTAAAAACGATTTCACAATGTTTCTTTTTAAACTACTTACTTAAAATACAAAAATTTTAGAATAAAATTATTCCAAAAATTTGTACTCACTAAATTTATGATAATTTTAAATTAATGCCACTCATCATGTAGAATGCTGATTAATTACATATATCTTGCATTTTCATAAAAGTGATATGAATTATAATCAGAGCGAGCATTATTTCAAATTTAAGTAGTAAAAGAGCAAACATTTCAAATTATATGCATTTTCTTAAAATTTGAACTTATTAGTTTGAGTACTGGTAAATATGTTTAAATTTAAGGGAAATACAGCTAATTTACGCAACACAATTAAAATTTAAAAATTTTTTTGATAAACGCTAATGCATGTGAGTCCTTCAAATTTATGAAATTAATTCACGTTTTCTACTTAACAACAAAATGGATTATACTAAAACGATATAACCTTAATCTATAACTTAAAAATTATACAGTTTAGTAACACTTCATATGCATGATATGAATTATTTATACTTAATTTTGGAATACTACATATAATGTATAAAAGGATCGAATTCTGTTATAAAGCTATTGAGTATTAATAATCTCAAATTTGTCAATCATTATATTTGTTTCAATCTGAAAATTTATTTAAATAATTTTATAAAAATTAAATGTATTGTGGAGTTTAATAATTACAAATATAATATATTCTTAGTGAAATCTTACAAATTTTAAAGTTTGATACTTAAAACATTTAATTTAAGTAATTTTGTTACCTAAATTACCTATTTAAATAATTTTTTTTCAACACTGTTGACAATAATTTGTTCAAAAATTAATTATAATTTTACAAAATCACAAAACTCATGCTGTTTCTTAGCTTCCTTACAATTTAAATTAAAATTGTATATTTTAAGTAAAATAAATTTGTTTTTAGTTAGAATATTTCATTTTGACATTTTATTTATGCTTGGAATTTTAAAATATTTGTCCCTAATATGAAAAATATTGCAATTACTGAAAAAAGTTTTAAAATGTTTGTTTAATACTTAATTTTTCGATTTGTAAAATTATTATTCTATGCATAAGAAAAAATCGTTTATTTTTAATCAAATGTTGAATTAGTTGTACTCGAAATCACACTAGTATTTGCGTTATGCAAATTATATTAAACATGTCAGAATATTTTAAAAACTTCGTTTCGTTATCCGACTTAACGTCAAAAGCCACAATTAGAGGATACTTAATTAATTCTTTAAATTCTTCATTTAAAATGTAGGTAATAAAGAAAAACCTAGAGACTAGCAGTAAATGTTTAAAGAACACTAATCTGCAAAAATGCTAATTCTTTTCATTTGAATCCTGCAAAGTAAATTGAATTTAGAGAAGGACAGTAGTTAAGAAGAAGAATTTTTTTTCTCCTTTAATTTGAAATAATTTTTGTACCTTAAAATGTCCAATTTACATAAATATTTTACTGAACTCTATTATTGTAAAGAAAAATAAAATTAACATAAAATATTATAAATATAATTATTGGAACTTGGTATACTTCAAGAAAAATTAAAACACATGGTTATTGTTTTTTTAAAGAATATTTTTATACTAAAATATTACCATACTAAAGAATAACAGTTTATTTCATATTAAACCAAAATTTTAACTGAAAGCTAAGTTAAATATAAGTTTACTATGTCTATAATAAAAGAAAAAATACGCTTGACTATAAGAACATCTACACTTTAAATCAAAGGGATGTGTTTAAATATATGATAATATAAAGTAGATTAGCTGTTTGTATATGTAAATACAAATATAAAAATTAACTGACAAAATATGTTACATGCCTAAAAGAGATAAATCAAATTAAATTTTTTTATTAGATTTATAGTATATTTATTGATGTTAAATTATTTTATGACATATTATTAAAAAATTAATAATTCCTTAAATAAATTATAAGCAATTTTGTTTCATAATTCAAGGTTTAACTTTTTATGTTGCTTATAAAAATTCAATATTTGTGTCATTTTTAACATTTATAAGATTAGAGTTTTAACTGGTATGTTAAATTTGAGATGAAAATCATTATCTCTTGTCTTTAAAATAGTTTAATTATTTTTCTTTGTTCAAAATCATTAAATCTTAATGAATCTCTTGAATAGATCCATTAAGATTTATTAAAATAAAAATATCGCTACGGCTTTGCAGTATCATTGATGAAAAATCTCTATTAGTACCAAATAATTAAAAAAATATATAATTACCATTTTAAGAATTGAATATATACTTTTTTATGACGAAATTACATTAACTTACTATCAATGATGTTAGAATAACTCGCTTTATCAGTGACAAACATTTTATAGTCATAATTTTACGAATATTCGAGATTGCCAAATATTTCTCTGAGTAAATACAAGCATTTTTTGCAAAAGAATTTAAGAAATGTTTTTTAAATTAAATTTTATACAAATTTGATTATAGATTCATTGTTTATAATTGGAATTAAATTTAAATGAGATGTTATTTAGCAAATATTATATGATTACATGACATTATTAGAATGTGTTTATTTCATTAAAATTAATGCCCACATATAGTAAATGTTTTATGAATTATTTTTAGTTCAATTTGCAATATATATTATAGTTTTGAAATTTTTATTTTAAATAGGGAAAATTTATAAATATCCGTAGAATTATCTTAGAGGATTATAATTATATATAAGCATGAAATTATAAACTAAAATTTTATGTAAGCATACAAAACCCTGCTACTAAATCTTTGCAAATATAATTTAAATTCTTACGAAATACGTTTGTTCATTATACAAAATGAGAGACATGCAAATATGGAATTATTATTGAAATTTCAGAAGTTATATATGACACCATAATGATGTCGTAAAAAATAAAGTTAATATATTCAATCTAAAACAAAATAGGTGTTTACAAGAATATAAGAAAATTTGAACTGCAAACAGAATTTACAGCATTTTACTATGCTTCCTATCTTAATGGATCTCTTGAATAGATCCATTAAGATTTGTTATGCAAGCTGTCACGAGATTAAAATGCAAATATTGAATCAACTGCTTAAATTAGTTTATTCCAATATTTTTTTCATATAATTTGCATTCTGACAACAATTTTTATCATTTCTCTGAGGTATGGATAGATATTGGAACACAAACTCATGTTAAACATGTGTAGTGATCAATACTGAGTATTGTTTCAACATAGTGACAAATATTGTCCTACACTTATAGATGTCTCAGTCATAATTATCTCATTTCTATTTTGCTGGGATGATATATCAATCTTCCGTGGTCTTTGTAACCTTTAAGCTACCAGACACGAGTCTCCAAAATACTCTTTGATTTATTTCGAATAATTTGCTTAGTTATGGAATAAAGTGAGGATAAATGAGAGAGTTTCTGTGAGGTCCTATCAGTAATTAATTTTCCCATATTTTAAAGTACCCTATATCACATATAAATTTGCAGCTTTTTCTTCAGTTCTTAAAAGTCATGAACACAATCTTCATAAATCAATTTGTATCAATTTTCTATAAATCCGAACTTACAATTAAAACTTGTAATCTTAACATTGGTGCCTTCTCATATGATTGCACTTTTGGCACATTTCTCAACACGAAACTGTGATTGTCTTTTGGATAGTAAATTTGCATAATTACATCTACCTCTGAAAGCACTGGAAGCTCTCCAACTCAGATTGGTTTCCTTAATTGAAAATTTATTTCACTTTGCTTAACTAAAGTATCTGGAAATATTGTTATGCTTGTATTAGTAGTTTAATTTGAAAAAAAAAATTGTACAACTTTTTCTTGCAAAAGTTTCTGAACTGTAATTATAGATAATGCTTAATTAATAACTTTAATACAATATATTTGGACAATGTACATAAAAACGACAATTTTAACTAAATTGAAACATACTATTTTAATTTGTAATGCTTCAAAATAGAGAATGGAAAGTTTTTAGTAAAATTATTAATTAAAAACTAGCTTCGTAAAATTTTTCAAGGATATACATATCATGTAATAAGTCTGTACTAAATTTTAATTTACATTATTGGAAACAAAATTTTGATATCTATTAATAACTATTTTTGTGAATGTATTATAAATTATTATTAAAATATACAGGCTTTTAAATTATATTAAAACACCAGCAATATTATACAGTTAAGGAATCAATGAGTAACTTATGTAAAATTCTCTCATTTCAAGATATTTTCTAAATGTTTATTTTATCCAAAATTTGAAAAATTCTGCAATTAAGATTTAACAACATGCAAAGTAATTATTCATTTTAGAATTTTAAAAGAAATTATTACAATATGAAAATATTAATTACTTAAAAGTTATAAAATGAATAACTACTTTATACGCTTTATCTACGATAAACATTTAGAAATCGTTGTTACGTCGATTATTTCTACTGACTGATAACTGTATTTATATCGCATGTGTCTTAAATCATAATGCTAATTATGTATTACCTAATTTAATTCTTTCCGTAAATCTCATAATTTTAATAGAATATCAAAGTTCTAACATATTTAGAAAAAAAAGTCCTTAGTGAAAGAGGAAATGAAGGTACTGCACTAAAAAAATGATCTGCCGAAATGTTCTGCCTGAATGAAAAACATTCACAATTTCCTAATGAATAACATTGCTTTTATAACATATTTTTCATATCATGTTGTCATATTTCTAAATACTGCATCAGAGATATATTAAGTAAAAACCAATAGATAGTTTTTAATATTTGATTATAAATAAAAAATAAAACTGCTTATGTTGATGACAGATGTAATAAACATGAAATAATCTATTGTATTAAATTTCGATTTAAATTAAATTCTGATTAATTTAATGAAATTTGACAAAATTTTGTTTCACATTTTTGTTTCGTTTTTGTATGTAAAAGCTCACAATTATTTATTTTTTTCATTCATCATGTGCACTTTTTAGTTTAAAGATATAAATATTGCAACTTGACTCAAATGAGGTGAACTACTTAAAATAGGTAAATCATATTTCAACGTAATTGTGTTTAAAAATTTTATGTTACATTTATGAAATACTCTAAATAAAAATAAAAAAAAACATAATAATGAGCTCTATTTAAGCAGCTATTATCACTATTTTATTTGTAAAACTTGTTTTCTTTAGAAATGTTTCTGGAATAATTATGAAATAACCTCATTAATTCTCACTTTTAAATATAATCCCTAACAATAACATAGTAACTTATTAAGTACTTCTAGACAAAACTTTATTTATAATAATTTCTTATCCTTTTCCCTTTACAGTTTTTTTCTACATTATTTTTTTAGAGTTTATAACAAAAACCTCAAGAAATCCCTAAACACTTCTGTTAAAATTAAGGGCTTGCCTTTCTCACCTTAATTTACCTGTTTCACTTCCAAAATGTTCTCCTCAACCGTAAAAAGAGAGTTAAAAACTAATTAAAATCATCCACCCATGCTAATTTGGGGATTAAACTTAAGAGGTACAAGAACTCCCTGATAAATTCTCCGCAACTGACTTTAAATCAAACACTAATTACACTTGCTTACTGCCAAGATGCTGTTGGATACACCGTGATTATTTATCAGGATAAATGATTGCAGAAAACTACGGATATTCCACCACAGAAATGTTTTTATTTTAATGTACAAGTAACACGTTCACAAAAAGTAGGAAAAATTCTTTTGTTTAGTCTCCTATTTTACTAAATTATATTTTTTTTCATATTATCTCTAAATTTTTTATTGTGTATAACTACTTTATTCTTTGTTTTTACAATTTCATTTTACATAATATAAATATTGTTTCAATCCGTTCCTTTAAAATACAATTCAAGATTGAAAATTTTAATTATAAGGATATTAATATGACTACAATAAATTTATTAACTAATAGATTACAGTATTTTAGTATATAAAGGTCATGTAATTAATATCTATAATTTGAAAACATAATTTAAAATAACGTTATAGAAGCACTTATCATTTTCTGTTGCGCTACTATGTTATACATATATATATATATATATATATATATATATATATATATATATATATATATATATATATATATATATATATATATATATATATATATAATAGATATATATATATATATATATAAATGACTGAAAACTTATTTTAAAATATTTTACCAATTTCACAAAATATTTCTCTTGGAACATAATTTAATTTTGCTAATTAAAATATGAGCTACATTTGTATTAATTCTTTTAATAATCCTAAAAAAGTCTTTGAATATTTTTAATAAACTACATCATCCAAACTTAACTAAAGTACTTTTATTTTACCCTTATAATTACACTTTTTAAGTAATTATTTTCAAGTTATGTTAACTAGTATTACTTTACTTTTACTAGAAATTTAGTGGTTTTAAACACTTTGTATTATTGATGATTAAAAGTAAATCAAATCATTTCGCTAGTTGATTGTAACTATGCTGCAAAAAATCATTTGTATCATTAAAGCTTGAAATTTTTGATAATAAATTGAGTTTATAATCTTGAAAGTGCTGAATTTTTAAATGAAAATTTTATTTTCATAAAACTAATGAAAATTAAAAAGTATTTAAAATTCTTGTATTTTCATATAAAATAAAATGATGCAGATAACCACAAGTTCAAAATTGAAATATTATTTAGAAAAGTAATACCCTTTTAATATTCATGAACATATTTAATGCAAGAGATGGAGGTAATGATTCAGCTGATTATGGATTCTTCTGCCATTTCTAACAATAACAGCTTTCAATACTCGGATATGTCTACGAATGCTTTCAAGATGTGATAAATTTAGGAACTTCAGCATAAAAGCATCTCAACTAATTGATCAAGGGTGGTTTTGTTGTCGAAAGCTCTTGTTTATTGCTTTGCTCTTAACTCTTCCGGAGAGAACAAAAAAGAAAAGCTCTCGTAGAGGCTTCTCAGTGCTAAAAGCATGTTTCTTTTAGGAGTTACTAAGTAGTATTGATCTGAAGAAAGTACTTCACTTCCACTTAAAACACTTTAAATTATTTAGATATATTATTTGCAACAGTAAATAGAATTAGTTAAACAATGTATACATTTTAAGGAATTCAATTTCAATTATTAATGTTAATGGAAAATGATGGTAGTTTTATAAATGTACCAACTTAAATCATAGAAAACACTTTATTGCACAAACATAATGCATTATATAACTTTATAAATATTGTGAAATAATTTATTCAAAATTAATGGTATTGTTTGCTCTCACTGATTAAAAAAATGCTATAAATATATACAAGATGCAATTTTAAACAATTATAAATATTTTAAAAGTGAGCACTTTCCAAACATCAATTTTTTTAAAAATAAAATAAGGAATTATTTTAGTTTAAAAGTATTATTATATGATGAAATACTAATAACTTATAAAATAATACTTAGTATACTAATGAAATTGATACGAATAATTTAATGTTGATATTATGACAACTTAACATCAGAATATTGTGAGAGTGAATTGAAAATCTAGCTAATTATCTCATTTATTCACTTTTATATTACACTTTTATACTTTTGTATTACTATTAGTAAGTATATGCAATAACAGAATTCAGTTTAAAATGAATGTAGAAGTGGAAATGCATACGTAAAAACATGCTGTAATTAATGTGCCAGGTTATTTTAAGTGCCTTTCTTTCATTCTTTTATTATATAAATTAAAATTTCCTATCCAACCAACTTAACTTTACATTTTATTTCCAGAAAATTTATTATTATATGCATAACTTTTATCACAATCAATTTAAAGTATATCTTAATAAATACATAGTTTATCTCTAGTAAAAGTGACATTACTTAATTCAACATTTATGTTTCTTGTGAAAATTAATTAGTTATTTAGCGTATATATTATAAGAGATAAAAATTCATTCGTATTTTTCCAGTTTCATGTGAAAATCTATCACTATTTCATGAAAAAATTATATTTTAATTATATATTATATCTCTAGCTAATGTATTAGCTTTTAGACATATTGACATACAAATTTATATCTGAAAGAATATACAAAGAAGTAATATATAGAATTTATAGACAACCGAAATAATATTTTTTCCATAATTATTTAATTATAAAGTCATTAAATGTTTTAAAATTATAGGCTTGTGTTATTCTGAACTACTTCTGATCATATTAAAAAGAATATATATATATTTTATGTATATAGAAAAAATTGGGAATTTTATTGTATAAGGTTTACACTATTAATCATGAGACTTAGAATTTGATTTAATTATTTGAATAATAATGCCTATAAATTAATTAAATATTTCAGAATTCCTATACCATATACGTATTTCAATAATGATAACAAGGCTTACCTGTAAAGACAATATTTTATCATTTCAAAATTAAAATTGGAGATTGCTGTATTTTTGCTGAAGTAATATTTTATATATATATATATATATATATATATATATATATATATATATATATATATATATATATATATATATATATATATATATATATATATATATATATATATATATATATATATATATATATACACATATATATATATATATATATATATATATATATATATATATATATATATATATATATATATATATATATATATATATATATATATATATATATATATATATATATATATATATATATATATATATATATATATATATATATATATATATATATATATACTTTTTTTTAAATACAACGTTTAATAGCAATCGGAGCCAAAACATTATATTATTAGCTTTGAATGGAATGAATACACTTCGACTAATTTATAGTTATACATTGACTACAATAGTTTAGAACGTTTATAACTTTGATTTACCATTGTTTACTTGAAATTGCTCTGCCTGTACCTTATCATATTGGCAGACATATGATCTGGAATCTAACTGAATGATGTTTATTGTCCTATCGCTTATGGCATAACTCTAGAAAATTAATTACAACCCTAATTTCGTAAATTAATGATTATCACATTTTATCTTAAACTATGCCTTTACGTCACTTAGTCACTAGTCAAAACCTTTAAACCCATTAATGAAATACAATTCAGTTAAAAGGAAACAAGATGATTAGAATCAACATTTCTAACAGAATATTTTGCAGGAAACACAGTTAAAACCATCAATTTCTGTTTAATTTTACTGCATGCTTCACTGAATTAAGTAGATGTTTTGCTTTTATAAAATATTAATAATTAATAATGCCGGCATATTTATTTACATAAAATAAACAAGGTTAATCTGAAATAATATAAAAATTTTTTTAAATATATTCTTTGAATAAATAATAGTTGAGAGAAACAGTGCGATATTCAGAAAGAAGTTGTCTTTCCAAAACAAATTGACCACGAAATTATCCAATCATGTTACTCATTTTGTAATCAAATTATTATTTTAATCAGTGTTTCTCTTTTAGATATTTTATATATTTGGTATAGCAACTTTAAAGCATTCTATCCTAATTATTTTTATATAAACGGTTTTTGAAAAGTTATTAGGTAAATGAACCCAATGGTTGTAATGCTTGAAATAAAAGCGATTTTTATAAAAATAAGAATAAATAAATAAAGTCAGATACATTTTTCTTAATATTATAAATATAACTTCAAGATGTGACAAAATCATAGTCCTTATTAATTTTGGATCGTTATGTTTTATTTTTAATATAATATTTAAATTTTTAATTTTTATGTCACTATATTTTGTCTAATGTTTTTATGATTGAAACAAATTTAAGTTTAAATTATTTGCTTGTTAGTGACAAACAAACTATAGTTTTTTAATATTCCAACATAAAATTCGTTTTTCTTTAAAATTCTTCCAATTAAAACTCTTAGAAGCAGTACGCAGGGCATAGAAATGAAATAAAAATTTAATTAACTTTGACTATTAAACCATGTATCAAAAATACTTCTTATCAACGATATGTTTAAGATTTCAGATACAATGTTACATTTTGTTTTCAGTCCTACAGAAGAAAAATCGTATTTTAATTAGTTTAGAAACAAAAAATTTATAAATAATTTTTCGCAAATGTACTTAATGAATAGAAGTTAATTTCTAGAAATGAATGATTTCTTTAAATGAATATTTTAGAAGGCATTTTAAATTAAACTGAAATTCATACTCAACTACAAAGTGCGATGAATAATTCTAGGAGCTTGTATAAATAAATCAAGTTTACCAAATGTCGCGAATAACTCCATATATTTGAAAACTGCTTCACTGCGTCATTTATCAATCTCAATTAATAGAGAATTTCGATAAGCTCTCTGGAAAAGTATGGGAAATTTTCAGGAGTAACTCAATTAAAATTACATTGGGATCTCCATTTTCCCAAGAAGAAGAGGAAATGCAAAATCTAATGAAGCTTTGAAAAGCAACTAGTTTCAAATCAAATAAATTAGTTTCTGCTTCAGAATTCTTAAGTTAGCTTCAAACGCAGCTTTGTATATTTCAAAAGTATTTTCTTTAAGAAATTATAGATTTTGCTTTAATAATATATCTTGAAAAGCGAAAATAGCATTAAAAATTTATGCACATTTTTAAATATTTGATTTAAGGTGCTTATATATCTTACAGCTTTTTTGCTTTTTTGATGATAATTTTCATTATTACTTTAATTGCAAAATATATATATAGATATAAAGAATTATTTCTTTACAAAAATAACGGTCAAATCATGGTATTGAATGTAAGAATAATAAATACTTTTGTTAGGAACAAATATTTATCTACAGTATAAAAATGAGAGATTTGTACCATCAATTCCATAGTAAATACCCTCTAAAACATTGATCCCCTTTTTTGAGCCATCAGTGTACCTATAAGTAATATTATCATTGCTGTTAATTTTATCCCAGTAATTTCTTAGGGAAAGGTTGTATTCATAAATATTTGACAATTATGCAGTCTTTTGGCATCCTAAGAAAATATTACTATCTATGTTAGCATTAAAGCTTCTATAATATAAAATTCTGAGAAATCCTCCTACTGGCATGCACTTTTGAGTATTTACAAACAAATAAAATCTTCATCTTCAATATGTATATAAAATGGATTTATACAGAGCAAAATCTCAAAAGTAGACGTATTTTTAATGATATATATATATATATAATAAAAGTAAAATGGTGATTTTAATTTACATTAAATTTGAATTGATTAGTTAATAAGTATTTTAATAAATGAAACTTAATGAAACCTTAAACTTTATTTATTTTACTCACGTAAACTAATTTCTCTGATATATTTTACCCAATTTCAGTTAATATAATTAATTTTTTTAATTAATTTTTGATAATATTCTAATTAAATTTTACAAATTAAATAACAAATTAATTTTTTACTTTATTTATAAGATTACTTTCCTAATAAACTATGCTTTCGGGACGTGTAATCAATTCTTCATAATTAATATGAATATTACATTAAATGAAATAGTTTTTCATTTAGTAACAGTCTTTTATAAACGCTACATTCCACTCTGTTTAAAAAGAACATTTCGCATAAGCACTCTATATTCTATTTAATAATGCATTCTACTTAATGAACTTTAATAGTAAAGCACATTTAAATTAAAATGAGTTTGTTACTAATGTTTCTCAAATGAAATGGTTGAAATTTTTAACTTCCTAAATTAAAACTGGGAGTCAAAGATTTTGAAACACCTTATAAGATTATTTATCAAAATAAAATATGAGAGATAAAACAGCTTCCATTAAGTAAATTTGAATATTACCAATTTTTAAAAAAGAGCAATATTTTAACATTTTCAAAATGAACTTAGAGATATAAATAAAATAAAAATTCAAAACTTGATGAATAATTACATTTACGTTGCACATATTTTAAATTAAGTACTATTAGCGTGCGAAAATAGGATTATAGTTCGTTATGCCCTTTCATTGGCACATATCTTAATGTTCAAACAAGATGAATGGAGTAAGATTCTATTAAGGAAAAGTGCGTCATGTCTTAGTAGATATAGACTTATAAAAAGAAAGAAACGCTCGTTTTCTCTAATAATTAATGGAAGTTTTCTCATTTGCAAATGAAAGAGTGAAAATTCTTCTTTCTACTGATTACGCCTGAATTCACGGTAAATTAATGTTGGACATGTACAACTTTTGAAACTCGATGTAAAAGTTTCAGGATGAATACAAGCTTATTAACGGTTTTTACTATTAGTTTTCAGAAAAGGTGTGTGAGACTACCGATTAGGATAGTAGAATTTCATTCTGGACCTCTTGAAATGTAGCTTTGTTACGAAGAACTGAAGTAAACCATTCTTCTTCGCCATTATCTCAGTTTCACGCAAGCATTTATGCTAAAACTTATTTTTATTCTACTTCTCGAATGCATTTATGAAGATTTTCTCTTAAGATTTGATTTTTAAATTATACTTTATAGCTTTATGAAACAACCTATATTATACCAACATATTTATGAATATTATATTTTATAAAACATGTTGAACCAGATTTATGGGCATGTGTCTTTAAGAGTTTAGCAATACTTGCCAAACTCTGTTATACAATACTTTGAAATAAAGAGTAGGCTTTTATCGAATGACACCATCGATGAAGCAAAATTCAATAAGATTTCAACAAGAACTTACAGCAACATTCAATATTAAACTGTACATTGACCGAGATGCTCAGATCTGTGCACGGAAAAGTCAGTACATTTTCAAAGGTTATATTAAGATGTTTCCCCTATATCTGGAAAAAATGAAACTCTATAAGTAAGATCATTGCTCCCATTGTAGCGATTTGTCATGTAAAGACACGGTATCCAATAAGAAGTATTACTTCTTTCTTTAAGTGGCCTTTACTGACTTTCAAAAGGTATTTTCTTTAAAAAGTATTTCAAAAGTATTGTATCTGCTTCAATTTAATAGTTACGCTGATTTCTGGTTTCTGGTGTTACACCAGTTCATGAATTGTTTTATATATCAGAATTTCTCCTTCTGGTCAAATCATTTGAAATACTCAGGGTTGGTTCTGATCTTATAAAATTAGTTTTTGTTTCAATCCTCAAAAGCTTATTTATTCATTCATTGCTAGAGATATCACTGATGATATCTCTGGCAATGAATTATCAAACATCAAAAGTAATGTGAGATAATTATTGTTAGCAATGTTGTTATTTCAAATAAGAAGAGGAATTAAGCTGTACTGCAAAATAATGAGCAACATAGTTTGACTTTCGGTGAAAAAACTTATTTCTTTACAAAAAAACGGTCAACTCATAATATTACATATAAGAAAATAAATACTTTGGTAAGGAAAATATATGTATCTACCTAACGAGAATGAAAATTTTATACCAGTAGCTTGATAGTAAGTACCATCCTAAATGTTGATCCGCCTTTCTTGAGTCATCAGTGTACTTATAAGTAATATTGTCATTGCCATTAATTTTATACCAGTACATTTTTAGGGAAAGGTTGAATTCATAAATATTTGACAATTATGCTGTTATTTAGTATCCAAGAAAATATGACTGTCTATGTTTGCATTAAAGCTTAAATAATATAAAATTCTGGGTAATATTTCTACTGACCTGTACTTTTGAGTATTTACAAACAAATAAAATCTGCTTCACTATGTATGTAAAATGGATGCATGCAAACCAAAATCTCAAAAGTAGAAAATTTTAATGTAATTAGATAAAGCTATCCTTAGTAATTTTTAAATTTTATTAAATCTGCATTAAAGCTCATTTTCTAATCCTTGAGGACAAGCAATTGAACCATTAATAATAATGAGACAGAGAAACATTTTAAAAATCCAAAGAATAATTTTCGATATTAAGTTACTAGTTCACTCAATTTCATTTCTAAGCGTTCAAAAATGCTTTTAATTTTTTTTCTTATCACAAAAGTTAACAAATCTTTTCTAATTCAGGCTAATGTCAAAAGGATCTAAGAATTTCTTTTCATTGTATCATAATAGTTTTTAATCAAAAAACATTCTTGATCAAGTGATTAAAATTTACTCTTTCACAGAAAGTAAAATGTAGTCATAGAAGTGTTTTTTGAATTTACATCCAGATCGTCGTTATTGCGCCATATCTTAATGCATTTGAGCTTATTGGAAGAGACGTTTCGGAGTATTTCACTAAAGTTTCCACATTGACCATTACAATAATAAAATAACATATTTCATTTAACAAGCACGAAGAAAAAATTAGGAATATTATTTAAAAAAATTCAGACACTCTTGCCTTTGTGTGAAATCCAATTAGAAAACATTGGTTCATGTAACAGTAAAATATATTAAGCCTTCTTTTGAAAATTTGGTGCACATTATTATCTAGAAGATATTTCCTTGATATGTTGTGTTGTACTTATATTACATAAGGAGATAAGTGAGGAAATTTCTATAGCAATTATTGTGATATATATCCGTTCAGAAATCAGTACTACATCATATATTAATAATACTCAATATTGAGCAAATATTTTAGCAGTCATTAAATTTCATACCACTAAAAATATATTTGGATGTATTATTAGAATGTTGGTACTTTAAAAGAAAATGAAAATTGTCCTCAGTGTTTCAATCATGTATATTTTGGGAATCCCGATACTTTAAATTATGATATATGACTAACAAGATATTGATAACAAGAATATGATTACAAAACAATCATCCATATTCATAATCAATTCCCTGAAAGATAATTATTGCTCTGTTTTTTACTGAATTATTTCTTTGACACATATTTAAATATAAGTAAATACAACAGTAATCATTTCCATTCTCTGATCAGTTGTTCATAAGCACAACAATTATGAATAATGTTAGTCCGAAATGTAGTTTAATAAATACATTTCAAATAATTACCACATTTTATATGATTCTCTGGTTTTGCAAAAATAATAATTACATAAATAAATCGTATTAATGGAAGTATTAAATAAAATGACCATAGAAACTGGATATATTGAACTAAATCATATTTGTTTACTTGAAATATTCCTGAAATAAATATTTTCATTTATAATTATTAAGAAAATATCAGCTATTAATCATGAAAATTTTATTTACGTTATATTGACTATTGGCTTAATATAATAAATATAATAATTTTTTTTATAAATTATGCACTTAGCTGTTTTATTTATATTAATCTTGAATTATCTCCACACATTTCTTTGCTGTAGAATCGAATAACAGAGATTCAAGTATAAACTTACCTGAAAAAAAATATTATAAATAATATAAAATGGAGTAAAGTTTTTAAAAGTTGAAACAGCACAAGTAATATTGGTAATGTTTGGTACATATATGACATTTCTTATTTTTAGATATAATCATTAAATTTATTAACGTGAAGCAAACAATGAAAACAAATTTTATTTAAATCTTGCTTATGAGAAAAATCAATTAACACTATTTTGTTAAAACTACTTTGATATATATTTGTTAAAACACTTAAATAAAAATTGAATCACAAATAAGCATAATATTGTATCAGTAGAAGTTATTAATTATCTGACTGTAAATATAATTTATGTTATTTTACTTTCAGAATTCTAACTGATGTAAATATCAGCATCAATTGAGACTTATTATTTGCTAAATGTGGAGTAAGAGCTCAATAAAAATATTATTTGACATAACGTATATTTTATATGGGATTTGTGTAAAAAAAATTGCTCAAATAGTTGATATATCAACAAAGTTTATATTTATAAGAAAATAATATTTATATACAATTGACCAAAGTACATAGTTCTACTCCTATGTAAAAGTATGAAATATGCAAAATATTCAGCTTACATTAATAATTTCTTAAGTAATTTGTGAGAGTAGAAAACATTTTGTAATCCAAGAGATAATCAAACACACACACACACAAAATTATTTCCAAAGGAGCAGAGCATTCATTTTTAAGTTTCAACCAATGTTTGAAAACATCAGATGAGTTCATTACAAATTTTTAACGTGTTAAAAAAAAAACATAATTTCTTATTTTACTTGTTTAAACTTTACTTATATGTAAGAAAAATTCTTGCTGTGAGTCATGAGGTCATATAAATCTAAGAAGAACCATATTTAAAATATTATTTCATAGTGTGAAGACACAAAAAATAATTATAAAAATCAGGCACAGTATTTGATACGCTTTGATTGTATACATAATAATGTAATTTTTTATTAGACTACATTATTGTTACCCTTTTTTATTGACAACAATAATTCAAAAAGGTACATAACATTGTTATCATTATCATATGACTTCTACAAGGAGTAACATCTTTTTAATGTATGAACAAAACGTTATAAATCATAACTAAAATAAATAATTATTTTTATCTAATGTAAATAGTAAACTAATTGCAGGTTGATGTACATGGTGAGAGTTTTAGTTTCTAAATTGAAATTGCAAATTATCAATACATAAAAGCTACACGGTTTTTAAATTTACCATCTGTTAATTCCATTTGTAATAATATACATCAATTTTTAATAATATTTTATACTATATCCAATTTACTTCGGGTATGTTAATATTTTAATAACTAATAGTGAACTAATATTCGGATTTATTTGTGGTATTTTGAATATGTTAAGAAGGCAACCAACATTTGTGTTGCCTTCTACAGGAATGTCAAACTAAGCTAAATTATATTTTAACTTAGAAATTGAAGTGCAAATGCTTACATCTCATTTCCAAAGCTAAAGTGAAAACTTTTAAAATTCTACCACGTTTTTTTCTAAAATTAAGTATATTTTGGTTGAATTTTATGCAAATTACTTATAGATTGATAGCAAACATATCATTAATTGCATTACAATATTTATAATAATGGATAGTCAGTGTTTTGAAAAAATGAATAATATCAAAGCATTTACCAAGCTTATAGTTTGATTAAATTGGGATCTTCTTATGTAATATGGGATATTCGGGCAAGTATTTCTAATACTTGCCCAAATATATCATATTACATAAGAGGATCCAATTTTGCTTGTTTCAGATTAAAGTATGTTTGTTTCAGGATTTATTGTATCCTTATGCAATAAATTTTCTTGTCAATTATATCTTCATTCCTCTGTGCTTAGAGCAGCAGAATTTCAATTGGATGTAAGATTCATAATCCTTTTTCAGTAAATTTAATTTAAATAAAACTTGTGCTGGTTTGCTGTGAAAGTGAAGGGATGTTTTTAATATGAAATTTAATAGATTTTGTGAACTCTCTGCATGATATAAATATATTAATGCAGATTATTGAATAACTTTAAAGATGAAATTAATTTAAGTCATCAATTAAAACTTCGAGATTACTGTATATGTTAATGTATTTTGGAACATTTTATACTAATATGAAATAAAAAACATGCACGCAAGTTTTTACAACACACACAAATACGTTCTTGGTAACTTAATCATTATTTGTTAAAATTTAATATAGACATATAAGAAATCAATAAATCTATACTTGCATACATCATAGTACTTGTTCACATAAATAATTTTAAAATAATTTACTTCTGGAAATGTCTTTAAGCTTCTTGATATAAATTCGTTTCAGGTCCTTGATAAAAAAATTAAATAAAAGAGCGTGATGAATATAAAGGTTGAATATAAAACGTCAATGAAATATCCTTTTATTCAGATTTGATTTTATCGGTAATCCTTTTACTAGGAATACATAAAACTAAATAACTTTTGTTATATTTAAAATCATTTTTGAAAAAAATATTTTAGAGATAATATTTTTAGACAACTATGACTTCTTGTTTCATTAACCGCTTTATTCTTAGTTTTTGTTTAATGCATTAGAGCTTATTTAATTCCTAATTCGCCCACATTTTTACGTTAAAGTATCAAAAATCAGTGGCATTGAAAAAAAACTAACTGTACTCTCTCCATTTCCCCCTCTTTCTTCTTTGAAATAACTAGAAAACAAATTAAAAATAAGTAAGTACATCAAAAATCAGTAATCCCAATTTTCTTTTGTGGTGAAGTAAAGGAAAAAATGATACATAGTTAATGAAAGCAAGCCAAGGAAAAAGTTTCATTGAAATTTGATAAGATAATTTTTTAAAAGAGCTTTATGCATTTTCTTTCTCGTTTTCTTTGACCTTTTTTTACAACGTTTCCGATTCATTAACACTTTCGGATCAGCTGATCATCTTGTTAAACATGATTCTTTTGAAATGTGAGGTATCTTCTGATCTGTATTCATCTATTTATTTTTCCATTTTAATGTATTCTCAGTATCAACTCTCAAATCAAAGGAGAATATAATCACATACAATGAAGAAGAAGAAATTAGCAAATATTTTTTACTCATTATCTTTATAGATGTCTCGAATGATTTGTTTGCCTGAAATTCATTAAATGATTATAATTAAGTCAGTAATATACAAAAACCACATGCGATACGTTGATGAGTTCAAAATACAAAGTCATTTAACATTTATTTGTGTGGTTATTCAAATTATTTTCAGTAACTTTGAATTTGCTAAAACTATTAAAAAAATAATTTAACGATCAAGTGTATGAAATACCATCTCATTAAACATGCCTAAGACTAATACAAGTAATATTTTAGGAAATATAAATATAATTAGACTTTTTTTAAAGAAATTAGTTAATATTTATTTTTATTTATTTATATTTTTCAAATTTATTCATATTTAGTAGTGTAATAGTTTTGAAAAATTTATATTTTTAAAGAAATATTTATTAAGCAATAAAATGTAATGTTTATAAAATCTCAAATTTCTCCACAACTAAAATTTTTTTATGTATAACAGATTCAGAATTATCAACAGAAAATAATATATTTAAAAAATAATTTATAATAAATTCAAAGTTTTTATAAATATTTTCATTTTGCTAGAAGTTAAAACTTTAAATTGATAATACACTTTCTATTGAACATATTTTTTGAAAAACACATATATTCATAAATATTAAGTATTTACGATTGCGTTTTTAAAAGCTTAAAGATATAAATCGAGAGATTTCAGAAATAATTATTTCTATACATTTGTTTCAAGACTTTTTTGTCTTAGATGAGTTTTTTCAAAGAAAAATCATGTTCTCATCAAATGAAAAGAATGATATATTTTTAATTAAATATTTGAATAATTTTTCATTTCATAAATTTTAGAAGAAAAAAAATGCTGGTTTCTGAGTTTTCATGATAAAGTTTCCATATTTTTAGAGTTTAATGTCAACAAAGTTATGGCAGGATGGCTTTGAATAGGTAACACAGAATGTAAAAAAGTGACATAATATTTAATTATAATTTTTATATAATACTAAATGATATGTTTAGAATAAATCCTAAACTCAATACTTCTAACATATGATGCAACATTTACTTTGTCTCTGAAGTTATCATTAAAATAATGCTTTCATTTTACATTAGAATATTCACAAAACTTTTTACAAACTATTAATGTGTATTACTTAAAAAAATAAAACAGAAAAATCATATTTAATTATAGTTTTTATATAACATTACATGATATGTTTAGCATAAATACTAAAGCTAACACTTCATACAAATGATGAAACAATTATCTTCTATCTGACGTTATCATTAAAATAATACATTTCATTTTAAATTACTACCTATATTCATAAAAAGAACAATTTTTAAACTATTAATGTGCATTACGTAAAATAATAATATAAGGTTAGAGATACTTTTAACCTAATTAGAGCAACTTAAAATTGAATACATAAAATTTATGTAGTTATGCATGATTTATTTTCATTTATTTTCTTCAGAAAGTGCATAAAATACATTTGGGGTCAGTCAATATGTATATTATCTAGATTATTCATGCATAATTGACGAGAAATGTATTTGTTCTGATACATATGTATACATTAATCAAGATGTAATTTATAAAAATCTGCTTAACATGAAAATAGTAAATAAAATGAGAAAAAATACAAACAAATTAAAAACACAAAACCTAATATCTGGTAAAAGTGTAAAGCATAACAACTTCTAAAAATAATTTAATAGAAATTTTAAGTATTCAAAATTTAAAATCTCATTTAAATTATACTTTTTATTATAAACTTATAATTGTTATAAGAACCATTCAAAGACTAAAAAAATATTTATTCTGATACTATGTCTAAAATATAATAAAGAAATATTATTATATTTACACATAAGGAACAAATGTAGCGTCACATAATGTGCAAATAAGTAGCCAAAGAAAGAATGGAAAAAATAATTTCATTACCCAAATTATTATCCGAAATAAAAAAGCGAAAACATGATGGCGAGCATTTTTTCTAAAGCTAGAAGCACAAGATGTTTTTAATGGTCTCGACGATTTTTCTTTATGTAATAAGCTAAATTCTGGTAAATCTTCAAAGTCGTAAACTAAGAAGAATGTATACTCCTCAAGAAATCTCCCATTTCATCAAATAACGAGGCAAAAACATCTCTGCTCTTTAATGGAGGCATAAAATCCTTTTAACAAGAAAGGCATTTACATAATATCTGAACCACATGGAATAAAATAAGACTTTATCTAGTGGTTACAAAGAATGAAAGTTCAAGGAAGCATGACTTTGATGAAAGGGTTCAAACAAAAATGCCTCAAGTGTTTGCGATTTGTTACGGACTTATTTTACGATCATATATGCAAAAAAATATTTTACTGTGCTTAAAAAATCATAAAGAGGTTTTCAAAATCGAAAATATACTTTTAAAAAACTAATAAATTGTTATCATTATAAAAAATTTTCTTTTATAATGATTGTTAAACTATGCAAATTTATCTTTTATACCAAATTTAGGGTAAAAGATAAAATTTAATGTTGAATTTATACTATTATCAAATATTTTTTGTGTATAAGATTTACCAATAAATGAATGAAAACAATCTTCAAACTTCATACTTAAAAAAAATTAAATATTTAATTAGTTTTCTAATTTTTTTTAATTTTTAAATCTTGATAATTAATTTCATCAAATTTATCAAATAAACTGCACAAAAATTTGAAATATTTTTGCTGTTCTTAGGGATTGTTTACAGAAATAAAAGCTATTTTATAAATTTAGTTAAAATTTTATTAATTAATTAATGCTAATAAATGAAAAAAATATTATGGTACTGTCTAATAAAATTTTTTAAATAATAAAATCAAATAGTCTGTAAAATAAAAGCGAATACATTGCTTATTGCATTATTTTTATGGAAATAAGATGTAAAATTTGAGACCATGCTATTTCAGAAATTCTTACGAAAATAATCTTTCCTTTTAAGTAATCTAATTATCAAAAAAACCAGAAAAAAAGCAATTTCGAAAAAAATATTATGTTTTCAACATTAGTTTTATTTTTCTTATTTAAATTAAATAACATGTTTACTGGAATAAGCAGCTCCCACTTTTGTCTGTATTTGAAACCAAAATTTTCTTTTTATAAACTTTTATCAGAACAAAATATTCTCTTCACATAAAAACACATATTTTCTCTTAACAAAAGCAATAAAAAATTTATATTTTCTCTCATTTTTTTTCAATGTAATGAAATAAATTAAAAAGTTTTTATTAATGTTTGAAGCATCATTAATTTATTTCTTAATTTTTCATGATTGTAAGATGAAAAATAGGATTTTTCACATTTAATATCTATAGAATAAACACTTATACTTGAGTATTAAATTGCCATAATAATATGGATATAAATGTCATAGAGTAAATATTGGATGCCTTGATGAACATTGTGGTCGAAGCTTAGTGTCATTAACTTATTTATGGAGATGGTATACTATAATGCTATTGTATACAATCCATTTGAGGAATTATGTCAATTGGGTTATAGAGATATTAGTATGTTTAGGGTTGTGTTTCTCCTTATATATCACCTAGAAAATTTGTGGTCTGAGAAAGTTTTGAACAGATACAATATCCAAACATGCCTTATTTGACACACTGCTGCTAAAATCAAGAGCCATTAGATAGTTTTGAACACCATACTAACTGATAAAGTTTTTAAGTTAAATTTTTTACGAAAAAATCTAATAGTGTTACTTTTTTCGAAGTCAGGAAACTATTCTCAAAACTATCATTCATGTCTTGAGTACATCTATGCTTAAATCTGAGTGTAGGTAAAATAGTATTTTTTAATTAAAAAAAACAACGAGAGAACTTAAGAACATTAAATTTATAAAGTAATTTTTCCTTCTCAGTTTCAATCTCTGTTTCAGAAATTAATTGTTGTTGCTTGGGTCAAATCACATCAAATGCCAAAGTTCATTGTAACTTTAAATTATTTCCAACTTTGCATACTTTCCTTATTCAACGAACATATATATATATATATATATATATATATATATATATATATATATATATATATATATATATATATATATATATATATATATATATATATATATATATATATATATATATATATATATATATATATATATATATATATATATATGTATATATGTATACATATATACTATGAGAAGCTTCACCTTGTTGTTGTTAAGTTAAGAAAAGGAAATATCTTATACGTTTTTTTAACTTTTTACTTATTTCAATCTTATAAATTTAACCAAATTTGAAGTTGATGATATCTCAGTAATTCATCATTAAAATTTTGTTCATTGCAAGCAAACTTACAGCTACAGATAAAACAACTATAGCAATTTCAGGAAATAATTTGATTAACAAAATTATTTTGTATTACAGAGAGATCACAATTTTACTAAAGAAAATATTTAAACTTGAATTGCTTGTTGAATTACTTGTTAAAAGAAATTTGATAATGACAAAAAATGCCGGAAATCCACACTAGTTATTAATTACTCATAAATTAACATTAATTTTGCACGGAATTTTGTATATAAAACATTTTTCACAATTATACATTTTGCAAGCTGATAAAATATTGTTCAAATTATGTAAAATATTAAAAACGTCATTCCTTTATAACCTACTTATTAATTTTTTTCATATTGGAACATTTAAAAATTAATTTGCAAACCAATTTCTTAAGCATCTTTGAGTTTTTAAACTTGTTTTATGCTTAAACTCCAAATATATGGCTACATTACGCTTTTTGCGGCATTAAGCTTCAGCTTATTTCAATAAAATGTGATATATATATATATATATATATATATATATATATATATATATATATATATATATATATATATATATATATATATATATATATATATATATATATATATATATATATATATATATATATATATATATATATATATATATATATATATATATATATATATATATATATATATATATATATATATATATATATATATATATATATATATATATATACGATATATAATTTACTCGTATATATAATTTCATATCATATAACTCTAAATATTCAACACAGAAAATAAAGGGAAGTGTAAAATTATCTTTGAGATATATTTACGTATGAAAAAATATACGTGAAATTGAACATACATTTTAAATAGTAGGAAAATTAATTTCTAACGTTTATGGTACTATAAAACAAATTATGGCTATAAATTGATTTTAAGTCCTATCACTGTGGACAAAAAGTGTTGTGTGTGTAATGGTAAACAAATTCTATAAATCTTATCGAAAGTAATTTCTTAATATCCTTGATTTTCCATAGATACCAAGATAATACTTAGCAGAATCATAAAATTTATGATACAAAAACATAAATAAAACATGTTTAGTAGACAAAAGCAGCTGTTGCGAAGCTATCACGAATTAACTTTAAGTTAACTCTATCTCAAATATTTTTGAAATGGGCTGAAATTAACTGTTGGCAGCAGTAGTAAATTGGGTGCATTAACTGAAACGAAAACCTGTTATTCTCGAAGCTTCCAGATGTAGATAAAATGTGTTCCACATCTGTGGCGAATGTGGTAGGTAGATAATGGGATAATTTTATAACAATGAAGAACAAGAAAATTTTGCTCAATAATTTTATGGAATTAACTGCATTTTTTAGGATATGTGTATCATTGTTGCACTATACAATAAAATGTATTCTATAAAATTTTCCTTAATAACCATTTTCGTCACTGCAATAGAAATTTAAATACAAAAATAAAATTGAAATGCTTGAGTCTACACATGAAAACTAGCTTTAATTCCTTATCGTATTTATGATTAAAATTAACTGGCTTAGTACAAAAATGAATTAATGTAATTTTTGAATTATATAAAATTTACAATATTGTGCCATTTTTCAGTAATATTAGTACCTTTACCAAAGCAATATCTCTTCTCCCCAGTATATAAGATGTTCAAGTAATTTATTAGTATGCTTGCAATTTATACTGTACAGATTATGTTTAACGGTAATAAAATAAACATATAAGATAAGCGTGTGTATTATATAATCACCTTTCTTTTGTGAAAGGGACTATTTATGCTCTTTGTGAACCTAATGCATCATTTTATGTCACATACAAGAATTCACTCACAGAGAATTTTCTTTTTAAACTTGATCAAACTCTATGATGTATATTCATAGACCAATAACTCGTCCTTCATTTAAGTATGATTGATTTTGTTGATCGATCGATCATAGCCTAAGTGGAGCCTACTTAATAAATGACTTTGATTGGATGGCATAATTGGCAATTGATTAGGTGTCAAAACTTAATGAAGAGATTCATGGAAAGGAATGGAGTAGAAATGGCTTAATTCTTGAATATTTAAGCACTCATTCAAATCCATTCAAATTAAATTCACGTTGAATATTTGTCACAAATAATTCATACGATAAAAAACGTGAAACATTTTTTCCGTTGATAAATTTGTTACAGATATTTAATATTTCCTTAAATTCTCTTAAATAATAATTATATTCTTAATCACCACAGTTTCATTCTTTCAGCCTTAATCTTGCCTCAGCATTAGTCATGCTGAATAGTGTTAGAATTGATTAAAATCCATATTATTAAATACTTATTAAATACTCTCTCAAAATCCAAATTATAAAATAAAAAACATTTAATCCAAGTTATAAAAATGTGAAACATGCTTAAGGAAGATATTAAATAAATAGTTCGTGTTTTACGTTGTGGGATATGGGTAAACTTATAACTCAATGGCGTTGCAAAATATTTATATAATTTATATAACTACTTCGAAATAACTTATTGAATGAATTTTCAAGAAGAGTGGGAAATGTTCATAAGTCGCAAAGGAAGAAACTTAGGAAATGGGTACTCATCCACGCTGACTGATCTAAATTCAGAAAACTGAAGCAATATGCTCATATGCCGTTGATTAACAGTGACTACGATCGAACTTAGGCTTTTCAATCCGAAAAAAACCCTTTATATCAATAGGTTAGATTAGATTAGATTTAGATTTAGGGTAAAGTGGTTTAAAAGAAACACTGCCCCATAGGCCTATTTCACTGTACTCCAAAAAGAACACCCTTATTTAAAAAGATCAGTGTCTGAAGACAAATTCTGCAGATTGAATCCAAGGTTGAATCTAATGCTGACGTAAGTGTTGAAATCAATGCCAAAAAAGTTACACATTCACATAGAATATATAATAAAGTTTCCTTTATATACTGACAAACCCTTCAAGTCGAATCAGCTAATACCCTCATTATGTTGAGATGTCTCTTTAGGTGGTAGCATTCTGCAAAAAGTTCCACTACTCTCTTTAAGTGCCTTTCATTGAACATTAATAGCTCTTTTTGCCTTTATAATAGGCTACTACAAGTTGTGAACTGAACGTATTGCATAACTTAACAATCAATCTTCTTAAAACCAAATGAATTAACTTATTAAAGCAAACCCATTCTATATATTGTTTTCTTTTTCCAATTTTGCAAGCTTACACGTGTAACTATAGTAATAAAAATCTTAATCATAATTTGTTTGAAGTTACATGCTAAGAAATATCAATATTTTCTTTTGATATGCTCTCCATTTCTCCGTCAATATTATAAAAGACGACAGAGGGCTGAGTTATTCACCAGAGCTCTCCAAATCAAGCCAGCTCACGCTCCAGTAACCATTTCCAGGGGAAAAACAAATGGCACTGCATTCAAATTCCAGCCCAGTTTAAGATTCTCCACGCTTCACAAAAGTCGCCTTGACCCTTTCATGGGCGAGTCGATAAGTAATGTGATGGTGAAGTTTGAAAAGGGAGGAGATTTACAACTGGCATTTCTGTCGGCAGCTATTGAAAGCTATAGCGCTTTTCCTGAAACCGATAGCGATGAGTTGTGGTTAGATAGTGGATAATTTCCCGCCAAGTAGAAGGATACTAAATGCAGATAGCTCTTGATTGATATAAGCTTAATTTAAACGTTTCGTTTCCAAAATATAAGCAGTGAATTGTTCATTTTGAACGTAAACTTCATACTTTACATGCAATAAAATGAACATTTTAATTTATTTTCTAATTTACTATAATATTGTTGTTTTTTTTATAGATTGTACATAATATTACACAAAAAATGTTGTACATGGAATTCTGTAAACGTTGTTAATTTTTCTGTACTTTTTAATTTTACTGTTTGAAGTCAAGGTAATTAAAGTGAATGAGTATTAGAGGAAGTAAAAATTAGTTACTGAAATAAGATTGTCAATAATATTTTGTAAAATCGTTGAGAAAGTAAGTTGGGTTCTTGATGATACAAGAAGGAGGAAACACACTTAGAGTTCTTGGAACTTAATTCTTTTAAATGAAAATATCCCGCACAAATTGTACCAGATATAACCATATAAGGACAATATAAGCACTCGCTAAAAAATAAAATTATGTTCAGTTAAATTAAATATTTCTTCTTAATGTTTTAAAAATATAAACTTGAGATTAAATAAATGTTTAACTCTTTATTATGCATTTATGTTGGGTTAAGTATTTTTTTCACTTTTATCCAAAGCTGTTAATAACTGGGAATTTCTGAAAAACAAAAATTTATAAGTTATTTCCATGTATTTGATTTTAATAAGTACAAAGATGTAAAAAAAGTTTGCTAACATTTTGTAATTCAAACATTAGAAAAGAAATCATATTATTCAAATGTTAAAATAAGAAATTATTGAGGATATTAGGTATTCTAAGTGACATCAGACTTCAATTTTTCTTTTGAAAAATTTACCTTAATAGCTAAGTAACAGAAGTTAAGTTAAATATATTAATTTTCTGTTATACAACATAAAATTGCATTTTATTAAATAAATTAATTTTTCTCATAATTATTTTGGTTAAAGCATGTAATATCACACTTGTGAGTAAAATAACAATTTACTCTTTGAGCAAAAATCATAAAATCCTAAGTTAATATTTTGTTAAATTTTGAAAACAGGATGTCGAATATAATTTTAATATTTAGTACTTCATATACCAAGCTATGAGTGTTAGTAATCTATTGTTAGTAAAATTATTTCTATAATTTTTATCAGACACTAAGTGCCAGATAACGTATCTTACCATCATGACGTCATCATAGTGTTTGCTGTTTCAGCAACGATCCTGTTGTCAAGGTTTGGAAAAAGAGCTTTAAATGAAAACAAAAAATACTCTTTCAGCCATGATGGCTGTAAATCCTAAATGTTGTTATTGTAATTTTTTTTGTGATCATAATTGTAACACACTGAAAATATTATTTAATATATTTTAATTAAAATACTAATTCGTTGTATTATTTCGTAATTAAATTAATCCTCATTTATATTTATTTCCACTCAGTAGTGTAAGTTTAATTTGGAAATTTTGAAAATATCATCAAAAATATTTCAATGATGAATTCAAACTGTTTATAAATGTAAGTTTTGTTTCAGAACTTCATTAGTTTTGAACACAAATTGAAATAAAGTGTCTCTAAATATTTTATTTATTTACCTTTGTTAATAACAGTAAATTTTTCATCACATAGAATCAAGTGTTGAATTATTTATTAAACCAAATATATTTCTGGAAGTAAAGCAGAATATTCGCTTAATTAATGATTTTCTTTTAATCATTTTAGTGTTTGAAAAAAATGTAATATACCATGAATTTTATGTAAAATGAGGAAAATGTTTAATTCTTTAAAATTATTAAAAAAAATGTTTAATTCATGAATATTTATAACTTTGAAATCAAGCTAAGATAAATATCTTATATGAGACAAGGACAAGAATTTGAATGCCTGTAAATATTTTATTTAATAATTATAAATTAAAATTATCTATCATGTTTAAAATTATTTTAATAATGTACTTATTTCATTAGTTATTTCTTTATTTAATATATACATACATATATATATATATATATATATATATATATATATATATATATATATATATATATATATATATATATATATATATATATATATATATATATATATTTATATTCGTATAAATGTGTATAATATATTATATTTAAAACTCATTTATAAATTTACTTATAAAATCCAAATTACATTTTTTGTATGATTCATTTTACTGTTCATTTAAATTATAGCTTATTTTTTCATCTATATGTACAGGTAATAAATTCACATTTTAATGATACAGTGAGAAGACTGTTAAAATATTTTTATTGCAGATTGCATCTGAGATTTAATTTATAATATCATGTAAAAATTTCGTTAAATAAATAAAATTTAATGTAATATATTTGAAATTTCAGGCACATTATATGTTTATTATTCCAAAAAAATATTACTTTAGATATTAACATGAAATTAATTTGAGGATAATTGCAGAATTGGGTCAAAATAATGTTTCTTAATTAGGCAAATTGCTTTGTAATTAGCAATGTATATAACTATTAACAACTTAAACATATATAGCTTCATTAAATTAATAACTGCTACTTTAATTTCATTGTTAAAAATATTTTTAAGTTAATGAGTATAAGTATCTAGATCATCTAGAAACATTAATCTGATGTAGAAATTAAGTCTTAGAACTTTTGTCTAGTACTTTTTTACCGCGAAATAAAGTCATAAGTATTTTGTTTCAGTTTCTTTTTGTAAAATATTATATTATAGAATTTTGCTATAAATAATGTCTTATAATTATAATTCTATAAATAATTGTTTTTCCTTATTTTAAAAAAGATGCAGTTATAATTTGAAAGTGTCAATTGTTATGCATGCATCAATTAATATGCCTAAAGTAGGAAATATATAGCTATCCTTAAAAATAGACATATATTGTTTTTAGATATTGATGTCTATCCAAAATGAACTGCAGTATTTTTAAATTACATTGATAATTGAATATTGTTAAATGTGAATTTGGTAAGAACAAATTATCAGACACTAAAATATTTGCACTAATCGATTTTCTACTTTGCACAGATTAGATCAGTCTTTATTGAAAATAATTAGTGCACACTTTTGAGGTTCTAGATATTATCTATCAGAATTAGATAAAATTACAAATAAATCTTAAGAAAGATGAAAAAATAACACAGCTGTAGTTTTATAGCAGGTATTCTCCCTTTTAATTTACTTAACAATGTTTAAAATTACCGGAAGCATTGTAGAATCCAAAAAAAATTCCATTTGAAACAAATGCACATGTTTTAAGTAAATATACCGTGACCTTATAGAAACTGAAAAGAAATAGTTGAATTTCGTTGCCAGCACTACAGAAAAAGTTTGAGATTAGATTCTAGTCTGCGATCTATTTGAGAAAACTAATTCACTACAAAAAGAAATCAAATGTTTTGAAGAAGAAAATCTATCCTATATTTGCTAGAGCTTGGTTCGAGATATAAGAAGCGAATTCTTCCAAAGACATCCATCTCTATTTTTTTCTTTCTCCTTAAAGTGGAAATGCAGGATTGGCAGCATTTCTTTTCCTTCGATGCGTTATTGTACATTGATTTTCAAAAGCATTTTAAGTAAAATGTCTTGTTTCATTATAATGATGCACTATTGGTGTGCGTAAATGACTGCAATTGAATAGTATGAAATCACTGCATTCTCTCTCTCCGATAAGTAAAGTAAACTATTTAGATCAAATGTCTTTTGAATTCATAAGAAGATCTTTAAAATGGATGCATTTTGACTTCGTATTCTATTGACATTAATATACTATATTCGTATAAATCGTCTCCAGAATTATTCTCACGTGTATAAACAGGGAGGATGTTTATTCATGATATCATGTAACTATAATTGGCTCCGAATAATAATTCTCATTAGAAAACCCATGCAACTGCAATGGGCATTTTAATTTTGATTAGTAAAAAATATTTTGGTTTGAATTACCAAAAAATATTTCGGTATATATCAGGAATGGTATTTTTATCAGCAGTAATAAATTTCTTAAATAAGAATAATCATAAATACTAAATCACTAGTTTCGTTTTTCTACAAAATTCACACACACAGATAAACTCAAATCTAATATTCATACGGTAAACTTCAATTTTTAATAGAACTTTTAGAATGTCATCGTTTTCAATTCTGAGTTAAGCAACATTTCTACGTGATTCCTAAAATATATTTTGCATTCTTTTCGACCGTAAATTTCAATTTATAATAGAAATACTTTTACTGTGCTTTTTTTAAATGCTGCAATATATGAAGGAATTGAAGAATTTTATTCAACAGCTGCATTAAGACATACTGATGGCCGACGAAAATGCAACACCCGGAAGGAAGCATGCGAATAACAGGAAATTTACAACATGCATTAGAGGAGGTGATATATCCAAATGATTAGAATTTCAGCGCAGATGCACATCAGGCGTGCTTGAGGCGTCACTTCAAAACGCTATTTAAGGCTTGGGTATTTTGACGAAAGATGAAAGATTATGCCTTGTAGAAAACAGCGATAGTTTTTTGATCAAAAAATTATCCGACAGAGGAAGGATAGTGGCCTACCGAAAATGCGGATTATTTTTCAGGAAAATAGTAGCCGTTTTGGACGAAACCAAATAACTGTAATGAGGATATATGGTCGTTGGATGCAAGAGTATAAGCTGGACCAAGGTGTTCGATCGCATCCACCTCAGTACTCCACTTCACACAAACTGTGCACATAACAGTCAAACAGTGCACATGACAGTGACGGATCACTCAGCCACATCACGAAGCATAGCATATCCTATTTAATTAGTAATGCATCATTCAGTGTCTGCACGTACCATTCAACTCCATATACGTACATCAACGTGGTCTGTCCGGAAGACGTCCGTTGCTTCGTATACTCTTGACGCAGAACCACAGAGGTAAAGTAAAGTAAACGCCAGCAGAGGTCCCTGTACCTAACCCTGAAAGGGTTTTACCAGATTTGATGGACCCGCTGGAGAGAAAAGAAAACGGAACACAGTACATACAAGACAATACAATTATGCTTGCAATCATATGGAGACACTATAAATTATAACTTTTACACAGTAAGGAGGGTTTGTAAAGTATACTATTTAACACAAATTTGGTTGCAATTGAAAGTTAACACGTGGATACATAAGAAGCATTCAAAATAGGTATCAGACAAAATACATGGCAGGAAATGGTAATACAGGCATATGAAATACATATCAAATAGCATGCATATAAGAAATAAAGAAAATAAATGGAAAAACAAAAGGAAATTAAAAATGATAAAACAAAACTGAAAACATATACCTGAACTTACTGCAAACTAATGAGGTAATAATGATTAATGAATAATTAAAGCCTTTAGTATGGATTTGATAGTTGGGTGTATCGGCTCAAAGTAAGTTAGGTCATATAAAATTCTAAGCTATATATACAAAAAGTTTAGATAGATAGTACATAATGCATTAAAATAGGTCAATATAACATGATGACAATAATTGTGACTGAGTAATTAAGTGAGAGCGCTGGAATGATGGTGAGAAAATGGCAAACAAATAATAATGAACTATATACAAGGAGAAGAAAACAGGCGAAATGTTACAGGTAGAGAGGGAAATGTCTAAATGCAGAACATGAGAGAGATGGAGTATGCGGCTCATCTACTTCCAGGTGATGTCTATCACTCTCACGGGCATCATTATCCTCCTATTCCTCTGGAATTATTAATTCCCTATATTCAAGGAGAAAGTTTATAAGGTTAATAATTTTTAGCTTTGCAGCCTTGTTGATGGTGATGTTTTTGAGCCAGACACTTATCAGATTGTCACTGGGCGTAGTGAAGTGCCAGGAACTCGTGATGGGGCATGACGTAGCGTAATGAATTGGAGTACATTCTTCTCCACATGCACAGTTCGGAGTGGGTTGTACTCCTATTCTATGCAGATAACTTGGAAAAGGGCCATGTCCTGTTACAAAAATCGTGATTTGTCTTGGCCAGCACTGTTGGTTCAAATTCACTTTTGGCAGGATGGAGTATACTAGGCGTCCGGTGGTATTTTGATCCCACAGAGTTTGCCAATCCTGAATTAAAGCAATTTTCCTGATCCTTTTGAAGTGAGACCGAGGAAGAGGGAGAAAGATTTCCGATTCATCTGAAGAAGCTGCAGTTTTTGCTAGGCGGTCTGCCAATTCATTCCCTTCAAATCCTACATGAGCCTTTATCCAACAGAGGGAGATGTTTTGTTGGTTGTTAAGTTCCTCTTGAATTTGCCTGGCTAAAGGACTGATGGCTTTCGGATTGCAAAGCGCATAAAGACTAGCTTTACTATCTGACCAGACGAGGCAAATCTGTTCTTGTTTTTTGGCCCACTCAATAGCCTGCTTAATTGCGAAGAGCTCAGCCTGGAAGACTGTGCAATTGGCATTCAGTTTGTAACTTTCATTGTGAATTATGATATCCTTCAATGTTGTGACAAACGCGGCTCCTACACCTCCCTCCATCTTGGAGCCGTCAGTAAAAATATAGCAGACCTGCTTATTCAGGGTAGGGTCGTACTCCGTGTTAGGGTTGACAATCGTATCAACTCTGAATATTCCTGGATGTATAGAAAGTGTGGGTACTCTTGCCTTAGTCGCCAATGGTGTGATAAAAGAAGCATGTGGATGGCAGAATGGAATGAAATTGCCTTTACTGACGAGTCACACTTCTTACTGCAACACCATGATGGTCGCATTAGAGTCTGGAGACACCGTGGAGGGAGGATGCTGAACAGCTGCGTTATGCACCGCCACACTGGTCCTGCAACGGGTATTATGGTTTGGGGTGGTATTGGATATCATTTTCACAATTTTCCAGTACACATTGGCGGTACTTTTAACAGTAAGCACTACATCTCCGAGGTGTCCTACCTTACATTCAGGCTTGCCCCCAGCCATATTTCAACTAGATAATGGGTGACCACACGTGAAACACATTGTCCAAGGGTTCTTCGTCAATCGCCAGATTGAACAACTTCCATGGCTGGCTCGCTCTCCGGATCTTTTGCCGATAGAAAACTTGTGACCCCTGGTTGCTCAACGATTGACCCAGATTATATCCCCAGTTGCCTCACCAGATCAAATTTGGCAGCGTGTTGAAACTGCTTGGTCTGCTGTACCCCAAGAACACATCCAAAGTCTCTTTAAATGAATGGGAGGCGTGTGGCAGCGGTGATCTTCAACAGTCTCAGCTATTCGTTGACTAATGATTTTGTCAGGAGCCACACTTCACAGAAGTCTATAAATTGAATCATTTGATACTTGGTCAACATGTTATCTACAAAATAAATTTTGTTGTGGTATCTCTTTTCTTTATTGGTGTTGTAATTTGAGTGGCCAGCAGTGTACAATAGAACTAAACATTTTTACTGGTTAATATATGTTATAAATGAACAAAATTTCATTTATTTTTCAATAATATTAACTTTATTAGGATATTTTAATCAAAAGTTTAAGGTATTTAGATGAACAGTCACAAAAAGTATTTTCACTTTAGAATTTTACTTTACCATGTATTCTGTAGAAGTTGTTTTTAATAATCCTTTTACGAATGTGTAGAAGGACTTGCGATTGGCTTCTATTTCGGTACAATTTCTTGGAATGTTTTATAACCCACCGTAAAAATAAACGCGTATATCAGAAGATTTTGAAACATAATTTAATAACTGTTTACAACCATACATTTTCAAAAGATCAAAAAAATCTAAACTTAAAGTTTCAGGGGATATAAAAAATACTCAAAATCATTTTTTTACCACCATTGATAAAAGTTATCAAATATTCATTTCTAAGATAAACAATTATTTTGTAGAATTGTGATACAAAATTTAATATTTTTTTCGTAAAACGTAAACGTATTGTATCACAGAACTGTTAATAACTCTTCCATTCTATCACTGAATTGGTCTCAGAATCGTCTATATACTCTTATCTTAAAATGTAACTGTTAATATCTTCTAAGTGTGATCGTAAAACCAAATAAGTGGTTTGCTTCTAATTTATACTGTTGCAAACAAGTTGGAAATGAAGAACTTTATATAAGTTTCTGAAATAAAGTGATAATCCTGAAGTTCTCTCTTAAAAATGTAAAATAACTGCACTCAGAAATCTATAATCATTTACTACCATATTCCAATATCCAAAAATATATTTTTATGTGTAATATAATGTTAGTGCATTATACTAGTAATTTGATAACTAATTATTATTCCTTAAAAATTGAGTTCATTCCTATAAATACAAATAATACGTATAAAGAACAAATAGTTTTTGCTGAATTCATTAATATTGAAAATGCATCAATACAATGAAATTGATTAATGCACAATGTAGAATCAGTGTTCATTTAGAATCGATAGTTTAAAACATTCTATTTTATCAAACATTTTGCGCATGATGAAGAGTCTAAGGCTTCTTCAAAGTCTTTCAATATCCAATGCATGAATTGCTTTCCAGGAAGACTATTCGTGTACGCACACCTAGAGATATACATGCAACAAGCAGACACAAAACATTCAGCTCTAGTTCTTTGACAAATTTTGAGATTGTACCTTGGAGTTTTTTCTCTGATCAAATATACTTTAGCAGATGCGGAGAGGTCTGTATTTTTAAAACATTTAGTATATTATTCAGAGTCTGAAAATATTTAATACTTAAATGCTTATGTTAGGTAAAGAAAATCATATAAAATTACAGTAAAATAATGTTGCATTAAGTAAGAATTTAATGAAATTCTATAAGTGATAATGCATTTAAGAGTAATAAATATATGTAAATAAAAATTTTGAAGTAGATATAGCCTAAAGTTTTAATTTTAGCATTTAATATAGATTATCATAATGTGCAGAAACTGATTCGTGAGATATATCTGAATTCTTAAAACGTATGTAACAATACGCATTTTTTCAAATTTTTTTGTTCAACCATCAAGGAACCATATGTACTAGAAATAATGCTCGTGAGATGAGAAATGAATATTCAAAAATGAAACTGCGGTTATTGTATTTCCAGAAGTTATTTTTCATTTTGAAATATAATGTATGATTTTGCCTCGCATTTGATTTTTAGTTGATGAAACTTTTTTCATGTCAAGAACTAAGCGACCATTTCCCTTCGTTTCCCGTCATCGTGAATGGAAATCTGGATCCGGAAAGTAATTTAGTTCCTGGCAAAAGGCCACGGCTTAGTATCAAATTATACTTCTGTTACGTTGAAATCGGGCAAATCTTTATTACTTTGACTACTTGTCAGTCATTTCATAGCGTCAGATTCGGATTTCAGTTGCCATTAATGGGGAAGGAAAAATCTATTTAATTTGAATTATTAAAACCATGTTATTCTCAAATAGTTCATAAGTATGTAAACGCATACGCATATATATATATATATATATATATATATATATATATATATATATATATATATATATATATATATATATATATATATATATATATATATATATATATATATATACATATATATATATATATATATATATATATATATATATATATATATATATATATATATATATATATATATATATATATATATATATATATATATATAACAACGATAAACAGTACTTTTGCACACATATAAATAATTTTCTATTGAATCCGAAAAACATTTTTAGAATAAACGTTTGTAGTTCATAGTATTAAAAGCTTTGGAGAAAGTATTATAATGCTTTAGAGAATATATAAGGTATTATAATATCCATATTGTACACAAATATAAATTTATACCTTTATCAGTGAAGAATTATTCCTATAAGAATTCCTTTTTTTGTGTAAAATTAGAATATTTTAATAGTTCATTCTTCTTCTAAAATTTTTAGTATTTTACACATGTAGATAATTATGAAACAATATTAGAATATTTGGAATGCACCTTCATGTAAGGGATTAAAAGTTTAATAGAATTAAGGAATTCTTTTGAGTTTTTAAAATTTAAACATCAGCTTTGATTTGTTTAAAAATAAACGGATTAGTATCCAATTTTTAAATATTTTAATAAATATCTGAATAGTGTATATTAACTAAAGAATGTATACGATATTATAATTAGAGGTTAAGTTTTAAAACATAAAGATGCTTTTGGTAAACAAAATTCATTTAAATATAGCTTTAGAGCACTTGTCTATAATAAGAGCCTTTACAAAAGTGTAATTACAGTTTATTTAAAAAAAATATCAAAAAGAAATTTCTGTGCGCTGTGCTAGAGATTGATCTTTCAAATAGGCAATCTTGCTAAAAGCATTTTTGAGTGAAATCCATAAATATGTTGCTACGAAATAATTATTCAAAAGAAATGAAAATTCGACTGTGGGTGGAATTAAAAGCTTTTTTATTATTTTTATTTTTATTCTTTGAAAATTATGTACTTTTTTTATGTTTTCCTAAAAACACTACAAAAATGTTTATATTAGTTTTTGAAAATGTTTATATTAGTTTTTGAAATGTGCAACGCAGTAAATATGTTAAATTTGCAGTAATATAATAATCCATAATATTATGATTTCAATATAATTTAAATATGATGATTACATCATTTTAAAATGTACTGAAAACTTTTTAATTTTAATTCCTAAAATGTACAAACTAATTTGGTAAAATATATATTGAATGGAAACCTTTTTTCTTGCTTCTAATATTAAATAACCAGAATTAGTGAATATGAAGATCGATATATTTTTTTCATTAAATAGAGCAATTTTTTCCTTCTTGGGTTGAAATATTAATGCCATTAATGTGTAGCAATAAATAAGATTTATTAAAATTGATGAAATCTTTATCAAGGTACTTTAGTGAAATTTTTTAGGATTTGGTTTTTTAGGATTACATTTTAAAGGATTTGATTAACAATTATTAAATTTTCTAAATCTGTAAATTTTTGAATAAAAAAGAAAAATGTAAAGATAATATCGCAATATTTTGAAAAATAATTTTCTTAACATCCAAAAGGGCTTGGATTTCAAAGTATACAAACATTAAACATTAATAAAATTAATTATTATATGTTTTATTCAACCACAGATTGATTTGAGTAAAAGAATGAAAATTTCCAAGTGAAGAAACATGTAAATATTTTTGTTCTGAGAAACGAAATGCATACTATTTTGAAAATTTAAAACTGAAATGTGTTAACTATACATAAATTTGTTGAATATCTGTCTTGAAAGTTGAAACAGAGTAAAATCTTTGATACCATAATTATTAAAAAAAAATTTAATTTATAAATAATTAAATTTATATCCCAAACGTTATCTTAGATTATAGAATTTCAGAAATAAATTGATGCAATGTTTTTAACATTCAAAAGGGCAAATCATTTTTTGAAAAAAATTATAGCAATTTTTTTGAAGCAAACTTTGAAAATTGTTTTTAATGTCAGCATTTTAATTAAAACTATATTATTTTGTAATTAACAAATAACATCTCTTTTAGATAATACACAATAATACAAAAACTACATATAACATGTTTATCCTAAAATTATTTATGAGTCAGCTGCAAAAATGTCTATAACCTCAAATTCGCTTATAGTTATTGTGCTTAGATAATTGGGAATTCAATATAATTCTTTCATACTACAAAACTCAGATTTTCTAATTAATTACCAATTACAGAGTCCTGATCCTAATATAACCGAGCAAAATTCTTATGCAACAACATAACTGGAGAGAACTGAACTACGAAATACAATGTCAGCGAGGAAGATTAGTGCGGGATTTCTGCGACCAACGGCAGGACTGCGAGACGCGAATAAATGCAATGGTGCAAATTACTTCCCCTCATTCCATGATGAATGATTATTCTAAGTCTGTACTTGCATGCCCATAGATAAGGCAGCTGCACCACTCCGACGTGTTCAATGGAAGGTTTATGCCCTTAATCAGGACGGATTCGTCGCCCATGCTCATTTGTGGGCGAGGATGATTAAACATGGGTTATCTGACATGATATGAAGAGCAGAGCGAATAGTTATAAAGCTATTATTCGATATTCTACCCTGGCGAAGTTATTCCTAATTAGATTAGGAATTGCAGAATTAGATTTAGTAGAAATATTCGACATGATGAATGCAATATAATACAGGAATACGACGAATTATAATTTCCTAACTCATGCGTATTTCATATGGGCATTCCTTTATTCATGCCATACTTAAAGTGTGAAGGGAATTCAAACCACAATTGAAACTATCTGATAAACTATTGATCATGAGAATCAAAATCTGATTAAATATTTGAAAGATCCAAAAATAAAATTACGAAGAATTGAATTACGAAGAATAAAATTACGAAGAATTACTAAGCAGTTTTAAAATATTAACCATCTTGCGTATTTTCAGTCTAATCAAGAATAATTGCTATAAAAATAAAGAAATGCCGTTTTTTGACAAACATTACTCAAAAAATTAACATAGTTTAAATATAAAAAGTATTTTCATTTCGAGTGTAATTTAATATGGCTGTATTTATGAATTTAGAAAATATTCTTCAGATTTTTATTTTAAAAAAAAGTTCCTATTTTAACACTTAAATAACTATTAAAATAAAAATTTTGGACAATCTACTCTCTTAAAATTGATTTTCATGCATATTGTAGCATCATGACATCAAAGTAAAAATTTTTTTAGAAAAAGGAAAACCATATTTTTTGAAAACTTCTAATATTAGCAAAACTTATGTTGCTTTGTTTATAATTGGCTTAAATTTACTGGTGTTTGAGACACAAATAGTGTACGAATGTAAATATAGAAGACCTTTTAATGAATTTTTCCTCTCCGTGAACAAAAGTCCCAAGTATTAGTGATTTTTCCTGAATACTAAGATTTTCCAATGTAAGCACAGTGATCATCTATTGTTGAAAAGTAGAACAATAACTTCATACTTATACTCATACCCTAACACATTCTTACTTCATACACATTTCATTAAGTCTTCAGATATCCTGATATATCTGATGAAAATTTCACACAAACTTATCGATAATATTCAAATATAAGCTACTTTTATTTATTAAGATGGTACCAGGATAGACACTCCTTCTAGTGAAATCTATATGCGATTTGAAAACACCATGTCCCATATCAAAATGAGAAATCTTGATGGCTCCTTTATATTTTGCGGTGAATTAACTTCCACATCAGCTACCTACAATAGAGTATTTCCTTTACTTTCTGAAAGATATCTATAAATTTTGAGTGATAACCAATATCATTCAAATTGGTATGACGTGAAAGACAATGTTGACGTGGATATTTTAAACAAACTGTTGTATTTCCATTTTTCGTAAGATTCATTTGCAGTGTATCTCTTCATATGTAGACATTCTGGTAATAAGACTACTGACATCCTTGGTAAAAGGGACGCAGAGTACACCCTTGTCTTCTCAGACATCTCTTAATTTTCTATAGTTGTTTTCCGACTTTAGCAAACTGTGAGGTCTCACTGTCATTTCTGCTCATCACTAGTATCAAAGTTATCCCCTAGTCATTCCTTGTCCATCCAGTGCTGCAGAAAAGAGCAAACAACAGTCATCTCTTATATTCTCAGAGTTCATCTGAGCTCCATAACTTACAATGATGAAGTAAGAGTTTCCCATTAATGTTTTAAGTGTACTATTTCTCATACTACACCTGACCAAGCCCTTGACTCTCTTAACCTAACTAGAGGGTGTCGCTATTAAAATTCACACTATTTTCATGATATGCTTAGAGTTGCTATAGTCATGGATTTAGTTTACTTTTACTATCGTGTAGGAATTGTCATCAAACTTACAATAACATGTTATCTACCAAAATAAATATTACTGTAATATTTCAATCTCACATGATGCAATATTTTTGGAGCCTACATTAAAGAGCAGTTTATAAACAAAATAATTTCAGCGCAAGTAAATTGAAATAGCAAAGTTTAAACTTGTGTATTAAATTTATATAAAAACAAATAAATTTTAATGCTTTATGTTAATACTTTAACTAATTATAATAAAAATGAATAATAATTCATTTTTAACTCGATTAATCTGAAGAATGTCCCTTTAAAGGTAATGAATGCTAAAATTTCAGCAGGATCCCCCAAGTTTTTCAGTTGGTATGTGTGAAAAGAATGCTCCACTCACTCATATATCTAACTCTTAATTTGACAGATGCTTTAAATTTTTAGTTGTGTCTACAAACTTTCTTTTCCTGCACTTCAATAGCATTTTCTATTCATGAGAGTTAGTAAAATCTGTAAAAAGCATTTGAAAGTGAACTGTGAACCTTTACAAACATTCAAAGATAAGATAGTAATTTAGCTTCAGGTTTTTTTTTAACTGAAAACAGTAACAATAACTGTTCTGCTGTCTACTATGCTGTGTTTCATTGATTTAACAACCCAAAATATGCTATCTGAAACATATTGCCATGATATAAATTAATCTGTATAAAAATGATTATAAATATCAATTAAAGATTCCTCCTAGTTGAAGGTTTCTTATTCTTAATTTTTATCATTTTTACCCACAGAGCATCATTTTCTGTAAGTTAGTACAGTTAGATAAAATTGTGTGACACAATTTTATTCACATGCTTAACAAATATTTGCATGATTTTGATCTTAAAAACAGCGTTGTTAATTTACTACTAAAGTCATTAATATGATTAATTTTAACGTCGAGAATATTTTTAAACTTTTTATTCCTTTTAATTGGGTAATCTTTTTCTCCTAATTATTAGTAATTTTTAATTTTCCTGTTCCTTCTTTCCTTTTAATTCCATTTGGTAGTGAAAAATTCTATGCATTTAAAAATAAAATCTTTAGCACCATTTTTTTCATTAATGAGCAACAGATTTCTAATTTGTTAAAGGTATATATTTTTTGCTTAAGTCTAATTAAATTTGGTATCTTTTATTGTAAATTGAATTAAAATGTTCGCAATATAAAACTCGCAATAAAAGAGCATCAAATTTATCATCTAACTGATAAAAATAGCTTTTAGTTTTTTTAATATAATAATCTTGCATTTTAAAAACAACACTCTTGCATAAATTTTGAAAAATTTTGAAAAAAAATACAATTAAGCTTTTTTAAATATAAGGCATACTTTTTGAATTACTTTAATTTTTATAAACTTTGAAAAATTGCGTAAAATTACATTTCCCATGTTATTGGTTGTTTCTCCTATAAGATAACATTTTTAATCATAATTATTTTTATATTTTTATTTATATATATAACAGCCTTTAAACTGAGAAATATTAGATATAAAATTTGTAAGCAAAATATTGAAAGCATTTTGAAATTATGGTTGCTTCAATTTTTTGCATAGTAATTTTTGTCATTTTAAAGTAATTTAAGTAATATTATAGATTATCGATAATTATTTAAAATTTCACTAATATTTAATTTTTAAAGAATTTTTTTCATTTTATCATTTGCGAAATAATTTTAATACTATGCAGACTTCTATTCTCCAGCTTTTTTTTCCTGATTTTGAACTGCAATTTACACTCTTCAAGATACTAAACACTTACATTTATTAATTTTTTAAAATTGATCAAAATATGAAAAGAGTGTTTTAATTTTATCGTATATCCAATTCATTATTTTTCTCAAAGAATGTCAAACTATTCAGGTTAAGATATAATAGCAGCCATACATGTATCAATATTCGAAATAACTTTATACTATTCAGGAAAGAAAAAACAGATGAAATTTGAGAACATTTTAACAATATTTAGCATTATTGTACTAAAATTATAATACTTTCTAAAGAAATAAATTAAAATTAATAACTATTTATATCAAAACTTTAAATTTTAACTAAAATTCAATTTTTGTAAATTTTTCAAGTAGCATCAAAATCTAAAACTATTGTGAAAAATGCTGAGAATTATAATGTTTAATCATCTGAAACAATCAATTAACTTGGAAATTTTTTTCTATGTGTGTGAACCATCGTAACGGTTTTTTTTTTCTCTAACTCAAATCGTGGTCTCATGAAGACGAAATGAAACTGAGTTATCAGATCACCATCCTTCGATGGAAAAATTTTACAGATACTGTACTTAGATGAGCATAATATTTTATATTAATTTAAAATCCATTCTAAAATTCTAATTTTAGAGTAATAAGTCTCATAACCTTAGAGTAATGACTTCTTCGCAAAAATGACTATAAAGTTATCAATAATTCAGTCTTAATGTATCACATTTTGATTAAATATTCTTAGTTTTTCCTAACATACTTTGTAGATGATCGTGTTTTAAAAATATAGAGTTTTGAATCTTTTCTTGAAAAATCTTGCAACATAATAAAAATTTTTTTATCATTATTGCAACATTTTGTACACAAGAACGACTGGTATTTAACACTTAAAATATTTTAAAATCCAACAAATATCAACGTGTAATATGAAAAACAAACTATCTACAAATCAATTAAACTCAAGATAACTGATTTTTCAATTGCAAACGAATTCAATTTGCAACAAATCATCTAAGAAATATTTAAAATTGAGAATTTGTTTTTAAAAAGCGTAAAAATTATGACATAAAAATATTAAAATATATAATAATAATTAAAAAATAATACACAAAAAGTTATCAAAGCATTGAATTTATTAAGTATATATATAAATTTACAAGATAATTTAAAAAATATTGACGAAAAGTTTGTCTCGAATAAGCCAATAAAAGACGCTTATACAAAAGCAGTCAACTCAACACCTTTTCAATTTATACAATAGTTTGCAAAATATGAATTTAAGTTTTATTATCTTCGCTGTTTTTTTATCCAACAGTAAAATAAACTTTCTTTATAGCTCTATTATATACTGATTAATTTTAAAATGATAAATACATAAATGTGAAATTCACAAATATTGTTTTAAAATGATTCAAATTAATTTTAATCTGAATGACATGATGTCATTCAATAAGTAGATTAGTATTTTTTTATTTCTGTTTTAAGAGTAAAAATGCTCCACATCAACACAATCATTATTTACACAACTAAAGAATTTAAAAGTAAAATAAAAAGTAGCAGAACGTTGAGAATAGAGAGAAGGTCACAGCAAAAGATAGCGCGAGAGTAGAATTCGGGCAGCATAAACGCCTTAGGAAATACTCGCATCTGACACCAAAGGAGGGCATCTGTCAATGACGACACAAACTGTCCATGCAGCAGAAAAGGAAAGAAGGGTGGACGAAAAATAGAGGAATGGAAAATTTACGGTCAAAGCAGCTGCTTCAAGAACTGTACACACTATTCCCACAAGGGTAGTTTGTCTTTTTTAACCTTTGGAAGATTTGGCGGAATTTGTCCTTTTGAACTGTGTTTTCTGTTGCGCTATTTTGTTTCTTCTTTTTTAGTTTCATTTTTTTATTTCCATGTACACGATGCAATGGAGCGTTCGCGTTTGCCATTTCTCCATTAGAAATGTTCGAAGGCCTTGAACAATTTTCTCTTTTTCTTCGTATTTTTTTATTCTTTATTTTATTTATTTTTTGCTTAATTTTTATTTTTGTAGAGCATCGCCGTTTTGTCTATCGAGTTGTTTTTACGCTGATAAGATAAAGAATGCGAAGCTCCGCCCACTGCATTATTTAACATTTACTGTTCTAATAAACAAAAATGATTATAGAAACATAAACTTGCTAAAATTAGAATGCTTTGAAACTGCGTTTTTACAAAATATTATCATTCTTACAATAGCACGTTTAAAGTGATTTCCAAAACAAGAAAGAATTTTAGATTTATATAAGACGATTTTAAATGGCAAAAATATTCTGTAAAAGGAACTAATTAAAAATATTGGCTTAATATTTCTGTTTAAAATTTTAATATTTTGTAAATAAAATTATTTTGAAATTGAATTTTTCCCACATGTTTCCAAAATTAGAGAAGCTTTATCTGCATTTATATACTGATTTAACACGTAAACATGGTTAAAATAAACGTTGAAATTTATTTTCGTCAAAACGTGAATTTAAATGAATAATATTACAAAAAAGAAACAAAATAATCTCTGTACAAGAGAGAGTAAAAGTTGAAATACAAGAAATCGGCAGCTCCTTCCGTTTATTTATATTTAAAATGTTTACCATCTTTAAACAAAATAGGAGAACAAAGATGGCATATTTAAATACACTGTTTCGCTTGCAAAAAATGGTTTTAAACACAGTGATGTTTATTTAGGTTGTTTCCACCACATAATAACAGGAAAATGTTTCTTTGCTGTAACTTACTTCCTCAAGAACGAATTTTTTTTAGCAATTTTCGAGGGACTCAATAATTCATTTTTTTATTTTTGGTCTATAGAATTTGTTGGAGCTTCTATTGTAGTTGAGATTTACATAATAATCTGAAATTCTAAGAGTTTACCTGTCTTCACTGAGGTTCAATGTAATTGTTTTTTTTTTCTTTTTCTAAAAGAAAATATCTTCACTGAAGTCATACATATTATATTAACTTCAGACAAAACCGGGCACATTTGTTTTTTAAGATAAATATACTCAGATTCCTTTTAATAATTAATATCTGAATCACATACATATTGCTTTATCTATGATGCTATATATACAAAATTGGGAGTTTTCTGGGAATTATTAAATTTATTATATTGTTACTGTTTTCCAAGACTAAAATGAAAATCATATACTTTTGCTTTCATTAAAATTGAATTACAGTAGAAAATCTATTTTTCTCATGTAAATTGAAAAAAAAATCTTTCAAAAATAAGTTTTAAATATTGTAGAGAATAAATCTTGAAATCTTTGCTAAAAACATAACTTTACCAAATTAATTTTATGGATGTACACACATTGAGATAAAATCTTAAATATTATTAATATGGAAAAATATCATATTTTAAATATTTTAAATACACTACTGGCCATTAAAATTGCTACACCAAGAAGGAATGCAAATAACAGAATGATATTTATTGGACACATACATTATAGTGGAAAGAACAAGTGATTAGATTTTCAGGAAATTAGGATGTATAGATTTTGAGATATCAGTACCCAGAGCAGCCACCTCTGGCTGCAATAACAGCATTTATCCACCTATGTATGGAGTCAAACAGAGATTGTAGGACATGTACGGGGATCTCAGTAAATGCAGATTCAACACTATGCCACAGTTCATCGACAGTAGTGGATGGTGAGTGATGGCGTGCCAATTGCTCGGCAACCATTGACCACATGTTATCAATTTTTGACAGATCAGGAGAACGTGCTGGCCAGGGTAACAGTCGAACCTGTTCTATATCAAGGAAGTTCAGAACAGTACGGGCAACATGCGGTCGTGCATTATCCTGTTGAAACAAAGCATTAGGGAGGCCTCGAAGATAGGGCAGAGCAACGGGCCTTAACACATCGGAAATGTAACGATTGCTTTTCAAAGTGCCGGTAATGCGAACAAGAGGTGATTAAGACGTGTATCCAATGGCACCCCATACCATCACTCCAGCAGATAGGCCAGTATGGCGATGTCCAATGCAAGCTTGCAATGCGCGTTCTCCACGATGCCTCCAAACACGAATGAGGCCATCGTGGTCCTGTATACAGAACCGAGATTCACCTGTAAAGATGACGTGATGCCATTCCCGCGTCCAGGTTCGTCGCTGATCACATCATTGAAGGTGCTCCTGTCTGTGATGCAGCGTCAATGGTAGCAGAAGCCATGGTCGCCATGCAGACAGTCCATGCTGCTGCAAACGTCGTCGAACTGTTCGAGCAGAAACTTGTTGCCTTGCAAATGACTCCCTTTCTCGATTCAGGATTCGTGACGTGGCTGTACGATCCCTTGTGACCATGCGGATAAGATGTCTTTCTTCTCTGCTGTTAGAGATGGGGGGTCACTGAGATCCTGCATTACGTTCCGTATGATTGTCCTGAACCCATCGATTCCATATTCTGCTAACAGTCATGGGGTCTTTACCGACGCGAGTAGCAATATTGCGGTACGATAAACAGCAATCCCGGTAGGCTGTAATCCTTCCTCGATCAATGTCAGACACGTGCTGATAGGCATTTCTTCTTCTTACACAAGGCATTACAACAACTTTCTTTGCCGAAAACAACGTTGAAACGGAAATTGAGTATGAGAAAACTGCTGTCCAATCTCTGGTTTTATACACATTGTAGATGTCGCTACTGTCGCCTGCTTTGTATGAATGCGCTGAAAATCTAATCGTTTGCATATCACAGCAAGTTCTACCTATCATGCAAATTTCACGTTTGTGGTGTGCCGCTTTCCTGGTTTAGCAATTTTAATGGCCAGTAGTGTATTTTAGCTGAATTCTTCTTAAGATTGTAATAGTAAAATCGTAATAATTTCTCATCTTAAAATTAATTTTTACCATGAAATACCAGCCACTTTCTTATATTAGTTGTTATTTCATGTTAAGAACTATGTAATGGATTCTCAAAAGTATTTTAAGTAAGAATATTAAATTTTCACTTAAATAGTAACATAAAAATGTAAAAATAATTAAGTTAAGCTATTATCAATATATTAATTCTTTTGGAATATTTGTACAAAAATCCAGATTTATTTATTGAAATGTATATAAAATTGAATATATTAAAATATTTAAGGAAACGTTTAAAAACCATTTATTATAAAATAACAATAAAATTATACATTAATTGAATGTAATTATCGATATAATATCACTTTTTCATTATAGTTGTGTTTTATGTGCATTCATGATATCATCATAAATGCATAAAAATACACAATTATTATAGAAATGTTCATCATAAAGTCGTGAGAAATATAGGTTTTTTATTCTAAGCCCACATATTTCTTAGGATCATCATAAAAATATGTTTTTTAATCCTAAAAATAGATATAAATAAACCATATTTCTTATGATACTCATATTTTGAACCAAAGAATATTCGGCAATTTAAAATATCTCTCACCTTGTGGATTTTTGAAATGTAGTCAATTTAACTTCTATATCTGAGATTGCAAAGCCGATAACTATGAAAAAAAATTCTAAATACTAGGAATAAACTTGGAAACCCGATAAATGCAAATTAAAGCTGATTAAATAAAAGTATTTTATTTTAAAATATGAATATTAATTATTTTAAGCGAATTAAATGAAATAATAAAATATGAATGTTAATTTTTTTAATTATAATATTATTAATTATTTATATTATGACTTAAATTTTTAAATTTAGAATTTCAATTTGCAATTTAGTGCCACATCGTGTCTTAATGCTTAAAAATGCATGGCAACAAAGTAAGTCAGCTTTGCCTGTCTAACTGTGGTTAACCAGTAATTCAATAAAAGGTAACGGAACCATCCTAATTTTCATAGCCCAAATCAGTTTATAAACATGTCTGCAAGATATCATAGAATAATTCACAGGTTTGAAAATTTTGTAGGTGTTATGCATGCGAAAAGTAACTTTTTAATCTGATCGCAAGATCATTGAATTCATTTTTAATATAACTGAATAAGATTTATATGAGTTGTCACAATATTTATCTGATGATAAACTGTGGTAAAAAATAATTTTACAGTCAGAGCGAAAGTTAACCACAAAAAGTGATTGCCAAGCTTTTGAACATTCATAGCATTTGGTTTATCAGGACGTTTCTTTCACAGATAATTGAATCCCTATATAGCAAGGTAAAAAACTCATGAGGGTACATCTTAATAAATGTACATGAAATAGATCTCCTCTTGTTCCATTCCCTTGAATATTCATCTCTTATTGTTTAACAATGGCTGAAACTGAATTGAACAAACCATCTTCTACTAAACCTTCGGCTTGTTTAATACACTTAGAGTATTAAAATAATGTATTTTAGAAATAAATGTCTATTATATTATAGCTATTTATATGTTGCCTTCAAAAAAAAAAAACAATGATATGTGATGCATAAAAATAAGCAATGATATTCAAAATGTTATGACGATTTGGTTTAGATATAAATGTAAGGCCAAAGTTGCCTAGTGGTTAGGCCAAAATTGCCTAGTGCTTCCCATCCGGAAAGGTGGGGTTCGATTTCCAATGCCCCAAAGACCCACTATGAGATATGCGTGCTCGTTAAATCTGTGGAACCGAAAGTCTTGTGGTCGGTCGTAAGCAATTACCGTGAATGTAATGGTATCGCAAAGATTTTCTCGCGCTTCAGATCAATGTCAAAATGAAGGAGTGGATCCTCTAGCGGTGCCATCTGTCGGTGGAGTTTAGAGCAAAGTCGTACTTCGTGGTACTCTGGTTAAGGGAAAGCAGAACTCTACTGACTTAATCAGTAACTTGAGCGAGCTTGACTTGTCCAACTGCCATAAGTAACAACAACACAGTTATAAGTATGTGAGTAAAACATTTTTGTGTTATTTATACCCGAAATAATATGTATATATATATATATATATATATATATATATATATATATATATATATATATATATATATATATAATATTCTATATAAAATAAACTTAATTCTGTATGAGTATGAAAGTTTCAACAAATTAACATGTACATTAAATATAAGCATATCAAATAATTGTACTATCTCGCTTATCTAAGGTTAATGATAATGAAACAGGTTTAATTATTTTCTCTGCCAGGTAAGATTTTTTTTTTCATTTAAGTTGAAATTTTGTATATAACGTTAAAGCTATTTTTAATGATTACTAAATTTATTGCCAACTATAATAAATATCATCCATTTTAATAAGTGTCTTTAACTGCTATATATACTTTGAAATTATAAAGAAATAATGAAGACATTATTTAAAATAATTCCTCATTTCATAAGAAAAAACTCTTAATAATTGTTCAATTTCATAACAATATGTTGTAATTTCTTGATCTTTTGTTCAAGAAAGCTGTGCGATTGCTGTTTCAGTATTTAAATGAAAATATTTGTCTGCAAATTTTAGTTGTTCTTGAAAAAAATATTTTTAACTATTATAATGGAAATAAATCATGTTATTTATTTTATCGTGTCAGTTTTAAAGGACATGAACAAGAAAATATTTTGTTATATTTTTAAAACTATTGTTAAAAAAACTAATTTCAGCAAGTTTTTGGTAATGGCATCAAATAAATGAAATTTAAAATTCGCATTTAATAAAAATGAATGATTTTCAAAATATAATTAAAGAAATAGATACATTTCCCTACAAGCTACAAAAAATGTTTGAAATATTTTAATTTTAAATTCCATTTTAATTATTTAATAATTTACTAAGTTTCATTTCTAATATGATAGTTTCTTAAGTTTTTGATTTAAAATTTTTAATTGAGACAAAATTCCTCAAATTATTAATTCATGAGTTAAATAAATTAGTAAATTATGTAAAGTAAATACCTTTATCCTTTGTCATCAAATAATTGTTAGAACAAATGCCTTTTCTTATCCCCTTAAGTTATTCTCCTTGTGTGAAATAATAAAATAAATAATCTAAAAATCCCACTAAGCTCTTGTTTACTTTTAATCTAGTTTAAGACGCAATTCTCTTCTTACTTGATATGTATGCTACTGCTGATTTACTGCCAATCTTGTGTAATAAGTTCTGCATCCACACTAGGTTTAACCAATCCCAAAAGCGACGTTCGCTATGGCATCTTATGTGCTTAAGCACAAAGTCTTAAGTCACTTCACTTGAAGGGGAAGCAATGAAATGAAAACAGCGGGATTACAGTGGGACGTCAAGGATTAAGGTACACTTCAAAAACTCTTTTCCATGCTTGCAGATGGAAATCTTATTACAGCATTTCGTAATATACTAATTTTACCACTCTTGTATGTGATGGGCATTCTTGAATTAATGTTTTTCTTTCGATATGACACTTCGCATTGTTATTTCAGAAAAAAACGACCAATGCATATTTTGGTAACTTAATGTGGAAAGAAATAATAATATGAAGCTATTCCCTATGGAACAGTTATCTTCCTGCTTATAAATTGGATTTAGAAATTCTATTATTAGAATGATATGTAGAAATTCGTGGAAAGAATCAGTAAGAATTCTACTTATCTTTAAAAACATGGAGCAAAATGAATGTTTATTGAATCGAGTATAAATAAAATAATCTTTATTATGGAAATGATTTCTGAAAACTCGAATTAAAATGCAAATCCCGTCTCTGAGATAAGCAAATGCATTGCAAAACTCATAAAGAAAAAATGGAGCAAAAATATTCGCAAATCTAATTTACGAAGATTCATTTTTCTTTAAATATTAGTGAAAGTCTTTTCTTTTGACTTTAAGTAAATCAGCAATGTTCAAAAATTTTATTTATTTAAATAGAAAACTTTTTCTTGTTCTGGTTGTGAAATATTTAGTTAAGAGACTATAAAGTTTCCAAAATTCTGTTATTCTACTCTCAGACGAATTAACCAAAATACGTAATATATTTTTAAACAATTAATCTTTGAATTTATACAATTTTTTTAAAAATAATTTTTGATTTCTCCATAAATGAAAACAATAAACCTTTATAAATATTTTTACTACATTATATAGTTTAAGGACACAATTAAAAGATTTTTAGTGTAATAGATAATGAATATCATGAAAGCATATATATAAAGATATATATTTAATGCTTACTTTTTATTACATTTACTTTTTACGTGTAAGCATTGACAACGTTTTTTGTTCAAATTACAACTTCTATGTCTGCAAGAGAATTGCTACATTGAAACTTCATATTCATCCATTTTCATGTTTAATAATTTTAAAAATGATTTGATTATTTATCTAGAACTAGATTATTTATCTGGAAATTACATATATAAATAATTTAGTTCCAATATTCATGTTTGGATTTCATGTGATAAACGTCGTTTTTTAGAATATTTCTTACTCCAGAAAATTACATAAAACACATGATTGTATCCTCAACTGGTTTTCAAGTAAGGTATAATAACATTATTTTATCCTAATATGAAATTATTTGTAAAAACAGCTTACTCAAATTAAAATAAGCTATGGTCCAGTTGTCTAATCTTGGAGCTCAAAGAATAAATATGGGAATATTTTCTAATAGCACGAAAAAATTATGTACATAAAAATTCAATAATTAAACACGAATATTACTAAGGACATATTTTTAAATTAAACGAAAAGATTATGAAAAATTGATTTATCCTCCAAGAAAATTTCTAACTTTTGTTAGTTTGAAAATGTCTCTTGTATAAACTGTATTAAAATTACGTACTGCTTACACAGCATGCCATTATGGATTTTAATTCATGTTCTTAGAAATATTTTATGTACGTTAACTATACATTTTTGTTGAAACGTCCCTTTTTCAACATTGCGTAACGTTTCAATATCTTTCAGAGTAATATTATGTATTTTGAACACGATAAAACTTCTATTTTTTTAATAAACAGCAAAAGTGATTGTAAACAGACATTTGCTAGCTAAATGGTTCAAAATGCTCTACCAATTGATCTACTGGCAGTATTACTCGCAATAGATAGATATATAAATAATTATGAGGTTTTCAAAGATTAACAAGAAAGCTATTGGTATTTACATCAAATTCTATAACTGTATATATAGTATAATTAGAAAACAATTGTTTCTCTATTAAAATAGTTTCACAAATATTGTCTTAATTTTTATAATTTTTTTCATCTTTTTTCTCTTTTGAAGATTATCTTCAATAAAAATTGCCCCATATTCTGTGTACTCTTTCTTTTCACAACTTAAGAAAGAGAATACATAATTGATCTCTCTCACCATCCTAAAATAAAATTCTGTGATTCACTGTGTACAGTTGAAACGCATTTTAACAGAGTCTAAATTTATTGAATGTAAAGTATTACGTATAAAAATTAGAGTAAAAATAAAAGTTTTTCTGCATGTAAAATAATATGCGTTTAACTTTTTATGTTAAAAAACAATTATTGAATTACAAGGTTTAGGAAAAAACATTTTAATTAGTATGCCATTTCTTGCTATCCATAATCACAAAGAAAGAAAAGAAATGCATAAATAAAAAATAGGCTTCCGTTGAAATATTAGAAGAATTTCGTACTATATTTATAGATTTTTGTGTGTCCAAAGAAATTTTATATACTTTAAATTTAAGCATTATCAATTAAAATTTAATAAATCCATTGTTTTTAATAGCACTTTTCTCAAACTTTATTATTTCGAATTTGGCCCAAAATTATTTTCATAAGAAAAATATAAGTGTGAATTCCTATATTTATAAAGTTATAAATAAATTTATTTATCGTGGTCTGTTTCAGGAGCAACATAAAAGTCCCGAAAATATTTGATAGGCGTTCTGACGGCTGGTGCTCTGAAGCATGAAAACTCTTGTCACGTTTGTCAACTACAAGTCCGCGGAAGGAAACCGGACAGGATATCCTTGTCAATAGGTTTCTAAATAAGGGGAAAAGTTGTCTACAAGGCAGGATTTTTCTTGATTCGAATTTTGATGCCTATGCTATGAAGTGAGATGAAAAAAATGAGATTTTCAACTTCTATTAACTTGTGATACCATCTGAAATTTAAGAAACAGACAAAGAGGATGTGTATCCCCTGCTTAGTTAGAGACATACTTTCAGTTTAAAAACTAAGAGGATATTGAATAAAAAAATAAAGCATTTTTCTTATTTGTTGAAAACCCTATATATTGAATTTCATATGTAATGCCCCAAATTAGTCACCAAACATGCCTGTTTGGAAAGTCCCAAAATATCTGGGTTGCTAAAATTTTGGATTTCAGAAGTTACTCCATAACTTTTGATATTTAAAATTCGACATTCATTCTAAAAGATGCATTGATGATAGACAGATTCATAGGATGATAAGTGAAATATTCCTGAACTTTCTAAAATTATGAAATAGTTGATTTTGTTTTCTTTATATTTAACTAGGCAATCATAGATGATGGAAAAAAGTGAAATATTTCATTTCAAATATCCTTATGTCAGATAAGACAAGGATTATTAAGTTATCTATGAAGAATTTCTTCTTATAATAGAAAGGTCACAAAAACAGAAAATAAAATAAGTGCAATTCTGGTAGACTTAATATTCTGCTTAATCAATTTTATGAAAACTTTGTTTTAAGTTTCTTTAATTATTAAGAGTTCATTTACTTAAATTTATGAATCCTGGGAGAGATTTCTGAACAAAAATTATATAAAAAGATATATAAATAATTTTGTTGGTGCTTCTCTTTTTCTCACTTTGTTGGTGCTTAAACTTAATTTACCGGCTTCAAATTATCACATACGGAATTAAATATTTGGAATAATTATGGAATAATATTAGACATTACATATAGAACGTCTAATACTATTCCATAATTATTCAATTCATTACAAGTGGAACAATATTAGGAAACAATATACCATCAGGCAATTCACAAATTTCTTATATATATATATATATATATATATATATATATATATATATATATATATATATATATATATATATAAATCTAGTGCTAAAAGATAGAATTTTTTAGGGTTAGCTAATATTGATTATTGTTTTCCTCCGATAAAATGTAAAATATTCATTCGAAAAGTGCATATATGAATTCTTCGATAAGCAAACAACAAAAAGGCAATATCTATTTATTTCTAAAGAAAGTAGTAACCTTAAATTGATTTAACAGTTTCTGCCAGATGTGTTTGTCAGCCAAGTTATATCCAGTTATTTATTTTCAAAATATCCTACCCATTTCTTCGAAAAAATATGCAAATACGAAATATCACAAATACAATCGTGTTACTGAATAAGAATAGCTACAAAAATAACAGAATTCCAATCAATATATTTGGAATAATATTTTTTTATAAAAATGATATGGAAAACTTTATTTTAAATTTGCAACAAGTAAAACGCGTGAGCTTTTTCATTTCATATCTTTGCCAATCCGTTTTCGATGTCGTTTGCGTTTTCCGTTTTTTTTCACTTAAGCAAAAATGCGAACATGTATAAAAAGTCATTTTTGCGATACGTTTTCTCTTCAGTGGTGTGAGTTTATGTTTAGAGAGTATGTGCGATAAGAGGATGATATTTGAAGCAAATATTTAATACTAGTAAACATTGTATTTAAGAATTTCCTGATAAATAAAAGTTTTTTTTTGAATTATACATTGAATGAATTATATACATATATATATATATATATATATATATATATATATATATATATATATATATATATATATATATATATATATATATATATATATATATAATTTTGCATTTGGAACACTGAGTATATCAAATATTACAGAATATAGTTCATTACATGAGCGAAACTACTATTTGTTATCTAGATTTATACAAAATGCTTAAAATTTTCTAATAATTAATGTAAAATATTTATTCTGGAATTTTTACTGCTTGTAAATTAAAGACACATTTTTATGTTTCATAAAAATAGTATTTAAAAAGAGACATAAATAATTCTTAAGTTTTAATATAAACTTCCCGGGTTTCCTAGCCATTACAAAGTATTCTTTGATTCCCAATCAGATGTTATAAAATCTGCGATTATCATTCGCTCGAATGATATTTCTACCTTTGTTTATCATAATTACTCTGATTATAACATGATCTCCGTTGAAATCACTGTAAATGATTTAGATTTTATTCTGCTTTCTTACTACTTTGAGCCGGGTAGAAATATAGATGCTGATTTACAAAAGATTGATTCTTTCATGTCTAATGTTAATTCTTCTCGACTTATTTGGGGAATGGACTCTAATAGCAAAAGTAATGTTTGGTTTAATCCTTATTCAGATGCTAGAGGAGATAAACTATGTGATTTCTTCAGTACCAAACAACTGTTTGTAGTTAATGAGGATTTCGGTCCTACCTTCTGTTCAACTCAAGGTTCTAGCTACGTTGATATTACTGTTGTTGGGGAAAGTTTATTGCAAGATGTCATCAATTGGTCTATTCCTGACTACGACTCGTTTTCTGACCATAGGATGATTTATTCTGAAATTTCCTTGGTTGATAATACTACGAACACTTTACACCTAAACAGGCCTCAAATCTTTGACTGTAGAAGAGCAAATTGGTTTCTTTTTCAGACTAAATGTTATGAAGCTATAAGTAATTGTAATTTTGAGGATAAGCTTTCTTTTTGTAATGACCCTATTTGCCTAGAAAATCTTATTTCTGAGCTTCAAAATGTCCTGATTTCTGCCGGAAGGATAGCTATTCCTTTCAAGCATTATGATAAAAGAAATGTTCCTTGGTGGACTTCTGAAATAGCATGCATGCGTAAAAAATTAAATGCTTCAAGACGTCGCTTTCAAAGAGCCAAAAACCCAATTGTCAAGGAAGTTTTTAAATCCAATTACCTCCACGTTAAAGAAGTGTATAAGAACTTAATTAATAACTCAAAATTAAATTCCTGGAAAGACTTTCTTTCTGATGTTACCCCTACAAATGTATGGAAGAAGATTTATAAAGGCATGAAGAGAAACTTTAGTAAAAGTGTCGAGATTACTGGCATTGAAACCACTTCAGGTCACTTCACATCCTCTTTTGAAGAATCTCTAAGTACAATCTCAAATTTTTCATTCCCAGAAGACAATCCTTCTAACGATAATTCGTTTCAACAAAACATTCGAGAACACTCTAACAAGGCCTACTCTGTAGGAGATGATGTACCTTTTACAATCAATGAAGTTAATGCTGTTATTCACGGTTTGGCCACTGGAAAATCTCCTGGCCTGGATTCCATCTCCAATGAAATGATTAAATACTTTCATCAGTGTTCTCCTTCTGTTCTTCCTGCTGTATTCAACTTATGCTTAAAATTTTCTCTCTTCCCTGCTCTTTGGAAAAATGCTAAAGTTGTTTTAATCCCAAAGAGTTTGAACTCTAAGCGACCGCACCTTAAGAATATTAGATGTATTAGCTTATTGCCTTGCATTGGAAAATGTCTCGAAAAGCTTCTTACAAACAGACTAAGATGGCATCTTAACAATCGCAATTATACTAGTAAAGACCAATTTGGATTCACACCACAGAAATCTACTGAGGATGCACTACTGCGACTTGTTCACATTGTAAAGGAAGGGAAAAAGAAAAATTTGTTCACAATTCTCCTTTCATTGGACATAAAAGGAGCGTTTGATAACGCGTGGTGGCCCTTTATTATTTCCTTAATGAAGGAGGCTTATACTCCTTCAAATATTCTCAATCTCTTCCGCAGTTTCCTGAACAACAGAACGGCTGTTCTCACTCTTGGCAATAAGTCGAAAGTAGTTAACATCCAAAAAGGATGTCCACAAGGCTCTGTTTCTGGCCCATTTCTTTGGAACCTAATTATCAATGATTTACTAAAAAAATTGAATGCATTTAAGTGCTGGAAAATTGCTTTCGCAGATGATTTACTCGTAATTGTCCAGAACAAAAACTTTCCCGATTTATGCAGTATTGCTCAAGATATTCTTGATTTTATTCATGATTGGGCTCAACATTGCAAGCTGGAATTCAATCATACGAAGTGCAAAGTAATGATGATTCAGAAAAAGGCCAACATTGATGCCACTATCAATCTTGCTATGGGTAGCAATTATCTGGAAGTTGTAGATAAAATTAAATATCTGGGTGTTGTTGTCGATAGTAAACTTCACTGGAAGGAACATTTGAAATACATTTTAGCTAAGGTTAATATTCTTACTAATGCATTGTATAGAATTTGCAATAACAGTTACGGAATTAAATTCGAAGTTTCAAAATTGATTTATAAACAAGGCATTGTTCCCGTTATTCTTTATGCTTCGCGAATTTGGGGAGACAGTTTGAAGAAAAAAATAAACCGAAAACTTATCAGGAAAATACAAAGAAAGCTGCTCTTGAGAATTGTCAGAGGATATAGAACAATCAGTTATGATGCTCTTTTCATTCTCTCTGGACTTCCACCTCTTGATGTTGTCATACTTCATCAAAATGAGGTTTATCGTTATGCTCAAGACTCTTTTTCTAACCATCTTGATGGTGATTTGGACTTTTCTTCCCTACCTCATCCATCTACAAGATCTCCTGCTCCTCTTGCTGCATTTGATAGCGTTAGGGAAGAAGACTATGATCTAATTTACTTTACAGATGGGAGTAAAGTTAATGAAAAAGTAGGTCTTGCATACGTATGCTTTCAGAATGGTTTTGAAGTGAGTCATCAGGTATACCGCATTAATGATTACAGTTCTATTTTCCAAGCGGAGTTACTCTGCATTAATCTTGCTGTTAAAGATGCCATAAGCAAGCCTTTTCAAAAATTTCTAATTTGCAGTGACTCGATGTCATCCCTACTGGCTCTACAAGATGTAACTAGTTTTGAAAGACTTATAGTAGAAGTCCAGACTTCAATTAATATGTGTGATATCAAAAATATTTCCTTCACTTTCTCCCATGTCAAGGGTCATAGTGGTGTGTATGGAAATGAAAGAGCGGATTTCCTGGCCAAATCTTCTCTTTCACTTCCAAATAAACTCAATACCAGCTTACCCAAGTCTTTTTTCAAAACCACTACCAAAAAGAAGATTATCACAGAATGGAACTCAGGTTTCATTTCCTCTCCTAATTGTAAGTGGACCAAATATTTTTTCCCTTCAGTTCAATGCAGAATTAAGAACTACTGGTTTTACACTGACTTTAAAATTACGCAATTCCTCACTGGACATGGGAAATTCAATAGTTACCTACACCGTTTCCACATTAAAAACAGTGAGGTGTGCAAGTGCAACTCTGGGAGTGACAACCCTTCTCACATTCTTCTTGAATGCCCATCTGTTTCAGAAGTAAGGAACGAGCTTTGTAAAGACTTAAATAACAGGTGGCCCCCGATTATGGTGGACCTAGTTAAGAAAGAGAATTTTGAATTTTTTGTAAAATTTATCCATGCTGTTATCTAATTCATTTTTCATTTTTATATCTCTTTTTTTTCTCTCTGCTTTCTTTTATTATTACTTTTTTCATCTCATGTATTATTTGGATTTGTTTTGTAGTACATTTGTTGTACCTTCGGGCCCTGTGTGGTATTCCTTGGTGCACAGGGAGATATTTTTGTTTTCCCAAATAAAAAAAAATAAATAAAAAATAAACTTTTCAACTATTCTACATCCATATTTATGGTTATAGCTTATTTTAACTTGCTATGGTTAAGTCAGTTGCTCTATTTTTTGTAATAATGCATAGTTTCAAAGTTTTTATTTTATATTATGTTTGTGCAATCTTTATTACTGCTTTTTGTTTTGTGCTGTTCATTAAAAACAAAATTGAAGACAATTGTAAATGAATTCCATATAAAAACACTGCATTTTAAATAATCATATTGCATTTATAATCTTAGAATTAGCTGCTTAAAAGTATCAAAAATTTAATTTAATGTGGAGAAAAAAATTTAAAATTAATTTAATATCTTAGATAAAATAATATATTTGTGTAAATTTATTTCTTCATGAGAATCAGGGCATTTATTGGGAAATTACTACATTCCGATAGTTTTTTAAAAGCCTTAACAAATATCTTTAATATTACTTTTTTATTTCTCTCATATTCAAGATAAAGCTAAGTGAATTAATACATATTATGACTACATTCAAATTTAAGTGATGCTAATCTTTTTCTGTTATTTGAGGTAAAACCATGCATGAAATAATATTAGTGTTTCACCTCTATCTATCTATATATATATATATATATATATATATATATATATATATATATATATATATATATATATATATATATATATATATATATATACATATATATATATATATATATATATATATATATATATATATATATATATATATATATATATATATATATATATATATATATATATATATATATATATATATATATATATATATATATAGATGCTTCGTAGGATGCAAATGCAAATACTTTGTTTACTTAAGTATGAAACATGCATTAAGCATTTGTAATTAAATTTAAAATTAAACAAACATTACTTGAGAAATCATTAATCTAAACATAATTTCATCTTATAAAGAGTTCTAAAATGCATCTATGTTTAATTTTCAGAAAGAAATATTAGATTTGATTTTGATATAGAATTTTGTTGATGAAATTCTTTACATGCATGGATTGACATTAAATATATGCTTATTGATTAGCCACTTTTGATGAATAATTTTATTCGATATTTTTATTGGCATTTGTATTTACTGCCTGTTTTATTACCTTATTAATATATACGTTGTGTTTTATCAATCTTTATAAAATAGATAATTTTGTGTTATATATTACTGACAGTAGTTAGAAATAATTTGGAAATAATAATCATTGTACATGCTTTCTGAAACATTACAGAAACAGAAATAACTCAATAATAATCAGTTTTAATAAAGTTTCAATTATAATTTCATTTCTAGCGAAAAATAAAATTTGTCATAAAATTAATATATAAGTACAAAAAAAACTCAAATTGTAGAATATTTTAACTATATTATATTTTACTGAATAATTTATAGTTTTAATGTTCAATGTAGAAATTTTGTACAAACATACTTGTTTTAACTTCATTTCAGACGCACAAAAAGTTTAAATTATTTAATAAAAATTATAAAGTGGTAAAAATATTTTTAAGAGGGCTGTATTCAAATTACAATAGTAATTACCATGCTGAAAAGTTGAGTTTTGAGTATTTTTGAGATATACATTAAGTCTCACACAGAAATTAAATAATAGGAATTTTAAGAAATGGCGTCTTTGGAAAAACAAAATTGGTTGTGTTTTAAAATCGGAAGTGGAATGAAACGTAGTTTTTTTTTTTACTAGATTTTTAATTTATATGTATTTTCATATTGTTCTGATTGAAGTCATAATTATGAGGCCATTATTTGGCTTATTCATTCAGAAAGTATTAGCAACATTGTCGCTATCACAAGAAAAATTATCACTTTAAAGGCAATTATCTCAAAATTTTGTTTTTTACAAAATCCCCAAACCTCCGCGTTAACACGATATCTCAAATAATAATAGCAATATTTGTTTGAAGCTTTGCCTTCTTCTTTTAAGTGGTATTTATTTATAAAATAAAGTAAAATTTTGAATATATATTACGAACTCTTTCATTTACAGCTATTGTTAAAAGGAATGATAAGAAAAATTTCGTAAAATATCCATATTATTTGTTTTTTTATTTAACCATATTTTCTTAATATGTTTCTTGATTTTTTTTCATTTCAAAGAACATTTTCACATAAACACTATGTCAAAATTGAATTTAAATTGATGCATTAAAACTCTCTATAGAAAATTAGCCGTTTTGTCAATATTTCACTGAAATTTGATAGAAAATAACTAATTTCACAAAATGTATTCAATATGTATTTAAATTATGACTACTTTTATATCATATGAGATTTAAAAAAAAAAGATAAAAGAAAGTTAAAAATAATTTTTAAGAAAAAGTTGCCTCAAACGTAGGAGGTAATGTTAAGAGAAAAAAATGCAACGTTTAAAGCAAAATATAATAAAATCATTCTCAAACATTTTGCATCTTAAAACTTGCAACTTTAAGATTACTATGAAATATTTGCTTGCCCATTTACGTTTGCCTAATATGTTAGTATATTTTCTATAATTTCTGATTGGAGCTATTGTTGAAAGTTATGTGAAAATTGATTACAAGTACGGTTTTTTTTTCTTAATTGATTTAACAAATATTTAAGATTTAAGAAAACCAGAATAGAAGTCAACTGAATAAGAAAACATAAAATAAAATTCTTCAAGATGATGTGTTTTAACTTAATTTCAATAATTTGAATTTGACCAAATCTTTAAATTTATAGCTTAAAATGTAAATTTAAATTTAAAACATGCTTAAAATTAAAATATGTTTAATAAATATTGTTCCAGCATTTTATAGTTTATTAGGATTAATGTAATTACATAAATATTTATTCAAATAATGTTAACTGAAATTATTTGAAAATTTGAAGCTCTTTATATAGAAAAACTTGAAAATCAATTTTAATTCAATAACTGAATATATATTAACTGATATAATAGGAAAATATCAGACATCTATTTTCCCAAGGAAAATTTTTTATCTTTTGAAAAGAAAAAGTTGTAATTGGTAATATAAATTACCATTCTGTTGATTCCAACGCTATAAATGTATTTTTTTATAATTACTTGAAAAAAGTGAAAACTTACACGAAATTTACACTTTAGAAAAAATTTTAACAACTATCGATTATTTTGTTTTTTTTACAATGATAGTCCTAAATTTCAGTTTATTATAAATTAGATAAATTTTGTTTACCTATTTTATATCCAAGTGAATTTCTATCCTGGTATTTTATGTGTAGAATAAAATTTACAACAACAGTTAATAGAAATTTATTATATTTTCACATTGGCACATAAATTTCCAAAAAAATTATTTTCATTTTATTTAATAAGTCAGAAAAAGTATTTAAAGCTACTTTATGTTGATTTATATTAACAACTTTGAATTAAATTCTTAAATTATTATCTCTTTATAATTATTAATAATTTTACATATTTTGCTTATTATTTAATTTCTTTCATTTGATATATAAATTACATATCTCTATTTTGGATGATATAAACTGTGCATTAATTTCTTTTAATTTTTCTCTTGTAGTTTCTCACGCTATGGATTTCATTATTAAAAAGTAAATATTAGTGATTTATAGGAAAATAACACTATTCTCTTAGTTAAAAAACACATTTAATAAACTTATTCTTCTAAATTATAAAAAAATAGTGTATTCTCTTGTTTTAATAATAACTTTCTCCTCTCTTATTAATAATGAAACGAAAATAACACTATTCCTTTATTAACGAAACAAATGTAATGAATTTATTCTTCTAAATTATAGTAACTAATCAAAAACATTTCATCAAGAATCAATAAATAAAAAATATTTTATCTTTAAAAATATAAATCGCAAATAAATATTTAATAGATATTAGAAATGTTCTTACTTTAAATATTATTTTCAAAAAGATACCATATTTGAAATGAAAAATGAATTGATATTTCATCATATTGCGATGTGTTTTTCAGTGTTTTCAATGTTGCATTTTATTCACAAATAAAAACTACAGCTTATCAAAATCAAATCCAATATAACCTCTAAAATGACTTTGATATATATAAAACTTTTTTAGAACGAATGAATGTTTGTTTATTTTCAGCACAGCTTGTGCGTTAAATTACTTTTTCATTTCCCTCTCCTTCCTTTTTTATATTCCTTTCAGAACTTTATACCTCAGGAATGTTTTTCTTTTATGCATTTCTTTCTTACTAAGCTGCATAAAGCGAAGACTTTTTCTTATTATTTTCTTTTTTTTAGAGTACCATTTTAACTCTTGCAAATTAGAATCCTTAACTCGGGTTAGGAAGTAGAAAATCCCATTTTGAAAAATTTGAAAAGTAAATAAAGAAAAAAAATTATGCCATATTTTTTCATTTCTCACCTTTTTTAAAAAAAAAATAAGAAAAAGAATTCATAAGACCTTAAACTTCAAAAAACGAATCTTCAAGCTGAAATTTTTTTCCTCAATTTCTAGAATTTTTTTAAAAAAAAGGTGTGAAGTAAAATGATAAAGAAACCAGCCAATTTAATTGCCTTAATCCTAGCTTGGAAAATAGTTTTTGCCAATTTGTGCTCATCGAAGTTGTTTCCTTTTAGATTTTGTGAAAAAGATTCATTGTTATTTCTACTTTTCTTTTTAGAGAGAATCCCTTCCTTCATTTCCTTACAAAACCTTATTAGTAAGAATACCCGATACTCAGAAAAAGAGAAAGAAAAAAAATTGAATTTGAAGCTGGAGAAGATAAAGATAACGGAATCCATTTTAGCGGATTGTTACGAATTTTTTGATCTCAAAAATGAAAGAAAGAGGAAAATTATAATTAGCATTACCACGAAGAAAAAGAATCCAGAAAAGAACGGATGAAATGAGCTTAAGCGTTTTATGTAATCATTTGAAGTTATTTCTTATATCACATAGTTCATGTATACTTGTGAGTTAATATAAAACAAAAGTTGATAACGAAAATATTATTTTTATTGTTTCATTCATTTTTTTGAGTGAATGAAACAAACCTAATATATTTAATGTGGCAAAATATATACAGATTATTTGGAACTAAATTACTAAATTAAACACTTTTTGCAAATGCGAATGAGTCTGAAGTAGTTTTATATGATATTGAAACCACATTTTATGTTCAGTGTTTTCTAATTAAATTAATACGTTCACAAATGTAATATATATATACACACACCCACACACATACAGGGTGTCCCAAAACAACCGCTTAAGCTCTGCACAGCTAGATTTTCTTGTTGGGAGTACATAAAAACTGCCCAAAGAAGCGTTCCGGTACGATACACAGTTTACAAGAAAAATACAAAAAACAAAGTATGACATCACTTCCGGTGCAAGAAAAAACACTTTATTGGACATAGAATGTTACACATGATTACAAATTTATAAGACGCGTGGACATTGAAATATGCATCTTTTTCCCTTAAACTGATTATACAAAAATATTTGGATTGTTTGTATAAAAAAACCATGATAAACTTTGTCTGAAATCGGAGTTACGTTTAAAATATTTTTTAATTTTCTATTTTAATGAAACGAAATATTTATTCTATAAGCTGCACGTATTTTATCTTGTTATCTGATGCATGATGAATAATTTAAGTGATGTTTGAAAATTTTATTTTTAAAATTGTTTTGAAGTGGAAAATTAGTTTACGAGATAAAGTGGAAAACATATTAACTATGTTTCCTTCAATTTACATTTATACGTACATGCGCGTTCACCATCAACATGTGCAAATAATGAAGGTTCAAATAATCAAAAATTCATTATCAAGAGACTTATACTTTGTAAATTTTGAAAAAAATATTTACCTGCATTCAGTTAAAAACATCAAATGTCAAATTATTACATTATATAAAAACTTTGAGTCTCAATTTTAATGCTAATAGATAATTTTTATTAAAAAATAAGACACGTAAGTTTAAAATTATTAAATCCAGTCACAAAAGTATTTACATAAACTTTTATTTAATATGTTAAGTGAAACTTGCCTACATTACATATTATTCATGGTTTGTATAATACACTTGATGAGAAAATCAAATAAAAGAGATGTTTAAATAAATAATATTAATTATATTTGCCTAAAATTATTATTTTAATTTACATCGGAAATGAAAATTGCATCTTTAAGTGTTTATCAGGAATTTTTTATATGAATTATAAATATAATATTAATAAAAATATGAATTACATTTTACTCCAGAGAAATAAAAAAATACTACAATTTACAAATTCTATATTGACTATTTGAAAACAAATTAAATAATTAAAAATGTAAATGAATTTTAAATGAGTTATAGGTTATTTGCTGAAGATAACTCTTCAAAAAGTTACGTAAAATATGGAATCATTTTTGAAAATCCCTTAAATATCTACATCTATGTATATCTCTCTCTCTGTACACATATATACACTATATATATATTATCTTATATTCCCATGATGGGCATATATAGTCAAAAGTTGGTAATAAGCTTTAAACCTATTAATTATAAATACTTATATTAATGTATTTACCATAATATTTTGTGAAAGTAAAAATAACACACTATCGTCTTATATAAACATTCATACATGATTATATATAAACACACATAAACATATATAAATGTGAGAGTGTCTGAATATATATATATGTGCATCTGTATTTACCAAAAAATTTTATAAACTTCTTTTATAATATGACTATTAACGAACTTAATAATTAACTGGATTTTTCTTAATATATTTCCTAATCACTTTAGGTATAAATCTTTGAATATAATTCTCAATATACCGTCCTAAAGTGTTGTCAGCAAAGTATTTTCTATAAAAATATTCACTCGACTCAATCTACTTTGGTTAAGAAAATATCTTTCCTGAGTATATCCTTTATTCTTAGGAAGAATACATCGAAATGTAGAGTATATTCATTTCAATACACAATATGGAATCCCTAGTGTCTCGGTATTGTTATGGAAAGACAGAGACGGTACAGAAACGAAGAAAAGAGTCGTGCAGCTGATGTGTGTAGGAGTAGAGGCTGAATGAGAAGATGGCATATTGCTGGACAGGGAGTGATATTATCTATTTTTAGGACGGCATCCACCTCAGAGGACGTTTTTAAGATTGGATGGAGGTGTTAGTTCTTCTTCCAGTTGTAGGAAAAGTTTCTTCTTCAATTTATCAAGAGGGCTATAATCTACTCTCTCACGCAAACAAAACTTAATTTCTACATTTCTCTCAGCCAAAACAGAAAGCAATTTTTATGCATCTAAAATTTTTGCGTTTAGAGGGTAAAGAGAAAGAATTTGCAGTTTGCTTTTAAAATGCAAGCTTCATTATTTAGAATATTTCCTTTTTCCTTTAAAGACATCAATCTTAATTTCTTAATTAATTTATTTTATTTTACTAGTCATTTTTAATTACTTTTCAAACAAATTATATTTTTCTTAATTTTCATGATGAATAAAAATTAAGTTCAATATCCACATGACTAATGATATTCCAAATTTATTTCGAAACTTAAAATATGATTTGAAATGCTATCAAATGATTAAAAAGAAATTTTGCTTGAATGAAATTTCTTTTTCGTTTCATATATTGACCTTAAATTAAAATAAAAATACAATGTAATTTGATAACATGTTGAGGTGCCTATACATAAATGTGCCTTTGATTTTTCCCCAATTTGGCCCCAGTTTGGGTAATGTTGAATATGGTAATAAACAGTTTGCTGTATAATTTGAGTCATTTTTAATTGTATGTCAATACATAGTGTTTTTTTGACCATATTGTTTTTTCATATATGTCCGAAAGGATGTTTGGTGACAAAATAAATTGCCAATTTTCTCCAAGGGGCACTCTAAAATATATTTTCCCTACTTCTGGGATTTACGCAAACATAAGTAATCAGCTGCTGAGCTAGAAATACATTATTCTGCTTATATCAAACAATTCTTAATTAATTTTATCTGTACGATATTCAATTAATAAGGTATTCAGTAATCAAATTAGTGCCAGTGCAAGAAAACTACGTTTCATAATATACTTGCAAAAATATTTCCCGTGATGGAAGTAGTTACATTTAATTTGTATATATATTTTTGAACAGAAAAAATTTAAGTATTTTATAAATTTTTTTATAAATAATAAGCAAATTACAAGATTAATCACTGAATGAATTATATACACATTGTCTGACATTGAAAATGCAAGGCCTAGAAGGAAAGGCTAGAAAATCTTGTAACTTTCAGGATAGACGCACCTTACCAAGTTATGCAAATGATGTTAGATGCGCTGATTTTCAACTCACGTAGGATGAGATATAAGATACAGCAGGGTGGGCAATATTCGCACCGTTATTGCTGCTTGGAAAATAATCTTTGAAAGTTTGCTCTTGTTGCAAACGACACATGTAATTGCAAAGGATACCAGGCCACCATTGAATGAGTCATTTCTAGAAACCAGACGAGTTTATGAAGAGCATTATGGTCGAACTGAGAAGGTCAGATTGGTTCTTACGGCAAATATCAGCTGCCAGAGACCTGCACGCGCCCACAGTGCACTGCCTGTAATGAAGATCTATGAAACCAGGAACTGTGGAACGTTTGTAGAGTGTCGGTGTAGACAGAGTGACGTAAGCATGTATGGATTGACGCATCCGTCAGGAGGTGGTGTTGGTTCCTCAAATCACATCTACAGAAATTTTGAAGCATGTGAAAGATACCTTGAATACTCCCATATCAAATAGAACCATTTGCCGTCGATTGGTTGTTAGTAGTCTGTGTTCATGTCATCCGTTAAGAAGAATGCAATTGACCCAATAATATATATGCCAACGTCTGAAATGGTGCCTGATTAAAGCGGTGTGGACGACCGAGTGGCACAGATGAGTCACGCTTCTGTTTCTTTGATGACAGTCACCAGTACTATGTGTGGCGTCAACGTGGAGAAAGGTATAGTACTGCAGCAATTGGGGAACGACCCACTATGCGACGACTTGGCATCATGGTTTGGGGTGCCATTGCATACTATTCGAGATCACAGTTCGTATTCAAGGCACTATGACAAACCAACGTTATGTGGATGATGTGCTGCGGCCGCTGACATTACTCTACCTTCAGGGCGTCCCAATGTCCCTTTATCAGCAGGATATTGCTCGACCGCACATTGCTCGCATCGGCCAACATGACCTGCAAGGTGTACAGATACTTTCCTGGCCAGCGTGCTCGCCAGATCTCTTACGAATCGAACACGTTTAAAATATAATTGGACGCCATTTTCAGTCCCTTCCATCGGTTTCTTCAGAAGACGCGCTTTGGTATATGGTTGATAGGGAATGGAAAGTCATTCCTCTGGATATCATCCTTACCCTCATTGACTCTGTGCCCAGACGTGTTGCTTCGTGTATCACCGTTCACAGTGGTTCTATAATTTACTGAACCTACCATGTTGTCGCTCTGTATTACGTATATTGTTTCGAAATACTTATCACTTATTGTTCGTTGCTGCCTCTCTCTGTACTTATTCTACTGTCACAATTCTTATGATAATTGAAGTGTATGTATTAAGATAAGTGTGTATTAAGATTAACATTGAATTTAACGTTTTTAAACTAATGTAACAAATATGTTTTATGTTTTTGAGCACAGTAGTAAAAACAAGCTAAAATACAATTCAGAAATTATCTATTCGAATATTTAAAATGTAATAAATTAATTTTAACTTTAAACAGAATATTTTAAAAAAAATATTTAAGATTTTATACACTTTTTCTTACTTTTTAAATAATTGTGTCACAGAAGCCAAAATATTCAATTAATTTTAATTAACAATTCTGGTATAATTTGTGGCAGATATTTATTTTCTTTCATAAATTTTCTCATTAGAGAAAATATGTTATAAAATATCATAGAAAAATGTAAGGTACACAGCATAAAAAATTAAAAAAAATGAAATTAATTTCTAAGTACATAAAGAATTTTTAAATATTCTACGATAGATTTCAAAATAGAGCATATTTTCGATAATTTTATTATTTTAAAATAGAATGAATTTCATATAAATGAATATTTCTCCAATTAGTTATTTAATACGCATTGAACACTGGATACACATTGCATTCCAAAAAGTAAACAAGATAAAAATAGACTATCATTTCTGTCATAGTTTAAACCAATCTTATTTTCCCTCAAATAGAAGTTTATAAATATGTATCTTGTATTCTAAACACAAATTTTAGCGGAAGTCTTCTGCTGTGGAATAATTATACATTCGTTTACAACCTATCAAATATGATCATTTGACTCTGTAGTCATGGAGTTTTCTACCACTAGGGAGCAGTTGTAGGCGGGGGAAATAGAACATGCTTAAACACGCTTTATAATCGTGTAATGATAACATTAATATTCGAGGACATCCCTTTTCTCTCCCCCTTGTTGAGTCTGGAGACTTGATTATGGTCGAATGTATGCACAGAGATTCAGTTCGCCCACAATGACAATATGGAGGTTCACGGCCAGCGTGGCATTGTCTGTAGAAAGAGAAAAGGTGGGTGTGGCAGAGTCATATTCTAAATGCCTACTGAAAGTCTGCTATAATGTCATTCTTGTGCATAGACCTTACGTTGTCATCGAAAGATTGTGAAAATGTTATCATACATTAGTAATTAGGAATGAAATATAGAACAGAAACCAGCAGATATTCACCATGAAATGACAAGTTTAGGTAATATGCTTCAATTTGATGGAAATAAATTGGATTTGACGTTTCTGAAATCCTAGTGTTTTCTCTGATTGCAAAATTCATATTCATTATATAGTGCTATATTTAAAGAGATGTGAAAGAGCTTTGCAAAGGTATATGAGAAAAATATTTTGTTAAGAAATCACATTTGGTGGATTTCAAACATCATTTTCACAATTTACATAAATTATTAAACCTGTAAATATTGTATCTAAAAAGAAATTTATAAGCATTCTGCAAATAACTGTTCTTTATTTAACATTGTTTTAAAAATGCAAAATTGTATAAAAATAAAATTGTTTGTATATATATATATATATATATATATATATATATATATATATATATATATATATATATATATATATATATATATATATATATATATATATATATTTTACTTGACAAAGATTGCATGATTGCATGTATGCTGATATATATCTTAAAATTTATTTACTTCTTCACTGAAATAAATGTTTTTTTTTGTTAAAATTAAGTTACTCATAAATATCAAATGTGTAACAAATTTGCATATTTTGGAAAGAAGTTAACATATTATTTTTTATTAAAAAATAATTGGTATTTTCACTTTTATTTATGGAGGAGGTGCATGCCAAAAAAACAAAGTCCATTCAAATGCTTGTCAAGTAATCTCAAATTTCTTACTGAAAACTCAGAATTAATTTAGTTTCATATATCTGCAAAACAATATTTCGCTGTTTCCCGCAGATTTGCATATTTATAAAACTCGTATATAACTTTTTTTGCTGACTTTTGATTGATCATCTTTCATATAACATAATACATATCCATCTTTTTTTCAAAAATACATAATATAGCTTGGTCGTGAATATATTTATGATGTTTTCATTTCTTCATTTGTATTTGCTTTGTTGAAGTAAAGCCAACAATAAGAATTTCATTAACAAAAATGCATTTTGTTAACTAAAATTATAAAATTCTCTTCTATGTGCTTATGCATGCTCGAAAGACGTAACATCAAATAAGAAACATCCTAACGCAATTTTTTCTTAAAATTATTTCCTGTCTAGAAATTTTAAAAAATAATAAAACATAAAACTAATGACAATATATTGGAAACTATTATAACTTTACTTAATTTTTCATAAATTTTATTTGCATTTGCTTTTTATAATTGTTCAATGTTAATCTTTTTGGCAATGAGTAAAAATTTAAAATTCAAAGACCATATTTTAATACAATTATTTAATAAATCTAATTGGAAATTTTAAAATAATTTCAATGATGTGTGATTTAAATTATGACTCAACTGTTACATAATTCATGACGCCATTTGTGAATTTTATATATATTTGCTATTTACAAGTTTTTTACATGTCGTTCTCCTATAACCGGGACTTTCCTCACAAAATGATTGATATTATTAAGAATATGTTACAAATTAAATTTATAAAAGTAATTGTGCATATATATATATATATATATATATATATATATATATATATATATATATATATATATATATATATATATATATATATATATATATATATATATATATATTCATTTTTTGATCTTTTCTTTTCCCCGTAATACGATATCCAGATTTGAAAACACTGTATTTTCTTTCTTGAACAAAAATGATTCTTCTCCAAAAGGGAAAATTGTTGAATTTCGTACTTCTATAGCAATTGGAATCTCTGATAATTTCACTTAGCTTCTAGAATTTTTCCTCCAAATTTCTTTTTGAACACCAGCTGCATGTAAGGTTCTTACTTTAATAAGATCAATTGATTTATTAACAATCATTTAAATTGATTTGGGAAATCTTTGACTATATGTATTATTTTAAAACTGTAATAAAATTCTTCGATAACATTATCTATTTCAAAATATGACTTTATGTTTGAAATTTCATATAAATGTTGGGAACGAGAAGGTATATTCCCCTAATTGGTGACCTTTGCTGCTTTTTTCGGGGCCAAGCTGAAAGCATGTTTTTGGAACGGGAAATTTTCCAAAGTCCATTGAATTAAAAAGCTGAACAAACAATTCAAATGCTGCTGTCACTTAAAAAAAGCATATATATGACGCAAAAATGACGTAAAACACAAGAAAATTTCAAACCTAGCAATAAAAAAATTCGAAAATCAACAAAAACTCAAATTGGTATAACACCAAAGGTAAAACTGACAATCCAATAATTGAAAACAAAGAAGCAAATTTGACAAGAAATTACAAGTATGGTTTTTTTGCTACTCTTCTTGAATGAGCTTTCAGAAAATAAATTTATTTTGAAAGTTAGCCTACATAATTTAATTTCTTAATTTATAATTATTTTTAATTAAATAATTAAAAAAAATAGTTCTGGCTCAAAATATAATAAATGCTAAGCACCAATGAAATTCAGTCTTAATGAAATAAAACAAATAAATAATAATAAACAAATAAATAAAACAAGTAAACAAATAAATAAAGCAAATAAACAAATAATTCAATACCGCTCCATTGTGATAGCTGAATATATTGAAGCTGTAAGGCAATAAAAATAAATATTCTGTGATACTGAGACCATAGAAAACACACATCAATGAAGACAGGGCATTCATATTACATTAAGTGTAGATCTATATATTTACTTATATCAAAGAATAAGCAAAAAAATTGGTAACTCTTGACCTTTCATAAAGGAATAACATATTTTTATTTCCGAAGTTATAGAAATATGGATTTTTATATTAAATACATCTTAAGAATTTATTGACGTTTATTTGAAAAATTAAAAAAAAAATATTGATACATTAATATTTAAAATAAAGAGCATTCTTACGTCATCAAAAATGCTCATTGACAGAAAAAAACTAAATAAATAAATCAAAACACTTTGGAATTTTACATTTTTATCATAAGGATTTTTAATAATTATAATTTAATTTGTTCTTATCAATGTGGTGAAAGAAAATGAGTTCAATATTCAGGAATTTTAGTCATGTATGAATAAAAAAGAGAGAAGTTGCATAATTTTGATAGACAAATATAAATCATGATGGATTCTGAATTAACTATTCCTTGAGGAGATAGTATATTTAATTCAGATATTTAAGAACTCTTTTGATTTTTGTAGGACTTTTTACAAAAAGCTGAACCACATTCAAACAGATTTTAAAACTTTATTTTATGGATATAATTGTCCTTATAAAGCTGTCATTATACGAAGGTCACTCTGAAATTTTTAAAATACAACTAGGTTTTTAAAGTTATACTTACAAAAGTTTAGGTGTGTTCAAAATAGTCTCCTCCAACATCAATGCACTTTTGTAGACGAATTTTCCACAGATTAAATGCCTCAAACCATTCATTTCTTCGAATAGATGAAAAAAATGCATTTATAGCCACATCAATCTCTTCTTCTGAATTAAAACGAGATCCACGCAAGTTCTTTTTTAGATTAAAGAATAACCAAAAGTCGCACATAGCTAGATCAGGTGAATACAGTGGATGTTCGATCACTTTAATTTGTTTTTGTTTAAGAAACTTAACTGTTAATCTGGCTGTATGTGAAGATGCATTGTCATGGTGAAGCATAAGTCCCCTAACATTCAGTTCTTGTAGAATTTCTGGAAGGCATTTAGTGATATACCAGTTTGCTGTTACTGTCTTCTGTCCTTCCAACTTGATGGCTTTGACCAATCCCGTAGTTCTGAAGAAAACGACATACATCACTTTTTTCAGTGCTCGTTGTTTTTTCACCATTGTCGTGGTGGGATCATCTTCAAAGACCCATACTTTGCTTTATTGACGCGTTGAAACGTCAAAAAACGGTATGTACGTTTCATCACCAGTTACAATTTTAGAAATGATGCGGTGGTCATCATCATCTATAAGTCAGTAAATAATCGTCTTCTGTGTTAAAAAACTTTGTACTTTAAAATTAAACCAATATTTTTATTTTGTAAATTCTCGTCTGCACATATCTCAAAAACCAACTTCATTTATGTTATCCCAATTATTATTACAGCATGGAAAATTTTCTAACAAAAGTATTGCTTCTTTTTTGTGCGCAATAAGTAATTGTTAACTATTAGTAGCTCATTAAAACTAAATCTCACATCTAAAACAATATATATACCACATTCTTACAGATTTATGCGTCTGTTACTTTCAAAAGTACTATCATTTGAATTTATTTTCCTTCAATTCCATTGTAAGTTACTCTTATTCTTTATTTAACCTAAGTTATAATTTTATAATATTTAACAGTTTAAGTAATTACACTATTTTTTTTGTCAAATAATTTAAAATTATGGTGGTCACTGCTTTATTATACAGTTATACGTAAACAATTTGTTGCTATGACGATGTTCTTCTTTCATTGTATTCACTAGCAAAGGAACTGTAAATCTTTAGTTATAAATTCATTATATGGAGATTAAGAAAGATAATCCGAGACATACTTTCTATAACAGTGCATACTAACTGTTATTTTTCTAATGGGCGTCACGTTCCAGATAAGGGCTTTATATCAGAAATTAACGAACTACAGTAGGTGACTCATTCATCTCGGTCAGGTATATTGTTGAGATCATTCCATGACTCATTCAGAAATTTATTAATCACTCCATGGGCGTAGCCAAAATGTAAGACTGGGAAAGCCACCGTGAAAATCACGATAGACTATCGTCTCTGAACGATTTTGTCAGTAACTCTCTTTGTAACATCAATCATAACATTTGAAGCTCACAAAAATAATCTTCATACCAATGCGAAACGCGTCGCAATAATTAATTATGATGACAGGTATTATTCCTAATTAATCAACATTAAAATGTATTGATGCCTTCAGTTCAGTCACAGGAAATAATCTCTAAGGAATTATGATATTAAGATTAATAGTAGATCTATATGGATGAGATAAAAAATGTATATCAATAATTAATAATAGTGAGAAAAATAAAGATTTGTTTTCTAACCTATGTAAAATTATTTCAGATTATTTTATGACTGTTCAAATTATTGAGACATTAACACCATCAGATATTAATCATATAGTAGTATTTAAAAATGATTAGGCATGAGTACATTATCTAGTAATTGCATTATCATTAATTCTTCTTAAATTTACAAAATAGTATAAGATTTAATATATTTAAATATATTCTGTGTGCTTTTGACTTTTATTATGGTTGTTTAATCCTTACAAACATTACAGGAATGTAAAACTAATTGTTTGTTTTATAAAAATTTAAATTACTGGAATTTTATAGCAAAAGCAACCAAATATTTTCATATTCTCTCATTTGAGGGAAAAAAACTGAGAATATATATAAATAAATAAATAAATAAATAAATAAATATATATATATGTATATATATATATATATATATATATATATATATATATATATATATATATATATATATATATATATATATATATATATATATATATATATATATATATATATATATATATATATATATATACATATATATATATATATATATATATATATATATATATATATGTGTGTGTGTGTGTGTGTGTGTGTGTGTTTGTGTATGTATCACATGAATTCAAATTTCTTACTTTTAGCAATCTAATAAAACATTATATCATTCTTTAAAAACAATAATGCTATTCTAAACACGTAAATGTAAATAATAGCAATAAATGAAAGAAACGAATTAAGAATGTTTAGTTAAACGTTAATAATTTAATATATAACCATAAAGTTCATTTTGTCGATAATACAAAATGTTTAAAATATGTTAAATGCTGAAGTATTTTGGAACTAATGATAATAAAGTAGATACTGAAATCCTCGCAGACAGATCATCATAATTAAGTAGCACGTAAATATACATCCCATTCCACTTAATTACATAGTTGAAGGGAATGCATAAATTAATGTACATGTATTTATAATTTCCCTCTATGATCTTTAATCAGATAGAGTTCAATCCCATTTGTATTTGAATTCCTTCTGAATTTAACATTGCAGATGTAAAAGGTAGAGGTACATTCTTTTCAATTATTCGACAAGATTGTGAAGTGTATTGGTAATAATTCTTATTTAAAGTTGTAAATTATGCTAATGCCAAACTAAATTTATGTGGAGGCAGTAATAGTGGCTGGGTATAAAATATGTCAAAATAATCCTTAATGGGAAATATGAATTCAACCCATAAAGGAGATAGCCAAGGAAATTATTAAATCCCTAGTTCAGTCTTTAATGAAGATTATAACTTCGGTGTTAAAAGCTTAGATTTGAGCCCATACATCTAGTTAGATCTTCAGAGGGGCACATTAATTTAATATAATCTCCATCCTGGCTTTAACTAGTATTTTATATAGTTTAAATATTATGCAAGGGCCTTTGGAATCATTGTATATTTTAACATATTTGGAAAAAGAAAGTTGTTTACTTTATAATGCATTTTTACTCATTCTGGAGGTGCATATAAATTGTAAATCAGATTGTACTGGTCGAATGTAAATAAATTATTAAATAATATTGTTAACCTGTATAAATTAGTTTTTTTATAATTATTAAAACTAACTTTGCAAAATTTTTGATTAGTATAAAATATTCCACAGTGTTTAATTTTTGCAGCCAGTTAATTTTTGTAGATAGGAAATATTTTATTTGACATATTAAGAGAATCAGTTATACTTTCATTACATTTTATGATTTCTAAAAGAAAAATATCATTAATTAATAAAAATATAAATGCATGTTGCATATTTTAAAAGTATAATATTGTGAAAACTTATTTTGTGTGCATCCATACATCCATATATACACACACATATATATATATATATATATATATATATATATATATATATATATATATATATATATATATATATATATATATATATATATATATATATATATATATATATAAACTTTCTTAATCTTCTGAAAATTTTGCTATTTTTATTTTAATAGTTTTACGCTTCAGACTATTCTTAGTTAAGTCCATATTCTTATATGACTGAATTTATCTTTTTGATAAGACGGATAACATATTGTTGTGGCCTCATATAGGAAATGCGTTGATGTAACCTTACTTCTTTTCGATTTATTCAAATTTTAATGTTCGATGGTTACTTTTTGAGATTTAATGCGAAAAAAAATTTACTTTTCGTCATTGTTTTATAAATATAATGTTATAATATATGTATTAAATTAGGTTATATACGGAATAACTTTGTACAGCTACTGAAATCCTTCATGAAAGTGTTATGCCTTTCAGTTTACTTTTTCCATCTTGACCGGGAAATTATTTTCATTAAACTAATTAATGTGTTTCTTTGGACTTATGGTGGAATACACAAGTTGCAATCTTAATTATAATTATAAAACAAAAACATAGATAAAAGAATAACACATTTATTATTACCATATTTTGTTTAATATTTTTCCTGCTAAATTTGAAAATGGAAATTTTGTTTTCTGTTTGAAGATTTTGTAAAAATACATAAGAAACAAGAGTTCTTTTGTTTGGGTCAAAAATTTCCTTTGAAATTTTTTTTATTATATGGTCTTATAAAAATTATTTGATCTAAAAATAGTAATTAATTGTAATTTTATATAAGCTAAACATTTGGAAAATAAACCATTTCTCCTCAATAAAATGTAATTCTTTCAAGTAATAATGCTTAAAATTGTATAAGTGCGCTAGGAATTATGATATACATTTTTGAAGAGCGACAGTACTGAAGTATAAGCATTCGATCATTCACATAAACGAGATGCATATGAGTGTTGTATTTAAGAAAACCATAATGCAGTGTAAAATGCAATACATTTTAATTGATATAATAAAAAACTGTGTCGAGTAATACAAATTTTCACAAAAACATATTATTTAGCACTTACATTTATTTAAATACAATGTTTTACTCATTTTTACATTATGAGTAAAACTACGTGAATAATAAAAATGATAAATATATAAAAATGATTAAAGTATCAGGTTGATAAAACATCTTAAATGAAATACGATGTTTCTCATTGATCAAATATGATAAAAATTTTAAAATGCGAGTCGATTTTAATAATGCATACCATTTTTTTAGTATTTAAAAAGACATTATTTGAAAAAAAAACTTTCTGTTATATTATTCTTTTAAATATACTATTTTTTTTAACAAAAAGTTAAAGCTTGTCAATTTGAAACAAAAGAGAAATCAGTTTGAAAGATGTTTAGAAGTATCATTTTAAAAAATAAATTATTTGTATCCCTATATAATCTTTATATAATCATAAAATTAATTTATCTACTTTACCGTAGTGTTATCCCAGGTAACATTTATCACTTAATTTTTAATCGTATTTTGTTGTGGATTTATGATATTTATTATCCTTTAACATTGTTTCTATAAATGATCAGATAATAACATAATGCTTTTTAGGATTTTAGACGATTTGGACGATTTATGTGAGTTTTTTAATGTGAGTTTATGTTACAAATAAAAGCATGCTGTATCTACGATATTAAATTGAAAGTTATTATTTTTTATAATTTATATGTAACACATTATTTCAAGATATTGCCATTCATCTTATTTTTTTCATAATATATAGTTGTTTTGCTTGCGGATTCATAGAAGTTTCCATGTATTATGTTTTCTCTTCATCAACAATACAAATTTGTTTCACTATTCATGATTTCTTATAAATGAAAGTAAATTATGCATTTATTTATGAATTTAGTTCGTATTGTACTGAGTTCGTAGATACTGTATTGTGAGATAGATAACTCTATACAAGATCAATGAAACTCTTACCAAACATTTTCAGATATCATGGAATTAAATCATTAATTCTCATTAAAAGCATATTAAAAGCAAAATACTCTACAAACAATATGTATTATATAATCAAATGACAAAATATGAAATACTTTAAAAATTAACAAGTTTTATTTTGACATATTAAAAATCCTATTAATTGAATTTAAAAATGATTAGTTAAAATATATCAAATTTCGATTGCTTAATTAAGAAAATTTTTCACAAAAAAAATTTCCATTTGGTTTGGTTCGAAAACTATTGACAATTAAATCAATTTTATAGATGGAACATTTTTTCTTCCGATATAACATTTCCCGTTTAATATAGCATTCTTGAAATGTTATATATTCAGTTTAAAACAATTATAAAAGATACTTAAATGATTCTTTACGAGTTTTAAGATTTTGTTTTATAATAAAATCATAAATTTGAAATAACGAATGAGGAATTAAGTTTTTATCCTATATCAATTTTCACAATAATAATTTGAAATCATTGCTATTAATTCCTAAGTACTCATGTATTTTTATTATATAAACATAAATTGTATTTAAATATATATTTTTGTCAAACAGAAAAATTAACAAGTTACTAGTTTTTAACATTTACTAGTTACAGAATGCTAAGACTGAAAAAACAAATTATATTAAATTAATTTGTAATAATTGTATGGATAAGCACTTGTTTTGCAACAAAGTGTGCAATCAAGAATGCCACTAATAATAAAATTATAAATAAGCGCTTTAAATTGGACCTAACTATATAAGATACATGTTTCTTTTATCTGCTTACTTCAAGTTGATATGTATAACTTATATTTTATTGATGTATTTATTTATAATTTTTGCAGTTAATTACATTTACTTAGGATTAGCCTCATTCTAAAGACTACAATTCTATGGAATCTGTTTATAGATCGATAAGATTCAACTAGCAATGTTTTGAAGTCTAATTATTCTACGTTGACAAGTTATATTTACAGGCATTCCTTCTGAAAGATTAATTATTTGTATATTTTGGAGTTTTTGGCAGAAATTTTACTTGAGTGGTTGGAAGTCTGGCCCGTAGGCTATCAATTTAAGTTTTCGATTCCTTTCTCTTGCACGATTTCTGCGTTAGTTTGGAATCTATTTTAAATAATGGGTTACATTTTAGAGAATAGTTAAGCAAATGCTTACCATAAAAAGAATAATAAATAAAAAACATAAAATTATTAAAGGAAATGTTGTAAAACAAATATAAATTAATATTTTTGTTTATTTACCTTAGGGTGAAGCACATCAATTGAATGTCGAGTTCACTTTAACACTTAATCAATATAAAGAAATGATAATATTGAAATATTGTCTCATAAAATGCTTACATATGAGCATATAATGTTATATTGATGTTCGCATCTCATTTTGCTTCTTAGTTAAACATTTATTAAATTCTTACATTATCAAATTAAATTAATTCTGGAATTTAAATTAATATTTTGCAAAGTTAGTTTAAAATATTTTTAGAAGTGTTGCAATTTTGTTAATTACAATGATTTTCTAATACTCATAATTCTTGTAGAAACGGAAAAAAATATAATTTAGATGTAAGTTATAAAATTAATTGATAAGTTATAGAATTAAATTAAGTGAATTATTTAATATTAATTCATCAAATTAAAAATAATGGAAGTTTACTCCCCAAAAGCTAACAAGTGTTTTCTCTAGCGTCTCACTATTATTTATTTTATAAACATTTCAAAGAAAATTAACTTGCAATGAAATAAAATGTCCTGGAAAATTTCTTTTAAGTAATGAATACTTATACAAAATATTATCTGACTTCAATGAAGCTTTATGTGCTTATATATTTTTTAAACAGAAAACTTTAGCAATTTCTTTATAAATAAATGCCTCAACTTTGAAAATGAATTAAGAAAGAAACTTTCGCATGAGACAATACAAAGGAAAACATTTATAGTTGTATTTATTGAGTTAAAATATCTCCAGAAAACCAGAAATATTTCCGGAATGTCGATATAGCATGTGAAGGTGAGCTCCAGAAATTCACTTAAAGAATGTCAAGTGTTAAAAAAGAGGAAAAAAATCAATAAAGTCGCACAAAGAAGTTAGCTTCCACGGAATGGAATAAAAACTAAGAATGCCCTCCCATATAGATTAAGGCATTTTGACTCCCCATAAAAGTATCGTAACACGTTTCTCGGAATCGAAATAAACTTTTAGGAATCGAAAAGACTGAAATTGTTTTTTAAAAAAAGTGTTTGATTCTTTTCTCTTTACCCAACTCTACGTCCCAGTTCCATACAGAAAGCACAAGCAGAGGATCATTCGAATTTCGATAAGATGTGCAGTACTGATGTACCGTTTCCCCGAGTTGTTCAATCGATTTTTTTGTGACGGCGGTCTACTTTACCCCTTTTGCTCCCTTCCGTTGGTATTTAGGTCGAGCAATTGGATTCCGGTAAGGAATGCTTTTACGGTACTTCGTGCTCGGAAAAATGCAGATGGAAAGCATTCAAAGGGTTCTTCTTTCAAAGGGAATCTATTGATTCCTCGAAAAAGACGTGAGACAACGACCAATTAAGTGGCATGCAATTAAATAATTCAATAGAGTTTGAATCTGAGAAATTTATTTAAAGATACTTTTGAACTAATTTTTTTTAGTATTTTAAAGAAAATAACAACGTATCATGTCACCAGTAGTATCAAATCATCAATAAAATAATTTTCTACAAAATAATTAATTCAGCACCTAGAAATTTGAGATAAATTGAAACTTTGCACATAATATACATCATTAAGTATGAAATGCATAAATATAAAGCCAAATGTGAAACATTTTACATATATTAGAAATAATACGATAAAAATTAATTTGTATATGTTTTTGAACGATTTTAAAAGTTATTATAAATTTACAACTCAATTCAAATTAAAATATAAGAATCTAGCTAAAATTATAATTTTAGCATGAATATTTTTGAAAAAATGAGTTTTTAATTTAATTTTTAAATTAAAATTTTTAGATTTTGAAACTATATTAATTATATCAAATTAAATAAATATTCAAACATCATTAAAAATAAAATATATTTTAATAATTTATAAATAAGTGCAATGGTGTTTTTTAACTTAATAATGGTGTTTTTTTACTTAATGCTTTTTTATTAATATGCTAAATTTACATATATAAATTTAAATATAAAAATACTTATATTCAAAAGGATTTTATACAGAATTTTTTTTGAGGAAATATTATACTTTAAAAAAAATATGAAACTTATTATTTTGTATGTTAAAAATGTTTCTGTACTATCAGCTTATATAAAAAATTTATTTTAATATACAAGACAGTTAATATTAAGACAATTGCTTCAATGAAAATCACAATTTTTTCCTGTTTAGATGGAATTGAATTTTAGAAAATGTATTCCATTTTAATTGAAAAATTTTATAAAATTATTGGGAAACATTATACTTAATATATTCAATAATATTTGAAAATTTCTTCTCAAAAATCGTCAACTAAATAATTTTATTTATAATATGCAAATTTTCTATAAATTATTGGAATTCATAGATTGTATTATTAGTTTGAACAAGTTTGTGTAATTAATTGCATGAGTATATTGTTTCAGTATAAATTAATTATATTTACAATTATATTTGAATAAAATTTACTTGTTTTTTGTAAATACAGCAACTGAAATGACAGGTTAAATTCCTTTTTTGATATTAATAAAAATGCCCATATAAATACTTAAAAAATGCATAATTTATATTTGTAACTACACAAATAACTGAATTTGTAAAATAGCAGAATGAACATTATCATATATACTCTGTTTATTTCCAAATGTATAAACTTTACTAAATTAGAAAATGAGCTTACACATTAATTACTTAAAAACATAAATTGAAGTATAACTATAGTGAAATATTTAAATTTATTCATTACATAATCCATCGTGTGGATTACAAGAAAAAACTTCTGAAATGATAAAAAATATCATTTATTCAGTATCATAATAATGAAAATACATAATTTAATGAAATATAAGAATATAATTATTCTTAATAGTTTGAAAATTCAATCTATGTTTCATTATTTATAAAATATTTTTTGGAAATTTTTAAATAAAAATGTGTTTTAGCATTAGACATAAAATATGCTTTACCTCCTGCTTTAATGCTTATACCTAGATTTACAATGTGTGCATGATATCATATATACAGTTTTACCATTTATACATAGTACGTCATGCCGCATCGCAAATGATTCATCTGCCACAAATACATGGGGGTTTTAAATTTTCTAAACAGTTCATAGAAAAAATACAGTTAACATATATTACATTTATTTTTGTAAACTCTGCACTTTAAAATTTTAACTCTGTCTTGCTGAGCAAATTGTCACACGCACAGACCTATATAATGAAATAAGTTATAGATTTAAAATAAATTATATGTGAAACTGTACCGTATAAGTTATGATTTTTCAAATAATTTCAAGTTTGATATATCCCCATGAGTCATCTACAGTCTAGTTCCATACTTTCAATTTTATTTTATATTGAAAATAACTTTTTTTTAAATCATTTTTTTCTGAAAAAAATAAATGAATTCAACAAAGGCTTGATATGCTGACTTCAAATTTCTCTCGCGTTCGTGGCATCATTTTGAAGCACGAATAACAGAAAAGAATATTCTCGACAGCAGACAACTTATTCTACGACCTTCTTTACGAGAAGTCATTTTCGAGAAAGTATTTGCTGGAAAATCGCTTCCAAATTTCTTTACGACTTCCCATCGCAAAAGCTGAAAAAAAAACGCGACTTAAAGGTCGGAAATAAAAACTTTTATGTCGAAATTTTGGGGTTGACTGTTTTTTTTTCTCTTTCTATTTGAACTTTGTTGATATTTTGCATGCCGAACAGCATCAGTGTTCTCGTATGCCATTCAGTACACTTACGCAATTTTATGAACTCGTTTCGATCAGTTGTTCCTGCCATTCGAACGTCCCCTATGATTTGGATACGAAAACATTTCGCTATTTTTACTAGGCAGTTTTCATCAAAAATGCGCTCATAAACGAAAAATGTTTCCAGTTTCTGACATCGTGATGATGTTCTATGTAGTTGGTATTTAATGCTCTCAACAAAACCTCAATGCTGTTGTTGGCAAAATTACAAAGCTCCCTAACTGTTATTCTTACGCTTTATGAATTTTAGCAACTCCTACAACATTTAATTTTTATCTCATATTTCCATAATTGGGAAGGGGAAATTCATTTACACGTTCTCTGCTGGTTTTAGTACAGTAGAGTATCATTTTATGATATCAGACTGACACTTGCTAGAGCTATTACTTTTTGTTAACCAATTTAGATTTTTTTAATTTGGATCAATTAATTTAAAATGAAATAATTTATTAAAATTGTAACTTAAATTCGCAGTATTATTAAATTTCTAATTATTTTTAATCCATTGATATTTTTATACAATATTTTCACACATAAATATTCTAATTATCTTGTTCTGCCATACTCAGGTTTTAAAGCAATGACCTTATATTAAAGGTATTCTTCAATCTAATATGGATAATTTTTAAATAATTTTAAAGAATATATAATATCCATGTATAATTTCAAAGCATAATCATCCTCTGATAAGTCTTTATCATGAGATGTTTAAGAAAAAATGATGAGATGTTAAAGAGATGAGATGTTGAGAAAGAGATGATGAGATGTTGAGAAAAATTATGATGAGATGTTAAAGCTTAAAAGTCTATTAAAATGAACTCCATTATAATTTTTAAGCATTCTCTACCATTTTAGACTGTTTAGAATGTGATAATTTTCTGTTAAAATTTTTTAACTATTCATATCCATCCGCACTAGTTTTCTTCCATTTAAGTATAAATAAAACAATTTACAAATAATTTATATTCTGAGATACAAATGTATCTTCCTTTGCCTTTCACATCGTTTATTTCTTATAATCTCCTCTACAAATATTAGAATCAGCTTATTTTGCAAAACACAATTTTTTTATATGAATTTATTTAATTAATTTTTTTCTAGGATGTCTGTTTTGTTTAACATGCAATTTATAAAGTAATTTTGGGAAATTGCTTGTTTAATAATTTCTAAAAGCTTTTAAATCATACTAATAAGCAATAATTAGGCTTCTAAACCTTTGTTCAAACAGTGGACGATGCGTGGTACAAAATCAAGACTTCCAACGCATACATTTAAATTAACTAAAAAATTATAACAATAAATTTAAGCTTTTACTGAAGACATAAGTAAATGCTTAGAGAATGAATAGCTATTCTTATGTTGCAATAAAATTATTTTTTTTATTACATTGACTGTAAACTTTTTTTTAATTATTAAATCAATTCTTTGAGCCACAAGAAATAAGCGAATGCAGAATTTTAAAATGTGCCTTTTGAACATCGGGGTATTACATTTCCCTGTTTTGTTCAACCGAACACCAAAGCATCATTTAACATCCACTGAATAGTATAAGCACAGAATCTGTCGAAAAATTACATCAGGTGTAACTTGCAATCACTTGCTTTTAATCAGTCTTGAATTTCGAACTAATAAATGTTATTTAATGTTAATTTTGAAGGCAATTATGCCGTGTTAGATGTTATCACGTTGTATTTTAAAAGAAAATTAGTTTAATTTTATAATCTACAGAGCAATATTTTAGAAATTTATCAAGTCTGTTTTTATCTGCGTCAATAATATTTACAATGTGCAATGTATTTTTGTTTTATATTATTAATTTATTCACAGAAGAAATTTCGTCAAACATCCTAAAGATATCTAACTGTAAAATGAGTATTTTGAAATAAAAGAAATTTTTAGAAATATATTTAGCTTGGTATAGTAATTATATTAAATTAATAAACGATTTCTTTCCCAGATTTATATTGCTGATATTTTTAATAAAGACTAGCTAAGCATTTTCAGTGTTCAATTAAACTTAAAATCAATTGTTCGTTTTATTTAGTTATAAATAAAGTAATGTTATTATTTAAAAAAGCTTTATTTAATTTAGAAGCTAAGAAGGTTTAACAAGTTATTTGTACACATGCTGGAAAAAAGTAGAAAGACAGTAGGTTTTTTCAAATAAGAAAAGAATTTTGAATTTTTACAAAATAATTTCATTACAACACTTTTAAAAACTTATTTACAATAAGATATATGTAACATGAAATAAAAAACTACTTGCTAATTATAATTAAAAATTAATTTCACTCACAATATACTGTGTGAAAAAAGTAGGAGGACAGTTCTAAATAAAGACAGTTAAAGTCTTGTTAATAAGAAATTCTTCTGTCTTTTGCTTTGTCTATTTCAAGGACTTTATTTGCCCTTAAATCATATAAATCTTGAATTTGGTTTCACAAAAATTGTCCGAAACACAAATCAAAGTTTCTCAAAGTTTTATAAAAAATTCTTTTTCTTGTTTGTGGTGTAAGCACGCCGAACAGTGTGACTGACCATATATTTTAAACCATATTGAAGTCTGTACATTTAGAAGACTATAACATAATCAGAACATTATTTGTTCCAAACTAATTTGTAACGCCATTAGCAGTGTGAATTGGTGCTCCATATTGCTGAAATATCCAATTTTTTCCGCCTATTTCAGCACTACAGGGAAGAATCTCTGAATTTAGAATTTAAATGTAATCTGTATGTTTCTGTCTTTTATCCAGAAACACTATAGATTGGACTTTCCAACGTAGCAAACTGATAAACCATTAAATTGCCTCCTCCTATCTCTGTGTCACAGGTAAAATAAGTTTCTTCTTATATACCTAATAATATGACAAATAATAACCAATGCCAATAATATTGACAACCATCTGTGGGCCATGTAATTGAATTTTTTTATCAAAAAAATAACAGAAATCTATTTGGAGTTCCAAGTTATGTGTTCTTTGACACACTGTAGCAGGTGCTCTATGTGTCTTTCCTTCCTTTAAGGATGTTGCTTTCTTTTCTTGTATATTGAAGTGCCCGATCTCTTTACGCAGTTGTAAAGTGTTATACTAGTTATATGTGTGAAGCCTTGTGCTTGTGTGATCTTGTGCTTTAACCAATGCTTCAACGCGTTTATTAAGTTCTTTAAAGATTATTCTTTTATTGCGTAAAGTCAATTTTTTAAGTCTGCCAATCTTTGTTTTCCTTTGACTTTTAAGGTTTTTCAAGAAGTTAGAAACAGTATTCGGACTGATGAGTAGGTACTTTGAAATTTCTCATTTTACACATTTACCCCCATCTTTTTAGGCAACAATTGGGCCTTTTTGAAATTCACTTAAATGTTTTCCCTAAGGAATTTTAACACTGTACAAAAATTGAAGAACAAAATATATTTTTTGGAAGAAAGACAGTTTAAAAACAATGTTTTCAATATATTAAACTGCTATAAATTACAAAATGAGAATATTTTTCATTTTGTATTCTACTTTTTTCACAGACCAAAAATCCTTAAGTACTGTTTCATAATATTTTCTTAGTGGTAAATAAAATTCATTCATTGCAAATAAAAGAAAAATTAGTTTAATAAAATAAAAAAAGAAAAATTACATAATAAATGCTCTAAAATTTAAAGCATAATTTGTAAAATATGACTGTCCTACTTTTTTACAGCAGTGTACGATATACAGTATATATGTATATACACATAAACGTAGATACTAAATTCATTAAATTTCTTCTTCATGACAATAAATATTGCTTTCCAAATAAGATTTTTCTGAATTTTTTTCTTTGTTCACGTTAGAAAATTTCAATACATCATTTGTTATTTACAAGAAATTTTTATTAATGCTCTGAACATTTTCATTATTTTTTACCGAGTCAAATGTTCGCTTATATGAAGTATTTGTTTGGCTATTTTGTAAGAAAAACCATATATTTTTAATATAGTATGTTCATATGAAAGGGATATTATTAGCTGTATTATTATAGATATACTTTTCAATATAATGAATTTAGAAATTTAAGTAGGAGACATTAACTCCTATTTATGTTCTTTGTCGGTTTAATTACGTATTCTCAACACATTTTAATGCAGAAAATAATTATAACATGTGCATTTTTTTCATGGAGGTGCTTAATTTTAAGAATTTTTTTTTAAATTCATAAAAATTCAATGGATTTCCTTAAGTAAAGCGAGTTATCGTGAAAACAAAAAGCATTTTAAATTTGAAATAAATCCATCAATGTTCAGTTTATATACAGGGTGATCCAAAAATCAGGACGAACTTTAAAAATGAATAATTCGAAAACGAATCACGTTACAAAGATGCGGTTTGCACCAAACGGATGGAAAAGAAACCGGGTTTTGTGTGGCAATGAAAAAAAATAGTTCTGTTGGCGACCAACAGATGGCGCTGTCGTAGGATTATTCTGATGTAGGATTATGCAAAGCAACAAACAATATAAAAAGAAGCAAGTGCAACAGGTAATGGTAGTCGAAGCTGTTATGCATCGAAATGCTGTCCACAGTTGAGAAAGCCCTCTTAGTTAAACTGTTTTATAAGAATTTGGAAAGTGCCATTGCGGCATTGCGAGCATATCGCTACATGAAAGGTATGCGAGATAGCGAAGGACCAATAACGTCTTCTGCATTGAACAAAATTGTGAAAAAAATTGAAGCTACAGGTTCTTTGGCATCACGTCAAAGAAGTGGACGTTCCTCAACTGCAGCTGCTGTTACCATGACAGTGGAGCAGACGGTGCAAGCCATGTCGGCGGTTGCTGCACATGGGGAGTGCAGTGCTCGAGAAGTTTCGAGGCAGACAGGAGTGTCGTACGGAAGTGTCTGGAGAGCGCTGCGAGTAACTTTGCAACGGTATCCCTACGAGTTACAACATAACTAAAAACTGAAACCTCCTGACTTCGACTCTCGCCGACATTTTGCGAATTTGGTCTTCAATAAGATGGAAGAGCAGCAAAACTGGCTTCACACTGTGCTTTGGGCAGCTGAAGCACATTTCACACTCTATGGCGCTGTTAACACCCACAATTGTCGAGTGTGGACCACAGAAAATCCACATGCATTTGTTGAGGTACCCTTTCAACAGCCTAAAGTGACAGTCTGGTGTGGCTTCACTGCTGATTTCATAATTGGTCCATTTTCTTTCGAGGAAGTCACACAAACAGGTTTCCAAACAGTTTCTGTCACCGGTAAGCGATATCTAGCACTGCTACAGAACAGCATTATTCCTGAACTGCAAGCGCGACAGGCACTCCAAACAGTCACCTTTATGCAAGATGGAGCAACACCTCATATTGCTCTGCCTGTGCAATGCCTGCTACGTTCAACATTTGGGGAGGATCGCATTATCAGTCGCTATTTTAATCACGCATGGCCTCCAAGATCTCCCGATCTCACACCCTGTGACTTTTGGCTGTGTGGCTTCTTGAAGTCAAAAGTGTACAGCGACCAACCGGCATCACTATATTTTTATAACTGAAATAGTGAGAAAAATGTAATATTTTCTTGGAGAATATGTGTAAAAATAAAGGGAGGAGCGCATTGTGGATTCAAGCAAAATATAGCGAAGCTGAGATTGTATATTTTCAAAAGATTCCCTTAATTTACTTAGCTAAGTGTCTTGTTTCTCAAGAAAACAGAAATTCGTTTACCGTTCGTGATGGTTGTCATTCTTGAAACACATATCACTTTATTTTAACATTGAAAAATATTGAAATCCAAGAATTTATAATATTAATTTGTCTGCTAAAAAGAATGAAATAATTTGGTTAAATATACCATTCACATTAAATAATTATTTTCATAACAAGATATACTTTAAAAATTCATATATACTGCTCTTAAAAAGCAGAATTTTTTATATTTAGTTTCATGCATGAACTATAGCGATTCCTGAGTTGCAGAATGTCTTGTCAATAAATTGAATGAATAAATGCGTTATAAAAGAATTCTGTCTACTATCGTATAATAAAATTACCCTGTCGGTTCCTCTTCTCATATATAAAATTACATTAGTTTTATAATTATAATCAAAGTTAATGTTAATATTCATTTCGTTTCAGAATGTGGAAAATGAAATGCAATTTATACTAAATCGTAATGTTTAATATATTCAGAAAACAAATATATTTTTTAATTTTGTCTTACTTGAATGTAAAAATATATTTTCAAGTTTTGATGGAAAACTAATAGAAGATTGAATTGTTAAATATAAATATTTTTATATCAATTAAAATAAATAGTGGGATAGATTAATTAATTAATAACTGTAATTTACAAAATGTTAATATTTTCCGAAAATAATTTCTCAGTAAATTCTAAAAAAAAAAATATTCATCGGCAAATTTATCTATCTAAAATTCAAATGTAGCAAACATAGGAAATCAAATAAAATTCATGTTTACTTAGATTTCCACAATCAGAAATTTTTCCAGTTTGCTGTGATCTACCTAAAAATTGTGATAAATAAGGGATCAATTTCTCACTTTTTAATGTACACAAAAATATAGTTTACTTCTGCTTTTAAAATATAGCAATATTTATACTTTCTTTTCTATTTTGTAATGACATAGGAAACAGATTTATGTTTAATATTATATATTTGATATAATTACATCAAAAATATACAATATAATTACAATAGTGCAAATATTGGCCATTACTCAATAAATGAATAAAATGATTAATTCAAATTTATAGTATAGTAGCTTGTAAAATTCTTAATTCTTGATAAATCTTACTTCTTCTTGACATCAAATACTTTAATATTATTTTTTATTTTTAAAGTGCTGAAATTATAGTTACTGAAACAAGAAGTTAACAATTATTAGATATTTGGAAGGAAATACATGAAAATGATAAGAAAGAAAAAATCATTTTTCTTATAAATTATTAATCATTCCTAAGAAATCGTTTCTAAAAACACTGTTGAGTGTAGTTCTATATATCTAGGGTCTATTTAAAATATTAAAATAACTTTAATAAAAAACATCTGATTTTCAAAATATTTTTGATAGTTTTGTTATTTTTGAAGATTTTAAAATATATCAAATAAAAAATATGGGTTTTGTTAAAAAAATATTTGATAGTGCATAGAATTTTAATGAATGTTGAGTGATTAAAAAGTTTTACTGTTGTGTGAAAATTACTTTGTATAAATATAAAACGAAAACGTGATGCACTTTAAAGAGACGAAAATTTTTTATTCTTTTCGAACTTCTATTTTATAGAAAAAGTGCATCTACCTTATGAAATCTTGAGAACACAGAACATATGCAATCTTAAGGATACTAGGTTTTTTTGGTTATATCAAAACAACATTTGTTTTTCAAAAAAGTTCTGAAGAAGAAAAAAAAATTCGACCGCTTGCCTGTACCCTTAGGAGTCGGAATGAAAGTTTTTTATGTGTAAATATCAACAATTTTTGTTTCATTGAAAGTATATTCATACCTGACATATTCACTGCAATTTTCATCATTCTTGGTAAACTTGAGAATGATAAATGAAAAAAATGGAATAATTTTATTTTATTGTAATTTGTCCTCGAAACAATTCATTTTGTATTTCATTTCTTTGGTTTATTCATTATGATGATTTTTTTTGTCAAATTTGTAGCAGTCTTTCACATACATTTATTCAAATGGCAAATGTATATTTATGTTAAAGCAAAAGAATTATTTTTATCATGTTCAAAGGACGATTGATAATTAAATGATTCTGTTACTTATGACCCTTGGACAATCCAACCTCGTTATGCCGTCGGCTAATCAGTAGGGTGAGTCATACATTTTAACCAGACCACCAGAGGATTCACTCCTTCAATTTTGACATTGTTCTGGGGAAGGAGGAAATTTTCTACAGACCATTACACCCATGCTACTGCAGAACTTTCGATTCCTCATATTTAACGAGCACGTGTATCGCACGTACTTGGTGGATCTTAGTGGCAATAGGAGTCAAACCCCACCCTCTAAATGGAAGGCTGATGACCTAGGCTACGTTATCATTACATACCATATAAAGACAAAAAAATTTTTAATTAAATTAATTTTTTAAGAAAATAAACAAAATAGACATAAAAATTTCAGCGAAAACGAAAAATTATAAAAATGAAAGAAGTAGGAAGTGGTATGTACATTTTTGTACAAAGTGAATGAAATGAAGTTCAAAAATAAACCTGGTAAAATTGGAATGTGGGAAAAGTAAGACTGTCCTTTTTATTCTCATGTGAAAGTTTGAATTTCTTGAATCCATCCAATATATTTGAGACGCGGGTGCATTGAAATGAGTTTTAATGCTACGTCAAAGGGAGATAGAAAGCATGAAATTTTTAATTTTTAATTTCTGAAAAATTAAATTCTTATAAATTCATCATTTGAAGAGTATTTTGGGTAATGATGCTATTAATATATCTGCTATGAATCTATGCATCAAAAATATTATCATTAAGAGCCTTTAAAATAATATTTAATGACAAAAACCACAGTGTACGTAATGATGAATACCACAATTAAGATCACAACCAATAATGCTAGTCTTCAATATGGACAGACTTCAGAACACCTTCAGAATAAAATTTGTCTTGATAAAAGTTGTCAGAAGCCAATGATTTTGCAACAGCAAAAAGCTTTTGTAAATTTATAGTGTGGCTGCAGAGAGTGGGTCAAATCTGAAATTTAAAGAGATTCCACAGCATCTTTTCTAACCCGAGCTAATTTCCAGTATTTTTATTTTTCTTCTTCTCAAATCAGGCTATCGAAGAAATGAAAATCTTTTCAACTTCTCAATTCTCTAAAATTTCAAGAACATTTTTAAAGACAGAATAACATATTTAAAACATTTGAGGAATGCACAACGATTTTAACTGCGTAGTAAAATGAATATGTGATTCTGAAACTAGATTTATTTCTGACAGTTGTACTTAAGCTTATTTTTTGAGATTACCATTTACTAAATTGATATTATACTATCATTTTTAGTATCATAATACCATGTGAGCATAACATTTTTATCTAAATTTTAACCAATGTAATTTTGAATAAAATTATTTCAATGAACAGCAAGTAATTAAATAATAACGAATTATAAAAGGCAAATCATGGGAACTTTTTTTATAAATTATATTATACATTATAAATAAAGAGTTATATATATTGAATAGTATTATAATTGATATTGTAGGCAATGAAAACTTTTCCTCTCATTTTTCCCTCTAGTTAATATTTATGTTGCTCCTCAGTTTCAGAGATAATTTCCTATATTGTTTTTGATAGAGAACAAATTGAAGTTACACAAATTATTGTATCTCAAAATGTATATATACATACTTAAAACTAATAATAAGTTTTCAGTTCTCCCATCACATTAAATAAATTGAAGTTCATTTAATTTGATGAAAGAATTCTTAGGGTCAACTTTTATGAATATTTGGAAATTGGATATGTATAAAATTAAAACATTTTATACTTCAAATTATGCAAAAAGATTTTTATCACAAAAATTTCAATTTATCCCCCCTATTCATTAGACATAGTAAGTATGAAATATTCATTAAGAAGTGATAGTTGTGTGTACATTATAATATTCAAAAAAGTAGTTTCGATAATACTTGGATCACAACTATTTTATACCTTCTTTGTGCATTATTTAATAGCATCTGTACTTTATGTAAATAATCAATACTTATCTTATTTTACTTTCAACTATAATATGGTATGAAATATTTTAAAATGAATCGATAGGTTAGCAGAAAATTATTTTATAATGTGATGACATTTTATAATAAACTTTCTATTAATCAACAAATTTTTATTTACCTTATCAATTATTATCAGGCAGAGTTATTAAATTTCTAAGTTTTAGAGTTATTTAAGTTTCCTTTATATATTTTCATAAAATCATAAAAGTTCTTGTTTATCTTGTAATATATTTGTCATCAATTGGGCAAAGTTCTCTGAGCAGATTTCTAACGATGCATATATAATTAATAAACTTATATCGTATAAATTCATTTTTCTTTGGAGTATTCTTAAGAACTCTTGTCAAGTACTCCATCTTCAATTTGTTCCCCTACTTAATGCATATAAGAATATCCCTTCATTAATTCCAAAGGAGTGCTTTTAATTATAGTTTACTAAGAATATTTCAAAGTATTTTCAGATTTAATTCATCTTCCATAAAAGGAGTTCAATAAATCGTTAATTATTATTTTGCATATTAAAAATGCAAAAATACTCGTTATTCTTTTACTAAAATAGCACGTTAATATTCATGGGCCATTGAAAAATTTAAACTCATATATTTACTATAACTTTGATAAAGAAATATTTTAAAAGTTAAGTTCAAATCTAAATAATTATGAATATATTATATTTATGCTTATTTTGTCATGAGCGTTTCAAAACACATTCAGTTAAACAAATATATACAAATATTTTTTTATATTAAATCCGGTATTATATTAAGATATAATTTATAAGATTTTATTATATACGACTGCATTATCTATACAGTTACAGATATTGAAAACGAAAACTAAATTTAAAATCGTAAATAATTCGTAATATGTAGGTAATTGCCATCTTCAATTCCTGTATTTATTTCAATTAGAGAATAAATTTTTGAGATAACTAAAAAAGTTCAAATATAGAAATATTTTGATTCTATTAAAATTACTTTAAGAGATAGTAGATTGATGAAGCCCTTAATTACCTTGTCTGATGTTTATTAGTAAATTACCAGCAATATACAAATCACTTTATAAATAACGAAATTATAATTTTTGATGTAATTTTGCATGAACAGTTTATGGCACATCGGCTTTTGCTTGCATTGGCAACCTCAAAGTTAAAATCTTTACGGTTTATTATAATCAAATGAACTTTCCTACAATTATAAATAGTTGATTATTTGCTTCCAAATCAAACAATGCAAAAAAGTAAAAAGTAATCGCAAAATTTGTCTTATATTATGAGCAGAAAACTGTGTACGATACATATTGCAAGCAACATTGATTTGTAAGTGACAACAGTATAAAACTAATTAACAAAAATGAAAATTAAATATAATTTATTTTGAAAATAAAATCAAAATAACATATATTTAATTTTAGAAAATTATGCGGTACAACTTGTTACAAACCTTCATGATAATTTATCACTGAAAATTCTAAATGAATGAAGTAAGCAAAATATAATATCATTCTATAGTAAATTATATATAACCATGCCATATTTTTAGTTGGATAAATCTAACACCTTAATACTCAATTATTAAGTATTTTATTTACCAAATAATAAACTGTGCACAAACAATTAATGAATCAATATTCTTAATAACAGATCACAGTTTATTTTATATTGATAGAAATTAAAAATTACTTCAATCACTTTGCTTAAAGTTATTAACATTAAATTGTTCAAGTTAGTAAGAAATGCTAATTTAAATCAGAAATTAAATAAATCGTAAACTGTAAATATAACTATTTTTCTGATAATCCAAAAATACTTTTACATAGCTTTAATCTTTTTCCATCAAAATAGTTAATGATATTACAGTAATTTGAAATTTCGTTGCTTAACGAAGGAAAAATATGTTAAACAATTATATTTGAATTACTGAAAATTTTTCATTATTTCTGTATTTTTATATTTGTGAATGTTACCATTTCTGTATTTTTAATTATATTAAATGAATTGCGTTTTACTCTATTTCTTCAATGACTCATATTTTGACACTAAAGATTTAACAACAAAGAAGTCTTCAGGAAATGATAAGAAGCTTTAAATTCTGAATAACAAAACCATAAAATGAGCTTTGGGTGATTTTTAAAGTGTTCATATTTCAGTGAAGTTTATTCATAAACAGAAGAAATAATGTTATTTATTTCATAATATATTAGCGATGACATTATTAATATTTATTTAAATCACAATGGCATTAACATGAATGTGAAATACATTTCTAATCTTAAACAACTGCATACTACATTATATTTTATATTATAAATATACTTTTTACCACTTAGATATTAATTAAGTTTCTTTAATCATTGATTTTTCATATGAAAGGTCTCGTTAAAATGTAAATTTTTCAAGCATTAAAATTTTTAAACTCATTAATATTTATAAATTCTTCATTTCAATATACATACCTAGATAATAATAATGTTTTGAAGCGCAAACGACCCTAATAATTCAAGAAATGTTTGAAATACATTAAGTTGAAAACCTTGTAATTTGAAAGCCTTCTTGAACTTTAATTAGAAACAATTAGATTTCAAAAGAAATAAAAATAAAGTTTTCCTTATGCAATTTCCAAGATTTAAATTGAGTAGAAAAGTTTAAATGGATTTAAAAATACTTTTAAAGATTCTTTAGAAAGCACGTGAATTAATTTAGAAGTTTTAAAGATATTAATTGATTTTTTGCTAAAACTGAATTGTTAAATTATCCAATTTCTTTATTCAGATATGTATTCAGGGTTTAAACATGACTTAAGAAAGAATTCTTCAGTGAGCGATTGATCTTACTTTATAAAACTTTTCAATTTTATCATTGGCAAGATCCCAAGCTATGTATCAAGCTTTTTTTCTTTTCAGCGTGCGATAGAATTTATCAATTTTTTTTTTTCATTTTTAAACCCTCTTTTATTTTCAATTGTTTGCCGTTCTAGATAATCACTTTCTTTAAGGCTTTTCTATAAAATAGTGGCAACTTAGGCTTAAATATTAAATGAAAGTGCATAGAAATGATACTTTTTCAGCAAAAGGCGAACATCTTAATTAAATTTGAATTCTTAGAGATTAAGATACTTTTTAATCTATGAGATTAAAATTTTCTTTTTTGTTAACAATCATCAACAAAAGTAGTTTCTTATGATAGTCATGTTTCTTCCAAACTTTTTTCTTTTAAAATCTTTTTTTAATACAAAATTCAATATCAAAAAAAGGGGAAATTTTCAGACATAATTAAAACTGATAAATGGTTAATACGATTAATTAGAATTATCTGTAACTATTTCTAATCTATTTTACGGAAATATATACATTGAAACTCATTAATGTGTTCTTGTAGTTATATATTTAAAGATGTTTAAACGAATGCAAAATAAAAATATTCTAATTGTGATGAATTTTAGATAAGAATGTGAATATAGTTAGAGAAAATTATGTTCTTAATTGTATTAATATTTAATAAGTTAAAGGCTAAACAACGTACACAAACAAATCTCAGAAAAGTGTTCTATTATCAAATTATTGCACATGAGGTGTTTTTACGCAATGTTCGTAACGCCCAATCTTATTTTACATTGCAAATAAGGAATAAATCGTTTTATGTAACAAACAAAAATATGTCGCTGTCATGTGCATATTTACTCAAATAACGTGAACAACAGATAAAAAAGTGCTTAAGTAAAGGCTGATTATTTTTAAACGATGCTCTACCAAGACACCAACTCTCACAGATTCTTTGATGTTGTTGAATCACATTAAAAACCGACACGTTTCCCCTTCACATGCGAAACGATAATTTACCCGGGTAATCGGGGCTTCCTGAGCACTCTCGTGACGTCACGAAATCGCACATTTCTGCCCAGCTTTTGTATCCATTACCCCCGTCACGCCACATGTAAAACGCAATGTTTGACACGTGATGTCCCGGTGAAATGCTAAGCTCGGGGTAAAATGTTTAAGGTTTGAATGAAACCTGAACTTGAATATAATATTCAGCAGAAAGTAAATTGTGTAAGTTTTTCCCTAAAATAAATAATAGTATTTAGCACTCTGAAAATAAATTCTAAGCTTAATTCTAAGTTTTTCTTTTGAAATTTTTACTTTGTTGATTAATTTTGATTTAATTTTACAACATCAAGAGCATTGTTTGCTGCCCATTTTAATTTAGGTAATATATAAAATTCATTGAAACGTATTAACATACACAAACAAAAAACAAATATATATATATATATATATATATATATATATATATATATATAAAGCAATTTTAATTAGCTAATTGTGTACCAAATACTTGAAATAAAGTAAGTACAACATTTCAATAAAAAGAATAATTTTATGTAATTATATCAATATGCCATGTGTTAATAATTTGTAATGAACAAATTGTGATGTAATAAAAATCAATTTTGAAGACTTTGGTGTGATAGTTAATTCAAATTTTCTCCATACTTCACAACGGTTTTTATTTTGGTATTAAATTGTTTTCAGAGTTAATGATTTTCAGACCTGTCATAACTAAATTTCTTTGAATATTTTATAAATTTATTGAAAAATCTAATGACTGAATAATTCATTTGAACTTCACATAATATCAATAGATTCCATGTAAATAATTCAATATAACGTTAGAAATTTTTAATTTAATGGATATGTTAACATTTGTGCTATATTTAAATTTGAATAAAGTATAACGATCATATGTAACAAAATACATTTGATATTTGACGTAGGATTGATACTTTCAAAATTGTACTTTATATAAATTATTCTTGGATATGCAATTTCGGGAACAATTTTGATAATAAGCGAATGCTTGTTAACATTTAAGCTCTTATAGATTAAAACCATAACTCGTAGATTCTTCAGTTACTCTACTCACAAAATTTCACATAATCATCAAATAAGCTTGTTATGCATTGTAATTTCCTTTGAAACAATGATATTATTCAAATGAAGATTTAATATTTATAAAATATTAATAATTCATCACTCTTGGTTTAGGTAAGGTAATCAGATTAAATATTCATAGAATGGAGTGTGAGACAGTTTGATAATGTATATCACATCACTAGGATTTTGAAGATCAATATTGAATATTGAGTTTCATTGCTTTCTAAGATCCCACTTTGAATCAGTGATAGTTTGTGTAACTCAGATTTCGTCTAACTTTGTAAAGCGCTGAATGTTACGATACAATTATTGCATATTTAAGGATATCACAAAACAACTATTAATCTATTTTATAAAATCACATAAACTGTGTGTGAGAACATATATCTGGTGAATTTAATGTTTATATCTATATATATATATATATATATATATATATATATATATATATATATATATATATATATATATATATAATATATATATATATATATATATTTATATATTTAAAATATCAAAAATTAAAACATTCAAACTTCTTCAGTTCAGATTGTATGGATAATCTGAATTTATTTTTAAATGGACGAGCTAAGCATTTCTCAGTTTCGAAGTATTTCCAATGTTTTAAAACTGATAGATTGAATTAATTTTATGAGATTATTATATTAAATGGGATTTCGTCACTTTCCATTGGGTTTGGGATTTTTAAAGAAATGCTTTTAACATTTTATATAGCAAAGATTTTGATTCTCTTTTTATATGGAAGCTTTCATTTTTTCCAACAAGCCGTTCTAGAGTTTATAAATTACTCTAATTTTTAATTAATTATGTAAAAACCTTCATGTTGTAAAAAATGCCAGTGCAGTTATCTCGATTATAAATTCAAATTTTATTAAAATTCTTATGAAAGTGATTAAAACAAAATATTCCTATATTAATAAATTATGTTTTTATTAGTAATCACAAAAACTTGTTCACATTAATTTATTCAAATTATTAAATTTATTTTAATTTATATTTTTTATAGTGAAACCATTATACTAAAATTATATTTATATTATAATAATGACATCATTTGAATACTGTTTAATAATTATTTTTTTATTTAGTCAAATAGTGTTTATTGTTTTATTTAATATTGAATTAATAGTAAGGTATGTGCATTTCTTTTATATTTCTGTTTCATGCAACATTTTTTGAAATAAAAATGAAAGAGAAAACACTCAATTTAACACAAAAACATCTATTTAAATTTTTTTCATTATTATTTGGTGATAGATCCTCTCTCTCAAATACCATATTAACTAAAATGTTTAAAGAAATTTTGTAAGCACATACATAAATTATTGCTTATCACTTAAAAGGAATTACATATGGAAATAATTTTTTATGCTTTAAATTAAATTTTTCTCACAAATACCAAATCAAATGGTGTTTACTACTTGCAGTTTATTCTCGACAATTATAGATATCCGTAGCCGGTATCAAACTAAAGATTTTATCAGTTTATGAGTTAAATATTGTAGGTTTTCAGTTATAAAATATTTGCATAATTAGGTCATGATTATTTAAATTAAATCACTCTTTTTTTTAAATCAATTTTTGCCCGAAGAATCAATTAAATATCATTGGGCACAACATTTTAAAATTAAGGTGACTTGTAAGTTTTCATATTTTTATAAAGAGTCATGTAAACTGAGGAAAAAGATAAAAATATGCATTTCAATTATTTATTAGTAAATTATATACTACGAAATTTGCAAATGTCTGCAGCATTTGTCAATCTTATTTTCTACGTTTTTTAAATCAGTACTTAAAAAGCAAAATATTTTTTAGCCATTCCATTTTTATAAGTGAAAAAAAGCAAAAACTTTTACTGTCTGATATGAAGAATATTTGATTGAAAACAATATTAATGTAATGATAGCTAAATATTTTGTTATTATATAAAAGTAATTCTAGACATGACTACAGTTCATGACTTTTAACAACTACACGCTATAAGTAAATTGAGAAGCTACTGTCTTTACATTGCACTCCGAAAATATTATCAATCAAATTACCCTTATTTTTGGTCAATTGATATTTAACATGAGATTTAATGGAGCCAAGTCACGTTAGTGTTTCCAAAATAACGTTAAAAAAGCTAATAATAAAACCAATTACAATTTTTTAAAGTGACTTCCGTGTTTTACTTATTATATATTCCAAATACATTAACTAGTTGACCTGAATATTTTAAACAATATTCTGGCTAATAACAGAAATGTAGATAAAATATTCCTTTATATTACTTTAAATATAATATAAAAATGAAAACTGAAAAATGTATTTTATTTTATGGTATTTTTATTATATTTATTTTTACCTTTACAACAAATGTGTAACATTTATGAAACACATTTACATGATTACACTAGCTCTGTGGTTTAAAATTGACACATTCATATTATTTTTAAGGACACAGTGTGGTTAAACATAAAAAATAGAGATTATATTAATTCATTAGGTAAATTGACCATTATCTCAATCCTCTAGTACAAAATTTTTGATATTCATATAGTCCTTTATTACAATACTACACTTAATACTCATAATATTAAATATTATTCAACATGACTCACATTATAATTAAAAAAATGTGATTAGGTTTACCGTTGAACATTTTATTTTACATCCTATTTAAGATAATACAATGAATATTAACCATCGAAAATTATAATATTATTCTTGTATAGTTATATTAAAATAAAAAATTAAACAACATGGCAGTCATATGAGCTGCCATGCCACTTGTTTAATTTTTTATTTTACCAAGTGTTCCTGGGGTACAAAGCATGTTTCGATAAGGAGGTGAACCTAATGCGAAACCCCCAATGTTTAGTTCCCAAGCATGCTTGGTATTCAGTTTATCGACCCATTGAAGGGATGGAAAGCTGAGATAAACTTGACCGGTCAAAGGATCGAACCTGTGCCTTGGGAGTGCAACACACTGCCACTATGCCACCGACCCTCTCATGATAACATTATTTATTCAAAATATTATGGTATCATAGTTACATCATGGATATTCAAAATATTACTGCACCAGACTTATTCCTTGTTTTTAATAATTTACTGGCATTGATGGGGTGTACTCAGAAATCCAAGTAAATATTTTTTTAATTGATTGATTAGATTAAAAACTAGACATTGTAATTTTGAGTATTCGTGTTACAAATTAAATTTTAATTATTCATATAAAAGCTGAAAATATGTATGAGCAATTGGAATGTTTATTTAAGGAAATATAAGAGCTCGTCAAAATACAATATATAAGTTCCGTTGCATTATTAAACGTTTCTTCTAATTATAGGAAATGTTACATTTTTATATGGTTTAAAAACCATAATTGAATGCCAGATAATGAAGAAAAACTTTATGCAAAAATTTTATCGCCATCGATTTCTTTATAATTTTTTTCACTAATGTATCAGATAAATTAATTTACATCAACAGGAGGAACATGAATTTTTCAATGCTTATAAAATGTGCAATTTTCAAATTTATTAAGATTACCTGTCATTTAAAAATAACTTAGAAAGAATTCATGTGATTTTAATGGAATTTTGTTAGGAGGTCATATTTTTCTAAATATTAAAACTATTGTCATATTTGTTAACAGCAAATGTGTAATGGGGCTGAGGTCTTCCGCAACTACTCACATAAAGTCTTTCTCAATTCAAACAGTCAACATTTCAGTTAATTTCAATATTGGATGTCTTACATTAGAAGCAGGAAGTCCTCTACAAGTAAGTTATGACTATATGTCAAAGATTTGAAAAAATATTAAAATCAATCTTAGTAGGTAAAATTCAAGTAAATCATAACAGGTGATTAACACGAATTTAAGATTGGATGATCCTTAAGTTGATCATTAAAATTCACTACAATGAGCTGAATTCAGTGGTCGAATGAATAGCTAAAAACATAAAAGATAAACACGCAATTATCAAAATATCAGTCACAGCACTTATATTTTTCTTAAAAATATTCAATACAACTCTATGAAGGCTAAAAATAGGAAATATTTACACTGAACCCAACAGATGCCCATCTGTTTTATTGAGTGAAAATTTGTTTCTATCATAGATTTATCTGAATGATAGGCGATTATGCTCTCAAGTCAGATTACTGTATTTGTCAGCTACTTGAACTGAATTTAATGACAATTCCTTTAAATTCCATTAAAATTAGGTCCTTAAAAATTGACTCAATAATTTCTTTGACACTAGACCAAGCAATTTTTGGTGGATGGCATCAACAAATTGGTTGAGAGGTGGGAAGAGGTTGTAAATGATATAATTATTGTTTTAAATTAAAGACTTAAATATATATATATATATATATATATATATATATATATATATATATATATATATATATATATATATATATATATATATATATATATATATATACAAAATGACACAAAGTAATATATATATTACTTTGTTACTTTGTGTCATCCTAAGTATTCATAATAAGCTATAAATATAATGTAAATAAAACCTTACGTAAAGATCTGAAGAGTATGTTTTAACTCAAACGAATGAAGCGAGGTCACAATACAAAACTTTAGTTCTGTAGGATGTCAATGAAAACTGACTCTAGTGTGTGAAATGGAAATGACTGTAATAGAAAATTGTAATGTAGTCGCAAGTATTCACAAATATTTTTTTAAAGTTGTATCACTTGTTATTCAAATTTGAAGAGAATTTAAATTCCAACATGTCTGAAACTTTTGACTTTAGATAAAAATTTATTTCTTAAGGTTTGCAAAAAAGCTACGACAAAATATTTTGCAATTGTGTGTTAGTTTTAGTGGAAAGCTAACATATATATTTGTAACATTTTTTATATCAAAAATATATTTGCTTTTGAAATAATTCCTAAAAACTCGAACTTGAAACCGGAGAACGTCTTTCTAAGATCTTCTGCTTCAAAACACATTTCTTGCATTTTTATTTGCTTATCTTTCTGGTGAGAAAAATTTCTAAAAAAGAAGAAATTGAAAATGTTTTTCAAGGTTTCACATTTTATAAATTTTTCGTGAAAGATAACTCTTGCTTCATTCTTATATACAGAAAAGCGACTTTAATTTATTTCTGCTAGCATTCTTCGCACATTTCATTTTTTAATAAGGATTAATTTATAGTGTAAGGTATGAGAAATAATAAGAAAAGAAAGTGGCACAATACATAAAAACAAATTAATCAAATACACATATAATGCAAAATTTAAGAAAGAGGATTCTTGTTAAAACAATAAATTTTGGAAAATATTTTACAATACAATAATATATACGAATATCATTAATAATTTAATTTAATTTAATTAATCGTAATATATGTAGCCATAATATTTTACCAGGTGTAAACATGCTTTATTTTTAGCCATTTTTCTAATCTAAAAAATTATAATTGTCACAGAGAAGGGGAATTATGTTCTTTATATTATATACATTTATCTGTATAAATACGGTCAGTTATAATTCAACGTTTTATATGTGTTTCTAAAATTAAATAATTTCTCTTTTACCTTTCGTGAAATTTACAAAATGGAAATATTTATTTACTTATTTTTATAAAATATAGATTGTACTATTAATTTAATAAGAAGTAAAATAATATATTTAAATTTTTCCAACAATTTCACTAATATAACAGATACTCTAAATTAAAACAAAATAATTAACTGATTCAGCTGTAAATTGAATCTAAGAACACATACATCAAAATAATATTTTTCATTTGATTCCAAAAACGGTGAAGATAATATAATATAAATATTTATTAAAAACAAAAAAATTTAAATTATACCGGATTTGGGATTTAATGTGAATGACTAATTTATTGGAAATTTATCACAGTAAAATGAAATAAATTGCTGTTACATGTGATTAATTAAATAATATACATTAATTTTTCTATGGTATTTTGCATAGGCAGATTGTTTTTTCAATTTGACTTGTAATCTTGTTATAAAAAATGGTATGTATTACTTCCCATCTGGAGTTTTTTAACTTTTTAAAAGATTTGAAATACAAATTACGCTATTAAATTCTAGAAAATATTTGTAAAAACATATAAACACGAAAATTTGAGTCAATTATAGTTTTACACATCATTATTTTTTTATACTTCAAAATTTAGTAGAAAAATGAATGTTTACTTTTTTTATTACTCTACTATATTAATAAATTTTTATACCTAATAGAAATCCAGCCGTAACAATGTAAAACGGATAAATATATTTTGGAATATGTTATATTTATTCTTTTCATTTAAAATGAATTGTATCTCTGATAATAAAGTATTTGGACATGTACAGAAGAGTGTACATGTCCAAGTTTTAAAAATGAATCTCTCATATAAAGTTAAAGCAAAATTATTTTTATGTTTTATTTTTCTAATAAGGGATCATATAAAAAGCAAGCCCGGTGGCTTAATGGTAGCGTTTCACTCTCCCAAGGCACAGGTCTGAGGTTCAATACTCGGACTGGGCAAGGTTGACTAAGCCTTACATGCCATCAATGGTTGATTAACTGAATACCAAGCATGTTTGGGAACTAAACCCTAGTGGTTTTGCGTTAGGCTGACCACCTACTCGGGATATAAGTTCTATATCATAGAGCCTCTTGGTCAGAAAAACAGAGATGGGTACTGTATGTTTGGAGCGTCAAATGGGTTGTCACGCCACAGAATTTAGTAGTTTAGATTATTTAAAAATCTGACACAAAAGCATTTTTTTGCATAAAAATCATAAACAGAGAACAAATATAAGAAAGATTAACTATAAAGCGTTAGAATTTTGAATGTGATTAATTTTATCAGTAATTATAGAAATATTATCATTAATTTAGTGCAACTAATTAAAAATCCCAATCCAGATTTTCAGGAAATCTGGATTCATATTTTCTCTCAGTTCTCAAACAATTGAATCTAAAGGTGAAATTTAAAATTTTCCATTGATTCATTTAATTTCTTTTTTCTTTTTTAATTATACTTTTATTATGTTTCAAATCATCCACAGTGATATTTTTAATTTAAATGTATAATAATATATTTATATTTAATTTTTTACAGTAAACCCAGAATTACAAAAAAATCAATAATATTTTGATAATGTAGACAAATAAAAATTTATTTTGTAGCAATGAATAAAAAATATTTAAACCGAAATTTGAAATGTATAGGGTGCAATATCAATGTATATAATCAAATTTCACCCAACATTAAAAAAAAATTCTAGTAATATTTTTATAATGTATACAAATGTGAATTTATTTTGTAATAATAAATAATAAATATTAAAACCGACATTAGAAAGGTATATCTGGCATTATTAAAGTACAGAAGCATGTTTTAAAGCAAATATATTCTAGCCTATGCCCATGAGAAAAATCAAAATAGAAAGAAACATTATGCTACAGAAATTGCAATCAACATGATGTAATTTCATCATGATTAAACATGATCATGATCATGAAATTCATCATGATTAAATTGCATCATGATGAAACAGATAATGCAATTTCTTACATGAAATTACATCATGTGTTTGATTGCTTGCATCGGTATTTGATCTTGAAATATATGTTGTTTCGGATAATGTTCAGATATTTGCTAATAAGAGCATTCCTATCAATAAATGTTAAAATTATCATCTAAACTTTGGTATAATTAAGTATATATATATATATATATATATATATATATATATATATATATATATATATATATATATATATATATATATATATATATATATATATATATATATATATATATATATATATATATATATATATATATATATATATATATATATATATATATATATATATATATATATATATATATATATATATATATATATATATATATATATATATATATATATATATATATATATATATATATATATATATTATTTATAATCTAAGGAATCAATGTAGATCAATATTTACAAATTCTGACGAATAACCAAGTAAACATCCACACTTCGTAAATAAATGAAATCTTTAACTGAGAGCATATGGTTTAGAATTCATGATTACATATTTCTCAGGTAAATAAATGTTTATTTTGCAATACGTATTGATTATGATATTTCAGCCTAGATTAAGCATTCATACCGCAAGCCCTACAAACAAGGATTTACTTATCGCCTTAATCATTGCATACAGGATTCATTGAGTGATTTACATTAATGTTCACAAATATTATATTGATTTTCTCGAAATTTTCTAAAGAGGGGTTAAAAATAGGAAATGAATAGATGTATATACTCATTAATAGTTTATTTAAATATAAGCAATCAAGGCATCTGAGATATCAGCGTAATGTAACTTACCATTTTAATACAATATAATAAGCAACATATTTTATAATATTAAAAAATAACAGTTGCTGTAGAAATAACTTGCTATGTTTTCTTATTTGAAAAAAGATAAAATGAAAAACATTCTCATAACATCTAACAGTCTTTTTATTTAGATTAAATGAAAGGTTTATTTGTATTTTATGTTATTACGTGGAAATGTATTTGGATTATAAGTTTGAATCATTGAAAAAGAAATTTTATTTTTTAACTTTATTAATAAATAAAGTTATTCATTAAATGGTACAAATAGCTGCATTTACTTTATTTTCATTGAAATTATTTATGTACATGGTGTATTTAAATTTTTCTTGTATAATCGTATAAGTGGACATTTCACTAAAATTAAATTCATATGAATTATTTGTGTTAATATGCAATTTTCATGTAAGCGTATCAGATAACTGCAAGGATAATTTTAATAATCAGAATTTAATGTAATAAAATTAGCTAAAATGGTGAGTGTATTTATGTTTACATCGTTACCTTAACATAATTGTTTGTTTGTATCTCAACGGTCACTCTTAACACAAGAAGGCTAATAAGATTGAAACTATAGTTTAAATTGGGTTCTGAACCACTGCAAGAAATCAAGCCCAAGGTAGGATTTGAACACACGAGCTATTAAACTGAGGACAAGAGCACTAACCATTTATCAGCTAAGGTTATTTTATCAAAGTCTTTCTTAGTATTAATATATTACAAATGAAATGAACATCTTTCAGCTTTATTTTAGTTAAATTTAATGTGATATTGATCTAAACGTTATTAATTAGTAAATACATAGAAAGTATTTTTGTCAGTAGTTTCATGAAAAGTATATTTTAACTCAGAATTGTAAAGAAAATATTCATAAGTTTATTACATAATTCGAAAATAAATAAAAAATGTTCCTGTTGGATAATAATGAGAAAGCCTAAAGTATATGATATTAAAGTTTTTTATTGTTTATTGTGGAGTATTTTTAAGATATAGTTTACTAATTTTTATTTTTATTTTTTATTTATATTTTATTTTATTATATATCAAAGTGCGATTTTTTTTTAAGGAAGAAAAATATTTTAATAAGGAATTTAAGTATATGTTTGTTATTTTCTCTGATTCACATAAAAATATAAGAAATGCAAGTCTCATTTATGTTACATGTAGATACCTATATATTTATATAACATGGTAGATATCTCAATTTCACAATATTTTGATGCTTGAAAAATTGATTTGAAATAAGAATATGCCATAAAATTAAAATAAAATCTTTGAAAATCCATTCAAATTCAATTGAATTTTAAACAAATGCTTAAAAGCAAATGATTTTTTCTTTTAGAACAATGCATTTGTAAAATATAAACAAAATAGTGAAATTTATGTTTTGAAAATATGCAATTTTTTAAATACAATTGACAGCACTTTTCTTAGATAATCTCAAAAACAAAAGAAAGCCTTTCTTTACCTATTATAAATCTGTTTTTTGTACTTATTTATAGGTTAAAAATCTTTCATTAATTATAAATGGGATTTTTACCTATAATTCCCCTTACATGATAATACATGTATTTTCGTTGTATGAATCAATAAATTTTAGATTGATTGGTAATAATAATATTGGTAAGTATTTTCTTTAATAAGTCATTATGTTTAAGAATTAATTTATTTGCTCAAACTTACATATAAGCGCCGTGTTTTTGAATTATAAAATATCATAAAAATGGCAAAACTTTAAGATAAAATAACATTAACCATTAGTTCAGTTAATGAAACATATTTTTATGTATTTAAATATTTCTTTTATCAATATACTTATTTTACTTTTTAACGATAAAATATGTAAAAAATTTAAATAATATCACTAATTAATATAAATTATTAAATTAAAATTAAATAAACGTCTCGTTAAATAAAATGCTCTTCACATAAGTGATAATTTTGTGTGCATTCTATAGAATACTATTATAGTAAATTAATATTCTAAATAAACATCTCAAATGATTAATTGTGTTTATGAGATTAAACTGCTGACAAAACTTTATAGCAATAAATAATGTGTGTGTTGATGTGCTAACACCAAAAATATTTCCTTCCCAAAAACTCCAATTGCGAATCATTTTGATAAATAAGGTTATAAGACAATAATAATGTATTTTTATACTCAATATAATTATATAAATATATTATTATTGTACTGCTATAACTATATATTAATGAAATTATATGTTACAGTTTAATCAAGTTCTTTATTGTGTATTCTACACATACATGAGTTATTTCCTCAAAAATAATTTCTATTTTTAAAATTATTTAATTTTAGTATGTATGAATTTTGAAATAATCTTGAGATTCTTAAGTACCACTAAATTCAGTACATTTGCATAATATTATAATACTTATAGAAAAAATAACATATTTAAAAAATTAAAATGTAATTTATACAGAGTTTTATATTTATTTAAATGCTGTGTGAAAATGGAAAACGAACGAAATTTCTTTGCAATAATAGTTAAATTTTTTGTCATTGTACACCATGATTTTCTGTTTAAACTTCCGAAAAAAAAACACTTACGAAACAGATTTTGAAGTTTATCAAATCTTTAGATCGTTAGAATAAATGTAATCAACTTTTAAAGTTTTTGATGACTTGTATTATAATTTTTGGCATTTTTTTTAAAACATTGGTAAAAAAATTTTATGTCTATTTTATACGAACACAACTGCAATTAAATGTAATTCTTATTATGATTTTAGTTCATTTTAAAACATTTGTATTCATATATTACTTCTAATGAGTTATCTCTCTTTAACACATAATAAAAATCCCGTCCAAAATGATTGGAAATATGAAGTTGAATAAATTAAGTAGTGAGCATATAATTACTTAAAGTCATTCCATTTAAAAAAAAAGGTAGAAAAAGATATTCCTCAGCTAGTAAATTTATCTGAAAGTTTATCCAGAATATAAATAATTGAAAACTTTTTTGTACTTTATTATTTTAGATAACGACTGAGAATAAACACTTTGATGGTTATTTTTTTCTGATAACTCAGTATCACTCCTGTTTTACCAGAAAATTTTAAAAAAAATTTCCCACTTTTTAATAACGAAAAAGGATACTCATTATACATGAAATGAAAACATGTTTGATGTATTATATGAGGGATATCTAATTTTTCTTACTCTTAATATTACATTAGTATCATAAAAATTATAACTTCCTCACAAAGCAGACGGTAATATATGTTTCTTCTTTCTATATCACAAACTAGGAAACATCATGTTCTTAAAAAATATCATGCCATATACCATTGGAAAAAATTTATGTGGTTAATTATATTACGGTTAACACACACAGAAATATATGTAACAATTCGACAAACTTTAAATGGCATGTATTAAAAAAATATTTAATTTAAATTAAACAAATATTTTAATTAAATTACGCTTAACAATTTAATTAATTTTTAATTAAATCATATTTTTATTCAAAATTTTGTTCACTGATTTATAAAACACACCTGTCATAATAATTAAACTTACCTATCACAGGCTTTAGATTGAAGACATACATCCACAAAGCTTGCACATAAATAATCCAAAATCTTAAATCCCAACATTGTCGTAATCCATTCATTTTAACACATCAAAATCTTCACACATCTGATTAAATTAATAGAGAATGAAATGCAGATATATCTCGTTCGAGCATCTTTATTCAAACAATCAGCTCATTAGAAGAGTTCGAAATACCCGGACATCCGGCAGAAGAAGAATTCGACCAGACAGACGACGAGATCTCATCAAAATGCATAAGAGGAAATTGAACGTCCACTATGAAAAAAGAGAGAGAGAAGAGATATTATATGTCCTTTTGTTCTTAGCGGTCCTGGAAAAGTCCGGTTGCTTGTTCAGTCCGGCTTGGAGCTTTCCTGGCTACTGTGAGAGCGAAGGTAGAGAATATTTGCTGTGATCGAACAGGGGAATGTTCCACTGGAGCCTGAGGGGTGCCATCTAGTGTCCGGGAGCAGATGCATTGGAATTTAATATCTCAGTACTGTCCGATAGCCGGACATTTATTGTTATGGATAAATGATGTAGCATATCAATTTGACATTATGATAAGATTTTTTCATTAATAGGATTAAAAGTATATTCATCAGAATTACATCGATCATTCGTAAAGAAATATATTTTTTTAATCCTTCATCTGTCTTAATTATGACTCATCTATTATTCCTACTGTCAGCAAAATTAAATATTTTTCTGATGGGAAAGACAAATAGTGATGGATTTTAGTTATAAAAGAGAATTATAAATCAAATTATTTATACATAAAAAAATCGAGTTGGTGAAGAAATGTTATGCATAATTTTATATAACACTTCTCAAATAATTTTTTGAATGTTTTTTGTACAATTTTTTTTTAAAACTGCAAAGCTAATGAACTGCTATTAATAAATAATTATACTAGTTTTGTTTTAGTACATGCAAAACTAAGTATTTAACAAGACAAAAATAGTTTGAATTTTTACATTTGACTCAAGTTTGAAAATATGGATATTTTTCTACGCTACTTATCAACATGTTTTATAATGAAAATTGTTGGCTGTAAATAAACCGTAAAAGATTAATCTCTAATAAAATTATTTGTGAGTTGAAAAAGAGATTTACATTAATATTTGTATTTTCCAAACAGATGCATATAAATATTTGATTGAAATGGATAAAATATTTGATTCCAGGATTTCTTGTATAACTGGATGAAACAATTGTATAAATTTCAAATTGTATAACAGAAAGCCTCACAAATTTTTTGTGGTGAAAACTATGTATAACATTTTATAATTAGAGAGAATTTCATTTGTTTTTTTAAAAACGTTATCATAATTGCCTTCAAAAATTACAAAACTATTATAATTAAAAAAAACTTTTGTAATTAATATAAAATGACAATGAATTATTTTATTTGTAATATGAAGAGCAAATATAAATTACGTGACAACGAACATGCAATATACTAAATTCATTATCAGAAACATATGTAAAGTATAGGATAAGCTTAGTAAATCATGTTATGTTAATTACACAACATGTATTGAATTCTGGAACCTCTATAGCAAGTTTTTATGGCAGAAATAAGCTTAATCAACAATATTTGTATTCATCTATTAGCCAAATTTATTTTTTATAGAAGAAAGAATATTTAGAAATGACAATACAAGATGCGCCGATATAGAAGCATTTGCAATAGCCAAGACAAATGCTTCAAATGTATGAAATTCGAACTGAGAAGTGTTTGTTGGTCATTGTCACGTCATGGCGTCCACTGTATCTACACTCTTCCCCTGCACAGCTTATTTTGCAAAGATTGTTTTATAAAGTGAATTATGGTACATTCCAAAAGTTGAGACACTGTCACACAGATGTTTACACTCATGTATCGAAGTATTTACGAATTTGTACTGATTATACTACACATTACTTCTGTAAATATTTTTAGCAAGTACAGAGCAGTTCTTGATACTTGCACGTCATGTCAGGGTAGTATTCAATAGTAATTGCATAGCTGTTATCTCTAAGGTAACATTAGAGTGACAAACACCACTACAACACGTCATCATCACTTTAAGCAACATCGTCTCAAGTTGCTGGTCACATCATAGTCAGTATGAGGATTCTACAATTTGTGAATGACTATTTACATGCTCTTACTTCAAGGTAGAAAGAGTACACTTTATTAGCAGAATATCTCAAGACCACATAGAAAGAGAATCAGTCATTTTTTTCTAAAGGACAGACTTCTTGGTATTTAAATTCTGATTTACTCAGTATAAACGGTAAATAATATATATATATATATATATATATATATATATATATATATATATATATATATATATATATATATATATATATATATATATATATATATATATATATATATATATATATATATATATATATATATAAATCCTATGAATATTGTAACAATATTAGAATAATAAAAATTGTAATTGAATTCATATTCAAAAATTTCAGTTTAAAAATAAACATTTAGTAAATTAAAATTAAAAAATTATAACTTATCAAAATATATAGGAAAATCATTGTTTGTTTATAATTGTTAAGCTGAGTAGGAACTAAAAAATAAGCATATTGTAAGAATCATTAATAGAAAACTAGAACCCTCTAAATGTTTTAAAATCAAAATTAAAATTCCCTGTAGAAATTCTATAACAGGGAGGTGAAACAGTGATAACAACAAAAAATAAAAAACGCAAACATATTTACGTCTAAAATATGCATTGAAATATCCATCTTTTTCATGTATCTCCTTATAAATTTTATTTTAAATATCTATTTGATACTGTTTATTTTTGCTGTGTACAATTGTAGTTGAAAAATTGTGAAAAAGCAAATGACAATTAGATGATTGAAATAAATATGTTGTCCATTCATTTTTTATAATTGTATGTTTTATTGTACACAAAAGCTGGTAATGTTAATTTAAATCTTTAATCTACAATAATAATACGCTGTAAATATTTAGGTAAGAAATTACTTTGTTCAGGCAAAATATTTTTTAATGTCGTAGATATTTGAAGATAATTATGCGAATAGTTTTGTATAATTTAGAGATTTTTTGGCACATTGAAAAATATATATATTAAACTGTAATAAAATATATATATTAAACTGTTGTAAATGATTTATAATTAATCAAAATGTTTTTTTTAATTTAGAGCATAACATGATACATTTTATTCAGCCATAGAATATATTCACTAGAACTTTAAATAAATATCCCATCAGGTGCATAAAAACTTACTTTTTCATTCCCGATAAACTGTACTGAGTTTATTCATATTTTAAAATTCATAAGGTTTCTATTTACGTATTTTCAAAGACTTCTATTTATCAGATATCATGTTTTTATATAAATATTTTATTTTTGCAACATGTCCATGGATAATTATAGCAAAATAAATAAATAAATAAATAAATAAGTAAAACTAAAAAAACATTTCGAGTATAATAATCACAAAATACTTAATTTGTAATTGAAATTAACATTTTTATTTATTAAAAAAATATGCCAATATTTGATTGTGTTTTTATTTATATTTCAATATTATAATAAAAATGATGTGAAAATGTGTAAGAAGATTATTTTTAAATTTGATGGAATTGTTAGTTTACGAAGCTCAATAAATTGTAAGTTTTTTAGTAGTAAAATTATTGTCAATACGCCCTCGAAAATTTCCTTATAATTGAAGATTTAATTTATCATTATTTATAAATTGCTAACATTTTATGATCAAATTTAATAAACAGTATCAATATTTTCCGTTGATCCACACTTTACAAAAATCTTCAGAATTTTATTAGATTTTCAGAACAAGTAACATTTAATAGATTTAAAATTTAAAGCCAAATAAATGGCAACATAATTTAAATATGCATTTAGTGCTTTAATTTAACCCGACAAATTCCGTACCCGTGATTACCTTTAAACTCCCCATAAGCATTTATATACATATCAATAAAATTCCACTGGAAAATCACTAAAATAAACTCAATAACTATGAAACTCAGAAACAGTAATGATAGCCTCAAAATTCTGAATCACTGCTATTAAAGGTGAAATCTCTCACTCTAGTTAACAACTTTTAGAAATTCCCTGAGTGCACTCATCTCTATAAACACCCTCCAAATGTCTCCCACGAGGTCGTTTACCTCGCGGGAGGTTGATTCAAGATGAGCTATCAATCCGTTTTTCTATTTGCTTTCATTTATTTTCTCACTTCTTAAAAAAAACTCAAGTAAAATTCTTAAGTGCAAACTTACTGCAAGTGTTATTTACTGTTATTCCAAAAGTGCTAAATAAAATAAATAATAAAAAAAACTACATTTCACATGATAAAAGAGTCACTTCATTTTTAATAACAATCCCATTTGTACATAATTTAATCTTTTAAGAATAATTTTATTACGATTGACTGCAATTTCATTTTATGAATTACATAAATGATGCTACATTTAAAAATAATGTATTTGTTATAAGGAATTTAATGCATATTTATGTTTTATTTTCTATGTAATGCTCTACTACGCTGTTTTTCCTGCCTAAAAATGATCTTATATTAAAGTACATTTATTATTGTTTTGATTAATACTATAATCATTAATTGAAACTGTAACACTTAGTCTGCTAATGAATAGCATGAATTCTAGCATTCAAAATTTTAATATAAAAGAATTGTATTTAAAATGTGTTTTAATTAGAGTTATTTATCTCCCTAACAACTCTTGCAATATTTTACCAGATTTTTTAAATATTTTACTAATTTTTAAGCTAGGGCTATAAAATTTCATTTTGATTAATTATATTTTATTAAATATAGATATTTCTTAAGTAAGAAATTTGCACTGTTTTTATTTAAAAAGTTAATAACATTAAACTCTTAATTTTTATTTCCAAATAAATTTTATTTTTAAAATTACGTTTAATTGCGATTAAAAATTATTAAACACTGTGGTTGTGCGTAAGCAATGAACATTCATGAAACAAACTGCAGTGAACTGTTGAATGTTTATTAAATGTTAATGCAATACGGAACAAAAATTGCGTTGCTTATAAGCAAGACCAAGATAAGATTGCCACTTACAAAAGACTGTAAAAGAAAATAAAACAAATTACATCTACTTACAAAAGTACCAATCTACGTGTAATTAAACATAAACACACTGTTTATTATTAAAACATTAAATGAAATGATAAATGTAAAACCATCTAATATTTGATAAAACATTTACCTTTTAGCTTCTTTCGTTATAATGCTTAAAATAAAAAATAAAAATTCAATTTCAAAAGATATCGATAATTAACTTAATTTCTGTTAAATTTCACCATTTTAATAAAAAATATTATATTTTCCTTATAATATATGTATGCCATACATCTCACGTAGATTATTCATTTTAATATAATAAACAGATTGATAACAGCACTTTTGGATGACATAGTATCATGTTTGATTTTCGTTTAAATGCAATCTATCTTTATTCGAATTTTCATAATCCAAACAAAATTGCTTAATCTTTTGCAACCAATCAAAACAGATATAAGGCATTTTTAATTATTACTTTTTGGCAATTGTGAATAACATAATATCGTAATAAAAACTTTTAAGGAATATACAGTTAAAATAATATATTTACTATATGAAAATTATAATAACTTTAACTGCTCGTAATGGATATGACATGAAAATATTACATAAATTAAATCTCTACATCAATTTTCATTGATATATAAACGATTGTATCAAATGGCATGCAGATATTATGCATTAATTTTAGATATTTATCATTGATTACTTATCAATATAAAATATTTATTTTTTTTTTATATCCATTGCATCAATCACGTATTTCTTTTTATGTTTTCACTTAAAATGATCAATTTTCTAAACTGAATTCAATTATTTTTTTATCACTTTATATTATCATAAAGAATTTATTATTAAACACATATTCTTAAAACGTAAACTTGTTTAATTCCAATAGGATACTTATTTTTCTAATTGCTTGATTAATTTTACTATATATTTATCTGATTAAGAATAAAATGTCATTGACAGTAATAAAAATTAAAACATTGATTAAGAATAAAATACAATCCTTAGAAATAAAGTGACTATTTAATTAAATGTTTTAGTATATAACATTTAACATCCGTATTGAAAAATATTTGTTTTAGTTATTTTATGAAAAATATAGCATAGGAATATATAATTTGACTTGGGTTTATATAAATTATTTCTCTCCTATAAATATCATATAAGAATAAAAAATGTAAAATTAATCCGGAAGCTTATTTTGTTTTATTTAAGTTCTGTAAAAATTTAATCTCCTTATGATTACATTTTTGAATAATCTCTAAGTACTTAGCATTTAAAGATTATGAAACATATGGAGAAGTTAAAAAAATATATCTCTATGATTCTTCAGTAAGATTAAATGTGTGTGAAACATATTAAGAAAAAAAAATTATTTTTATCTATTAGATAAATTTTTTAAGTATTAGATTGTTTTTAAGAGTCATTTACAAATTTCTAGTTTTTACAGTCTTTTTTCATGTTGCAAAAATATGCTTTTTTGAGAATACAGTTATTAAAAACATCACTTGTTAAAAATTATCTACATAAACATCCGGAGCATTTTCGCAATAATATATTTTTATTGTTTTTAAGTGTGTGTAAAAATAACACACACACAGAAAAATTTAATCTGTATTAAACTTTTTGTTGCATGAAATAAAAAATTCAATTAAATATAAATGAAAATAACAGTTTTTCGATTTTTATAAATTCGATATATATTTCTAAATAAATAAAATGTTTCTAATAATTGTAACAAAAATGAAAGTCAACATCTAAAACAGATATTGAGGTAATTACGCTAATCCAATTCATTTTATTCACTTTTGTTTTTAATTTTATCATTAAAATCAGCTTATAATTTTTTGAATATTGAAAACAATAACTCGCAGATTAGAAGAAATTCTGCAGAAGAATATCTATTATAATGATTTTTATAAATTATTCTCGGAGTATATATTGTTATGTTTTAATTATAAACATTTGTATGCAATGAAAAATAATCAACAAAATTGAAATTTTATATATATACAGTATGTCCACTAAAGTCCCTTGCCACCCTCTTAACTTCGGATCGTCTGCTACTATATTTATAAAAATGGTGTCTAGGTATAGTAAAGTAGCCATGCGCTACTAAATGAAATAGACTACTGTGCCACCTGGTGGAAAACTGCAGAGTTAGTATTCCTATCTCAAAAACGGAACGAGATAGAGAGAAAAAGTGATATACAAAGTTGTAGAGCATCCGAGCTAGTACGAAAAGATACCTTGTAGGCATTAATGTGAAGAATACAACGGTTAAAATGCGCATTTGTTGTTTTGTGCTGTGACGTAACAAAACGATCTAAGGAAGAAAAAAACAGTTATAACAATACACTTTATTTAAGATGTTCAGACTTCTCACCGTCAGCAGAAATGCACATTTGGATCCTCGCTTGAAGATCACGTTGCACACGTTGGAACACGCGACCCTAATGCGTCGTTTAAGGTCCTGCAATTTTCATGGAGGGGTCGCATACACCTGCTGTTTCAAGTATCCCCACAGGAAAAAGTCCAGTGGAGTCAGATCAGTAGAACGTAGAGGCCCCTCTTCGAAACCGCCATACCCTAGCATTTGGTTGCCAAATTCTTGACGAGGTATTGCTTCACTATAGATGTCTTGTGAGCAGGCGCGCCGACATGTTGAAACCACAGAGTCTTAAGATTAAACAACGGGAGTTTCTCCACAAAATCGGGTATTACCTTCTGTAGTAATTGTAAATATCGTGCACCCGTTAACGTGCCATTGTAAAATATTGGGCCTATCAGCTTGTTATTGTAAATTGCGCATCAAACGTTAATAGCATACCGCATTTGATGTCGAACGTCAACGAAACATTTAGGATTATACAGCGCCTAGTAATGGGTGCTTTGCTTATTCTGCATGGCATTCCGTGGAAAGTATGCTTCATCCGTCCACATTATATCTGCCAAGAATGTTGGCTGGACCTGTATCTTATTCATGATGAAGTTGCACCATGCATAGCGTCGCTCGGCATCCTCGACCATTAAAACCTGTTCAGGCGTTGGTCGGTATGGATGAGCACTTGATTCGCTTAGGATTTTCCAAACCTGACTTTTGGAGCGACCATAGTGTTGACTGATCTCTCTTACGCTGCATTTCGGATATGCGAGAACATATACTAATACCTCATCCGGTTGAACTTGCCGTCCTACCTTAGCTGGTTTGCCAGATCGAGGTCGACAAGTAAAGCAAACTGTCTCCCTTAAACGTTTTACAACAGTTAGGATAGTTTGATGAGAAGGAGGCGGGCCTGCAGGGAAACGTTGGTGGTACAACCTTGCTGCTGATCATGCCATGCGTCGACATTCACCGTAAAGTAAAACCATCTCACAATACTCAGTTATGACCATGAGCATCAACATACTACAGTCCCAAGAAGAAGTCTCTTTTATAGCTGTCTCAGGTGAACAAGCGTGACGTTTCTTACGTATTTGCATACTGTATACAAATTGTTGGAATTATTTTTAATGCTTTCGTTCTTCCCATTTCGAAATGAAAATGAAAAATATAATCACGAAAACGATTTTTTGTTTTTTCCAATATGCTCACGTACGAAGTGCCACTTCACAGCACGAAACAACAAATGCGCGTTTTAACCGTAGTATTCTTCACATTAATTAACTTTTCATACTAAATCGAGGATGCTCTACAACTTTGTAAATATTTTTTTTTACCTATCTCTTTTCGTTTTCAAGATACGAATGCTAATTCCACAGTTTTTCACCGGGTGGTACGGTAGGTGGTTTCGTTCAGTAACGCATGGCTACTTTACTATACCTAGACACCACTTTTATGAATACAGCAGCAGCCTTTCCGAACTTAAGAGGGTGGCAAGAGACTTTAGTGGACATACTGTATATATATAAATCATTATTTAAGCCTCATTGGCAATACAGCACAAAGGCTGTCTATGACGAATTCAGAGGCAAAGTTGATTACATGAATAGAACAAACTGTTCTTGTCAAACGACTCCAACACATCTGTGTACATAACTTCATAGACTTTGTACTTTTATTGTTTGCTACAACGAGAGCGCTTACTATCCGTCTGCGTTTGGTGTCCTTATAAAGACTCCATCTGTTGATATTTTTATCTCCTGATTGGTTTGGTTTGGTTTGTTTGTCGCTCAATGGTCATTTTTTGCACACGACGGCTGGTTAGACCGGTACCTACTGTTTAAAGTGGATTCCGAACCACTAAAAACATCCATGCCCATGATGGGACTCGAACCCACACGAATTGTTGAACCGAAGGCAAGAGCGCTAACCATTCGGCTGCCAGTTCGTCTTTTTATCTCCTGAATGCACCACTCGGAGATGTGTATTTCTCTGTGACTTTAAGGAAAATGGCTGGTTAAATTTTCTCAAGACTATTAAAAGTCATCGTTCAACAAAATAGTTCAGAGGGTCTGACATTTCTAGGTACAAAAGTTATTCAACTGTTGTCCTGGATCGAATAGTCTTCATCCATTTTACCAATCGAAGACACGTATCATGAATTTCAGCTACTACAGCTGTTGATGCGAGGCATAAACTTGCAGTAGCAGGGGATTAGTTTATTTATTTTAATTTTAATTCCCTATTTGAATAACACGCTTAATCAGGGAAGGTCCGTTTTAGCTTCCCTGAAGCCCAAAAACTGTTTCTGCCTTTTTCGAATCTCCATATGTTGCCAAACGTTTTTGCTAATTTATATAAACACATTTTACCCTCATTCAATATTGCTTAGGCAAAATAAGTATCTTATTGTTTTATTTCATAGCGTGACAATGGTAATGACTACCAGTGCGTTGTATTTTATAGATAACTTTGTATAAATATTTTTAACATTTATGTATACAAAATATCTTAATTTTTTTAAATATGCATATGTATATATACATATATATTGTTACAAATTTGTAAATAATGATTATATTTGTCTTAAAATATCTCAGACAGATCAGAAATTCTCACATTTTGGGCAAAAATTGCGGTATTTAGACGTGTTGTAGTTTAAAAGCGGATTTCCTAATGATTTGGCGACTTGGCGACAGTTGGCGAGATTCTTGGCGACGGTTGGCGAGATTTTTGGCGACTTGGCGAGAAATCGATACTTCTGGAAACATCCATCACCTAAGCTCTAGGACCAATATTTTTCGAGATAGCCTAGAAGCTTCCAGAGCCTTGGCGAAATTGGTAGATTTCTCCACCAAGTCAGGTATAAATACCGCAGCCCGACATGGAATAGTAGTAGAGTTTTGTGAAGACAGTCAGTGAGTGAAGACGAATAGTTGTGACTGCTAGTTGTTCTCTGTCTGAGGTATTTGAGACCTGTTATTGGAAGCTGTTTTTTTATTATATCTGACGAATTGTAGCTGTATAATTGTGACTGTTACAGCGGGAATTTCGTTTATTTAGTGAAGTTCTTACGAATAAAAGTCTTGTGTTCATTAAGTGGTTGCTTTATTCAACTCTCAATCGACACGAACCTGTGAAGCTCGGTACAACTGGTGTCAGAATCGGGGTTGAAGAGTTGATGCAGCGTGTCACAAGAAAAATGGATATGGATTTAATGAAAAGTCTTCTCGAAAAATTAGCGGAGCAGACAAGAAGAGATGAAAGCTGGACAAGAAGAGATTAAAACCGAGATGATGAAAGAGATAAAATCTGGACAGGAGGAGATGAAAGCTGGACAGGAGGAGCTTAAAAAGGAACTTAAGAAGGACATTGTAAGTGTTAAAGAAGAATTCTCCAACATCATTCAGGAGAAGATGAATGCAATGGAAGATAAGGTAACTTCAGTTGAAACTAAAGTTCTGGAGATAGAAGAAAACGTTGAAGAAGCATTAGACAATATGAATAAGAAGATTGAAAGCTTGGAGAAGCAAATATCAAACAAACATGAGGAACCCAACGTGACATTTGTGCCTTCCCTAGCCAATATTAAACTCTCAACATTTGATGGGAAATCATCCTGGCAAGTATACAAGACCCAGTTTATGATGGTAGCGGAAGCTAATGGATGGAATCCCCGAGCCCAAGCTTTTCACCTGGCGGCTTCTTTAAGAGGAGACGCGGCTGACATCCTCGAGACGCTTCCGGAGGAGCAGAGGCACGATTTCCAAGCCCTATCGAGTGCGCTTGAGCTGTGGTTTGGAGATAAGTGCACTAAAGAATATAGCAGACTACAGTTAAAGTCCCGCTATCAAAAAGCGGGTGAAAGTCTGCAAGAATTGGCTGCCGATATTCAGCGACTTTCCCATCTAGCATTTTCGGACTGCCCAGCTGAGACACGTCAAGATCTGGCTCTCCATCACTTCATCGATAGTGTGCGGGATCCGGAGATACAGAAAACACTTAGACTCGCCGATGTCAAAGATATTGGATCTGCCCTATTCTACGCACATAAGATAGAGGCTGCCCAGCAGGCCGCGCGTAAAGACCGGCACTCAATCAGAGCCGTCTCTACTACTGATAGGGACTATGATCTCAGAAAGCAAATCGAAGATCTGCGGCGAAAATTCCGTAACTTAGAAATGAGTAAAGGTGGCAGAAACACGAAAATTCAGTGTTGGTCTTGCGGTGCAGTCGGACACGTTCAGAGAGACTGCCCGAAACGAAAAGATGGTGGAAATGATCTTCGTCAGAAGCCCCATTTCAAATTGTTTCATATTTCTTCCGTAAGTAGCGGCGACAACGGACTTTTCGTTATGGGACATGTCAACGAAGTTCCCTGCAGAATGATAATCGATACTGGAGCCAACGTAACTATCATTAGGACAGATTTGGCTCGCAAACTTGGTGAGAAACTCATCTGGACGCCGCCCTGCATTACCCTCCAAACTGTGACAGGTGATAAGATTAAAGTGCATGGAAAAGTCAAGCTAAACATTGCATTTGGTAATGCCGTTTACCATCATATGGCATATGTCGCTGATATAAATGACGAATTTATTCTTGGATTGGATTTCCTCAAAGAAAACAATTTCAAGTTAGATTTTAAAAATAATGAACTACACTCATGTTCTGAAGACATAACGATTTTTAAGACGAAATATTCAGATATTAAATCAGTCCATCATATAACTGCAAAGAGTGAAACAACATTACCACCAAGAACTGAGACAATAGTTTCCGGAGCTCTTTCAGAAGATAATAATTTTCATTATGGATTGACTGAATATCCAGATTCCGACAATAGCGTTAAAGGAATACTAGTGGCTTCTTCACTCGTCGATCTTTCACGAAATGTAATCCCGGTAAGAGTTGCTAATCTAAGTAATAAGGTAAAACTTATAAAAGAAGGAGAAGTGCTAGCGACTTGCACTCCAGTGACCTGTATTAACCGAAATTGTCAAGCCACACTATCTGAGCCTCCTGACACTCTAATTGATGAACTCCTTCAGAGAGCAGAGTTAGATGATAAACAGAGGAATGCTGCAAGAAATTTATTATTAGAATTCGGAGATCTCTTTTCCAAGAAATCAGATGATGTTGGGCGAACCAAATTGACGCAGCACCGAATCAATACAGGAAATCATCCACCCATTAAACAACACCCGAGAAGATTGCCATTCGCAAAGCAGGAAGAGGTGGACAATCTTCTGATGGAAATGCAGCAGAATGACATTATTGAGCCATCAGAGAGTCCTTGGGCTTCGCCTATTGTTTTAGTTCGGAAGAAGGATGGTTCTACCCGATTCTGCGTTGACTATCGTCGGTTAAACAACATCACTAAAAAAGATAGTTACCCTCTTCCTAGGATTGACGATACACTTGATGCTTTATCCGGAAAACAATGGTTTTCGACTTTGGATCTCAAGAGTGGTTATTGGCAAGTAGAGATACATCCTGAGGATCGAGAAAAGACTGCATTCACCACAGGACAAGGACTTTGGCAGTTCAAGGTTATGCCATTTGGGCTTTGCAATGCACCTGCAACGTTTGAGCGCCTGATGGAGACAGTATTACGAGGACTTTCCTACGAAGCCTGTTTGGTATATTTGGACGATATCATTATTGTAGGGCGCACATTCGAAGACCATTTAAGAAACATCCGAAAGGTGCTGGAAAAATTAAAAATGGCCAACCTGAAGCTGAATCCTTGCAAATGTAATCTATTCCGACGTGAAGTAAGCTATCTGGGACACATTATCTCTGCTGAAGGTGTAAGAACAGATCCTGAAAAGATCTCCGCAGTTAAGGACTGGAGTCGTCCAAAAGATGTCCACCAATTAAGAAGTTTTCTTGGACTATGCACATATTACAGGAAATTTGTTAAGGGTTTTTCAAGTATTGCCAGACCTCTTCACAAGTTGACAGAAGTTAAACAGAAATTTCTATGGACAGATGAATGTGAGAAAGCTTTTAAACAACTGAAGGAGGCATTGACATCTTCGCCCGTTCTTGCATATCCCCAGCCCGAAAAATTATTCATTTTAGATACGGATGCCAGCAACGAAAATATCGGAGCTGTTTTGTCGCAAGAAATTGATGATAAAGAATATGTCATTGCTTATTGGAGTAAATGTCTATCGAAACCAGAGCGGAATTACTGTACAACCAGGAAGGAATTGCTGGCAATCGTTAAAGCCATAGAACATTTCCACCATTATCTCTATGGAAGAAAGTTCTTGCTCCGGACAGATCACGCATCCTTAACCTGGCTTTTAAATTTTAAAAATCCGGAAGGACAGGTAGCCAGATGGATTCAACGACTCCAGGAGTTTGACTTTGAAATACGTCATCGCAAAGGAACTCTTCATGGAAATGCTGATGCACTATCAAGGAAGCCGTGTAATGAAAGCTGCCGATACTGTTCTAGAGTAGAGAAGAACTATCAGCTGATAAATACTTCGGTACGCCAAGTTACTGTTTCACCTCCATCAAAACCAGACCCATGGAGTGATGAAGGACTTAGGGAAGCCCAAAAAGAAGACCCAGATATAAATCCAATTCTTGAATTGAAAGAATCTTCTAGTATGAGACCAAGTTGGCAGGATATCTCCACCTACAGTCCTGCTACTAAGCAATATTGGGCTCTTTGGGACTCACTCCATATAAGAAATGGTGTCTTATACAGGAAATGGGAGTCCGATGATGGACGTAATTTCAAATGGCAGCTTGTTCTTCCAAAATCAAGAATTTCAGATGTTTTGAAAGAATTGCACAGTAGCTCAACTGGAGGCCACTTCGGAGTAATGAAAACTCTACAGAAAGTTCGAGAACGCTTCTATTGGAGCAAAACGAGACAAGATGTAGAGAAATGGTGCCAATCTTGTGATGACTGTGCGGCACGTAAAGGACCGAAGAAACGTAGCCGAGGAAGGTTGCAGCGGTACAACGTAGGAGCACCTTTTGAGAGGATAGCATTGGACATTTTGGGTCCTTTACCACGATCCTCAAATGGCAACAAATACATACTAGTTGTCATGGACTACTTTACTAAGTGGCCTGAAGCGTTTGCAATCCCCGATCAAGAGGCGACTACAGTAGCCGAGGTTCTAGTGCAACAATGGGTTTCCAGATTCGGCACACCCTTACAAATTCATTCTGATCAAGGGACAAATTTCACCTCTGTTGTGTTTAAAGGAATGTGTCAAATTCTCGGAATAGACAAGACGCAGACCACGCCACTACACCCACAATCGGATGGCATGGTAGAGAGGTTTAACAGAACCATCTTGAATAACCTCTCCCTTATGGTTTCCAGAAATCAGCAAGATTGGGATTTGAAGCTACCGCTGTTTCTGCTTGCATATCGTAGTGCTGTCCATGAGACTACCGGATATACTCCTTCACAGATGCTCTTTGGTCGCGAACTTCGTCTCCCTTGTGATCTTCAGTTTGGTCGTCCACCGGATACATCTTCATCGCCAGAGGAATACCTTCGAGACCTTCAGGCACGTCTTGAAGATGTCCATAACTTCGCTCGAGACCGAATCAACCTGACGACCGAAAGAATGAAGACAAGGTATGACACAAGAGCGACGGGACATGAATTCCAAGAAGGTGACAAAGTTTGGTTGTGGAACCCGATTCGACGTAAAGGACTTTCTCCAAAGTTGCAAGCCAACTGGGAAGGTCCCTACACAGTCCTAAAAAGACTGAACGACGTCGTGGTTCGTATAAGAAAATCATCTGCTTCAAAACCAAAGGTAGTACATTATGATAGATTAGCTCCTTATCGTAATGTAGAGTAAAAATCAGTAGACCATGGTCTGTTTGTAAATAGTATAGATAATTTTAATCTTTTCTATTTTCTTGTATTTTTAGTTGCTTGTGTATGTAATGTGCTCTGTATCCTCTTGAAATGTAAATTCTTTTATATTAAATTTGGCCTCCTATCAGGGGATTGTACTGCCCGGGACGTGCAGTCCTTGAGAGGGGGCAATGTTACAAATTTGTAAATAATGATTATATTTGTCTTAAAATATCTCAGACAGATCAGAAATTCTCACATTTTGGGCAAAAATTGCGGTATTTAGACGTGTTGTAGTTTAAAAGCGGATTTCCTAATGATTTGGCGACTTGGCGACAGTTGGCGAGATTCTTGGCGACTTGGCGACGGTTGGCGAGATTTTTGGCGACTTGGCGAGAAATCGATACTTCTGGAAACATCCATCACCTAAGCTCTAGGACCAATATTTTTCGAGATAGCCTAGAAGCTTCCAGAGCCTTGGCGAAATTGGTAGATTTCTCCGCCAAGTCAGGTATAAATACCGCAGCCCGACATGGAATAGTAGTAGAGTTTTGTGAAGACAGTCAGTGAGTGAAGACGAATAGTTGTGACTGCTAGTTGTTCTCTGTCTGAGGTATTTGAGACCTGTTATTGGAAGCTGTTTTTTTATTATATCTGACGAATTGTAGCTGTATAATTGTGACTGTTACAGCGGGAATTTCGTTTATTTAGTGAAGTTCTTACGAATAAAAGTCTTGTGTTCATTAAGTGGTTGCTTTATTCAACTCTCAATCGACACGAACCTGTGAAGCTCGGTACAATATATATATATATATATATATATATATATATATATATATATATATATATATATATATATATATATATATATATATATATATATATATATATATATTTATATTCGACATTTATTTTCCAGTACATATCTAATAATATAATCAAATAAACATATTTAAACAAATTGTCTATATTAATATAAAGTTTTATAAATCCCTGCATTAACAATTAATTTAAAAATTTTATCAAATGCTCAGCATGCTATGATACTCGTTATTAACAAAACATTTTTTCATAATGTTATATAACTTAGACAGGTCTTTTAGAAAGATAATCATAGAATTGAAACCTTTCCAGTATTTTTGAAAGTTTGACTTAAATATTATCATAAAGCATTTTTTTATATTATTATAATTCAATAATAACCATAACTATAATTATTATTTAGATTTACTTGAAGAATTAATTTATTTTAAACTAAAGTAAATTCTAGTAATATGAATATATACTTATATATAGAATCTATCAATATCTGAATGAAGCAATAATAAAATGTTTTTAATTCCCAAAATTTTTTTAGTTTACAATTTATATTTTAATGTTATTTATTTTTATCTTTTAATCATCTGTTTTTATGAGAATATTATTAACTGTATGAATGTAGTATCATAAAATAAATTCACAAAGTTGTGAATTAAATATATATTAAAAGTAAAATTAATAATCAATTAATCCAAATAATATTAATATATTTCTAGTTAATAATGTAGAAAATGAAAGTATTTAATTTTGATAATTAATAACTAAGTAAAGGAAAATGCTTTCATCATATAAATTTTTTTGAAACTCATTATCATTATTTTAATAATTATGTAAGCAACTTGGTTTAAATATATATAATAAAATGTTTAATTGACAAGATAACAAAAATTTTTATGTACTTTCCTTATTCCTTGTTTTATTCACAAAGAAATATAATGATAAGCGCAGAATGGAAAATGTGTGAATTTATTTTTCTATCCTATGAAGAATTCTAAATTTTAATTACTTAATTAATACTCATTTAAGAATACATTTTGAATGGACTTGTAAGTTTTCAATGCTTAAACATATTCTCGTTATTTTTAAAATGTAAACTAACTTAGAAAAGAGTTTTTTAAAATATAGATTATATTTAAATATAAAATATATTAATAAATCATCATAATATTGTTATTAAAATAATTTTTTCATTTAATGTTAAAATAATAAAATATGGTTTTCTTATTAACTTCTTAAAAATGAGTTTTGAAAATTTATACTTTGGGGTAAGAGAGAAATTTAGTATAAAGTTTTTAACTGTTATAATTTTGGACTCAAAACAGTACTATTACGTTACGCTTTATCTATATGCTGGATTACTCGCAATGTTCTACAAATTACGGTTAACATAAAAGAAATCTTAAGCTATATATGATAATTTTTCTTTATTCCACAGGAAGTATTGTCAAAAAATCTCATTTTACGCTAGGAATACCTAAAATTTTATAGTAAGTGATATCATGTTGCGTTTAATGTTATATATCAGATACTGCGTACATCAATTGTTGATGAACTTTAGGTATTATTGAGGAGGTATTTCATTATTTATATCTTCTAGTTACGCTGATTTAAATAATATATATTTTTCCATTATTACATCAATATATATATAAACAGTATGAAAAAAATAAAAAGTTATGTATTTGTTTTAAAACTTTACTACGTGTAAAAGCAGAATCATTGATGGAAATGAAATACAATCAAATATCAGCATAACGTTGCATCAAAAATATTCAACATGAGTAAAAGTTTTAAAATATGCAGTGAAAACT